>CM060677.1:56635250-58096500 GCA_030686995.1 Artemisia argyi | reverse complement strand
TCTGGAGGAGGTCAACAGCTTGAAGCTGATGATTTTGATTTTTCTAACGGATACGAGGCTCAGGTCTGTGACTTACATGGGCAACTGGATGCGTTTTGTGATCAGTTTGATATCTGGCTTAAGAATCGTGTTAGGAAGTGGATGTATTTTCTTTGGTTTTTCATAAGATTGACATGTCTTTTTTATGTAGTGTGTAGGTTCGTAGCACTTTAGGTGCTTGGTTTTGCCTATGTAACGGGCCAGGTGAGAGATTTCACTCTCATCACTTGTACTTAAATGTTGTTTTAGAGTAATATATTTTACCAGGGAATTCTCTTTTACCCAAAACTTACTAACTGTCGACATTGTGACATTGTAAAGAGGGTTTGAATGTGACCATAATCAGTTGCAAGGAACTAGTAAATGATAAAAGATAAGAGCTTTTAAGAAAATAGATAGGGAATTAATAAAACTAGGGTTAACTTTCTAATGAATGAAGATTACTACTTCGTACCTTTTGAAACTCTCAAATCATCTCAGTATATGGTAGATTTGAAATTAAATTTGTAATTCAATGTTAGAATATAGGAGCAATTTTTAGTGTGTTAAAGTGTAATTAGTTTATGGCTATGTTTGGCAAAAGTAGCTGTGAGCAGTAGCATTGAGCAGTAGCTGTGAGCTGTGAGCAGTAGCCAAAAAAGCTCACAGCTTCATAAAGAAGCATTGGGAAAATGAGTTTTCCTAAAAAATAGCAAAGCCCACAGCTCTCATGCCAAACAAACATCAAAAATTAAAAAGCTCATTCTCACCGCTCATTACCCCAAAAAGCTCCAAAAAAGCTCCACGCCAAACATAGCCTGTGTATAAGGATTTAATTGTACTTGGTTAAATAGAGTTAGTGTTATACTTAAAAAAACGATTGCTTGGTATGCAAGTCAAGCAAAGATACTATGAAATCATAGTTCTATAAGGCTTGCACCTCATCATCTCCAAATAGAGAAGATAGGGATGCTAGTTTAACTCATCCTTCTTGTCGCGTTATTATTGTTTATTAATAAAAGGGGTTCGAGGGTATATTTGTGTGCACACTGTTTTTACTTTTGTCAATTATCTTGTGATTTTGATGTTGGTGACTTTTCTTGTAAACTCTTTGATTAATTTCGCTCTACGTTTTCAGGTTTGTTGAAGGTTTTATCCAACATTCAAAGAAATCAAAAAGTTTTTAAAATTCAAGACACGCGTGCCACCCACGCGTGGCATTCGAAATACACAGTTGTTATTTGAAATGAACAGCTGTCGGAATATATCGTAAACATTCACAATTTTACCTGATTAAATTGCAGATTTGGCTGATTAATTATTTCGTAACTGCCGGAAAATTCAGATTAGTCGAAATCGATATCAAAGTGTAGAGGATTTTACCTAACAATATATATAGTTGATGAGCTCTTTTAAATTTTATATAAAACTTTAAGTCTTACAGAGTTTTAAGTTCAGCACCCTTCGTTAGATAAAAAGTTAAACGTTAAACTTAAATTTAACTTAAAACAAAGTGTCTTTGTATGCCATTTGCTCTTAAAAAGAATTCTTGTGTAAACAAAAAAGAACAAAATTCCTTTATGTTGTACACTGACTTATGAGCACTAGTATAAGTAAGATATAAAACCAAATAGATGCGGATTGAATCTAAACATAAGATCAATTTGCACGTCTAATCAACATTCAACACTAGCACGTTCACAGCTTACCATTTGAATTAAGCAAAAGTGCAAAACTATTTTTAACACAGTAAACATGAAATGGAAGATTTGAAAATCAATAATTTAACTACAATGAATAAACTACAACCATTTGACTATGAACAAAGATCAAGGGTGTCAATTCCAGATACGAAATAAAACACGACCCGATACCGACACGAAAATAATCATATTAAGGCTGAGGCTAAACAAGTTCTGGTTGTAAAGGGGTCGACATGACCAACCTGATAAGTTTAATAAATATGTTGGATATGAGTTGATATTTATCTTAGCTAAAAGGGTTTTAAGATTTCAACTTTAAATATTTAATGTATATCTTTAAATTTCTAATTGATCAACTCACAAACGGGTCCATACGACTAACCTGTTTAGTCGTGTTTAGGTTAAGGTCAAAACTTCTCTTGACACGATGAAGTAAACCGGTCGAATTTGAGTTGAGATATATGAACCAACCAACCTGTCAACCCGAAACAGCCAACCCGAACATGACACGAATTGCGTCCATGTGTACAACTACACAAACTGTCAGAACTCCATGAAAAGGATGACCAAAAACAATAGAGAGAAACACACCCGTTATTCAAAGTAAGCAAAAAGCAAAGAAGCTTATGAGTGTCCATGTTCATACTTCCCTTGTATTAGTAATTGCATATATATTCTACCCGAAAGTGAATAAATACATATATATTTTTATGTACAAGTTTTTTAAAGCACCTGATACAAATGATTTTTATTTATGTTTTGTATATACATGCAAATTTGCATTTTTGGAAAAACATATATGCAAATGATCCTTAGTAATGCGGGGAATGCATACTTTTGTTTGAATGATATGTAGACGCGGTTATAAATTTCTTGAGAGTGATAAGCTTACACAACATCTCGACTTAGTCAACTTTTATTACATTATTTAATTGTGCAAGCATCTCAAGTGGTTCTAGATTCTCATTCTCTCTATATAAATTCCCACTAGTACGGCAAACTACGGATGTACAAATGTGTGTGAAATACAAGTGCGGATCGTTAAATAAGTTCTGTGTTTGTTTTTTCTCCACATCTCAACACCCTTGATCTTCTTGAATCATATTCTGAAACCTCACATAGCATAAAGTGTTCATCGAAGTGAGTCTTTCTTGGGCTTCCGTTTCTTTTCTTTTTCTTTTCTTAATCTATAGGACACTAAGAGGCCTCGTGCATTTGGTTCGTTCTATCTGAACTGAACTTGCAAAACTACAGGCATTTGTTGAACGAACCATGTTCGTGCATCACAGACTGATAAGAAATTTGCCGACAGGAGAAACCAATCATTCCTGGGAGTCTCTCTTTCTGTTTTATTACCTGTACACGAATCTTCTTTGGTCTGGCCCGTGATTCATTTTCTCTTTACTTCTCCATCTAGTTTTCTAGACTTTATTCCTATAACCATAAATAAAATTTGATGAAGAAATATTTCTTTATGGATGACCAACTTGCTTCCTTCACACCTAAAGCGACTGCCATGTTTGACTCGATTAAAGAAAGTGGTCTGATTGCTAATGATGATACATCACTTAGTTTGTCATTTTCAAACCTTGATTCCTCATCCTCATACCTTAATTCCTACCCAAACCTTTCTCAAAGGTATTTTGATGATGAAACCGATGTTAAACCCTTTGGAGCTTCCCATGTTGACTATCCTTTGACAAACACATTTTTTGATAATCAAACACATGAAAAACAGCTCACTCAGGCAATTCAATATCTAAAAGAGTTCACAAGAGATGTAGACGTTCTTATACAACCATGGATTCCTGTACGTAAAGAAGGTGGCGAATGTGTCCTAACCACTGAGGACCAACCATTTATTCTTAACTCAAACAACAAGGGTCTATTGGGTTATAGAGACATTTCCAAGAGTCAACATTTCGCTACCGAGGATAATTCAGAGGCGTTTTTTGGTTTGCCAAGTCTGGTTTTCTTAAAGAAGTTCCCCATGTGCACTTCTGGTGGGAAAGAGGATGCAAATAATGATCAGCAGTTGAATCTATGTGGGTTTCTTGATCTTCCTGTCTTTGAAGTAGGAAGTGGAACTTGCTTGGGTGTCATTGAGATCGTGACTATATCTCAGAATGTCAACTATCGTCATGAACTTAATAACATTCGTAAAGCTCTTGAGGTAGCTTCTTAATCAGCTTTCGTATATTATTTTATTCACATGCTTAGCTCAATCCTTCTAAGACCTTATTGTTTTTGCAGGCTTTTGATCTACGAGTTTCCGAGTTCTTGATTCATCCAAAACCAGAGGTGAATATTAAATCATACAAATAAATATCAATCTCTCAACTAAAATTCGAAACTTATTTTTTATAATTCTGATAAGATGTATGATTTTGTATATCAGGATTACAACGGATCCTATGAACTAGTTCTGGCAGAGATCAGGGAAGTATTGAGATCCGTATGCGACAGACATGGTTTGCCTTTGGCTCAAACATGGAGTTTGTGTTCTCAACAAGGTAGAGGCGGGTGCCAGCAACAATCTGCTGCATGCATATCAGTCATAAGTTGTGCGTCCTATGTGTTTGACCCCAATGTTTTGGGATTTTTCGAATTATGTTCTGAACTGCACTTGCTTCAGGGCGAAGGTATTGTTGGTAAAGCACTAGGAACAAATCAGCCATGTTTTGCTACTGATATCACACGCTTTTCGACAACGGAATATCCTCTATCAGAATATGCTAAGCTTTTTAGACTAAGTGGTGCAGTAGCAATACGTCTTCGTAGCACTTACACGGGATCCACTGATTTCATTTTGGAGTTTTTCCTTCCTTGTGGTTGCAGGAACAATGATGAACAAAAGCAGATGTTAAGCTCAATATCTTATGTCATACAGAATGTTTCTAAAAGTTTGCATGTAATAGATGGTGATGAATTAGTTGAAGAATATTCATTTTCAGTCAAAGAAACAGGTGAGTCGTCTTCTTGGATTTCATACATGATGGAAGCCCAACAGAAAAGTGAAAGTTTTGCTGCCCCGATGGCGTGCCACAAAGAGGAACCACAAGAACTCGAAGTTTTAAACCAATGTGATCATCAACGGTCAACATTGTCTGGACGTGGGAAGAAAACTCAACCAGATTTGAAACCCAAAGGGAAAAAACAATCATTAGGCATCAGAAAATCAGATGAAAAGAAACGAAGACGAGCACCAAAGAACATAAGTTTACCCGTTCTCCAACAACACTTCTCCGGGAGTCTCAAAGATGCTGCCAAGAGCATTGGAGGTTAACCACTCTCTCTTATATATCATATTAAAAATAAGATAATACTAATTACCGTCTAAATTCTATTTTTCTTTATTTCTTGTTAATGGTTTCAGTTTGCCCTACGACTTTGAAGAAGATATGCAGGGACATGGAATAATGCGATGGCCTTCTCGAAAGATAAAGAAAGTAGGTCATTCTTTAGGAAAGCTCCAACTCATAATTGATTCAGTACAAGGTGCAAAGGGTACTATTCAACTTGCATCATTTTTAGCAAACTTTTCAGAACTAAGCTCCAATCTTAAACCAACTAGTGATTCTGCCAACCTATTCACATCTCAAAAGACAACATATGATTCTTCTTCATGTGGCAGCCACAGTTCTGGTTCGTCAACCCTTTTTTGTTCAAAAGTAAACACCTTGTATGCACAAAAACCTAGTGGGTTACTCAACACACCAGCTCAAGATGAAGGTAAGTCACTCGTACTAAAAAAGGAAGATGTTTTTCGAGTAAAAGTCGTTTATGGTGAACAGAAGATACGGATTCGTATGTCACGAAATTGGGATTTTGGAGAATTGCAGCGAGAGATAATGGTCCGCTTTAACATTGATGATATGAAAAGCATCACTCTTAAGTACTTGGATGACGATTCTGAGTGGATATTGTTGAATTGTGATGCGGATCTTGAGGAATGTATGGATATAAATACACCATCTAAGAAGTGCACAATTCAGCTCTTCCATAACCAATCTATTCATATGGAATCTAGAATTTCTTACATCGGCAATGGTTCATCCTAGCTAACCATAAGATATTTTATAGGTAGTAGTAGTCACGTGGAGTAAAGACAAATTTATATTTGAGTAAATTTCACCGTTTGTTCATGTGGTTTAAGCCAAATCCTAACCCTCGTTTTTGCTTGATTGATCCTTATAATGACAATATGTAACATCATTCGTCCTTATTAATAACGTCCGTTAAATCAACCCGTTTAAACCCCTATTTTTTTTAATCGTTCATAACTCAACCCTTATTGCTACAGTATTATAAATTATAATGCACGAGCAAATTTACAAAGCAATCTCAAACACATTTTATTTTATAACTAAAATACAAACCAGGTAACTACCGATCTAATATACCCAATTCACAAATCTTCCTTTCAAAAAATTTACACACCATATACGCGGTTCGTATATCTTCAACACAATTGAATATAAATCGATAACATAATTTCAAAACCTAAAAAATAAAAAGATCATATCCATATCGAAATTAAACAACCATTAACCAAAAGCAAAGGCAGGGCTTGATGATAGAACCCGAAATTAGACTATATAACATTCATTAAAGTGAAACTTGGAGCCGACACTGTTCCAAAGTCGTCAATTGAGGGGTCGGCTTGAGGGAGTGGGACGACTTGGGTGCATTGAGGAGACGCGGCTACAGTCGGCACTATTCACACGCCGAGCTGAGCCGAGCCGTCGACTTAGAGGGATTAAAATAATATGCTTAGTGGGTTCTCCACTTAATCACCACTTAATTTCTAGGGTTCATTGCATGTTGTACACTTGTACTCATTCCACGAGTTTCTTAGTGGTTCCCTTTGCGTTGTCAGTTAATTTCTAAGGTTATTTGCATGTTTGCACCTATTTTCCATTACCACGTTTCAAGAGATGTTATTAGTAAGGTTGGGTTGGATATTTCTAAAACTATTGAAAGGGATTTGATACAAACGGAGGTTGGAGGCTGCATTATGGCGTTTTTAAGTTACAGGTAGATGTTTTGGTTTTTTGTGGATTTCAATTTGTCACCTCATAGTGTTTTGCTAATGCCGTTTGTTGTTTTTGATAGGCCATCAGGTTATTTAGTATTTAATCATTTGTTGGGGTTGCAATGTTAAGGAGGCATATTCATATCACGTGATTATATATATATATATATATATATATATATATATATATATATATATATATATATATATATATATATATATATATATATATATATATATATATAGGGACTTTCTTACGAAAACCATTTAATCTGCGAGAACTGAGAGAACCACCAAAAACATACATGCACGTCTTTTAAAATAAAATAAAAATACATGCAAATCATCAATAATCGTAAGCATCCACCTATGTTCTTCAATATCATTATGAACTCATCCTCTTTTTTCACAAAAAACTTACACACGACCGCAATATTGTCGTTGCACGTTTTATAAGAACATACATGCACACGTTCAAAGAAAAATTTTGTATTTCCAATTTCTTATCAAATTCTTTAGAACAACTATGTTTTTTTTTTAAACATATGTGTTGTTTTTAAAACATATGTGCAAAAATACAATTATTGAAGGCGTACATGTATGTTTTTGGTGGTTCTCTCAGTTCTCGTAGTTAAAATGGTTCTCGTTTGAAAGTTACACTATATATATATATATATAGCTTCAAGACTCGCCCGATGGGCGGACTAGCTTTATACAATCATTTTAATGAAACACTATAAGAGTATTTATAAAGTTGATTATCTCATGACAAACATATTAAAATAAATAAATAAATAAATAAATATGTAATGAGTGACACAAATGTATAAAAAAAATGTGTTAGAGAAATAATAAAACTTTGCGGCATTGCAAAGACATGCCTTTGGTCTATCTTTCGCGAACACAAGATATGTACACCTACCTTCAATGCATATGTGGTATACAAATATTGTTTAGAAAGTAAGAACGTCAAAGTTTATTTAATACTTCTTGGTTCCAAAATTGGTCGTTTTGTCGGTGTAGTTACTGGTAATCAAACTCTATAACACCTTAACTTGTATCTGCTCATAATTATCTATTTCAAAAGTAATGAAGAAATCATAACCAACAAATGATAAGTACATACATTTAAGTATATATCTATTTCAAAAGTAATGAAGAAACATTCTCTTTTGGTTCGGTTGATGAATCATTATAATTATACAAAAATGTGCATTCGACCTGAGTTTTGTTTCTTGCAAACATTGGTAAACACGATATCTCCTTGTTGAACACAATGACGGCTAAAATGCAAAGTATCTCCCCCACTTGAAAAAAGTTGCAATAAAAATGTGCATAGATAATATTTCTTGTTAAGTGGATTTCTTTTCGGCAAGATATTTGAGGCTCATGGTCCACTTAACCTACATAGAGAGTAATTCCAATTAGAAATGTTTTAAAACTTTACCTATAATCAAAATTGTTGACCAATGACATTGATCAAAGTATTTATGTGCATTATACTTTTGTTGACCAATTCCATTAACCAACCTACGCTGTTTACTACTCTTCATATCAATCGACTTAATCGCTTTATTCAAATACTACACATATGGATGACGTTTTCATAGTTGCTTAACATTAATCCACATTATTACATAATGTTTGTTCTACCAGACCACTTACTATCACTATCATATTATGGCATGCGAATTTTGATGAACAAAAACTAATACTTCAAATCTTAATTTTTCACATTTGTGTGCATATATATAAATATGTGAAACAAAGATAATCCAATTGGTTTTATCATACAACAGTTGTAGCTAATACTTTTCAATGTTGTTAATGTTAGTAATGACATAATATAAGATATAGTTGGCACCCATTAATTTCTCTTTGGCTATTCATGAGCAAATTAAAGGAGTCGCCACTCATCAATATGAATCTAGAAGGCAAATATATCTTCATTCAGCAAGCTTTTTCTGTATTTTTTAATAATTTTATTCTTCTTTAAACTACCTGAAATTTATAGTTGGACCAACCCGAAGTGACCTCAGAACTACACATTATTGATACATGTAAACTTGAGCATTAGTAATTTTTTTAGCTCTTCTGACCAACCTCATACCCTAAACTACACAAATCTAATATTTACCCGTTTCGACTCTATGGCCATATCAAATATATCAGTCCAAACCGTCCATTTTGCCACTCTTAAAACAAAATGTATCATGTCCCACGTGTATATATTCAGCGAAGAACCAAGATTTCCCCTATCAAAGATAATGTGGTTCTACTTTTTATCGAATCAGTAACAACCTGATATACTAATGTGTATACAAAACTACCTGAACTATAAATCCACAGGTTATATGAATTCATTCCACCATTAAACTAAAGACCATTTGATAGATATGTATGTTCTAAATAATATTGGTGACATAAAAGACTCTTTAAAAACAGCCAGTACCTTCACGCTGCAAAGTTTGAGTAGAAACCAGTGTTGCAAAAATCGGCTGAGGCGGCCGATTAATCGGCGATTAATCGGCCTCGGCCTTGGAACTTGGAGGAAATTCCAAGGTAATCGGCCGAGGCGGCCGAGGCGGCCGATTAATCGGGAAAAAATCGCAACTCGGCCCCCGACCGTCTCGGGACCGATTCACGATTTTTGCAACATTGGTAGAAATAGATGTCCAGCTCCACCAATCCCACATGCATAATCAAGATCCGACCGCAATGCTGCCTGCGATGATCCATTCTTTGCTATACAGCAGCTCTGCCCTCGACCCACGGGAGCATTTCCAAAAAGGGAGGCGCATCTCTTCCTTCAGTTGGCGTAAGCGTAAATATTAGAACTCTGCCGGTACACATAATAGGTTGATTTGGATTACGATTTATGTCTAACCGGTCAAACATGTTGCATCTGTTGGATCATTCCTGGGCCGATTTACCTGGTTGTGACCTTGGATCCCAGAACACATAATAGGTTCGAAGAGTGGTGCTTCATTAAAGTGTTGGATCATCCCAGAACTTTGGCATCAAGGACACCTTGATGAAGCACCACTCTTCGAACCTTTCCTAATATGTTGAACATGTAAATATGAGATCACTTTCTAAGATATCGTTATTTATGGGTATAAAGAAAGGGTCAAGCGGGTTATTTTTATTCAATGAACATATACCTAAACCGGATCATTTTATTAAAAATCTTGGACTATCATTGTGTATTTTACTATCATATTTGAGAAATTAATTTCATTAAAATATTATATTTTTTTGGGAAAAAAAGTGTTTGACCCGCCCGTTTCAGTCTATACAAAAAAGTGAGGATGTCCTTTGATTCCTTCTTATATTTACATTGTTTTTTTTCTCCTGATATCTTGCTCAGCTTCCACCATTTGAATAAGCATCTTTTCAGTTTCAATTTTAGCAACCTATACACATTCACAGAAAGAAAATACATTAATTTGAACAAAAATAGAATATGCAAAGGAATGTGTCAGATACTAATCTTTAGTCATCGGATTATGCAGCAATCAAGAGCCATAACTACCTGCACATTTCCATGAGGATCTCTTTCTAGTAGCAATAGTTCCTATAGCTTTTGGTAATATCTCATGAGACTGGCTCCTAGGTTTCTTCTTCCATGCTCCTTCTTGATCAACAACATCATGTGCTAATATTTCATTCAGCTCCGCGATAAGTTGTTGCACATGCGGATCATATAAACAATTAGAAAGTTACATAAAATACGATGATCGAGATTAAATTATTACACTTTCTCTAACGGTCAGGTTGTATACCTCTGGAATGAGATCAATTAGACCTTCTGGTATGAGAATAATACCATACTTGTAACCAGCATCAACACGTTTCAAGATTATATTTTTTATAAAATCTGTGACGTCCGGCGATATTCAGAGTCTGCTTTTGAGCAGCAACCTGTAAAAAATAGAATTATATAGACTTTTATGAGGAATCCTCTGCACAGAAGACGCCTAAGGGTCAAAGTAGATTAGTCATTTGAAGAATGTTGTTATAGTTACAAATCTAACTATTCGGTAAACTTTTGATCATTTATTTAGATAACATAGGGCAAGTATTAAGGGATACCTCTTCTCCAATGATTGTTATGTTTGGATGAGCTTGCAAAGCGCATTCCAGTGTTGTGTGTGATGTAGCACGACCCATTAAACTTACAAATGTAGTTAATTTAGAAGAAGTAAAAAATCAGATGTTTAGGTATTTGGTTGTGCAAGACATCATCCCATTCAGGATCCATGTAGAGCAAAATGGTAAAGTTTTTAATAGTACCCATTGTGGATGCTCTAAGAAATTTATATAACTTTACTTTAACTTTATGCTTATTTATTTAAAGATTACTTGTTGTATAGGAAAATATAAACAAATAGACAAAAAAGATTAGAACCTATTCAATGCCCGACTCAGTTACATGGTCCCAATGAGTTGATTTGAACAACATAGTTTTAAATGTAATTTTTAAGTGGAATAATGGTAATTATGTGTCATAAAAATTTGGTATGATGAGTAGTGTTGCACCATTTACTTCTGAATTAATTAATTTGGGTCATGTTGTTCTTAGCTCTAAAGGGTCAAATGGGTCATTTTTCCAGAGTTTTGCCTTTCAACGATTTTCAGAAGCAAATGCAGCAACTATAATTACATATACTTTTCCAAACATTCCTATAATCAAATGCAGCAACAACGTGACTAATAAATATAACTTAGAGGGTGTTTGGGACTGTATTATCGAAATATAATTACCTCAATTTTTAAACCCATACAAAAAACATAACATGTTTCAACCCGGAGGCATTACCCAAACTCACCCATCTTGCTAGGTGGTACCCGTCTGTTTTGACCCGTACTAAGCAAATGGTATGTTTCAGCCTCAACCGAGTATGTAGAAAAAAAATTTCACTTACATATAATATAGGACTCAATAACAGCTCACGAGTGGCTAATGAACAATATCCATGATAAGGTTCACCCAAAGAAGCTGCAAATAAATCCAAAAACAAAAACAAAGTTCATAAAAAATATTCTAATGACAAAATTTACATATGACTATATGATAGGGAACATGAGAAAGACCTGCACTGCGTTTAGGGGGACATACCGCTGGCACAACATTAATGATAAGAGACGAAACATTGACTGTGGCCGGAATTTGTTGAATTTTTGTATAACAGATCTTCCCCACATAACGACCTAGTATTTATCCATCAAACAATGTTATGTCAAACAATTCATTGTTCTACTTCACATCAAGTTTCATCTGATAATAAAAGGTATTTAGATTTGTTACATCAAACTGCTTATACTCTTAAATAAGCCAGAAACATTTTTTTAAGTCAACATAAATTTAAAAAAAGCCCTAAATCACACATAAAAATAATCAACTTACAATTAAAATCAAGAAATCAACAACATACGCAAATCAATCACATAAACCGATTATAAAGTTCAAACCTTTATCAAACAACACCCACAAATCCATCAAATAAAAAATTAAAACAATACTATCTCTGTTAGATACATACCAATACGATGAGCACGTTCGGAAGCCCAAACACGAAATCGTTTTCTGTATCATGTAGCACAAAATCATTTCTTTGTGATGCCCCATATTTGAAATTATCAAAAAAATAAGGTAATAAAAAAATATTGAATGAGAATGATACCTGAATGAATGTAAACACGATTTGATCAATGGTCTGTTGCTTTAATTTTTATGGATCTAATATTGATTGATGATGGTGACAATTATTGTTTGATACCCTCAAATCATTGTAACCGATTATTGTTAGAAGATAATGTTTAGGGTGTTTGAATGGTGTTCGGAGTTTTTGAATATGTGAATTTGTTCAAAATCAATATGACGAATTAATTTAAAAAAATATTCTTAATCTGAAAAATCTGGAGTTTATAGCTAAAAATATTATTTTCAAAAATTTTGAAATCTTTCTATTAGTAGGGAGGTTTCCATGTGTCATTTTTTTAGAGTTTTGGGGTGATTTATTGCCTCTAAAAATAGCAATCACACTTGTGTTTTATATAGGTTAGGGGATATATATATATATATATATATATATATATATATATATATATATATATATATATATATATATATATATATATATATATATATATATATATATGGGCGGGCTAGTTTCATAATTTTAATATCTAAATATCTATCATGTTTTTTTTTTTTTTTTTTTTTTTTTTTTTCATATATCTGATTTTAGTTTGCAAAACTTACATGAATAATTTTCAAATCATATCTAAATATCTTATGTGTTAGTCTCAAATTTTCAAAACCAAAAGATACTAATGCCCATGTTTAATTTATGAATCAGACCCAATATGATGATATTCGATAGCAGCTGAGTTGTAACAGATATTGTGCGTATAATGATAGCATGTGTTGTGAAATTCTTGATCATGTTGGAGGCCCTTCACATTGTTTAAGCTATGTTCATGTAAAGTCACAAAGACACTGTCAAAGTTTGTTGATGATTAATTAAGTAGAAATATGGAGCCAATTACATAATAAGTTGGCCACCGCAAGCATTAGATATAGAACTTGTAGTCGTATCTCATCTTACTTGCTTTGCATCATCTGTAAATTAAATTTCCAAACAAAAGTAATGCATTTCATGGCTACCCTAAAAGCAAAGCAGTTAGAAGTTAGAAGTGTTCCTCTTAATGCACCAATTACCCATATTATGAGATGTTAATGAACCAATTACTACATGTCATTAAACATTATGTTGAACATCAGTTAAGTTATTAAAGCTATATCATATACGGGTTGAGACTCAATTAACCCTGTTAGCTTTTTGTGTAAATGAGTATATCAACAAAATACCAACACCTGGAAAACCCCAGTGGGCGTGCACCAAGGCGCTCACACCCTCGGGGTCCCACGTGCATTACAAACACATGACAGTCAGGTGAACGATCAGACTCGGGACATCGTCCATGGGCCATAGTGTGCAAGTATTTGGGATAGTACTATGGTTAAAAGCATATGGCCATCATTTCTACCTGCACGTTTGTCATTTCCATACTTTCTTCATCCAAATAGAAGTACACTACACTTTTTGATTTTCATGAAATGGGTCTTATTTTTAGATGACCGAGATTATTTGAGGTTCTTAAAGTACACAATAAGCATTTAGTTAAGTTGTACTTAACCATTTGTAAAATTGTAAATAAATATGTCTATAAACTTCCTCTAGACTTAAACTGACCAAGCATTATGGATAGTAGACTAACAAACTTTTCTATTCTGCTTATTTTTAAGCAGAAAACCACTTTAAAATATGAATAAAAAATGTCCATAAGTATTTATTTATTGGTAATGAGTGATTCTAACCAGATAAAGCAACTATTTCTGTTTCACTTAGTCCTTTATCACAAAAATCCGAAATGAATCATTCTAGATCCTGATCACCTCTTGGAAGATTATTGGCTTGAGTTAGGTTTGTAGTGGTGAATCCCTTCTACCGAGCCTTACTGACCATGAGGGACTACCCACCTAAATATAATTAAATTATTCCGTATTGATTAGTACAAATATGTCGATTCTAAATTCAATGTATGAAATTAACTAAGTTGGAAGTTACCATAATGTAAGCATCACATGCTGCGACTGTAAGTATATCAGCAAATGAAACGATCCCATGTATGTTCTCCACAACAGACTTAGCTGTAAACATCTAGAAATCACATATACAGATTACATAATTACATACGCAGGTAATCCAAATAAGTTCTCTTAAATTGCATACTTTTATAGCTTCATATTCGCAAAGAGGGAGGTTTGATTTGATGGGCCTTGAACATTACATGGAACAATATTAGATTGCATTTATGGGAGTCATTAGGAAAACATACTTGACTTGTAACAAATTCAAGGATGCCATTTCTCTTTAGTTCAACAAAAAAGCATATGTATCATGTTGGTCATTGCATGTTGCATTTGAAGTGATGCTTCTAGCAAGGCATTGCCTCTCAACTGCATGCCAAAAAAGCCAAGAGTAATTAAAGAAACCCCATCAGGCCATCTCTAGGAAATGCATAGGCCAATCAACTTAGAGCTAAAGATGTTAATTCACAACTAAATAGATATAATCTAACTTATTTTGGAGCATATTGTCCCAGCTCCTACTACTCAATAAATATTGGATGACGTATTTTAGTAGATCTAGAAGGATGGAAAAGATTTTTGTATGCTAAAGTCAACTACATTACATAAATACGACAACTAATACATCATTTAATTCCAATTGTTTAACAAAAATTCACACCCACCTTTCACTATTCCATATTTTCATGGTTATTCCGGTCGGTAACAAATATATATTGTAGTAACCATAACGGATATAGTTTCATAATTTTCATATATGGTCGTAAATATCATCAAAATCTTTAAAATCAACATAAATACATCTTACACTATTCCCGTCACCATTGTTATCAATCCAAGAGCTACTTTTTTACTTTTTTGTTCTTGTTTACAAATCAAGAGCAAATCAAGAAAATTGATAGTAAAATTACTAATAGTAGCATGTTCAACCTATTTACATCGAAATGGGTCGCTACAAGTTATTTTGTATCTCTAGATGGGTGGAAATGGCTTTTATAGAGCCTGGACCAAGTGCTCAAAAGATAATATTTATCATACTATTGTGTAATAAATCGAGGGCTATCAAGAAAATTTTTAATCGACGGCTATTCAATCAACAATACTGAGAAAGTTCATTATTTATACGTAGAAGGAACTTATCTGAGGCGTCTAGTCTCTTACCAAACTCGATGCTATAGGTTTTTAATATCTGATTAACTTGCTGACTTAGTGGTTTTGTATATAGCAGCTTCTTGACCATGTCGTCTAGTTCTGCAGCTCGTCTCTGTAAATTGGTTTTGTAAGCCTGCATGAGGACATAAACAATGAGATATAAAGCTGGTGCACATAGATATTATTATGATTATTATATAAATAGAAGAATAACATTACCTTCAGCATTTTGTTTTAAGTTTTCAGCATCTGATCAAACCCTTACAGCTACACGAACTTCAGTTTACTCCCAAATATATCTTATATCGGATGTACTTCTTAAATGAGTCTGTCACAAATATTAGTGTTTTCATTACATTTCAAAATTTTCAGATGTGCTACTATAAAATCTATCTTGGAAGAGTAAAATATCTAAGTCACCTGTCTCTTTCTTCAAGTACATCATTGAGTTGCAGCTTCAGTTTTTGAATCTCTTGTTCCTGATTCAGTTATCACACATTTAATATACACAACTCTAACTTTAGGCAAAATGGTAACTTGTTAATTAATTGATTGGCCATAGCTAAAAACTCCTGTGTTTGCTGAGCCACATCCTCGATAAATTTTTGGAGTTGGTTATGGTTTATCAAGTTATACATTTCACCAAGAGTTATATTGGTTATGATTTAAGTAACTAAGCTTCTAAGTTGATAGTGTTTAGGTATAAATGTAAAACCTACTGTACAAAAAATCATTGACGCATTATGCAACAACATACAATTATCGCAACTATAATTAGTAAGCAACATAAACATAATCAAGTCATAATCACTGATGTGTTTGTACCCATTATTGGACCCACATTGATAACCCTACCTATTGCCCACATACTTCAAATTCATAACCGATCACTACTGTATTCTAAGTGCCTTATAATTTGTTTTGATTAACTTTGAAGCTACATGATAATAATAACATGTTCACAAATAATTACACTTTCATGTTACCTACACCGAAAGTAAATAGATGGTCAATGTTAAATATACGCAAATTCCTATACCTTCATTTGCAGTAGCTTTATAAAAATCCCAGCTTAAGTAAAAAAAAAATTGAAGAGCTTTTTTTTATTTTATTTTATTTTATTTATTTATTTATTTATTTTTTAATTAAAATTTTCTTGGGCATTTCATCAAACACTTCATGTTCATACACTCTAATCTGTTAATTACTGAAACATGTATAAGCTTATTATTATTTGGTGTGCTCAACTGCTCTACTTCTTCCCTAATTCCCCATAATTAATACCTCGTAAGCAAACTGACTTTGTTTTCATCTGAAACCACACTTTTCTTACTTGTCACATTTCCCAAATTCATATTATGTGCATTAATCTCACAATGTATTTACTTGATAATATTTAACACTTTCAACCGATATACAGTTGATAATTACTCTAAAAAAACAACATAACATTGCAAATAATTAGCAATTTGGGGTTCTAAACATTTTATCAAACATGTGGTGTGCATAATTATTACGTTTTCAAAAATTATTCAATAGTGCCGAAATAAGAGTTTTTAACTTAGTTTAACGAAAAATGATAATCTAACTTCATTAGTTTTGTGATCACCATCTTCTTTCCGTTAACTAATTCATTATCATATTCATGTACCTGGAAAAAAAAAACAATCAACCATGTTAATCTTAAGTAGAAGGGAAAACTAATAATAAATATAAAAAATACTCCAAAGGTTTATTTTGATGAATTTGAAAAAAAATAAGTAAACCAAATCGTGATTTACTTCCTTATTTGATTGGTATTCGTTGCTAACTTCTCTGTAGCGAGAGAGATGGTTAGTTTAAAAAAATATCGATCCAACTTTTTAGTTGGAATGAATCTAAAATTATATCGATCCAATTTTTTAGGGTTGACTATTCCATCCGAAATTATTTGAATTTTTTTTGCTAAACTTGCTATTTCGAGAGGAAATGCTAGGTATAGTTTTTTTTCGAGTTTTGAGGGGTTTTTGATGATTTATTGTTTCTAAATATAGGAATCACACTTGTGCTTTATATAGGTTGTGATATATATATATATATATATATATATATATATATATATATATATATATATATATATATATATATATATATATATATATATATATATATATATATATATATATATATATCATCAAAAAAATGTGGTGGTTTTTTGAGGTACTTTCTAGCTAAAATATGAATGGATTTTTTTTTCTAGCTTTTAATTTGTTACCTCATTAGTGTTGTGTTAATGCCGTTTTTCGTTTTTGATAGGCAATCAGGTTTCTTGGTGTTTAATCATTTGTTGGGGATGCGTTGGTAAGGGGGCATATTCATATTTAAGGTGATATAGGGTAGGGATCAAATAAGAAGAATAATTAAAATAAGAAGGGTAAGAAGTAATTCTAACCACACATTTCAAATTAGGAGGGAAAATTTGAAAGAAGATGCATCCACTTTTGTAGGTGCATCTGAAATATGTCGTTGTGGTTACTTCCTATCCTTCTTATTTTAATTATTCTTTCTATTTGATCCCAACTCTCTCTCTCTCTCTCTCTCTCTATATATATATATATATATATATATATATATATATATATATATATATATATATATATATATATATATATATATATATATATATATATTTCAGACTTTGGTTGTTTCGGAGTACTTTCTAGCTGAAATACGAATGGGAATTAAATCTTGAAATGGGAATAATGAGCCTGAAGTACCTAATTACCATCTTGAAGTTGTTAAGTTACCTCAGCATGAATATGAGAATAAGGTTTGTTTGTGGGAAGGTTGGGATTGAAGTCTGTTTGCCATCCATTTTTTTTTATTAGTTTACATGCTGTTAGCGGATTGGTGGTTATGTGTTTGTTGTACCTAATTACCATCTTGAAGTTGTTGAGTTACCTCAACATGAATAGGAGAATAAGGTTTGTTTGTGGGAAGGTTGGGATTGAAGTTTGTTTGCCATCCATTTTTTTTATTTATTAATTTGCATGTTGTTAGCGGATTGGTGGTTATGTGTGTGTTGTTTAAGCTTTGTGATAGGTCTGGTGTGTGATCACAATTGCTGATTTTATATGGTGTGCTACAAGTTATGTTTTATTTGCCCAAGATGATATTGCAATTTTTTTTTTCTTAATTTGCATGCTATTGGTGGTCTTCTTAATGTTTTTTTTTTTTTTTTTTTTTTTTTTTTTTTTTTTTTTTTTTTTTTTGATATCTTTTAGGTTGTATTACCTGATTTTAGTGTTGTTTTTATGCGTTTTGTGTAATCTGTGGCCGCAAGTGTTTTGTAGTACTCTTTTACGTCTGCAATGTGGTGATGCATGTTGATTTTACATGTTGTCTATTAGTTCTGGTCATAATTCCTCATTTATAAAGCGTTGAAAGCTATTTGTTGTTTACACAAAATGGCAGCATGGGTTGGTGGTAGATTCAATTGCCTTGGATTTGTGGTCATTAGTGTTTCTTGATACCCTTTATAATCTGGTGTTTGGTCATAAGTGCTGGTTTGCTACTCCATGTATAACTACTAGCCGTATACACTTATTTATAGTGGGCCGGAAGCTGTGTTCTATTGGTCTGTAATGATCTTTGAAGTTTTGTTCTTTTGGGTCTGTGTAGAATGGTTAGGTAGCAATCACAGTTATGATAAATTGTGTTTTATCTTGGTGTAGCAAACTAACAATGATGTAATCCAATAGAAACTAATGTGTTATGAAAATCTACATTATACAACAAAGATTTCTTGCAATGTAAGGAATTTGTTGACTATATTGTGTTGATGTGCGTGATGACAGATAATGGGATACTGGACTTTTGCAGTAGGCTCAAGATGAAAGAGAGCGGTGATCATTCTTATATCAGAATTCATGGGTTTTCGCTACATAGATTTGGTGCTTCTCATGTACTGATTTTGCTTTTAACGCTGATTTTTACGTTATTAAACATTAGGGGTAAGGTAATATAGTTTTCTGCATACTTGATATGCTGGTTTTGAAAATCTAATTTAGATAATATTTGTTTGGGTATGATGAGCCGATCATCTAACTGGCATTAATTTTGTAGCGCCATAAAATGTAACGCATAAAAATCTACCCATGCTTTGTGCCCAGTTCGGTATTTGAGGCCAATGATAGATATTCTTGCTACAAATACTAATACATTGTTATGTTTGGTATTAAGGGTATCCAAGAAGTGTTAGTTGGTCATGTTAATGTTGAGTTGAGAAGGACGGAAGAAATCGATGAAAATGTAGCATTTTTGAACCACTTGCCTGTTGCTATTACTTAATGGTGTTGTTTAGAAGTTAGCAGTTTTGCAATATTTTATAGCTATTGATGGTGGTTTGTTTGTTACTTGGAGTAAAATGTGTATGCTTAGTGTGTGGAGGCTGGAGATCAACAATGGATCTTTTTCTGTAATAAATTACTGAACTCCCTCAAAATCCGGAATTTTGCTTGCTTTCAAATAATTATAAAAGGACCAAATATAATGGCGATTATAGTTTGAATCAGCGCATTGTTTTACAGTTTTCAATAGAGCGGATTTGGCGAGGTTCATTATTAATTTGTTTCATGAAGTTTTTTACCCCATTTCAGTTTACCATGATTAAACTGTCAACTATCATCGAGGTTCTTGCTTAAACAACATCTGTTTTTTTCTACATAACTTTCGCTCTTAGGTTTGACATTAATTTACTATCAGTTTTACCTTAATGCTACCACCAATGCTAGAACACTGACCATTACTTTAGGGTTATTTAGCTTGCTATATACTTCGTAGGTTGTTGTTGTATATCTAATTTGGATACTAGTTGCCTGGTCCTGACGATTCCATCACCTGGGTCATCTTAATTTTGGTGTTGGGAAAACTAGACTGGTGAAAATGCATCCATGTGTTGTTGCCAGTGTAGTATCTAAGCCAGAGCATAAATATCTTGTCTCCAATTACTTAGACATCGCTATTTTTTTTAATTAGGTTATCCAAGATACGTTTGTTGGACATACTAATGTTGGAGTAAGGAAAGTAGAAGAAATCGATATAAATGTTCTGTGTGATGTTTGCGAGGGGAATTTATATGACAAGGAAATCGTTATCCAATCTTCTTTATGGCAAGAACTTGCCTGATACTCTTGTTAGAAAAGATTTATATCGATTTCTTCTATCTTTCTTACCCCAATGTTAGTATATCCATTTTACATTTCGCGTGTATTCTAAATGGAACATGGTTAATGTATTAAGTAACATGTCTTTTGGTTCAGGCAACCTAATTACGGCGGGTTGGCGTGTAAATGGATTTTGCTCTAAAAAAGGAAGCTCCCGGGATGCCTTTAGTTTGTTCTCTAGCTTATTGCACTGACTCGTACATTGTAATTTCATTTTTCCTATCATATTTTGTGTAATTTCTAGTGCGAAGATGTTTAATCACTTGGCCACATTTTTTGTGGTGCTGAGTGGATTCAAAATATGCACGATAGCATTTCCAGTTATTTATTTTTACTATTTGCACTTTTGTGATTCAGATTAGCGATTTTTATTAGTGATTTTTAATCTTGCAGATGTGGACAAGTATCCTTTTGAGGGACCCATATGAACTTTAGATAGTGGGGGTGGAGGTTCATATGAGATTTACGTAGGACTCTTAGATAATTTGGACTTAGGCTGCTAAATTGGCTAACGATCCTAATGGTCATCGTGTTATTATCTAGGGCAAAAAAGGCCCTGAAGAAGGGGAGGAAGTCCGTGCGAATCTCTGTTCAAGAACAAAAAGATATGGCCATATTCCAATACACATGAGAGTTACTGGATACAGATTCTATAAACTATAAACCATAAATTTAACCCTTTTTTTCCTAGTATGATATCTAAGTTGAACAATAAACATTTTTGGTAAAGCTATTAATAAAAACGATTTTGTTTATATTCAACCTATCCAAGAATTCGGGTACTTAATACGATATTTGATCTGAATAATAAATATTCCTGGTACAGTTGTTTATAGAATGATCTTTTGTATTTAACATACGCAAGAAATTTCAACATGACGTAATAATGTTCGGTCGAGGCGGATGGAAGAAATCGATATAAAGTTGTATGGTATTTGAAGTAAGATTTCATTATGAAGTTGTCCGGATATTACCACAGCAAATCAAACTTGCTCGCTCATTTGAACTTATATAATACCAACAGCAAATTAATAAACAACGATTTTATATTTATATAATTATTAAGGAAAATAGCCAATTTGGTAGTTCAATAATAATTGTTTTCCTCTTCTACTTTTCCAACAGCCTATAAACCAAGTCAAAGGTATCCCGGCTAAGTTCTCTTCTTCCCTTAAGAAATTTAGGCTTACAACACATACAATAATAACGTGTACAGGAGCTCCGCGGCAACACGCGGGTTGAAATCCTTGTTCAAGCACAACCATCACCACCAAACACTACAAGTTCCGACACACCAACCAACAACCCCATGCACAGATCTACTACGCCTAGTACACCACAAATCTTTGTGAATATGGTAGTTGGAGGTGGTGGATTGATTGTTTTCAATGTTTGAGAATGATGTGTGTTGGTCAACCGCCAAGAGCTACATCATCGTAAATTGTTCCGACAAATAACTGCTATCTTCATAAACTATGTTTGATTTGGGTTACTTTTATGTTTATTTTTGTTGATTGGTTGTAGTGGGTTTTATGATAATGTTTTTGTGTTAAAGACATTGTTGGTGGAGGACTGATTGTTGGAGTTTTGAAGGTTTAATGGCGGTTTTTGACAGTGGTAATGGTTTAGGGAGTCTAAGTGGTAGAAGTGATGGAATGGGTGAACTAATTTTTTTAGCTGGTTATGAACTTATGTGGAATGTTTGAGATTGGTTTCTTTTAATTGTGTGTTAAAAAGAGATGGTGTTTTGATAATCTGCATTGATGAAGGTTGTTTTAATGGAGGTTATTGTGAATTTAATGGGATTATTGGGATAATACTGACGAAGATGCTAGCAAAATTATGTAAACCCAAAAATAAAAAGAGATATTAGGTGGGTAGGGGTTGTTTGGAATGTCTTTATTTATTTTTACTCTATAATTAATTAGTAGTGCTGGTGCAAAATTGAGATGCCAAAATACTCTCACGTGTGAGGTAGGTGGGTTGACTTAGCCGGAAAAAATAATGACAATTAGTGATAGAGACGAATGATGTTACATAGTTTCATTATAAGGATCAATCATGCAAAAATTTAAAATCACAGATGAGGGTAGGGATTTGGCCTAAACCAGCGGGACGAACGGTGTAACGCGCATAAAATGTCGGAGTTTCATCGTTATAACATTTATATATGTATTTTTAAGCCCAAAATTTAGTAAAAAATAAAATAAAAAATACACCCTGTACTATGCAGCAACTTGCGAAGAATGCTCTGAATTTTTGTTATTTACGGCTTTTTTATATACCAAATTTCATTTATCAAATATGTAACAAATATTTAGCATGATTTCTTTTATAAAAGATATACCGCTGGAGAGGCTCTAGATAACGAACAAAACGAACCCAATATAGATATACTTTTGACATACATAAGATTTTATAGAAAATGTTTAAAGTTTAATATATATATATATATATATATATATATATATATATATATATATATATATATATATATATATATATATATATATATATATATATATATATATATATATATATATATATATATATTATTTATTTATTGTTTACAAAAATCAAAATGCACCTTTAACCCAAAAAAAACTTCAAAAACTATCTTAAAGTATGTTTAAACCACAAGGCTAAAGAAGTACAATTCTATAAAAGTTTGAATTATATAAAAATAATGCATTTTTATATAACAAATTTTATTTACCAAATATCTAGCGATTTGTTTAATAAAAAATATCATGCCGCAAAGGTATCCGGATTAACAACAAAACGAGTCCAATATTAATATATTTTTTACATACGTACGAATTTATAAAAAATGTTGAAGTTTAGTATACATTTTTTTTAAAAGAAAGAAGTAGCTAGCGATTGTTTTAACAAAAATATATAGGCATTGAAATTACAAACAAAACGAACACAATATTGATATTTTTAACTAACGGAGTAAAAAGCCACGCTGCAATGGGCAGGTGCAACTTTTCACGTTCCTACATTATTAGTGTAACATATTATATTATTGTATGATTTTGTGAGCGTGAATATATAAAACTTACATGAGCTTTTAAAAAAGAGTAAATTGTAGAAATGGTCTCTGTGGTTTGCTCAGATTTCATGCTTAGTCATTTTTGAAATTGCAGGCGACATCCTTGTGGGGAGTTTTTGGTTCCGTTTTGGTCCTGACCACTAACGAAATAGTCCATGTGGTTTGCTCAGAATTGCATGTTTAGTCCCTAGCCAGGGACCAAAACGAAACCCAAAGCTCCCCACAAGGAGGCCGTCTGCAATTTCAAAAGATCGGGTGACTAAACATGCAATCTGAGCAAACCACAAAGACCATTTATGCAATTTACTCTTTTAAAAGTGAAGCTAGTAATCTAGTATAGTGTAACATGGGCTTACAAAGTGATGCCCCTTCCCAAAATGCTGCTTTGGGCCGTCTCCCACTTGGCCCAACATTAAGGCTGGTTATACGCTAGATAATAGGTGAGCGAGAAATAATAATTCTTGGTGTGGGAATTTAGTGTGTGTTTGAAATACTGCCAAAACAATAGACAATAGCAATACCCACGAATTGATTAAAGATTGAAGATTGAAGTGGTATATGAGAATTTCACAACTTTTATATGGGTCACCGTTTTTTAAAATTAATTTATATGACACTTAATTATATGTTTATTTTTATTTATACAAAATTCGATCAAATTTAATATGAGTAATTATCAAAACGACGAAAATAAAATAATACTAACAAATTTAATTTGTAAAACTAAAATAATAATTTCGAAATTTAATATTATGCATATAAATTACTTTCAATGATGTATAAAAAGTATTTTTTATTATTATTTTTTTTCTTCTTGATATTTAAATATCAAAATCTAAAAATATACTTTTTGCAACTAAAGTACTTTTTAAGATATGACATTCACAAATCAAAGGGTGCGTTCGATTTCCAATTAGGAATGTTGTAAGAGCATTCGGTGTCACCGAGTTAAAGTTTAACACACTGCTACGTCAGCTTTAACCTTTTCACCTTAACTAACAAAAAAACACTCTTTATAATAACTCACATTAACTCAACTTTTTGGAACCCACTTTCTTAAAAAATTACAATTTACAAATTCTACTCTTCACAATTTCATTCATTAGACAATCTAATACTTCACTAATAAAATTAAATATTACAATACGAAATAAAAAATAGCGACATTTTTATTAAAAGAAAATGTATATATGCAGCCCAACTTTAATCTCACTTATTAGAAATGTATAAATTGTTGTTGGGCATTATTTTAAAATTGTAGAACTTATTGCAGCTCAACCCTTTGCAACCCATTCTAACTGTACACATAATACGTAGCCACCATCATCAAACGCACTTTTTCTTCACCTCTGCACACACACTTACACACACACAAACGTTAACCCTCTTTTTCGTCACCTCTGCACACACACATAAATCACCTGGGGAAAAAGATTTTTTTTTTTTTTCTTTTTTTTTTTTTTAAATCCGAAGTCACCTTAACGTTGCGTTAAGGGGTTAATGTGGGGCGTTAACTCACCCTTAACGCAGCCCCACGGTGTGGTTAACTCGCCTTAACGTGGCTGCGTTAAATCTTAATGCCTGGTATTTGGTTACCACATCGAATGCTCTAAGGGATATAAGAAAATTTTCTAAACCCATCATTATATGTGGTACGGAACACTCTTATTCTTGGGTTTCAAACTTTTAATCACTATATCAAAACCTGTATTTCTCAACCAAACATCCTTTTAATATTCTCATTCTCATACCTCATTCCAAATCCCATGAACCAAACGCCTAAACTAATAAATGTTACACATGCACATGTCATGATTTTGAAGTCAAACATAGAGTGAGATCAAATAAGAAATAAAAATAAAATAAGAAATAATAAAAAATAACTAAAGCAACACATTTTAGATGAAAAAAAAAATAATAATAAACAAAAAAAATAATAAAAAATAATAATTTTCCCTCTTCATTTAAAATTTATGATTATAAATATTTTTCATTCTTTTTATTTATTTTTATTTTCCCGTCAAACCTAACCTCGCACATGCAAGACATGTGACGCAAAATTCCATGCAAAAGATAAGAGGCTAGAAACTCAAAATAAGTTTTTAAGCTGACCATAGAAATTTTAAACTTTATTTAACAAACTATGCACCTCTAAACATATTTAAGATACAATGTTTTCTTTTATTTTTTTTACAAAGCTGTAAAATAGTAGAGAAAGAAAGGGACAGTAAAAACACATACCGTCCTCATTCATCGTCTTCGAGCATCGTTTTTTACTGCTTAACTTTTAATAACTTTTACATTTTCGCTTGTGATCTTTTTCGTTTAAGCATTTCAATTAATCACGTACAATATATTTTATCTTAGCCCTTCGATTTTCGGATCACTAGATATGTACTTACATGGTTTTTACTTTGAGGGTATGTCACTAGTACAAAGACAACCTCCGGCGTCGACTTTTTTTTAACAGCACCATACCTTCTCGACGTCATGTCGTCGGCAGAAATTAGTCGACAGAGCCGCGTCGGCAACGTCCGTATCGACGAATTACGCCGACGACAGTGTGGGACCCACATGATTTTTGGTCAAACAGATGGTTTTGTCCGACATTTTGTTACCGACGTCAGGTCGTCGGTAATGTAATAATTATTTAACGCATTAATTAGATTAACTTAATATAGTCAACGAAAGTCAAATTTTTTTGTAAATGGTGCCGATGACATATAGTCGGTACCGTTTGAAATTAGTCACCATGTGTGTTATTATGCCGACGACATGTCGTAGGTAATTAAAGAGATATAAGAAAAAAAAAACAGCACCAGCAGCACTGCTGCAAAAAATTTTCCGAAATCTTGAATAACTATCTCATTCCTAATTTCGAGTACAAATAATTTGCAAATATACAAACACAAACACAAATTTTATACTAATATTTTACAAACTAACTAAACACAAATTAAACAAAAAAAACAAATATATCTTTATACTTGTTGGTGGTCGGCTGTGGTGCCCGGTTGGTGGCAGCGGTGGTCTGGCAGCAGCAGTGGTTTTGCGTGGTCTCTTTTACACAAACAAAAACAACCACAAACACAAGTCATTAATAAATCAACAAAAATTCAAATCTATATAAAAAAAACATTTATAAATAACACAAATCCACACAAACAAAATTTTAACCACAAACATAAACACAAATTAACAAACTCAAACACAAATCTATATAAACAACAATAAACAAAAATTTATTAAATTTACCTTTTGTTTCGTGTGGTGGTGGTGGTGGGTCCACGACGGCAGCAGTGAACGGCGGCCGATGGCTGTGGGAAAGTAAATAAAATCATAAACCAAATCAAATTCATAAACAAATTAAAAATAAAACCCATACCAAGAAAACAAACTAAAAACACAAACCAAATAAAAGTGAAAGAGGAGGTGGTGCGGTGGTGATAGTGATGGCATCGGTGGTGGTGTGGAGGTGTGGTGGAGAGAGTGGTGTAGTGAAAGAGGAGTTGGTGAATGAGATAAAAGTTTTGGTGAATGAGATAGAAGTAAAAGAGGAGGTGGTGAATGAGATAAAGGAGGTGGGATTTGTTTGAATTTTGGTGAAATTTTGGTGAATTAGGCGGGCTTATTTGATATTGGTGAAAATTTTAGAACGAAGTGGATAGCGACGACAAGTCGTCGGTATAGTCGTAGTGAAAATTTGGGCGAGATAGTGAAAATTTTGGGGCTGGTTTATCAAAATAAATCAATTTATTTAGTATAAATACTTTATTTAATATATAACTAAAACTAAAATAAAATACTTTTATAAAATTAACTAATTTAACTTAATATAAATATTTTTATTTAATAAATAATTAAAATTAAATACTTTTATAAATTAACTAATTTAATTAAATAAAAATACTTTTATTTAATATATAATTAAAGTTAAATATTTGATATAATATATAAATTAAATACTTTATTTAATATATAATTAAAATTAATATTTTTATTTATACACAAGATGTTAAACGAACGAGCCGAGATTCTATGGTTGTACAAGAGATGTTAAATGAACGAGCCAAGATTCTATAGTTATACAAGAGATGTTAAACGAACGAGCCGAGATTCTATGGTTATCAATGTTGCAAAAATCGGAAAAATCGGCCGATTAATCGCCGATTCCAAGGTAATCGGCCATAGACCTTGGCGATTTAGGCTAATCGGCTAAAAAAATCGGTCTGGGAAAAAAATCGGCCGAATCGGTCAAAAATCGGCCGAATCGGTCAAAAATCGGCCGAATCGGCCAAAAATCGGCCGAATCGGTCAAATTTAAAAAAAAATAAAATTAGGCATTTTACTTAATTTGGGGATCGTTTATTTCACTTATAACGCACAATGGGCCTCATAATCAGAATTGAAGCCTTTTATTGAGGTTTGAAAACATAGAAGGCTTGAATCAGTTAAGATCTTTAGTTTGCTCTCCAGAAATTCCCAAAACATGCAGAAAATGCCAAACCGATTAATCACCGCCTTGACCGATTACAGGCTGCAGGGTGGTCGACCGCCCGGCTACCGATTCACGATTTTTGCAACATTGATGGTTATACAAGAGATGTTAAACGAACGATCCGAGATTCTAGGGGTATGCAAGAAACCGAAAAACCGAACCTAAACCGAAAAAGACCGAAGAACCGAAACCAAAAAAACCGAAACCGATTCAAAAACCGACGGTTCGGTTTCTATATTTTGAAAAAACCGAAGTTTTTGGTTCGGTTTGGTTTTAGCATTAAAAACCGACCAATATAAACCGAACCGACATTTAAAGTCAAAATGAATCTAAGACCGACATTTAACTATATCATGTCGAGTACCTACTCTTTATTTCATATGCTTCTTGAACATGTCATTTAGGACGGATAATAAGTTCTCTTCTAGGGTGTTTTCTGTTTTTATTAGGTTTTTATTGTTATTATTGTGTTGCTCTATGACACATAAACAACTATCTTTTAGGATTTAATATGGTCATTTGTTTCTTATCGTCATTATTGTGTTTTTTGTTTTTCTTAATGGTTGTTTGGATTGTTTCTTTCGGTTCGGTTTCGGTTTTATACAAAAACCGAGCCAAACCGAACCATGCTCACCCCTACAAGATGTTTGGATTGTTTCTATGGTTATACACGAGATGTTAAACAAACGTTTCGAGATTCTATGGTTGTACAAGAGATGTTAAACGAATGAGCCGAGATTCTATGGTTATACACGAGATGTTAAACGAACGAGCCGAGATTCTATAGTTATACACGAGATGTTAAAGGAACGAGCCGAGATCATATGGTTGTACACGAGATGTTAAATGAACGAGCCAGGATCATATGGTTGTACAAGAGATGTTAAACGAACGATCCGAGATTCTATGGTTATACACGAGATGTTAAACGAACGAGCCGAGATCATATGGTTGTACACGAGATGTTAAACGAACGAGCCGAGATGATATGGTTATACACGAGATGTTAAACGGATGAGTCGATATGCTATGGTTGTACACGAGATGTTAAACGAACGATCCTAGATGATAGTTATACACGAGATGTTAAATGGATGAGTCGATATGCTATGGTTGTACACGAGATGTTAAACGAACGATCCTAGATGATAGTTATACACGAGATGTTAAATGGATGAGTCGATATGCTATGGTTGTACACGAGATGTTAAACGAACGAGCCGAGATGATATGGTTATACACAAGATGTTAAACGGATGAGTCGATATGCTATGGTTATACAAGAGATGTTAAACGAACGAGCCGAGATGATATAGTTATACACGAGCTGTTAAACGGACGATCCGAGATGATATGGTTATACACGAGATGTTAAACGGATGAGTCGATATGCTATTGTTGTACACGAGATGTTAAATGAACGAGCCGAGATGATATGGTTATACACGAGATGTTAAACGGATGAGTCGATATGTTATGGTTGTACACGAGATGTTTAACGAACGAGCCGAAATGATATGGTTATACACGAGATGTTAAACGGATGAGTCGATATGCTATGGTTGTACACGAGATGTTAAACGAACGATCCTAGATGATAGTTATACACGAGATGTTAAATGGATGAGTCGATATGCTATGGTTGTACACGAGATGTTAAACGAACGATCCTAGATGATAGTTATACACGAGATGTTAAATGGATGAGTCGATATGCTATGGTTGTACACGAGATGTTAAACGAACGAGCCGAAATGATATGGTTATACACAAGATGTTAAACGGATGAGTCGATATGCTATGGTTATACAAGAGATGTTAAACGAACGAGCCGAGATGATATAGTTATACACGAGCTGTTAAACGGACGATCCGAGATGATATGGTTATACACGAGATGTTAAACGGATGAGTCGATATGCTATTGTTGTACACGAGATGTTAAATGAACGAGCCGAGATGATATGGTTATACACGAGATGTTAAACGGATGAGTCGATATGTTATGGTTGTACACGAGATGTTTAACGAACGAGCCGAAATGATATGGTTATACACGAGATGTTAAACGGATGAGTCGATATGCTATGGTTGTACACGAGATGTTAAACGAACGATCCTAGATGATAGTTATACACGAGATGTTAAATGGATGAGTCGATATGCTATGGTTGTACACGAGATGTTAAACGAACGATCCTAGATGATAGTTATACACGAGATGTTAAATGGATGAGTCGATATGCTATGGTTGTACACGAGATGTTAAACGAACGAGCCGAAATGATAGTTATACACGAGATGTTAAATGGATGAGTCGATATGCTATGGTTGTACACGAGATGTTAAACAAACGGCTATAATGTACATGCGGTTAAAATACGTGCCGACGTCATGTCGTCGGCGTAGTTAAGGCGGGAAAAAACCCCGCCCAATTATTCGCTATAATTCACAAAAGGGAAAAACCAAAAATTTTGACTCAAATTGTTACCGACGTCATGTCGTCGGCGTCGTTAAACTAGAGGATATTAATTATTAATCATTGGTTAATCCCACACTAACCACAATTATTTGTGTATTTATATATCACCGACGACATGACGTCGGCACGTGTTTTGGCGGTCAAATTCCCGCCTATTTTTTCACCAGGTTTATCAATAGTCAAACATGTTGTTATGATACCGACGACATGACGTCGGTAATATTCTAGATTAAAAATTCAACGCAGCCTTGTCTGGGTCAAGCCAATTTTTTGTCGTTTAGCGTATGGTGCCGACGACATTGAGTCGTCGGCATGGTGCTCGTCGCCTGTTCTCCTGATTCTTGTAGTGCGTATAGATATCATAATTAATCTGCATGTATTGTTTATGAATGTTTAACTATAATTAGTCAATAGTCCTTATGTGTTACTATTGTTATTGATTTTGTGATTGTAATTGTTATTGTTTGAGTTTGCATTTCATGTCGTTCAACGCTTAGGAAGAAAATGAAACCATGCTTGTCGAGTTAGAAGGTAATCTACGTTCCTATTGATCGATCAAATAGAAGGGAGTCATACCAATAGGAAACATTAGCTCCCGTACGTGGTCAACGTGTGCCTATTTTAGATCACAAGCTTTTTAGATCACAATTATCTAGATAGTTTCACATGTACTTAGTTTGTTAATAACTTTTGAAACTACGACACTCAATTAAAAAACTCCCTTGCACATGGTTGTTACGATTTTGAAGTCAAACCTAACCTTGCACCCTGCGTAAGACATGTGACGCAAGATTCTAAATGGTTGTTACGTTAAATTCATATTTAAGCCAAAGATAAGAGGTTAGGAACTCAAAATATGTACTACTATTAAATAATTAAAGAAAGGTAAAAGACGCCGACCTACCACGCGATCGTTTTTATCTTTTCTTTTATACAATGAGAATTAACTGTTCCAAAATATGTAGAGCACAAACCTATCTCGCATTTCTTATGCAAAACTATGAATCAACAATTATATAGTCGATAAGTTTCTCATATAACACGAAAATTTAAAATTAATTCCATTTGGCCACTACTCAAGCTCTTGAGAAATGGCGACCAGCCCACTATGAATCCTTGATACCAAAACGACTTTAACCATCTGGTATATCATGTCATATCATATTATAGCGGAGCCATTCACGAAGGAGATCGAGGAGGCAAAGGTCCCGAATAATTATGGGTAGAAACTAAAAATATGTTGTGCCGCCCTCACCTCTCAAGTTTGAGTGTCATCTCTTGAGTAGATTGAAATATCATAATAATGAATAATAAACACTCTAAATACACAGATTCATAGTATTATTTTGACTAATTATAGCATACTCTTCATTTATTTGTAACCCACATGCACGTGAAAGGGATTATTGATAGTTCAATTCGTTTCTTTTATGTACTGTATTTCTTTTCACTATGTATCTTATTCTTTGTATTGTATCCTGTGCAGTAACAAAGTGAAAGAGTACTAGAGTAGAGGTAAACATGTTGGCAAAAGTAAATGTTAACATAATACCATGCTTATTTATGAAACTCATGATATCCTTTAGTTGATCAAGATTTGTTGTATTTTGAATGTATGATTTTCAATGTAATTTGTGAGTCTGTAGACATTGACGTATTTTAGGAGTTCTTCTTTCATGTTATGTCGGTCGTTATCGGTAATCAAAAGTTACGTTGTAACTATTTCCAACTCCGTTTATATTCGTTGCATTTAAGAAACATTTATAATTAGAAAACAAAGTATTCAATATATCAATAAATATTGCATTAACATTAACAAAAAAAATTATGATTACATATTTATAATATATTGGACACACTCTCAAAAAGAATAAAAAGCACTATTAAACACTTGAAATGGAGATTATTTAGGCTTGTATATAAGGTCAATTAGACGTTTAAACTAGTATTGATTCATGTATTGACTTTATATAAGGTCTTATAGATAATAAATATTTATTCAATAATAAATTGAATCGATGCATGCGGCATGTGAGTTAAGAAAGTTGAGACTGGAAGTATATATGAAGGTCTAGATTCGATTGCAAAAAAAATCATGTGACAAGAGTAGATTAATGAACTAGGATACCAATGATCTAGCTATTTTACTTAGAAATATATTGTATTCTAATATAATTTAACATTTTTTTGAAAAAAATATAATTTAACATTGACTAATACTCATTAGTCAATTAGTCAATTTAATAATTAATAGTTTGTATTGTTTCACCCAACATTAATATTTCATTGTAAATAAAACCAAAATAATTCGAATGACAAACAGTTAGCGCATCGTTTTTAAGTTTATACGGGCAAATAGTTGTAGTTGTAAATTTGTGGTTCAGTGTTTCGTATAATGTTTATGCACATAAAAAAAAAAGAATAAAACTCAAATAGTTTTTAAATAACAAAACTTGTTAGAAAAACTCATATTTTCAAATTAAAATAAGACAAAAATACACCGTTGGTCTCTAAACTTTCCACGAAACATCGTCATGCACCTTAACTTTGAAAAACGTCTCCGTGCGTCCCTCCTCAAGTTTTTTTAGGCCGATTGCGTTATTTGACCCGTTTTCTGTCGGTCAACGCCGTTTTCTGCCGTTACATTTTGTTTTTAGCACAAGAGTAATATCGTCATTATGTAATTACGGTATATAAACTCCGTATTACTTTCACATGTCATATCCCTCTTCCCACCCATAAACACATAGACGGCCTCTTTTATTCGTCCCAAAACTTTCATTACAATAATTATCATAATTCACAAACCCTCATTGCATGTTATTGTGAAATTTTTGGTAATTTCAAAACATGGATTTTACTCTATGGAAGGTAAGAAGAGATCCAGGTTATCGAGTTGCTGATACCGTTCTGTGCAACTCGGCTAAGAAAAAATACGGTATGTTTTGTTGCTATAATCGTTAGAATTCTAATTGGGGTATATTTCAATTTGTGATTAAGGTTTGATAATGTCCTTTGGTCTGTTGACATGTTTTAGGTGGTAGATCTAATATGTTTAGCATAAGGGTTCATCACAATGGTGTTTTTAAATACTGACCTGGTAGAATATACGATGGAGGTCTGAAAAGTTTAGTTGATTTGGTTGACGTTGATAGTGTGTCAGTTGAAGAGTTGGATGTTCTTATGTATGAATTGGGTTACGACCTAGGTCAAAAAAATTACTATTACTTTGTTAAGCCTGGTAGTAATTTAGACGATGGTTTGCATAGATTAAGCGAGGATGTGAATTTGGAAACATTGAAAGATGTTGTTGAAGAACATAAGATGATAAAAGTTTATGTTGAAAATGGTAAGACAAGTTTGGATGTTGATGATATGTCACCAAAGTCAATTAGGACAGTTATTTCTCAGGTGGATGCATCAAAGAAGAATGCATCCCTTGCTATTGTGCCATATTGTTCAAAAAAATTGTTCTTAGAAAACATTGTTAAAAAGCCTGTGGTAGAGGGTTTAAGCGAAGTCAGACAACCACCTTTAGAAGTTAATGCTTTCGTAGAATCTACTGAGGTGCTAGAAATTGAACCCTTGCTGATCATAGATACACATGTTGATCATATGCAAACAGATAGTCCTGTTAGTGTTGAGCATAGCTAAACAGATAGTTCGGTTAGTGTTAACCATAGCCACAAAGGTAGTCCTGTTTCTGTTGACCATAGCCAAAAAGATAGTCTGGTTAGTGTTGACCATAGCCAAAAAGATAGTCTGGTTACGTTGACCATAGCCAAAAAGGTAGTCCTGTAGAGGTATGTGAAACTGAACAAGAGTTTGGTCATCTAGAAGAGGAAATACATACACATGTCGATCGTATGCAAAAAGGTAAATCTATAAACTTATGTGAAACTGATGAAGAGTTAGGTGATGAAAATGTGAGTGAAACATATAATTGTGAGACTGATGTCGATGATATTGAGAACAATCAAGATAGAAACATAGTTGTTGATGAAGAGAATATTTTTGACGAGCCTGATGTTGAGGTTGCTATGTTCAAATTGATTGAAACTCCACAGATAGACACTATAGGTAGTTCTAGCCAGATACCAGATGATTTTTTAAGAAAAATGAGATACAAGATCTCTTGACTGATGCAGACTTTGCAAGTGGTTCTGAGAATGAGGTTGAGTATGTAATTCGGAAGAAAAAGATGAGGGCATACAAAAAACAAAAGTTAATTAAGGCACAACAAGAAGATGAAAAAGTATTTTTTTTTCTATGATCAAAACTTTGTAACTGCAAAACTTTCTGTAACTCGGGTAGGACCTTGCGAAAGTGAAAGATAAGATCAACCTGCATTCAATTCAAACTCGAAGGAAATTGCAACTCATTAAGAATGACAAACAAAGAATTAGGGCTAGGTGTATCGGAACAATACCAGCATGTGGTACAAGTGGAGGTATTGGACTTGGAACAGTACCAAAGAGGAAAACTGGTGCGTTAACAAGAAGTCGCGGAAGGGATGTATATTTGCGATCAGAAAAGGAGGAACCAACACATTGGCCACGGTTTTTGTATGTAGCAAAAGATACATATAAAGATGTGTGGAGTGTTAGAACTTTCAAGGATGTACACAAATGTTTACAATCAAGATAGATCAAAGCTTGTGACTACAAGTTTCTCTCAAAGCAAATACTTGACCAAGTTCAAATCAATCCAGATATTCCAATCGTTGCTCAAGATCAACTCACTAAATAGTTTGAAGTCCAAGTGTCTATGCAAAAGGCATTAAGGGTAAAAAAACAAGGCAGAATTGAGATCAGGGGTGATCATAAGCAGCAATATACCATTTTACGAGACTATGTTGAAGAGTTGCAGAAAAAAAATCCTAATACAACAGTTAGGATAATGTGCAAACTGCGTTAGATCGATCAAGTCCAAAGAGAGTTTTCAAGAGGATGTACGTTTGCTTAGGTGCTTTGAAGGAAGGATACAAAGCTTGTCAAAGAGAGTTGTTGGGATTAGATGGTGCTTTTATGAGGGGTCCATTTCCTGGTCAGCTTCTTACAGCTGTTGTATTGATAGCAACAATGGAATATACCCTTTAGCCTATGTTGTTGTTGAGGCTGAAGACAAAGATTCATGGATTTGGTTTCTTGATTGTCTAGCAGATGATCTTGAATTGCAACCAAATTCACACTACACTTTTATTAGCGACAGACAAAAGGTGATGTTAATTTATAATTGATTATATTCGGTTATATAATCCATAAATGATTGGTATATTAGTAATGGATTGATGTTTCTTTATGCAGGGTATAATTCCAGCTTTAGCAACAGTATTTCCTAGTGCGGAACACATATTCTTTTTGAGGCGCATCCATGAGAATATGAAATTGAAGTGGAATTCTGCAGAATACAAGTCACATTTGTGGAGATGTACTGCAGCAACAACCGTCGAACAATTTGAGGCAGTAATGCTTGCATTCAAGAGTTTTAGCGAACCTGCACATGCTTGGTTAAGTAAGATACCACCAGCCCATTGGTCAAGATCGCTTTTTTCAGGTAGTAAAGAATTCTGTGTTTTTCAACAATGTCCAACATTTTTTTACGTATTACTAAAACATGTACTATACATATGTAGGGAGAGCTCATTCTGACGTGTTACTTAATAACATGTGTGAAGTATTTAATGGGAAAATTGTGGGAGGTAGGCACCAACCCATCATTACTGATTTAGAATACCTTAGAGCATATTGTACGCAGAGAATAGTGAATGTTATGCATACAATTGACAAGTGTTCGGGACCGTTTACACCAAAGGCAACGCGCATGTTAGACTTCAATAAGAAAGAGGCTTATAAATACACCGTTTTAGGGATTGAAGGAGATAACTATCAGGTTAGTGGATGGGGAGAAAAGCGGTTGGTAAATGTTAAAGCCAGGTCTTGTAGTTGTAGAAGATGGGAGCTTATAGGTATGCCATGCAAACATGCTATTGTATCCAACCGGTATATGAGGTTCAATGGAATCGAAGTTGGATCTGTAGAATCATGGGTTCATCCATGTTACTTGCTTAAGACATGGGCGGAAACATACAAACTCCACATCCAGCCCATCAGGGGATATCAACATTGGAAAAAGTCAAATGTGCCTATAACCATTCTTCCACCTAAGCATCATAAACCATTCGGTAGGCCACGAAAGAAGAGAACTAGGGCTTTTACAGAAAATGATGATACTGATAAAGAAAGTAAGTTGTCACAGTCTAGTAGGAGTGTAGTTTGTGGAATTTGTGGCAATGCTGGCCACAACAAGAAAACATGTCTTGGGCAAGGAGGTGTTACTGGAAGTAAAGCCAGTACATAACAGTCTCAAAAAACAGGTTCATCACAGCCAAAAGTTTCATCACAGAAGAAGAGAAAGGGTAAAGGTAACAACTTCGAAGCAACTGAACAAGCACGTGTCGACCAGTCTTTTACTGGAAGTCAAGTGAATGCTGCTTGAGTATGTAATTCCTAAGACAACGTTTTTCATCCAATATGTAATTCCTAGACAATATTTTCTATGTTTTAAGAATGTGTGTTTCTATACTATGTTTTAAGAATGTGTGTTTCTAAACTATGTAGACTACTAAATTTTATTCATTTGTAAATATATCAATTTTGCATTATGTAAGAAATCATATCATGCTTGAGTTCTTACTTGGCTGATGTTTTTGTATTTTGACAGAGAGCAAATAAGTCAAAGCTTTGTATGACTCATTGCCAATTACCAAAATTTGATGAAGTCAAAGTTTTCTACTAGTCAACCTACAATGACGCTTCCATATAATACTAAACAACCTACATCTACAATAACGCTTCCATAAAATACAAACCAAACTACTGTACTGTCTGTACATGCATTCTACATTCTAGGAAGCTTTGCAAAACACAAAAAACATGTCTTTCTAAAGACACTACATACACCATATGCAAACTAAAACGATGAGTATCCACGAGACAACACACAAGTTCCTTAAGCGACAAACTTTCTCCTTCTCCAGATGGAGCTCAGCTACAGTTGCTTGGTGAGCAGCCTCTAGCTCGATTACACTGTCTCGGGCGTTGACAGCCTCCAATGTTTCAGCCAGGAGGCCTGCTTGGCATTCTTGTAATGCCGCCTCATTACGGTGAATGTGCCTCCTCAAGTAGAGGATCACCTCCTTTGCTCTTGGTGGCATTGGTGGATCGTACCACCCATTGAAGGACATGTGGATCCCTAAAAATTAAGAATCTAAAATCAAGACTTTGATGCTTAAACTCGTAATTTGAACATAAACAACTAATCAAAAACAGCCATTAGACTAAAACATTGATTAAACTAAACCTGACATTTTAACTTAAAGCAACCCAACCAAGAACGCACCTCCACCGTACAATCATAATAACACCTTCCGGCGTTGACATTGTTCCAACAGGTCCTTAGGACTGCCCACCTGCCACATCCGCATCGCGCCATTCTTAAAATTTGATCAGAAATATTTTAGGATAAGATTTGATGAGAGAGAGGAGAGTTTAGGGATGAGTGGTGAATAAGTTTCGCTTTTATTAACATATAATTATTGTAGCAGCTGCAGATACCGCGTGTGCCTTAGCACACGGTTTTACATAATGACGATATTACCCTTATGATAAAAACAAAATGTAACGGCAGAAAACGGCGTTGACCGACAAAAAACGGGTAAAAGGACGCAATTGGCCTCAAAAAACTTGAGGAGGGACTCACGGAGACGTTTTTCAAAAGTTAAGGTGCATGGCGATGTTTCGTGGAAAGTTTAGAGACCAATGGTGTATTTTTGTCTTAAAATAATATAATATAATTATAGTATATAACCATTACTGAAGTAGAACTTGGAGCCTGTACTGTTGCGAAGCCGTCGATTAGGAGGTCAACTCTAGAGAGGAGGATGGATAGGGTGCATTGTGGAGCCGCGGCTCGAGCCAGCACTGTTCACATGCCGAGACGAGCCGTTGGCATAGAGGGGTTAGAAAAAGTGAATAGTGGATTTACTACTTGCCATTTTATGATATTGCCACAGAATTTTTTAGGTTAATTGCATGTGTTACACATGTTTTTCATGATTAGGATTATATAATAAGGTTTGGTAGGAGATCTACATTTCTAAAACTATTGTGCTATTCATTTTTTTCCAGAATTTTTGACAAAAGAAATTTCGTGTAACAGGGATTTGGTAGAAAAGGAGGTGCCAAGTTGCGGTGCAACGTCTTTTGAGTCATAGGTATGTGGTATTTTTGGGTTTTTGTGGCTTTTAGTTTGTTACTTCATTAGTTTTACAGAAAGTGAAACTGAATAGGTGTGTGTGATTCTTTTTTGTATTTGTAGGTATGCTCTTAGCTTTTTCAGTAGTCAATTAACACAAAAGGATTTTGGAAGTTGTTGTTGGACTTCTTTGGAGTTACATGTATGTTATGCTTTGTTTTTTGGCAGCTTTTAATTTCTTATTTTATTAGGGTTATAGAAAGTGAAACTGGATACGAGTTTTGTTAATGCCATTTGTTGTGGCATATAGACAATCAGCTTATTCAATGTTTAATTAGTTGTTGGAGTTTCGCTGTTAGCGAAGGACAGCTTTATCAATGTTTAATTGGTTGTTGGAGTTTCGTTGTTAACGGAGGATATTTATATTACAAGTGGTTTTATATTATTTTTTGTGAATTTTTATTATTTTTAGCTACTTTCTAATTTGTCTTTAGGTTTTTTGTAAATTAAAATTTTGCAATTTGGAATCAATTTATGATAGTTACTTATTATTTTCCAGTTGTGATATTTAATTGTATTGTTATGCATTTTTTTTCCAAAATATGAATAGGAAATTAATTTTTGAAAATCAAAATAATGAGTTTCAAAAACCTAATGACCGTTTGACATTAAATGGTCAAAATTTTGGTTTCCATCTCTCACGGGCGAACCGAGGTTTAAGAAGGGATGATTTAGAATTGTGTGATGCCAAAGGCGTTGAAATATGTTCCAATAATCATGGGGGAACTGAGTGTGGAGGTTCATCTGGTGTTTCCTCTGAAGGTTAGTTAGCTATTTTTTATTTGTGTTTGCTAAACTGTTGAAGTGAGCTTATTTATTTTGCTATAAAAAAGGTATATATGTATCATGTCTCCTTATTGTTGGATTTGGAGGAAGGGGAAGCTGGTAATGAAAGTGATCAAACATTGACCACGTGTGTCGTTTCTAGGAAACAAAGTTTTACAAAAAGGTTTCTTCGTGAATCAAACAACATGAAAGTTGAGCTATTTCTCATACCATCTGTTGAATCGAATGTCAGACTATCTATTAGAAGCCACTTTTTGGATAGTCACGTTGAGCCGTTTACTTCTTGTTTACAACTAAATGATTTTGCAGATTTTAGACCATTTTCCTAAATTTCTTCATTGTTTAATACCTGTTTGCAACGACATCCTTCTGCAGATTCTATATCCGTTTTTGGACCTCTTTCATTAATTCATAATACATAAACTAAAGTATTTGATCAGTTGGTGTTCAAACTGAAGGCGGAGAAGATTCTTTTACCTTTGTTTTCTAGATGCATTTTTAGAACTTTTCTTATGGTTAATACTGTTATAAAGGGAAATTTTCTTTTTACGAGTTAATTGGAAAAATAAAGGAGGCTAATAGCCAGTTAGAAGGAGAAAGTCAGGGGTCTGGCCTGTGTTCTGCGTTGGATACACAATCTGGTAATAAGGCACGTTATGATACGTGATGTGGAAATCCAAAATACTGATGCAAGTAGTGTTCAAACTCAGTGTGAAGAATACTTGTTCTTAAAAATATCATACTTATTTGTCGTTATACTTTTAAATAAACTATGTAATGCTTATTTGCTATGTTTATTTCCAAAAAAACAGCGAATGTAGGTGTATCTCCTTCATCCAGCTTTAACCAAAAAAAGAGGCCAGCTCAGGGACATAATACAAGAGGAACTCAGATGCCGGGATTACGTATCAAGTTCAACACTCGACTTGTTAAAAGACGTGTTCTGCATATTGAGGAGCAGAGACTTGGTGTCGGTATGCGGCTGCGGTTATCTACTAACTGTTTGTTAAGTCAGCGTATGGGAACAGAAAACGCGGGGTCAAGCAGTACTCGAATTGAAGGTGAATATAATTTTGATAATTTTTTCTTTTAGTACATTATATTTTACTTTGGTGAATATTTTTAGCTTTTGTTTATTTTTTTTTATAAGTTTTTCAGAGGTTTTGGGTGACTCACTTATCGCATGTGTATCGTCGCATCAGTGAATAACTGCTCAACTACCACGTTAATATTATCGTATTTATTTAATTTGGAGGAAAAAATTCTCCGTATTTTTAACCCTAAAAGTGTTGTGGACGAAATTTGTGATTTTTTGTTTGACTTTAACGAACGATACAAGGTAAAGCGCTATCGTCTTGTTTATGAATGTTTAACTATAATTAGTCAATAGTCCTTAATTATGTGTTACTATTGTTATTGATTTTGTGATTGTAATTATTATTGTTTGAGTTTGCATTTCATGTCGTTCAATGCTTAGGAAGAAAATAAAACCAGCTTGTCGAGTTAGAAGGTAAATCTACGTTCCTATTGATCGATCAAATGGAAGGGAGTGGTACCAATAGAAAACATTAGCTCTCGTGGTCAACGTGTGCCTATTTTAGATCACAAGCTTTTTAGATGACAATTATCTAGATAGTTTCACATGTACTTAGTCTGTTAATAACTTTTGAAACTACGACACTCAATTAAAAAACTCCCTTGCACATGGTTGTTACGATTTTGAAGTCAAACCTAACCTTGCACATGCGTAAGACATGTGACGCAAGATTCTAATGGTTGTTACGTTAAATTCATATTTAAGCCAAAGATAAGAGGATAGGAACTCAAAATAAGTAGTACTCCCTTCGTCCCATATTAAATGTCCACTTTTGACTTTTCGAATCTTTTTTCCTTTAACTTTGAATTTAAATATTTTTGTTTATGTTATAAAAGACGCCGACCACCACGCGATCGCTTTTATTTTTTCTTTTATACAATGAGAATTAACTGTTCCAAAATATGTAGAGCACAAACCTATCTCGCATTTCTTATGCAAAACTACGAATCAACAATTATATAGTCGATAAGTTTCTCATATAACACGAAAATTTAAAATTAATTCCATTTGGCCACTACTCAAGCTCTTGAGAAATGGCGACCAGCCCACTATGAATCCTTGATACCAAAACGACTTTAACCATCTGGTATATCATGTCATATCATATTATAGCGGAGCCATTCACGAAGGAGATCGAGGAGGCAAAGGTCCCGAATAATTATGGGTAGAAACTAAAAATATGTTGTGCCGCCCTCACCTCTCAAGTTTGAGTGCCATCTCTTGAGTAGATTGAAATATCATAATAATGAATAATAAACACTCTAAATACACAGATTCATAGTATTATTTTGACTAATTATAGCATACTCTTCATTTATTTGTAACCCACATGCACGTGAAAGGGATTATTGATAGTTCAATTCGTTTCTTTTATGTACTGTATTTCTTTTCACACTAATACCATGATGCTTATTTACGAAACTCATGATACCCTTTAGTTGATCAAGCTTTGTTGTATTTATGATTTTCAATGTAATTTGTGAATCTTTAGACATTGATGTATTTTAGGGTTTCTTCTAGGGATGAGCATGGTACCGGTACCGTACCGATTCCGTATCGAATTAGTGGTACCGATTTTTTTCCGAGCATAAACTAGTGGTACCGGTACCGTACCGAACAGAATTTAGATACCGGTATTGGTACCGGGGAATCGGGTTTTTCCCCTTTTTTTCGGGAATTTTTCGATTTGGTACCGGTCCCGTACCGAATTAGTGGTTCCGATTTTTTTTACTCCTTATTTCGTAGTACCGGTACCGTACCGTATATCGGGAATCGGTACCGTTTCGGTACGGTACCGGTACGGTTCCGATATTCGGTTCGAAATGCTCATCCCTAGTTTCTTCTTTCATGTTCAAAAAAATTACACGGATGATATATGTGGTTTACTCAGATTGCATGTTTAGTCCCTAACTCGTTTTAATTACACCAGTTTTTCAGTTTAGTCCGTTTTTTAAGTTCTCGTCCATTTTTTAACGTTTTCGTACACATTTTTTTACGTTTTTGTCCATTTTTAACGTTCTCTTCTAGTTTTTTTACGTTTTCGTTCATTTTTTTACGTTTTGTTCTAACGTTTTCGTCCGTTTATACACGTTTTCATCTGTTATATTACATTTTTGTCCGTTTTTAACGTTCTCGTCTGGTTTTTTTTACGTTATCGTCCGTTTTTTTACGTTTTTGTCCGTTTTTAACGTATTCTCACACTTTTTACGTTTTTATCTTTTTTTTTACGTTTTTATCCGTTTTTATGTTTTCATTCGTTTTTATCCGTTTTGTCTATTTTTTTACATTTTTGTTCGTTTTTTACGTTTTAGTCCGTTTTTTACGTTTTTCTCATTTTTTTATGTTTAGTCCATTTTTTACGTTCTCGTCCATTTTTTTTATATTTTCGTCCATTTTTTTGACATTTTTTTTTCCTGTTTTTATATGTTTTCATACGTTTTTATAGATTTTCATCTGTTTTTTTATGTTTTATCTAGTTTTTACGTTCTCGTCTATTATCTAACATGAAAATGTGTAACGTTAAAAAAACGGACTAAAACATTTAAAAATGTATAAAACTAAAAAACTAGACAAAAATATATAAAAAGGGGACGAAACGTAAAAAAAGACAAAAACGTATTCAAACGAACGAGAAATTAAAAAATGGACGAGAACGTAAAAGAAGGACATAAACGTAAAAAAACAGACGAGAACGTAAGAAAAGGAGAAAAACGTAGAAAAAACAGATAAGAACGCAAAAAACGAACAAAAATGAAAAAAAACGGATGAAAACGTATAAAAACGAATGAAAACCTAAAAAAACGGATAATAACATAAAAGAAAAAAACGGACGAAAATGTAAAAAAAAATAGACGAGAACGTAAAAAAAGGGATAAAAATGTAAAAAATGGAGGAATTTGTAAAAAATGGACAAAAATGCAAAATAAAAAGAACGAAAATGTATAAAAATGAACGAAAACATAAAAAAACGGATAAAAACGTAAAAAACCAGACGAAAACATAAAAAAATGGACGAGAACGTTAAAAAATGGACAAAAACTTAAAAAACGGACGAAAACATAAAAAAGTCAGACGAGAACTTTAAAACGGACAAAAATGTAAAAAAACGGACGAAAACGTGTAAAAACATACGAAAATGTTAGGACAAAACGTAAAAAAATGAACGAAAACGTAAAAAAACCAGAAGAGAATGTTAAAAATGGACAAAAACGTAAAAAAATGGACGAAAACGTTAAAAATGTACGAGAACATAAAAATGGACGAAAACGTATTAAAACGTACGAAAACATAAAAAAATAGACGAAAACGTATGAAAACAGACGAAAACAGATTAAAACGTACTTTAAGCCAAAAAAAGGTTAAATAGAATTTATTTTGATATAATTACACCACTGGACGCTTAGTCCAGTGGTTGGGGCGTTGGTTTTTGGGCAACAACACCCGAGTTCGAGCCATGCGGCCTTTTTTAATTGATTTTAAAAAATAAGGATTAACGGTACAAAAAATATTAACGGAGGGACCAACAGGCAAATAACTTAATGGATAAACTAACGGCCCATCCAAATTAGGGACTAAATGAGTAACAAGTTTCAAAAATAGGTATCTCTGGTGTAATTAAAACGAGTTAGGGACTAAACATGCAATCTGAGTAAACCACGGAGACCAACCGTGTAATTTTTTCTTCATGTTATGTCGTTCGTTATCCCTAATCAAAAGTTAAGTTTTAACCATTTCCTACTCCCTTTATATTCGTTGCATTTAAGAAACATTTATAATTAGAAAACAAAGTATTAAATATATCAAGAAATATTGCATTATCATTAACAAAAAAATTATGATTACATATTTATAATATATTAGGCACATCTCTCAAAAAGAATAAAAACTAAAAAGCACTATCAAACACTTGAATTGGAGATTATTTAGGCTTGTATATATGGTCAATAAGACGTTTAAACTAGTATGATTCATGTATTGACTTTATATAAGGTCTTATAGATAATAAATTTTTATTCAATAATAAATTGAATCAATGCATGCGGCATGATGACGTATAGTCTACATATGGGCCACGAGCCCAAATGATAAACATTACTCGGCCCAAACCCACCACGAGTGGGCTATCATAACGAATGACTCGGGCCATAATAATAACGGCTTGGGCTCACGAAGCCCAAAGCCCAACCAAACTAACCGGGCATGCGATAAGGATCTTCTATTCATGGAATAGATATCCTTACCCCAGATAAGCACTACGTGTGCGAAGAGTAAGGAGCAAGAAACCCACACGGTTTCAGCCCCTATATAAGGAATGATATATTTTCATTCAAAGGTACGATTCACAAACCCTAACTCTTTACGAGAACCCTAAATCGATTACTTACTCTCACGCCGGAGTCTAATCGTGGGAGACAATCCCACGATAAGCCTAACGGTGTTGTTTATTTTCTTAGTGCGCAGGTTACAAGTACTAATAAGTGAATTGGTACGAGAGCAAGAGCCAATAATCAGGAACGCCCAAATTTTGTATCAACAAGTGGCGCCATCCGTGGGACCCTACTAAGAACTAAAGACTAGAATGACAAAGAATAAGAATTCAAGCCAGCGGACTCCGCAGTTGGAAAAACGTGACCATCAGAGGAAGAATCAACAAGATTCGACCTCTAGACAGGTTGCTGGGACAACCAGCGCACCTGGTCACCAAGAGGCGGGAACAACCCAACCTCTTCCAGAGGTAGAACTACCAGTAAGGACTACCCAAATCATTCCAGTGGGCCCAAGCGCTGAGGAACTTCAGCGCACTCTCTTCACCACTCCTCACCAAACCGTACCCGCAGTGAACAACACTGTGCCACCAGGCGCGCTTAACCGAGATAGGGTGCCTAATACTGAGACAGGCATTCTTGCAACAACCGAGGACGCGCCCAATCTCACCCTGGGAAACTTTGTATCCCAAAACTATGAAACCTTGACCGCCCTCATGCAGGAAGAAGCAAGGAGAAGGGCAAGTACGAGCCTACAAGCTCGACTGAATTTTGGTCCTGAACGCGAACCATCACCACTGCGCCACCGACGAGGAAGACGCGCAGAACGTACCACTATCCATGATAGGCTGGGTACGACATCTGAGTCACAATACTCTGAAAATAGTGCGAGGCGCACTAATGTTCACTCCAGACTTGGCAGTCGGGGGATACAAGACCGATTAGGACCTCAAGATTCGCCAAGCCAAGGATCCTCCAAACCTGGAAGTAAGAGGATCCAAGACAGATTGGGGAGAAGAAGATCCCCAAGTAGAGATCCCTCAAGCTCTTCTTCTGAAAGAAGCCGGCGCAAGCGCCGAAAAAGGGACTACTCTTCCTCCAGTGACTCCTCGGACAACGAGAATAGAGAGACAGGACACTGGAAGTCAAGAGGAAGGCGTCGCGATGAAGAGAACGAAGATATGTCTCTTCCATGGCGTCGCCAGAAAGTTGACGCATTTACACGGCGCATCAGCGATTACTCAGATCGCAAACGAAGGCGCATGCCCACTAACGTGAAAACATATGATAGAACAGGTGAACCGGATGATCACCTAAAAGTTTTCAAATCAGCCGCCACTATCGAAAACTGGCCACAGCCTGTATGGTGCCACATGTTCAATTCTACGTTAGTAGGGAACGCGCGCACATGGTTTAGCAAACTCCCACGTAGGAGCATCGGTGGGTTCGAGGAATTACGGAAAGCATTCCGTCTCAACTTCACCCATCGGAAGAAGTGTGCTAAAAACCCTGTTGAGCTAGCAAGAGTAAAACAACGCCAAGGGGAATCAACCAGCGCTTTCATGGAACGCTTCAAGGATGAGTGCATACAAGTCAAAGCATGTCCTGAAATCCTAAAAATTTCAGGGTTCATGAATGGGATTAATAACCCAGAACTCATCCGAAAGCTAAATGACAAAGTTCCACAGACTTTCGATGAGCTAACAAAGCGCACTAGATCCTTTATACAAGGAGAAGCAGCTGCTGCGGACAGCAAAAAGGGTTATTCGAACTATAGGCAGCAAGAACAGCCTCGGAGACAATCCAATTATCAGAATAACAACCGCAACAGGAATTACCGCAGTGGAAGAGACAATGACAAATATACCCCTCTCACAAAAACCCCAAGGGAAATATTTGTAACAAAAGGTGCAAACTTCCCAAAACCGCCACCAATGCGCACTGCAGAGGAAAAGCGCATAGGAAACGGATACTGCGAGTACCATGGTCAAAAAGGCCATACAACTAACGAGTGTGTCCAGCTAAAACAATTAATTGAAAAGTTAGTAAGAGAAGGAAGAATGGACCACCTTGTAAAAAACATCAAAGAAGGGAAAGACAAACAAAGGGGCGGAGGTAAGAAAGAGCCCCCCAAAGAAAAAGCTGATACCATATACATGATACAATCATGGCAGCGCAAGATGAAGCAAAAGGTCAGCCAAAAATTCTCTCCCGAAAAAGAGATATCTTTCCCTACTCTAGCTGCGGACAACGCAGTGGTGGAACCTCTGACTATTGAAATACATACGGGAGGACATGATATCCACCGCATGTACATCGACGGAGGAGCATCCGCAGACATCTTGTATAACCATTGTTTCAAGAGACTACGTCCTGAAATCCAAAATCAACTGATACCAGCAACAACGTCATTGACTGGATTCACAGGAGAAAAAATCTGGCCCATGGGGCAGTTGCGCTTGTTGGTGGTCGTAGGAGATGAACAACACCCGCAACATGGATAAATTTCATGGTAATAAAATCTCCCTCACCATATAATGGTATCATCGGGAGACCTGGAATATCATCCATGCACGCTGTACCATCCACGGCGCACGGAATGCTCAAGTTTCTAGTGGAAGGAAAAGTTGTCACCCTCTATAACACAACAGTACCACCAAGAGAGTGCAATACGGTAACGACTGAAGTAGAGACCACTCCAGAGCAACGCGCAGAAAAAACACCAAACCTAAAGGTCGCCATTCATCCCGATTACCCGGAACAACAAGTTTCGATTGGTGGATCTTTATCTGACAAAGGTAAAGCAGCTGTATGCGCACTCTTGCAAAAGAACCTGGACATCTTCGCATGGGAACCAAAACACATGACAGGAGTGCCACGCTCTATTACAGAGCATAAGCTACAGATCCGACAAGGATATCCCCCAATACGACAAAAGAAGCGCGGCCAGGCCCCATATCGTGCAAAGGCTATTCTGGAAGAAGTACACAAGCTTGTAGACGCAGGCATCATGCGCGAAGTGTACTACCACGATTGGCTCTCTAACCCAGTTATGGTAAAGAAGAACGACGGCAGTTGGAGAATGTGCGTGGACTTCACGGACCTCAACAAAGCATGTCCACAGGACTGCTACCCACTGCCAGAAATAGACTGGAAGGTAGAATCCCTGTGCGGATACCCTTTCAAATGCTTCCTAGACGCATACAAAGGGTATCATCAAATTCAGATGGCAGTCGAAGATGAAGAAAAAATAGCTTTCCACACCAGTCAAGGAGTGTACTGCTCCACAAAAATGCCTTTTGGCTTAAAAAATGCAGGCGCGACATATCAACGATTGGTGGACACAACTTTCGAGAAACAAGTAGGCCGCAACTTGGAGGTCTACGTTGACGACCTTGTCATCAAAAGCCACACAGAGGATGAATTGGTGCGTGACATCGAGGAAACGTTCAGAACATTGGGACGAATTAACATGAAGTTAAATCCCAAAAAGTGCACCTTTGGCGCAACCGAAGGCATGTTCCTTGGATACTTAATAGAACCCGATGGAATCAAGCCTTGTCCAGAAAAAACAAAGGCTGTTATTGATCTCCCCTCACCGCGCACACTCAAAGAAGTCCAGTCATTGAATGGAAAGTTAGCGGGCCTAAACCGTTTCTTATCTAAGTCAGCAGACAAATCCCTTCCTCTCTTTAAAACGCTCACGAAGTGTACTAAAAAGGGAGATTTTCGCTGGACCGAAGAAGCGGAGGAAGCTTTCCAACAACTTAAACACCATCTGGCATCTCTTCCCAAACTTGTCGCACCGCGACCAGGGGAAGAGCTGATCATGTACTTATCGGCAACTCACGGAGCAGTTAGCGCAGTACTATTGACAGATAGGAACTCCGTCCAGACACCCATATACTTTGTAAGCAAAGCCCTGAAGAAAACAGAGACTAACTACAGCGCTAAGGAAAAGCTGGTCTTAGCCCTAGTATTCGCAGCCAAAAGGCTGCGCAGATACTTTCAAGCGTACCCAGTAGCGGTAATCACTGATCAGCTAATCAAACAAGTTATCTCTAAACCTGACGCATCAGGAAGGTTACAAAAGTTGAGTGTACTGTTAAGTGAGTATAACATCTCATACAGACCGCGCACTGCAATCAAAGGACAAGTATTAGCCGATTTCATTGTGGAGAAGCCAGATAACGATAGTCCAACACCGGCAACCAAAACAGATCTACAGGAACCCTGGATTCTGTTCACAAATGGGTCCTCATGTGTAGATGGATCAGGCGCGGGCCTTATTCTTACAAATCCAGAAGGTATGGAATTCACCTATGCGCTGCGCTTTGAATTCACAGCTACAAACAATGAGGCAGAATACGAAGCCCTACTAGCCGGACTACGCATCGCAATCCAAATGGGTGTACGCAACCTAGAAGCGAATGTAGATTCTCGGCTAGTCGCGAACCATGTGCTAGGTGAATATGAAGCCAAGGATGAACACATGATCCAATACCTAGAAAAGACCAAGTCCTTAATCAAAAACTTTCACAGGTTCACGATAAAACAGGTGCCCAGAGGAGATAACAGGAAAGCGGATACGCTCAGCAAAATCGCATCCACAAGCTTCGCGCACCTCTCAAAACAGGTATTGGTAGAAACCCTAAAAAATAAATCAATCTTGGAAATGGAGATATCTACAGTGATAGAAGAACAAGATCCTACATGGATGACGCCTATCATTGAATTCATCAGCAAGGGAACCTTACCACAGGATCATAAGGACGCTCGAAGAGTGCGGCGCACAGCGCAACGGTTTGAACTACGAGACAACATACTCTATCGACGCTCTTTCTTACAACCCTGGCTCAGATGTGTTGGACCTCTTCAAGCAGACTACGTACTCAGAGAAATCCACGCTGGATCATGTAGTATGCACTCAGGGCCGCGATCTGTGGTAGCAAGCGCTCTAAGGTCAGGGTATTATTGGCCAACTATGCATCGCGACGCACGCAATCTGATAAAGAAATGCAGCAATTGCCAAATACATAGGCCAATCCCGCGCCGACCACAACAAGAGCTAACACCTATTACGTCACCATGGCCATTTTATAAATAGGGCATTGACATCGCAGGACCCTTTCCTGTAGCAGCAGGAGGAGTAAAGTTCCTCATTGTAGCCATCGACTACTTTACAAAGTGGATTGAAGCAAAGGCAGTGGTGAACATCACAGGAAACCAAGTCAAACGCTTTGTCTGGGACAATATTGTCTGTCGCTTCGGATTACCTGGAGAGATTATATCAGACAACGGAAAACAATTCTGTGATAACCCATTCAAAGATTGGTGCGCACGACTGAACATCACGCAACACTTCGCTTCAGTAAAACACCCACAAACCAATGGCCTAGTCGAGCGCGCAAACCGCAGTTTAGGGGAAGGAATAAAAGCGTGCCTTGACAGACACAAAGGAAGGTGGGTGGATGAGCTCTCACATGTCTTATGGGCGCATCGCACAGCAATCAAAACCAGTACTGGCGACATGCCATTCTCCCTCGTCTATGGGACTGAAGCCGTCATACCAGCTGAAATAGGAATGCCAACTATACGAACAGCAGAAGTCAACGTCACAACAAACGACGAGGAACAGCGCATAGACTTGGACTTACTGGAAGAAAGGCGCGAACGCGCAGCTATACGCGAAGCAAAGGCTAAAGCAAAAATGAAGAAGTATTATGATGCAAAGGTCAAACACACTTCATTCAGACCAGGAGACTTTGTTTACCGCGCTAATGATGCGAGCCACGCAGAAGACACAGGCAAGCTCGAACCAAAATGGGAAGGACCTTACGAGGTCACAGATGCGCTTGGCAACGGCGAATACAGACTGCGCGACATGGAAGGTCACGACCTAGCGCGCACTTGGAACATCTGCAACCTCAAAAGATGTTACTTTTAGGTTACGGCCACTACGCAGACACCTTTGCATCCTACGAGGTGCCCAATAAGTGTTTGTTTTTATTTACTTTCCTAGGAATTGTATTTTCATTTTTTCAAAAAACTTGCAAATATCAATAAAATGTTATAGTTTCTAGCTAACTCCATAGCGTATTTTACTTTGTTGCATACATACTTATATATGTCAATATTGTTCTTATATTTTTGCCTACATGACGTGCATGCACCAATTAAAGACCCACGAAGGCATAAAGGATGAGTTAACCTACTAATTCACTCGTTGAGTAAGAGGGTTGCAAACCCATCAACATTGGATCACGTATCCTTGCTAAGTGCCTTACTTTTGAGACGTCAAAGTAAGTTTAACGTGCGCATCCCACGACGGGTGCGCAAATACTAAGTAAACCGTACAAGCTTAGCAAATAACGAGCCAATACACTTGGTCAAATAATAAAACTTCGCAAACAATGCAAGTATAATTCTTAAAGTCACGCACTTAAGACACTTGGTCAAATAATAAAACTTTGCAAACTATGCAAGTATAATTCTTAAAGTCAAGCACTTAAGACACTTGGTTAAATAATCAAACTTGGCAAACAATGCAAGTATATTTTAAGTTACGTACTTAAAACGAAAAGGTATCTTATTCAACATTTTTCCACAAAAATTACAAGGAAAAATACACTTCATTATTTACATAAACATACAAAAAGCCTACACGCTATGACGATACTCAGGGCTATCCTCCCCGAGCAGCAGAACTCCCCGCCTCCTGAAGCTTTCTCAGAATCAAAGCGTCCTTGGGAGATACGGTGGGAACACTCACGGGCACACCATCAGACCTGGGGATGTGTGCAGCACCAATGCCACACATCACTGCCTTACCCTGAATGCCCCTCTTCTGGGCAGCCCTCTGCTCGTGACGCTCCAAAACTTCTTTCAAGGGAATCTCCCTTTCAAGAGCAAATGGGTTAAGGATGTCGCGAGGCCGCGCAAACACAGGAATCTGCAGTTGCGACACATCAGGCTTCAGAAAGTGATCCGATTGCGCCTCTGCATCCTCTCTAAGATGGCGCTCAAACGTCAACCCCGCCATAAGTACATCTATGGGGTTGTCTTGGTCGCGCTCTAACCTGCCAATATGCGGCAACTCGAGGACCTTTAATCCTGCCATAGCCTGCATCAGCTCATCATACGCAGCACCATTATACCCAGGGACTTCGGCCAAATCCTTGTTCAGCAACTTGGCCTCATGGAGCTCCTCCATAGCCTGCGACTTCCCCCGCGCCATCGCACAGTGCACCACCTTCCCAAAGGCGCCCAACACCTCTCGGGACTCCAGCGTGCCCATAGCTGCCAGGCGCAGCCCATGGCTAATCAACCACCTACATCAACAAAGACAATTTGTGTTAGTAAAAAAGCATGGCAACAAAATTATTATGAAGAAGAAGAGTATAAAAGGAATACCTGCGCTCAGCAATGGTCGACATCAAATGAGGATATAACTCCTCATCATATTCGATGCTCAGGCCACGCAGCTTGTCCTCCTGCGCTTGGATGATCTTCATCATATCCTCCTTAAACTTGGTAATATTAGCAAAATGCTCCACCTTCTTCTCCTCCAAGAAGCGCACAGCCCAAGTCAGGTCGGACTTATAATGATGGAGCTCCCCGTGCGCCTTCTCCACCTTAGCCAAGGCAGATAGCTTCTCATGGGTGATCTTCTCAGTATACACCCGCGAGGCCTCCAAGTCCACCTGCGCATTAGCCAACTGCGCACGGAGCTTCGCTAGCTCCTCATCCTTCTGGGCGAGAGTACTGCTCTCCCCAACATACTTCTCCTTTAACTGAGCCACCAGCTCAGCCTGACGCGCAGCAGTCGAAGCCAACTCATCCATCAACTGCTGTGCCCCCTACCCTCATCAACCTTGGTTTTCCCCTCCTTGTTTTCATTCTGTGGAGAGGAAACCACATCCACGAAGACCCCATCATTCTTCGCGGCATCATCCCTACAAGACATAAAAGAACGTAGTTAGTATTGCGACAAGTAATACACAAGAAATATAATATAGACACAGACACTTACAGAAAGGGAGAAGCCTCATCAATCTTCTTATCCACGCCAGAAGCGGATGTCTCCTCCGCGGATGACTCCGCATCCCCAATGAGGTAGCGATGTCTCTTCTTAGGGCCACTGGTCCCAGCCTCTCCCTTGCGCTTAATATTGCTCGCCACCTCCTCCTTCAGCACCTCTTCGGGCTTCAGGATCACAATGCTGTCAGATGACTTAGCACGCGCCTCCTCTTGCGCCACCTCCACATCTGGAGCCACACTCTGCACGGGCGCCACTTGGAGCGGCGGCGTGTTCTCGGGGACAACCTCGGGTAGCACAGTCACGCGACCCTCAGTTGCCTCCAGCAGGGGCTGCTCACCCTCCCTCAAAGGGCGCACTCCTATCGTCGCCTGCTTTGGCTTATCCAGCTTCACAACAGAGAACAGATCCATCTCTGCGCACATAAACAAAAACAAGACAGACAAAAGGGTTAGTTATTAAAAGTGCGCATACGAAAAAACTTACGAAACTTGAAGAAGAAGGGACGAACACCCACCCCGGCCATCCTCACTTATGAAAGTGGGCACCTCGTCAGCAGCACCGAAATAATTGCGACTCAACCCCATATACACCAAAAACTCCTCCGGATAAGGGTTAATGTCTAGGCGGTTGGCATCAAGAATCTGCGCATCAGCCAGCCTATAGGAACCGGGTGCGGGGCGCCCATCCCTTGGCAATGTATCCTGAGTATAAAACTCATAGGGCGATGGAAAGACTACATCATCAACCCAGAAAAAATGCTCCCTCCAATTTCTGAGGGAGTCTACTTTCTCAGTGTAACACTGAAGCGCCCCCGGGCGCTTCGCAAAAGATACCCACCCATTTGACCACGTCGTGTGGTAAAAGACGTGGAATAAGGATATGGTTGGTTCTATCGCAAGTAAACGGCAGTTTACTTCAAAATTCGACACCTTAGCCGCACCTATATAGTGCAGCTGTGAGATGTGGAGGCGATAGTGGTTGAGCAAATCGCTCAGAAAAATAGAAATTGGCACGCGGTAATTCGCGTACTCAAAGAATTTCGTGTATAAACCTATTTTCCCTTCGGGGAAATCACCTATACACGCGTTAACGTCTGGAGCCTCTGGACACACCTCCAGAGGAATAAAATAGTCGGATGAAAACTCAGTGACATCATCAACAGTCATCGAAGAGGGAAAGTCCCCTAATTGAGCAACCATTTTCATTTATTGACTATAAAAATGCACCTACAGAAATGCTTATTTGCACAAAGATAGCTTTCAGAAAAGTGAAAATGGTGAGTGTGTGTTTTACTATGTGTAATTGTAAAAAGGGGCCGGTAACTATTATATAGGGAGAAAGAAAACCCTAGATTATCCCCACGTGGATCCGACTCACAAAAACGTGTGGCTGGAACTGAACCGGTACATGCACTTTTTCCCGACTTACGAGGGCCACGTGGACACAACCCCCCATTCCCGAGGTACTCTTTTAGAGATATTTATGACTAGGTGCATTGCACTTTACAATGGGCGGCAAAATTTCAATATTTTCCCGCCACGCTTACCGCTGTTAATTTTAGTCTAGCATCCGCGGCTATGAGCCACGCATACTAGACTGGGGGGACATGATGACGTATAGTCTACATATGGGCCACGAGCCCAAATGATAAACATTACTCGGCCCAAACCTACCACGAGTGGGCTATCATAACGAATGACTCGGGCCATAATAATAACGGCTTGGGCTCACGAAGCCCAAAGCCCAACCAAACTAACCGGGCATGCGATAAGGATCTTCTATTCATGGAATAGATATCCTTACCCCGGATAAGCACTACGCGTGCGAAGAGTAAGGAGCAAGAAACCCACACGGTTTCAGCCCCTATATAAGGAATGATATATTCTCATTCAAAGGTACGATTCACAAACCCTAACTCTTTACGAGAACCCTAAATCGATTACTTACTCTCACGCCGGAGTCTAATCGTGGGAGACAATCCCACGATAAGCCTAACGGTGTTGTTTATTTTCTTAGTGCGCAGGTTACGAGTACTAAGAAGTGAATTGGTACGAGAGCAAGAGCCAATAATCAGGAACGCCCAACTTTTGTATCAACACGGCATATGAGTTAAGAAAGTTGAGACTGGAAGTGTGAAGGTATAGATTCGATTGCAAAAAAATGATGTGTAAGATACCAATGATCTAGCCATTTTACTTAGAAATATATTGTATTCTATTTTTTTTTTGAATGGCGGATATTATTAAAAAAGAAAGCTAGAAGGAGCTAGAGATTAAAAATTACAAGATAAGGATTTTTAAGTCAATCAACCCAACCAAAAAATTTCTTACATCTACGCTTACACTAAAGAAAAGACCTAGCTACTACCTCATCAAAAATTAGCGCCTTCGAAGGACAAGCCGGTCCAAATAAACTCTTGTTACGAAAACTCCAAAGGTGCCACCACATAAAATAGCAAACTCCTTTAAGCAGCTTTTTATGCTTAGACTGAAGAGGAGTATTCAAAATCCACTCTAGCCATTCTTCGTAAGAAGATACTTCCATAACATTTACATCCCACCACCATGCAATCTTGCGGAAAATCTCTTTAGCTATATGACAAGTGAAGAAGATGTGGCTAGTCGATTCCACTTCTTCATCACATATGGGGCATAAAATAGATTCAATATCCATACCTCGTTTAGAAATATTCAATCTAGTAGGTAAGCAATCCAACCTTATTTTCCAGGCAAGAATATTAACTTTGATAGGCACTGCATTTATCTAACGAGTCTTAGAAGAAACTACGGGTAAATTCCTATCATCAAGCATCTTTCGAACGGAAGCAACCGAAAAATCTCCGGATCCTTCTAAGGACCAATACCACCTGTCCTTTATGTTGATGAGGGAAACATCCTCCATATCTTTCAGGAGCAGCAAAAATTGTGACTCTTCTAAACCACCTCTTGGAACTCTACGCAACGAGAATGACATATCACCGTGAGACATCTTATTAGCCACTATAACATATTTACCTGTCTCCAAGGTGTACAGTCTAGGATACATCGTTTTTAGATTATTTTCACCCCTCCATACATCCTCCCAAAAATATGTATCTTCACCATTACCCATCTTCTTGTGAATGAAACCTAGCAGATCCATTCCTTGGTTATAACACTTGTTTACCTCTCGAACAATATCCAACCAAACGAAAGGTTGAAAGTTTTTAACTTGCATACCGAGTTTACCATCTTTGCCATGAATTCCTTTAATAACCTTGCACCATAATGATGATTGGTGAGTACGAAAACGCCACACCCATTTAAACAAGAGAGCTCTATTTAACGCGTAAAAACTTGACACACTGAGACCACCGTTGTCTTTAGCTGCGAACACTTTATTCCATTTAGCCAAAATATGCTTCTTACCATTATGCTCAACTCCATTAAAAAATGACATCTGATGGATTCCATTTTCTGAAGAATCTTTAAAGGAACTTTGAATAGCGACATATTATAAATAGGCATCGACCCTAGAATAGATTTGAGAAGCGTTAGTCTTCCTCCAATAGATAACGTCTTCATCTTCCATTTGGATAAGCGAGAAGTGAGCTTATTAACAATCTCATTCCAAGACTGAACACGAGACATTAAGCAGCCAACTTTCGAACCTAAATAAGAAAAAGGGGCATAAAGAATCGCACACCCTATTTTCCTAGTGGCCTGTTCCACCTTATCGCTAGATACCGAGATCCCCATGAGTTTACTTTTATTCATATTAATACGTAAACCCGATGCACGATGAAAACAATCCAACACGTGAATAATAGTCTCAATATTGGAGTCATTCCATTGCCCCATAAAAACAGCATCATCCACGTAAAAAGATGAGACAATTGAAGGGAAAGATCAATATGAATGCCTCTAAACATACCTGCATCCACCACTCTTTGAACCAAGATATGAAGACTTTCCATGATCAGAAGAAATAAGAAAGGAGAAAGAGGATCAACTTGCTTAAGACCTCTATGAAACTGAAACTCGTTTGTTGGGCTACCATTTACAATAACCGAACCTTTAGAAGAGTAAAGGCAGCTACGAATCCATCCACACCACTTGTCCCCGAAGCCAAACTTCTTTAAAACGTCATCCAAGTAGTCCCAACGAACCGAATCATAGGCCTTCACAAAATCAACCTTAAAAATCATGGTTTGTTTTTTTTTCTTCTTACACCATTGGAATAAGTCATTTAAAATGAACGGACCATCTAAAATTTGTCGGTTCGCAACAAAAGTTGATTGAACATCGTCCACAATATCCCCCAAAACATTTACAATACGGTTTGCCAAAATTTTTGATATAATCTTGTATAAACTTCTGATTAGAGTTATCGGTCGAAAATCTTTCACCATTTTAGCATCATTAGTTTTAGGGATTAAATCAGTAAAGGAAGAGTTACCACCTCTAGGGAATTTCCCGTAATTGAAGAAGTATAAAACAGGCTCCACCACGTCGTTTTCCAATAGAGACCAATATCTGCGAAAAAATCCAAAGGAAAAACCATCGGGTCCGGGGGATTTATCAATCCCACAATCCCAAACTACCTTCTTAATTTCGTCTCTGGTGATATCGATTTCCAAGTCGGTCTGCTGCCCAAAACTCAATCTGTTTGGGAAATCAATATCGATATGTAGACGATAATCCAAAGGTTTATCAAAACGATTAGCAAAATGAGAGAAAAACTCCTTTTTCACCAAATTAGGAGATTCAATCCAAACACCTTCAGCTAAAACACCTCGGATAGCAAGTTGATTTCTTTGTTTATTAAGGACTCCGTGATAATACTTTGAATTTTCGTCTCCTTAGATCGCCCATTTGATCTTGGTTTTTTGTGCCATCTCCAACAACTCCAACTTGTCTAACTCCTGTAATGATTTAATAATATCCGAACGTTTATTGATACTATCCAAACTTCCTTCCCCATTATCTAATGAGGTATCAATTTTGAGAAGCTCATCTTTTAGGCCCTGCTTATAGTTTTTTGAGTTGTCTTTAGTAGCTTTAACCCACATTCGAATCTTCTCTTTAAGGTACTTCAACTTTTTCATTAACCTTGTCATAGCGTTCCTATCGTCTACGTGAGCTTCGTTCCATGTACTTTCCACGAAGTTATCAAAACCTTCCTATTCAAACTAGTAATGGAAAAAACGGAATGGGGTAGGCCTATAATCAAAGTGTGACTCATGCATTAAAATCGGCTTATGATCAGATAAGTAACGCTCCAATGTAATAGCTGATAAGTTAGGACAAGAATTCATTAAACTTTTAGAAATAAGAAATGGTCTAATTTACTCATCTTCGCTGCTGATTTATGACACCAAGTGAAATTACATCCTCCTAAAGGAACCTCCTCCAAACTGGCAGTTGAGATAAAAAATTGAAAGCATCGGCGCCTAGGACATTAAACATAGATCCATGTCTCTCTTCTTTCGTGCGAACTTCATTAAAATCACCCATTAAGACTACATCGCCATTCCACTTACTAATCACTAAAGAAAAATAATCCCACAACATTTTCTTTTCTCATAATTCTTGTGGAGCATATACTGATATAATAATAGTCTTCTTACCCTTAGGCACCCATTCACCTTGAATCGTAACAAAATAATCCGAGATCGTAGAGTTGATCTTGCGAAACAGTCTAGGATCCCAAACACAAAGGATACCACCAGAGTTTCCAACAGAAGGACTACACACATAATCAAAACCAAAATTTCCCCAACACGATTTGATATTGAAAAGCTCAATATCCTCCATTTTAGTTTCTTGAAAAGATAAAAAATTCACCTTGTTTTTACCACATAACTCCCGAACCCAATCTTTTTTAGCCTTTTGGGTAAGGCCTTTTATGTTCAATGACATGAAATTCATCGGAAACCACCTTCCACTCCTTGAGAATCAATAATGTCGCCGATGTTTTTCATACATCCCTCCATGTTGTAGCCCATAGTTTGCCCCACCTTGATAACTTCGTCCAATCATTGTAAAATAGAGCCTCCAGAACGCGGTATTTCAGATTTTTTAAAGTGGCCTGAACATGCAGATCTCTCTAAGTCGTTCTTTGAGGTATTAGGAGGAAAATTATTTTTCACAATGGAATCAACTTTATCATCTTGACCGCTTTGAATATAGTCATCACCTTCCATACTCAACTTGTTTAAGGGTTTATTTTGAGCATGAGTTTCAAATACAGGAGTGTATCCAGGAGGATATTTCAAACTATCGTCATAGTTGGAGTCACCATTGTTTTTATCTTTATTCTTGTTAAGTATCACATAAATATTGAACGGGTCTTTAGAACGACTGTCTTTTAGTTCACTGATACAATCCTCATTCACATTACGAGAAGATTGTTCTTTCTCAAAAATGGTTTCAGCGACCTCATCAATATCACTTGCTCCTTCCACATTAGAACCATTATGCTTTCCTCCATTTTCATCAATAATACCATCATTGCTCCTTTCATCATCAGACCTACTAGCCTCTTCATCGTCTTCTTCAAAGTCAGGAATCCATCCAATAGTTTCTTTAGCACGTATCTAGTATGTTTTGCCTTGAATTATGATTTTAAACGATTCGAAAATGTGCTCAACTAGTTTTGTTTTGATGCAAACTCTTGTACTGTGGAAATATCCTTCCTGTTCATCAAAATAAACTAATTCGGCCCATTTAGCTATAATACGAGAGAAAGTATTTTTGGACCACACCTTAAGTGCTATTCCCTCAATATCTACCCACATTACTCTTTCATCAACGAAAAATGAATTAGACGCTTGTTGTAACTGAGAGAACCAAGACCCAATACCCACAGTAGACTTAAACCTCTCTTTTGCAATATCAGTTTTGAATTCCAACATCACCTAGAAGCCTCCCATATATTTGAGCTTAATATTATCAAAACCTTCATTACCTAAAACCACTTTCAAGTTGGTTAAGGATGAAAACTCCTTAACTTTTCCCATCAAGGCGTTTGAGTAATATGTGTGATTAACACACGTATCATCAAGCACAATCGCCGGTGAATCCTCCTTATAAACATATTGAGGTCTAATTCGAACAACATGAGCATATGATTTAGATGACCCATACACCCCACTCTCCTTTTGAAATTCCCCTGAGCCATTCTTAACTCCCTTATTATTCGAATAAAGAGGATTACTTTTATTCAATGGTGCTCTCTGAAATCTAGCCATATTTGCATGAAGTTTGAAACGCCCAATCCATATAGTGCAGAGATTATTAACCAAACGTTCTACATCAAAAATCTTAATGAAACGAACAATACCAAACCTTTTCCCAGCTTTGGATCTCCTATTCGGAATGAAAGCGTCAACAACACTCCTATATTGGTTGCATACGGTCCATAACTCCTTAGCAGAAAAACTCTCCGGGAAATTAGTAACGAAAATGGATGACGAAAGTTTCGACACCTCATCTTGCTTTGAACGGCGATCCCCCATAATTTGTGATTGAGGCTATAATGTTTGAGGGTTTAATGATTACCGATTGGAGAAAAACTGGGTTAAAATTGATAACATCAATTGGGGGAAATGATGGATATGTAATTTTGAAAGTGGGTTTTGAAGTAATCGAAATATAGAGGATTAAAAATGAGTTAATTTGGAATATGGTTATGGTGGTGTTACCTGTAAATCGCCATGGAGGAGAGACGCTGGTGTTTTTATGAGGATTATATTGTATTCTGTTACTCTCTGAGTCTCAAAATATAAGTCTATTTTGACTTTTTCAAAATCTTTTTACTCTAACTTTGACCTTAATTATTTTTTCTCGTATTGTATAATATTTGATGCAAAATATATAAATGGACTTGTGTTCTAAATGTATTTGCATTGGTATACTTTTCATCAAATATTATATAACACGAAACAAAATAATTAAAGTCAAAGTGGAAAAGAAAAGTCTTTGAAAAAACAAAAATAGACTTATATTTTAGGACGGAGGGAGCATAATTTAAAATATTTTTGAAAAAAATATAATTTAACATTGACTAATACTCATTAGTCAATTAGTCAATTTAATAGATTGTATTGTTACTCCCAACATTAATAATTCATCGTAAACAAAACCAAAATAATTCGAATGACAAACTGTTAGCGCATCATTTTAACGTTTATACGGGCAACTAGTTGTAGTTGCAAAATTGTGGTTCAGTGTTTCGAATGATGTTTATGCATGTAAAAAAAAAAATAAAACTTAAGTAATTTTTAAATAACAAAATTTGTTAGAAAAACTCATATATTTCAAATTAAAATAATATAATATAATCATAGTATATAACAATTACCGTTGCGAAGTCGCCTGTTGGGTTGTCGGCTCTATAGGGAAGAGGATGGCTCGAGTGCATTGTGGAGCCGCGGCTCGAGCCGGCACTGTTCACACGCCGAGCTGAGCTGTCGGCATAGATGGGTTAAAAAATGAGTAGTGGATTTTCCACTTGCCATTTTATGATATTGCCACATAATTTTTTTAGGTTAATTGCATGTGTTACACATGGTTTTCTTGATCATGATTATCTAATAAGATCAGGATTATCTAATATGATTTGGTGGGAGATTTCTATAACTACATTTCTAAAACTAATGTGCTATTTATTTTTTTCAGAATTTTTGACAAAAGGAATTTCGTTTAACATGGATTTGGTAGAAAAGAAGGTGGCAAGTTTTGGTGCAACGTGTTTTGAGTCATAGGTATGTGGTATTTTTGGGTTTTTGTGGTTTTTAGTTTGTTACTTTAGTTTCACAGAAAGTGAAACTGAATAGGTGTTGTGTGATTCTTTTTCGTATTTATAGATAAGCTATTAGCATTTTCAATAGTCAGTTGACACAAAAGGATGTTGAAAGTTGTTGTTGGACATCTTTAGAGTTACATGTATGTTATGCTTTGTTTTTTGGCAGCATTTAATTTCTTATTATATTAGGGAAAGTGAAACTGAATACGAGTTTCGTTAGTGCCGTTTGTTGTAGCTTACTGGCAATCAGCTTATTCAGTGTTTAATTAGTTGTTGGAGTTTCGTTGTTAACGGAGGACAACTTTATCAGTGTTTAATTGGTTGTTGGAGTTTTGTTGTTAACGGAGGACATTCATATTACATGTGGTTTTATATTAATTTTTTTTTGTGGATTTTTATTATTTTTAGCTACTTTTTAATTTGTCTTTGGGTTTTTTGTAAACTAAATTTTGCAATTTGGAATCAATTTACGATAGTTACTTATTATTTGCCAATTGTGATTTTTAATTGCATGGTTATGCATTTTTTTTTACCATAATATGAATGGGAAATTAATTTTTGAAAATCAAAATAATGAGTATCAAAAACCTAATGACCGTTTGACATTAAATGATCAAAATTTTGGTTTCCATCTCTCATGGAGAACCAAGGTTTAAGAAGGGATGATTTAGGATTGTGTGATGGCAAAGGCGTAAAAGTTTGTTCCAATAATCAAGAGGGAACTGAGTGTGGAGGTTCATCCGGTGTTTCTTCTAAAGGTTAGTTAGCTATTTTTTATTTGTATTTGCTTTACTGTTGAAGTGAGCTTCTTTTTTTCGCTATAAAAAAGGTATATAGGTATCCTGTCTCCTTATTTTTGGATTTGGAGGATGGGGAAGCTGGTAATGAAAGTGATCAAACATTGACCACGTGTGTCGTTTCTAGGAAACAAAGTTTTACAAAAAGGTTTCTTCTCATACCATCTGTTGAATTGAATGTCAGACCATCTATTAGAAGCCACTTTTTGGATAGTCACGTTGGGTGATGCGTGCTTTTTGTCATATGCAGTATAGGGGTAATTACCAATTTCAAGTTTTACATTTATATTTAGCCGAATTATCATATAACACACACACTAACGGACAGTGTATCCGATCAACATGTATATAGTGGTAAGTAGAGTGTCGATCACTAAGAGTGGAACGTAAAGCTTAATTTGTCTATCAGTATTTTAATATCCTAAGTTAGTTTTACAATCTAATCTAACGCAAGGGGAGTTTAGTCTGAGAGACTCGCACAATTTTGGTTTTATTAAACAGTAAATTGAACTAATGAGAACGAAACAACAAATAGCAACACGTACACAGATATATAATAGAGACTACAAGAAGACCTGTCCTGATAATTAAGTAACTTGTCACTTGTTTTATTGCTAGTTTTATACGAAGTGTATCGTAATCTATTCTCTCTCGTTGGATCGCAATATATCGGTAAGTAAACCCTTAATGATCACTTATATCTATCCTAAGATTAAATAGGCGAGGGGCAGATATGGCAGTCCACGGGCTCGGCTAGACACAGAGGTTATCAAAGCACTAATATAAGTCACCAAAGACATCAACATATAAACTTTAATTAATGGGAAAGCAATATTAAGGGGAGTGTACGATGTTCTGTAGTCACATATCACAAGCCCATCAATCCTGATGAATTAAAGTGTACTATTACAATAAAACAAAACTACTTAATGAATTAAATACATGCATGACCTTCTTACAGCTCTAATATATTTTTTTGGAGTGTGTCTTGTGAAGTTTCTTCGACTGAATTCATCTCCTTAGGGTTATGTTGCACACAAAATTCGTAACAGTCTTGGGGTATTTATACTTTCCGTCTGAGGGTTCGATGCGGCGCATTGAGTACACCGCCTTTAGATGCGGCGTAACTTGATTATTGTATGCGGCGCATGTCCTTTAGTGTCTTGGATTATATCTGGTGAAGTCTTGATAGTGATACGCCGTATGTCAGAAATATGATGTGGTGTATCTGGAGTAGAACAAGCTTGATCTTCTTCGTTAACCAAAGTTTCATATGCGGCGCATGCTAGAATTGCATACGGCGCATTCTTCAAAGTCAGGCAATGGTATTTGAATTCATCTAAGTATAACATTGCAGTGTATATGTTGAGAGAGATACAGCGCATCTTCTGGGTTTTAGTAGACTTTTGACATCTTGTTGGTTTTGCTCCATATTTCGTCCAAAATCGTTAAGTTTCACCAATTGCTTGTTTTTACCTGAGAATTACTAAAGTAAATAATTAAGTATCGATTCTCATAAAGAATATAATAAAACAAGTCAAATAAATAGGATAAATGATGACAATGAAATGCACTTATTTGAGTTCATCAAATATCCCTCCACTTGAACTTTACTTGTCCCCAAGTAAACTCTAGATTATAAATTATGAAAATGTATCCTGAAAGGTATTAGGATTAATTTTTATCATTAAGCACGTATTCGTTTTATCATAATCACACAACCAAATACTTAACGAGTTAGAAACAAATTTAAAATTTTCCATTCAAGACTGATCTAATCGTCTCATTGTTTAGTTGTGACGAATATTCTATCATAGGCTTGACAATCATACACATCTCCTCCACTAAAGCTAAGGAATGACAAGTCTAAAGCGGTAAAAAGGGTTTTTGAGGGATAAGGGCTAAACCTAGCTTCGTTCAAACATCTCCTGCATAAACTTAGTAGATCGCTAGCGCAAGTCCTCGGCGCTTCAACTAACGGATGGTCACTAATGTCCTCCTTGGATCGCTGGCGCGTTATTTGCATAACGGATGGTCACCAATTCATACACTAGATCGCTAGCACCTTAGCCGATTAATCTAATACTCGGATGGTCACTACATTATTAACACATTTAATATTCTCACTTGGCCATCATTATATCTGGATGCTCGAGAGCAAACAACGAATACAACAATACGGTTGGGTAGGGATAAAATTTAGGATATAAAAATGGGTGTAAAATAAAAATAAACAAACAGATAGATTAAGTCCTAGTGTGGTTAATCACTTTCCCAACCATCCCATGAATAAGACTCATATCATTGAATAACTCACGCTTTTGACACTTGTAACTCATGCTTTAGGTAGACACAAGTTATACTCAATAAACTCTTAATCAAAGAATAAACCTTAGTTGGTGTTCCCATAACGGCCAACTCCCAATCAATCCATAAATATAATACTGTGAAAACGGAGAGGGGGGGGGGGGGGGGGGTGAATACGTTACCGTTTAAAACTTTTTAAACTTGTTGTATCAAATATCCATTCTTAGCTTGTTCTAATATGAAAGATGTTAAGTTTAGTTTATGGCTAGCATAAACTTAAGACATGTTATCATACAAGCATAATCAACAAGTCACGACACAAACAATCACATAATGCAAACATTAAAGTAAAGCAATAAGTAAAAGGAAAGTGTAAACCGAACACGAGGATTTATAGTGGTTCAGTCATGGATCTCCTTTCCGCCCTACTCCACTCCTCGAATACCCAACTCGAGAGTTACTTCACTAGATTAACAACCTCCCTTCTCGGCGGAGAAAACCTTACAATCGTCGCTTACACTTTATCCAGTACAAAGCTAGATACCGAGTTCTTTTACAAGGTACAACCACTCCTATCGTCGCTTATACAATATTTCCGACACTAAGCTAGATGTCGAGTTCTTTACCAAGGGTACAAACACTCCCGCTATGTTTTGTGGCCCAACATAAAAACCTTGTGTTTTATGGCACAAACACATAAACCATCTAAACTATATTGTGATGATACAATGATGATCCAAGACATAAAAGTCTAATGGATATGAATGACTAATCTACATGAACTTCTTGAATAAGAAGTCTTCAATCATTGAGGATGTCAAGTGCCCTTGAATCATCATATGTTGGAATGCTTTAATGAATGATGACTTCAAGATCTTGTAACCTTCTTGGTGGATCATGAAGTATGATATGCTTACAACAAAGATGAATGTTAGAAGCATTATGATCATTATTGAAAGGGTGACTCATGCGTGTTTCTACATTGTTTGCTACTGATCTAGATATGTGTTTTATGATGGAGAGAAAGTATGTTCAAAGTCATCAAGAGAAAAACTAGCAAGTGGTTTGATATTTATAGCAAAACCAAACAGCAGCCTGGCGGATCCGGCGGAACCCTAAAATGGGTTCCGCCCATGTAACCCGAAGGTTCCGCCAGGACTGACAGAAGTGTCTTGCAATAAAGTATCCAAACCAACCAAGGTCACATCAAGTTAGTCAAACACACATTGAATCAAAATAGAATGCTTCAAAAAATGTGTAAGAGGTCTTATGGAAAGTTAAACACTCAACCTTTTCATAAATGCACATGATGTGATGTATATATATATATATATATATATATATATATATATATATATATATATATATATATATATATATATATATATATATATATATATATATATATATTTTAAGATTAAGAAATATATATGATGGTAAACTTGTAAAATGTATATATTACCTAAGTAATGTTGTTATAGTAAGTTAATGAGTTACTAAAAATGTTTGATTCCTAATGTCATCACATTTTTATCATTTGTAAAACTTACTAATATTACTTTAACACCTAAAGTGTCACTTATTCTATTTGACACCTAAAGTGCACTTTGACACCTAAAATACTTAAAGACCCTAAAAGTATTTTAGTCATTCTAAATGGTTGGTCAAGGGGTTTGATCATAATGCTATATAACAAACATGTACGAACCTGTGTTGTAGCATACCACGACTCGAGACGTTGAGAGGTGTTGAATGTATGTTGAGACAAACAATGATTACAAGTAACTTGTACATTTTACGTTATGTATCAAGTTATACGTTTGTCATCAATCAAAACAAACGAGACTGTATAGATTAAATATCGTAATATTTGCACTAACAAATACAACAACAAATAGTGGCGATATCAACCACTTAATACAGAACTTTACAATAGTTGGTTTAACAAACTTCCAACTTTCTTCTTTCATTTTCTTTTCTCATCTTTTTTTTTTTTTTTTTTTTTTAATTTTTAACATCAACATATAAATAAACTACGATGTGTAAAATTTCACCACATCACTTATAACGATAATTCTGGATAATTTTTTTCCCATACTTTTTATAACTTCAGATATAACGGTAAGTGAAAGTAGTAAACACACGAAAAATAACACGACACAAAAATTATACAATATGTACTTTCACTCCATTGCATTGTGCAATTTCCCGACCTAACCAAATATAATGAATTTACGCACTTGAACACAGGTAGCGCAAGAAAACACACTTTTCCTTAAAGCAACTATCCACGGACATTAATCTATAGGCTAGGCTAAGGTTTAAGGTGTAATGAAATAATTAACAAAGGGTGTATGAAACGAAAGGAATGGTTCTGAGGGTTTTTCTAGGGGTATCTTACTCTAAAAATGAGAGTAACAAAGGGTTTTACACGGGGGTTAACTAACCAATGTAGTTAGTTAATAAACATAACATATTAAAGGCTATTTGGTGTAATCCTAGAAATTTACCGAGTTAGAAAGGTCATTCCTATTATAACAATTACGCTCATTATGGTGGATTCAAATAGTATACGAGCCAAGTTCTAAAGTTTACTAGTCACACACACAAAAAATATTTTAGCAAATAAAGTTATGTGTGCGGTTATGCAACTTAGATTAAACAAAAACATGCTAAAAATTTTTTCATTTTGATATATTAAGTATAGATTAAGCATATTTTTAAAATTTTAGGACGAGTAAGCGTTCTAATTCTCCATACCCCCACTTAAGTTGAACAACGTCCTCGTTGTTTATAATAAAGATTAAATACGGGAAATAAAAAGAATTAGAACGAGAAACTCCCCTGAGATTTGCTCGGTATGATCCTCCATTATGCGTTTGTAAGCAAAATCTAATTTCTTGTGGGCGAAAAGGCGTTCATCCCTCCATGAATGACGTCTCCACAGAAATTACAGAAACGTATATATACCTTTGTTCAAATAACACAGCTGTATTAAGAAAGTAACTACTTGCACGTAATTCATTTGTAGTTAGCGAAAACAAAACCTAAAAATTAAAATTAAAAATTTGGAAATAATCAGGTCAGTCGATACGCCGCATCCATTAGATTGGATGCGCCGTATGGAGCCTGGAGTAAGTACGAATAAGAAAATTAGATGCGTCGCATCCTTAACCAGTGATGCGCCGCATTAAATAAACTGACAGAATGTTTTAAAGTATGAAAATAAAATAAAATGCAGAAAATAAAAGATATGATATGTTCAGTTGATACGCCGCATCTATAGGATGAGATGCGCCGCATCTACTGTAGATCTGAAAGACTCGACATAGAAAAACAATAAATGATAAATCCGGGTTGTCTCCCGGTGAGCACTTTTCTTTATTCCAGAGTCTTCAAGTTAGACTCACATTCAGCTTTGTGTCAAAAAGTTGATGCGTGCTTTGTGTCATATGCAGTATAGGGGTAATTGCCTATTTCAAGTTTTACATTTATATTTAGCTGAGTTATCCTATAACACACACACTAACGGACAGTGTATCCGATCAATATGTATATAGTGGTAAGTAGAGTGTCGATCACTAAGAGTGGAACGTAAAGCTTACTTTGTCTATCAGTATTTTAATATCCTAAGTTAGTTTTACAATCTAATCTAACGCAAGGGGGGTTTAGTCTGAGAGACTAGCACAATTTTGGTTTTAATAAACAGTAAATTAAACAAATGAGAATGAATCAACAAATAGCAACACGTACACAGATAGATAATAGAGACTACAAGAAGACCTGTCCTGATAATTAAGTAGCTTGTCACTTGTTTTATTGCTAGTTTTATATGAAGTGTATCGTAATCTATTCTCTCTCGTTGGATCGCAATATATCGGCGAGTAAACCCTTAATGATCACTTATGTCTATCCTACTTATCCAAAGACGTTAGATTAAATAGGCGAGGGGCAGATATGGCAGTCCACAGGCTCAGCTAGACACAGAGGTTATCAAAGCACTAATATAAGTCCCCAAAGACATCAACATATAAACTTTAATTAATGGGAAAGCAATATTAAGGGAGTGTACGATGTTCCGTAGTCACATATCACAAGCCTATCAATCCTGTGAATTAAAGCGTACTATTACAATAAAATAAAACTACTTAATGAATTAAATACACACAGGACCTTCTTACAGCTCTAATATCTTTGTTTGGAGTGTGTCTTGTGAAGCTTCTTTGACTGAATTCGTCTCCTTAGGGTTATGTTGCACACAAAATTCGTAACAGTCTTGGGGTATTTATACTTTCTGTCTGAGGGTTCGATGCGGCGCATTGAGTAACGAGATGCGGCGCATTGACTTAACTTTACTTGGGGTCCAAGATTAATATATTCTGGAATATTCGTACACCGCCTTTAGAGGCGGCGTAACTTGATTCTTGTATGCGGCGCATGTTCTTTAGTGTCTTGGATTATGTCAGGTGAAGTCTTGATAGTGATATGCCGTATGTCTGAAATATGATGTGGCGTATCTGGAGTAGAACAAGCTTGATCTTCTTCGTTGAGCAAAGTTTCATATGCGGTGCATGCTAGAATTGCATGCGTCGCATTCTTCAAAGTCAGGCAATGGTCTTTGAATTCATCTAAGTATAATATTGCAGCGTATCTGTTGAGAGAGATACGACGCATCTTCTGGGTTTTAGTAGAGTTTTGACATCTTGCTGGTTTTGCTCCATATTTCGTCCAAAATCGTTAAGTTTCACCAGCTGCTTGTTTTTACTTGAGAATTACTAAAGTAAATAATAAAGTATCGATTCTCATAAATAATATAATAAAACAAGTCAAATAAATAGGATAAATGATGACAATTAAATGCACTTATTTGAGTTCATCATTGAGCCATTTACTTCTTGTTTACAACTAAATGATTTTGCAGATTTTAGATCGTTTTCCTAAATTTCTTCGTTGTTTAATACTTGTTTGCAACGACATCCTTCTGCAGATTCTATATTTGTTTTTCGAGGTCTTTCATTAATTCATAATACATAAACTAAAAGTATTTGATTAGTTGGTGTTCAAACTGAAGGCGAAGAAGATTCTTTGGCCTTTGTTTTCTAGATGCATTTTTTGAACTTTTCTTATGGTTAATACTGTTGTAAAGGGAAATTTTCGTCTTACGGGTTGATTGGAAAAATAAAGGAGGCTACTAGCTAGTTAGAAGGAGAAAGTTAGGGGTCTGACCTGTGTTCTGCGTTGGATACACGATCTATAAGGCACGTTATGTGGAAATTAAAAATATTGATGCGAGTAGTGTTCAAACTTATGGAAAAGAATTCTCGTTGTTAATAATATCATACTTATTTGTCGTTATGCTTTTATAAAACTATATCATGCTTATTTGTTGTGTTTATTTCCAAAAACAGTGAATGTAGGTGTATTTCCTTCATCCAGCTTTAACCAAAAAAAAGGCCAGCTTAGGGACATCATACAAGAGGAACTCAAATGCTGGGATTGAGTATCAAGTCCAACACTCGACTTGTGAAAATACGTGTTCTGTGTATTGAGGAGCAGAGACTTGGTGTCAGTATGCGGCTGCGGTTATCTACTAATCGTTTGTTAAGTCAGCGTATGGGAACGGAGAACACGGGGTCAAGCAGTACTCGAAATGAAGGTCAATATAATTTTGATAATTTTTTCTTTTAGTACATTATATTTTACTTTGGTGAATATTTTTAGCTTTTGTTTTATTTTTTATAAGTTTTTTAGAAGTTTTGGGTGAATCACTTATCGCAGGTGTATCGTCGCTTCAGTGAGTCACTTTCTCAACTACCATGTTAATATTATCGTATTTATTCGGAGGAGAAAATTCTCTGTATTTTTAACCCTAAAGGTGTTGTGGATGAAATTTGTGATTTTCTGTTTGACTTTAACGAACGATACAAGGTAAAGCGCTATCATCTTGAGGATAAGGATGAGGATGAGGATGCACATTTTAAAAAGAGGAGTGAACACCTAGATTAGAAATAGAGTACAATAATACCATGATGCTTATTTATGAAACTGGTGATATCCTTTAGTCGATCAAGTTTGTTGTATTTTGAATGTAGAAAAAATTACACGGATGGTCCTTGTGGTTTACAGAGATTTCATGTTTAGTCCCTATTTCATTTTCAATACACCAGAGATACCTATTTTTGGAACTTGTCACACATTTAGTCCCTAATTTGGATGGGCCGTTAGTTTATCCATTAAGTTATTTGCACCGTTAGTCCTCCGTTAATATTTTTTGCACCATTAGTCCTCATTTTCTAAAAAAGTCCTCATTTTTTGCACCGTTAATCCATCCCTTAATATTTTGCACCGTTGTCAATATTTTTGCGTTTTTGTTCATTTTTAACGTTCTCGTCCGTTTTTTTAACGTTTTTGTCCATTTTTTTACGTTTTTGCCCATCTTTTTACGTTTTCGTACATTTTTTTACGTTCTCGTCCGTTTTTTAACGTTTTCGTACATTTTTTTAATGTTTTTGTCAAATTTTTAAGTTTTCGTCTATTTTTTATGTTTTCGTCCGTTTTTAACGTTTTCGTCCACTTTTTAACGTTTTTGTCAATCTTTTTACGTTTTCGTCCGTTTTTTAAAGTTTTCGTCCAATTCTTTTTTTACGTTTTTGCCAATCTTTTTACGTTTTCGTTCATTTTTTTACGTTTTCATCCACTTTTTTACGTTTTTGTCTGTTTTCTTATATTTTTATCCGTTTTCGCCATTTTTTACGTTTTCGCCCTTTTTTTGTGATTAGGTAAGTATACTAAAAGAAAACTTGATATTTGATAAAAATGTTTCTGTATCGATTTTAAATTATGATTTTGACCACTTTTTAGTCCGAATCATCAAAAGTGTAAAATACGAAAGTTGTCTGGAATGATGTTTTACATCAAGACTCATGAGATTTTAACATGAAAAATGCAAAACAAGGGCTGTTTACTACCAAAACTTAAGCCGTTTTCGTTCGTTATCATTCGTTCATTATATATCAAATCGGGCTCACCGGCCAGTGTATATGTCTTAGAGAAGAAAACTATATGAACATCTTTACATTTTCTCCAAAGTGTTAAAATGTGAAAAAAAAAACTAACGAAACATGTAAAAATGGACAAAAACAGATAAAAACGTGAGAAAAACGGAAGAAAACGTAAAGATGTTCACATAGTTTCCCCCTCTAAGACATATACACTGGCCGGTGAGCCCGATTTGATATATAATGAACGAATGATAACAAACGAAAACGGCTTAAGTTTTGGTAGTAAACAGCCCTTGTTTTGCATTTTCTGGTTATAATCTCGAGAACCTTGATGTGATTCATTATTTTGGACAACTTTCGCGTTTTACACTTTTGATGATTCAGAGCAGAAAATGGTCAAAATTGTGATTTAAAATTGACACAAATACATTTTTATTAAATGTCAAATTTTCTTTTAGTATACTTACTTAATCACAAAAAAATAGGCGAAAACCTAAAAAAAGATATAATCTGAATTTAATTCGAATATAAATTCTTGATAATATTTGGTTAATGAGTGGTATTTTGGTGTTACAAATTTCACGTGGGATACTAACTTCATGGCTAAATTTTAAACGTTATCGAAATGTGACTACGGGGATTATTTTTTTATTACTTATTTGAGCTTGAAGTGACGTTTCACGGGTGCGTGTACTTAGTATCTCAAAGTCTAGGGGTTGGTTAGATGCAAGACTTTTGAAGATCATTGTTTGAGCATTTATATAATAGTGATTAAGACTTGGACATCTAGCTATGTGTGAGATCTATAAACACAAAAGTTGGTTCTTAATGCTCACAATAGCTATCACTTTAAGGAGTTACGTTGTAGTGCTCAGTGTCTCAAGAAGTTGTGGATTGTTTAAGAGGCGAATATTTCATGCACTACCTATATTGGTTTGGGTATATAGCACTAAGAGGAGATTTGTGCTCAGTATAGGTTCTTAATTAAGGATAGTACAAGCGTAAGTCACAAGTCTGGGGAATTTTACTTCATTCTCAACTTTGTCATATCGGGTTGTCTCCATATGTGGTCACTTACTATTAGCCAGTGGAAGTGAAATGAGGTTTGATAAGAGGTTGATCTGATGAGAATTGTAGAGAGAATAGTCATCGACATCAACTCATGGGGTATTGATTTGTATGTTGCTTCCAGTTGATATGTCTATGTACACATATTTATGATGATTCCGAAAGATCGTCATCATCCTGGAGGGAAAAATGTGTACATTGGGGATTTTATTGAAGAACTGAAAGCATTCTAAGTGAGTTGAAGATGTCGATATGATGCTCCCCAAACAAACCTGTGAAGAAGTTACAGATTATCAGTCTATGATCCATTTTTCGTTGTCAAGATAAGAGACTGAAGACAATTTGGGCAGAATTCAGAGAAACTTCTTTTACAAGCATCAAAGTTATATTAAACGGGTTTTCAATTTGGGAGGGAGTAATAACCCAATTAGATTAGTACGTGATTCGTTTGCAAGTAAAGAAAGATTGCTGGGGATATTTATGAAGATAAAGAGCTATGTAGTCTTCTTCAACATTGATGCGCTTACTTTGATTGTTTTATTTTACTTGTTAGGAATCATTATATTGTAACCAATTCACATATATCTCCAGCTGGAGGGAGATTGTTTGAAATGAAGCTGAGATATATTTACGTGAATTGGAGTAGACAACTAGTATGTGTATAACGCAGGTACTACTAATGTAATATTGTAATAGTTGTCTTATGTTTACCCTATATAAACCCCTCAAGACTTCACTTGAGGGGTGTGGGTGTGTAACCATTGCTTAATAAAATTTTATCTTTGTTTCACCTCTCCCTCTCTCTACTTTCTCTCTCTAGAAACTGGTCATGGGTTTCGTATACTTTGAACAACCTCGACCTCCCGAACCACATAAATCTTTCTACTTTTCGATACTACAGATGGAGAAAAATAGATATCTCTGGTGTAACTAAAATGAAATAAGGACTAAACATGAAATCTGTGTAAACCACAAGGACCATCCGTGTAATTTTTTCTTGAATGTATGATTTTCAATGTATTTTGCATGTCTGTAGACATTGATGTGTTTTGGGGGTTCTTCTTTCATATTATGTCAGTCGTTATTGGTAATCAAGAATTATAGTTTAACTATTTGCTACTTCGTTTATATTCGTTGCATTTAAAAAACATTTATAATTAGAAAACAAAGTATTAAATATATCAAGAAATATTGCATTAACATTAACAAAAAAATTATAATTACATAATCGTAATATATTAGACACATCTCTTAAAAAGAATAAAAATACTATATCAAACACTTGAAATGAAGGCTATTTAGGCATGTATATAAAGTCCATTAGACGTTTAAACTAGTACGGCAAATACTATATTAAAGCATTATACTTGTCAAGAAAGTCACTTTTGGGTATCGAACAATTTTTTTTTTCTTATATGGGTACTGAACTTTTATTTTTTTGGCCTCTTTGTGGTACTTTGTGACATTTTTGCCCCTGGATTTTTAATAATTTGAGGGGCAAAAACGTCACAAAGTGCCTTAAAGAGGCTAAAAAATGAAAGTTCAGTACCCATATGAGGAAAAAATTTTGTACGATACTCAAAAGTGTATTTTAAGACAAGTATGATATTTTTTTTATGGTGTTTGCCCAAACTAGTATGATTCATGTATTGACTTTGACTTTGACTTTATATAAGTTCATATGGATAATAAATTTTTATTCAAAAATAAATTGAATCGATGCATGCGGCATGTGACGTTGATAATGTTATCTGATGATGAAGCCCTCGCTGTCAAAAGTTTAAACATGACCAAGGTGATACATGTACTCGCAAGATCTTTGCAACTGATAGTACTTCTAATCGAGTTCAAATCATATATACTTAAAATTCGAATGAAAAGTAAATGTGGTTTAACCAACAAGAATTGTTAATCCTTATTTTGACCCGAACCGAACCCGAACCCGATTTGTCATGTGTTACTGATCAACCCGCCCATATATATCGACGCTTACCCCCGGTTTTTCTAGCTCCACCACTGATATCCATAACCATGAAATCAAGAGAGCTATATTTGAGAAATTAAAAGGTTTACAGGTTTTCAAAGTGTTGTGATGAGATGACAAATTTATTAATCTTAAAAATTAGAAAGAAACTAGCCAATACTAACAAGATCAAATAATCTTGAACATCATAAGAAGATGGTACATACAGTAGAAATCACTAATACAGCCACTTGAGCGCCACTCCAAGTAAACTTCGACGCGGAACTTCCATCCATTCCCTTCTCACCAAACATTGCGCCAGTGTTTATTTGCACGGGTACTCGAACAGTCATTACGACCTCTTTTCCATGGTGTCCAAGTAACTTGAACCTCACTTTGCTTGTAATATCCACCTTGAAAAACACCACGGGTTCGAACCCACTGGTCATTGCATCTGAAGGCAAGATCATCACTTGTTCAGCTGCCACACTCTTGTTCCACGCCAACACGTCAGCCTCGGGTATCTGGATTACGTCTATCAGCCGTCTAGAATGGTAATTACCTTGGTAAAAACTGGGGACAGAATATTGCCATATAAAATTTTGATTAGTTTGTACAGGGGCATACGAGACAGTAAGGTTAACAGGACGATCGTGATAAAGACCAATGCCTTTGTTTCGGTTTTGGAGTTTGATGTTAAAGTAGATGGTGCTTGGATCCATGCTAGTGGTTGTATCAAAGGCTGGGACATAAAATTTCTCCACCGAAAATGAAGGATTATTCGGATTCACGTATAAACCTAGCAGGACTGCTGCTGGGATCAACAGTAGAACACATGACACTAGAACACCCTTTACGAATTTATCTAGGGAGGGGAAGAAAGAAGACACAGTACGGGAATGAAGAAACATAATGTTACCCGGTGGCTGAAAACTAACTTGGGTGTAAAGGAGTTAAAAAGCCGAAGTAGTGGTGTGTCAGATTGACTTTGGCCAAGACCTTGGCATTTAAATATAGGGCAGATCCATCTAATAGCAAAATACTTGTTCAAAAAAAAAAAGAAAAATCTAATAGCAAAATACTTTCTCGAATGTTCAATCATCATATATCAATTTCGAAAATTACACAATACACTACAAACTTTCTAATTTGGTTCTAGTATTATACGTTTGCCCACGTAGCATGACAGGTTACCGGTTAAACCAACAATTTTGCTTCTCTACATCTTTTTCGACTTATACATCTTCTCCTCTTTAAAATCGGCTCGTTTATCATTTTCTTAAGGGCGAACTCAAACATGTATAAGACATAAACTTTTGAAAGAGCTAAATAATCAATTTAAAAGCTACTCAAACTGACGGTGTAGATCTGACAGGTAAAAAAACTCCCGATGTATGATTTGGTCTGAAAATGTGAAAGATGTTGGAATGAGATTTTTTTAGATGTCAGATTTGACATTCAGATAGGCGTCGCTCACTCAAGCTAGTTCGTAGACGTGCGAATGATCAACTCGTAATACGTAATAATGAATACTCCACATTGCGTTAGACAAGGTAGTGACATTCGGTAAATATAGCAAGAAAATAACTAGGGAATAATGAGATTTTACGTAAACGTTTTTCCTCATATAGGAACTTCACCACGAGTTTTCCTTTTCTTGTTATTTACTTTAATTGTATTTTAGGTTGGTTGTTTAAAATTCAAAACCCCTTTAAAACCGGGATTTTTACTTGCTTTCTAATAAATATAAAAAGACAAAAAAAAATTCCTCTCTTCACCCTTCGGCTTAATTCGTCATATACGTCGAACCTACCTCACTATTTCCCTAAAGAACGATCGTAGTTAAAACCAAACTCTTCCAAACCCCAGATTTTACTTGTTTTCCAATATATATATATATATATATATATATATATATATATATATATATATATATATATATATATATATATATATATATAAAAGACCAAAAAATAATATTCCCTCAACCTTTAGACTTATCTTGAAATACACTTCGAACCTACCTCATTATTCCTCTAGAGAACGATCAGTCCCCCGAGTCTTTCCTATACTACACTACAACGGTTAGATACTCTACCTATTAGGATTGTAAAACTTATTCGGGTTTTACAATGTTCGCATCACATGTTTGATTGGCAAGTATACGATGAATGAATTTTACTTGTTTATGCGTATGACATATGTTATAGTGGGTTATTTTTCAATTCTATTACATTTGGTAAATTATGTGTAATGTATTATCATGTAACATAACCATTCATGCTATAAGAAAATAGAATGTATAGAATATATATTATCCTTTATCATTCCTTTGACAAAAGAAGTGCATCTTTTCGTATTCATAATTATCTAAAATGAAAAGGGTAATTGAAATGTATGCTATTTCAATTTGTGCTCAAATATGCAAGGAACTTTCACGAAGATGAATGTTATGCATGATGATCAAAAGGATATTATATGTGACACTTTAATTAACACGTGTAATTGATTTTCAACACTATTTATACTTTGTGATAATTAGTGAAAATAAAAATGAGTATCATGCCCAATTTGTCAGGTGAGAAGAGGTTATAATGAAATGAAAAAAAAAAAAATGATGGATGTACCTGATTTTAGTCAAGACACGAATCCTTAAAATAAGATATGATTGATATAGAAATCAATTAGTCGAAATGAGTAGTCAATGATGATTTATTGTGAAAATAAGTGAGAATAAGCTGACATTTTGAAAATGAGGGAATTGAATTCTTTTGACAGGGCACGAATCCGAATTTGTAACGGGGAATTTTCGACAAATACCCCAAAAGTAAAAGGGTCTTCACCCTAAATAACTCACAAAATCTTGTTTTCCTCAAATACCCCAACGGGAGAAGGTCGCCTCAAAAATTTGGGCGGATGGTGTAATATAGTGACATGTGTCCCTATACATGGACCCACATTGTACCTTCATGGTACAACTATTAAAGTGTACTTCTTAGGCGACTGAGACCCACATTTCTTGGGCGACCTGATTATTTTGTCTTTTTCCGAAAAGTTATGGTCTTTTTTTATTAATTAATAGTATAATAAACTTGGGCGACTGGGTCACACTTATCTTTATTCTTGGGCGACTTGGTCATACTAATCTTTTTTTTATTAAATAATAGTACACTTTTATAAAAATACACTTTTATACTTGATTTAACTTTTTAAAAATACACTTTTAAATAATAGTACACTTTTATATAAATACACTTTTTAAAAATACACATTTAAATACACTTTTTAAAAACACACACACATAAACACTAAAATCAACCGATTCATCTTTCGGTTACACACAAAATCACTCATACGATCATCCCTTTGATCGCTCCCTTTCATCTTTGAGGAATGCAACCCCTTGCCATACCTGCAACTCAAACCCAACTTGATACCATATTCTAATGGCTGACGCAAAGGTAACGGTTAGATCATGATTAGATTACATTACAATAATTAGAGGGTTGTTGAATACTAATAGGGCAATCTTGTTTCGGGCCACTGTATTTGGGCCATGGTTAGACATCCCCCCCCCCCCTTTCTGCTGATACCCATTTGCTAAATTATTTTTATCAAAATCAGGTTAGTGTTGATGAAAGTGAGGATTGCCCTTCCCTTAGTTTTAAAATAGGTGATAACGTACTTGAATTTGGCCGTGAACAATTTTGTATGATAACTGGGTTTGTTTTTGGGCATGTCCCCAGTGAACATTTTATTAATGTTCATGGTTTACCACATAGCCCATTCTATGATAGATTGTTTCCTCAAAACAAATCCCGTAGGACTAAGAAAATAAAGGGTGAGCAGCTGTTTGCAATGTTGAAACCTGGTGAAGAATGGGATGCATTATCGGATGAGGATGCAGTTAGGGTGTGTTTGTTGGTCATTGCAATGAGTGTATTCATTGGGCGTGAATTAAGGTATTACATCCCGGACCATTTTTTGGCAATGGTTGAGGACTTTTCTATTTGGAATTCGTATCCGTGGGGGGAGTATATGTGGGCACACTTGTACAAAAGAACGGTGAATGTTGTACAGAAGCATATCGCTGCCGAAGCCAAAAAGGCCGCAAAAAAATCCCCAAAGAAAGAGCAAACTTACAATTTGTATGGCTTTGTATGGGCAGTCAAGGTGAGAAATGCTTAAAATATCTAGTCATTGATATTTAAATTGTTGTGTACGATTCCTTATAACATATTTAGTTTAAGATTAACTGTTGTTTACAAGCAAAATTTTTTTAATCTGTGTAACTTAGCCTATTACATAACCTTATGTGTCAAAAACATGACCTGAATGAGTAAATACCCTTGATTATCACAATTTCATATCATTAAGGGAGTGTTTGGATTAGTGGTTTTGACCACTGTATCTGTGTTCCATATCACAATTTCACAATTTTTATTTGAATGATGTTAATGTCGGTTTTCTAGTGTGATTTATGGAATTCAAAACTGCATACATAAAAAATGGTCATAAATACAAAAATCAATGTTGATGAAGAATGAAGTAGTGAGCATGGTTAACTTTGGATATTAATGGTTGTAGTGCCTCGTGGGAGGTTTTAGGTTGGTTAATGGTCCTTGGCTTCTTGTTTCTCAGTGTATTCTTTTGTAAGCTTCATTTCGATTTTTGCCTTTGTATTGTTCATATGCTAGTTAACTGCTTATTTGTATTGTTTTATGCTTATTTGGTACTTCTTAGTTATAGTGTTGATTAATATTGCATCCTTGTTCTGTGGATTTCTTTGAGTCCATTTTCTTCATGAAAACTGCCATGGTAGTGTAATTTGGAATCTTAGGTATTTGTTTTATTGGTTGATGTTTATGTGCCCATTTCAGTTTGATATATCATTATCTATGCTCATGTTTACATTTCATGGTCCAAATCTGCTATTGCATGTGAAAATCACCAAATCAGTAAAGTTAAGGAGTGTTTGGGTTTATTGGTTAATCTATGTTAATGGTTGTATGTGTGGTTGTTCTTGTTTTATGTAGCACACATTATGATCTAATATCCTAGTGAAACCATAAAAACAAGTGCCACTTTGAGAAAAAGTCAAAATAAGCTTTTGATTTCATTTCAGCTTAACTGAATGGATTTTGGATGTGCATGATCATTCAATTTGGTTCATTTGTGCTTAGCTGAGCTTAATTTAGTTTCTTTACAGCTTGTAACATCAATTTCAATCCATAGGATCAGTTCAAAGTTCACAATAGTCACCTTAGCTTACTTCTTTCAAAAGTCAAATTTGCATTTGTGAAGAAAAATCATTTATTGCAAGAATTTTAGAGAATTTTGTGTTAGGTTTCAAGCCTTGAAATTTTCAGGACTTGTAGACCCCCAGCTAAACTTCAAAATCCCATGATTACTGTATTTTTGTAATTTTTTCTGTGCATCCCACAGCTCCCCAAACTGACCTGCAGGGGGAGGCACCTCCCCTGCACCACCACCTCAGTTATGATTCGCATCTTGAGCACCTAGGTGATGCGACTCTGTCTCTTAATAGTAGCTATTGTAAGATTTGAGCTTGTGTTGAGGTTCTGCGTTTAATTCATCTCACTGCCTTAGTTTAGTCAACACTACGTTTTGATCAATTGACTTTTAAATCAGTTTGGTAGCTTATTTGGGTAAGAGGTTTGGTTAAATTTAGCTTACAACTCAGAACTTAGTATAATTGCATCAGTTAGGGACTGTTTGGATCATCTTGTTTAAGTGTTAATTTGTTGATTGAGATCTGTGTTATCTGCATAATTAAAGCCCTTTAGGCATATTTAGGATCATACAAACATAGAATTAGTATGCCTTATTGAAGTAAGTTAAAGTTCGTTGGTAAATCATTTGTCTGCTTACATTCTCCATAGTTAGAATCTGCCACTTGCTGTTTTGCTTCATTGGATGATGGTGTATAAGATTTTTGAGTATTTACATCATCAATAAACATCCAGAATTAGATTTAAGGCATCTAAATTCATATTGGTCAAACCTTAGGTTCAACATAAAGTCAACTTCGAACTTAACTCTGTCCAAACAGACCTGATCTCAGGCCATTTCTGTGGCTTGATTTGGCTTAGCATTGAATGTTCTTTGTTTTTCTCAGTAGTCAGTAGTGTAGGGTATCATAATCTGCATTTAGGATTTTGACAATTGCTTATTAGGTAGCTTATAAATTAGCTGCAAGTAGGTAGTTTCACCCTGCATTTCTGTTTGAGCTTGTTTCCTGCTAAGAGCTTATCTAGCTTAACCTGTGAGTTTTTCTTGTTTTTATAAGTTGTTTAGTGCTTATTTTATCTGTTTGAATCTTCTGTGATCATTAAGTGATTATTTGGATACCAACTGCTTATCACTCTAGTGCTTATCCATTTTGTTTTGGTCCATACCTGTGCTTTTGAGTTCATATTGGTTTCAACTCTGTTCATTTGCGCTTTAATAAGTCAAAAATACACTTGGTCAAAGTTGGGGTCAATTTGGTCAAGGAGTGCTTATGAATAAGCACTCCAAATAAGCAGTTTTCAAGCTTATAAGCACTTTTCTAGCTTATTTTTCTTTCAAAATTTTTGCTTAATGTTTTGTTAGGTTTGCGTTAATGCTTATTTAGGTTTGCCTTAACGCTTTTTTTTTGTGGCCTTGATCCTTTTTTCAGATATGGATTTTGGAAACATTCCCTAATAGCATGCAATGGTGGAGCAAAGATTCTAAAAAAATCCCACGTGGTCTAGCATGGTCAAGATTTAAAACCTTTGAAAAAAAACACTACCAGATGCTATTTGATCCGGTAAACAAACCCTGTATAAACCCGCTCATTTGTTATGTATATTTCTTTATATTGCCTTTAATTTGTATTCATACCTTATTTTATCATGTAGGCTTTTAAACCAATAAAGCAATGGATTCCAAGAAACGATGAGGCATTCCGTCCATGGTACATTCGTAGCATGGAATATATCCGAGGACTAAAGCTGCAAGTTACACTTGTTCATGCAACAAACATGTCGGTTGAGCCAGTAACAGTTGTACAACCTGATGTTGATGGTGATGCTGATGAATGTTACGTTAACATGCCCAACGATTCTAGTAATGCTGATGATGATGCTGCAACAGAGGTTGGTACACAAGCTGATGTAAACATTGATGACCATGGTGGAGAAGGAAATGAAAGTGGTGCAGGCGTTGGTGGGAGTGTAGATGCTACTGGAGATGGTGGTGGATCAGTAGTGTTTCAAGAGGATTGTATTCATCATGAGATTGGGCAAACATGCCCAAGAACTGATATTTCTGATGGTTATGTTGAAACTGTTTCTGGCAAGGACGAAGTGGGACCGAATGAACATCATGTTGAGGGTGAAACAGTCGACAAGGATGAAGTGGGTCCTAATGAACATCATGTACAGGATGAATTGTCACAAAGGTTGGATAGAGATCAAATTGAAAGTGAGCTTAAGTCTATTAAGTCTACAGTAGGAGGCATTGAAGAACGTGTTGGAGACGTTGATGTCTCAAACCTATTAGTACAGCTAGATATTGTTAAAAAAAAGGATCGGGGTGCTTGAGGATGTGTTAGGAGTGAGATTTGAACAAAATTCGGTAGTCTGTGATGACAAGTCCCAAGATGTGCATGCCGACACACCAACTTTGGAAGTCTGTGATGAAAAGTCCGAAGATGTGCATGCCGACACAACTGGTTTATAAGTCCGTGATGAAAAGACCCAAGATGTTGTATGTGACAATAAGGTATGAATACAAATTATATTTAATTCCTTTTCTTTATAGTAGCGTAATTGGTATGAATAACGCTTGTGTGCAATTTATTGTCTCTCTTATCTTTGTATTTTAGACTATTCTCCCAGATGTGGATGGCGACACATCAAATAAGCCCAGTGTTGTTCAAGATGATGATCATAAGTTGTTTTATACGGATACAGAAGCGTTTCAAGGACCAATGACACAACTTATGAAAGCCACGTTCCAATCGTCTACTGATCGTTGTACCGAGTTTATGCAAGTTGACACTAACAGTAGGTGTGATTTTTTTTCCTTACCGAATTTGAATGCTGCCTTCTCCAAATTTGAACTAACACTTTATGAAGTAAGTATATATTTACAATATTACCAAATTTATTTACTATTGTATTATATTATTTTTCTCGTATTGAGACTATTTTGTTTTTCATTTTGTAATTTTTTTAGGATACAAAGGATGGGTCAGAATTGGAACCTACAACCGCTAGTACACAACAACAACCGGCTGAGGACATAGTTGAAACAGGACATTATGTATGTATTTATATTATTTAATTAACTAAAATACATTCCATTGCATGGTATTTATTTAGAATATTACTTCATTTATAAGCGGCTGTGATTATTTTATTTATTCTCTAGGATTTGATGGATATGGATGTTGATAAAAACGAAAGTGAGGATGTTGAAAAGGAGGGGGTTGAAATGAGAGAAGCAAGAGATAAAGAGGACGGCATTGAAAAGGAGGGGGTTGAAATGAGAGAAGCAACGGCTAAGGAGGACGGCATTGAAAATGAGGGGGCTGGGAATGTGGGTGAGGAACCAGGAGAACCACAAGGGGACGGTGGAAATGGTGGTGACAATGCATACGAAGTTATTTACATTGAAGTGGATGTTAACAAGCATACCAGTCAGGTAATTTTATTGTTAAATGAGTACCATTGAAAACGATTGTATAGTCTTCACACTCGCTAGATTCTTTACAGCAAATACTTTATTTATTTGTTGATTATATTGTAAATTATTTCAGGCACAACATATGTTGTGGTCTGACATCAACGTTGTACTAGTTAATGATGTAAGATCTATCTTCAACCGATTGAAACGAAAGAGGAACCCAGGCAAATTTAACAGGTCCCCTTATACATCACCTCCAGACACTACTCCAAGAGTCTTGAGAAGGCTTTCACAAAGAATTAATCGTGAAAACATATCCCCTCCTGATTTCGGTGAAGCTTTGCAACTACCACCATTGGAACCATTTGTAGAGGTATATACAAGTTTAATTGCCTTGGTCACTTTTATAGCTCAGAAAAACTATTGCCTTGGTCACTTTTATAGGAAAAGTCAAAATTGCATACAAATCCCACAACAGCTTAACTGTTGAAATTTTGGGGAGTCAAAAACTTTAAATTGAATTAAAAGTAGTTTATGGTGGTTAATTTAGGGTCATTTAGGGATAGCATAATTTATTCAATCATCTAGGATGAACCAAATCTGAAATTAGTCAACTTTACTAAAAATTCTAAAGAGTCAAAATTCACCATTTGACGACATGTCCCATTATGAGTGCATGCTTACCACTTTCGGCTGTGGTCACTGCCACAAGCACCAAATGGATAATAAAATCGTCAAGCTATTACCTAGCAGAGCTTGTTAGTGATGGAGGCTTGTTTAAGATAGTCTAGAGTATAGGTAGCAGTTTTAACAGATTTAATTATAAATGCGTAAATGTTGTATGTATCAGCTCATCTCTAACGGGTCAAAATGGATTAAGTCAGAAATTCATTTATCTAATGTGGAAATAGGATAGTAAGTGTTGGCTGGTGACCCACACTAAAAAGTTACCATTTCACCGCCTCTAGCTTAGATAGCTATCAGTTCAAATCTTGTAATGGATTGTTGCTTCGTGATTAATCAGTGTTAGGACTCGAAATAGGTTATCTAACTTATGTTCAATATCCCAGGTAGGATCACCATCTTGTTTATTATATTGGATAAGACAAATATAAAAATTGGTGTAAGCAAATGTATGTGTATGTGTAGCAGCATGTTTATGTTTAAGTGTGCATTTTGGCACGATTGTAGACCTATGAGTAAAGTGCCAACTTCAAGGTTAACATAAATAAGTGTTACCCAAGAATAGCATTTGATATTTAACATATCTGATAACATATTAAATGGCACATGTGGATCATTCCATATAAGTCACAAATATCATGCGTTAATATGCTAGATGCTCCCACACTGACAAAAAAAAAATGTGAGCAACATGCTGAGCATGACATGAGCCTAATTATGTGGGGAAGATATAGATTGAGAGGTACTCGTGAAAGTTTTATGGAAAGGGGGATATATAGAAGTTGTGTGGTGATGCCACGTAGTTCTTTCCACTTTATGCGGTTTACATTATTCCTTGTCGCTTTTGCAAACATACAAACATATCGTGTTAGGAGATCTGGATTTTTGGTAAGATAGAAATGCTGTAAATAAGTCACGTTTGTCATGTTATAAGGGAAACTGTTGTAGTACATGTGAAACAACTGTTTTAGTAACTTTATCAGCAAGAAGACCGATGAATTGATACTAAATTATAGAAATAGACTCTTACTAATAATACATGAATTGACGTTCGGGACCATCCTATGCTTTACTTTTTTAATCAGTTACCTGGATACGTGATCATATATACTTCACACACCAATAATTAGAATAAGATTAAATAGGTTCTAAGTGGTATAAACGTGAAGTATATTTGAATTACAATAAACTTTGGCCTAAAAACATCACGTTCAGAGAATTTTATGAAAATTCACCATTTGACGACATGTCCCATTATGATTGCATGCTGAGCATCCAGACTGCTTATTTGCTATATTATGTCATCATTTCATCATTAGTATGGTAATGTGATATTCATGTATTCATTTTCAGAACCTGGTAAGATATGCGAGGGGGAGGAAACAGAAAAGCAATTGTATTGTACCGCCTTCGATAAAAAAATTTCTTGAGAACGGCATTGATATTAAGTTCATTTTCCCTTGGGGTAACGAAGACACGTTTGCTGATATCCGTTTTTGGAAATCTCAATTAGCTTTAGATGATTGCAGCGATGGATGGCTTTGTTACGAGGTACGCAAATTTTGTATGTACATTGTTTGATATGTTATTCACTGAAGATGGCTTATTGGGCAATTGCCAGTTTTTTTTTAAAAAACAGCACATAGACGTATGGGTTGACTTGATGTGGACATTCCGAACACATGATGCTGATTGCGCAATTGCCGGTTCTTTTTTCAGTCCACAAGTCATGGACAATAGCATACGAAGCTATTGGGCGAATGGTTGTAAATATCCAGTGGCTTGGTCTGATGTGGAAAAGGTCTTAATAATTTTATGTTTTTAGCATTTTTTTTATTTCTAATTTTAATTCCTATATTCTTACTACTGTAAACTGTTTTAATGCTAAAATGTAGGCTCTATTTCCAATTAATGAGCCCAGTTCTCACTGGGCGACGGGGGAGCTTCATATACGTACAGGTGTTATAACACTATACGACATGCTTCCTAAATATTCTAGAAGAAGAGAATGGTGGAAGAAGACCATGCCACAGGCATTTGCAAATAATTTGGCTAATTATCTTAAAGAACAAGGAGTATTGGATGCAAAAGGAATAGATGTTGACGGTTATGAGATAACCTGGAAAGAGTGCAAGGATGTCCCAAGACAAGGATGTTTATACGGTGACTGCGGAGTATGGGTATGTATAATCCTTTATCGTTTGGCGAATAATATGTCATTAGAATTGGCCAACCCTACACTAGCAGCTATAGCCTATCGTGAGCGAATGGCGGACTACTTCTGGAAATACAAGGTGCAATATTCCCCATAGTAAACTTGTAAGATATGAATGTAACATGATATTATTGTGGATAATGTGGATGTTTGTTAGTTATTTAATGGTAGATTACCAGTTATTATCATATAAGTTACAAAGTTGTTTATTTCCAAAAGCATACATATCATAACATTGAAAACATGACTTGAGTTCATGAGAATCATTAAACCTACTCTAACAAACACAACACAATGAAAAGGATTACAACTACCAAACCTAACATTAACATAATTATTTCATGAACTTTTGTCTTAGCCTTCACTTCCTTCATCTCTTTTTCGAACATTGCAATCAGTTGTTGTATTGAATCTTCCGAGTTCGCCACAAAACTTCCTTGTTGATTTATTAGTGACTTTTTCTCTTCATGCTCTCGCCAAAACAAGTCTTTGTAGTATTGTGACGGGAGCTCGGGGTCTAAAAAACCATAAACCTTACATATATTCGTCGGACATGCTTTGTACCTTCTTCCTGGGTTTTTTTGTGACCAAGAAACTTTGACAGTTAGTGGATAAGGAGGCCGACAGTTGCAATGCGTCATGTTAGCGACATCTTGGAATTGGTACTGATTCCTATTGTATGACCTACTAGAAGAGGAAGACATGAATGCTTTTCCTGAATTGTTTTCCTACAATGAAAAGGAAATCTGGGAAAGTACTTATATTCAAAAAGAAGTATCCTTAAATACAAAGTACATGATATGGTTTATGATAGTAAATGAACAAGTACAAATGGTAGCTAATTCAATTAACCCTTTTTGGGCGACCTACTAGAGTATTATCATGCCATTTTACATAAACATTCCTTACAAGAGTGCTGTGAAACTGTTTTAAAAGCAATGTCACCAAAATCTTTCCAACACGACTTCATATCCAACGACGTGTTTCAAAGATGCTTTTGTCCATACCTAAAAAAATAAAAATTTAAAAAAAATAAAAAAAATAAAAACAATATTAGATTACATAAAGTATATGAATGATATTAATATACAATTACATAAAGTTGGTAACTTGGGCGACTTGGAGTAAAATTGAGTTGTATTAATGTACATGTACCAGTTAGGCTAAAAAGTACAATTTTTTTAAATGTACAAGTACATAAGGTGGGTAACCTGGGCGACTTGAAAGTTGACCAAGTTTATGGTCTTTGGGCGACTTTGTAACTAGACACATTTAAGTACAATGACATAAATGAACAAGTACACAATGCGGTTTCATACAATTTAATTTCCTAATGTTCTAATGTATATTGATAACCAAATAAAAACTGAAACTTAATGCATTAGCAAATAGTTCATGTTTGTTTTCTGGACATTAAAAAAAATAGTAAAAATGAGTAATGAAGACACATCTAAGTTTAAGGTGGTTTTAGTACATCCAGGGTCGAAGCATGCTGTTAAACTACCTAAAGACATCAGTTACAATAACCTTGTGGCCTACATCAAGAAAAAGGTGGACGCTGCCAAGGCGATAGGAACTTGTGATGTAAAGTTGTTTTACAAGGATGGTTCCATGTCATTGGACATTGTTAACGATGATGATGTCCAATATTTCATACATGATGTTTGTTCTAAAAACGACCAGACTCAGAAATTATTCATATCAATCACGGAACAACCAACGGAGGTAAAATCATCTTATGCTTCTAATAATATATCATTCGATCTTAATGTTCCATTATTACCTATACAATGGAATCATCCCACCCAAAAAGTTGAAGATTTTTCATTTCACACCAAACCTGATTCGGTTCCGATATGGCAAAAGAACTCATTTCAAAATATTCCCATTCCACCCAAGGCCCCGACTCCAATTATTAAACAAATCCAGCCTCATATAAAATCATTTACAAGTGATACTAGATTTTACAAGTTTCGGGAATTTTATAATAAGCAAGAATGCATGTTTGCTATAGGCAAGAAATCATTACTTGAAAGTTTTGAATATGTAGTTATTAAATCTAAAAGCACGAGGTACAGCGTGAAATGCAGAAACGATGGTTGCCACTGGTGTATATACACTCGCAAAATAAAAGTGGGTAGTAAATTCTATGTATCCACCGTAAATGACGTGCACACATGTTCACGAACTAAACTATGTCCTAATCATCATAATGCTACAATGAAATTATTAAGTCATTTACTTTACGAAAAAATGAAAGATAATACCAGAACATACAAGGTGAGGGATATACAAAAAGATATTAAGGTTGATTGGAAAGTAGACCTTTCTTACAAACGAATATGGGGAGGAAGGAATTTAACGTTTGAGTTGTTAAATGGGACACCTGAAGATTCGTTTGAGCAGCTTCCGTATTATTGTCACAATTTAAAGATAGCAAACAAGGGGACGGTAACACACATTGAAACAGACAAGGCAGGAAGATTTAAGTCGGTGTTTATAGCATTTGGTGTTGCGGTAAGAGTTGCTTTTATATAGAATATAAAGTTAAATATTTATATACTTTTTAATAATTTAGTTTAAACTTTGTTCCTTTTACATTAATCGAAACTAATACATGGTTACTGATTTAGGTTCGGAGTTTCATAGCCTTCATGCGGCCGTTGTTGATTATTGATGCGGCGCATCTTAAAGGAAAATACAAAGGTACCAACTTGCTTGCTGTTGGTATGGATGGTAACAACCAAATCATACCAATTGCTACAGGTGTGGCACAAGGAGAGACAGGTGAAGCATGGACAGTATTTTTGACCAAGTTGAAAGAGAGCATCGGTGTAGTTCCTGGATTGGCAATTATTTCTGACAGACATCAATCGATTATCCAAGCGTGTAATAAAGTTTTCCCAGATTGCTTTCATGGCAATTGTTGCCGTCACTTGCAAATGAATTGCAATTTGAGTAGCGATAGGGATAAGTATATATACTGGAAGGCGTGCAAATCTTATACGGTGGAAAACTTTCACAAAGCAATCGAAGAGCTTCGTGCTGTTAGACCGGAAGCGGTAAAAAAACTGGAAGAAGCAGGTTTTGGAAAGTGGTCACGGGCATATAGTGAAGGAAATAGATACAATTACTTGACGTCTAACAGTGCGGAATCAATTAACAGTTTAACGAGACTAGTTCGAAAGGTTCCAATAACACATCTCCTGGAGTATTACAGAAAGTTGTTACAAAACTGGTATTTTGATCGACGAGAAAAATATCAAGGTAAATATTTGGTGTTTCTATAATCTGAATTACTAATAAAATAATTTATGCATGGTACATTTTTTTACAGTGAAATAATAACAATTTTTTTCTTTATAATTATGTAGACGCACCAGAATTTGAACTTGGAGAATGGGCAGCAGCAAAGGTGCAAGACAGAATGCTAAAGAGTGCTAACTGGGAAGTTAGAGGCATTGCCATGTGTGCTGTGTACAAAGTGTTAGACACTTATAATTCTCATATAGTCGATTTCATAAAAAGAGAATGCACTTGCAAGTATGTATTACCAACATGTTTATTATATATACAAGTTGATTACATTTTATTATTTTTTCTTTCTGACTTGCATATATGTAATTTCATGCAATTTCAGGCAATGGCAACTTTCGGGTATACCGTGTGGTCATGTGTGTGCTGTGTGTAGGGCAGAAGCTTTGACCGACTGTAACCAATGGGCGCTACCGTGGTTCACAAAAACCAACCTTAAAGGCACATACAATGAACTGGTCTTTCCACTGGCAGATGAAGCCGATTGGGTTAATCCCGGTAACCTGCAAAAGGTTTTGCCTCCGGTAATGGTTAAACGACAATCGGGAAGACCAAAAAACAAAGACCGTATTCGATCAAAAAATGAAGAACCGAAAGAAAATAAGTGTGGCAGGTGTGGCAACAAAGGCCACACACGTGAATCATGTATGCAACCATTGCCAAGAATAGAGGTAAGTTTGTAACATGACAGAAATTTAGATATGTATGTGTGCAGCAAAGTTAGTTATTATTATTATTATTTTTTATACATATATATATATATATATATATATATATATATATATATATATATATATATATATATATATATGTATATATATATATATATACATGTATATATATATATATATATATATATACATGTATATATATATACATGTATATATATATATATACATGTATATATATATATATATATACATGTGTATATATATATATATATATATATATATATATATATATATATATATGTGTGTGTGTGTGTGTGTGTGTGTGTGTGTGTGTGTGTGTGTGTGCATTTTGGTCATAAAGTTAGTATGTGTGCAGCAAAGTACAACCACCAAAAGAGCATCAAACAAGGGAAAATCAGTGTTGCAGGAACCTGTGATAGAACAGGCGAGTAGAACCGTGTTGTTGGATATGAGTGGAAATTGCAAACGTAAGACAGGTACTGAAAGAGAGGTAATAATCGAACCGACAACAGATGTGTACGAGGACTATTTTCAGAACGGAAGAATTTACCAGGATTGGGATGAGTTGAGTTGGATGGGTGAGGCATCTAATAATGTCATCGGGCAACCGTCCAACATCCTTTACGAGGGTAATTTGTTTTGGGGTGTTCAACCTTCATATCCTAGCATTGGGCAAACCTCGAACAACCTTTACCAGGGTGATTTGTTTTGGGGTGGCCAACAGTCATATCCTAGCATCGGCCAAACCTCGAACAACCTTTACCAGGGTGATGCGTTATGGGGTGGTCAACCATCCAATACTGCCATCAACTTAAATTCCTACCCGGAATCATCTAATGCGTATCATTTAGATGATTTCTAGTCTTATGTTTAATTATTATGTGCTAAACTTTATGGCATATTGTTTTTATTTGTGAACGATATTATGTGTAATGCCTTATGTGCAAAACTGTTTGGCATATTGTCATAGGTAGTAGCAAATGATAACGTGTACCTGAACAAGTGGAACAACTTCCCATGAAACCATGTCCACTTCGTATGGAAATCGTGTTGAAGCTTCAAGAATGCTGGAAAAAAAAATTAAAAAAGTGACCATCATTATAATTAAAACGAAACAAACGATAAACGTTAAAAACATGTGGCATAATATAGTTTATAGTAATACATAAAACCAAGTACCCGAATTACAAAAAATGTTGTCAGCCCGACAACCCTACCAACTATGCACTTTGTGTTTGAAATAGAAGTCAGCCATACGCTCACGGTAAGCAAGAGCAGCCTGAACCGGATTATCCACTGCCAACGACTTTCCATATGCCAAGCGATATAACCATATGCATACCCAAATACCGCAATCACCAAACAAGCCTCCTTGTGATGGAATGTTGTGTGCATTCTTGAATGTGATGGCATAATTGGCAGGATTTATACGTTTCTTTTCAAACACTTTGGCTTGTTCTAAAACAATCGGAAGTCCAGCCTGTAGGCAAAAGGAAACATATTAAAGAAAAATAAACAAGATTACACCAGAAAATTAAGTATTTAAAAATTATAGGATAAAAAAGAATAAAAAAACAATAATTAACCAGAAAATAAACCAGATTACAAGAAAATAAACAAGATTACACTAAAATAAACAAGATTACACTAAAAATTAAGTATTTAAAAACAAGATTACAAGAAAATAAACAAGATTACACTAAAATATAAACATAAATTCAGTATTTAAAAATTAAAAAAAAAAATAATAAAAAAAAATTATAATAAGCCATATATACAAGTATAAGCTACATAAAATAATAGGATAACAATAACTTCATTTCATACATAATCCTAGTACAAAAGATAAGAGACATTACATAACTACCCAACTACAATGGTAGACAACCTATTGACTTCATAAGACCCTATTACAAAAGATACTAAACATAACTGACCGGAAGGCTAAAGACTAGCGACATGACCGTACGACCCTATTACAAAAGATACTAAACATGACAAGATGCCTATTACAAAAGATACTAAACATGACCATACAGTAACAGATTACGTAGACCATAATCCGTTCGATCAACAAGAGTTTGGAGAATAGCTGATTCACAATAGGGGGCGATGTAAAAGGAACCACCATCTCCTTCAATTCCCAGACTGACAAAGGTACCAGAAGCTATGTTGTAAATTCCAAGAGTCGTAGCAAATCCTTCCGGGTTCTGAACTTCAAGTATGGGGTCATTGTTAGGATTGAAACCAATTAATTTAAATTTACAAGGAGTGGGTATGTTAAGTAGACACTGAAAAGATGCAATGCTTCCACCAACAATCGTTATCAGCCAAATCACAAAAACGTAGAAGTCATCATAAATTATGTTTCCAGAAAGAACAATGTTGTCTCTTAAGTTAGACAGAAAGAATGGTTTGGGAAGATTCACTAACAACTCATCTGGTATGTATAACTCTTGGAAACGGTGGGTAACCAAGTCGAACGACACCATCATGTAGTTTTTGTATATGCTACCATCATTAGAATAAAATTTCTCATATCCACACCAGAAGATATGGCCACCAACGACACATTGACTTGCCTTTTTTAGTCTAATTGACTGACGAGGCAAAAATTGAGTTTCTAAAGTGTTCCATTCTCTAGAAGAAAATGAGAAAAGCAAGACAGACCATTCATGTTCTTCAGGATTGAAAGGATATGCAATCTTTAGAAAAATTGGGTCAAGGTTGTCAGGCCTTACCCCAAAATCCAATAGTCGCTTTTCAAATTCTTGGGATTGTGTGGCATAAGGCACATATGCTGTAACCGACCTTCTGATCGATGGGTTCCACACAACAGCCAAGAAGTCAGATACAATTGGACCATGAGAAAAACCCAATACTCCATGGGAGTAACCAACAGGTATCATATCAGAATAAGACAGGTTTGTAGGCACATTTGTGCGAGATAAATTTTGATCTAAAAAACACATGTACCCTTTATACCTTTGCCGATAGCACAACACAAGAGATGGAACATTTGGAACCTTTACACCGTAACTAGCTGTGAAGTGCAAAGTGTCTATATGAGCCTTCCAACTCTTGGAGACAGTTCGACATTGAAGTAATTGTTTGACAGGAAGCCTTCTAACAATGTTCATCTGAACTTCAACCGGAATGTTATCAGACATGATGGAAATTTTGGGCTGATGAAAGAAATTTTTTGACTGGTGTGGTTGTAGAACAATGGGGAGAGGAAGAGTATATATATTGCAAAAACATTTACTACAAACCTAACCACATAAACCTAAGTTATTGTTGCTTTGTACTTAATTGTACTTGTGAGAAATATTTTAAGACTAGATTTACACATTTAGGGGTTGACTTTGTTGACAAGAAGGTCATATGTACTAAAAAGCCTATATAATTTATGGTTTTTGTACTTAAATTATAGTTTCAAAGAGTATTTTTATCACATGGTATTTTTAGCAACTATATTTTCAGCACATGTATACTAATAACAATGTATTTTTATCAAATGTATTTTTAGGCCATATAGAGGTTGATCTTTAAGAACAAGTATTTTTAGAAAAACTATTAATTACCTTTAAACATGCATTAATATTCACATACCAAGGACGCTGCTCTTGTTCATCGTTAGAACCCCCTTTTTTTTTTCTTGCTGATGAGCACTGTCATAAAACGTTACAATCCCTGTCCTGATTTCGAACTGTGCTAGAAACCAATGTTTTTCTTTTTCGTTGATAGGCAAAAAAACCTGCTCAACATCGGCCCATGAAATTTGGTACTTATCTCCGTTAGCATACCATATTGGAATTGAATCTTGCAAAAGTAGTTGAACAAAGTAACCAGTAACCATAGCCCAATCTGCGTCATCAGGTCTGAAGTGCAGCATGTACTCGACCCATAGGTCAATATGCTGTCAACATAAGCAAAACATAGTTCATGAGACAAGAAGAAATGAAAAACTATTGATGTACATAAAATAACAGTAATTTGTTTAACATTTACCTCATCCATCAGCCATCCTTTTTTCCACGGATCTAAACAAACTAAGGTTTCCCAAAACCTCCGATCCACACGTACTGGTTCCTTTGACCATGGAAAGATACAACGTAGGGGACCCGGCTTTCCAATGAATTCGTCGTACTCATTATAAATATTTACTTTGTCAATAGCTTTGTTCAAATGACCAAGATTCTACAAACACATGGTCGCTACATTAGGAAAAATAACATTACATGTCACTTGTATGATGATTCAAAAAAAAATTAAAATAAGTTCATACCTCCACCCAAGGTTTAACATCTTTTAAAAAGCGAGTCATATCTGGATCCCGACATCCAATAGGAGGTGTTCGTTTTTTTTCATCTTCTAAGAAATTTGGGGACCATTAATACAATGACTCTGAACCGTCTTTCTGAGTTGTCTTTTCGGGTTTAGCTTGGTCTGCCTTTGCCCTTTTCCAGTGTTCTGATTTATGAAATGCAAGAATACTTTTTTTTCTCTCCTTAGCTTCTTTCAACAACTTTTCTCTTTCCACCCTGCGTTCAATCTCCTGTAGCAACGCGTTCATAAACAAATTTTCCTTAGCTTTTAATTCTTCAACCTTCCACCTTTCTTCCTTTTGATTCCTCAACATTAATTCCTCTTGTAAAAGATACTCCTGAGAAAAAAAATGTATGTGCTGATAAAGGGTAAAAAACATATGTTGTCATATTACTGGGACAAGCTCATTACCTGTACAATATCATCATCAGAGTCGACATCTATCTGGGCTGAACAACTATTAGAAATCAGAGTGTCAACCGTTCCAAAGAATTCACGATTCAGTTGTTCTCGGAATTCAGGGCTCAGATGAGAAAATGATCGGCTAAAGTCCAATGTCTCCTGTATATGGTTACTAGAATAAATAAAACAAGTAATTGTTTAAGAAAAAAGGAAAATTAAGCTATCGGAAAACAAAATGATACCCGATATCCGCAAGTTCGTTCACATGCAAGAACCTACAAAGTATATTTAAAAACATATAATTAGACATTCATTTGTAACATGCATTATACTACTTTATAGCGCAAATCACCTGAATAATAGACTCAAGCTTAAAAACCCGAGAATTCAACTCCTGAATCACACGATCCTTAAGGCCGATTTCTGTAATAAGACTACAGGCGTCAATCCTAGGAACAAGTGGTAAATACTATATTTCTGTCCTCCTACGTTTCCGGGCTGCTTCCAACTTCTGTAAAAACACATCGTATTCATCCGGTGCTCTACGTTTACGAGTCTTTGGTATGTACCCCATCATAAACTCCTGAGATTGGATATACCAATCGGACTGCTGCTCCAATAATGTGGCTTTCAAATCAAAATGTATCTTCGAGTCCTACAAATATCATCAGCCCGAGAAAATCAAGGCAAGCTAGATTAATGGAACATAAAAAGATTTCAAAGACCAACATATATAAAAGTTTACCTCGCCAAATAGTAATCCATAATCCGATTGTGTAAAAACTTCTTTCTTTGACCAGGCTACACCCCTTGGTATGACATCTGGGTCTTTCTTCCACCAATTATTGCTTCTTTCAAACGACTCAAGAATCCATATCTATGAAATTAAATACTATGTTAGTCTATCACATATAATCAAAAAAATGAAAACTCATACGATCATAAGAAATAAATAAAACAATGACCTTGAAAGCCCAAACAAATCCAGTTAGTGTATACGTTGGAACATACTTACGAGATGCTTCTAGGCCTTTAAGGTGTGTCCACCTATGTTTGGATACAACATTCAGTAGCTGGTTGTACAATTGCCTCCAAATGTGCTCCCCCCATGGAAACAAATTCCATGTTTCAAGGTCTTCAACCAAACGTAGGAGTTTATCATCCACTTGTTCATCCAACAACCGACCCATAAAAACGACCTCTAACGCTAACAGTAGAGACACACGGACTGCGTCTTCATCAGATAAAGTACCGAATAACTCTTCATCCTCAATAACACCAATAAGATCTAAGTTTGAAAGTCTTTCCCCATTTTTTTTTGGAAATACCCTAGCCTTAAATTTTATATCCCCTGAACTATATAACTGAGGCCTAACAAACTTACCAAAACGAAACCCTGTGATTAAACAAAACTCGGGACGACCAAAATGTAGACTTCGACCGTCGACATGATATATGAGGGGCATGTCAAAGTGTGCATCATCTACATAACCTTGTTTTTGTAGTATATAATCTACCATATGTGATTCATGGTCTAAAAAGAAAATATCCAACCATCGTCCAAAACATGTAGACCTAAATAAATTCCGCCGTTTTTCATTCAACTTTTCTCTAATTAAGGAAAAGTATTTCAGTTTACTCCTAACAATGACTTTCGCTTCATAGTCCTTTTAAGAAAAAAAATAAATAAAATCATCTTATACTGTAAGAAACAGGAATATCTTACACGTAACACAACACTTATAACATACTTAACTATTTAAAAATGTTAAGTCTACAATAGAGCACAATAAGCACAAGAAATAAGCACCAAATAAGCAATAAGCAAACACCAAACAATCCACAATAAGTTGAGGTGATAAGCTGTCTAAAAAGCTAAGGTTCACCCTCTGGGTCCCACAATACCCACAGAAACAACCTCTAATACACTTGGACAGATTTAACCAAACACCCCTTTATTAGACTATGAATGTGCTTTTTGAAGCAAATTGGATGTTTAGACCATGAGACTGAAACATAAGCTTGTACAATGAACAAAGATTACTAGAATACTAAGAAAGGTTTACCAATAAGCATTTGCCGATTAACTATTCCTTATGTTATTTACCTATTCCTTATGTCATTTACCAAGTCGGTGAAAAGTTTACTCCTAACGATCACTTTGCTTTGACAAGCATTTGCCGATTAACTATTCCTTATGTTATTTACCAATTAAGTTAAAAGTTTTTAAAAAGAATTTACAAGTATGTGCGCACTACCAATGTATTCAAATCTTCGCAATAACAATCATAAGTAAGTAGCCAAAACAGTTGCCCGAGTAGTTTGAACCTGATCGGGAGTACAAACTATTTCCCACCGTGTATAAGCAGGATGTATATAGTCCGAGGCCCGATATCTGAGCACAACTCTACCGGGTTAAGTCAACCGACCATCTATGGTTCAAGCTCCCCCGGCCTTGTTACCAAAAATGGTTCCCATAGAAAAGCCGGTTACCACCGGAACCAGCTACTACTTAGATCGTCATCACAAAGACAAACACAAAGGTTTGCAAAGCAACAAAACTTGACAATTCTTTCTAAAAACTGTAGGCATCTAACATCTCCCAAAAAAAATTTAATCATACTTAGGTATATTAAAAAGAGATCTAGCATCTCCCAAAAATGCTTTGACAAGCATTTGCCGATTAACTATTCCTTATGTTATTTACCAACTAAGTTAAAAGTTTTTAAAAAGAATTTACAAGTATGTGCGCACTACCAATGTATTCAAATCTTCGCAATAACAATCATAAGTAAGTAGCCAAAACAGTTGCCCGAGTAGTTTGAACCTGATCGGGAGTACAAACTATTTCCCGCCGTGTATAAGCAGGATGTATATAGTCCGAGGCCCGATATCTAAGCACAACTCTACCGGGTTAAGTCAACCGACCATCTATGGTTCAAGCTCCCCCGGCCTTGTTACCAAAAATGGTTCCCATAGAAAAGCCGGTTACCACCGGAACCAGCTACTACTTAGATCGTCATCACAAAGACAAACACAAAGGTTTGCAAAGCAACAAAACTTGACAATTCTTTCTAAAAACTATAGGCATCTAACATCTCCCAAAAAAAATTTAATCATACTTAGGTATATTAAAAAGAGATCTAGCATCTCCCAAAAATGCTTTGACAAGCATTTGCCGATTAACTATTCCTTATGTTATTTACCAACTAAGTTAAAAGTTTTTAAAAAGAATTTACAAGTATGTGCGCACTACCAATGTATTCAAATCTTCGCAATAACAATCATAAGTAAGTAGCCAAAATAGTTGCCCGAGTAGTTTGAACCTGATCGGGAGTACAAACTATTTCCCGCCGTGTATAAGCAGGATATATATAGTCCGAGGCCCGATATCTGAGCACAACTCTACCGGGTTAAGTCAACCGACCATCTATGGTTCAAGCTCCCCCGGCCTTGTTACCAAAAATGGTTCCCATAGAAAAGCCGGTTACCACCGGAACCAGCTACTACTTAGATCGTCATCACAAAGACAAACGCAAAGGTTTGCAAAGCAACAAAACTTGACAATTCTTTCTAAAAACTGTAGGCATCTAACATCTCCCAAAAAAAATTTAATCATACTTAGGTATATTAAAAAGATATCTAGCATCAAATAAACCTAAATCCACCAATTTACACTAATAAAAACTCACAAAAGCAACAATAAACATACAAATTTACACTAACAGATACTCACAAATAACCTAAATCTGTCAGAAATTGACACAATAAATCCATGAAAGGCATCAATAAACCTAAATCCAACTTTTTTATAATTGCTTACCCAAACCCTAAATTAGCGTAACCCTAAGTCGATTGGATTATTACTTACCCTACCCACAAAAAATAAATAAACCCATCTTAGACTGTAAGTAAAAGGAATATGATACAAATTTTCATCTTACACGTAACGCAACACTTATAACATACTGAACTATTTAAATTTGGTTATAAAATATGATATAAATGTTAAGTCTACAATAGAGTGTAAGTAACAGGAATCGTCTAGAATGAGATGATGAAGGACCATGGCATGCCGTGAACAATACACAGTATCATTATCGCAATCAACACGTTTGAATTATAAGGGCAGATATATGTTACGTCGCACATGAGTTCCATTCCTTTGTTATTTTGGCACCGTCTAGTACCCTTTGTGAGCTTGATCTTTACCACATGCTTTGGCTATTTAAGAGCGAAAACATGTGAATATTGATCTCACCCACAAAGGGTACTAGACGGTGTTCAAACTAACCAATGTAACCCGTCTACAATGTTACATACATCTCCCCCTGATAATTGAGCATGTTCTTACGAAACATTTGTATAGACATTGTTTGATATAGCTCACTTAAATGTCCATAACATACATATTAATTATGTATATTCAATGACATTACATGAGCATCGTAAATTTTAAATTTCAACTGAAACATGTAATCACAATAATCAATTTGTTTCAATTAAGAGCACTGCATTTGATTATCAGCTTCATATGGCTATCGATTAACACTCATACTATCATTAAGAGAACACCTGTTTTTATAGTTTACTTAACCTGTTCCAAACACTCCCTAATGTGGACCTGTTTTGTCATTAAAGAACCAATCCTAAAATCTAAGTGAACTAAAATAAGCAATAAACAACAATTATGGCTACATAAAACAGATTATGCAAATGGTCCAAGGCTTATAAAACATGGTTAATTAGAACACGAAACAGATTACGCAAATCTAACTGAAGTAAAATAAACAATAAAATGTAGACTTTCGAACTAACTTACCCTATAAAACAGATTATGCAAAATGGTCAAAATCTAAGTGAACTAAAATGTAGACTTTCGAAACAACTTACCCTATAAAACATGGTTTTTTTAAAACTTAAATCTGCTGGTGTCTAACTTGGGCGGATGGGGTGTATATGGAAAACTAATGTTAGATCTGCTGGTGTATAACTTGGGCTTCGAAATAATGTTAGATCTGCTGGTGGTGGTGGTGCCTACCCTTCGATAATGTTAGATCTGATGGTGTCGTTTGGTGCCTACCCTTCGATAATGTTATATCTGTGGTGGTGGTGCCTACCCTTCGAACTAATGTAGATGATGTTAGATCTGATGGTGTTGAAGTATTAAAAGTGTTAAAAGTGTGTGTGGTATAAGTATTAAAAGTGTTAAAATGATGTTTGAGGATAAGATGATAAAGTATTAAAAGTGTGTGTGGTATAAGTGTATGTGGTAGTAAGTGTATAAGAAAAATAAAAAGTATAAACTTAATAATGTTGTATAAAAAGTTTTAAAATAAAATACATGTAATTTGGTAAATAAAGTATTGTAAAAGTGTACTCCATACCTACCAAGTCGCCCAAGAATAAAGATAAGTGGGACCCAGTCGCCCAAGTTTATTGTACTATTAATTAATAAAAAAAGACCATAACTTTTCGGAAAAAGACAAAATAATCAGGTCGCCCAAGAAATGTAGGTCCCAGTCGCCCAAGAAGTACACTTTAATAGTTGTACCATGAAGGTGCAATGTGGGGCCATGTATAGGGACACATGTCACTATATTACACCATCCGCCCAAATTTTTGAGGCGACCTTCTCCCGTTGGGGTATTTGGGGAAAACAAGATTTTGTGGGTTATTTAGGGTGAAGACCCTTGTACTTTTGGGGTATTTGTGGAAAATTCCCTTTGTAACGGACAGATCCAAAAGTTAGGATTTGTGGATCTGCCAAAACTACAAAATCAACCAGAAACTTTTATTTTGTATTTTGGAAAGTGTTGTAAGCTTTTGGGTTTTGTGAGAAGTCTATATACAGTAAAACCTCTATAAATTAATACTCGATAAATTGATAACCTCGATAAAATTAATAATTTGTCCAGTCCTAACTTGGGACCAGTACAAATTTAGACCTCAATCGATAAAATAATAAGATAATAATTTTTTTGAAGCCCCAATGTATATATATTAGTCCCAACAAAACTATAAAATAATACTTACTAAAAATTTCATATATATTTATATATGTGTGTGTAAGATAGTACTAAGAAAATCCTAAGATTATTTAGCAAATGAATTCATTGTCATTTGTTATTTTTTTTTATTGAATTTCAAATCTATATTGAGTTTATTTCAAAATCTCCTTATTGCACTAAAGAGTTGGTTTGTTGTCTTCTCGTATTGCAACAAAAGTGTTAATTTTCTTTTCATAAAGTGAATATGAATTCATAACATTTTAATTGAAACTTGTTTTTCAAATTTATTTTTCATCTCTAATGAATATACATTGTAGCTAGTATATTACACTTGAAAATTTAAATGTTATATGTAAAACCTCTTTAAATTAATAAATTATTAATTTATCGATATAATAATATCTCGCTAAATTAATAAAATATCCCGGTCCTATCACTATTAATTTATAGAGGTTTTACTGTATATTGTAAATGTTCTCGTGTTTGGATTTTCGTTTATAACAACTTTACCAGTTGCATTGCAAGGTAAATTACTTGAAAATTTTAGATGTAATATCCAATTCGTAAAGACTACTTCATAGTGTATATAAGTTGTGCAAGACAATGTTTTTCTAATAGATTTGACAAGCATACTTGGTTCTCATTCATAAGTGAGTTAACTTACTAAACATGATTTAGGGTACGTTTAGTATGCTGCTATGAATGACAATGGGTATGAGTTTGATAGTAGTGATGGGTCCCTCACCTATGAAAGATTAATACCTAGCTCTCTTGATGTACATGGAGTATGGATTATATCTATCATTCATTACCAAAATGGTAGGCCCCATCATCTTAAACAAACATCTTTAATCATTTTAATAGTCATAGTCTTATTCTCATAATGGGATATCAAACGCACCCTTACAAGATGTTGATGTAACATTTGTAAATAGAGTGATCTATGCCTACATGCAAAGCAAAAATAATATGACAGTTTAGTGCAAGAAATCTAGCATGAGTCCTCTTAATGCAAAACTATGAAAACTAATCGATAGCTAACAAGGCGTAGTTAACAGTCATGTTTCTAGATCTCAAAGGTGTAACAACAAATTGCAACAAACACTTAAAAAGATTTACTAACAAGATCAAGATGCAAAATAAAATGATCAAGCATAACACAGAAGTATACTTTACTTTATTAAGTGTATTAGATATAACAACAAATACTTAGCTTGACTTTATTTATAAACAAATTAGTTCCTCCTTATTTCAATATTTTACTAAGTTAATTACTTTGAAAAGATAAAGACATCAACTTTCAAAGAGATACCAACTAGAAGTGCCTGACTTGAAAGGAAAAGGCAAAATAAGTATTTAAGACTAACTTTATTGAAAAGTTCATTCAAAAATATTCACGATTGGTTTTTACATCATTAAAATCCGACGTACGGTTGATTTACTATGAATTTTTTAAGTTTGACCAAAAACAACCGAAGGATCCATATTTTACATTGATGAATTCAAAAATACGGATCCGCAAATCTACCAAAAGTGGAATTTTTGGCAGAATGCTTTTTAAGCAATTTTTGACATATGAATCCCTTCGTTTGGGATACGTCTTATACTTTTCAAGAGAGTATTCAAGCTAGTGGAGAATGTTATATCTAACAACAAAATTTGTAAGTAAAAAGCACAAAAAACACAAAAACACTTTTCATATTATATCCCCTATCATGAGTAATTTGATATATGGATCGTACTCCATTTAAAAATTTAACTCTTTTAAATCAAAAAGATCAGATGTGACGTAATAAGAAATGTGGCAATGATAGTTCTATGATTATAACGATCATCAAGTAAAGCATACCACCACAACACAAAAATGAACGCACCACAAAGCCACATCACAAATGTAAACATAATGCAAATATAAATGTAAAGCGATAAGTAAAAGGAAATGCAAATCGGACACAATAATTTTTAGTGGTTCAATCACGAAGCTTCTCTTTGCCCTGCTCTACTCCCTGAGGTACCAACTCGAAAGTTACTTCACTAGATCAACAAGCTCCCTTCCCGGCAGAGAAAACCTTACATCGTTGCTTACAATGTTTACCGATACTAAGGTGGGTATCGAGTCCTTCGTCGGGTACAACCAAACCTGTTATGTTTTATGGCCAAACATAACAAACCTTGTGTTTTATGGCCTAAACACATAAACCTCCTAGCCATTTACAAGTTTACTGATACTAAGCTACGTATCGAGTTCTTCTTCGGGTACAACAAAACCTGTTATATTTTGTGGCCAAACATAACAAACCTTGTGTTTTAAGTTCTAAACACATAAACCATCTAACCTCTAGTTTATTGTATAATAGTGATACAAGATGGTGTATGATAATGATTCAAGACATGAGTGTCTAGTGGATGTGAATTTCTTGACTAAATGAACTTTTTATCATAAGAAGCCTTCAAAGGATGAAGATAATAAGTGCTCAAATCTTCAATGAAAGGTGTAGATTGGCGGGATCACCCTGACCCCGGGTGCCTTTCGGCATCAGCCATTGTCCACCCCACAAGGGCATAAGTGCTCCAATCTTATTATGATAGAACTTCATATGTGTGTGCTTGTAGTGGATGAAAATGGCAACATCTCTAAGCTTGCTTGAGTGGATGATCAAATGGAAACATGCTTACTTCAAATGAAAGTTAAAAGCATTATGATCAAGATTTGGTGATGATTTAAAGACTTGAGAATGTGTGTTATAATATCATAAAAGCTTGGTTATGATGGTGACTCAAGTGTGCAAAAATATGCATGAGAAAAGGTTGGAAAAACTTAGCCAAATGTGAAAGAAATAAGCTCTATTTATTGTAAACAATTCTACCCAAAACTGGCACTTTGATGGATCCAAGAATCCGTATTTTACGGATCCGCCCATATAAAATACAAATCCGCTTAGCGTCATAAGACACCTATTTGTCTAGTGTATTAAAAAGTGTTTTAACCAAATCTTTTTAAAAGATTTTCTTCAAGAAGCTGAATTTGAATTTTGCTTGGGCACTAAGTTTTACTTAATTATTTGTGTTATTAGCTTAATTACATAATCAATTGTCAATTACTTGTTTAAGCTAGTTTTAATTAAGAAAATACTTGTTTTAGACATGTTTAATATTTATGCATTGGGTTCTTTTTTCATACGTTGTATGAAATGCAAGTTGAGGTTTGAAAATACTTATTGACTTTAAAAAGCATTTTAAACATTGACAATGGTTTGTTAAATTGTTTGATCATAATGCAACTGACACAAACATTTACAAACATGTGTTGTAGCATTGAGAGGATTGTTGATGAATGTATGCTTTGATGATTTGTGTAAATGAACAACTTGCACATTTTACATTATATATTACAAGTTACATGTTTGTTATCATTAAAACATAAGAGACCGTTTAGATTTAATATCGTAATATTTATACTAACACTTTTTATTTTAGCAAAACCAAAATAGCCAAGTAAGTACTACCCATATCAGCGATCAACTATGAAAAATCAAAACATGCAAATCATATATTAAACAACAATCATAACCAAGTATTCTACTCATTACCCCGACCAAAGCCCTTAAAACTACTTTTAACTTAATTGCAAAATCAAAAAAACTAAACTTAATAACTTTGATTCAATATAGAATGCACAACATAACACCTCGATTAACAATTTTAGCTAACTATAATGATATAGCAAATATAATTATCCGTTCTACTCATCATTTTGACTAAACACTCTAAAACAATTTAGCTTTTACCAACTAAATCAACAAACCATAAATAACAATATAAGTACCAATATCTTTTGCATAAAATAAACTTCATGTCTAATTTTCTTTCCTTCACCTTTTGTATGTGCCTGATTTATATAAAAAATCAATCAAATGAAAAGGCTGATCGGGTTTCGTATAAAAATATCTATAACCGATATTGAAAAATAGGTGTACAAAATGCAATGAACCCTAAAATTAAGTGGCAAATAAGTGGAAAACCCACCTAACCTTATTTTAATCATTTCATCCAATGGCTCGGCTTGATTCGGTGTGTGAGCAATGCTGGCTTGAGCCACAACTCCACAATACACCCGAGCCATTCTCTTCCCTGCACCCGACCACACAATCAGCGGCTTCGCAATAGTTCCGGCAACCAAGTTCCACTTCAACAAATGTTTAACAATGTCTATGATGGAAATGCATGTCGTTTCTTAAGATCGTTTGTATACATGTTCTTCTCTTTAGTAAAAAAATCCATGGAACTAGCGTATGGATACTTTGATCTAGTAAGGGTAAAAAAAAATGATTAAGATCCTTTACGCTGTGTTCTTGAGTTGTAATTTGGGGAGAAAGGAAAGGATTCTTACTATATTTTGTGTTCTCTAGTTTTCTATGGAAGGAAACTCATGAAAGGAAATGGAATTAGAGAGGAAAGGGGCGGATTTTTTTGGGCTATAATCTTCCGGCCAAATTTGGGCGGAAAGGGAACCACTACATTATTGTAGTTGGTGAAAAGACTAAATACCCCCTTCTTTTGAAAGATTGACCCAGGAAACAATGGGCAAGATTGTAATTTAGCCTACCTATTTTCCTTTTCATTTGGTTTAACAGCATAACTCAAGAACACATCACTGTGTTCGATCTTCCCTTTCCTTTTCTTTTCTGTTTCTCTTTCCTTTCCTTTTCTTTTTCTGTTTCCCTTCCCTCAAACTGAAGAACACATCGTTAAAGTTTCAAATTGAACATGATAGGGGTTATCTTGTTGTTTTGTTAGAAGGAAAAAATGTGAGCCTTTTTAGTGTGTCTCTTTTTTATAATTAAATTCAAATACTTACTAAAAATAATAATAACTTAACCTGCAATGTTTAACTTGAACTTAAAAGTATTTCTATCCCTTAAAAAAAGGCAAAGTGGTAGTTTACTTTTTCTTATATTAAGATCCCAACTTTTAAGCGGTTTTCATAGATGCATTATATATTTGCATAATCTTACCTACTTATAATGTAGATTTAGTCAAAGGGAAAAAGTGAAAAACTGAATTTTCAGTCAATTCCTATTTTGCCCTTCTAATTAATGCTCTTGAAAGTGAAATCTTGAAAGTCAAGGGTGAGAGAAAATGAATTGTGTAATTAATGCTTTTATTAAAACACCCCATAACTTAAAATTACAATAATTTATTCATATGGTACAACCAATTAAAAGCATCTATATTAAATTAAAAACAATCAATTAAAACACCCCTTACTAAAAAAGTACAATAAAATTTTCACAATATACAATTTAAACAAGCTACAACATAATATAAAATATAAAATAATTAAATACACTAATTAATGTTATTTTGAAAACACCCTAAAATGAAAAGTATATGTTATTATACACATTATACAAATTAATAAAACACGCAAAACTTTATACACGCTAACAAGTTGATGTTGCATATAGTTTTGAAAACTGGACCGGACCAACGGGTCAACTGGGAAAAACATATTGTTTTGAAAACTGGACACGACGGGTTCAGTTATTAAAAGCATGACTCGGTTTAAATCGACCCGTTTTTCGACAGGAACGGTTCAACCGGGTTTCAAAACATTATGTTGACATGAGCTTAAGTATCAAAGTCAATAAGTCAACAAAGTCAATAAGTCAACACATTTAGTAACTGATTTTCATATCAATTTGGGCGGGAAAATCAGTTACTAAATGTGTTGAGTTATTGACTTTGATACTTAAGCTCACGGCATATGTTTAATCCCTAAATCTTCAAACTTTTATTAGAGGGGGCAAAACGGGCGGGCACGGGCTAAAATGGCACGGGTTAAAATGGGTACGGGCTAAACGAACAAATTATAAATCGGGCCAAACAGGCACGGGCTAAAACGAGCAAAATATAATTCAACTATTAAAAACATTCGGAACAGTCCTAAAAACCCCTTTAATTCATCTTGTAAAAAATTTCAAGCATCTAAGTCTTAACTATATTTAATTATTTTTTCTTAGAAAAAAAAAAAAAAAAAAAAAAAAAAAAAAAAAAAAAATCTGACTGCAAATTTGAGAAAATCTGCTGGGACAAATGAATAAAAATGCAACTAATTAAAAAAATGAGAGTAATTGCTTGAAAGTTGAATTGTGTGATTCGAAATCCCATCTAATAATATCTGTTTTTATCTTTTGCCTGTAAGAGCCCACCAAACTTTTAAAAAAGTGTCAAAAATCGCCCAAAAATTACAAATTGGGCAAGATTTGCCACGCCTAACTTTTATTATTTTTCATTTATAACCCATAAACTTTCTTTTATCACTAAACGGTCTGTCGTTATAAAATCCCGTTGCTATGCACGGGTATTCGTCTAGTATGAATAAATTTGAAAAAGTTGACATTTTATGTAGTTCAAGAAAATTCACATGTGATTTCTTGTTTCCGTTGTTGTAGGGTCTTTATTTATTTCGAAAACAAAAGTCATCTATTATATTGTAAGTAAATTGCATTTTTGGTTCCTGTGATTTGATCAAATTCTAAGTTAGGTCCTTATTTTTCTGAAAGTGCAATAGTAGTCCTCAATTTGAAGTTTGAATTGCATGCTCGGTGCTTGGCTAAAGTTAAATAACTAAAATATTCTTTATTTATAACAAGAAGACAGGGGTAATTTGATTATTACACATTGATAAAGGGATTGTATTTGCAATTTAAAAAAATTCAAAATACGGACTATTGTTGCATTTTCAAAAGAATAGGGACCTAATTCTTCAATTTGGCCAAATCACAGGGACCAAAAATGCAGTTTACTCTATATTTGTATATATATATATATATGTGTTGTAGGTGCTCACCATCGTTGTTCGAAAACCATTTTGCCCCCCGACCACGGCCCATCAGTTCAGTATGGCGAAGAATGCTTGTAAGGACTGTGGTGAATGGATATACGATATTTTGAAGTTCCTTGTTGTCTTAGTAATGTATAAAACCCGACTGCTCCCCAGTGTTCATATAGATCAGCTTTATCTTCCAGCCCTTAATTCCACCGAAAATCTTAGCCAAACCATTTATATTAACCTCCGACTAAAAAATAGGAATCACGCGACAGGTGTTCACTATAATGATCCAATTTATGTCAACATTACTTTCTTCCCAAAATCCCAAAACACAAGCATCCCATTAGGGGAATATGGAATACCTGGTTTCTATCAAGGCAAAGGGAAGGCGAAACGAGTGATGGGTCCAGTGGTGACCCGTGGGATACCTATGGAAGGCGGAGTTCCGGGTGCACAACCAGTTGGGATTTTTAGGGTTGATTTCTCTGCCAAAGTAAGGCATGCGATAGATGGGGAAGATCCAGGAACCGAAATGTTATTGTCAGCTAATGTTGAGTTCAACGGAACAATCGGAAGCAAATTCGAGAATAAAGGCATTAGATTGGTGAAATCTGGCGCTTGGCATCACAAACAGCTGCCCATCATCATCCTGCCCATTTTTATCTTGTATACCTTGATCATCATTTAAATGTGTTTCCATACTAGATATTGTCTCGTAACAAGATCCCTTTTAATAAACTTCTTTTAATGCATGTTAAGATTTTTTAATGCATGTTTTCGTTCAAAGAAATACGTAGTAATAAACTTCTTTTAGTAGTACTGTGTTAATTGCAAACAGATCCATACATGCTTAGCCTTGGAAACTTGCTAAATACTATTCATTACATTGTTTGAATCAGTTTCATATTATCTATTCAATAGATGTGATATGAATCTTATGATAAGCGAAATTTCACAGTTAGGGTTAACTAGTTATGACCTTTCTCTTTACGTGGAATTATATTACATTGATTTAATTACATAAATTGTTGTGATTTGTCGGATTTTACGGTTTAGTCATTAAACTTTTTTTTCGCCCGATCATATCACTATGGTTTGCATATGTTACGGATCGAATTCAATTTTGTTAGCTCGATTTATTTAGCTGCTAAATAAACCATATGTTACGGATCGAATTCAATTTTGTTAGCTCGGTTTATTTAGCTGTTAAATGCATTTCCAAATGAGTGAAAATGACAAAACTAGATCTGTTACATAAAGAAACCAAGGTTGTAAAAATCGCTAGGCGCTAGTGAGGCGGTTGGGTAAGGCTTAGCAATTAATCGGTTTGGCGGGGATTAATCAGGGATTAATCGGATTGGAATTTTTATTCACGAAATTGTAATTTTAGATATTATATTATATTATATGTATGAGATAAGCATAATGCATCAAAGTTCAAATATTTCAAGTGTTCAAATATAAACATAATACATAATTTTTCAAAGCTCAAAGTCAAACATAGATATTACTCGGTTTGTTGACTATTTTTAAGCAATCTTTGACTAACTTTGTCGGATTAATCGGTTTGTTGATCGATTTTTAAGTGATTTTGACTGATTTTTAAGCGATTTTGTTGACCATTTTTAAGCGATTTTGTCCGATTAAACCGATTTTCTCCGATTAATTGGTTTGTTAATTGATTTTTAAGCGATCTTTGACCAAAGCGATTAAATACGTCAATTATGATAAATCAAGGCGCTTAGTGAGCGATCAGCGATTATGCAGGGATTAATCGGCCACCTGAGCCGATTTTTACAACAGAGAAAGAAACCTCAGTGATATGACCTCACGAAACAAATACACAGCGACTAAATCCGTATAATTCAACAATGATCATTTATGTAATTTACCCTATTATCATTTATTAGAGGTGATTTGCACACTCCAAAATATTATTGGGACACTCATATGTACAAACAGTTGAAGTACAATATTAAAAATGTACAAGTATTTAATGCATTAATAGAGTGTCTCATTTTTGAAAGTGTGCAAATCAATTCCCATTATCTATACTTCTATATTAGTACATATTACATAAAGCATTAAAGCCGTGTGATCCACTAAAATTTAAGATAATGAGGTTCAATTATAAAATGATATGTGTTACTTATTAACTAAAAAAATCACCTTTATATCCAAATTAAAATATTTTCTTTTTCTATTTTTTTATGATCTAATTTCACCGTATTTTTAAAATTTTGTGCTCTTTAATTATCTATTTGGATATATTTCTATGAATTTTTAGTTTTTTTATATTTTTAGTAGGCTTATTTTATTTTGATTGAAGCTTTTTACAACTTCAACCTTATTTGATTCAATATAAACTTGATTTGTCAAGATTATATACTTTCGAAGGGAGTGCTTGATGGTAAAAGAGTGTAAGGGTCTTTGTAAATGCGGAAATTATGATGTCAATATTGTGTTGCGGGAGAGCTACGAAAAACTCAAACAAGCACATACAACGAGCACATATACATTTGGAGTGTTGTGAAACGAATTCACTAAACGAGTAGAGAATTGCGAGGAAAGTATGTGCCGCTATGCTCGAGTATCCATCTAATATTATGTTACTACATAAATTTGATTTTTCATTATTCTTGTATATTTGTATCATCGAACTGAATGTTCTAAATCACCTACCACGTATCCATCATCTTCAAAATCACCAACCACGTAACCATCATCTTCAAATAATGAAAGTACATATTATATAAATCCTATGTATCTATCTAAGGGTATGTTTTGTCTGCGAGTATGGATATCATGTGGAATGAGTTTCATCTCAAATAATAGTGTTTGTTTGATAAATCTTGATATCAAATATAACAATAATAGATTAATATCTTCTATATTTCAAACCACTCAAAAGAGCAATATATGAAACTTTCATACTTGAGACTCTCAAAGGCTCACCTTATATGTAAACTCGTACCCATTAGGATTCATTATAGCATACCAAAAGCACTCAAACTCTTTTTATAGCGACTACATCACCATCATCATAGAAAAAATGAAACTAAGATTCCTCCCTGTAGGTAAAAAATATGTGGTTTTGATTACAATTACTAGTTTATGATATGTTACTAGGGATTTCATATGCTCTGCCAGCGAGAAGAAAGCGGAGTCTTGGTGGAGCCGACCTCCAATATGGTTTTCAGCAACTCTTAGTAAAGTAACCTAAATCATCTATTCATCTTTATATGAAGAATGCAGATGAAACTGGGATTTTAGTTCATTGCCACTGAAGACTCTGTGGAAAACTAGAATGGGGGTTGAATAGTTTTACTTCTTTTTATTTTTATAAAAGTTTACTTCAAAAGAACAGTTTGAGTTTATAAAAACTTTGATTTGAAAAATATAGATTCAAGTTTGTTCACAATAGTTGTTTAAACACCACTAAATTAAATTGTTGAGTAAAGGACTACAATGTTATTTATCACACACACACACACACACACATATATATATATATATATATATATATATATATATATATATATATATATATATATATATATATATATATATATATATATAACCTTTTGGTTTGTTTAAATGAGATTGGTGTTGTAATGGAACTTAGTTTGATCTTTATGTGAAATCAATATATGCACAACACAAGCTATAATAACTATGTACGAAATGTAAATAAGTAAGTAAGTAAGCAAAGAGTGAGAGATGGAAAGATCAAACCGAGAGACAAATGATTTATAGTGGTTCGGCTACAAGGACACCTTCTTTTCCCAACTCCACTCCCCGAGCACCGAACTCGAGAGTTTTCTTCACTAAGTTAATATGCTCCCTTATGGCGGAGAAAATCGTACACACCTTAGCTTACACCAATTTAACGACACAAAGCTAAATGTCGAGTTCTAATCGAAACTAGAACCAATCTCACAACTTCAAACACACCACAACTTCTTCACACCCTTTCATTCGTTCTACACTTCTTCACAACACTTGTGTCTTCACACCTTCACAGCTTCTATCTTTTCACTATTTCAAATCTTATGCTACTTCACAACTTCTAGGCCTCTATGTCTTCACAACTTCAATACTTCTATGTCACTACTTGAAGGCTTTTATCTATGTACCGCTACAAGGCTTCTTCTACTTTAAAAGCTTCTATGTCTTCACTACTTCAATGCTTCTAAGTCTTCACACCTTCTATGCTTCTATGTCTTCATAACTTTGAGGCTTCAACTTCTTAACTACTTCAAAGCTTCAATACCACTATATGGCTTCTATATCTTCACTACTAACTACTACTTCAATATATTACTACCTCTTATACCTCCTATCACTAGTCCTATGAACCACTACTTCTTCACTTCTTGTACCTCGTCACACTTTCAACAAATCTAGATCCTATATCTAAATCTAACTAACCAATTTACACACCTTATACACCAAAGAATAAATATTTTACAAGATGAAATGAACAAACAACTTAGATAGCAAGATGATACTAAGTTATAATACTTCTAGTCTTGATTGATTGAAGTATTCTTCTCTTTGCACTTGAATGTTGAAGCTTGAATCACTTGGAAACAAAAGGTTATGATTATGTGATCAAAGAATTGATTTAGAGAGGTTTGGGCAGAGAGTTTTGTGCAAAAAGGCAAGGCAAATCTGTGGGAATGAACCAGTATTTATAGGCAAAGCTTGGGGCTCAGGAGCGTGGCCGGTCCCCTTAATTAAGGGGTCGGTCCCCTTAATAATTAAAGGGGCTGCCTAGTTAATTAAGGGGGCCGCCCCTTCAGAACGTTGCCCAATTTTGTCTTTTTGTGGGGAAGGTTTTTCTAGAACATTTTTGCCATTTTTGGTTGAAAATTTGAATTTATATATTTATGGTTAATTAAACATTTTTATTTAATACCAAAAATGATTTTCTAAAATATATAAAATGTTTGTGACATTTTATAAAAAAATCTAGAGATTAAGAAAATGTTCATTTGATCATATAATGCATTAGACACTTTGTTAATTCATACATTAAGTGATTAAATGGTAAAAGTGAATATTTAATACTAAATACTTGTTTACGTCATGATCTTTGGTTTGATGAGTTTTCATTTTGTGATTATCAAAACATAGAGATATCGAAAGATATGAATAACGTTTTTAGGCATTTATTTATATCAACAGACTCTTTTCTAATTCCATTGAGAATTGAACAATTTATGGTTAATTGATACGACCCGTTAAGGTTGTATCGATAGTAGTACCCCTTCAAGCGTTGTGCGAGTTCCTTAAGTAGATAAAAAGAAGACAAGATATATTTTTATTTGACAAAGCTTAATTAATTCATTCATAATGACACGGTATAAATACCAAATAAACCCTAACTTGTATCATAAGTCGAATACAAGATAAATTCCAAAACAATGACACTTTCTTAATACGACTCCAACACTTATCCAAACATAATAAACTATGACACATATCCTAACCATGGGCGTAACACTCTCCACTACTTCAAAAACCACCTTGTCCTCAAGGTGTTGTCTAAAACAAATCTTGATACCGGGATCCCAAATTTTGAGACGTTTCCTACACATTTGTGTTCTCTCTTTCAACTTGTTCTCAAGCTCGATTAGTAACATGGCAGCAGTTGAATTCCTGTTCTACATTCCTTCCATTCGGATAGAGCAAAGCACAACCCACTGTCTCGTTTATTCACCCACAACACTCCCACAAACACAACTAAATGTGTATCTCCACAAGCTAACCCATTAGTGCAGATGAGTAATACGCGTTAAGAGCCTCTTCCCTCTTTGTAACTATGACAGCGACAGTAGTAGCTTTTGATACAGCTTCTAGTGAAACTTCAGTTACAATTTCGGGTGCAACTTCTCGTGCAACTTCCGATGTTGCAGAAGTATCGGATGCTTTCTTTTGATATCCACTTAGTGTAGCGCTGGTTGCAGCTGGCCATTGGTCCTCGAAACGTGCTTCTATTGAGCGAGCTAATGAAAAAGCTTCGTCTAAAGTTGTGGGGTTTGACCTTAAGAGTACACATTGTAGAGCCGGTTTTAGTCCAGAGATATAAAACGATTGAAGTAAGTTTTCAGAGATCTCCATTACTTGGTTTATAAGTATCTCAAACTCACTCTGATATTGGGCAACCATACCTGTTTGCAAAAGCTTAGATAGAGTATCCCGATCGCTGTTGCCCAATGCCATGAACAGTAAATCGAAGAACAAAAAATAATTCTGATAAACAGTACCGATGAACAGTAACTTCGCGAACAGTACTTGCGAATAGTGATCGATGAACAGTAATTTTTTTATTTTATTTTTTGAAATCCTAAAATCGTTCGGCTCCTAATGAAACTCTCAATGAAAGCACCAATTGATACGACCCGTTAAGGTTATATAGATAGTAACACCTCTTCAAGCGTGATACGAGCTCCTTAAAAAAAGAAGAAGAAGACAAGATATATTTTTATTTGACAAAGCTTAATTAATTCATTCATAATGATGCGGTATAAATATCGGATAAACCCTAACTTGTATAATAACACTTTTCCATTGACTCCAACACTTATCCTAAATATAATAAAGTGTGACACATATCCTAACCATAGGCAACATTAATCATATTCTGAAAAAGGAAAACTTATCCATTTATTCACATAATCATATTTCTCAATCTTGCCTTTGTAGTAATAAGAAAATTAATTAACTAATAAGATTGACCAAATAGAGATTTTTCTAGAAACAAGAGAGATTATAGTATTTGTTAATCACACTTCTTGAAAAAAATAAAATATCTCCACGTCGGTTTTGACAATCGTTTTTCCCTAATATATTTTTACTTTTCAAGTCTCACAGCAGATTAAAGCCTCAACATCGCTGATCTGTTATGTTTTACGTTCTAAAATCATGCCATTCAATAAAGAATACTTTCCTTTTTAATTTGAGATCGATTTTGGCATAGTTTTGAGCCATGAAAAAAATGTCGTTAAATTCCACGATATGTAATGATATATCTACGACACTCCATGGTGATAGTGATGCAAGCCAAAACTCTTTGGGTGCATTCCGAAAAGTTTTGTATAACAGTCAATCACAAAGATATCTTCTCATGTCTTAAGATATTGTCATTTCATAAAACATGTTATCCTTGGAGCCGAACTTCAACCGGCGGCTTCGCAAGAGTACAGGCTCCAAGTTCTACTTCAATAATTGTTATATACTATAATTATATTATATTATTTTAATTTGAAATATAGGAGTTTTTCTAATAAATTTTGTTATTTAAAAAGCACTTGAGTTTTACCTTTTTTTTAACATGTATAAACATTATACGAAACACTGAACCTCAAATTTGCAACTACAACTATTTATCGCTATAAAAATTTGTCGCTATAAACGCTAAAACGATGCGCTAAAAGTTTGTCATTCGAATTATTTTGGTTTTGTTTACAATGAATTGTTAATGTTGGGTGAAATAATACAAACTATTAAATTGACTAATGAGTATTTAGTCAATGTTAAATTATATTTTTTACGAAAAAGATCTTAAATTATACTGTAACAGAATACAATATAGCTAGATCATTGGTAGCCTAGTTCACTAATCTACTCTTGTCACGTGATTTGTTTGCAAACTTCCAGTCCCAGCTTTCGAAACTCACATGCCGCATACATCGATTCAATTTATTATTGAATAAAAATTTGTTATCTATAAGACCTTATATGAAGTCAATACATGAATCATTCTAGTTTAAACGTCTAATTGAACATACATACATGCTTAAATAGTCTCCATTTCAAGTGTTTGACTCTCTATCTCAAAATAAGTGTCCAGTTTGACTTTTCACAGTCAAACTGGTTCAACGTTCACCTTAAATATTTTTGCGAGTGTTATATAATATTTGATACAAAATATATAAATAGATTGAGTTTTAAGTGTATTTTTCAATGATATAATTTTTCATCAACTATTATATAACACAAAAAAATATGTAAGGTCAAAGTTGAACCAGTTTGACTTTAGATAGTCAAACTGAACACTTATTTTGGGACGGATGAAGTATTTTTTATTATTTTTGGGACGGAGGGAGTAATCATAATTTTTTTTATTAATGTTAATATAATATTTCTTGATAAATTTAATACTTTGTTATCTAATTAAAAATGTTTCTTAAATGCAACAAATAAAAATGGAGCACAAATGGTTAAAACATAACTTTTGATTACCGATAACGACCGACATTGTAACACCCCCAATTCATGGTTGCAGCGGAATTCAAACTGGGTGTTACTCGACGGCACAATAGTCACAATGATAGAAAACGAACTCCAATTGAGTCGTTTTAAAAGATTTATCATTCAAATTATATAAATATCAGAGATTACAAAATGAGGTCCCAATTGGTTCCATGTTTACAATGTATAATAAATGAGTTTTTGAATGATAATAAAATTTATAGCCCTCTTGAACATCCGTGTCCTTCCGTGCCATCCTTGATCGTCATGAACCTGAAATACATGCTTGAGAGGTCAACACAAAGGTTGAGTGATATTCATAGAGTTTGTTAAATCGATTGAACACAATATGTTGGTAGTGTGAGTTATAGGCTCACACCAATGTTTGGAAAACAAAACAGGTATTATCATTACTAAGCTTATGACACCATAACGTTAACGGGTACCAATATCGATCGGCGGAGTTATCCCGGTAGGTACTTTGCCGTCATACCTAATGTCTCAAATATTAATGCATTTGTTTGCACTTAGTCAATACAAATGGGATTCGTCAATCCCAATAGGCCTATTATTAATATTCGCGCTCACTATTTCTAGTGATTAAATGGTTCATAGTAAGGGATCTTGGTTTGGCAAGGATGGTACTTAGTGATAATAAAACAATCAGGTAAGCATACAATTTAAAAACATTGTGCTCGGTTAAAAATAGCATGTATTCCCCCCAAGGGTTTGTAAAACAATTAAGTAATGGAAAGTGGGGCTATGAACTCACCTTAAGTAAGATAGCAAGTAATGAATGTAACGGTCGAATCGTGAAGGTTTCTACGAGCAACCTATAATAGAATGTCGCGACTTAGGATCGGAGTAAAGAATATGAAGTAGTGCCTATATATATATCTTGCATTATAGTCCATGATGTGGTATGATGTATATTGTATGTCTTTGAAAGAAAAGATTCATGAACATGTATGTTTTGTATATCGTTTACTACCGTTCGGGCTGACATATTTCAGAAGTCATGTTAGTAAGTGTTCGAGGAGCCAGGACACTTTAACTCGTAAATCCACAACTCATCTCGACGGCTTACATAATGAACTCCTCACATGAGGCTCCCTACTATTGTAGTAGTTGATAAAGTATATAGATATAAGTTTTGATCCGAAAAAGTTACATGTCTGATATTTGGATAAACTTAGGAAAGTTTATAGTACATGAAGATTGTTATTAGGGTATGATTCATAAGTTTTGTATGACCATTTTCTCTTGGTAATATCTCATGGTTCCCTTTTAGGTGAAGTAGATCCAAATTGCTTGTTCATGTTATCGCCTAATTCATTGTTTCATGTTTACGCCTATGTAAGTTGTTATGGTCATTTCGTCATGGCCTAGCCATGACCTTTGGTCCTTGTTTCAAGGTCATGAGACACAACCTTGGCTCTAGCCATGGTTGTGGTCTTGATTATAGGTCATAAGACCTCTTGTTCCTTTCAAAGTATAACCATAATCTTGTGACTTTCGCCTAAAAATGGGCTGTTTAGAATTTGAAGAATTTTATCACTCGGAAAGTGTTTTTAGGTCTCGAGCTTCTTTGTGCCTGAACGAAAACGTCGTTCCGGACAACTTTCGTGTTTTAACTTTTTGATGAATCGGAGCAGAAGTATGACTTTCAAAACCCAATTTTGATCAGAATGGTATTTGGCAGTTTGCCGAAAAGTTTTGGTAACTTCAAATGGGCGTAACTTTTGACTCGTATACTCGTTTTAGGTGGTTCAAATTGCTATGGTTTCCTTGTTAAGTCCTCTACTGTAATATGTAATGATCCAATATCATAATTTTACCATTTTGGTCGTGGTTATACCAACAAAGTCACTAGTTTACTTGTTTTATGAACTTGTCTTATCAATCAAGTACAATAACTTGTTTTACTCACTTTTATACATCATGGACATAACTACAAGACATAATATAGCACAAATAATATGTAAATAACATGAACATGATTATTTAACAAGAATCAAGTTGGGGTTTGGCTCACAACTTTTGGCTTTCAAAGATGAAAGGAAGTTAACATGTAAGGATAGGACTTTGATAGACTTGCTTCAACCCTTTTTCACTTCATGCAATCTTTCTACCCTTGGTATTCTTGAAAGATGGATGATGAAGGTTGAGGTGAATTGAGTGGATTTAAACTCAAGAGAAATCACCAAGTATTCTAGGGTTTGGAAGATTTTTGGTAACTTATGATCAAACTAGGGTTTCTACTTGAACTTGTACTTGAATCTTGCATGATACTTGGAAGAGAATGAGCTAAGGATGAGAAGATGGGGAGGGTGAAGGGTGGCGTTTAAATGAGGGGAGGAAGGGAGTATTTATAGTCCAAATGAGGAGGTTAGGAAACTAATAGGAAATTACCAAAACTTGGTGACCAAGTTGTAATTTAGAGGTGATCTAGGGGTAATTTCATGAGATGAAGCCACATGGGATGACTCCCCCCCTCCTAGGTCGGTTTGTAAGCTTGGAGAGCAAGGGTGTGGACTTTTCTTGGTATTATCCAAGATACTTGGTTAGTTTTGACTCCGGGAAATGCCAATCGTAAATGATTAAGCCTCAAAACGTAAAACCGGGTGTCGTAAAATTATGGAATTTGAAAGTATGGTTAAACATGTCCATATAGTCCATAATAAAATATAAAATGAGTGGTAGGTTCTATCGGGTGCTAAAACCCTGCTAAAAACTGGAAACACGGGTCTAAAACGCGTAATACGTAAAACGTACGAATATTGCGTAAAATTGAGAAAAGTAAAATGTTACTTTTCTAATATGATATAAATGATTTAAAATGACTTATAATGTCTAGACTGGGCTCAGTCTAGTGTCGGTTGGTATTAAATGTCTTTTAGACATCAAACCGTAAGCCTAAAAATCACGAAATGACTTATAAAATCAATGGATGATTTTTGGTCAATGGAGGAGGGAAAAATATGTTGACTTTTTCTAAAAAGTTGAAAACTCAAATCTTTTTAGAAACACGTTTTGTGGTCTAACGGTTAATCGCCCATACGGTTAAGCGTGCTCATGCGAGAGTAGTACTGGCTTGGGTGACCTGCCGGGAAGTCTTTGGTCATGTTTTTCTCAGTCACGATTAATTCTCAAATAAATCATGAGTGTGTCAAACATTTTTCTGATGCGGGGTCACTTGACGCGGTCAAATTTCGTTATGCGTAGAATTTCTGAATGACGTTTTACCCTAAAACGTGTAATTCCATAATAACTTTCACGAAAATGATCTGACGAATGTCAAACATTTAATTTGCCATGGAAATGATTTATCACTCGAGAATATCAAATAAAAATCAACTTTCGGGAAAATTTCGGAAAGAAATGAATAGCAAACATGAATAGTAACATGAATAGTAAAAGTGAATAGTGAATTTTCCGGGAATAGTAATTGTCCTGAAATTGCGAATTGTTACAGACATAATATGAAAGATGAACCCCCAAAATACATCAATGTCTACAAACACACAAAATACATTGAAAATCATGCAATCAAAATACAACAAAGCTTGATCAACTAAAGGATATCATGAGTTTCATAAATAAGCATCATGGTATTAATGTTCTCTATTTCTAATCTAGGTGTTCAATCTCCTCCTTAAAATGTGCATCCTCATCCTCAAGACGATAGTCTTGAAAATCATGCAATCAAAATACAACAAAGCTTGATCAACTAAAGGATATCATGAGTTTCATAAATAAGCATCATGGTATTAATGTTCTCTATTTCTAATCTAGGTGTTCAATCTCCTCCTTAAAATGTGCATCCTCATCCTCAAGACGATAGTGCTTTACCTTGTATCGTTCGTTAAGTCAAACAGAAAACTATAAATTTTGTTCACAACACTTTTAGGGTTTAAAATACGGATAAGTTTTCCTCGGAATAAATACGATAGTATTAACATGGTGGTTGAGCAAGTGATTCACCCAAGACCTCGGAAAAACAAATAAAAAAATTAAACAAAAGCTAAAATTATTCACCAAAGTAAAATATAATGTACTAAAAGAAAAAATCATCAAAATCATATTCACCTTCAATTCTAGTACTACTTGACGCCGTGTTCTACGTTCCCATGCCCAGACTTAATAAACAGTCACTAGATAACTACAACCGCAAACCGACACCAAGTCTATGCTCCTCAATACCCCGAAAAAGCTAACAAAAAACAAAACAAAATACACATGTAAGTGAAAAGAAGTCCAACAATAACTTCCAACATCCTGTTGTGTCAATTGAATACAGAAAAAGCTAATAGCATATCTATAAATACAAACAAGAATCACACAACATCTATTCAATTTCACTTTCTGTAGAACTAATGAAGTAAGAAACTAAAATCCACAAAAAACCAAAAACACACCACATAACTGTGACTCACAAGACGTCACACCACATCTTGTCACCACTTTTTCTACCAAATCCCTGTTGGCTGTTACACAAAATTCATTTTATCAAAAATTCTGATGAATAGCACAATAGTTTTAGAAATATAGATCTAGAAAACTCACACCAAACCTTATTAGATAATCCTGACAATGAAAAACATGTGTAACACATGCAATTAATCCTAAAAATTATGTGGCAATGTCTTAAAATGGCAAGTGGAAAATCCATAAATCATTTTTTTAATCCCTCTATGCCGATGACTCGGCTCGGTGTGTGAACAATGTGGGCTCGAGCCGCGGCTTCACAATGCACCCAAGTCATCCTCCTCCCTAGAGTCGACCTCCCAACCTACGGCTTCGCAACCGTACAGGCTCCATGTTCTACTTCAATAATTGTTATATACTATTATTTTAATTTGAAATATATGAGTTTTTCTAACGAATGTTGTTATTTAAAAAATACTTGAGTTTTATTTATTTATTTATTTTTTAACATGCATAAACATTATACGAAACACTGAACCAACTTGCAAGTACAACTATTTGCCACTCTAAATGATAAAATGATGTGCTAACAGTTTGTCATTCGAATTTTCTTGGTTTTGTTAATAATGAATTATTAATGTTGGATGAAACAATACAAACTCTTAAATTGACTAATGAGTATTAGTCGATGTTAAATTATGTTTTTTTCAAAAAAATGTTAAATTATACTGTATTAGAATACAATAAGTGAAATAGCTAGATCATTGGTAGCCTAGTTCATTAATCTACTATTGTCACATGATTTGTTTGCTAACTTCCGGTCTCGACTTTCTTAACTCACATGCCGCATGTATCGATTCAATTTATTATTGAATAAAAATTTGTTACCTATAAGACCTTATATAAAGTCAATACATGAATCTTTCTAGTTTAAACATCTAATTGACCTTATATACATGCCAAAATAGTCTCTATTTCAAGTGTTTGATAGCACTTTTATTCTTTTTGAGAGATGTGTCCAATATATTACGAATATGTAATCATAACTTTTTGTTAATGTTAATGTAATATTTCTTTATATATTTAACATTTTGTTTTCTAATTATAAATGTTTCTTAAATGCAATGAATATAGACGGAGTAGTAAATAGTTAAAACATAACTTTTGATTACCGATAGCGACCGACACAACATGAAAGATGAACCTTCAAAATACATCAATGTCTACAGACTCACAAAATACATTGAAAATCATACATTCGAAATACAACAAAGCTTGATCAACTAAAGGATATCATGAGTTTCATAAATAAGTATCATGGTATCATCGTACTCTATTTCTAATCTAGGTCTTCAATCTCCTCCTTAAAATGCACATCCTCATCCTCAAGATGATAGTGCTTTACCTTGCATCGTTCGTTAAAGTCAAACAGAAAACTACAAATTTTGTCCACAACACCTTTGGGGTTTAAAATACGGATAAGTTTTCCTTCAAATAAATATGATAGTATTAACATGGTGGTTGAGCAAGTGATTCACCCAAGACCTTTGAAAAACATATAAAAATATAAAACAAAAGCTAAAACTATTCACCAAAATAAAATTTAATGTACTAAACAAAAAAATTATCAAAATTATATTCACCCTCAATTCGAGCACTGCTTGATGTCGTGTTCTCCGTTCCCATACCCAGACTTAATAAACAGTCAGTAGATAACTGCAGCCGTATATCGACACCAAGTCTCTGCTCCTTAATAGCCATAAAACGTCTTTTAACGCGTCGAGTGTTGGACTTGCTACGTAATACCGGCATCTGAGTTCCTCTTGTATGACGTCCCTGAGCTGGCCTCTTTTCTTTGGTTAAAGCTGGATGAATGAGATACACCTACATTCACTGTTTTTTGGAAATAAACACAACAAATAAGCATAAAAGCGTTTTTTAAAAGCATAATGGCAAATAAGTATGATATTATTAACAACAAATATTCCTCACACTGAGTTTGAAAACTACTTGCATCAGTATTTTTGATTTTCATATCACGTGTCACAACGTGCCTTATTACAGATCGTATATCTGACGTAGAACACATGCAAGACCCCTTAATTTCTCCTTCTAACCGGCTATGAGACTCTTTTAAATTTCCAATCAACCCGTAAGAAGAAAATTTCCCTATATAACAGTATTAACCATAAAAAAAAGTTCTAAAAATGCATTTAGAAACACAAAGGCCAAAGAATCTTCTTCGCCTTCAGTTTGAACACCAACTGTTCCAATACTTTTAGTTTACGTATTATGAATTAATGAAAGACCTCCAAAAACATATATAGAATTTGCAGGAGGATACCGTTGCCAAAAGGTATTAAACAACGAAGAACTTTATGAAAATGATCTAAAATATGCAGAATCATTTCGTTGCAAACAAGTGTAAACAGCTCAACGTGACTATCAAAAAATAGGCTTCTAATAGATGGTCTGACATTCGATTCGATTGATGGTATGAGAAACAGCTCAACTCTCATGTTGTTCGATTCACGAAGAAACCTTCTTGTAAAACGTTGTTTCCTAGAAACGACACACGTGGTCAACATTTGATCACTTTCACATAAATCATTACCAGCTTCCCCTTCCTCCAAATCCAAAAATAAGGAGACAAGATACATATATCCGTTTTTAATAGCAAAAAAAAATAAGCTCACTTCAACAGTAAAACAAATACAAATAAAAAATGGCCAAAAATCTAACTAAACTTACGAAGAAACACCGGATGAACCTCCAAACACTTAGTTCCCCCATTATTATTGGAAAATCTTTCAACACCTTTGGCATCACGCAATCCTAAATCATCCATTTTTAAACCTCAATTATCCCATGTGAGATGGAATCCAACATTTTGATCATTTAATGTCAAACGATCATTAGTTTTTTAAGACTCATTATTTTGATTTTCGAGAATTAATTTCCCATTCATATTTTGGTAAAACAAAAGCAAGCAATAGGAGTACAGTAAAATATCACTATTTGCAAATAATAAGTAGCTATCATAAATTGATTTCAAATTGCAAAATTTCAGTTTACAAAACAACCCAAAGACAAATTAGAAAGTAGCGAAAAATAAGAGAAATCCACAAAAATATATATATATAAAATCACCTGTAATATGAATATCTTCCGTTAACAACGAAACTCCAACAACCAATTAAACGTTGTTCTCCCTTGACAGTGAAAATCCAACAACCAATTAAATACTGAATAAGTTGATTGTCTGTATGCTACAAAAAAAAGGGATTAATAAAACTAGTATTCAGTTTCACTTTCTACAAACCCTAATAAAATAAGAAATTAAAACTTGACAAAAAGAAAAAAAAAAATGTAAGTGAAAAGAAGTCCAATAACATCTTCTAACATGTAATAATAATAATAATAATAATAATAATAATAATAATAATAATAATAATAATAATAATAATAATAATAATAATAATAATAATAAAGTGATGTTATAATAAAAAATAAAATAATAATAATAATAATAATAATAATAATAATAATAATAATAATAATAATAATAATAATAATAATAATAATAATAAACCTTCTAACATCCTTTTGTGTCAATTGAATACATAAAAAGCTAATAGCTTATCAATAAATACAAACAAAAATCATACAACACCTATTCATTTTCACATTCTCTAAAACTAATGAAGAATAAATTAAAAGCCACAAAAACCTAAAAAATACCACATAAGTGTGACTCAGAAGATGTCGCACCACATCTTGTCACCTCTTTTTCTACCAAATCCCTATAACACGAAATTCCATTTGTCAAAAATTCCGGAAAATAATGAATAGCACAATAGTTTTAGAAATATAGTTCAAGAAGTCTCACACCAAACCTTATTAGATAATCCTGCCAACAAAAAACATGTGTAACACATGCAATTAACCTAAAAAATTATGTGGCAATGTCATAAAATGGTAAGTGGAAAATCCACTAATCATTTTTTTAATCCCTCTATGCCGACGGCTCGACTCGGTGTGTGAACAGTGCCGGCTCGAGCCGCCGCTCCACAATGCACCTGAGCCATCCTCCTCCCTGGAGCCAACCTTCCAACCGGCGGCTTCGCACCAGCACATGCTCCAAGATCTACTTCAATAATTTGTTATATACTATAATTATATTATGTTATTTTAATTTGAAATATATGAGTTTTTCTAACAAATTGTGTTATTTAAATTATACTTAGTCTTACATTTTTTTACATGCATAAACATTATACAAAATACTGAATCACAAATTTGCAACTACAACTATTTGCCCATATAAACACTAAAACAATGCGCTAACAGTTTGTCATTCAAATTATTTTGGTTTTGTTTACAATGAATTATTAATGTTGGGTGAAACAATACAAACTATTAAATTGACGAATGAGTATTAGTCAAAGTTAAATTATATTTTTTTTCTGAAAATAATATTAAATTATATTAGAATGCAATAAATTTCTAAGTAAAAAAATATTAAATGTTAATCTACTCTTGTTACATGATTTTTTTGCAAGCTTCAAACTTCCAATCCCAACTTTCCTAACTCACATGCCGCATCCATCGATTCAATTTATTATCCAAAAAAAATTTATTATCTATAAGACCTTATATAAAGTCAATACATGAATAATGCTAGTTTAAACGTCTAATTGACCTTATATACATGCCTAAATAGTCTCCGTTTCAAGTGTTTGATAGTACTTTTTATTCTTTTGGAGAGATGTGTCAAATATATTACGAATATGTAATCGTAATTTTTTGTGTTAATGTTAATGTAATATTTCTTGATATATTTAATACTTTGTTTTCTAATTATAAATGTTTCTTAAATGCAATGAATATAAACAGAGTAGCAAATAGTTAAAACATAACTTTTAATTACCGATAACGACCGACATAACATGAAAGAAGAACCCCCAAAATACATCAATGTTTACAGACACACAGAATACATTGACAATCATACACTCAAAATACAACAAAGCTTGATCGACTAAAGGATATCACGAGTTTCATAAATAAGCATCATGGTATTATTGTACTCTATTTCTACTCTGGGTGTTCAATCTCCTCCTTAAAATGTGCATCCTCACCCTCAAGACGATAGCGCTTTACCTTCGCTAAAGTCAAACAGAAAACCACAAATTTCATCCACAACACATTTAGGGTTTAAATTTGGAGAAGTTTTTCCTTCGAACAAATACGATAGTATTAACATGGTGGTTGAGCAATTGATTCACTGAAGCGACGAAACACCTGCGATAAGTGATTCGCCCAAAACCTCTTAAAAACATATTAAAAAAATAAAGCAAAAGCTAAAATTTTTAACACAAATAAAATATAATGTACTAAAAGAAAAAATTATCAAAATGATATTCACCTTCAATTCAAGTACTGCTTGACCCCGTGTTATCTGTTCCCATACCCTGTGTTAATAAACAGTCGGTATGAAATTGCAGCCGCATACCGACACCAAGTCTTTGCTCCTCAATGCCTAGAACACGTCTTTTAACACGTCCAACGTTTGACTTGCTACACAATCCTGGCATCGAAGTTCCTCTTCTACGATGTCCCTGAGCTGGCCTCTTTTCTTGGTTAGAGCTAGATGAAGGAGATACACCTACATTCATTTTTTTAAAGCATAATGACGAATAAGTATTGTATTATTAACAACAAATATTCCTCACCCTAAGTTGAAACGCTACTTACATCAATATTTCTGATTTCCATATCACGTGTGACAACGTGCCTTATTACAGATCGTGTATCCGACGCTGAACACAGGCCAGACCCTTGACTTTCTCTTTCTAACTAGCTATTAGCCTCCTTTATTTTTCCAATCAACCCGTAAGAAGAAAATTTCCCTTTATAACAGTATTAACCGTAAGTAAAGTTCTAAAAATGCATCGACAAAACAAAGGCCAAAGAATCTTCTTCGCCTTCAATTTGAACACCAACTGATCCAATACTTTTAGTTTATGTACCTCTAAAACAGATATAGAATCTGAAGAAGGATGTAGTTGCAAATAGGTATTAAACAACAAAGAACTTTAGGAAAACGATCTAAAATCTGCAGAATCATTTCGTTGCAAACAAGAAGTGAATGGCTCAACGTGACTATCCTAAAAGTGGTTTCTAATAGATGGTCTGACATTTGATTCAACAGATTGGATGAGAAACAGCTCAACTCTTATGTTATTTGATTCATGAAGAAACCTTTTTGTAAAACTTTGTTTCCCAGAAACGACACTTATAGTCAACGTTTGATCACCTTCACATAAATCATTACCAGCTTCCCCTTCCTCCAAATCCAAAATAAGGAGACAGGATACCTATATCCATTTTTTATAGCGAAAAAAAATAAGTTCACTTCAAAAGTAAAGCAAATACAAATAAAAAATGGCCAAAAAATCTAACTAACCTATATTAGAAACACCGGATGAACCTCCACACTCAGTTTCCCCATGATTATTGGAACATCTTTCAACGCCTTTGGCATCACGCAATCTTAAATCAACCCTTCTTAAACCTTAGTTCTCCGTGTAAGATGGAAACCAACATTTGATCATTTAATGTCAAACGGTCATCAGGTTCTTGAGACACGTTATTTTGATTTTCAAGATTAATTTCCAATTCATGTTTTGGTAAGAAAACAATAAAAAGAAAATAATAACAAGAAATAATAGTACAATAAAATATCACTATTGGAAATTGGAAAATAATAAGTAAGTATCATAAATTGATTTCAAATAATTGCAAAATTTCATTTTACAAAATAACCCAAAGACAAATTAGCAAGTAGCTAAAAATAATAAAAATCCTCAAAAAAAAATATATAAAATCACTTGTAATATGAATATCATCTGTTAACAACGAAACTCCAACAACCAATTAAACACTTATAATGTTGTTCTCACTTAACAACGAAACTCCAATAACCAATTAAACACATAATAAGTTGATTGTCTAAATGCTACAACAAACGGCATTAACAAAACTCGTATTCAGTTTCAATTTCTGTAACCCTAATAAAATAAGAAATTAAAAGTTGCCAAAAAATAAAACATAACATATATGTAACTCAAAAGAAGTCCAACAACAACTTCCAACATCCTTTTGTGTCACTTGAATACTCAAAAAGCTAATACTTTATTTGTAAATACAAACAAGAATCACACAACAACTATTCAATTTCTCTTTCTTTAAAACTAATGAAGTAACAAACTAAAAGCTACAAAAACCCAAAAAAACACCACATACCTGTGACTCAAAAGACGTCGCACCACACCTTGGCACCTCCTTTTCTACAAAATCCCTGTTACACGAAATTCCTTTTGTCAAAAATTCTGAAAAAAATTGAATAGCATAATAGTTTTCGAAATATAGTTCTAGAAATCTCCCACCAAACCTTATTATATGATCCTAATAATAAAAACCATGTGTAACACATGCAACTAACCTAAAAACTTATGTGGCAATATCATAAAATGGCAAGTGAAAAATCCACTAAATATTTTTTTAATCTCTCTATTCTGACGGCTCGGCTCGGCATGTGAACAGTTTTGGCTTGAGCCGCGGCTCCACAATGTACCCGTGCAATTATATTATAAATATATGAGTTTTTCTAACAAATTTTGTTATTTAAAAAAATACTTGAGTTTACTTTTTTTTAACATGCAATAAACATTATACGAAACACTGAACCATAAATTTGCAACTACAACTATTTGCCCGTATAAACGCTAAAAACAATTCTCTAACAATTTGTCATTTGAATTATTTTGGTTTTGTTTACGATGAATTATTAATGTTGGATAAAACAATACAAACTATTAAATTGACTAATGAGTATTAGTCAATGTTAAATTATATTTTTTTCTTTCAAAAAATTGTTAAATTTGTTGGAATATATGAATAATATAAAACAATAAACATATAAACATCAAAGAGTACGTAGTGAAATAGATCAAATACAAATAATAAATTAACCGAAATATAAATGATGCATACCTCTTGTTTCAAGCAAGAACAAGAACTTATAAACCCTAGATGAGGGCTTATATGGATCGACTAGGGCTAGTCACAAGGCAAGATCACCGTTAGCAAAAGTATGCTAACACTTCGTTCTCACACACACGTACTATAAGCGTTTCAATGGAAATGCTAGATTCGCTTTACACGAAAAGATTAAACTATTGGTCCTATCAATCAATAGATCGATTAGACACAAAGAAGGAGATTAAGAAGATTAGGTTGCTATAGAACCAAGGGATAAGAAGAATGAATGAGAGGAGGTCTCATTATATACTAATCAAGTAGCTTGGAGCAAAAGCCATCCCAAAGCCCTAGGGAGAGGGGGGAGGCCGGCCATGGGTACACAAGGCCCAACCCGAACCTAACTTTCACTCTTTGCCAAATCTAGTCCTTCATGTTTCGTCTAACGGTCGTTAGTTACCGTTAAGTTTATATTTCGTGTATTTAATAATTATTCGTCACTAAAACAATAATTATTAATTCATTGAAACTAATACGTAAAGTGTGCAATCCCAAAGTCTCGAGTTCGAATCCGGTCATGATATATTAATTTATTATCCGTCAAACTAACAGCTCCCACTCGGATATAGATTAATGTAACAATGACAATGGTTAGTCTAGCATAACACGCCAATGCCCCCAGAACGATCTCGAGTATGGTTTCCTGGAAAAAAACCACCTTTGATGATTCATCATAATACTTATCCTTTTGATTCTAATACTATGTTAATTTGGATATGGATTGAAGTCATTCTATAATTAACTAGTGTTTCTCGTTATTTATGATTAAGCAAGATTACCAACTCTTCTGAACGTATTCCAGATAGACCTTGGGCATGGCCATGCAAACATCTTGTTAATCCTACTGATTGATGCTAAACCGTCAACCAAAGTCAACCACGAATGTGGTCAAGATGGTCAAACAGCCTAGAGTCAATGCTCCGCGGAAGTATAGTGTTTCCCCGGGTCGTTATGTACCGACGAGGTATGGACGGTTATAAAACGGTTTCGTGATCGGGTGAATTTGGACAGGAAAAGGTTTGTGAGTGATCTGAACTAAGGAATCTACAATGAAATAGCTTGAACAAGCTATATGAATAAGACTTGAATTTAGGAAAAACCAGAAACGTTTAAAATCTAAAACGCGTACGTTCACGTTTAAATAAAACATAAACGTACAAAATTAAAAGTGAAAACGGAAATCTGAAAACACCTAGGGGGTGAAAATGACTTTTTTACAAACTAAAAGGTAAAGGAAAATTTTTAGAAAAAGAAAATAAATTTTTACACTAATTAATTATTTAATATTAACTAAATACTAATTATTAATATTTAAACAACTTAAATATAATACAATATTATTTAAACACTAGAAAAATGAAAATAAAATTTATAAAATTATAAAATAACTAAAAATAAGTTTTAAAATTAAAAATAAGTGTTTTTGTCTTTTTGTGAATTTTCTATTAATTAATTACTAATTACCTAATTAAACTATTTTAAATTAAGAAAAATAGAAAATGAACAGTAAAAATTACAAGAAAATTTCTAAAATTATTTTACATTATATAAAAGCTAGAAAAAAATATAAAAACTAGGTTTTACTTAATAAAAACTAATTATGCTATTTTAAACTAATTATTAATTAATTATCAATAAAACTAAGATTAATTCTAATAAATACTAAATGATAAAAGAAAAATCTGGAAAAATTCCAAACTTATTTTAAGTTATTTAGAACCTAGGAAAAATATAAAAAGGTGGTACTATTTATTAAAAACTATTACTACTATTTTAATTATTAATATTAATTATATATCAATTAATCTAATATTAATTATAAAAATTAGCAAACAGAAAAGGAAAAATCTGAAAAAATTCTCAAGAATACTATATATTACCAGAAACCTAAGAAAAATATAAAAACATAGGATTACTTGTTAAAAAATCAAAAAAGAAAAATCAAATGGATAGCTTCTATTAAATAGATGCTATCACTAAGTTTAAAGCTTGTTGGTCTGGTTTTTCTTGGGTTGGAACTTGTTTAGAACCTGAAAACAAACAACTTTTGTAAAGGCACTTTTCCAAAAGCTCAAAATTGAGCAAAATGGACACCCAAAATCCTCACAGTTGACTTTGGTCAACTGTGTGGGTTAAAATGGGTAAAACAAATTCAAACTTGGAAACTTTGGTGGAATATGGTGCACAAGACTTATTTTGACAAGAATGAAACAAAGATACTCAGCTTTGACCAAAAAAAACTCACAATGGGTTAAATTTGACCCAACAGACCCATGCATACAAGGTACTGATGGACAGACTTTGGGACAAAATCAAAACAAGTTCAGGGTGATAAAAGCCTAAAACTTGATGGAACTAGGAAGCTTGCTAGGTGAGGAACACAATAGACCAAATAGATCAAAGTGGGTCCCACTTATATGAGCTGTAGACAGCATCACAGATGGTGGTTTGGTCTCAGCAGCTGCTGAGAAAGGGTGAAAGCCACCCATGCAGCTCACTTTGAGCAGGGGTGGGGCCCACAGAAAACATCCACAAAATACAGTAAAAATACTACTAGAGGTACAAGCTGAGGTACAATGAACATGCAAAAGGATATAAGCTAGATCTAGCTTTTTACTTTTGTGAGACTTTAGCAAGATTCTATGCTTGATTTATGTTACAAACGATATAGAAGCACCAATTTAAGCTATAAGAACAACATTATGATCAAACGGTTTGATTTTACATCCCCACTGTCATGAACAGTGGACAGTGGGTGTGTAACTTGTGTGATATTGACTATTTAGCTAGTTAGAACTAAGTTTCTTGATTCATTTGAGTCAATATTAACTACAAGACTAGTAGTGAGCAGAATCAAAGCAAAATAACAAGAAAAAGGCCAAGCATAGTGCAAATCCAAACACCCCTTTACTTGGACAGATTACACTACAACTAGTGTATAAGGACTGAAAACTGACAAACTAAGGATCAAAGCAAGTCATACAACTAAAACAGAAGCAAATTAACCCAAAACAACAACTAACATCAGAAGTAAAAAAAAATTAAGCATAGACTAGACAGAATGAAACATATCCAGTATTCAATTGGTCAATCCAACTCAACTTAACTATCACTACTTACTGAATCTAGAAACAATAGGAGCATACAAACAGTAAACTACTTAAGCTACACAAATCTATATTATTGAATGAATTAAGAGCAGAAGATTGAAATGAGGTCTTACAAATTGCAAGTCCTAACTGAAATAGGGGTAAACTCCTACCAAGCCTATCTTTGGATAGGCTCAAATAACACCACCTCAGTCACCAATTATCACCAGGAATTGATCACCACAATTCCAATCCATACCCCTTTTGACTTTCATTGACCATATCCCATTAACTAATTCAACCAGAGATGGAATCATAGAATTGGATTTTAGATATTATGCAGCTTATTAGAGCTCATGAAATAGATTGAAACAACAATAATATTCAAACAAACTATTTGCCAAGTACTAAAAGATTTGAGATTGAACTGAAAACTATATAAGCTTATGGAATAAAACTGAGACTTTTATTAAAAACAGAAGTAAAATTACAATATTAAAACTAAAAAACTAGGTAGATAAAAGCATGCCCTCAGGGCTTACAAAATGACTTATTTATACTAAAAGCTAGAAATAAAAGTCTTCACAGCTTCTGAGCTTGCTTTTTTGAGTGGAATAGCTCTGAGAACCTCTTGTGAACAAATCCCAACCGTTTAATTTTTGTAAGAATCATCTCAACCTCTCATTCAATTTTGGCGGGAAAATGGGGATTGAACCATTTGGCAGTTAGCTTATGTTTGGGAGGTGAGTTTTGTTGTTTTGCTGTTGTTTGGGTGTGTAGGAGAGGAGGGGGTTGAGTGTGACAGAGGTATTAGTAGTAGTGATGATGAGGGGGGTTGGCATGTAGCAGGGTTGGGTGGTGAGGTGGAGATGGTGGAGTCAAACTGGGTCAAAGATGGGGGTATTATAATAAAAACGGGGATAATAGTTTTATTATTTTTGGAGTGGTGGGCTTTTGGAGGTATTGGGTTGGGTTTGAGTTTTGGATTAAATGGGGAGTAATATGAATTTGGTACGTTTGGTTTGTAATTTGCAAAACACAAGGACCCATTTTGCAATTAATCAAAAACTTAGGGACTGAAGATGTCACTTTCCAAAATATTGTTCCAAGGGTTGAAATTGCCATACTTGAATTATCTAAGGACCCATGATGATAATTTTTTTTATTTTAAAATACCCGGGGACCAATTTTGACAAGTTTCAAACTGCAGGGACCAAACGTGTAATTTTTCCAAACTTCTCACCCAAAGTCCGTTTTTGATCACTTTTGAATTTTTAAGGACTTGGGTTGACTTTTCTTTCAAAATGAATACGTAGGGACTATTTTTGACAAATTTAGAAACTTGGGGGACTGAAACTGCCAATATTGCAAACTTTGATCATTTTTCATTTGTTTTTGGTCGTTTTGCATTTAAAACACATAAAACACAATCCCTGAGATAATTTAAGTATTTTGATGACTATTCGATTGTTTTTTGTATGTTTTGGCAGTTTAAATACGATAAAAATGATGAGTGTTTGCGCACTCATCACCTACGAGTGGCCAAACAGTATTATACTTCAAAACAAATTTGAAGGAACCAAATCCTATATTGACTACAAGCATAACCTATGAACTTCGCATCACCTCTGAAAATAATCCTTATAACTACCAGTTACGGATAGCGTTAGATTATCTCACAGAAAATGAGCTACATCCACAGTAGTTACCTGGTATCTCAAGTCTGAGGATAAATATTCATGATTTACTATAATGACAACATCCATAAGTACAATAATGCATTGGGATTTTGTCCTATATTCAATTTTTCAATCATTGAATATTATGTGAATTTGGCATGTCTACGCACCAATATAATTTATATATATTATACCAAATCTCACATTTTTCTTAGTTCAATGATACTCCCATATAATTAATTGACAACAGACAATTTAGAATAACTTAAGTTATTCATGGATTAAACATGCAAATATAGGATACAATATTTATGAATAGAAATAAACATAACACAATACTTCATTTCATTCGAATAATTATTGTTTACAATCCTTTATCCAAATACTAACCACAGATCTACATGAAACTACTAGCTAAACGAAGTCCAATGCCATCAGCATGTCGAGTGAGCTTTTCCTTAGATAAAGCCTTCATAAATGGATCAGCTAGATTGTTATCTGTGTGAATCTTGAGTAGATTGATTTCACCTATGTCGACTTGTTCTCGAACATAGTGATATCTTCTTGGAAAATGTCTGGCGCCCTTCATAACTCCAGGTTCATTGGCGAATGTAACTGCGGCAGAGTTGTCACAATACATATTAATAGGTAATTCAATTGACGGCATAATACCAAGCCCCGAAATGAATTTCCTGATCCAAACAGCTTCCATCGCTCAGCTTCTGTAACAGACATCGCAATAGTTGTCTGCTTCTTGCTCTTCCAGTCAACTGCTCCTCCATTAATAACAAAGACATAACCCGTCTGAGACTTCGTATCATCTTTATCAGTTTCAAAGGACGCATCACAGTAACCTGTAACATCAAGTTCTGCTTCTGGATTTCCCCCATACACTAGGAACATTTCTTTAGTATTCCTTAAATACTTAAGAATGCTTTTAACAGCGTGCCAGTGCTTTCCACCTGGATTCTGTTGATAACGACTGGTCATATTTTGCTCAAACGCCACATCAGGTCTTGTGCATCTAACTGCATACATGATCGATCCTACTGCTGAAGCATATGGGAACCTGAAGAAAAGATAGTTCATTACATTGAAGAATGCAACTCTATAAAATTATAATCATAAAATAATTCATTTAGAAATGATCAGGTTACTCTTTTTTCATTCCTACATACAAAGATCATTAGCAACCAAACATTTTGATATGACAAAACCATTAAAATAAGAAATAAAATGTGTGAGCGGACAACTAAATCGAACTACATTAAACCATTGTTGCAGCAGTAACCATAATTCATACATCATGTTGCATTAAAAATTGAAGGACACAAAAATATATGTCACCAAAACAAACAATGAAACAACTGAATTACATAACTTACTTAGGACCATGATAATAAAGTTTATTGCACACTCATTTCTGACCATAGGATAATAAGAAGCTATCTATATAAACACTAAAAACTTATATTTGGGGACAATTCTAAAACGCAATCCCAAACATCCCCTTATTAGGCCTATTTAATATACCACTAATACTTTTTTATATAGTCTTTCTTAAAGTCATTTTTTTCATCGTTGCTGATGTAGCAACTGACCTACACAATAGAGCATGCATACGTATTGATGTAACCCAATATAATTTTAATTAGCCCATAGAAAATTGAATACAAACCTGGAACAGTGATGCAACAATTAGGAGCCCAACCATGTTACCACCTGAAACCTGACCATCTGTTCCGAGCCGTTGAATGGTTACGTGCATTGTATTCATGTAAATTACTACAACCTGCGTGTAGGTATTCGTTTGCAGCTGAAATAACATTGACCATGAGTATAGAGTTGTAAGGTAAGCCACAACTGATATGCTATTCAAAAGAAAAGAAAGCGCTTTTTTTTTCTTCAAAAATTCAGTCGTTGCTTGATGTATAGAGCAACCGACCTTAGACAAATGAATGTGGTTGGTCATCAGTTACACGCGAGTCATGACACATGCTTCGGAATCGTTTATTTGTACCTATGAAAGTAATATATCGTCAAAGGCTGATACAAAAGAAAGAATCATGCATACACTGTACAAAAGTAGTTTGTCAAATGACCTTTGGACACAGGTTTCTGGATATAATTTTTGTATAAGCCGCTACAGTTCATGTCAGTTTTTTCATTTGCACCTAACACAACAACAATCATTAGTATATTCATGTAACGCAACCCGCATTTGATATGTTGTTCGAACTAAAAGACGCCAATGCAATTACCAGTTTGTATTTCATGATATTAATTAAGTACCTATAGCCGACGATTCTACGACCATTGATTCATTTACACCTTGCAACATAATAGAACGACAATGACTGGTCAAACAAACATTGTCAGCCATATGACGTATATTCAAATTTAAAGTTATCAACTTACTCGCAACTGTAGGATTACTGTGGAGATCATTCAAATGATTGATTGGTCCCGAAACGGTTAGATATTATTGACCAAGGTCAATAAGTAAAAGACAGCTCCGTTCCAATTCTCCGGTGATAGTATATTGTGTCCCCGGGTCGTTAAGTCCCAGCGAGATTGAAATGGTGCTTTGGAAATCGTTTATGGGAATGAGTGGCACTGAGGACAGTAGCCAAGATGATTGGGAATTGATTTTGCTACTGATATTTTGGTATTTGTACAATGATATAATATTCACAAATAACAGATATACAGATATGTGCACAAATTCACAATTTGGATTCACGTAACAGAGAGAAAAGTGGGTTTTATCATATTACAAACTACAGGGGGTGCAAGTGAACTTTTGAAAACTTAAAATTAATAGAAAATTTAAAATGAAAATGAAATTATAAAAATGATTATTTTAATATTTAAATATTACTTAATTAATTAAAACTATTTAAAATCTAATTTAAATTAACTAAAAATGATAAATACTACAAATTAAACTAAAAACTTGCAAAAATATTTTCTAAACCTTAAAATGAACTTGAAGAAAGTATAAAAAATAAAAATAAATATTTTTGTCTTTTTATGAGTTTTTTATTAATTAAAAACTAATTATCTTAATTAAACTAATTAAACTATTTTAAATTACTAATAATACTAAATTAACTTAGAAAATTATGGAAAAATTTATAAAACTATTTAACCATCACAGGAATCCTACAAAATTATAAAAAAACTTCTAAAAATTATTTTTAGGCTATTTCACTAATTATTTACCTTTTAATTAATTTAAATCTAGTTTAAATAATTAAAATAAGAAAAATGGAAAATGAACAGTAGAAACTAAAAATATATTTTATAAAAGTCTTAACTAATTTATAAAGCCTAGGAAAAATATAAAAACCTACTGTTATTAATTAAAATTTAAGAAAACCAATTAATTACTAATATTACCTATGTAATTATTTAAACTACTTTTAAATCTAAAAAATAGTAAACTGTTTAGGAAAAATCTAATAAAATTATTTTAAATACTTAAAGGTACTAGGAAATTAAGAAAATTTTAAAAATCAAAAAGTGCTTATAAATAGGCTGAAATGAAAAATGCAAAAGATAGATTCTATTAAATAGAAGCTATCACTAATTTTATGTTTGCTTTTTTTGGTGTTTTTCTTTTTGGCAGCTAAATATGAGATGAAATTAAGAAACTTTTGTGAAACAACTTTTTACATAGCTTCAAAATAAGCTGTGTGCACCCCCTTAACCAAAATAGTTTGACTTTCTTTGACCAATTAGCAAATTAAGCTCAAATGACTATATGTGGGGTCCATTGATGTAAATTAAGGTTCAAATAAGCACAAGGGACTTAAATAAGCTAGAAACAACAAACTACAATCACTGATAAGCTAATTAGAAAGAAATAAGCACTTTGATACTTTCAGCTTAAACACAGAAATAGACAAACTTTAGGGTTGATTCCAGGTGGGGTCCACTAAGCCTAAGGTCAAACAATTGGTCAAGGCTTGTAGCCTGGTAGGAGGGGGGTTGGGAAAACCCAAGGTGGATCACTAGGACCCACTGAGGTGGCCTACAACAGCCACCAAAGGTGGTGGAGTTGTGGTGGTTTGCTGATGCAGGGGAGGTCAGTCCCCCTGCAAGTATGTTTGGCTAGGTGTGGGGTCCACAATAAAATCAATAAAAATTAAACAAAGGTTAGACCTTAAAGAAGAGCTGGGGGGCTACTCAACCTAGGAATTTCAAGGTCTAGATCCTTGCTTAAAAATCAAAACAAATCAAGCCATTTTTGCAAAAACTGAAATATGCAACTTTGACTTTTCACCTTTTTGTTCCTTAGTTGACCAATGTGAGTTTTAATCTTACTCAACTGATTAATTATGACTTAACAAACTAAAATGAAACTAAAATGGTTGATGGTAATCACTAATGAGCTAGGAAACAAAGTTTTAAGTGCCAAATCCCTCACAGTTAACTGTGAGGGCACAAAGAATTAGATTTTGACTTTTTTACTCTATAACACTCAATGTTAAGGTTTGTTTGAACTAGTTTGATACTGATAAAGAGTTTTCAACCAGAGTTAAAAAACAAAAACCTCAAGAGCACAGTGAAATAACTAAATCCAAACACCCTCTTAAGCACTGTTATGAATGATTTTGATTGAGATTAACTGATTTACTCCATCAATCTATTTCCAAATGCTTTAATATGATTCAAAAGGATGAATTAAGCTCAGAAACACAGGTTGCATTCACTTAAGCACAAGGAAACAATATTATTGCTATAATGGCAGTCTAAACAAAGATTGTGAGCAATAAAGAAAACTAAATACCAACACCTAATTTTAAACCACAACCTTATCTAACAATACCTAACAAGCACAAAGGACACAGAATGGCAATAACAAGCAGGCTTATAGAAATTATAAGATTTAGAGGAAAATCAAATTGAGCAAAGCTTACAAACTACCCTTAGCATGAACAAAGGGTTTTCCACAGAAGCCTATCTTTAAATAGGCTTATCCACTTCCAAGCTTGCTCTCCATTGCTTCTGAATACCTGAAATTAATCTCAAACAAACCACAGTTGACTTATGTTGACTATTTTTATATTTTTTTGATTTTTATTACTAATACTGAATTTTATGGTCTCTATAAGCTTCAACAAGCTTAAGGGAACCTAAGTGAGCCTAAAAGTCCTTATCAGCAACATAAATAACAACAACATTTGATTTGAATTTTTTGAAACAAGAGTGAAAATTGCAAACACAATTAGAGATACTGAAACTTGATTTCTATTACTTGAAAAAGTTAAGAATACAGCTGAATTGACTAACCAAATGCTTAAAAGCTTGAATATTACACTAGAATTTAAACTCTTAATTATACGACATACAATGAAAACTAATTAAACTACTGCCTTGCTTCCTTGCATTCTCTTCCCTTTTATAGCCATGGATTAGGTTTTGTGAAGACTTTGGAGCATTTCCCACTTGCAATCTTGACCCTTGGATGTCTGAAATCCATCTCAACCGTTTATACGATTTTGGCGGGAAAATTGGTTTGGACTGTTATAGGCGAGAGGGGGGTGGTGGCATTAAATGCTGAGGTGATTTGGGGTGCAGAGGGTGTGGGGAGGTGATGATGAGACTGGCAAGTGGTGGTGGTGGGCTGCAAAACCAGGTGGTATGGTGGTATTGCGTTGGTGAGTGAGGGAGAGGGAAATGGTGTAGGTTTGACCGGTATTTGACTCAGGGTCAAAGTTTGACCCTGGTATTTGTAAAAGGAGTGGGTTTGTTTGTATTTTGGGCCAAACAAGGGATTGGGCTTGGGGAATTGTGGATTGGACTTATTTTTGGTTTGGGTAATAATATTTAAGGGTCCAGTTTTGGTTTAATGTTTACAAGGACCAAGTTTGTAATTATTCGAAAGTTTGGGGGTATAATTTGGCATTATTACAAAGTCTTTCCAAGGGTATTTTATGCCATATGATGAATAGTTCAAGGACCTGAGATGATTTTTCCATTTTCAATTTCCAGGGACTAAATCTGCCAAACTTACAAACTTCAGGGACCTGTTTTGCAATTTCACCAAACTTTGTAACAAGGACCAATCCTGCCATATATGAGAAGTACAAGGACAAAATTTGTTTTTCTCAAAGTTTTAATATCCCAGGGACCATTTTTGACAATTTTCCAAACTTCAGGGACTAAACTTGACATTTTGTGAAACTTTGCACCAAAGGACTAATTATGTAACTTTTTGATTTAAAAGGACCTTTGGTGACTTTTTCAAGTTTTTAGAACAACTAGGGACTAGATTTGACAACTTTTGAAAGTTGAGGGACTGAAACTGCCAATTTTGCAAACTTTGTACGTTTTTCATCTGTTTTTTATTGTTTTGCATTTGAAACATATAAAACACATTCCTGGGATATTTTCACTATTTTGATGCAATATTGAGTGTTTTTAGATGTTTTGGCAGCTCAGAAAAAGGTAGAAATGATGAGTATTTACACACTCATCAATGATTAATAGCGGGAACATTGTTTAGCGAATAGCTAATGCCAACAATAGTTTCGGCAGAAACACAATCCTTTAACAGCCCATCGTCACCACTAAAATATTATCTGGTACTAACAGATTGAGGTTCCGACAAACATATTCTAGAATTTTATGGAATAGAGGATGCTCACTGGTCCCTCATTTTTTACGGATTTCTTTTAGAATATCAAATTTTCACATGAAATAGATACCTAGATATGGCTACTAAATCAGCTTTAGACAATTGCTAGAAAAAAGACTTTTGGGCTAGGCGTTGCGGTTGCGCGAAGTTCTTTATTAATTCTTGAAGAGAGACTGGTGGGAGTGGGGGTAAGGGAGTAAAAACTGGTGGTTCCAGCCGCGAAAGTCGTAGCTACTACTTTGTGCCAATGATGAGCATGGTGGGGTTGCTTTAAGTTGATGGTTAAGAGCATTGATTTTCTTAAGAAATTCCTTTAGATATTGAACGGCGTTTCCAAAATTTAAAGCTACATCCAACTGAAAAATCAAAACATTTATGGTGGTCATGAAGGGTTGGCTTAACACATAGATTAGCTTAATCACGTTATAATTCAGCTCGAAATAATTCACTTGCATGATCAAATAATCTTAGTGAGTTGATGAGCACCTATAACCTTTAAATATTACTACGGTTACCTATATGTATCTCCAAAATTACAATGTAACCTCAGAAGACGGCCTTTGAAATTGCGAAAACTAACGAAATATGTGATTATAACTTGATATTTTCTACAATAAAAGTAAACCTGGGCTTATTGTTCGGCCTTTAGCACCAGGTTATCCACATTTGCTTCTGTATTGCCTACACATCAACATTTTTTGGTCGCATGTCTCTTTTTCCAGGTCTGCCCTCAGAGAAACACCATCCCTCAAGATTCCTTAAAGTAAGCCTGCAAAAAGAGGGTATAATGTATAGCCTAGTTAATAGTTAGTGATCACCATGCAGTTCTTACAGGTGTTTATATATGTATGAGTATGAGAAAATCACAGATTTTAAGCATGAAGGAATATACATATATGGTTTGTGGTCTATAGTGCATTGCCATTTCCTTGCTTCTTCACAACTGAATCCTGAGATTCTGTATGCGGCATTCAGCTTAAGCACTTGGTTGAAATATTGTGTGTCTTTAACAACCTTGTTCGCTTGTATTGCGTCAGCCTGAGATACTGAACAGTTATTTATAGCATAGTAAGTGTATATTAAATACTTTAAACTAATAACAATTTGTTTGTAAATATTTATTAACCATACCTCTTTGCCAATGAATATGCAGCAAAAGCCCGTAGGTTTAGGATTTGGCACACTTAGGGTAACCCATTTTCAAAACGGACACCTCTAACTGTGGTGTATTGAACACCTTCCTATGGATTAAGGGAGACCTTGCATTAGATTGAGACTCATGGTTTTCTAAACGATCATGGAATGAATTTGACTCTTCTATCATTGATTATACATTATTTAAGAGCTTATTTGCTTAACATTCTATAAAGCATATATAACAACAGGCTGGTAAATGCTTATGGTAAGCACAAATAAATGTAATATACATTCTTTAAAAGTCAAAGGGGGTGTTTGAATTAGCTTATTTAGTCGGGCGTATGGGCTTATACGAATGTCGAAAAGCTTATAAGCCATCTTGTTGCAGCTTATACAAAGTATTCCGTGCATATACGATCAACTTATTTACAAAAACAAACCACAAATTAAAAATGTAACAAAATTTAAGAATATTACTTTGTTTTTCCAGGTTTGGCGTTTCTTAACCCCTTGCTACCATAACATCCAGATTTCTTATGACGTATCTTATCAAGGAATGCTGCACAGATTAATAATTTGTCAAACACTTTAAAAAATTGATCTTAGAATTGTCACAATCTCAAATCTCACAAGCACATCCAACAATATTAATAACAACAACAATATTAATAACTATCAAATATAGTGCATTTGTTTGAACTCGTAGTTGTTCAACACAAATGGGATCCGTCAATCCCAATAGATCTATTCACAATATTCGCGCTCACTATAGCTAGTGACTAATGGTTCATGATATAGGGACTTCGAACATGGCAATCGTTACTTACTGACAATAAAACATAGTCGGGTAAGCATACAGTAGAAAGCATTGTATTCGAGTAGAAAAATAATAGCATGTATCCCCCCCCCCCCATGGGTTTGTAAAATAGTTAAACAATAGAAAGGGGGCTACGAACTCACCTTAAGTTATGTAGTAAGTAGTGAAAATGATGGTAGAATCGCGAAGGTTTCTACGAGCAACCTATAATAGAATGTTGCGACTTAGGATTGGAGTAATATCAAAGAATATGATGAATTGCCTATATATGTCTTGCATTTAGTCCATGATGTAGTACTTAGTATAGTGTAAGTCTTTGAACAAAAATGGTTTATGAAACATGTATAGTTTGTATATCGCTTACTACCGTTCGGGCCGACATAATTCAGAGGCCATGTAGTAAACGTTCGAGGAGCCAGGACACTTTAATTCGTAAATCCGCAACTCATCTCGACGGTTTACTTTAATGAACCCCTCACATGAGGCTCCCTACTATTGTAGTATTTGATAAAATATATATAAGTTTTTGATCCGAAAAGTTACATGTCCAAGTAATTGAATAAACTTAGGAAAGTTTACTTTTGGATGAAGATTGTTATTACAATGAGTTTCTTGAGTCTAGTACGAATATTACTTGTAAAGTTTCATGCGTGTTTTGATGGAGTAGATCCAAATTGGATGTTTATGTTGCCATTAACTCTTTAGTTCATGTTTTCGTCTTGGTAAGTTTATATGGTCTTTAGCCATGGCTTTTCCGTGACCTTGGTCGTTGTTACCATAGGCTTGAGACTCAACCTTGGCCTTAGCCATGGTTGTGGTCTTGGCTTTAGGTAATTAGACCTCTTGGTTATAACTAACCATAGCCATTATATGGTCATTTGGTGTTAAAAAGGGGCTGTTAAGAATTTGAAAAAAATATCACTCGTTAAGCGTTTTCAGGGCTCGAGTTTCTTTCTCCCTGAACGAAAACGTCGTTCTGGACAACTTTTGTGTTTTAACTTTTTGATGAATCGGAGCACAAGGGCCTTTTTCAAAATGGTCAGATCGTTAACAGTTTGTTTTAGGCAGTTTCGGCGTTTTGGTTTCGCTAACTTCTTTTGGCCATAACTTTTGACTCGTGTACTCGTTTTAGGTGGTTCAAATTGCTATGTTTTCCTTTTTAAGCCCTCTATAACAGTAGGTAAGTGTTTCATATCATGGTTACTCTATTTTGGTCGTGGTTCTCAATATAAGTCACTAGTTTTCTTGTTTACTAAACATAAGTTAATATATAGTTTCCAAAACTTGTTTTAATGGTTTTTATACATCATGAATATAATAACAAGACCATATATAGCATGAATGAAATATAAATAGCATGAAAATGATATTGAGCAAGAAAGTGTATTAGGGTTTCTTACAACTTTTGGCTTTCTAAAGAAAGGAAGTCAAGTATGAAACTAGGACTCTAAACCTATGCCTGTAAACCCTTCACCACAACTCTTGTAAACCATTGCTAACCTTTACATAACCCTTGTGAAAACCAATTAACCTCAGCCCCTAATCACCTTTTGTAGCTCCGAATTCAACCATGGAATCACCAAACAAACTCTTAATTCATGTAGAGACTAACTAGGCCTTCAACTCTTATGTGTAACTTGGAACTTGGAAATCAAAGGATCAAGGTTTATGAATTGTGTGTGTGTCGTTTGGAATGAAGAGAAAGGAAGGAATGAGCCTTGCATTTATAGCATGAAGAGGAGGTTAGGAAGGTGCCTAGGAAGGTGCCTTAAGGAGGTGCAAGTATTAGGATATTTCCTAAGACTTAAGGATGAAGTTTACTTAACATGCTAAAGCTTCCTATGTAAGTTTCCTATGATCTTATGCTTGTGACTCATTCAAAAACGCCCCATGTGGCTTAGGATAGAATTTTGGGAAGTCTTGTATGACTTGGATACTTATCTAGACTTACGGAGTGAGTTTTGGTCCCGGTAATCGCTAACGGTAAGTCGTTAAGTCATGAAAGTTAAAATCAGGTATCCTAAAAATATGAAACTAATAAATATGTTAGAACTTATTAATATAACCTATCTTAGCATATTTAATGAGTGATAAGTTCTATCGGGTTGCTTAAACACTGTTAAAACTGGAAACGCGGGTCTAAAACGCATAATTCGCGTAAAACGCTGAACTGGAAAACGTAAAATTCCAAAACTTTTGGAATTGTCGTAAAATGAGAGAAAATCATATTTCTATTGTTTATAGTGTTTTATGGACATATCGGGATGCTGGAATGCCGTTTAAACCTAAAAGTAAATCTCGGACATGGTTTCGTGATTTTTGCAGAAATGATCCGATGAGTGTCAAACTCTCGGATTATCATATTTCTATTGTTTATAGTGTTTTATGGACATATCGGGATGCTGGAATGACGTTTAAACCTAAAAGTAAATCTCGGACATGGTTTCGTGATTTTTGCAGAAATGATCCGACGAGTGTCAAACTCTCGGATTATCATTAAAATAGTTTAACTTACGAGAATATGAAATAAAAATTTCGGGAGTGAATAGTGAAAGTGAATAGTAGAAATGAATAGTAAAATTTTCGGGAATAGAAGTTAACCTAAAAATGCGAGTTGTTACAGTCTTTACCCCTTAAGGGAACTTCGTCTCGAAGTTCAGTTTATGTCAGGGGTTGAAGCGACGTCGGTGTAAAGATAGGGTTTCTTTTGGCGAATGGTTTCTAAGGTGGCTAGTGTTGTACTTTGATTCGTTTTTTCAGAGTATGGCGTAGGATGAGGCTTACTTTTATGTAGGAAAGGTAGAGTAAGAGTGATTAATTGTTGTACTCTATCGTATGAATACTTATGAATTTCCTATACTCACACGAAATTTGTTTTAAGATTATAGGTGAAAAGTTTGTTTCTAATAACACATACAGGTGACTATTCCCAGCATAACATGATCCCTCTTAAATTAGACATAGGTGATCAGGCTATGTATAATTTAGGACCGATAATGTGATGTTCGGTTTAATCACGTAGTATTGTGTTTCTTAAAAGTTTTAGATGGTATTCAATCTTGTAAAGCTGATGAGGGTGCTTGTGGTGTAACTAAGGATGATTTGAGCTTTAAAAGTGCATCAAGATCTGTTAATGAGCTTGTGGTTGCAACGGTTGTGAAGAAAATGATGGTGAAAAGATGAACGAGGCTTGTGTTCTTCATTTTGGTTTGATGAGTTTTAGTGGTTTGAGATGAAGCTGGGTAAAGAAGACATGGGAGATATGATAAGAGGGTTTTTGATAATGGTGTTGTGTTTTCTTCGTTGGCGCCATGATTCTATTATATAAAAGATACGTCGTGAGTAGAGAGTTGTGAAATAAGCATGATTTTTTATGGGAAATGATAGAATAAATACGTTGGAGGTTTAAATCATAACACATGATAGCATAAAGCAAGAGTTTTATTCATAAAACGTTGATTGATTACAAGATTGAAACTTATTACAACTTTCTTCCAAATCTACTAACTGATACTTTCAGTTTGGTAATTACAATGTTTTACAACTACTGCTAGCTATAACATGGATTCTACAGAGTTTACGAACTGTGTCTACTAAGTTTAGTAGTACAAAGGATAACTAGTATCATCGCACTAGTCTATTGCTGGTTAGAAGGTCCTAGCAGCTCTGATTGATTGGCAACTTCTTGGTTTAGTGTGTCATGGAGGTACGAGTCGATGAAGTTTGAGAGGTTATAGTGTCCATGATGACTTTCTTGTTGGATCTATGGTGGCCGTGATACGATCCTTAATGAGTGATCCAACTCATCACATGTAGGGATATAAAAGTGAAGTGATAGTGGTGGTGATAATGGTGCTAGTACATATTCGTATTCATCATCCTCCTCGGAGTCTGCCTCAACCCAATTTTGTTCAAAATAATTAGAAGTATTCGACGCAAAATTAGTTGGCATTGGTTCCTCCTCTTCTTCGTCGGTTAAATCATAGAAAGGTTCATTTTAGTCATCAGAAGCGAAGGCATTTACGAAGTCAAATCTGAACTCGGGTAAGGGTGGTAAGTCTTGGAAGTTATTAGGTAGAGTGGGAACATAATCGGGAGAAGTGGGTGCGCACATAATTTCTATGAGAAGAATTACAATGTTAAAACAATTCTAACATTTATGGGGAGTGCTTAAAATATGACAAGCGTATATATATATCGATATACTAATATGTTCATGTAGCATAACATGCATAATAAGTCCATAATTGTCTGGAGGATGGAAGGCACGAAGATCGGAAGGCTATAAACATGTTTTTACTTGTAATTGTTGTTATAGTTTAGGTCTCAATTAGACCTGTTTCTCTATAACCATGGCTCTGGTACCAATCTGTAACACCCCCAATTCAATGATGCAGCGGAATTCAATCTGGGTGTTACTCGACGGCACAATAGTCACAATAATAGAAAACGAACTCTAATTGAGTCGTTTTAAAAGATTTATCATTCCAATTATATAAATATCAGAGATTACAAAATGAGGTCCCAGATGGTTCCATGTTTACAATTTACATTAAATGAGTTTTCGAATGATAATAAAATTTATAGCCCTCTTGAATATCCGTGCTCCTCCGTGCCAGCCTCATTCATTATGGACCTGAAATACATGCTTAAAACAGTCAACACAAAGGTTGAGTGCAATTCGTAGAGTTTGTAGTTAAATCATTGAACACAATAATCGTAGTGTGAGCTATAGACTCACACTCATAGTTAGAAAACAAAACCGTTATTATTGCACTAAGTTCATGCAACCAAAGCATTCACATCGAACCAAAAATTGGCATTATAGAAGCCCTACCAAGGTAATATTGCCATTATACCTCTAACTATCAAATATAGTGCATTTGTTTGAACTCGTAGTTGTTCAACACAAATGGGATCCGTCAATCCCAATAGATCTATTCACAATATTCGCGCTCACTATAGCTAGTGACTAATGGTTCATGATATAGGGACTTCGAACATTGCAATCGTTACTTAGTGACAATAAAACATAGTCGGGTAAGCATACAGTAGAAAGCATTGTGTTCGAGTAGAAAAATAATAGCATGTATCCCCCTATGGGTTTGTAAAATAGTTAAACAATAGAAAGTGGGCTACGAACTCACCTTAAGTTATGTAGTAAGTAGTGAAAATGATGGTCGAATCGCGAAGGTTTCTACGAGCAACCTATAATAGAATGTTGCGACTTAGGATTGGAGTAATATCAAAGAATATGATGAATTGCCTATATATGTCTTGCATTTATTCCATGATGTAGTACTTAGTATAGTGTAAGTCTTTGAACAAAAATGGTTTATGAAACATGTATAGTTTGTATTTCGCTTACTATCGTTCGGGCCGACATAATTCAGAGGCCATGTAGTAAACGTTCGAGGAGCCAGGACACTTTAATTCGTAAATCCAAAACTCATCTCAACGGTTTACTTTAATGAACCCCTCACATGAGGCTCCCTACTATTGTAGTATTTGATAAAATATATATAAGTTTTTGATCAGAAATGTTACATGTCCAAGTAATTGAATAAACTTAGGAAAGTTTACTTTTGGATGAAGATTGTTATTACAATGAGTTTTTTGAGTCTAGTATGAATATTACTTGTAAAGTTTCATGGGTGTTTTGATGGAGTAGATCCAAATTGGATGTTTATTTTGCCATTAACTCTTTAGTTCATGTTTTCGTCTTGGTAAGTTTATATGGTCTTTAGCCATGGCTTTGCCGTGACCTTGGTCGTTGTTACCATGGGCTTGAGACTCAACCTTGGCCTTAGCCATGGTTGTGGTCTTGGCTTTAGGTAATTAGACCTCTTGGTTATAACTAACCATAGCCATTATATGGCCATTTGGTCTTAAAAAGAAGCTGTTAAGAATTTGAAGAAAAATATCACTCGTTAAGCGTTTTCAGGGCTCGAGTTTCCTTCACCCTGAACGAAAACGTCGTTCCGGACAACTTTTGTGTTTTAATTTTTGATGAATCGGACCAGAAGGGCCTTTTTCAAAATGGTCTGATCGTTAACAGTTTGTTTTAGGCAGTTTCGGCGTTTTGGTTTCGCTAACTTCTTTTGGCCTCATGTACTCGTTTTAGGTGATTCAAATTGCTATGTTCTCCTTTTTAAGTACTCTATAACAGTAGGTAAGTGTTTCATATCATGGTTACTCTATTTTGGTCATGGTTCTCAATATAAGTCACTAGTTTTCTTGTTTACTTAACATAAGTTAATATATAGTTTCCAAAACTTGTTTTAATAGTTTTTATACATCATGAATATAATAACAAGACCATATATAGCATGAATGAAATATAAATAGCATGAAAATGATATTGAGCAAGAAAGTGTATTAGGGTTTCTTACAACTTTTGGCTTTCTAAATAAAGGAAGTCAAGTATGAAACTAGGACACTAAACTTATGCTTGTAAACCCTTCACTACAACTCTTGTAAACCCTTGCTAACCTTTACATAACCCTTGTGAAAACCAATTAACCTCAGCCCCTAATCACCTTGTGTAGCTCCTAATTCAACCATGGAATCACCAAACAAACTCTTAATTCATGTAGAGACTAACTAGGCCTTCAACTCTTATGTGTAACTTGGAACTTGGAAATCAAAGGATCAAGGTTTATGGATTGTGTGTGTGTCGTTTGGAATGAAGAGAAAGGAAGGAATGAGCCTTGCATTTATAGCATGAAGAGGAGGTTAGGAAGGTGCCTTAAGGAGGTGCAAGTATTAGGATATTTCCTAAGACTTAAGGATGAAGTTTACTTAACATGCTAAAGCTTCCTATGTAAGTTTCCTATGATCTTATCCTTGTGACTCATTCAAAAACGCCCCATGTGGCTTAGGATAGAATTTTGGGAAGTCTTGTATGACTTGGATACTTATCTAGACTTACGGAGTGAGTTTTGGTCCCGGTAATCGCTAACGGTAAGTCGTTAAGTCATGAAACTTAAAATCGGGTATCCTAAAAATATGAAACTAATAAACATGTTAGAACTTATTAATATAACCTATCTTAGCATATTTAATGAGTGATAAGTTCTATCGGGTTGCTTAAACGCTGTTAAAACTGGAAACGCGGGTCTAAAACGCATAATTCGCGTAAAACGCTGAACTGGAAAACGTAAAATTCCAAAACTTTTGGAATTGTCGTAAAATGAGATAAATCATATTTCTATTGTTTATAGTGTTTTATGGACATATCGGGATGCTGGAATGACGTTTAAACCTAAAAGTAAATCTCGGACACGGTTTCGTGATTTTTGCAGAAATGATCCGACGAGTGTCAAACTCTTGGATTATCATTAAAATAGTTTAACTTACAAGAATATGAAATAAAAATTTCAGGAGTGAATAGTGAAAGTGAATAGTAATAGTGAATAGTAGAAATGAATAGTAAAATTTTCAGGAATAGAAGTTAACCTGAAAATGCGAATTGTTACAAGATATTCAAATGATTAGTGCGTCAATTGTTTAAATGATTAATGCATCAGAAATTCATGATAGTGCATCTGTTAGTATGATTAGAGCATCTAGGAAAAAGTTAAGGCATCTGTTTGGTTTGGTTATTGCATCTGAAATAAACGTCACAACATCTGTTGATGCATCCGTTGTGTATTATTAGGGCATCTATTTGTTTGGTTATTAGGAATTCGATTTACAGCATCTATTTGTTAGATTAGAGCATCGCGAGATAGATTGATGTATCCGTTGTGTATTATTATTAGGGCATTTATTTGTTTGATTAGTGCATCAAAAAAATGTGTTGCGGCATCTGTTAGTATGACAATAGTATCATGTTATAAGTTCGGGCTTCTGTTTGGGATCAACATGGCCGGCAAGTCTCTACTCCTGTCACTTTAGGCTGGTGTAGTCAACGTAAAAAATGTAAATGAGCTTTAAATGCTTATTTCCTCTCAATAGTTAGTTTTACGTCCTTGCTCCAACAGATACTTGATCTTGCCTGCTGCTTCCCTGAATTAAAAAAGCTAAGAAGTTATGACCTGCTACCATCTAGTTGGTTATATGACTATATCAGTTAACGTACGCATCTGTAAAAAAAAGTATGTGATACTATAATTAGTTAACATATCTGTTAAAAAATAGTCAATGCATATGTTTTATGCAAATAATGCATTTGTAGTAGAAAATATGCATATTTTTATTATGCCATTTTATTAATTTTTTTTACCATGACAATGACACTTTTCTTCAATTTCGATTACAGCAACAGAACTGGAAACTGAATGAGAGGAAAACAAAACACCATAATATGAAGCAGAGAAGTCACAAAATAGTAAGTCAGAGGAGGAAATTGGACAATTCACGAGGATTTTACATTATTTTTTAATGCATCTGTCTGATTATTTTTTGGTGCATCTGAAGGTGTTTGGTTTTGGTGCATCTGTTTGATTATTTTTGGTGCATCTGAAGGTGTTTGGTTTTGGTGCATCTGTTTGGTTTTAGTTAAAATAGCTTTTAGGTAGCTTGAAGTTGGCCCTTCAGGCTGTTTAGCATCAGCTTTAGCCCATTTACTTTTTGCTTATTGTGGTGCTTATCTTCTTATTCAGGATAGTTAGCTTAATTTAGTTGCACTTTAGGATTAGGTAGCTTATAGGTTTAAGGTTTTAGCTTATTTGCCCTAAAAAGCTGAAAAATTATTAAGCTAAAAACAATAATAGATGTAAGTTGCTGCCTCATGCTTGGCTTCTAGGGACTTCGTATATATCAATGTCGTTACAGCTATTTTGTTAGAGTTCTAGTTATCTTTCTATAAAAGTTTTGCTGATATTGGGGTAAATATATGTAGGATATTGAGCATGTACGACATAAAAGATGAAGATATCAATTTAGTGGCTAGTCAATCTCAGCTCTCAGCGCCACAATCAACACCACTCCAGATGCAACTCCCTATTATAGAATTGCCCAAAGTAAGTCGGTTCTTCCTTGTAGCTGATAGTATATTTGAGTCATGACATCTATTTTACTTGTTACTCATTTGGTTTCTCCAGTTTCCTGATTTTGTTTGTCCTCCTGTTAACTGTTGTGCCTCATCTTGTTTCACATAGTCCCTCCTTGTGCTTGTTAACTGTGGCTCGGGAAGTACTTTAGTGCATCAGTTTGAGGCACTTTAGTGCATCCATAGAATTGCTCAAAGTAAGCCGGTTCTTCCTTGTAGCTGATAATTAGAAAATCCAAAATTCTGGCACACTAAGGTGGCTTTCAAGGAATCAAATAATTAATATACATATTGTTGCGGGCATAACATATTCAATAACAGATAGGATAGCAACAAAAGGGATCTATACCTCTCGAAAACCTACAAGGAGGTCTAGATTAGTCACCCACTTATCTGTTTTCAACCATTTTGTTATAGTTTCACTACTAAGTTCAGGGCTGCAAAGTTTGAGCCATCGTCTAGGAGTTATGCCGTTGGTCTTATTTTGGAACTTAGTTGGCCATATAGCAGCTTAAAACTACAGGATTACATGGTAAGATTAAGTGGATATTCTCTTGTGAAAAGTGGTAGATGAGCTAGTTCCCTCGGAAAAACAAAGAAGATTACAAAATGTAAGTTTATCTTACCGTATGCCCAGATACCACACACAAGTTTGCCATGCACACAACAGTTTTATTTGGGTTGTGATCCAGAATTCACATATCATAAATCTTACTCATACAGCTGAATAAAAGAATTGTGTCAGAATAAGTGCCTCGTATATCACAACAGTAGCTGATTGCATGTATGATGACACTTTTTAACATTGTCAATGTCATTATAAGAAGCATATATGAGCTTTTGAAAACATAGTTTCAGGAGGTTGTATGCCATAAAAATAGACTATAATTGACAACTTGTTTGACCTATCCCACTTTTAGTTAGTTTTCACTCCTTTGCATGTTAGACTTATTAAGGCATCTATTTGCATGTTTAATGCATCTGTTTGGACACATTAGTGAATCCAATTGCATGCCCTTGATTCAGTAGTGTGTACCATCCAGTCATACTATATTGCTATGTACTTAAACCAAGAATTGTTGCTTCATGCCTAAGTTGTTGTGTGCGAAATTCAGTTCACTTACTTGTTTCATTTTTGTTTTTTTATAGTGTAGTTTTAGCAATGGGATTCACCTCCAATAATTGGTTACCGAGTTGGTATCACCACTGAGTTTTGAACTTCAGTGAGGTGTTCTGTCGACGTTCCAAACCAAGTAGTTTAGTGTCAAATTGAAACTAATGATTAGTTATATGGTGAATTCAATACTACATAACCCGTTTGAAGTTGATCTAAATGGTTAATGTATGATCTTGTTGCAATGAGCAACTAATGCATCTTTTTGTATAATTAGTGCATCAAAGAGAAGATACAATGTGGTTCTTACATTTGATTTCTTTCTCAGGTGGTTTACGGAGAACCATCCAGGAGAGACAAACCCATAGGGCGTCATCATGGGTTGACTCGGTAAAAGAGGCAGGAGATCAAAGAAGCTTTCAAGCTATTTGATACAGATGGGTCTAGTATGTTGTTTATATTAAGACTTTGGTTTGGGTATAACTGGTGTAAAATAATTACATTGTTCCAATGTGTTTGGTATCAACCTACTTATTTTTTAGGAGATAAACACCTTTAAATAAGCAATTCCAAACACCCCCTAAAATAAGTGAATTGTTTGTCTTTGGTGGTGTCTGGTTTTGTTTTTTGAAACTATTTATCTGATAATTGTCAATAAACAGTTCTTAATAGTTAGTTCCTGTATCAGTACATTTAAGAATGAACAAGTATATGAATAGTTATATTTTATGTTGTGCTAATTGGATGTCATGATAGTTTAATAGTGTATAGTAACTGCTGAAGTTTTGCTGTAGGCATTTTGGCGACACTAGGCTCTTAGATCACCTCCTCAAGCATGTTACAAACGAGGTGAATCCTGGTGGCACATTACGGTTCCGACGGTCACATAATGCTTTTGGTACGTTGGAAAACTGGCTCGAGGATGCTGATATTCCTAAAATCAGGAAGGACGCTAAGAACCTTTTAGGACTCCACCACCTGGTTGGAAGCCTGGTGATTCTCCATCCAGATGCCAATGGACTAGGTATGTCTCGGAGCTATAAGATACCAAGAAAAGACTCGAAAAGATGAAGAAAAATGAATGAAGAAAATTACCAGAGACTAGTGGTAAACATGAAGCTTTTGTTTGACAATCCTGGCTACTTTACTATATGTTTACCCTTTTGCTTCAATTTACTGTTTACCCAACTTGAAAGATTTAAGCATACTATTTATGGCTTTCTTAAAGCATAATATATTTCGGACAATTCAAGTCTTATTTTATATTTTTCTTGCTGGTGTTTTTATAATCGTTTCATTTTTCTTGTTGTTGTGTTTTTAACCAAAATCAGTCTTTTAATACATGTTTTAAATGATATTTGTGTTTCGAAAGCAACAAGCGTTGCAATACTGCTCTATAAAATATAAAAGAATGACATGATATGCAAAACAACCCTTAAAAAAATAATTGATCGGGTGAATTCCTAAAATGCGAGCAGTAACAAAAAAACTCAAAGATACTATTGTGTCACAACAAAATTAGATAAAACACAAAACAACCCTTGAAAAATATAAAAAGTTATAATAAGGCCCCTTGAGTTGGAAAAAAAAGAAGGGGGAATGGGAGGGTGAGATTTGTACACTTTTCCCACTTTTCTACCAAAGTGAGTTTTTTTCATGATCCCACCTATATATATATATATATATATATATATATATATATATATATATATATATATATATATATAGTATAATTGATTATTTTCTCTTTGGAGTGTAATAAATCTTGTTGAATCACTTTAGGAAAGTCAAATGGTATCACCTCCATCGTGTAATATCATGGAGTCGTATGTCATAATATCGTTTTTTATCAACTGGTATTGTATTGTTATCAATTGGTATCTTATTAGTATCAATTATTCTCTTAAATCATAGATTTCATATCGTGAGGCATTGATTAGACAATAGCGATAGCTTTTTCAGAAAGATCTTGACAGTTTCACGTTGCCAACACATGATATGGAGAGAGTAAGGGTACTCTTAGTATTTTGATTTTGAAGCATGAAAATTAAAAGAGTATACTTTTAAATTACTTGGATTAAAAAGTGTACATAATGAATCACCTTTCATCAAATTTCCCTAATAAAATTACAATATCATCACATTTCAGTTTTATTTGTATGAAAATTTGATATCCACATATGAGATATGGTTAGTATATTATCAGTTTTTTGTGTTTGTGAAACGTGGAAGTTTTATGTATTTATTTGTTTTGAAGGATGCTTTGTCTTTCAATTTTTGGCTTAAGAGAGTATTGTGCTATAGGTACCGGATCAATTAGAAAGAGAGCATATTTTAAAAAGTATAAAAAGTAACCAGCAAGCGACACGTGTTCTCAATCTATTTTACTTAAAATATCCGTTTAGGGGCAAAATCGTAATTTACTTGTTTTTTACTTTTCCACCTCAATTTTCAAACGCGCATATCTTTTAAACGACAAACTTTTAGAAAAAACCGATTTCACCATAATTTTTAAAATTTCATGCTCTTTAATTTGGTATAAATCTTGTTAAATATTTCGAACTTTTTTTTTTACATATTAAATGTGTATTGATTTTCTTGATTTTTTGGGCATTTTCGGCCCTATTTTTTACCTTTATAGATGCCGAATCGTAAAAAGCTTAAAACATGAAAGTTATAGATTTCCGTCCACTCTTTATCCAGAATTTTGAATCACTCAAATTTGAAATGATATGAGTGAGATATCGCACGTTAAAGATAGCGTTTTAGTCATATTTGTTGCACACAAGGTGTTTGATAAAATGTCTTGCTTAGGTTTTTATTGTTAAAATTGCGTCAAATGAACAAATTTTTGTACCACAATTCATCATTAATCATTTTATTAATGTAAGATTTTAAAAGTGATGCTTTTGTTAATTTTACACACCTCTATAGAGTAAACTTTGATTAATAAAGCTTTTGTTCATCAGTTTTATTTTACAGATGTTCATCAGTTATATTGATGAACAACTCTATTAGATGAGTTGATGTAGCTTAATTGATATACTGAACACATATAGCTTTTGTTAATCAGTTTAGTTTAGAGACGTTCATCGGTTATATTGATGAGCAACTCTATTAGATGAACTGATTTAACTTAACTGATATACTAAACAAGCGACTGCATTGATATTTAAACCAAGATATTCACCAAGTACATCATAATGTTTTAGAAATCTAAAGCTAATTAAGAAAAGTAACCAAACATTCAAGACTAGTTAACCAAACCAAACGCTACTTAACAAAAGTAACTGATGAACCTATTTTTAAATAACTGATGAACCTATTTTTGTTAGAGCGCCTTCTTTGTCTTCAGATATTTATCATCATCTTGATATGCTGCTTCTACATCTTTATCATCAACATAAGGAAAAAGTGTCTACACCGAGTTGTCATCCTCACTCTGTGAGCTATCACTCTTCATCCTGTTTACAAGCCTATACATCCATTCCCGCAATAATTGAATTCCTGTTATTATTATAATCATAATTAGTAATAATTGATGAACAAAAATAATAAATGAAAAAATAAATGACTGATGAAACAAAACATTTTGAAAAACAACCGACGCTAACTGATGAACCAAAACACTTTGAAAAACAACCGACGATAATTGACACTAACTGATGAACCAAAACATTTTAAAAAACAACCGACGCTAACTGGTGAACATACATAAAACTGATGAACATTTTGCTGTATAAAAAACATGATGAAAATTAACAAACACTAACTGATGAACCAAAATACTTTGAAAAACAACCGACGCTAGCTGATGAACCTATTTTTAAATAACTGATGAACCTATTTTCAAATAACCGATTATCAAACGCATTAGCAATAACTGATGAACCTATTTTTCAAATAACTGATGATCAAACGTACTAGCAATAACTGATGAACCTATTTTCAAATAACTGATGAACCCCATTCTTATGTATTCTATAAAGTTACTCTATCGAATCCGCAAGTTACTAAGTAAACCATGATCTAATCAATAAAATACTTTGAAAACATGATGAAAATTAACAAACACTAACTGATGAACCAAAATACTTTGAAAAACAACCGACGCTAACTGATGAACCTATTTTTAAATAACTGATGAACCTATTTTCAAATAACTGATTACAGGGACTTGTTTTGCAATTTCACCAAACTTTTTAACAAGGACCAATCCTGCCGTATATGAGAAGTACAAGGAGAAAATTTGTTTTTCTCAAAGTTTTAATATCCCAGGGATCATTTTTGACAATTTTCCAAACTTCAGGGACTAAACTTGACATTTTGTGAAACTTTACACCAAAGGACTAATTATGTAACTTTTTGATTTAAAAGGACCTTTGATGACTTTTTCAAGTTTTTAGAACAACTAGGGACTAGATTTGACAACTTTTGAAAGTTGAGGGACTGAAATTGCCAATTTTGCAAACTTTATACGTTTTTCATCTGTTTTTGATTGTTTTGCATTTGAAACATATAAAACACATTCCTGGGATATTTTCACTATTTTGATGCAATATTGAGTGTTTTTAGATGTTTTGGCAGCTCAGAAAAGGTAAAAATGATGAGTATTTACACACTCATCAATCCCCCAAACTAAAACATTGCTAGTCCCTAGCAATCTTTTGAGAAAAACTTGATGGATTTGAAAACCTCTTTACCAAAAGCCATCACTTCTGGAGTAGCCAGGTGTGAGAACTGTGGTACACCTGATAACCGTGTGATTTTGAGCAAACCACCAGCTGTCAACGGATTTGATTAGTCTTTACCAAAAACCGTTTGCTTCTGGACTAGCCAACTCTTGATGGACTAAGTCAACATCTTGGTGAGCTGATTACGAATTATGGATTTTCCACTGCCTTTACCACAAGCCATAATCTTGTGGGCTAGCCAACTCATTCGCTTTATGGGATATGGCGAGTTGATTTACCATACAATTTTTGGCAAATTGCAAGCCATCAACGGTTTTGAGATGTCTTTACCAAGAGCCGTTTGCTCCTGGACTAGCCAATCCATTTGTCATTTAGACTTTGGCGGACTGATTACCACAAAAATTTTGAAATAAAGTGAAAATTTTTTGAAAAATTTTTGGCCTAAAATGGGGGTACTTAGAAAGTATTTTGTGATAAAATTCGTAAGAATTCCCCCCCCCCCCCCCCCCCCCCCACACTAGAATTGAATATTGTCCTCAATATTCAAAGTCCCGGCTATTATGCCGAATCTCTGAACGGAAAAAGCTAATATTCGAAACTAACTGTGGAAATATCGATTTTATTTTTAACTTTATTTATCTGTACATATAAACATTTTCACTTTTTTTTTTTTTTTTTTTTTTTTGAACTGAAACTTATATACATATTTACTTTTCAAAAGGTGGGGGACGACCACTCCCCCACACTAGAGTGGTAGAAAGTAGAAAGAAGTCAGAAATACGGGTGAAAACCCATATACTTTGATAATTTTTGTTCACCGAGGCACTAGCTTGACTCGATCCTCGAATTTATTGGTCCATGGGGAAAGTTTGGAGATCCGGGACAACCATGGGTGGTATGTCCTCTCCAAAATAATGTTTCAAACGATGACCATTCACTTTGAAGTTGGGACCTTCTGATACGTGGGAATCGCACCAGGCTTTACCTCTCAAGGGATCTTGAGAAGCTTACAACCCCCACCGGGCAGTGTACCTGATCGTTGTAGTATAGTATAGTGACAAGTACCGAGGGATTGATCGTTCAGCTAGGAATAGTGTCGCTAGGATTAGAAAGCCTAAATACTAGTTCTAAAGGTGAGGGAAGATTTTTTTGTATTTTTATATTTTTTAGAAAGCAATTTAAAATCTCGGGTTTGAAGGATTTGGAGCGGAATTAGTTGCTATTCAACTAACCCAATACTAAGATGTAATCAAAATAAAATACTAAAAATGAAAATAAACTAAATTATACTAAAGTTGTGAGCAGTAATTGGAGAAAATGTGTTTACTTAGATTTCACTACTCCCTAGACATCTTTTACACGTTAATTACTTGTTATAATTGCATGGATGACGGATCGTATTCCTTAATACCATTCATGGGGTGGCACACTTAACTCCCCAATTCTATGAGCTCTTATCTCCTCCTACACCATGCCCAGCACAACTATAGGGATTGTAAACAGTGGCTCATGCATTAAATACAACCAATAAAGACCTAGTGCGCGTCGGTTCATGTTTCTTAAGACGTTCAAGCATGTTACCAATTAGAGATCTGCCAGTTTTCTTAAGCCTAGCATATAAATCATTCATCCAAGACAAGAATAAACAAGTAATCAACACATAATCAACATCTAGGTTTCATTAGATCTAAGCAAACACAAGATAGATCTAGCCTAGCATGATGGAATTAAGACAAGAACAAGATATAGACAACCAACACATAGACATATTAATTGAATTAGAAGAACACTTATCTTGATTAAACATGCAAGGTATCAAGGGGTTGGAACCCTTGCAAAACCTGTAAAGTTACACCAAAATCGTACTTAGGGTTTTTCCCAAAACTTCTCTCTTTAAATGTGAAAAATTAGAAAACTATATATAGGAAAAGGGGTCTGACGGCATCAAGACAAATCTTGTGACGCCGTCACCTCGCTGCCAAAACTAGTCTCGGACTGCCTAGATCTACATTTGACGCCGTCAAGACTTAATCATTTCCAGGCCGTCATGACTTTTTACTCTTGACGCCCTACCTTCATGACGCCGTCAAATCTCTTCTGGATCGTCATGGAATTTTGCTCTTGACGCCGTCAGGGAGTTGCTCTTGACGCCGTCACCTACTGTTCCCAGCATGGAAAATTAAGACTTTGGCGTTTTCTTCACTTTTATGCTCCAAAAATGTCCGAATTGCTTCCTTTTCCAGATTTCACTCCCAAAGTACCTAAAATCACAAAAGGAACGATTTAGGGCAATATTTGATCAAATAAATTCGAATTCCGGCTTAAATGACCCCCTAAAAACGGATCATTTTTCGCCTCATCATATACCCTTACACTTGAGATTTGCTTGTCCTCAAGCAAATGCGCTTTTATTCTAGTCAAAATACAAGTTAGGAGTCATTTAACACTAATATAAAAGTAATTACAACAAATAATCGTTCCGCTAAAGACCAATAGACAAGCACGGAGGTCATACACTAGCACCTCACAAATAGTGTTTAGATACTCACATCTCTCGGGTGTAATAAAGTGTAAATTACAATATGGAAACGGAAGATATCTCTCACTACCTGTCATAGGAAAATAGATTACCATAGGCTTGGGAAAGGATCAAACCTCCACCACATGGCGTAAGCACCTAGGATAAACTATCAAAGAGGTCTTTTAAAGGGTTGTAACGTTAGGTGTAGGGATATGAAATACACGGTTTTGTTGGATAAAGGAAGTTTTACTGGTGGCGAGTTAACAATCTTAGTCAATTACATGTACAATATGGCGTTGCTAAGCCAAAACTAGACTCGACTTAAGCTAATAAATGAAAAATAACAAAAACATAAAATGAACATAGAATGAAAAGGGATGGTAGTCCGTATGTTTTTCTCTTTTTTTTTTTTTTTTTTTTTTTTTTTTTTTTTTTTTTTTTTTTTTGCATACACTCTTACCCTACCATCCAAAATAATACATCATAGGGAATGGTAATTCCCCTTACACTTGAATCTTTACATACTTTACAATAAACTAAACTAATGACTCGAATCAAGAGAATCAAAACACTTGGAGCACTTTTAAGATTAACGTACATATGGGGGTAATATATGATGTTCTTCCCCATTACTCCATAAAATAAGTACTTACCCATGAGTCCCAATCGTCCCAAAACAATATGTGCAAGGATATGACTCGACTTAGCAACCATGTAATCAATTAGATAGTTAACTTAGGGTTTAACAAATAACAATAATGCACTAAAAATGAGCGCATACACGGAAGGCTAAGGCGATTTGGGTGTACATTTAAGTGGGGTGTAACAAATTCTTCCTTTAAGTAAAATGCTTAAAGTTAGAAACGAAAAGATAGGCTCGGAGGGGTGTACTAGGGGTTTCATGTACTAAAAATGAGTACAACGCTAAGGGTGTGGGAAAAATTAGTTGACTTAACTAGCCAAGTAATATGACTTAAATGGTCAAGTAATTATGATACGGGTTTAACACAAGGGTAATCCTAATGCCTCTTATCATGTAGTAAATCCTACTACACGAATGTAGTCTCACTAGCGGTCTCGGAATGCATCACTAACGCAAGTTCTAGAATCTAAATGCTACCGGTACTCTCATAAGCACTAATAGTAAATGCTTTTCCTATCAAATCTAAAGGCGAACCTCACATATTTGGGTGGAAAATTTTTCTAAATATACGGTTATGTGCTAGTCATACAATCTCCTATCCATGAGACGCTTGCTATGTCTAAAGTTTCACTCCTAAATGTTGTAAAAAATTTTAAATTTGGCACTAAAATTGCACTAACAAGTATTTCTCATAGTTTTATTACACATCTACCATTAAACAAAACAAACTCAAGCGAAAGTGCATATGTAAGGTATCATCTTTTTACCCTCCCCTTACACTTAAGATGAACATTGTCCCCAATGTTCAAGTAAAGAATGTAAAAGTGAAAAAGTAAAGAGAATGAAATCAAATACTCCCCTGATTCGCTCGGTATGGATAATAGGTGGCCAGGTTAAATCTTCCTCCAAGAAAATGAACAATCAAAGCTTCCCTTCCAGAATATAAATCATCTTCTTGTCATACATAACCTGTAAAACCTGATAAAATAGACAAGACAACCTCGCGTAAAATCGGCGGCATCCTATATAAGTTACTAAATCCTAGAAAACAAGATAAGATATAATGCTTGTGGAATGAAGTTTGCAGATCTCCTGGAGATTATAAAACTTAATAATTCACAAAAACCATAAGACTCCGTTAGAAAAACAAAATCGGTAAAATTTCCAGATTTTTACACCTGACGCCGTCAAGAGTAAACTCCTGACGCCGTCAGAATTGACCTGCAGAAATTCTTATGTTAAGTTTCCAAAAAATTTCTGGAAAAACTTGGTCCTACTTCCTGGAAAATCCTGCAAAACTTCATTATGACTCAATACAAGCATTTGACTTTAACAAGTACGAATATACATGTCCATTTAATATTGTGGAGAATCATGATCGGTTTTGTTTCTTAAAAACACATTTGGGGTTTCCCCTTACACTTATCTTTTGCAAAAATACTCTTAGGTGGAGTTAAGACTAGGCTAAACAACAAAGTAAAGTATTTCCACTATTTAGTTTAGAAACATGATCTACCAACAATAAAAATTAAGCATGCATACGGAATCATATAACAAACAAACAAAATAAAATCACACAAAATATGGGTTGCCTCCCAAGAAGCGCTTTTCTTTATTTACGAGTCTTGTAGCTAGACTCAAGGCCACGGGTTACTACGTGACCTCATCATTGGTTTCACTCTCTAGGTCGTCTTCTAAATTAGTTTTGTATTCCGGACCTAGTTGTAAGCATTCTTTATAGAAACCAAGCATCCTATTCTTTACATATTCTACTCCTCTACGTCTATCCTCCTCATTCCTATAATAAGCCGCTTGCTTGTGTTCTTTTTCGAAATTAGAGAGAAGGCGGTATTGTTCAATCTTGTAGGGCATTTGATTGGCAACCTCATCATTCTCTTCCTTGAATCTAACTATCCCTAAAGTCGGATCATAACTCATCCTAGTGGCTTCAACAAATGGTTTTCCAAATATTATTTGGCTTAGGCAAGCATCTATCACCGGACGAGTGTCTTCTACTATCATAAAATTGATCTCATAAGTGAGATTCCCTATAATCACATGCAATCCCTTCACTCTTCCTGCAAAATTACTTATCAGATTCTTGTTGGGCATCATCCTAAAATCAAGTTGCTTTTTCATCACCCAATTGTAATAAGTCCTAGTCATGATGTTCACGGGGGATCTAGGGTCGATGTAAGCTTTCCATATATGCATGTGCCCGATATTGCATGGGATGTTAATGTTAGAGGGGTCTCCCATTTTGATAAGGGGTGTGCCAAAGATATATGGTCTCTCGGGACTATCGAATAAATCCTTATGGTACTCCTGTTCTTCCTCGGTGGGCAACTTATCAAAGTATTTTTCTATAGGCTCTACCTCCTATAATTCCTCTTCCTTGTTAACCTCAACTTCCCTACTCTCATCCTTAATCTCGGCTTCTACTCTAACTTCATCCTTGTCACTCTCCTCTATCTCCTTATCTATCGGCTTAATGGTGACAACATTGACAAAGTGGACATGTTTGGATGATGAGGGATCCTTAATTTGGATTCCACTATTGGTGTCCCTAGTGTCCTTCCTAGGTGTGATTAACGCTTGGTTGTTGAGGGCTTTCAACAAGTTGTCAATTTTGTTGGTCATCTCCGTTTGTTGTTGGTTGAATTCGGTTTCAAACCTAGCTATGCGAGCTTCTTGAGATGCCATGAACTTTGACATCAATCCTTCAAGATTGTTGGTACTACCATAATTGTTAGAAGGATTGGTGTTGAAAGTACGGTTGGATGGTGGACCGTTTGGTTGGTAACGATTAGGCGGATTGGAAGAATTGGGTTGATTTTGTTTCCACCTAAGGTTTGGGTGATTTTTCCAAGAGGGGTTGTATGAATCACCGTAAGTGTTTGGCTCGGGCTTGAAAGTGTACCACTTATCTCCCGCTTCGTCGGTACGCGAGGATGCGTAGTCCGCAAAAGCTGTTCCGGGGAGTTCCATACAATCACGAGTGTCGTGGAGACCACTACATAATTCGCATGAAGAAGTGATTTTGTTCACTTGACTTGAAGGCTTAGGAGCTTCGTAAGATTTCATGAGAAACTCGACTTGGTCCTCAAGTTCCATGATCCTACGGTCGGGAGTGCTAGAATTGTTCGAAGGCAAAGATATTGCCTTGACCGTTTTGTTCAAATCACGGGGATCATTCCAACTTTCGTTGTCATAGAGAGCAAGATCTTCTATGAGTTCTCATGATTGTTCCGCACTAAGATCACGTAGCTTACTACCGGCCGATTGGTCAACGGCTCGCCTCGTGGAGATGTCGATATGGTCATAAAAAATTTGGACTTAGAGCCAAAGATCTATGCCATGATGAGGGACTTTTTGGAGTAAGTCCTTGAAACGAGTCCATGCTTCATAAAGAGATTTATTTTGACGTTGTTGGAACATCAAGATGTCATTTCTAAGCTTAGTAGTTCTTCCCGGTGGGAAAAATTGAGCAAGGAAACGAGTGGTGAGATCATCCCATGTGGTGATGGATCCCGCGGGTAAACGCTCAAGCCATTGACTAGCTTGATCCCGTAGAGAGAATTGGAATAGGCGTAAACGGGTAGTCTCTCTAGTTTCAACACATAGGTCTATGGAATCTACGATTTTGAGGAAGTCCTTAAGATGTTGGTTTGGATCTTCGGAACGAAGTCCATGGAATGCACATCCGCTTTGCACCAACCGGATGGTGTCGGATCGCAAGGGGGTCACATTGGCTCCGGTGAGCTCAATGGTGTTTCGGTAGCCTTGGTGGCTAGGTCGAGAATACTCTCCTAAGGTTCGGGGCCTAAGGGGTTCTAATGGTGGGTTTTGTTGTGGTGGGATGACGGGTTCAAAGATGTTTCCGTTGTCCATGATGTTGGGTGGTTACGAACAAAGACACAAAGAAATGAGATAGACTAAAGAAAACCTAAAAATAAAAATAAAATCTTACTAGAAAGGAATCTAGCAAGTAGACCTAATAAAAAGAAATTCTAACCTAGACAATAACTATTCCCCGGGCTGCGACGCCAAAAACTTGATACGTGGGAATCGCACCAGGCTTTACCTCTCAAGGGATCTTGAGAAGCTCACAACCCCCACCAGGCAGTGTACCTGATCGTTGTAGTATAGTATAGTATAGTGACAAGTACCGGGGGATTGATCGTTCAGCTAGGAATAGTGTCGCTAGGATTAGAAAGCCTAAATACTAGTTCTAAAGGTGAGGGAAGATTCTTTTTGTATTTTTATATTTTTTAGAAAGCAATTTAAAATCTTAGGTTTGAAGGATTTGGGGCGGAATTAGTTGCTGTTCAACTAACCCAATACTAAGATGTAATCAAAATAAAATACTAAAAATGAAAATAAACTAAATTATACTAAAGTTGTGAGCAGTAATTGGAGAAAATGTGTTTACTTAGATTTCACTACTCCCTAGACATCTTTTACATGTTAATTACTTGTTATAATTGCATGGATGACGGGTCGTATTCCTTAATACCATTCATGGGGTGGCACACATAACTCCCCAATTCTATGAGCTCTTATCTCCTCCTACACCATGCCCAGCACAACTATAGGGATTGTAAACAGTGGCTCATGCATTAAATACAACCAATAAAGACCTAGTGCGCGTCGGTTCATGTTTCTTAAGACGTTCAAGCATGTTACCAATTGGAGATCTGCCAGTTTTCTTAAGCCTAACATATAAATCATTCATCCAAGACAAGAATAAACAAGTAATCAACACATAATCAACATCTAGGTTTCATTAGATCTAAGCAAACACAAGATAGATCTAGCCTAGCATGATGGAATTAAGACAAGAACAAGATATAGACAACCAACACATAGACATATTGATTGAATTAGAAGAACACTTATCTTGATTAAACATGCAAGGTATCAAGGGGTTGGAACCCTTGAAAAACCTGTAAAGTTACACCGAAATCGTACTTAGGGTTTTTCCCAAAACTTCTCTCTTTAAATGTGAAAAATTAGAAAACTATATATAGGAAAAGGGGTCTGATGGCGTCAAGACAAATCTTGTGACGCCGTCACCTCGCCGCCAAAACTAGTCTCGGACTGCCTAGATCTACATTTGACGCCGTCAAGACTTAATCATTTCCAGGCCGTCATGACTTTTTACTCTTGACGCCCTACCTTCATGACGCCATCAAATCTCTTCTGGATCGTCATGGAATTTTGCTCTTGACGCCGTCAGGGAGTTACTCTTGACGCCGTCACCTACTGTTCCCAGCATGGAAAATTAAGACTTTGGCGTTTTCTTCACTTTTATGCTCCAAAAACGTCCGAATTGCTTCCTTTTCCAGATTTCACTCCCAAAGTACCTAAAATCACAAAAGGAACGATTTAGGGCAATATTTGATCAAATAAATTCGAATTCCGGCTTAAATGACCCCCTAAAAACGGATCATTTTTCGCCTCATCACCTTCTGTTGAGATAACTCAATAGTCCCGTATGGATATACTTTAGCAATAGTGAATGGTCCAGTCCATCAGGTTTTTAATTTCCCCGAGAAGATCTTTAATCTCGAATTGAAAAGAAGGACTCTGTCACCGACGTTGAAAACGCGGTTCTTAATCTTAGAGTCGTGAATCTTCTTTGTCTTTTCTTTGTAGATCAAAGAGTTCTCGTAGGCTTGATCACGAAGTTCGTTTAATTCATTAAGTTGAACCTTACGATGATCACCCGCTTTATGAAGATCATAGTTTGCATGTTTCAAGGCCCAGTAGGCTCTGTGCTCGAGCTCGATCGGTAAATGACACGCCTTCCCGTATACAAGATTGTAGGGAGTACACCCGATGGGTGTTTTGTAAGCTGTACGGAAGGCCAAGAATGCATCATCTAGTTTGTCCGACCAGGAAGTACGGTTTTCACCTACTGTCCTCTCAAGAATCCGTTTAATACCACGGTTTGAAACCTCCACCTGCCCACTTGTTTGTGGGTGATACGCGGTAGAAAGACGATGAGTAACACCGTACTTAAGCATGACTTTTGCGAATTGATCATTGCAAAAGTGAGTACCGCGATCACTAATGATGGCACGGGGAGTTCCAAAACGAGCAAAGAGGGATTTCAAGAATTTCACAACAACTCGGGCATCGTTAGTGGGTAAGGCCTTAGCCTCAACCCATTTTGACAAGTAGTCAACAGCCACGAGAATGTACTTGTTTCCACGAGAAGATGGGAATGGCCCCATAAAATCAATGCCCCAGACGTCAAAGATTTCACAAACTTGAATGGCATTTTGTGGCATTTCGTTCTTTTGTGAAATATTCCCGTGACGCTGACAAGCATCACAAGCTTTGACTAACTCGTGGGCATCCTTATAGATCGTGGGCCAATAGAAACCGGAATCAAACACCTTTTTGGCGGTGTAGTTAGGACTATGGTGGCCCCCGGTGGGTCCAGCATGGCAAGCCTTGAGAATATCTGCGGCTTCCTGTCGGTATACACATCGCCTGATGACTTGATCGGCACAGATTTTGAAGAGATAGGGGTCGTCCCAGAAGTAATGTTTAACGTCTTTGAAGAATTTGTTCTTCTGTTATGACGTCATCCCCTTGACGATGAAGTTACCCGCATGGGAATTTGCAAAGTCGGCAAACCATGGGGTAGTAGAGTCACCACGAAAAGCAACCACATTGAGTGTCTCGAGAGGAAATGTTTCATTTATTTCCTGTTTCTCGGACACATCCTGATGAGGGTTTTCTAATCGTGAGAGATGATCAGCAGCAAGGTTCTCGGCTCCTTTTTTATCACGGATAATGATATCAAATTCTTGGTGGAGGAGAACCCAACGGAGTAGTCTCGGCTTTGCATCTTGCTTTGCAAATAGGTACTTCAAAGCCGAGTGATCCGTATACACTACGCATTTAGTCAAGATTAAGTATGACCGGAATTTCTCAAAAGCATACACCACAGCTAGTAGTTCTTTTTCAGTGGTGGTGTAATGACTCTGAGCCTCGGTCATAGTTTTGCTTGCGTAGTGTATAAGCTGAAAGTATTTTGCTTTACGTTGCCCCAAGACCGTACCTATGGCAAAATCACTAGCATCGCACATAAGCTCAAAAGGTAGGTCCCAATCGGGTGCAACAAGAATCGGTGCCTCGGTAAGCTTTTTCTTTAATGTTTCAAAAGCTTCGATGCACTTAGGAGAGAAGATCAAAGGAGCATCCTTCTCGAGGAGATGGGTCATAGGCCGGGCAATCTTAGAGAAATCTTGGATAAACCTACGGTAGAAACCGGCATGACCCAAAAAGCTCCTAACACCTTTAACGGTGGTGGGATGAGGTAACTTAGCGATAACATCGATTTTGGCTTTGTCAACCTCAATCCCGTTCTTTGAAATTTTATGGCCGAGGACAATGCCCTCTTTAACCATAAAATGGCTCTTCTCCCAGTTGAGACTTAAATTCGTTTCTTTGCAACGTTTAAGCATTTGTTCCAAGTGGGAGAGACAAGACTGGAATGAATCCCCGATGACTGAAAAGTCATCCATAAATACCTCCATGGTTTTCCCGATCATGTCGGAAAAGATAGACATCATGCACCTCTGGAACGTGCCTGGTGCATTACATAAGCCAAAAGGCATACGTCTGTAAGCAAAAGTTCCGTAGGGGCATGTGAAGGTAGTCTTCTCTTGATCCTGTGGATCAATGGGGATTTGGAAGTAACCCGAGAAACCATCGAGGAAACAATAGTATTCATTCCCCGCAAGTCTTTCGAGCATCTGGTCCATAAAAGGGAGAGGAAAATGGTCTTTACGGGTGGCTTCATTCAACTTACGGTAGTCAATACATACTCGCCAACCCGTGACCAAACGAGTTGGAATCAACTCGTTTTCCTCATTGGTGACAACGGTTATGCCACCCTTTTTAGGAACACAATGAATTGGGCTAACCCAAGGACTGTCAGATATAGGATAAATCAATCCCTCATCAAGAAGTTTTAGAACCTCTTGTTTGATAACTTCGTGGATTTTGGGATTTACCCTTCTCTGTTGTTGCACTGCTGGCTTAAAGTCATCCTCCATTAAGATTTTGTGTGTACAAAAGTCCGGGCTTATGCCCATAATGTCGGAGAGTTTCCAAGCAATTGCTTGCTTGTTTGCCTTAAGAACCTTTAGGAGTGCAGCCTTTTCCTCATCTTTCAAGTCTTTAGCAATAATGACGGGTAATTTATTATCACCCTCCAGAAATGCATATTCTAGATGAGGAGGCAAGTCCTTGAGCTCAACCTCGGGAAAGTCTTCAGTTATTTCAACATTTTTGACTTCCGCTTTATGAAGTATTTTTGGAGACGGAGAGGGTGAAGGATCGTCATTTAACAATCTTTCAAGAAGAAGAATGTCCCCCTCCGGGTCAAGATAGTTTTCATCAACCCCATGAGGGATTGAACTATCCTGAGAAAGAAAAGCCTCGACCTCTTCCAGAAGGAAGTCACTTCCCTCAAGCGGAGTGAGGGAAGGGGAAGAGTCGGAAATGATAGGATCAGTAGAAGGAGTGGTACTGCCACTTGCTGAGAAACCAAGGACTTCTTGAGAATACTCCTCAGACGCAACATCGATGATGTCAATTCGGTTAACCGTTTCAGCGTCATAGTTGGAGGAGTATCTTGAAGTCTGATCAAGATTGAATGTGATGGCTTCACCACCAACACGTAGAGTGTTTTCTTCTTCGAATACATCGATTAGAGCACGACCCGTTCTTAAGAATCCCCTTCCGAGAATGAGAGGAACTCTTGGGTCAGCATCGAAATCAACAATTACGAAATCTGCCAGAAAATGGAACTTTCCTACTTTCACGAAGATATCTTCGGCAATGCCGAGAGGACGGGATATAGTACGGTCTGCAAGCTCGAGAGTCATGCAGGTAGGAGTGAGAGCCGGAAGAGAGAGTCTTTTCCAGACTGATTAAGGCATCAGGTTAATGCTTGCGCCAAGATAGGCCAAGGCAAAGCATTCAACCATCCCCGGGAAAATACAAGGAATGAGAAATTTCTCGGGATCTCCAAGCTTTTCGGGAAGCTTTTTCAAGAGCACTGCTGAGCAATGCTCATTAAGTGGAGTTTTTGCCATCTCACAGAGTTTTTCTTTGTTGCTTAAATGATTTTTGATTGTTGAAGCACATTTAGGCATGAGAAGAAGAGCATCCGCGAAGCTAATATCGAAGTGTAACTCTTGAAAAATTTGATAAAATTTTTCCATCTGATGATTAGCTCTTTCGCAGTTCTTTTGATCATTCATACGTGAAGGATATGGAATTGAAGGCTTAGGATCATTTTTTGGAATTTCATCAGAACTCACAGGAGGATCAACTACAACTTTCGACTTACGAGTCGGGACCGGGACAACTTGAGGGTGGACGTTGTTGATACCTCCGTTATTAGTAGGAAGTAACGTGTCCGTAGTAACCTCAGGTTCACGTTCCGCTACCTTGGTAGGAGGAGAAGAAGAGGTAGAGGGAATCGAGGGTCCATTGTATGATACCCCACTTCGGGTAGTGATCGCTTTGAAATCGCCCCTCGGGTTAGCGATCGTGTTGCTCGGTAGTGTACCCGGGCCCGAGGGTCGATCATTTAAAGACTTTTGAAGCTCAGAGATCTTGCTGATCAATAACCGATTCGTTTCCTCTTGTGCTTTCATGAATTGTTTTAGCACTTCATCGGAGGAAGACGAGGGTGGAACAAAGTTTTGATTTTGATTAGGAAGATTTTGAACACGGTTGTTTTGAAAATTCCCTTGATTTTGATTGTTGTTACCCTGAAAATTGTTTCTCTGATTGAAATTACCCTGATTGTAATTCCCTTGATTCTGACTTCTTTGAAAATTTCCTTGAAAACCTTGATTTTGATTGCCATTTTGAAAATTGTTTTGATTAAAATGACCTTGATTTTGGTTCGGGTTTTGGAAATTTGAGTTTTGACCTTGGTTAAAATTCTGATTCGAGTTACGGTTTTGATTTTGGTTAAAACCGGGAGGTCCGAGAAAATTGTTGGAACGATAACTCAAGAGATTACGGTCCCCTTGTGGTTGGTAAGAATTACCCCCCATGTTGTAGGAACCGTGAGCAGCATAAACGTTCTCTTGATGAAAACCAGCAGTTGCTGGACACTCGGAATAAAGATGTGGGCCCCCACAAGTTTCACAACTTCGGGCCACGGCTTTCGCTTGTTGATTTTGAACCTGATTTTGTATCGTTTGGTTCATTCTCAACACAGCCGTAGAGATATCATCCATCTTTTTGGTAAGAGCAATTATTTCAGGAGATGATGATGAAGGAATAACTAATTTACATGACTCATCCCTCTCCGCAGAGGAATCCCAAAAGTTATGGTGGACAGTCATGTTCTCAATTAAGTCATAGCATTCTTCGGGACGCCTTTTCATAAAGGTCCCACCAGCAGTAGCATTGAGAATATCCCGGTGCCTCAATGTCAGACCATTATAGAAGGTATCTATGATGGTAACTTGTAACATATTGTGGTTAGGGCACCGATCAATAGCTAGCTTATAACGTTCCCAAGCCTCAAAAAGAGACTCATCGGGACGTTGCCGGAAGTTGCTGATATCATTTCGTAACTTGGTAACCATGGAAGGTGGAAAATATTTTGCTAAAAACTTGGTTACCATTTCATCAAAGGTACGAATAGAATTCTTTGGGACTCGGTCAAACCATGCAGTGGCATGATGAGTGAGAGAATAGGGGAAGAGATACAGCCGGAGGGCATCATCAGTGACACCATGCTGTTTCATGCTTTGGGTGACTGTGAGGTATTTATCAAGATGCTTGTTAGCATCGTCACCCGGTAATCCGTGAAATTGACACGAATTCTGGACTTGTTGGATCATGTGGTGCTTGAGGCCAAAGTCCGTAGCCTCAATAGTGAGTGGTGTAATAGGCCCGCCCCTCCCTTGCATGGTAGGCTGGCACAACTCCTCCATCGTTCGGAGATCGGGAGCTGGCTCATCCCTGGGAGGGTCAAGGGGTGGTAATGGTGGTGGTGGCCCATCGGCCATTTCGGTTTTCGGTTCTTCAATAACAGTACGTAGCTCGGGTACGTTTTTCTGATTTTTACGCTTTGTTTGTGACCGAGTGCGCATGCACTAAAAACAATTTTTCAAAACAAGATCGAGGCAAAACCACAATGAACTTAAACCAATAATCACAAGTGAATGGCTTCTTTAAAAAAGGTACACCACTCACAGGGATACAAAGGCAAGTTTTAATCTTTTGTTTGGGAACTTATTATGTCCACACCCCCAGTTGGTAGGTGTTCAGCCTTGGTTTGCGGTGGTAAGATTTTATGTATTTATTAATTAGAAAAATTGTTTTTGGGCTTTTGGGTGTGTGTGCAGAAAACTTTGGGGAAATATTTTTGGAACTGATTCGATAACCGAAATCGTCCCTTTAAAATTACTCGCAGGCTGGCGGGAGGAAGTAAATAGGTTTCCTCTTCAGTTCGCAATTTAATGTCAGAACTTACCTTAAACCAACTGTTTCAGGTTGTAATCTTAAAGAAAACGAATTAATTTAACTTCACAGTTTATTTTGATTTTTTTGGTGTTGTTAACACTTCAGGAAAAGTGTTAATGAACTTTTTTTTTTTGATATGATTATATTTTTACAAAAACTTTTTACAAATTGTGTGAAATTTGTACAGGGAGGGTTTTGAAAACCACTAAACTTAAAACGATTTTAAAAAACACGCAACAACCCCCCCGGCAGCGGCGCCAAATTTTGATTGGTCCCGAAACGGTCAGATATTATTGACCAAGGTCAATAAGTCAAAGACAGCTCCGTTCCGATTCTCCGGTGATAGTATAGTGTGTCCCCGGGTCGTTAAGTCCCAGCGAGATTGAAATGGTGCTTTGGAAATCGTTTATGAGAATGAGTGGCACTGAGGACAGTAGCCAAGATGATTGGGAATTGATTTTGCTACTGATATTTTGGTATTTGTACAATGATATAATATTCACAAATAACAGATATACAAATATGTGCACAAATTCACAATTTGGATTCACGTAACAGACAGAAAAGTGGGTTTTATCAGATTACAAACTACAGGGGGTGCAAGTGAACTTTTGAAAACTTAAAATTAAAATAAAATTTAAAATGAAAATGAAATTATAAAAATGATTATTTTACTATTTAAATATTACTTAATTAATTAAAACTATTTAAAATCTAATTTAAATCTAATTTAAATTAACTAAAAATGATAAATACTACAAATTAAACTAAAAACTTGCAAAAATATTTTCTAAACCTTAAAATGAACTTGAAGAAAGTATAAAAAATAAAAATAAATATTTTTGTCTTTTTATGAGTTTTTTATTAATTAAAAACTAATTATCATAATTAAACTAATTAAACTGTTTTAAATTACTAATAATACTAAATTAACTTAGAAAATTATGGAAAAATTTATAAAACTATTTAACCATCACAGGAATCCTACGAAATTATAAAAAAACTTCTAAAAATTATTTTTAGGCTATTTCACTAATTATTTACCTTTTAATTAATTTAAATCTAATTTAAATAATTAAAATAAGAAAAACGGAAAATGAATAGTAGAAACTAAAAATATATTTTCTAAAAGTCTTAACTAATTTATAAAGCCTAGGAAAAATATAAAAACCTACTATTATTAATTAAAATTTAAGAAAACCAATTAATTACTAATATTACATGTGTAATTATTTAAACTACTTTTAAATCTAATAAATAGTAAACTATTTAGGAAAAATCTAAGAAAATTATTTTAAATACTTAAAGGTACTAGGAAATTAAGAAAATTATAAAAATGGAAAAGTGCTTATAAATAAGCTGAAATGAAAAATGAAAAAGATAGATTCTATTAGATAGAAGCGATCACTAATTTTATGTTTGCTTTTTTGGTGTTTTTCTTTTTGGCAGCTAAATATGAGATGAAATTAAGAAACTTTTGTGAAACAACTTTTTACATAGCTTAAAAATAAGCTGTGTGCACCCCCTTAACCAAAACAGTTGGACTTTCTTTGACCAATTAGCAAATTAAGCACAAATGACTATATATGGGGTCCACTGATGAAAATTAAGGTTCAAATAAGCACAAGGGACTTAAATAAGCTAGAAACAACAAACTACAATCACTGATAAGCTAATTAGAAAGAAATAAGCACTTTGATACTTTCAGCTTAAACACAGAAATGGACAAACTTTAGGGTTGATTCCAGGTGGGGTCCACTAACCCTAAGGTCAAACAATTGGTCAAGGCTTGTAGCCTGGTAGGAGGGGGTTGGGAAAACCCAAGGTGGATCACTGGGACCCACTGAGGTGGCCTACAACAGCCACCAAAGGTGGTGGAGTTGTGGTGGTTTGCTGATGCAGGGGAGGTCAGTCCCCCTGCAAGTATGTTTGGCTAGGTGTGGGGTCCACAATAAAATCCACAAAAATTAAACAAAGGTTAGACCTTAAAGAAGAGCTGGGGGCTACTAAACCTAGGAATTTCAAGGTCTAGATCCTTGTTCAAAAATCAAAACAAATCAAGCCATTTTTGCAAAAACTGAAATATGCAACTTTAACTTTTCACCTTTTTGTTCCTTAGTTGACCAATGTAAGTTTTAATCTTACTCAACTGATTAATTATGACTTAACAAACTAAAATGGTTGATGGTAATCACTAATGAGCTAGGAAACAAAGTTTTGAGTGCCAAATCCCTCACAGTTAACTATGAAGGCACAAAGAATTAGATTTTGACTTTTTTACTCTATAACACTCAATGTTGAGGTTTGTTTGAACTAGTTTGATACTGAGAAAGAGTTTTCAACCAGAGTTAACAAACAAAAACTTCAAGAGCACAGTGAAATAACTAAATCCAAACACCCTCTTAAGCACTGTTATGAATGATTTTGATTGAGATTAACTGATTTACTCCATCAATCTGTTTCCAAATGCTTTAATATGATTCAAAAGGATGAATTAAGCTCAGAAACACAGGTTGCATTCACTTAAGCACAAGGAAACAATATTATTGCTATAATGACAGTATAAACAAAGATTGTGAGCAATAAAGAAAACTAAATACCAACACCAAATTTTAAGCCACAACCTTATCAAACGATACCTAACAAGCACAAAGGACACAGAATGTCAATAACAAGCAGGCTTATAGAAATTATAAGATTTAGAGGAAAATCAAATTGAGCAAAGCTTACAAACTACCCTTAGCATGAACAAAGGGTTTTCCACAGAAGCCTATCTTTAAATAGGCTTATCCACTTCCAAGCTTGCTCTCCATTGCTTCTGAATACCTGAAATTAATCTCAAACAAACCACAGTTGACTTATGTTGACTATTTTTATATTTTTTTGATTTTTATTACTAATACTGAATTTTATGGTCTCTATAAGCTTCAACAAGCTTAAGGGAACCTAAGTGAGCCTAAAAGTCCTTATCAGCAACATAAATAACAACAACATTTTATTTGAATTTTTTGAAACAAGAGTGAAAATTGCAAACACAATTAGAGATACTGAAACTTGATTTCTATTACTTGAAAAAGTTAAGAATACAGCTGAATTGACTAACCAAATGCTTAAAAGCTTGAATATTACACTAGAATTTAAACTCTTAATTATACGACATACAATGAAAACTAATTAAACTACTGCCTTGCTTCCTTGCATTCTCTTCCCTTTTATAGCCATGGATTAGGTTTTGTGAAGACTTTGGAGCATTTCCCACTTGCAATCTTGACCCTTGGATGTCTGAAATCCATCTCAACCGTTTGTACGATTTTGGCGGGAAAATTGGTTTGGACTGTTATAGGCGAGAGGGGGGTGGTGGCATTAAATGCTGAGGTGATTTGGGGTGCAGAGGGTGTGGGGAGGTGATGATGAGACTGGCAAGTGGTGGTGGTGGGCTGCAAAACCAGGTGGTATGGTGGTATTGCGTTGGTGAGTGAGGGAGAGGGAAATGGTGTAGGTTTGACCGGTATTTGACTCAGGGTCAAAGTTTGACCCTGGTATTTGTAAAAGGAGTGGGTTTGTTTGTATTTTGGGCCAAACAAGGGATTGGGCTTGGGGAATTGTGGATTGGACTTATTTTTGGTTTGGGTAATAATATTTAAGGGTCCAGTTTTGGTTTAATGTTTACAAGGACCAAGTTTGTAATTATTCGAAAGTTTGGGGGTATAATTTGGCATTATTACAAAGTCTTTCCAAGGGTATTTTATGCCATATGATGAATAGTTCAAGGACCTGAGATGATTTTTCCATTTTCAATTTCCAGGGACTAAATCTGCCAAACTTACAAACTTCAGGGACCTGTTTTGCAATTTCACCAAACTTTGTAACAAGGACCAATCCTGCCATATATGAGAAGTACAAGGACAAAATTTGTTTTTCTCAAAGTTTTAATATCCCAGGGACCATTTTTGACAATTTTCCAAACTTCAGGGACTAAACTTGACATTTTGTGAAACTTTGCACCAAAGGACTAATTATGTAACTTTTTGATTTAAAAGGACCTTTGGTGACTTTTTCAAGTTTTTAGAACAACTAGGGACTAGATTTGACAACTTTTGAAAGTTGAGGGACTGAAACTGCCAATTTTGCAAACTTTGTACGTTTTTCATCTGTTTTTTATTGTTTTGCATTTGAAACATATAAAACACATTCCTGGGATATTTTCACTATTTTGATGCAATATTGAGTGTTTTTAGATGTTTTGGCAGCTCAGAAAAAGGTAGAAATGATGAGTATTTACACACTCATCAATGATTAATAGCGGGAACATTGTTTAGCGAATAGCTAATGCCAACAATAGTTTCGGCAGAAACACAATCCTTTAACAGCCCATCGTCACCACTAAAATATTATCTGGTACTAACAGATTGAGGTTCCGACAAACATATTCTAGAATTTTATGGAATAGAGGATGCTCACTGGTCCCTCATTTTTTACGGATTTCTTTTAGAATATCAAATTTTCACATGAAATAGATACCTAGATATGGCTACTAAATCAGCTTTAGACAATTGCTAGAAAAAAGACTTTTGGGCTAGGCGTTGCGGTTGCGCGAAGTTCTTTATTAATTCTTGAAGAGAGACTGGTGGGAGTGGGGGTAAGGGAGTAAAAACTGGTGGTTCCAGCCGCGAAAGTCGTAGCTACTACTTTGTGCCAATGATGAGCATGGTGGGGTTGCTTTAAGTTGATGGTTAAGAGCATTGATTTTCTTAAGAAATTCCTTTAGATATTGAACGGCGTTTCCAAAATTTAAAGCTACATCCAACTGAAAAATCAAAACATTTATGGTGGTCATGAAGGGTTGGCTTAACACATAGATTAGCTTAATCACGTTATAATTCAGCTCGAAATAATTCACTTGCATGATCAAATAATCTTAGTGAGTTGATGAGCACGTATAACCTTTAAATATTACTACGGTTACCTATATGTATCTCCAAAATTACAATGTAACCTCAGAAGACGGCCTTTGAAATTGCGAAAACTAACGAAATATGTGATTATAACTTGATATTTTCTACAATAAAAGTAAACCTGGGCTTATTGTTCGGCCTTTAGCACCAGGTTATCCACATTTGCTTCTGTATTGCCTACACATCAACATTTTTTGGTCGCATGTCTCTTTTTCCAGGTCTGCCCTCAGAGAAACACCATCCCTCAAGATTCCTTAAAGTAAGCCTGCAAAAAGAGGGTATAATGTATAGCCTAGTTAATAGTTAGTGATCACCATGCAGTTCTTACAGGTGTTTATATATGTATGAGTATGAGAAAATCACAGATTTTAAGCATGAAGGAATATACATATATGGTTTGTGGTCTATAGTGCATTGCCATTTCCTTGCTTCTTCACAACTGAATCCTGAGATTCTGTATGCGGCATTCAGCTTAAGCACTTGGTTGAAATATTGTGTGTCTTTAACAACCTTGTTCGCTTGTATTGCGTCAGCCTGAGATACTGAACAGTTATTTATAGCATAGTAAGTGTATATTAAATACTTTAAACTAATAACAATTTGTTTGTAAATATTTATTAACCATACCTCTTTGCCAATGAATATGCAGCAAAAGCCCGTAGGTTTAGGATTTGGCACACTTAGGGTAACCCATTTTCAAAACGGACACCTCTAACTGTGGTGTATTGAACACCTTCCTATGGATTAAGGGAGACCTTGCATTAGATTGAGACTCATGGTTTTCTAAACGATCATGGAATGAATTTGACTCTTCTATCATTGATTATACATTATTTAAGAGCTTATTTGCTTAACATTCTATAAAGCATATATAACAACAGGCTGGTAAATGCTTATGGTAAGCACAAATAAATGTAATATACATTCTTTAAAAGTCAAAGGGGGTGTTTGAATTAGCTTATTTAGTCGGGCGTATGGGCTTATACGAATGTCGAAAAGCTTATAAGCCATCTTGTTGCAGCTTATACAAAGTATTCCGTGCATATACGATCAACTTATTTACAAAAACAAACCACAAATTAAAAATGTAACAAAATTTAAGAATATTACTTTGTTTTTCCAGGTTTGGCGTTTCTTAACCCCTTGCTACCATAACATCCAGATTTCTTATGACGTATCTTATCAAGGAATGCTGCACAGATTAATAATTTGTCAAACACTTTAAAAAATTGATCTTAGAATTGTCACAATCTCAAATCTCACAAGCACATCCAACAATATTAATAACAACAACAATATTAATAACTATCAAATATAGTGCATTTGTTTGAACTCGTAGTTGTTCAACACAAATGGGATCCGTCAATCCCAATAGATCTATTCACAATATTCGCGCTCACTATAGCTAGTGACTAATGGTTCATGATATAGGGACTTCGAACATGGCAATCGTTACTTACTGACAATAAAACATAGTCGGGTAAGCATACAGTAGAAAGCATTGTATTCGAGTAGAAAAATAATAGCATGTATCCCCCCCCCCCCCATGGGTTTGTAAAATAGTTAAACAATAGAAAGTGGGGCTACGAACTCACCTTAAGTTATGTAGTAAGTAGTGAAAATGATGGTAGAATCGCGAAGGTTTCTACGAGCAACCTATAATAGAATGTTGCGACTTAGGATTGGAGTAATATCAAAGAATATGATGAATTGCCTATATATGTCTTGCATTTAGTCCATGATGTAGTACTTAGTATAGTGTAAGTCTTTGAACAAAAATGGTTTATGAAACATGTATAGTTTGTATATCGCTTACTACCGTTCGGGCCGACATAATTCAGAGGCCATGTAGTAAACGTTCGAGGAGCCAGGACACTTTAATTCGTAAATCCGCAACTCATCTCGACGGTTTACTTTAATGAACCCCTCACATGAGGCTCCCTACTATTGTAGTATTTGATAAAATATATATAAGTTTTTGATCCGAAAAGTTACATGTCCAAGTAATTGAATAAACTTAGGAAAGTTTACTTTTGGATGAAGATTGTTATTACAATGAGTTTCTTGAGTCTAGTACGAATATTACTTGTAAAGTTTCATGCGTGTTTTGATGGAGTAGATCCAAATTGGATGTTTATGTTGCCATTAACTCTTTAGTTCATGTTTTCGTCTTGGTAAGTTTATATGGTCTTTAGCCATGGCTTTTCCGTGACCTTGGTCGTTGTTACCATAGGCTTGAGACTCAACCTTGGCCTTAGCCATGGTTGTGGTCTTGGCTTTAGGTAATTAGACCTCTTGGTTATAACTAACCATAGCCATTATATGGTCATTTGGTGTTAAAAAGGGGCTGTTAAGAATTTGAAAAAAATATCACTCGTTAAGCGTTTTCAGGGCTCGAGTTTCTTTCTCCCTGAACGAAAACGTCGTTCTGGACAACTTTTGTGTTTTAACTTTTTGATGAATCGGAGCACAAGGGCCTTTTTCAAAATGGTCAGATCGTTAACAGTTTGTTTTAGGCAGTTTCGGCGTTTTGGTTTCGCTAACTTCTTTTGGCCATAACTTTTGACTCGTGTACTCGTTTTAGGTGGTTCAAATTGCTATGTTTTCCTTTTTAAGCCCTCTATAACAGTAGGTAAGTGTTTCATATCATGGTTACTCTATTTTGGTCGTGGTTCTCAATATAAGTCACTAGTTTTCTTGTTTACTAAACATAAGTTAATATATAGTTTCCAAAACTTGTTTTAATGGTTTTTATACATCATGAATATAATAACAAGACCATATATAGCATGAATGAAATATAAATAGCATGAAAATGATATTGAGCAAGAAAGTGTATTAGGGTTTCTTACAACTTTTGGCTTTCTAAAGAAAGGAAGTCAAGTATGAAACTAGGACTCTAAACCTATGCCTGTAAACCCTTCACCACAACTCTTGTAAACCATTGCTAACCTTTACATAACCCTTGTGAAAACCAATTAACCTCAGCCCCTAATCACCTTTTGTAGCTCCGAATTCAACCATGGAATCACCAAACAAACTCTTAATTCATGTAGAGACTAACTAGGCCTTCAACTCTTATGTGTAACTTGGAACTTGGAAATCAAAGGATCAAGGTTTATGAATTGTGTGTGTGTCGTTTGGAATGAAGAGAAAGGAAGGAATGAGCCTTGCATTTATAGCATGAAGAGGAGGTTAGGAAGGTGCCTAGGAAGGTGCCTTAAGGAGGTGCAAGTATTAGGATATTTCCTAAGACTTAAGGATGAAGTTTACTTAACATGCTAAAGCTTCCTATGTAAGTTTCCTATGATCTTATGCTTGTGACTCATTCAAAAACGCCCCATGTGGCTTAGGATAGAATTTTGGGAAGTCTTGTATGACTTGGATACTTATCTAGACTTACGGAGTGAGTTTTGGTCCCGGTAATCGCTAACGGTAAGTCGTTAAGTCATGAAAGTTAAAATCAGGTATCCTAAAAATATGAAACTAATAAATATGTTAGAACTTATTAATATAACCTATCTTAGCATATTTAATGAGTGATAAGTTCTATCGGGTTGCTTAAACACTGTTAAAACTGGAAACGCGGGTCTAAAACGCATAATTCGCGTAAAACGCTGAACTGGAAAACGTAAAATTCCAAAACTTTTGGAATTGTCGTAAAATGAGAGAAAATCATATTTCTATTGTTTATAGTGTTTTATGGACATATCGGGATGCTGGAATGCCGTTTAAACCTAAAAGTAAATCTCGGACATGGTTTCGTGATTTTTGCAGAAATGATCCGACGAGTGTCAAACTCTCGGATTATCATATTTCTATTGTTTATAGTGTTTTATGGACATATCGGGATGCTGGAATGACGTTTAAACCTAAAAGTAAATCTCGGACATGGTTTCGTGATTTTTGCAGAAATGATCCGACGAGTGTCAAACTCTCGGATTATCATTAAAATAGTTTAACTTACGAGAATATGAAATAAAAATTTCGGGAGTGAATAGTGAAAGTGAATAGTAGAAATGAATAGTAAAATTTTCGGGAATAGAAGTTAACCTAAAAATGCGAGTTGTTACAGTCTTTACCCCTTAAGGGAACTTCGTCTCGAAGTTCAGTTTATGTCAGGGGTTGAAGCGACGTCGGTGTAAAGATAGGGTTTCTTTTGGCGAATGGTTTCTAAGGTGGCTAGTGTTGTACTTTGATTCGTTTTTTCAGAGTATGGCGTAGGATGAGGCTTACTTTTATGTAGGAAAGGTAGAGTAAGAGTGATTAATTGTTGTACTCTATCGTATGAATACTTATGAATTTCCTATACTCACACGAAATTTGTTTTAAGATTATAGGTGAAAAGTTTGTTTCTAATAACACATACAGGTGACTATTCCCAGCATAACATGATCCCTCTTAAATTAGACATAGGTGATCAGGCTATGTATAATTTAGGACCGATAATGTGATGTTCGGTTTAATCACGTAGTATTGTGTTTCTTAAAAGTTTTAGATGGTATTCAATCTTGTAAAGCTGATGAGGGTGCTTGTGGTGTAACTAAGGATGATTTGAGCTTTAAAAGTGCATCAAGATCTGTTAATGAGCTTGTGGTTGCAACGGTTGTGAAGAAAATGATGGTGAAAAGATGAACGAGGCTTGTGTTCTTCATTTTGGTTTGATGAGTTTTAGTGGTTTGAGATGAAGCTGGGTAAAGAAGACATGGGAGATATGATAAGAGGGTTTTTGATAATGGTGTTGTGTTTTCTTCGTTGGCGCCATGATTCTATTATATAAAAGATACGTCGTGAGTAGAGAGTTGTGAAATAAGCATGATTTTTTATGGGAAATGATAGAATAAATACGTTGGAGGTTTAAATCATAACACATGATAGCATAAAGCAAGAGTTTTATTCATAAAACGTTGATTGATTACAAGATTGAAACTTATTACAACTTTCTTCCAAATCTACTAACTGATACTTTCAGTTTGGTAATTACAATGTTTTACAACTACTGCTAGCTATAACATGGATTCTACAGAGTTTACGAACTGTGTCTACTAAGTTTAGTAGTACAAAGGATAACTAGTATCATCGCACTAGTCTATTGCTGGTTAGAAGGTCCTAGCAGCTCTGATTGATTGGCAACTTCTTGGTTTAGTGTGTCATGGAGGTACGAGTCGATGAAGTTTGAGAGGTTATAGTGTCCATGATGACTTTCTTGTTGGATCTATGGTGGCCGTGATACGATCCATAATGAGTGATCCAACTCATCACATGTAGGGATATAAAAGTGAAGTGATAGTGGTGGTGATAATGGTGCTAGTACATATTCGTATTCATCATCCTCCTCGGAGTCTGCCTCAACCCAATTTTGTTCAAAATAATTAGAAGTATTCGACGCAAAATTAGTTGGCATTGGTTCCTCCTCTTCTTCGTCGGTTAAATCATAGAAAGGTTCATTTTAGTCATCAGAAGCGAAGGCATTTACGAAGTCAAATCTGAACTCGGGTAAGGGTGGTAAGTCTTGGAAGTTATTAGGTAGAGTGGGAACATAATCGGGAGAAGTGGGTGCGCACATAATTTCTATGAGAAGAATTACAATGTTAAAACAATTCTAACATTTATGGGGAGTGCTTAAAATATGACAAGCGTATATATATATCGATATACTAATATGTTCATGTAGCATAACATGCATAATAAGTCCATAATTGTCTGGAGGATGGAAGGCACGAAGATCGGAAGGCTATAAACATGTTTTTACTTGTAATTGTTGTTATAGTTTAGGTCTCAATTAGACCTGTTTCTCTATAACCATGGCTCTGGTACCAATCTGTAACACCCCCAATTCAATGATGCAGCGGAATTCAATCTGGGTGTTATTCGATGGCACAATAGTCACAATAATAGAAAACGAACTCTAATTGAGTCGTTTTAAAAGATTTATCATTCCAATTATATAAATATCAGAGATTACAAAATGAGGTCCCAGATGGTTCCATGTTTACAATTTACATTAAATGAGTTTTCGAATGATAATAAAATTTATAGCCCTCTTGAATATCCGTGCTCCTCCGTGCCAGCCTCGTTCATTATGGACCTGAAATACATGCTTAAAACAGTCAATACAAAGGTTGAGTGCAATTCGTAGAGTTTGTAGTTAAATCGTTGAACACAATAATCGTAGTGTGAGCTATAGACTCACACTCATAGTTAGAAAACAAAACCGTTATTATTGCACTAAGTTCATGCAACCAAAGCATTAACATCGAACCAAAAATTGGCATTATAGAAGCCCTACCAAGGTAATATTGCCATTATACCTCTAACTATCAAATATAGTGCATTTGTTTGAACTCGTAGTTGTTCAACACAAATGGGATCCGTCAATCCCAATAGATCTATTCACAATATTCGCGCTCACTATAGCTAGTGACTAATGGTTCATGATATAGGGACTTCGAACATGGCAATCGTTACTTAGTGACAATAAAACATAGTCGGGTAAGCATACAGTAGAAAGCATTGTGTTCGAGTAGAAAAATAATAGCATGTATCCCCCTATGGGTTTGTAAAATAGTTAAACAATAGAAAGTGGGCTACGAACTCACCTTAAGTTATGTAGTAAGTAGTGAAAATGATGGTCGAATCGCGAAGGTTTCTACGAGCAACCTATAATAGAATGTTGCGACTTAGGATTGGAGTAATATCAAAGAATATGATGAATTGCCTATATATGTCTTGCATTTATTCCATGATGTAGTACTTAGTATAGTGTAAGTCTTTGAACAAAAATGGTTTATGAAACATGTATAGTTTGTATTTCGCTTACTATCGTTCGGGCCGACATAATTCAGAGGCCATGTAGTAAACGTTCGAGGAGCCAGGACACTTTAATTCGTAAATCCAAAACTCATCTCAACGGTTTACTTTAATGAACCCCTCACATGAGGCTCCCTACTATTGTAGTATTTGATAAAATATATATAAGTTTTTGATCAGAAATGTTACATGTCCAAGTAATTGAATAAACTTAGGAAAGTTTACTTTTGGATGAAGATTGTTATTACAATGAGTTTTTTGAGTCTAGTATGAATATTACTTGTAAAGTTTCATGGGTGTTTTGATGGAGTAGATCCAAATTGGATGTTTATTTTGCCATTAACTCTTTAGTTCATGTTTTCGTCTTGGTAAGTTTATATGGTCTTTAGCCATGGCTTTGCCGTGACCTTGGTCGTTGTTACCATGGGCTTGAGACTCAACCTTGGCCTTAGCCATGGTTGTGGTCTTGGCTTTAGGTAATTAGACCTCTTGGTTATAACTAACCATAGCCATTATATGGCCATTTGGTCTTAAAAAGAAGCTATTAAGAATTTGAAGAAAAATATCACTCGTTAAGCGTTTTCAGGGCTCGAGTTTCCTTCACCCTGAACGAAAACGTCGTTCCGGACAACTTTTGTGTTTTAATTTTTGATGAATCGGACCAGAAGGGCCTTTTTCAAAATGGTCTGATCGTTAACAGTTTGTTTTAGGCAGTTTCGGCGTTTTGGTTTCGCTAACTTCTTTTGGCCTCATGTACTCGTTTTAGGTGATTCAAATTGCTATGTTCTCCTTTTTAAGTACTCTATAACAGTAGGTAAGTGTTTCATATCATGGTTACTCTATTTTGGTCATGGTTCTCAATATAAGTCACTAGTTTTCTTGTTTACTTAACATAAGTTAATATATAGTTTCCAAAACTTGTTTTAATAGTTTTTATACATCATGAATATAATAACAAGACCATATATAGCATGAATGAAATATAAATAGCATGAAAATGATATTGAGCAAGAAAGTGTATTAGGGTTTCTTACAACTTTTGGCTTTCTAAATAAAGGAAGTCAAGTATGAAACTAGGACACTAAACTTATGCTTGTAAACCCTTCACTACAACTCTTGTAAACCCTTGCTAACCTTTACATAACCCTTGTGAAAACCAATTAACCTCAGCCCCTAATCACCTTGTGTAGCTCCTAATTCAACCATGGAATCACCAAACAAACTCTTAATTCATGTAGAGACTAACTAGGCCTTCAACTCTTATGTGTAACTTGGAACTTGGAAATCAAAGGATCAAGGTTTATGGATTGTGTGTGTGTCGTTTGGAATGAAGAGAAAGGAAGGAATGAGCCTTGCATTTATAGCATGAAGAGGAGGTTAGGAAGGTGCCTTAAGGAGGTGCAAGTATTAGGATATTTCCTAAGACTTAAGGATGAAGTTTACTTAACATGCTAAAGCTTCCTATGTAAGTTTCCTATGATCTTATCCTTGTGACTCATTCAAAAACGCCCCATGTGGCTTAGGATAGAATTTTGGGAAGTCTTGTATGACTTGGATACTTATCTAGACTTACGGAGTGAGTTTTGGTCCCGGTAATCGCTAACGGTAAGTCGTTAAGTCATGAAACTTAAAATCGGGTATCCTAAAAATATGAAACTAATAAACATGTTAGAACTTATTAATATAACCTATCTTAGCATATTTAATGAGTGATAAGTTCTATCGGGTTGCTTAAACGCTGTTAAAACTGGAAACGCGGGTCTAAAACGCATAATTCGCGTAAAACGCTGAACTGGAAAACGTAAAATTCCAAAACTTTTGGAATTGTCGTAAAATGAGATAAATCATATTTCTATTGTTTATAGTGTTTTATGGACATATCGGGATGCTGGAATGACGTTTAAACCTAAAAGTAAATCTCGGACACGGTTTCGTGATTTTTGCAGAAATGATCCGACGAGTGTCAAACTCTTGGATTATCATTAAAATAGTTTAACTTACAAGAATATGAAATAAAAATTTCAGGAGTGAATAGTAATAGTGAATAGTAGAAATGAATAGTAAAATTTTCAGGAATAGAAGTTAACCTGAAAATGCGAATTGTTACAAGATATTCAAATGATTAGTGCGTCAATTGTTTAAATGATTAATGCATCAGAAATTCATGATAGTGCATCTGTTAGTATGATTAGAGCATCTAGGAAAAAGTTAAGGCATCTGTTTGGTTTGGTTATTGCATCTGAAATAAACGTCACAACATCTGTTGATGCATCCGTTGTGTATTATTAGGGCATCTATTTGTTTGGTTATTAGGAATTCGATTTACAGCATCTATTTGTTAGATTAGAGCATCGCGAGATAGATTGATGTATCCGTTGTGTATTATTATTAGGGCATTTATTTGTTTGATTAGTGCATCAAAAAAATGTGTTGCGGCATCTGTTAGTATGACAATAGTATCATGTTATAAGTTCGGGCTTCTGTTTGGGATCAACATGGCCGGCAAGTCTCTACTCCTGTCACTTTAGGCTGGTGTAGTCAACGTAAAAAATGTAAATGAGCTTTAAATGCTTATTTCCTCTCAATAGTTAGTTTTACGTCCTTGCTCCAACAGATACTTGATCTTGCCTGCTGCTTCCCTGAATTAAAAAAGCTAAGAAGTTATGACCTGCTACCATCTAGTTGGTTATATGACTATATCAGTTAACGTACGCATCTGTAAAAAAAAGTATGTGATACTATAATTAGTTAACATATCTGTTAAAAAATAGTCAATGCATATGTTTTATGCAAATAATGCATTTGTAGTAGAAAATATGCATATTTTTATTATGCCATTTTATTAATTTTTTTTACCATGACAATGACACTTTTCTTCAATTTCGATTACAGCAACAGAACTGGAAACTGAATGAGAGGAAAACAAAACACCATAATATGAAGCAGAGAAGTCACAAAATAGTAAGTCAGAGGAGGAAATTGGACAATTCACGAGGATTTTACATTATTTTTTAATGCATCTGTCTGATTATTTTTTGGTGCATCTGAAGGTGTTTGGTTTTGGTGCATCTGTTTGATTATTTTTGGTGCATCTGAAGGTGTTTGGTTTTGGTGCATCTGTTTGGTTTTAGTTAAAATAGCTTTTAGGTAGCTTGAAGTTGGCCCTTCAGGCTGTTTAGCATCAGCTTTAGCCCATTTACTTTTTGCTTATTGTGGTGCTTATCTTCTTATTCAGGATAGTTAGCTTAATTTAGTTGCACTTTAGGATTAGGTAGCTTATAGGTTTAAGGTTTTAGCTTATTTGCCCTAAAAAGCTGAAAAATTATTAAGCTAAAAACAATAATAGATGTAAGTTGCTGCCTCATGCTTGGCTTCTAGGGACTTCGTATATATCAATGTCGTTACAGCTATTTTGTTAGAGTTCTAGTTATCTTTCTATAAAAGTTTTGCTGATATTGGGGTAAATATATGTAGGATATTGAGCATGTACGACATAAAAGATGAAGATATCAATTTAGTGGCTAGTCAATCTCAGCTCTCAGCGCCACAATCAACACCACTCCAGATGCAACTCCCTATTATAGAATTGCCCAAAGTAAGTCGGTTCTTCCTTGTAGCTGATAGTATATTTGAGTCATGACATCTATTTTACTTGTTACTCATTTGGTTTCTCCAGTTTCCTGATTTTGTTTGTCCTCCTGTTAACTGTTGTGCCTCATCTTGTTTCACATAGTCCCTCCTTGTGCTTGTTAACTGTGGCTCGGGAAGTACTTTAGTGCATCAGTTTGAGGCACTTTAGTGCATCCATAGAATTGCTCAAAGTAAGCCGGTTCTTCCTTGTAGCTGATAATTAGAAAATCCAAAATTCTGGCACACTAAGGTGGCTTTCAAGGAATCAAATAATTAATATACATATTGTTGCGGGCATAACATATTCAATAACAGATAGGATAGCAACAAAAGGGATCTATACCTCTCGAAAACCTACAAGGAGGTCTAGATTAGTCACCCACTTATCTGTTTTCAACCATTTTGTTATAGTTTCACTACTAAGTTCAGGGCTGCAAAGTTTGAGCCATCGTCTAGGAGTTATGCCATTGGTCTTATTTTGGAACTTAGTTGGCCATATAGCAGCTTAAAACTACAGGATTACATGGTAAGATTAAGTGGATATTCTCTTGTGAAAAGTGGTAGATGAGCTAGTTCCCTCGGAAAAACAAAGAAGATTACAAAATGTAAGTTTATCTTACCGTATGCCCAGATACCACACACAAGTTTGCCATGCACACAACAGTTTTATTTGGGTTGTGATCCAGAATTCACATATCATAAATCTTACTCATACAGCTGAATAAAAGAATTGTGTCAGAATAAGTGCCTCGTATATCACAACAGTAGCTGATTGCATGTATGATGACACTTTTTAACATTGTCAATGTCATTATAAGAAGCATATATGAGCTTTTGAAAACATAGTTTCAGGAGGTTGTATGCCATAAAAATAGACTATAATTGACAACTTGTTTGACCTATCCCACTTTTAGTTAGTTTTCACTCCTTTGCATGTTAGACTTATTAAGGCATCTATTTGCATGTTTAATGCATCTGTTTGGACACATTAGTGAATCCAATTGCATGCCCTTGATTCAGTAGTGTGTACCATCCAGTCATACTATATTGCTATGTACTTAAACCAAGAATTGTTGCTTCATGCCTAAGTTGTTGTGTGCGAAATTCAGTTCACTTACTTGTTTCATTTTTGTTTTTTTATAGTGTAGTTTTAGCAATGGGATTCACCTCCAATAATTGGTTACCGAGTTGGTATCACCACTGAGTTTTGAACTTCAGTGAGGTGTTCTGTCGACGTTCCAAACCAAGTAGTTTAGTGTCAAATTGAAACTAATGATTAGTTATATGGTGAATTCAATACTACATAACCCGTTTGAAGTTGATCTAAATGGTTAATGTATGATCTTGTTGCAATGAGCAACTAATGCATCTTTTTGTATAATTAGTGCATCAAAGAGAAGATACAATGTGGTTCTTACATTTGATTTCTTTCTCAGGTGGTTTACGGAGAACCATCCAGGAGAGACAAACCCATAGGGCGTCATCATGGGTTGACTCGGTAAAAGAGGCAGGAGATCAAAGAAGCTTTCAAGCTATTTGATACAGATGGGTCTAGTATGTTGTTTATATTAAGACTTTGGTTTGGGTATAACTGGTGTAAAATAATTACATTGTTCCAATGTGTTTGGTATCAACCTACTTATTTTTTAGGAGATAAACACCTTTAAATAAGCAATTCCAAACACCCCCTAAAATAAGTGAATTGTTTGTCTTTGGTGGTGTCTGGTTTTGTTTTTTGAAACTATTTATCTGATAATTGTCAATAAACAGTTCTTAATAGTTAGTTCCTGTATCAGTACATTTAAGAATGAACAAGTATATGAATAGTTATATTTTATGTTGTGCTAATTGGATGTCATGATAGTTTAATAGTGTATAGTAACTGCTGAAGTTTTGCTGTAGGCATTTTGGCGACACTAGGCTCTTAGATCACCTCCTCAAGCATGTTACAAACGAGGTGAATCCTGGTGGCACATTACGGTTCCGACGGTCACATAATGCTTTTGGTACGTTGGAAAACTGGCTCGAGGATGCTGATATTCCTAAAATCAGGAAGGACGCTAAGAACCTTTTAGGACTCCACCACCTGGTTGGAAGCCTGGTGATTCTCCATCCAGATGCCAATGGACTAGGTATGTCTCGGAGCTATAAGATACCAAGAAAAGACTCGAAAAGATGAAGAAAAATGAATGAAGAAAATTACCAGAGACTAGTGGTAAACATGAAGCTTTTGTTTGACAATCCTGGCTACTTTACTATATGTTTACCCTTTTGCTTCAATTTACTGTTTACCCAACTTGAAAGATTTAAGCATACTATTTATGGCTTTCTTAAAGCATAATATATTTCGGACAATTCAAGTCTTATTTTATATTTTTCTTGCTGGTGTTTTTATAATCGTTTCATTTTTCTTGTTGTTGTGTTTTTAACCAAAATCAGTCTTTTAATACATGTTTTAAATGATATTTGTGTTTCGAAAGCAACAAGCGTTGCAATACTGCTCTATAAAATATAAAAGAATGACATGATATGCAAAACAACCCTTAAAAAAATAATTGATCGGGTGAATTCCTAAAATGCGAGCAGTAACAAAAAAACTCAAAGATACTATTGTGTCACAACAAAATTAGATAAAACACAAAACAACCCTTGAAAAATATAAAAAGTTATAATAAGGCCCCTTGAGTTGGAAAAAAAAGAAGGGGGAATGGGAGGGTGAGATTTGTACACTTTTCCCACTTTTCTACCAAAGTGAGTTTTTTTCATGATCCCACCTATATATATATATATATATATATATATATATATATATATATATATATATATATATATATATATATATATATATATATATATAGTATAATTGATTATTTTCTCTTTGGAGTGTAATAAATCTTGTTGAATCACTTTAGGAAAGTCAAATGGTATCACCTCCATCGTGTAATATCATGGAGTCGTATGTCATAATATCGTTTTTTATCAACTGGTATTGTATTGTTATCAATTGGTATCTTATTAGTATCAATTATTCTCTTAAATCATAGATTTCATATCGTGAGGCATTGATTAGACAATAGCGATAGCTTTTTCAGAAAGATCTTGACAGTTTCACGTTGCCAACACATGATATGGAGAGAGTAAGGGTACTCTTAGTATTTTGATTTTGAAGCATGAAAATTAAAAGAGTATACTTTTAAATTACTTGGATTAAAAAGTGTACATAATGAATCACCTTTCATCAAATTTCCCTAATAAAATTACAATATCATCACATTTCAGTTTTATTTGTATGAAAATTTGATATCCACATATGAGATATGGTTAGTATATTATCAGTTTTTTGTGTTTGTGAAACGTGGAAGTTTTATGTATTTATTTGTTTTGAAGGATGCTTTGTCTTTCAATTTTTGGCTTAAGAGAGTATTGTGCTATAGGTACCGGATCAATTAGAAAGAGAGCATATTTTAAAAAGTATAAAAAGTAACCAGCAAGCGACACGTGTTCTCAATCTATTTTACTTAAAATATCCGTTTAGGGGCAAAATCGTAATTTACTTGTTTTTTACTTTTCCACCTCAATTTTCAAACGCGCATATCTTTTAAACGACAAACTTTTAGAAAAAACCGATTTCACCATAATTTTTAAAATTTCATGCTCTTTAATTTGGTATAAATCTTGTTAAATATTTCGAACTTTTTTTTTTACATATTAAATGTGTATTGATTTTCTTATTTTTTGGGCATTTTCGGCCCTATTTTTTACCTTTATAGATGCCGAATCGTAAAAAGCTTAAAACATGAAAGTTATAGATTTCCGTCCACTCTTTATCCAGAATTTTGAATCACTCAAATTTGAAATGATATGAGTGAGATATCGCACGTTAAAGATAGCGTTTTAGTCATATTTGTTGCACACAAGGTGTTTGATAAAATGTCTTGCTTAGGTTTTTATTGTTAAAATTGCGTCAAATGAACAAATTTTTGTACCACAATTCATCATTAATCATTTTATTAATGTAAGATTTTAAAAGTGATGCTTTTGTTAATTTTACACACCTCTATAGAGTAAACTTTGATTAATAAAGCTTTTGTTCATCAGTTTTATTTTACAGATGTTCATCAGTTATATTGATGAACAACTCTATTAGATGAGTTGATGTAGCTTAATTGATATACTGAACACATATAGCTTTTGTTAATCAGTTTAGTTTAGAGACGTTCATCGGTTATATTGATGAGCAACTCTATTAGATGAACTGATTTAACTTAACTGATATACTAAACAAGCGACTGCATTGATATTTAAACCAAGATATTCACCAAGTACATCATAATGTTTTAGAAATCTAAAGCTAATTAAGAAAAGTAACCAAACATTCAAGACTAGTTAACCAAACCAAACGCTACTTAACAAAAGTAACTGATGAACCTATTTTTAAATAACTGATGAACCTATTTTTGTTAGAGCGCCTTCTTTGTCTTCAGATATTTATCATCATCTTGATATGCTGCTTCTACATCTTTATCATCAACATAAGGAAAAAGTGTCTACACCGAGTTGTCATCCTCACTCTGTGAGCTATCACTCTTCATCCTGTTTACAAGCCTATACATCCATTCCCGCAATAATTGAATTCCTGTTATTATTATAATCATAATTAGTAATAATTGATGAACAAAAATAATAAATGAAAAAATAAATGACTGATGAAACAAAACATTTTGAAAAACAACCGACGCTAACTGATGAACCAAAACACTTTGAAAAACAACCGACGATAATTGACACTAACTGATGAACCAAAACATTTTAAAAAACAACCGACGCTAACTGGTGAACATACATAAAACTGATGAACATTTTGCTGTATAAAAAACATGATGAAAATTAACAAACACTAACTGATGAACCAAAATACTTTGAAAAACAACCGACGCTAGCTGATGAACCTATTTTTAAATAACTGATGAACCTATTTTCAAATAACCGATTATCAAACGCATTAGCAATAACTGATGAACCTATTTTTCAAATAACTGATGATCAAACGTACTAGCAATAACTGATGAACCTATTTTCAAATAACTGATGAACCCCATTCTTATGTATTCTATAAAGTTACTCTATCGAATCCGCAAGTTACTAAGTAAACCATGATCTAATCAATAAAATACTTTGAAAACATGATGAAAATTAACAAACACTAACTGATGAACCAAAATACTTTGAAAAACAACCGACGCTAACTGATGAACCTATTTTTAAATAACTGATGAACCTATTTTCAAATAACTGATTATCAAACGCATTAGCAATAACTGATGAACCTATTTTTCAAATAGCTGATGATCAAACATACTAGCAATAACTGATGAACCTATTTTCAAATAATTGATGAACCTCATTCTTATGTATTCTATAAAGTTACTTTATCGAATCCGCAAGCTACTAAGTAAACCATGATCCAATCAATAACCGATGAACCTCATTCTAACCTATTCCAACAAGTTACTCTATCGAACCAGCAAGCTACTAAGTAAACCATGATCCAATCAATAACTGATGAACCTTATTCTAACCTATTCTAACAAGTTACTCTATCGAACCCGCAAGCTAGTAAGTGAACAAAAAATGCACTAAATGATGAACCTGAAGATCATCAATCGCCATTAAAACCAGATTTCTATTACATTTATGACCTGAATCTAGTTGAAGCATTTCATCGAGCACTTGGTGTGCATCATTATATCGATCACATTTCAACAACAGATCTTGTATGTTTACCCGATTATTATGAATTTGAAAAGTACAAAAAAGAGTTTTATTAGTTGGTACCTGATGGTGACGGTGTGAAGAGTTTTAAAAAAATACGCATACAAAAAATTAAATTTAATCAAAATTAAAACAAAATTAAAACATAAATGATAAACTTACCAGTTGGATTCATCTTTTCGACCTTAATTTTATGTGTTTTAATCGATTAGAGATGATCAAAAATTGAAACCCTAATTTTTTCCCCAAATTTTTATCGGTTTAGAGAGAGAAGATGGAGAGTGAAATTGAAATGAATAGAGAGTGAGTGAGAAGATGGAGGGAAAGAAGAGACGGGTTTTGGTGGTTGATTGACGGATTTACCCTTTTTAATAGGGATGAACGCTTTTTTTCCCCACTTAATTTTGAACCGTTAGATGGAAAGCAAAGGGGATCGGATGGCTACAATTACTTTGTAGACTTTGTATTTTTTGTCCCCTTTGTAGGGGATCGCACCTCTTGTGCTATATTTGCAGTTGGTTTTATACAGATTTTGATTTTTCTTGGTGAGTTCTATATTTTCGATTTTGTTTTACCATTCGATTGAGCTCATAAGCTGGTAAGTCGTAAGTATATTGATTTAACTTTTATGCCCATTGTATAAAGCTATTCACTATAGTTTATGTGTTTGTTATGTGATTTCATGTGTTAGTGTTTGCAACTTAGTACGGAATGAAATACACCAATCCAGTAAAGTATCCAAAATTCAAATACGTAAATGATGCAACTAGCTATTTTGCTTAGACATTCAAAAGAGGATGCTAAAAATAAACATCTTGACAAAGATAATGATTTTTAAGTAACATAGATAACTAAACGTAAATCAGGCGTAGTTTAGATAAAAATGTGGAAGATGTTGAAGCGTGGTTATTCACGACTTCACCAATGTGATGGCTTCGTTTTCAACTTTCTTGCCGGATTTGTAATCAACTTCTACATTGGCTGCCAACTTCATAGCATGTCTCATCTTGTACCCAACTAACTTGTATCGCACCGAGCCATAAACGTCAACCTTGAAAAGTGCACTACTCGTTAGGTTTGAGATAGTCGGCTGCAACCCACGTGTCATCAACAGGCCCATAACTTGTTTAGCTTTCCCATTTCCTTGGTAGAAGCCTTTCATCCTGTATTCCCCTAACGGGATGCTTTTATTTGTTTCTTTGGGGATGAAAGATATATTCAGATATAATGGATCATAGTGAAGGCCTGTCTTCGGATTTCTATTTTTAAGTTTAATGTTGATATAGATAGTGTTGTTGGGTGCAGTGGCATTATTGGAGGTGGTGTTAAGGCCAGGAACATAAAATTCTTCTAAACGGATTCTGGGGAGCAATCGGGTTTTATATATGGCAACAAACATAACAATAATTACAGCGATCGTCGTCAAGAAAAATAGGAAAGCCTTCATTGCTCCAGACATTTAGGGACGAAGAAGTACAAAATGGTATTTTACGAACGTAGGTGAGACACTTGTATTTATGCAGACATTTGGTGGAATCAAACTTTTTTCCTTTTACTCCTAATGACTTTTCTCCGAAATAAACAAAGACTAAGAAAGTCTCAAACATGTGAGGTGTTCTTAAACCATTCAAAAAGTCATCTCAGACAATAAAACATGATAATTGTAATAGTAACCATTATTATCCATATATACACAGACACACACATACATATGTGTCTATAATAATATAATCATTTGTTAGTATTTACGTTAATATGTTTCTCTAATCTTTGATAGTTTTCTATATTGTAAATTGTAACTATGAACTTTTTATATATTGTCATATTCTTAAGAATTGTCATTTGTGACGGTGTAATGATAGACGGTGTACATTATCATTACATATGTTTACTACTATCGTTGAAGGTTTAATAAGGCTAGTGCATAATAGATTCTTAATAGATTCTTAATTTTTCAAGTTATTACATATAATCGTATTGCTAATGGCGTAAATAATATAAGAAACGTGTAACAATGTTGGTTTTGTCGAGAATCGCTTTCAAAGAGGACAACTCAATAAGATCCTTGACGAGAATGGAGCGGGTTTGAGAAAGCATCATATCGCGCCCTAACGGGGTGCCCTATTAAATCCCAGATGAAGATCGGGACTGGTTTAGGGGATGACTTTAATAATCTAATTTGAAAATAAAGATGGTTGCGCTGTCCAAAACCATCCCGTTGCCATCCCTAACTGGCCACCGGTATATTGACATGTAATGAACGAAACCCAAATTGAAGTCATTCCCTTTGTACATGGGTATTCCCATACAAAACACCTTTTGACAGATTAAATTGACCTAACGGCACCCTTGATTTGGTTATCATATATTTGGCCCTTTGCACCTTTTTCCCAATTGAAGCCGTCTAAGTATGACGTTTTCTTTTTAGGACTTTGCAATGACTCCATTGTATTACTATTTTTGCATTAGTGTAAGTGTGTAACTACTAGTATGAGAATTACAAAAACTTTCCCTAATACATGTTTAAAGAGAGTGTTCTACACTACTAGTATCTACCGCTTACAAGTTACAATGAACTAATTAATGTTGGGTGAAACAATACAAACTATTATACTAAGCAATGAGTACTTGTCAATGTTAAATTATATTTCTTTCAAAAAAATGTTATATTATATTAAAATAACAGTATATTTCAAAGTAAAATAGTTAAATCATAGAGAGCCTAGTTCATTAATTTACTCCAGTCACACGGTTTTTTTGCAGTAGAACGTACCTAACAACCTTCACACTTTCGATCTCAATTTTCTCAACTCACATGCCACAGCCCACATGCATTGATTCAATTTATTGTTGAATAAAATATATTATCCATAAGACCTTATATAGCCAATTGAACTACTCAATATGCAAAGTTATTAAATGTATTTATTTATAAATCAAACAACCAATTAGGAAGAAGACAATCTAAAAATTATACTTCTCAACAGGATCCGGTTTCATTGGGTAGAAATTAAGAGTGAAAGGTGTGGTGAAGAGCCATACTTCCTCGTTTGAGTCTTACTGGGTGTCACATCATTGCAACATAACTTTTTCAACAACCCTCTTACCATAACACACTACAACTTACTCATTTAATTCTCATCACTTCTATTTTTTATTTATTTTTTTCTTCCAAATAAGATCAAATAAGAAGATTACTTAAAATAAGATGGAATAAGAAGAACTATAACCGCAAATCCGAGACACACCGACCTAAATTAGATGCATCTTTATAATCTTATATGCATTATAACGCACAATAGTGTGTTTCCTATCTTTAAATCAGATGTATTTCATGATTTATCTTGTATTTTGTTCCTCTGCACATGCCGAAATCATGAACATCAATTTGCACCATCTATACATCAAATTAACTTTCGAAATTCAAGATATTGCATCTACATGAATAGAAATACATTTAATGCAAGTCGTTGCATCTCAGATGCGTGGTTTTGATCACTTCTCACCACTTCTTATTTTAATTTACTTCTCACTGAATCCCTACTCTTTTTCCAATTATTCAAATAAACTAAAATCCATTCATTAAAATTAAAATACAATACATCATAATTAAAAAACATATGAATCCTAAAATACCGATACAATATATATATATATATATATATATATATATATATATATATATATATATATATATATATATATATATATATATTAAGATCAAATGAGAATTTTCTTAAAGTTGCACTAACAATCAACAAAAACATATAAACTAAAAACATAAAATTACGATTCAAAAAAAGTTAAAAAAAATAACGAATCTTACTATCATTGTTTGGTTGTTAATGATAGACGGTGTAAAGCTACGGTGGTTAATGGTTGTAGATAACTTGGTAGGAACGACGGTGGAAGAATGGGGTGATAAGGTACGGAGGTTATCGATCGAACAAGATGGAAGAGGTGGGAAGCAAGGTTGAGAGAAAAAGGGTAACTGATGAAGTAAAAAAAAAAAGATTATTTATAGTGATGATGGTAGAATGACGAATTTACCCCTACAAGTATAAAAAAAATAGAGGACTATTTGGGACACATGGCAGGCTGTGGTGACTTCCTACACTTTTTATTTTAACCAAAACCTATATATATATATATATATATATATATATATATATATATATATATATATATATATATATATATATATATATATATTGTAACACCCCCAATTCAATGATGCAGAGGAATTCAAACTGGGTGTTACTCGACGGCACAACAGTCATAATAATAGAAAATGAACTCTAATTGAGTCGTTTTAAAAGATTTATCATTCAAATTATATAAATATCAGAGATTACAAAATGAGGTCCCAGATGGTTCCATGTTTACAAATTACATTAAATGAGTTTTCGAATGATAATAAAATTTATAGCCCTCTTGAATATCCGTGCTCCTCCGTGCCAGCCTTGTTCGTTATGAACCTGAAAATACATGCTAAAGTGTAAACACGAGGTTGGTAAGTTCATAGAGTTTAGTGACAAAAATGTAATGTAAAACATTTGAATGATGATTTCCTAGCAAAGGCATCGTAAATCCACTCAGTTCCAAGTCCCGCCCATACAAGACTTACAACCTGTGTGTTTACGACCCACTGCCAAATATGATATGGTTTATGTGAACTAAAGTAATACTTGTATCTAGATTCAAAGATAAGTGTAGCAATACAACTATATAAGCAATTTTTGACAATGAGGTTATATAAACAATGCTGACAATGAAGTGGAAGCCATAATACTACGTTTTTGAACACTAGTGTCAATGGGAAGATAATGAAGTATGTAACATGTAAACACATAAAGCATTTGAGTAAACCACAAACATTGAGTAAGGCAATTAGTGTTTAAGTAAGCAAGTAGCATGTTCAAGTAAAACAAGTATTGCATTCATGTAAAACGAGCATGTATTCTCCCCCAAAGAGTTAAAAAAAACAATTAAAAAAGAGGGGCTATGACTCACCTTAAGTTATGTAGTGAGAAATGAAAATGGTAGTCGAATTGCGAAAGTCTCTAAGAGCAACCTATAATAGAACGTTACTACTTAGGTTTGGAGTAATGTCAAAGAATACGAAGAATCACCTATATATGTCTTGCATATTGTTCATGATGTAGTATTTAGTATGTTGTGTAGATCTTTGAAATAAAAGTGGTTTATGAAACATGTATAGTTTGTATATCTCTTACTACCGTTCGGGTCGACATAATTCAGAGGTCACGTAGTAAACGTTCGAGGAGCTAGGACACTTTAATTTGTAAATCCAGCAACTCGTCGATCCGTTTACCCAAATGAAACTCCTCACATGAAGCTCCCTAGTGTTGTTGTATTTGATAAGAATATATAAGTTTTTGTTCCGAAAAGTTACATGTTCAAATAATTGAATAAACTTAGGAAAGTTTATTTTAAATGAAGATTGTTATTTCAATGAGTTTCTTAAGTCTAGAATGAATATTACTTGCAAAGTCTCATGGTCATTTTGATGGAGTAGATCCAAATTGGATGATTATGTTACAACTAACTCTTTATTTCATGTTTTCGTCTTGGAAAGTTATATGGTCATTAGCCGTGGCTTCGCCGTGACCTTGGTCATTGTTACCATGGTCTTGAGACTCATTCTTGGCCTTAACCATGGTTGTGGTCTTGGCTTTAAGGTCATTAGACCTCTTGATTTTATTTAACCATAACCATTATATAGTCACTTGGGTATTTAAATGAGCTGTTAAGAAATTGAAGAAAATATCATTCATTATGGGTTTTCTGGACCCGTGCTCCTGTGTTTTTGAAAAAAACATCGTTCCGGACAACTTTCATGTTTTAACTTTTTGATGAAACGGACCAGAAGGTCCTCGTTTTGAGTGTTTTAGCTTCTGTCACAGAAAGTGTTGAGACAGTTTTGCCGCAAGGTTTTAGTAACTTCTATTAGTCATAACTTTTGACTCATATACTCATTTTAGGTGGTTCAAATTGCTATGTTTTCCTTGTTAAGTCCTCTACTACAATATGTAATTGTCTAATATCATGATTATACCATTGTGGTCGAATTTCTCCATATAAGTCACTAGTTTTCTTGTTTTCTTTACATAAGTTAACATATAGTTTCCATAACTTGTTTTACTAGTTTTTATACATCATGAATATAATACAAAGACCATATATAGAATGAATGAAATACAATGAGCATGAAAATGATATTGAGCAAGAAAGTGTATTAGGGTTTCTTACAATTTTAGGCTTCTAAGAAAGGAAAGTAACAAGTAAGGATAGGACTTTGATTGAACAAGCTTCTCTTCACTATGGCAATCCTTCTACACCCTTGTATTCTTGAAGGATTTGTGATGAAGGTTTAGGTGACTTGAGTGGATCTAAACTCAAGAGAATCACCAAAAGTTTCTAAGGATTTGAAGTAGTTTGGATTAATCAAAACCTAACAAGAGTTTTTGTGTTGATATTGCACTTGATTTCTTGAATAATTCTTGAAGTAAACTAGCAAAGTGGATGGTGTTTGTGTGTGGTATATGGGACGGCAAGGAGAGGGGAGGAGAGGCTTTTATAGGATCTTGAGGAGGTTACTTTCAAGACTAGTCAAAGCTTACAAAGAAAGCTTGTACACATGGTTGAATCTTAGAGCTAAATGCATGAGATCAAGCCACACAAGGGTGACTCCCCCCCCCCCTATAGGCGGTTCACAAGGGGATAGGATGGATGACTTGGTCCTTGGTGGTATTATCCTAGTTATGGAGTTAGTTTTGACTTCGTAAATTGCTAACCGTAAGTTGTTAAGCCACAAAACGAAAAACCGGTATCGTATAAATGTGAAACTTGAAAGAATGACTAAACTTGTCAATATACTCCATAATAAAATATAAAATGAGTGGTAGGTTCCATTGGGTTGCTCAAACCCTGTTAAAACTGGAAACACGGGTCTAAAACGCCTAATACGTAAAACGTACGAATATTGTGTAAAATTGAGAAAAGTAAAATGTTACTTTTCTAATAGAATAATAATGAATTAAAATGACTTATAATGTCTAGACTGGGATCAGTCTAGTATTAGTTGGTATTTAATGTCTTTTAGTTATAAAACCGTAAGCCTAAAAATCAAAAAATGATTTATAAAATTCAAAGAATGATTTTTGGTCAAAGGAGGAGGGAAAATATGTTGACTTTTCCAAATTATGAAAGTTTCTAATCGTCTTAGAAAATGCGGTGCAGGTATAGGCTAAGGTTACGGATAAGTAAAAGTACTTAAAACGTAAATTTCTGTTTTTCACGGCCCAGGGTCTATTTGGTAACATTTTTCTTAATCATCAAAAATTCTCTAATTAATCATGAGTGTAGTAAACATTTATCTGAAGCGGGGAAAATTGACGCGGTTGGTTTTCGTTGTGCGTAGGATTTTTAAACGACGTTTAAGCCAAACGTGTAGTTCCTTAATAACTTTCGCGAAAATAATCTGATGAGTGTCAAACTTTTATTTAATCATGGAAATGATTTATCACACGAGAATATGAAATAAAATAAAAATTTCGGAAATGAATAGTGAAAGTGAATAGTAAAAATTCGGGATTGGATAGTAACCTGAAAATACGAATTGTTACATATATATATATATATATATATATATATATATATATATATATATATATATATATATATATATATATAATATATATATATATATATATATATATACACACGGAAAAAAACATACAACACATAAAAAACATACAAAACTTAAGCATTTTATTGGGCGGATTGATGTTTCTTCATGATTTCTTCTTGTTTCTTGCGGACGAAAGCGGCTTTGGCCGATATGGTCTAGTCGGGATCAATCATGAGAAACTTCAACTCTTCCATCTCTAAGTTCTGCACCTCGTTCTGTCTCCCCGCCTCGTACGCGAGTGTTTGAGCTTCGGCTTTCCACATATAATTTTCTGATAACATACCCGAAAAAGTACTCGTTTGATTCCCCCAAGAGCTATCCCCGGCGTTCGACGTCTCCGCCGACTTGGATTTTTTTCCAGCTCTTTTGTTTGAGCCAACGAACAAGGTCGTTTGTTATCGCCTAACAGATCATCGAGATTTAAGAGATCAATCGAGTCCTCCGCGTCTCATTTGGGGTATTTTCTCAAAATCTCCCACACATGAACATATATGAACACTCTATCACCAAAGCGTTGGCTAAAATTGGTCATTGCATTCTCGAGATGATTAACCTCATTTTCTCCGCTTCTACGCACCAAATGTTTGTAAATAGCGTTGAATTTTTGACAATCAGCGTGAAGCCTGGTCCATTTACCCGTGAGCATATTTTTGGTACGTTGGTCACAGTTCGTACCCCTGTTGAAATCTTCTAGAATCTGGTTCCAAATTGCGTCATCAAAACGGTCATTCCCGATGTCTCTGTCTTAGGATACTTCCATCCAAGTTTCAGCTAGCAACTTTTCTTCTTCTTTACTCCAACGAGTATTCACACGCGCAACATCCTCTACATCCTACTCGTCTTCTACATCCAAATTTACTAATCTCTTTGACTTTTTTGTACCTTTTTTCACTTTACCTTTGGCCGATGCACAGGATTGTGGTACTTTGAATTGTGGTTCTGATGGTTGTGATTTAAAGTATTGTTGTGATTGAGATTGAAGAAACTGTGATGGTTGTGATGATTGTGGGTTAAAAAATTGTGGTGCCGGATTTCTTAGATTTTGGAAATTTGTGAATCCTTGCAACGCATATTGTTGATTTTGGTAAATTTGTTCGGGTGTCAATTGCATACCAAATGGTGGAATCTTTTGCGAGGAAGAATTAGATTTTTGTGACGATAGGGTAGACGGGTTTGAAGAGCTCTCGTATTGTTGTTGGTTTGAGGTGAGAAGCGACGTAAAATACCCGCCCTTGTTTGGATTTTGAGATATTTTTTTTAAGGTTGTAAATAGAGAGCATTGATATTTTGGTAAGGAATTGTATGTTTATTGTGTGAAATATAGTGTGTTTATGTGGTATTTATAGTGTTTTTAAAAATGTAAGATTTGAGAAAAAAAAATAAAAACAAAAACAGCTAGTTTTTAAAATTTTTACTGTTTTCCTCCAAACTTGGCCCCGCTCCAAAATTACAATTCAGAGGTTTTAGCTCGTCGTTCAGAAGCCGAGAGCATCTTTGGCGAATGGTGGCGAGAGACCATGGTATGGTGGTGAGTTGTGGCGAGCCTGCCACGTAGGCACGACGAGCCCTTCTCGTTACCACACCTTTATTCGCTAGCATACATCAATTAATAGTGAATCAAATTTATAAATCACAAATTTGATTTATAAATCGTAATAAAAATCAAGTTACGGTAACGATTCATTTAATTTGTTCGTATGATTTACAATTGTACTTACATTACAAAACCGTGATATTTATAACGTTGATTATTATTATTATTATTTTGAACATTGTTTACAAATAATATCTAAAAACGTTATTCGTTTTCTCTGCATTTTGATAATAACAAAATATAAAAACGTTCTACGTAAAAGTTAACGTAAACAAAGTTTTTAGTCGTAAAACTCCGTCTCAACACCAAAATCACTAAAGGTATGAAGAATGAACATTAAACATTTTGAATTATCAAAGAAACATTTTTTTACACAAACGTCACATAAAATATTTTACACAAAGTTAGGTAGACAATTATTTTCTAATTATAATAAAATGTTTATTTCAATAAAATATTTAAGTTTTAAAAATATTTTTTCCCCCAAAATATCAACCTATGCCAGATTTTAACTTCCCAACAGAAGGACAAATTCTGGAGCATCTACGATACCAACAACTCCAGACGGCGCCTTTAAATAATTAAAGGTACACTCTATAATTAAAGGTACCATTTGTTCGTTAGACGCCCAAATTTCCCTATCCTATAAATTGTAGCTTAAATTTCATATTTTCACTCACCTCCTTGCACCTACATTTTCTTTTATCATTTTTCCACTTCCTAGCTTAATTCTTTGATCATAAACATAGTTTGATTTCATTCACTAGTGACACAAACATTCTTCCATTACAAGTGCAAGAGAAGAACACTTACAATCATCAAGATATCAAGTGTTTTAGATTAGTTAGTGCATAAGCAACATTGGTTACTTTCTTGTTGTATTTTAGCATACATCAAATCAACCGTCATCATTCTTGTGTAATTGTATTATTAGGAAGCTTGAGTTGATTGTGTGGATCTTTTATATTGTGTAGTGTGTGAGGTGATTGGGTAGATTGTGTCAACATCGGGTGGATCTTGTGAATTGTGTAGTTTGTAAGAAAATCGGGTTGATCGTGTGGTAAATTGGTTCTAGCTAAGATTAGAACTCGACATCTATCTTAGTGTCAGAAATTGATATAAGCAACATGTACGGCTTACTCCGTCTGAAAGGAGCTTGTAGACATAGTTAAGTGAACTCTCAAGTTGTACTCGAGAAGTGGAGTAGGGCGAATAGTAGCTTTGTTAGCGAACCACTATATATCACGGTGTCATCTTTCTAACTTTTTACTTTTACTTTATTTTTATTATTTCATAGTTATTAGTTGATATTGTTTATTGTGTTTAGTATTCATATTGTTTGTCAATTGATCTCACATAAAGTAGAATCTAAAGTTTCCGAAAACGATAAATTGGTAAAAACTATTCAACCCCCCTTTCTAGTTTTCACAGTTGGTACTAGAGCTTTGTTAACCAAGCATTTTTAAAATATATTGTATTTTAAAACGTGAATCGATCTATGGATTTCGATAAATATCATGAAGAGCAATCTATAGAAAGACCATCACTTTTTGAAACCGATTATTTTATCTATTGGAAACAAGATTCGAAACGTATGTGAAATCAAAAGATCTCGATCTTTGGCATGTCATTACCGATGGTGACTTTCAACCAATTGAAAGAATCCGGAAACTAAAAGGGATGAAATAGTCCCTTATGAAAAACAAAGTGACAATCTTAAAAAGAAACTAGCAAAAAATAATGAGTCTAAAATGATGATTTATAATGCTTAGCCGAAAAAGGTTGAAAGAATTTTTATGTGTAATACAGCAAAAGAAATTTGGAAAACTTTGTTAGTCACTCACAAAGGTAATAGTGAAGTCAAAGAGAACAAGATTGATTTTCTTATACAATAATATGAACAATTTACTATTCCCGAAGATGAATTTATAGATAGTGCATTTGCTAGACTTAATACTATTATTACTAGTTTTAAAGCTCTTGATGAAGGTTATTCTAGCAAAAACTATGTTAGGAAGTTTCTTAGAGCATTACATTCAAAATGGAGAGCAAAGGTTACAACAATTAAGAAATCTAAAGACTTAGGATCATTATCACTTGATGAACTTATCAGTAATTTGAAAGTTCATGAAATTATAATCAAGAAAGACTCCGATATAGTTAAGGGTAAAGGAGAAAAAGTTAGGTCCCTTGCCTTGAAAGTTAAGAAGGAGTCTGGTGATGACGAAGATCTGATGTCCAAAAGCGTAGATGAAAAACATGCAATGGCGGTTAGAGATTTTAGGAAGTTCTTTATCAAAAGAGGTAGATATGTTAGACAACCGCGTAATGAAAAGAAATCATTCCAAAAGAACCGGGATAACAAGAAAGGTAAAGGAGATAGGGAATGTTTTAGATGCGGAGATCCGAATCACTTCATTGGAGAATTTCCTAAACCCGCGAGAAGCAAGAACCAAAAGTCATTTGTCGGAGGCTCTTGGAGTGAGGTACATTCTGATACTTCCTATTAGAGTGAAGATGCTTCGTCAATAGATAATGACACATTGCATAACGAATATAATAGACTATGTGAAACTAGTATAACAATCATATAAGATGTTAAAAGTAGCTAGAACTAGGGGAAAAAAGGAAATTGTTGAATTAAAAGAAAGGGTTAAGAAAGTAGAAAGAAACAAAGAAATTGATGTCGGATGTTCGACATGTGAAAACCTAAGGGTAGAAAACGAAAGACTTAAAGAAGAAGCAATAAAATTTTCTAAGTTTGAAAAGAGTACTCAATCACTTAAAGAGATGTTAGGTGCTCAAAAGATCTTCGGTGATAAAACAGGAGTAGGTTTTAACTTAGAAGAACATTTAACAGTGAAACTAAAGAAGTAAAATTTGTCAAACAGCCAGAAACTCTAAAAGTACCAAACGGTACCCTTAATGGTACATACGATACGTTTATCAACAAAGGTACCATGCTACCATCTGCATCTGGAGAAAGCTCATCTTCAAAACTTAAATCTGATATGAATTCTAGAATTGAGTTTGTCATTGTAGTTAAAAAGAAAGTACCAGTAGCTAGTAAAGAAGAAATCAAACAATTTTACAAACCTTCCTTGAAACCCGGAATTAGATTTGTAGAACCTGAACAAAGATCAAAAACTCCACCACCTAGGGAAATTAATGCATCTCAACCTTGGTCCAGAACACCACAACCTAGAAGCAACTTCAGAGGAAAAAACTACCCAAGTAGTTATCCCGTGACTTGGAATAATTTTCAACAAGGATACGTACCTTGGGGAATTTGTCCACCATTTTAACATCCTAACCAAATGAAAAAAATGCAAGGGATGTTTAATGCTAACAACTTTGGACCCATAAGATATTGGGGACCGAATGTTTGAGTCTTTGTGTAATATAAATAGATATGCTTTGCAATTGAATTAAGCCCGAAGAATGGGTCAAAGATAGTGGATGCACAAGGATATGACGGGCAATAGAAGTCTCTTCTCTTCATACAAAGCATACAATGGAGGTAACGTCACTTTTGCTAGTAATTGGCAAAGGTACGATTTCTCATGACTCCCTCACTATTAATAATGTTGAGCATGTAGACAACTTATGATTTAACTTGCTTAGTATAAGTCAAATATGTGATAATAAGTGTAAAGTAATATTTTTCGAGGACTGTAGTGAAATAACTAAGGATGGAACGACTATAGGTAGAGAACTAGAAAAAGCGGCTTATATGTGATGAATTAGGAAATAAGCTGAGAGATAATCTTTGCCTAGCGACCATGGACGAAAAATCCACATTACGGCATAGAAGATTAGGACACGCAAATATGCGTCTGATGCGTGTGTGGAGTACTAGATTATAATACTACTCAATTTTAACTCAAATTTTAAATTTATAAAACACCTTTTTACCAATTATAAAGGCAACGCATACGAGCAAGTATACTCGTCCGCATGTAATATGGTTTGTGGCAAATAGGGATCATCCCAAGAGACTTATACGTTATTAAGGTTAGCAAAAGTTGTAAAGCAAATAGCACTTAAGATTGTCACTTCTAAAGTACCGAAAATAAACAAACAATGGTTCTTAAATTCAAGCAATCAATCAAATAAGGACTTGTTTAGGAATCGTAAACAAACGTGATACAATGTTGAACATGTTTGGGTGAAACATATATGTAGAAGGCACATGTCTACTTTTACAAGGTTTTCTAGTCAATGGGTAATATCAAGAAAAACCAAGTTTTTACTAGTTTCATGGGTGATTCCTTTCGGCCTATACATCATCCCATTACGTTAGCTCTTTGTTTTATCAAATGTATGAAAAGATGACTAGAAACATTAGTTCTTACGAGTCCTTTCGACCCAATCTCGTGATTAAATATTTCCAAATTCATTTAAAACTTGAATACTAGATAGTTGTCAATTGTCATGTACCAATCCATTTGTGCACCAACTTCTTGGAATAAAACAATATTAGAAATCCTTTCGACCAATAAATCCAATAATGTTATATTAACAAGTTTAGAACACGAACCATATTTAAACAAACTTATGAAAACAATCACTTTTCTAACCGACTAATCATTCAACATTCATACGTAAGTCCACATGATTCCCAAACAAGTATCACAAATTATTCTATAACAAGTTTCATCAGCAAACGTAACATATCATTCAACAAAAAATTGTTCAACATCATAAGTAAAATAAGAAGAAAGTTACCCAAAAACAAGATTACAACGAGAAAGAAATGTAAGAGTTATAGCACTCCTCGGGCCTCCAATCGAACAAGGGAATTCTCCGCCTCTTCTTACAAGTACCACCAACTCTTCTTGGTTTCTTAGGAATGACACGAATTATTGAGCTCTTTCAGGTTAGATAAAGTGTGTTCAAGACCTTAGGGTGTAAGGCTTGAATAAGGATCAAGTAACCTTTCTCTTGTAACTTGGGAGTAACCTCTAATTATTCCCTTAGAATGTCTGTGGTAGTGTGTGTTGATAATGGGTGCTTAGGTCTTATTTATGCTTGAATTCATCACAAAAAGTTGTTACAAACACCCTATAATCATAATGTAGAGGTAATGATCGGACTTGAAGATTAATGGCACTTAAAACCTTGAGTTAATGCAACTTTTCATCTCATATTGCTGTGAACCTGCCGGTTGGAACTTGAACCTGGAGGTTCGGACTTGACTGCTCAACCTTAGGTTTGTGTTTGAACCACGGGTTTGAACCTCAGCTTTCAACCATAGGTTGAGACGTATTTTGCTCTATAATTTCCTCTTTAAGTTAACATAAAACTCCATCCTTTAATAATATTTTTGTCACCAAATCACACCTCTATCTTTCATTAGAGATCCTCTCAAATAACACCTATGCAACGGAAATCATCATACTTGAATTAGTATCTTTGACGAAATTCTTTTCTTTAATATTTTCTTCATCTTTTATCATTTCTTCGTCAACCTTGGATATTTCCTTGCACCTAGACTTGAACACATCTTAATAACAAATAAGCGTAAAAATGCTCATAAACATAACTAAATAATATATAAAGTATACAAATAACGCGACTCTAATATAGACAAAATGAGCGTTATCAGCGTCTAATCCAATTATTAGCATCAAAGGAATTAGATAGAAATATATCTAAGCTTGAGTTTTATCAACACTTTTGTGATGCTTGTAAAGTAGGGAAATAGTCTCATGCTAGTCACAAGGCTAAGAACATAGTATCAGCAACTAGATGCCTAGAACTTCTACATATGTGGTTTTTTAGTCCATCCACCGTACGGAGTTACAGATGAAATCTTTACACCTTAGTAATATTATATGACTATTCTAGGTATACTTGGACAAAATTTCTTAAGATTAAATCTGAGGCCTTCGATCAATTCGAAATATTCAGTAAGGAAATCTAAAACCAATTAGGTTGTTCAATTGTTTTTATTAGTACGGATCATAGCCGAGAATTTGATAATGAAGTACAATTTGGAGCCTATTGTGACAATGTTGGGATCACTCACAATTTCTTAGCTCCTCATACTCTACAATCAAATGGCGTAGTAAAGAGGAATATTCTTACTCTTCAAGAAATGAATAGAACCATGTTAAACGAAAAATCTATACCTCAAAATTTTTAGTGTAACATATGAAATTCTAAAAGGTAGGAAACCTACTTTAGATTATTTCAAAGTGTTTGGAAGCAAGTGCTTCATTTTAAACACAAAAGACTACCTCACCAAGTTTTACCCAAAGTCATATGAAGGTGTTTTCCTAGGATATTCCTAAAAATTAAGCTTACATCGTTCTAAAAAAGAGACTATGGTAGTCGAAGAGTCCTTAAATGTGACATTCGATGAAAGTCCTCCTCTACCTAAATCGTCACCTTTGGTAGTTGATGATTTAGACGAAGAAGAAGCAATGAAGGATAATGGCAAGAACTATAGAAAGCAATAGTGAGGATGAAACTATAGAAGTTGACAAAGTAGTCAACATTAAGGAATCTAATTATCATCCAATAGACAATGTTAGAGGAAACCTTAACCAAAGGACACTTAGATCACAAGCCCAAAGCAAAAGTAACTTCTTTTGTTTTATATCTATGATAGAACCTAAGAACATCGGTGAAGCATTAAAGGATGAAATTTGGGTAGTGCCATGCAAGAATATTTAAACCAATTCACTGCAAATGATGTTCGGGAGTTAGTATGACCACCTAAGTATTTGAAATAATAGGTCTAAATGGGTATTTAGAAATAAACTTGATGAGAATGGCATTGTATCTAGGAACAAAGCTAAGTTAGTTGCACAATGTTATAATCAACAAGAAGGCATATATTATGATGAGACTTACGCACCGGTAGCCCGGTTGGAATACATTAGAATACTTCTTGCATACACATGTGCACTAGATGTTTTATATCTATGATAGAACCTAAGAACATCGGTGAAGCATTAAAGGACGAAAGTTGGGTAGTGCTATGCAAGAATATTTAAACCAATTCACTGCAAATGATGTTCGGGAGTTAGTACGACCACCTAAGTATTTGAAATAATAGGTCTAAATGGGTATTTAGAAATAAACTTGATGAGAATGGCATTGTATCTAGGAACAAAGCTAGGTTAGTTACACAATGTTATAATCAACAAGAAGGCATATATTATAATGAGACTTATGCACCGGTAGCCCGGTTGGAATACGTTAGAATACTTCTTGCATACACATGTGTACTAGATGTTTTATATCTATGATAGAACCTAAGAACATCGGTGAAGCATTAAAGGACAAAAGTTGGGTAGTGCTATGCAAGAATATTTAAACCAATTCACTGCAAATGATGTTCGGGAGTTAGTACGACCACCTAAGTATTTGAAATAATAGGTCTAAATGGGTATTTAGAAATAAACTTGATGAGAATGGCATTGTATCTAGGAACAAAGCTAGGTTAGTTGCACAATGTTATAATCAACAAGAAGGCATAGATTATGATGAGACTTACGTACCGGTAGCCCGGTTGGAATACATTAGAATACTTCTTGCATACACATGTGCACTAGAATTTAAGTTATATCAAATGGATGTGAAAAGTACATTTCTAAATGGTTTTATTAACGAGGAGGCGTACATTGCACAACCTCCTGGGTTTGTTGATTTGAAAAACATAATCATGTTTATAAACTCAAGAAAGCACTCTATGGTCTTAAACAAGCTCGTAAAGCTTGGTACGATAGATTAAAAGCTTTCTTGCTTAAACATGAGTATATCACGGGGATGAAACTCTATTTGATTACTTGATTGCATGAAAACTAGATATAACTTATGAGTTTGTTGAAGTAATAACAAGTCTCGATTAATAAGTTGGTAAAATCACAAATGGATTTAAAGGTCGAAAGGATTTTTTTTTTTTTTTTTTTTGTGTTATTCTAAAAATGTAGTGCACGAATTAGCATGGAATATGATAATTGACATCTATTATATTCGCTTATTAAAATGGACTAGTAACGATTTCAACTCGAGTATAGACCAAAAAGGCTCGTAGAAACAAATTGGTTAAATAAAGTTTCCAAACAAATGAGTCACAATGAATTTAGTATATTAGTGTTCATAGGTCAAAAGGGTTCACTTATTATTGAATTCCAAAGTAATTGTTTGGATATACACCATTGATAAATGATCACTTATAATTGATTTGTTCAATCACTCCATGTTTTTAACCTAACCTAGTATAAATACCCTATACAATGAATATTGTTTCCATACAAGTATTGTTTTCTCTTTTATTGAATTACTATTGAATTTGTGGTAAATTGGATTGACACCCTCTGTTAGGAATATAATATTCATGAGAAAGACTCAGTCACCCCGAGTATAGATTAGCATTGCGTAGCTCGTATTAGTAATATTTAGTTAGTATGGAGTTAGTTAACGTAGTATTTGTGGAGTTGGGTCGGGTATTTACCCACTGTCAGCTCGCTCCACAGCCCGTGAAGGTCGTTCTATTTGTAACTATAAATACCCCTCTCCACCAAAGGAGAGGGTTGGACCTTTCATACAATTTTAATCTAACATTTCACTTTCTCTCTCTAAAGTTCCATATTCTTCTCTTTGTCTCTCTACAATTTGAATCAAACCACAAGCACCATGTATGTTTGAATTATGAGGAACCTACAATTGGTATTAGAGCCACGGTTTGATCATTTAGTGGTTGCTCGAATTTTTAGTTTGGTTTGTGGTTTTATGTTCAGTTCGATTGGATTTTGATAAGGCGAAAAGTGTACCACTTTTGGGGGGTCATTTAAGCCCGAATTCATGATTATTTGATCAATTATTGCCCTAAATTGTTCCTTTTGTCATTTTAGGTACTTTTGAGAGGAAATTCACAAAAGGAAGCATTTTGGACATTTTTGGAGCAATTTAGTGAAGAATACGACAAAGTGTTGGGATATGAAGATCAAAGTACTTCTGGAAGATCAAAGTACTGCTCAAAAAGTCAAAGTGCTGTTCAAGGTCAAAGTACTGCTCGTGATTGAAGATTACTCAAAGTACTTTTAACAACAAGGACTAATATGCAATATTGTTTAAGGATTATTATGTAATATTATAAGAATGTTCTAGAATTAGTTAGGGATAGATTACTTTTCGTTCAAGTAATTATTGTAAACCGACTTAAGGGTGCCTATAAAAGGAGCCTTAGGATGGTATTAGACATATGAGTTTTAGAGTTTCATAATACGATTTCTAGAATACGATATTAGATAAGTTAGGGATTGTCAGTGAATCTGTGTTTTACAGAAGCAGGTTCAAAGTTGGTTTTAATATAATTCAAAGTTCTTCTTAGCTTTGTGTTAGTAGATTCTGCATACTTTACAAAGTAATATCAGTGTTTCATTATTAATTATTTCGAGTTATTCAAGATTGTTAAAACCTTACAAGCTACAAAGTAGTTTGATCAGAGTATATCGATCCAACAAGTGGTATCAGAGCTTGTATGGAAACTCTGATTAAGAAGAAAACCTTTAAAACTGATTTTACTACAAACCCTTCAAGATGTCGACAGATGTTGCACCTGTTCCGTCCATTACAGCAGTCAGAATTCCTATTGTCAAGAAGGGAGAATATGATCTATGGAGCATGAAGATGAGGCAGTACATTGCCATCACAGACCATGCTCTATGGGATGTGATTGTTAATGGCAATGTGGTAATTGAAGAACCAGTGGAGATCCCAGGACAACCTATACCACCTTAGCCAACCCTGCCAGCTGCTACCAAAAGAAATCAAGATAAGGCTCTCAACATACTGCTTTCTGCCATTCCTGATGGTCACCTATTGAAGTTTCATGATGCCAAGGATGCAAAACAACTATGGGCTGCTATTAAAACAAGATTTGGAGGTAATGATGCTTCCAAGAAGATGCACAGGAACCTATTGAAGCAACAGTTTGAAACCTTCACTGTTGGTGAAAGAGAAAGCCTTGACTCTGCCTATGACAGATATCAAAATCTTCTCAGTATGCTAGAGTTATATGGAGCAGGGGCATCTGTTGAAGATGCAAACTTGAAGTTCTTAAGAAGTTTGCCATCTGCATGGCATGTGGTTGCTACCATGATTAGAGGACAGCCTGGTTTGGTCACTATGGACTTTGATGATCTCTACAACAATCTAAAGGTGTATGAGCATGAGATGAAGAGTAACAAAGGTTCAAGTTCTCACAGCATTGCTTTTGTATCTTCTGAAAATAGAGGCAGTACTTCCACTAAAAGTACTGCTTACCCTGTCCAAAGTACTGCTGCAGAAAAACAGCATCCATGTACAACCATGGTCACTACCACTTCATCACCATCACATACCACCAATTCAGATGATGTTCTATGTTCATTCTTTGCTCAACAAGCCACTCTACCTGTTACTTATTAAGAAGATGTCTTGCAAATTGATGAAGATGCTATGGAAGAAATTAATATAAGATGGCAGGTTGCCATAATCACTGCAAGGATCAAGAAGTTCATGAACAAGATAGGGAGAGGCATTGATTTCAAAGCTAAGCAAGGGATAGCATTCGATAAGTCTAAGATTGAATGCTTCAATTGTCAAAGGACTGGTCACTTTGCAAGGGAATGCAAGTTTGCAAAGTATCAAGCAAATAGAATAATTGAACAACCCAAGGTTGAAAGAAAAGAGGTTCCTATTGCTGAGCCAAAGTCACAGGCTTTGGTGGCTCAAGAAAATTTATCAGAAGTTGACTGGAGTAATGAATTTGATGATGAACCAGTAACCTACTCTTTGGTTGCATTGGAAGAGGTTGATTGGAGCACAGCTTTTGATGAAGAACCTGGATATGCGGCTTTGGAGTCAAGAGATGGTCTAGGAAGCTTTGATTGGAGCATGGAAAGTGAGGAAGAACCTGTTTAGCTTGCAATGATGGCTACTTCACCAAGTTCATCCACTATCTCTGAGGTATGTTCCAAATGTAGTAACTCTTATCAAAAGATACTTAAAGAATATGAAACTGAAAGAGATAACTATAGAAGGGCTAGGTCTGAGATAGCTGGTTACCAATTGACTTTAGAGTCAATGGAAGCCAAGATAATCACTCATGAGAATAATGAAGTAGCTTGGGCTGAAAAATATGAGCAACAAGATTATCAATTAAAGTTAAGTGAGTGGAAGTTAGGATGTAAAGTTTCTGAATTAGAAAAGGTCACTAAAGAAAGAGATAAGTTGCTAGAAAAACTTGCTGTTTGGAAAGAATCAGGTCTGTCACATGTTAGTTTTGTTGAAAAACAGAGAACAGCAAACATTAAAACTGGCCTAGGTTATGATAATAATTCAGAAGTACTTTCAACTAGGAACCAAGAGTTAAGGCTTTCTCAGGAGACCTCAACTAGTGATGAAGAATTCATAAGCTTAGAGGAAAACACATCTAGTGATGAGGAATCACCTTGTTCAACACCTCCTGAATTTAAGAAAAACAAAGGATATAATGAAGTTCCTCCACCCACAGGTAGTTTTCAACCACCTAGGACAGATGTTTCTTGTTTTGGAGTAGACAATCTAGAATTCAGGAAAAAGCTTAAAGGTCAATCTAATTCAAGTCAATCTAGTCCTGAGTCATGAGTCCTTAAAAGAATCTGTTGAGACACCTAGGGATGGTAATAAGGGATCTGGGAGTGAAAAAGGTTTTTCAAAACAAGCAGTACTTCCAAAAACTTCTCAAAGTACTACCTACAAGGAGATCTTTTCAAAATACTGCTTATTATAGAAAACCTTTTGGGAGTGGATTTGGGAATATAGGTCCAAAGTTATGCTTTGTATGTTATAGTCCTCATCATTTGATCAAGGACTGTGATTATCATTCAGAATACTTAAGAAAATACCCAAAGACCACATCTGCATACCATAAGCATAAAGAGAATAAACCAAGGGAGAATAAACCAGCTTGGAATTACTCAAATAGGATTAACCATAGTAATTTCTCAAAAGATTATAGGTACCCTCATCAGAAAAGACCATTCTCCAAACCCACAGTACCTTCAAGAAATACTTCTCAAAGTACTGGTCAAGCAGTACTTTCTCAAAGTAATGTTAGGAATACCCCCAATCAAGGTACTGCTAGCAAAAACTCTAGTGTAAGACCTAGGAGATTCAATTGTTACAAACCTAGAAGGCCTTACAACTTAAGAAAAGTAGCTAGAACAAAGAACCCAACATCAAAAGTTACAACTAAATGGGTTAAAAAATAAAGTATTGCTGAGGGTGAAAAAGTACTTTCAGAAAATAAGGGTGAAAAAGGGAGTGTTGATAACAATTCAACACAGGTTATGGAATCAAAGACATTAATTCTTGATAGTGCTTTCAAAAACAGTGGTGATTACATACTCAAAGAATTTGAGTATGTTACTCCACAAAGGGAACACAAGTCAGTAATGGCTTGGGTTCCTAAAAGAAACTAACCCTTTTCATTTTTATGCAGGGCAACCCAGCAGAGGAGCTTAAAGATCATCTTATTGTGGATAGTGGTTGCTCTGGAAGCATGACAGGAGAAAAGGAGCTCTTGTCAGATTTTAAGGCTTATTTTGGAGGAAGAGTGGCATTTGGGAATGATCCTGATGGAGGGAGAATCACTAGCAAAGGAACCATTAAGGCTGGATCAATTGATTTTGAGAATGTTAGATATGTGAAGGAGCTTAAATTCAACCTTTTGTCAGTCTCTCAGATCTGTGACAAGAAGTATCATGTGTTATTTCTTGACACAGAATGTCTTATTCTCTCCCCTGAGTTTAAATTAGAAGATGAAAACTTGGTGATGCTGAGAGAACCAAGAACCAATGATGTGTATAGCATAGACTTGAAGAATATCAATTCTACTGAAAGAGCAACATGCTTGATAGCAAGAGCAACAATGGAAGAAGCACATCAATGGCACAGAAGATTAGGGCATGTAAATTTCAAGAACATCAACAAGTTGGTCAAAGGAAATTTAGTTAGAGGTTTACCTTCTAAAACATTCAAGAATGATCATTCATGTCTGGCTTGCAAGAAGGGTAAACAACACAAGGCTTCATGTAAAAAGATTGAAGAAAGAACCATTAGAGAGCCTTTGGAATTGCTGCATATGGATCTGTTTGGACCTGTTTCAGTTGTTAGTTTAAACAAGAAGAAGTACTGTTTGGTTATAACAGATGACTGTAGAAGATTTAGCTGGGTCTTTTTCTTGGGATTTAAAGATGAAACTTTTGATGTCATTCATGATTTTATAATAGCACTTGAAAATCAGTTAAGACTCAAGGTTAGATCCATTAGATGTGATAATGGGACTGAATTCAAGAATCAGCTAATGGATGAATTTTGTGCCAAGAAAGGAATTAAGAGAGATTTTAGTATTGCCAGAACTCAGCAGAATGGAGTTGCAGAAAGGAAGAATAGAACTTTGATAGAAGCAGCAAAGACAATGCTTGTAGATTCCCAATTACCTATTCCATTTTGGGCTGAAGCTATAAGTGCTACTTGTTATGTGTTGAATAGAGTATCATTGACAAAACCTCAGCTGAAGACACCTTATGAGTTACTCATGGGAAAGAAACGAAACATTAAGTTTATGAAACCTTTTGGATGTCCCCTGACTATTTTGAATATTGCTGATAATTTGGGAAAATTTGATGGTAAGTCAGATGAAGGATACTTATTGGGTTATTGTACCAATAGCAAAGGATTCAGAGTATACAACAGGGCTACAAAAAAGGTTCAAGAATGTCTTCATGTTGAATTTCTAGAAGAAGTAGAAGAAAATCAAAAAGGTAAAGGTCCTGATTGGATGTTTGATCTTGATTTAATGGCCTCATTGATATTGCGTTTTTGAGTGCGTATAAAAAATATACAAGGTAGACGTGAGTGGAATTCGCTAATCAACCTTTAGGAAAAGGAAGACTTGCGAAAACTCGTGAATACAATATATATATATATGTGATACCGGGTAAGTGATTACCCGGGTCGTGTCCCAACGAGGTGTGAATGGGCAATATCGTGTGAGATTCGAGATTAAAATGCTTGTAAGGATGTTGAGAGATTATTTGGAATTGTTGAATTTACGAGAAATTACAAATAATGTACGAAAAATAAAATAAACGCAACCAAACTAGAAATACAAACAAGGAATGAGAATTAAAACTTAAAAACTACGGGAATGATAGTAGGGAATAGGGGAAACCTAAAACGTAATCTAAATTAAAAAAAAAAAAAACATAAAATTAATTTAAGAAAAACGCGAGTGCGCAAAATAAAAAGTGAATTGAGAGCTACGCTAATCCTACGGGTGTGAAAATCATTTCCTACGACTCTAATGATGAAAGAAAATTTTTGAAAAAGGAAAATATTTTTTTGCTTTTTATTTTTTTTATAAGGACTTAATTACTAAATAAACTAAATTAAATATTAAAAATACTAAACTACTCCTAGAAATTGTGAAATTTTTTTAAAAACTAAATATACCTAAAATAAACCTAAGAAAAATAAAAACATGAAATAAGCAGTTGTATTAAGCAGAAATTAAGCAAAACAGAAACATGAACTAGTAATAAGCAATTTAAAATGAACACTACATTAAATAGATAAATACGGAAAATAATCACACAAAGGAAGAGTAGCACAGATGGGTGATGTTTGTGTCTGTTCCCTTGGTTACCAAGAAGTCAGGGGTTTGACCCCTGACATTTGCAATAATTTTTATTATCAGATTTTCTTTTTGCAAAGCATTCTAACAATCAATTTAAACCACTTTTGAGAAGGGAATCATACTGAAAAATAAGGCTTGTGCTACCTCCAAAGTTAATCAGATTTCAGGTTGTGATTCAAGTGAATCATTATTTAAAACCACAAGATATTTAACCAAACACTCATCTAAGCAAAAACTGAGGTGAGCACAAACAAGTATATGCTCAAGCAAGCATGTAAGCAATTTAATAACAACACTCAAGCACTAAGAATCAAACAAGAACAACGGATCAGTGGTACTAGCAGAAGCAACAGCAAAATTGGGTCCAAGAGGTGGGGCTTAATGGACCAACAGTTAACCAAAACAAAAAAAAGAATACGACAGTTAAGCTAATGCAGCAGGGGAACTAATTGCAGCCTCAATTCAGGCTACCAAAAGCAGCTATAAACATAGATAAGCTAGATCTAAATGAAGCTTTACTACAAACTAACAATAAAATCCCAAAATCCAGGCCTAATCCAACCTGATCCTTACTGAATTTGGGGTCAAAAGGGTGGTTTGGACCAGATGGCTGCTGATGCAGTTAGGGTACAACATGGGTAAAAGTGGGGCAAATGGTGAGCTATTTGGGGACAGTTGCAGTAGACCTTGGGGGGCTACTTTGGGGCTACCAAAGACTACTAAACAAAAATCAAAAAGATAAACTAAAAGTATTCTCGAATACACAAGCTATCAAATACACAAAGTTCCAATTTATAGGTCATGAGTCCTACAAATAAGCAAACTAAAAATAGGAATCAAAGTGGGGTTTAGGCAATGTAGTAACTGCTACAGTGGGTATGCAAAATGGGTCAACAAGTGAATTTTGGCAAACAACACTAAGGTCATTAACAAAGCCAACCACAAAACTGCAACTACAAAGGTCCTAAATCAGATTCCTACCTAGGTTCTTAATGAAACAGTCGCAAAATGAGGAAAATTAGAAGACACACTAAACAACTTAAAGACTTAATAGAAATGTAAAGACTTGATTCTAAGCGACTACCTTAAGCTAGATAAAGCTAATTGAAACTGGAGGATTGGTCAAAAACAGTTTTAAGCTAAAAAAAATAAAGTTGTGCCAAACACCACTTAATGTATTCCTATTAACTAAATGAACATGAATGAACTATGAGTAAGCTTCTGAGATACTTATGAAACAGTAACAATAAGGCTTTTAAGATTTAGAAAACACAAAATAAGCTTTTGAGGCACAAAGTGAAAACTGAATTTTCATTAACAAAACTTGAGTACAACAAAGAAATTAAAATTACAATTTTACTGAAATGCTGGGCTAATGAAACAAGTAAATTGGCCAAAACTTTCCTAAAACATGAAAAGTTGGACCCCTACAACAATGAGAAACGTTTTCAATTTATACTAAGGTGCTAGGGTTTGTGACTTCGATTCTTGTCCTCCTTGTGTTTCTTTTTGTGTTAGTTTTGTGAGAGGAACGAGCCTTGTTTCCACATGTGCTTCCTTCCCTTCTTTTCACCCATTGATTATGCCTTGGAGTCCAAAACTTTTAATCTCAGCCGTAAAATCAAATTGAAGGTCTTGGATTGATGAGGTGGAGTGGTAACATGTGAGGGAATGGGGAGCTTTTGAGGAGATGGGTGGAGTGTAGCAGGGGGTTGAGTGGAGGTGGAGGATTGTATGGTGGGTAAAGGAGAGGCAGGGAGGAGGAAGGCTGTGTTCATTTGACCAGGTAAAAGAGGGATAAATACAAAGAGGCGTTTTTATCATACAGGTTTTAAGGGTTGGGGTGTTTTTTAAACGTGGGCTAGTGATTGTTTTGGGCCCAAGGATAAGTGGATTGGAGTGTGGTATGGGCTAAGGATAATGAAGGGATTTGGATTGGTTTATTTATTTTGGGTTGGATAGAAATAATATAAGGGTCCAATTGGTATGTAGATTAGCACAAGGACCAATATTGTACACAGCTGATTTCTGAGGGGTGTTTCTGCCAACCTGCCAAAGTATTACAAGGACCAATTTTGCCATATTATAATTTCCACAAGGACGGTTGATGTACTTTTCCAATTTACAACACCCAGGGGTCATTTTTGCCAAAAATCAAAGTTAAGGGACCAAAATCGTAATTTCCTCAAACTTATTACCCAAGGACCATAATTGATAACTTTTGACTTTCAAAGGACTCGGGTTGACTTTTCTTTCAAAATTATTTTACCAGGGACCAATTTTGTCAATTTGGGAAAGTTCAAGGACTCATTTTGACAACTCTTCATATTTTGCTCGTTTTTCATCTGTTTTCAATCCTTTGTACCTGAAACACACAAAAACATACTCCAATGATATTTGTGATGTTATTTGACCATTTTGAAGTGTTTTTGATCGTTTTGACTCGAAAATTGGACGAAAAGATATGTGCAAAAAGGCACATATCAAATCCCCCACACTAAGCAATTGCTAGTCCATAGCAATTTTTTTTTTTTGAGAAAACTTAATGGATTTGAATCTCTTTACCAAAAGCCATTACTTCTGGAGTAGCCAAATGTTTCAGTTCAAGTAAGAACCATGGTACACTGATAACCATGTGATTTTGAGCAAACCACCAACTGTCAACGGTTTTGATTTGTCTTTACCAGAAGCCGTTTGCTTCTGGACTAGCCAACTCTTGATGGACACAGTCAACATCTTGGTGAGTTGATTACCAATTATGGTTTTCCACTGCCTTTACCACAAGCCATAATCTTGCGGGCTAGCCAACTCTTTCACTTTTTAGGATATGGCGAGTTGAGATACCATACAATTTTGGGCAAACTGTCAGCCATCAACGGATTTGATATATCTTTACCAAGAGCCGTTTGCTCCTGGATTAGCCAATCCTTTTGTCAGTTAGACATGGCGGACAGATAATCACAAAAAATTTTGAAGCTCAAGTGAAAAAAAAATTTAAAATTTTTTGCCAAAAACGGGGGTACTAGAGGGTAAAATGTGATCAAATTCGCTAGAATTCCCCCCCCCCCCCCCCCCCCACACACACACTTAGAATTGAATATTGTCCTCAATATTCAAAGTCCCGGCTATTATGCCGACTCTTTGAACGTAAAAGGGCAACATTACAAGCTAAATGTGGAAACACCGTTTTTTCACTTTATTAGTAACCACAGCAGGGGTAACTCCCCCACACTTAGGGTGAAAACCCTATATGCATGCTACTATTTTTGTTTACCGAGTCGCTAGCTTGACTCGACCCCGAATTCATTTGTTCTTGGGGAAGCATGATGTGGAAGAAACAATCTCCATCGGACTTTCATTCAAGATGTTTGGACAAACATTTGAAGCACGTGAAAGTTCCACACCGATGAGATAATTACCCGGCTCAAAAAAATGATACATGGAAATGCCGGGGTCAAAGATAGTGTCTTCAGTCCCGAAGGAGTAAAGAAGAGAGGACGTCACGGGATAGGTGAAGAAAAGAAAGAAACTCATGATGAAAATCATGACTAACTCATCCTCACCCACAGGAGAATCCATAATTCCTTCATTATGAATCTCATCGTTTCTGCTCATGTGATCAAGACATATCACGGGTGTGTCTGGATCAAAGTGGAAGTTATCATACTCCGGTGGAGATATGACATGAGTGAGTTCACCAGAGAACTCCTCGTGAAGAGAATCAAACACGAGATGTAAATCTGTGAACTCTTGTTCCACTGTAGACTCATCACAATCCTCATTCTAAATATCAAATAGTAGATTATCAGAAATCAAAGTGAATTTGGATTCGAATTCAAATAGGGGATTGATGATAGTAGTTTTGAATGTTTCGGGAACAAAGTGATTAACATTCTCTTGTGGACTGTTGGGATAAGAAGTGAGTGATGGATCATGATATAATAGATTTTCAATTTCTCCTAGATCGGCTTCAAAGTCAAAGAGATCATCGTCACTTCCCGTTGGAGGTGGATTGATGTGAGTGAGTTCATTGGCGAACTCCTCAAGAAGAGGATCAACATCAGAATGTGGAAGTGATGCCTCAACATATTCAATGTCTCCATAAGATGTATAATCATTGCTAAAATCAGAGAAAGTCTCAATTTGATCTTTAGGACACTCAAGAGGGGAAGTAAGATCACACATTTGCTCAAGAATTCCCTGTGACTCTCCTGGGATTGGGATAAGGTTCTCAGCACTAGACTTTATGAATTCGTCCGATTCCTTTTCAGGAACAGTGCTAAGATGCTCGTCCCCCATGATCAGAGAGTGAGTGGGAACTTTGGATGTGATAACAACAGACTGAGGGAGTTGAGAAGGACTAGCAGACATGGGTTTTATAAATTTCATTTGTTCTTCTGCTAGTAATTCCATCATAGTCTTTTCTCCCTGTGATTTTTAGATTGGTGGGATTTCAACTGATGCACTCGATGAATCTTTTTGAGTAAAAATGTTATCTTCATCGTCATCACTGTCATCATCGTCATCAAATAGAGCAACATTGCGAAGATTGGCACGTATTTTAGCCGCTCGTTGCACAGCCAGTAATTCTTCCATGCTTTTTCCAGAATCTCGTTCTTCAGCAAGTAATTCTGCCATAGTTTTCCCACGAGAATTTGGAATGAGTGGAAATTGTGGGGGTGTGGATGTGTCAAAATCGGAAGGTTGACATTGAAAATTATCATGAGGACCCCCACAATATACACAAGAAAAACTGGGGGCATTTTGAAATGATGTGCTATTCAACTCCTCCTTAAGTTCTTTTAATATTTCAAGAGCCTTTAGACAAAGTTCTTGCTGAGTTTCTTGAGGAGTTGTGTGAATCATTTGGTACTGTAGAGGTTGGTCATGATACGGTTAGTCATAATTGTTACAAGGAAATGGATTCCTTGTTTGACAAATCGAGCTAAAGTGAGGACCTCCACAGTACTCACAACAGTTGAACTGATGTGGCTGTGAGTCATATGTGTCGTAGTCATAATTGTTATCAGGAACCTGCTCATAGACAAGCGTGTTTCCTGATTGACAATCAGAGCTGTAGTGTGAACCACCACATTATTCACAACAGTAAAACTGCTGAGTCTCATAGTGTGGTAGCTGATGGAATAAGTCAGTTGTGTCATGGTAGGAATAGGGATTTTGGTTATATACAGACCCGTTTCCTGACTCTACCATGCCACAACTGGGGCAATTACCACCATTATAAAGACCACCACACCATTGACAATCAAGAAGGTGTGGATGAGACATAGAAAGAATCAAATGGTTAGAGGGGGTAAGGGGTAAAGAATCAAACCGATAAGAGGGATAAGAAGAATATTTTTGGGATTTTTGAAATACATTTTGTAAAAGCAAAGAAGGAAAATATTTTTGGTTTTTTTTTTTTTTTTTTTCGAAAAACAACTCAATTAAAACGAGATCGAGACAAGGAACTTAAATCAACAATTACGAATGAATGGCTTCTTTAGAAAAGGTACACCACTCACAAGGATACAATGACCTTTTGTTTGGGAACTTATTAATGTTCACACCCCCAGTTGGTAGGTGTTCTGCCTTGGTTCTCGGCGGTTGTTTTTTATGTTTATATTATTTAACAAGAAAAACGGAAAATTGGTTTTTGTATTTTTATATGATAAATATATATACAAAAGAAAAGGAAAATATTTTTGTGTTTTTTACTTTTTTTGAAAACGATAACTTCTTGACGAAGGTTCTACAAGTCACTAATCGTTAAAATCGTAACGATATTGTCGCAACACAACCTCCCCGGCAGCGGAGCCATTTTGATATTGCGTTTTTTAGTGTGTATCAAAAATATATAAGGTAGACGTGAGTGGAATTCGCTAATCAACCTTTAGGAAAAGGAAGACTTGCGAAAACTCGTGAATACAATATATATATATGTGATACCGGGTAAGTGATTACCCGGGTCGTGTCCCAACGAGGTGTGAATGGGCAATATCGTATGAGATTCGAGATTAAAATGCTTGTAAGGATGTTGAGAGATTATTTGGAATTGTTGAATTTACGAGAAATTACAAATAATGTACGAAAAATAAAATAAACGCAACCAAACTAGAAATACAAACAAGGAATGAGAATTAAAACTTAAAAACTACGGGAATGATAATAGGGAATAGGGGAAACCTAAAACGTAATCTAAATTCAAAAAAAACGTAAAATTAATTTAAGAAAAACGCGAGTGCGTAAAATAAAAAGTGAATTGAGAGCTACGCTAATCCTACGGGTGTGAAAAACGCGAGTTCGACCCCTGACATTTGCAATAATTTTTATTATCAGATTTTCTTTTTGCAAAGCATTCTAACTACCAATTAAACCACTTTTGAGAAGGGAATCATACTAAAAAATAAGGCTTGTGCTACCTCCAAAGTTAATCAGATTTCAGGTTGTGATTCAAGTGAATCATTATTTAAAACCACACGATATTTAACCAAACACTCATCTAAGCAAAAACTGAGGTGAGCACAAACAAGTATAAGCTCAAGCAAGCATGTAAGCAATTTAATAACAACACTCAAGCACTAAGAATCAAACAAGAACAACTGATCAGTGGTACTAGCAGAAGCAACAGCAAAATTGGGTCCAAGAGGTGGGGCTTAATGGACCAACAGTTAACCAAAACAAAAAAAAAGAATACGACAGTTAAGCTAATGCAGCAGGGGAACTAATTGCAGCCTCAATTCAGGCTACCAAAAGCAGCTATAAACATAGATAAGCTAGATCTAAATGAAGCTTTACTACAAACTAACAATAAAATCCCAAAATCCAGGCCTAATCCAACCTGATCCTTACTGAATTTGGGGTCAAAAGGGTGGTTTGGACCAGATGGCTGCTGATGCAGTTGGGGTACAACATGGGTAAAAGTGGGGCAAATAGTGAGCTATTTGGGGACAGTTGCAGTAGACCTTGGGGGGCTACTTTGGGGCTACCTAAGACTACTAAACAAAAATCAAAAAAGATAAACTAAAAGTATTCTCAAATACACAAGCTATCAAATACACAAAGTTCCAATTTATAGGTCATGAGTCCTACAAATAAGCAAACTAAAAATAGGAATCAAAGTGGGGTTTAGGCAATGTAGTAACTGCTACAGTGGGTATGCAAAATGGGTCAACAAGTGAATTTTGGCAAACAATACTAAGGTCATTAACAAAGCCAACCACAAAACTGCAACTACAAAGGTCCTAAATCAGATTCCTACCTAGGTTCTTAATGAAACAGTCGCAAAATGAGGAAAATTAGAAGACACACTAAACAACTTAAAGACCTAATAGAAATGTAAAGACTTGATTCTAAGCGACTACCTTAAGCTAGATAAAGCTAATTGAAACTGAAGGATTGGTCAAAAACAGTTTTAAGCTAAAAAAAATAAAGTTGTGCCAAACACCACTTAATGTATTCCTATTAACTAAATGAACATGAATGAACTATGAGTGAGCTTCTGAGATACTTATGAAACAGTAACAATAAGGCTTTTAAGATTTAGAAAACACAAAATAAGCTTTTGAGGTACAAAGTGAAAACTGAATTTTCATTAACAAAACTTGAGTACAACAAAGAAATTAAAATTACAATTTTACTGAAATGCTGGACTAATGAAACAAGTAAATTGGCCAAAACTTTCCTAAAACATGAAAAGTTGGACCCCTACAACAATGAGAAACGTTTTCAATTTATACTAAGGTGCTAGGGTTTGTGACTTCGATTCTTGTCCTCCTTGTGTTTCTTTTTGTGTTAGTTTTGTGAGAGGAACGAGCCTTGTATCCACATGTGCTTCCTTCCCTTCTTTTCACCCATTGATTATGCCTTGGAGTCCAAAACTTTTAATCTCAGCCGTAGAATCAAATTGAAGGTCTTGGATTGATGAGGTGGAGTGGTAACATGTGAGGGAATGGGGAGCTTTTGAGGAGATGGGTGGAGTGTAGTAGGGGGTTGAGTAGAGGTGGAGGATTGTATGGTGGGTAAAGGAGAGGCAGGGAGGAGGAAGGTTGTGTTCGTTTGACCAGGTAAAAGAGGGATAAACACAAAGAGGCGTTTTTATCATACATGTTTTAAGGGTTGGGGTGTTTTTTAAACGTGAGCTAGTGATTTTTTTGGGCCCAAGGATAAGTGGATTGGAGTGTGGTATGGGCTAAGGATAATGAAGGGATTTGGATTGGTTTATTTATTTTGGGTTGGATAGAAATAATATAAGGGTCCAATTGGTATGTAGATTAGCACAAGGACCAATATTGTACACAGCTGATTTCTGAGGGGTGTTTCTGCCAACCTGCCAAAGTATTACAAGGACCAATTTTGCCATATTATAATTTCCACAAGGATGTTTGATGTACTTTTCCAATTTACAACACCCAGGGGTCATTTTTGCCAAAAATCAAAGTTAAGGGACCAAAATTGTAATTTCCTCAAACTTATTACCCAAGGACCATAATTGATAAATTTTGACTTTCAAAGGACTCGGGTTGACTTTTCTTTCAAAATTATTTTACCAGGGACCAATTTTGTCAATTTGTGAAAGTTCAAGGACTGATTTTGACAACTCTTCATATTTTGCTCGTTTTTCGTCTGTTTTCAATCCTTTGTACCTGAAACACACAAAAACATACTCCAAGGATATTTGTGATGTTATTTGACCATTTTAAAGTGTTTTTTTATCGTTCTGACTCGAAAATTGGGCGAAAAGATATGTGCAAAAAGGCACATATCACTCATCCATGAACTATGTACCTGTAAGGGAAGAAAATCAAGTTGTTCACAATGAAGAAGAATCACAATACATTGTTCATGGAGTCGATATAAGATCTAAAGATGATTCTGATGAAGCACCAAGTGATGAAAAGAAAAGTACTTTTGAACCTCAAAGTACTGTTGAACCTCAAAGTACTGTTGATCTATAAAGTACAGTTCAACCAAAGACCACAGTATCTGATGAAGACCAAGCTATCCAAGATGAACTTAATAGGATGCTTCTTCAAGAAAGTATTGCTAAATCCTATGAAGATGGTCAAAGGAAAGCTTATGAAGCAGAAAAGAAGAAGGCTAAAGGCACTGACATTACTTTGCCTCAAAGTACTGCTAATCCATTTGAATGTACTTCTAATGTCTTAGATACTTCAAATTGGATAAATGCTGATTATTTAACTGATCCAACCATGCCTGCCTTAGAAGATACTGATGATGAATTGGAAATAGAAGGCATTTTCTCAGATTCCAATGAAGACCTTGATTTCACAAATTTGGAAGATAATCTTGAAGTTTCACAACTCCTACACTAAGAATTCATAAAGATCATCCTGTCAGTACAATTATTGGACCTTCTACTTTAGGAGTGCTCACAAGAACTAAGGCTAAGAATCTTTCTCAACAACATACTTATTTACTTAGCTTTATTTACAAGCAGAACAGGGTGAATCACAAGAATCAGCAATTGTGCTTATTTGCTTGCTTTCTGTCTCAAGAAGAACCTAAGACAGTAGCACAAGCATTAGCCAAGGAGAGTTGGGTTGAAGCTATGCAATAAGAACTCTTACAATTTAAACTTCAAAAAGTATGGGTATTATGTGATTTACCTGATGGTAAGAGACTAATTGGAACAAAATGGGTCTTCAGAGTTAAAAGAGATGAAAGAGGGAATGTCATCAAGAATAAAGCAAGGTTAGTGGCTCAAGGATATAGCAAGAAGAAGGAGTAGACTATGATGAAGTATTTGCTCATGTTGCAAGGATTGAAGCCATAAGGCTATTTATGGCCTTTGCATCTTATATGGGCTTTCCTGTATATCAGATGGATGTTGAAAGTGCTTTTCTATATGGCACTATCACATAGGAAGTTTATGTTAAACAACTTCCTGGTTTTGAAGATCCTGCACATCCAAACAAAGTTTACAAGGTTATTAAGGCTCTATATGGCCTTCATCAAGCCCATAGAGCATGGTATGAAAGACTCTCCACTTTTCTATTGCAACATGGTTACAGGAGAGGTGCTATTGATAAGACCTTATTTATCAAAAGAGATAAAAAGGATATCATGCTTGTCCAAGTGTATGTGGATGATATTATTTTTGGAGCTATAAAGCAGTCAATGGTGAAGGAATTTGAGGATCTTATGCAAAAAGAGTTTCAAATGAGTTCCATTGGTGAACTAACATTCTTTTTGGGACTTCAAGTTCAACAATCAAGCAGTGGAATTTTCATAAGTCAAGATAAGTATGTTGCAGACATTCTTAAGAGATTCAACTTCACCACTGTCAAGCCAGCATCCACACCTATTGATGCCAATAAACCTTTGGGAAAAGATGAAGATGGAGAAGATATTGATGTTAAACTCTACAGATCTATGATTGGATGTCTAATGTACTTAACAACATCTAGTCCTGATATTACTTTTGTTGTGTGTTTATGTGCAAGACATCTGGTTAAACCCAAGGTTTCACATCTAAATGCTGTCAAAAGGATTTTTAGGTACCTTAGGCAGCAACCTAAGCTAGGGTTATGGTATCCTAGGGAGTCTCCTTTTCATCTAGAAGCTTTCTCAGACAGTGATTATGCTGATGATAACTATGACAGAAGATCAACAACTGGAGGAGGCCAATATCTTGGAAGTAGATTAGTTTCATGGCAATGCAAAAAGCAAACAATTGCAGCAACATCTTCCACAGAAGCAGAATATGTGGTTGCTGCAAGTTGTTGTGCACAAGTACTTTGGTTGCAAAATCAGCTCTTGGACTATGGATTCAACTTTAAGAACACTCCTATCAACATTGATAATGAGACTACAATCTGTATTGTGAAGAATCCTGTCTATCACTCCAAGACAAAGCATATTCAGATCAGACATCATTTTATCAGAGATTGTTATGAGCACAGGCTTATAAATGTGGTTAAAGTTCACACAGATGATAATGTAGCAGATTTACTCACAAAAGGCTTTGATGTTTCAAGATTTACTTTTTTAGTAGTGAGTATTGGTATGATAAATAATTAAGCTATTTTTTAGGGGAGGCATTAGTATTTAGTCATTATTTGAGGGGAGGCTACACATATCATTCAACAGTAAAGCAGTTTTATTCCACATCATTCAAGTTGTTACATTCAGCATTCAAGAGACAAAGACATAGTCAAGCCAGAGATACATCATCAAAACAAACTAACCAAACCCTAACCAACCTACAACCTACACACCCTACTCCATAGGCCTTTTTCCTTTTCCTTGATAGCTTTGCTTTCCCTTCTGAGCAATCTTTCTCTTTTCATCAAAAGATAATTGCTTCCTTGGGCAAGCCAGGCCAAGCACTTGCTTTGGAGGTCTTTCTGGTCTTGCAGGCTTTCTTTGAGTAGGCCACTTCATGTTATTTAAGGCAGACTCAAGAGCTTATGTGAAAGCTTGTGGCAATTCACTGGAGAGAGTTGGAGCAGGAGCAGGGACAGACACCTTTTTATTTGGCTTAAGGTTGGTTGAGCTTGATGCACTAGGAGGAAAGTAACCACTCCATCCAGAATCAGAATCAGAGTAGTAGCTAATTTCTGAATCATAGGAGTCATCAGATGAGATGTATATTAATGGGAAGTGGCTCATGGTGCTGCTAGGGTTTTTGTGATGAAAATACCAAGTTTTGATGAAGTTATGTGTTAATGCAAGTTATTTTTATAGGCAAGTAAAATCTTATGGGTTATTTATGATGATCATTAATTTCTACTTGCTTTGGTAGCTTTGGGGAGTAAATATAGAAGGTATTAAATGTCTCGGGTTGACTTTCAGAAGATATTTTGGTCAAACAGTCAACATTGTTAGATATTTTGGTGGAAAGTACTTTTGCCAAAGTACTGCTTCGTTAAAAGATGAAAGTACTGCTCCATGATACATGGAAAGTACTGCTTGGAGTTTTATATGAAGTACTGACGTGTCAGGATACTGTTCCAACGGACAAAAATACGGGGTAACAAATTTTCGAAAGATATGGGGAAGATAAATTCCAAAAATAACGGTAAAATCATTTATTAACCGTGATTTTTTTTGTATATTATCCTTCCTTGAGCATATCTTTTTCATCTTTACAAACCCTCATTCATTCATCAATCATACCCAAATTCATCATCTTCTTTCATTCTTCTTTCAATAACACTTACAATGGCAAACCGTCCCACCATTACCAAACACAATATGATTGCTAACTTGGAGAAGACACAAAAGAATCTTGATTTTCATGGAATCATTGACTTTCTCACTGGCTCATCCATACGCTATTCACTTTTAGTCAATCCAGAAATCATTGGTCCTTGGATACAAGAATTTTGGGATACGGCTAGGTCTGACTTAGAGGAAGGAGAAGATGTTATTACTGCCACAGTTGTAGGGAGGGCTATTCGTATTACTGAAGCAACAATCAGGGAGATCTTGTTGTTTGATGATGAAGAAGGTACTGTTTTGTTTGATAAGCAAGTTGTTTGGGATGCACTTAGGGAGATTGGCTATGAAGGTGCTTTAAACAAGCTTACTTTTCAAAAAGCACTGGTAAGTCCACATTGGAAATATCGTATCCATGTTTTGCTTCATTGCTTAAGTCCCAAAAGTACTGCTTGGGATCAATTTGGACATGCCATAGCATCTGCTCTAGTTGGATTAGCTACCAATCAGCCATTTAATTTTTCTTATATGATTCTTGATGGTATGATTGCACACATCAAAGCTGGTTCACCATTCTTGATGTACCCTAGATTTGTTCAGCTTTTCTTAGAAAAACCACTTGAAGGTATACCAAAACCTCAGGATAATATACCTACTATTGTGCTTCCACATAAGGTGTTTACTTTTATGTCTAACAAGAGTGTTAAGTTTTCTGGTCACAATACACCTTTGAATGCTTATATATTGGAAGTAGCACAAGCTGTTAGGGATGAAGTAGCTGAAGCTAGTGGTTCTGAACATTCTGAACATGTTGAACAATCTGACCACTCTGAGCATTCTGTATCAGCACATACTCAAACACCACCTCTTGCTTCACCTCACCCTGTTGATTCAAGTGAAAGAACTGCTTCAGTACCTGTTTCAAGGGAAAAGACTGTTTCTGTTGAAAGTACTTCTCAACATTCTGTTTCAAAGGAAGTACTTCTCTGCAAGGTACTGCTTCAGAGCATGCTACACCACCAACTCCCAATGATTATACTTCCACAGGAGGGTTTCAAACACCTGGATGAGGGAGGTAAGGGACCCATGGATAATTATGCTTTGACAAGGGAGTTCAGAAAGATGAAGAAAGTAATTAATACTCAGGCTGTAGAGATCAAGAGATTAAGGAATAAGTTCAGAAGATTGAAGAGATTTGTGTGGCCACTTGTTCAAAATTTTAGACTTTATGTGAAGGAACAGAAGAAATCCAAAAAGAAGAAGTCTAAGTTTCATAAGACAACAAAGAAAGTCTCTAAATCTAAGAGGAGTAAGCAGAAGTCATCATCTTTCAAATTGGGGAGGAATCAGGATGATAATTTGAATGAAGATGATGTTGTGTTTCAATATTCAGAAGTTACTCATCTATGGCATTATCCATAAGTACCTTTGCACTTTGAGCAAGAGAAACAGACTGATGAAGCTGAGAATATTGTTCAAGAAGAGAATATTGATGTTGAGCAAGATACTGGAGTTCAAGGTGACAACACTCAAAGTACTGGTGTTCAAAGTACTCGTGTGCAAAGTACTTTGGATCAAGGCAATCAAGGTACTGCTGCAATGAATGTTGATGAAGTTGGATTTTCTATAGCTGGACCTTCTACAAGTACTTTTGATAAAGAAGCTGGTCCTTCTAATCTAATCCAGCAAGAAGAAATCAAGGAGTATACAACTAGTGATGATGAGACAATAGCTCAGATAATGCTTAATTTGGATAGACCAATAGGTATAAGTATTTCTGAACCTGCACAACAAGTCTCAGAATCTTCTTCTGAACCTGAAGAATTAGATACTAAAGACAAAGGAAAAGGGATCATGAAGGAAACTAAGAAGAAGAAGAAGAAAAAGTTCACTCTAGCACAGCTAAGAGAGTTTGAAATAGCTAAGAATGAAGAGATTGCTAGACAACAACAAGTTAATTATGATGCTGAGTATTTAATAGAGTCAAGAAAGCCAGTTGCTGAAACAAGAAGACCAATGACTAGAGCTCAAGAAAGAAATTGGATGATAAGCTTTTTGAAAGGAAGAGGATATAAGAATCTACAAAGGCTAAGATATCCAGAAGTGAAAGCACTGTGGGATAGTGTTCAAGAATCAATTAAGAGAGAACTAGATAGTTTTGTGCCTATGGATGCTGATAAAGAAAAGAAGTTAGAAGATTTGATGAGAGAACAAGGTGAAATAAGAAAGTTAAAAAGAAAGAGAGCTATTCAGGATGATCAATTGTCAAAGAGGCTTAAAATGATCAGATCAGATACAATTGATGAACTGAAGAATTATTTCAGAGTTGTTGATTTTGAAAATTTTAAGAAAACAGAAGATTTTGGAAAGAAGTCTAAGATTATCTCATTCTCTGTGGTTGAATCAATTGAAGGAAATTATCTCATTTTTCACAGAGAGGATGAAAGCTTTACAGTATTCAATATGCTGTGGGATGTACTGCACATGATAGATAGAGAAGATCTATACAATTTGTATTTGCAAGTGCAGACTTACTATGAGAATATTGAAGCAACTAGAGTAGGATTAATCTTATTGGGTGATTTAATAACCATCTGGGAGATTGAAGAAACAAGTAATGGTACTCTGTGGAATGATCAAGAAAACTGGGAGATAACAAGATGGAGATTCTTTGAGTCATCAAGGGTACATTCACTTGAGATGGAAGATGGTACCATGGTTCATATGTTAGCAGAAAGAAGATATCCTCTGATAAGGGATCTTATGCTTAGGATGTTGGATCATGGAATGGAGGTTGAGAATGAAACTGAAGTAGCATTGATGATGATAAAGCTGTTTATAAGATGGACTACTTCAGATGATGATGATATTGCATAAGTACTGGTATGATCTTAATTATATAAATCTTTTTGAATAAAAAGTACTTTTCTCAAAGTACTGCAAGACAAACAATACTTTATCAAAGTACTGCTTGCTGCACAAAACCAGTAAAAGCTTTTTGTAAAATAAAATAAAAGTTTTTGAAGCATAAGATGATATCAATAAAAGGATTTGAGAGTAATACATGGTGTTAGTTCTTGTACTACACAGCAAATGGTAATCAACTCACCATGTTTAACAGACAAGAAAGAGTTTGACTCATCATGAGGGTACGGCTCTGATGTGATAATCAAATCCGTTTTAGTTGACAATTTACTAAAAATTGTATGGTGTTCAACTCACCATATCTGTAAAAGTGAAGAGTTGACTAGCCCACAAGAAAATGGCTTGTGGTAAAGGCTGTGGAAAATCCATTTTATGGTAATTAGTTCACCATGGTTGTAATCAAAGAACTAACTAGTCCAAAAGCAAACGGCTCTTGGTAAAGACTAATCAAATCCGTTGATAGCTGATGATTTTCTAAAAGTCATATGCTTATCAATGTACCATGGTTGTTCTAACCTAAACATTGGCTACTCTAGAGTTAATGGCTTTGGTAAAGAGACATCAAAATCCATTAAAATTCAATGATTCATCTCTCACAAAAGGTTACACATCTGGAAGTGATGAGAATAGTATGAAACTTTAAAGATTTGATGTACACTTTGTCAAAATACTGATAAGTTGCTGTGAAGATATCATCTGAAGCTGATAAAGAGCACTTTGACATACAAGATAGATAAGAGATAAAGATACAATTTTCCTTGATGATAAACATGTTGAAGATCAAAGATAACAAAAAAACTTGAAATCAAGCAAGTAGAGTTCAAGTTAGGGGAGGATTGTTGGGATATGAAGATCAAAGTACTTCTGGAAGATCAAAGTACTGCTATGTCAAAGTACTGCTCAAAAAGTCAAAGTGCTGTTCAAGATCAAAGTACTGCTCGTGATTGAAGATTACTCAAAGTACTTTTAACAACAAGGACTAATATGCAATATTGTTTAAGGATTATTATGTAATATTATAAGAATGTTCTAGAATTAGTTAGGGATAGTTTACTTGTCGTTCAAGTAATTATTGTAAACCGACTTAAGGGTGCCTATAAAAGGAGCCTTAGGAAGGTATTAGACATAAGAGTTTTAGAGTTTCACAATACAATTTCTAAAATACGATATTAGATAAGTTAGGGATTGTTAGTGAATCTGTGTTTTAGAGAAGCAGGTTCAAAGTTGGTTTTAATATAATTCAAAGTTCTTCTTAACTTTGTGTTAGTAGATTCCGCATACTTTACAAAGTAATATCAATGTTTCATTATTAATTATTTTGAGTTATTCAAGATTGTTTAAACCTTACAAGCTACAAAGTAGTTTGATCAGAGTATATCGATCCAATACAAAGTCTCAAAATCCTTGCTGGGAACAGTACCTGACGGCGTCAAGACCATGCAAGTGATGGCGTCAAGCTTGGCAAAGGAGGTGGATGTGGAAAACACACATGACGGCTCAGAACAATTTCAAGGCAATTTGGCCTGACAGCGTCACCAAGGCCATCAGGGTCAAAATACATATAACGGCCCAGAGTAAAATTACACATGACAGCATCAGAAGTGGATCTAGGCAATACGAATTTTATCTTGGCGGCGAGTTGACGGCGTCACAAGCTATAACGTGATGCCGTCAAGGTGTAAAATCTATATATAGTTTTCTAATTTTCATTCATTAAGTGTGGAACTTTTGGAGAGCTTCTTTGTGAAAACCCTAGACGAAGTTTCTGTAATAATAAGGGTTTCAATCCTTGTTCCATCCATGTTCAATTGAAGATAAGTTTTCCAATAATCATTCAATATGTCTATGTGTTGTTTGATTCTATCTTATGCTTGTCTTCTTTTTAACATGCTAGGCTAGGTTTTTCTTATGTTTGCTTAGATGTAATGAAACCTAGATGTTGATTATTGGTTGATGGTTTGTTTATAGTTGTTGTAGATGATTGTATTCGATGTTAGGCTTAAGAAAACTGGCAGACTTCCAATTGGTAACTTGCTTGAACTTCTTAAGAAACACGATCGGAGGTGTACTACGATTTATGGTTGTATTTAATGCATAAGTGAATTCTAGTGATCTCATGTTAGGAGCTTTTAGTCGGCTCGACATAGGAGTGAAGTAGGAGCTTATAGAGTTTGGGAATTTCGTACATGGCCCTACGAATGATATTAAGGAATATAACCCATCATCCATGCAATTGTAACAAGCTATTCAACCGGTAAAAGATGTCTAGGGAGTAATGAATTCTAAGTAAACACATTTTCTCTTATTATTGTTTACACCAAAAATTAGTTTTAGTTTATTTTATTTTATTTTGATTGCATCATTTAGTTAATTTGGTTAGCTGACTAGTAACTAATTCCGCCCACTCCTTCAAAACCCGAGATTTTACTTGCTTTTATAAAAATATAAAAATACAAAAAGAATCATCTCTCACCTTTAGACCTAGTTTAATAGACTTTTTAATCCTAGTGAACACTATTCCTGAGTTGAACGATCAATCCCCGGGTACTTGTCACTATACTATACTACAACGAACAGGTACACTGCCTGGTGGGGATTGCAAGCTTCTCAAGATCCTTTGAGAGGTAAAACCTTTTGCGAGGGTGCAATTCCATGCATCAAGTTTTTGGCGCCGCAATCCGGGGAATAGTTATTGTCTAGGTTAGAGTTTCCTTTTATTAGGTCTACTTGCTAGATTCCTTTCTGGTAAGATTTTTATTTTATTTTATAGGTTTTCTTTAGCCACCAAGGCTATCGAAACACCATTGAGCTCACTCAAGGAGCCAATGTGTCTCCCTTGCAATCCGACACCATCCGGTTGGTGCAAAGCGGATGTGCATTCCATGGACTTTGTTCCGAAGATCCTAATCAACATCTCAAGGATTTCCTTAAAATTGTAGACCTTGATTTTGTAACTCGAGAGACGACCCGATTGCGTCTCTTCCAATTCTCTCTACGTGACCAAGCTAGTCAATGGCTTGAGCGTTTACCCACGGGATCCATCACCTCTTGGGATGATCTCAACACTCGTTTCCTTGCTCAATTTTTCCCACCAGGGAGAACTACTAAGCTTAGAAATGACATCTTGATGCTCCAACAACGTCAAGGTGAAACTCTCTATGAAGCATGGACTCGTTTCAAGGACTTTCTCCAAAAAGTCCCTCATCATGGCATAGATCCTTGGCTTCAAATTCAAATCTTTTACGATAAAGTTAATTATCAAACGAAAAGGGCCATAGATTACGTTGCCAATGGTAGACTAAACAAACTGTGGAAAACTAGAAGGGGGGGTTGAATAGTTTTTCGTCTTTTTCGTTTTATAAAATTTTCTTCTAAAGAATAGACGCAAATTTCAAAAATCTTTGACACAAAAATATAGATACTAGTTTATTCACAGTTTTCGTATAAACACTACTTATATAGAATATTGAGTAAGAATTATAATTTCATATATCACATATATATATATATATATATATATATATATATATATATATATATATATATATATATATATATATATATATATATATATATATATATATATATATATATATATATATATATATATATATATATATATATGTGTGTGTGTGTGTTTTAATATGAGTTTATCTTCTTGGTTTGTTTGTATAAAATTAATGTTGTGAATGGAGTCTAGTTTGATCTTTATGTGAAATCAATATATGCACAACACAAGCAATTATAACTATATGTCAAATGCTAACAAGTAAATAAACAAAGAGTGAGAGATGGAAAGATCAAACCGAGAGACAAAGGATTTATAGTGGTTCGGCTACAAGGACACCTTCCTTGCCCTACTCCACTCCCCGAGCACCGAACTCGAGAGTTTTCTTCACTAGGTCAATAACCTCCCTTACGGCGGAGAAAACCGTACACACCTTAGCTTACACCAATTTAACGACACAAAGCTAAATGGCGGGTTCTAATCGTTGCTAGAACCAATCTCACAACTATAATCACAACACAACTCGTCTACACTCTTTCACACCTCCTACACTTCTTCACACCACTTGTTTCTTCACACCTTCACAACATCGATCTTTCCACTACTTCAAGACTTATACTTCTTCACAACTTCTAGGCTTGTATGTCTTCTCAACTTTAAGGCTTCAACTTCTTTGTCTTCACTACTAATCTCTACTACAATATACTACCACTTCTTATATCTCCTACCACTAATCCTATGCACTTTTACTTCTTCACTTCTAGTACCACTTCACACCTTCAACAAATCTAGATCCTATATCTAAATCTAGCTAACCAATGTATACACTTTATACACCAAAGAATGAATGATTTACAAGATGAAATGATCAAACAACTTAGATAGCAAGATGATACTAAGTTGTAATACTTCTAGTCTTGATAGATAGAAGTATTCTTCTCTTTGCACTTGAGTGGATGAAGCTTTGGATCACTTAGAAACAAAGACTTATGAATTATATGATCAAAGGATTTTTGAGATTGCAATGGAGGTTTGAATCAGAAAGTTTTTAGTGCAAAAAGGTAAGAAAAATATGTGGAATGATCCAGTATTTAAAGGGCCTAACACTGTTCTGGAGCGTGCCGGTTCCCTTAATTAGGGGGCGGTCCCCTTAATTATTAAGGGGGCCGCCTAGTATAATTAAGGGGCCGCCCTCCTGAACGTTGGATTTTCTTGTCCTTTTGTGAGCAAAGTTTTTCTGGATTAGATTTGCCGTTTTTGGTTAAAAATTTGAATTCATAAATTTGTAATGAATAAAACATATTCTTTTAATTCCAAAAATGTTTAATAAAAGATATAAAATGTTTTGTGACATTTTATAAAAATCTAGTGATTAACAAAAATGTTCCTTTGATCTTATAATGCATTAGACACTTTGTTTATTCATACCTTAAGTGATTAGATGGTGAAAGTGAGTATTCACTACTAAATACTTGTTTACGTCATGATTTTTGGTTTGATGCGTTTTCGTTTTGTTATTATCAAAACATAGAGATATCGAAAGATATGAATAACGTTTTTAGTCATTTATTTATATCAACAATCTCCCCCTTTTTGATGATTACAAAACCTAAACTCATTAAATTCAAAAATTAATTTTTAGACAAGTATTTAGTGAGTTTATATTCACTTCTCCCCCTTTTAGTAGAATCAAAAAGGTTTAAGCCGATAAGATGAAAGCTCCCCCTCGTTTGAGGGCACCAAGGGTTCGAGCTATGGAATTCTTGCAAGAAAAATATTAGAAGCACAAGCAAAAATATATAACATACTAATAACAAATAACAAGCATGGCAAAGGAGAATGTGAAACACATATAAAAGCATTCATTAATTCAAAATGATTATGTCAACCACATAATCATTGTTACATAAGCCATAATGCTAGAATTCTAAACCAAGTAGAATATCCTATTGTGCCAACAAAGAGTGTCATTAAACTTTCTTGCATCCCAAAATGGTTGAGGTATTTTATTTGAAAAATAAGAAAAATAAGCATATAGAATGCTTGGGTGAGAATGGTAAATGGGGATCATGTTGGTGGCTTAATGGAGGTAAGCTTTTGGTTTCATGGATGTTGGTGAGTTTGGAGATGTAGAGCTTGGAGGTGGTGAATTTGAAGTTGGGTTTGTTGGTTGAGGGTTTTGATGTTGTTCAAGTGATGGTGTTTGTTGAGATCTAGTAAGAAGATACTCAATCCAAGAAAAGTGCTCATTCAATGCAATTGTTTGTTGTTGGAGGAAGATGCAACAAGGGAAATTGTTAACATGCTTCTCAATTTGGTTAATGTTGTGTGGTGATGATGGTGAGCTTGATTGAGGTGGATCCAAATTGCGTTGAGCAAGATGTAATGCTAAAAGAGCACTAAGCTCATGAGCTTCTTTTAGCTCCTCAACGAACTTCAAGTGTTCGGGGGAAGGTGATGGTGGAGGAGCATGATAGTTGTCTTGGGTGAAGGTTTGAACATGCAACATAGGAATGACATGTGAGGTTGTAGGATGTGGTGGTGGTACTCTTGGTGGTGGAGACATGATTGAGCTTGGGTAATCATGAAAACATGATATGGGTGGAAGAGGTGCTTCATGAGTGGATGGTGTTTTTGTTGAATGAGCAACATGTGAAGTATTGATTGAGAGATTGGGATTGTTGTTTTGGGATTGAGCATGCTCATCATATGAAGAAGCATTAATGAGGGCATGAGTGGATGATAGGTTGTGAGATGAGTCATTAGTGTGGGTTTGAGGTTTAGTTGTTGGTTGACTTGGAACAACATCACTTGATTTGTGACAAGAATCAAGTTTCCTCCTCCAAACGGGTTTGACGGAGATCCTTGCGGTTCTTGAAACCTTAGGTTTTTAGTTGTTGGGGGATGACATGTTTGGATGTGATTGCATTTATGATGGGAAGAAGGTATTTATAGTGTAAGAGAAATGTTGTTTAGGAAGGTACATTGTGAGGTATAGTATGGGACAAAATATGTTTGTGAATTTTGGGAAGTATAGGGTGAAGAGGGTCAAAAAGTGATAAAGAAAACAGTAACCCCGACCATCAGATGGCCGGTCCCCTTAATTAGGGGCCGGTCCCCTTAATCATTACGGGGGCCGCCTTATATAATTAAGGGGGCCGCCCATCTGGTGAATTCCAGAATGCCAGAATTGGGTTTTTGGCAGAAAATTTTCAGAAAGGTTGTGTTTTTGGGTTTTGATTCAAGTAATTTCAACTCTTCTAGGCAATATAGGGTATACAACTCATAAATATAGACAAATATATAAAAATAAATAAAGTAGACAAGTAATTTTTAATTTACGTGCAATCTACTTATTGGCCAATTAAGTTAAACAACCAAGGAAGCAATAAAACATACTAGTCAAATATGCACCTATATGAAAATGATAATATGTAAGCTAGTTCAAACATATTGATGAGTACTTACAAGTAACAAATGGGAAGATATGATTGTATGGACTTCAAGACTTGTTACAAACAAGATCCATATGGGCAAACCATGATTCTCATGAAATGATTTGATAAAATTGTGAATGTCATTTCCTTAGAAGTGTATGACACATATGAGATAATCAAATATATTTTTAATAAAACGTTTTTAGTTTTATTCAACAATGCTTTGAAATAGATTCAAGTGTGTATTAGAGTAAAATAGATTGAGTTTTGCTTCATAACATGTTGACAAATTGGATAAGAAAATTTTTTTAATCTTGATTTTGATTAAAATAAAATTATGCTAGCTTACAGTTAAATATGTTATTCGAAGAAAGAAGAGATAGATATTTGAAAGATAAATTTTCAAAGCCAGAGGTTTTAAACATGATATTTTATTTTTGATAGCAAGAAATCACAAATGAAGGATTTGAAATAGAAACTTATCATATTCAAGAAAATCAGTTGAGCCCGTTGTCACATATAATCATCTTTAATGGCAATTAAAGACATGGATGAGTGATGGTAAATTTTAATGATCTTAATGCAATATGATTAAGAGGGATAAAGTAAATCATCTATAGATACAAGATTAACACATGTATATATATACTAAACTCGTCATAGTATTGAATGCTAACAAGTCTTAATTATAGCACATCTATTAATGCAACTAGAATAGTCATTTAGTCTAAATAGTAAGTATTCTACTATTGATCATAGATGATTTTCAATATAAATGATGAATAAGAAGAATGGTAATAGACTTAAAATCAAGAGGGTTAACTAGCCTAATTTCATGTATACATATATTAGTATTAATGATATATGAACAGGGCAACCTATAAATTTAATCATATTAATATACTAATTATAGCATACTTTAATATAATGTGATATTGACAAGTTTTTGAAAAGAAAACTTACCTCAGGTCCAGCTTTTCCTTAAGAGTGAGCATGTAAGAAGACATTTTTAAGGTTAGCCCAAAGCATGTCGAAGTAGCAAGGTAAAATCCCAATGCAATAAAATTCAAGGAGGCTTGATCTGAAATACTTAATTGATCCCAACAATTATCATAAGTCGTGTAGATCAAGAATAATTGCGCTTGAATCCTTCATCATGAGGTAGTAACGAACACACCATAAAATCAATACTCCAAAAGTGAAGAACACAACGCCGAAACAGTAAATGGCCGCAACAACGTCATAAGCAAATCGTGTGTAGAATGTGAATCAGAGTGATAGGAACCAATAGTCATCAAATGTAAGAGAGCAAAGTGAGCGATCCAAAAAGTAATAGTCTCTTTGTTCGTTAACTACCTAAACATGAAAAAAAAAAAAAAAAAAAAAAAAAAAAAAAAAAAAAAAAAAAAAAAAACTTGGTACCCAGATTCTCATGGGTCCGAGATGGTTAGTTGAGGACATCCATTGCATTTAAATGCACATGATGAGGGTGTCGCCGAGAAGTACAAAAATTCATCAATAGTTTATTTTAACTAACAAACAATGACTTTCTTGATTAGAGTGATAAATAATGGGTGCAAATAATATTAGTTCTAAATTTCTCCACTAGGCTTAACAAATTTTATTTGTTTTGATATATTTGTTAAAGGATCATTTACGGTAAATCCTAAACCGGTTTTAACATAAAATGACTTTTGAATGTTAAGTAGATATTTTAAAGATTTAGAACTATTTTCAAATTTAGCTAACATTTTTGCTTTTTCATTTTCCATTTTAATTTCATGTTTGTAATCTTGGCATTTTTTACATTCAAGATCAATTTCAATATTACTTTCAAGTCTAGACATTTTATCTTCTAAAATTATTTCTTTTTCAAAGTTATTTTCAACGAAAATTGAAGATCCATTTTTAAAAATAATTTTTGAGTCAATGTTGCAAAGATGTTTGAAGTTGTTTTCCAATTTTGAAAATTCTAATATAAATTGATCATAGCAAAAATGTTTGGTTTCTGATTGTACCTTATTTGTAGTTGTACAATCTTCACATGCTATATGTTGATCAATTCCATCGTCTATGTCGCTCCATGTTTTATTTGTAGTTTCGCTTAGATCTTGAAACATGTAATCCTTGCCATCAATACTTGTATTTACATTTGTTTGAATATCTTCGCACGCCATATTTTCATCATCTTCTTCGTCCTTGTCGCCCCATGATTTATTTACACTCTTTCTTCAGATTTGACTCATGTATTCATTGTTATTGATACCTTCAATGATCACATTTGAACTAGTAGTACTTGTGTTTATTTTAACAAAATATTTTCTATCAAATTTTCTAGAGTGGCTAATTCTTGTGCAACATCAAGTTTATCATCTTTGGTTTTACATTTCTCTTGGTGAAAATTTAAAAGACATTTCCAAATATCATTTGCCGTTTTACAAAAGAGTACTCTTTCATATTCAACTCTTGGTAGAGTTTTGTAAATCAGTAATTTAGTTTTAGTATTTTTATCGATCTTTATTTGAAGATTATTATATTGATTTTCAAAATCCAGTATAGTTGATTTAAGATCACCAATTGAAATGATATGCCAAAGATCAAGATCTATTGATTTCACATAATTTTCAAATTTATTTTTCCATTCAAGAAAATGATCATTTTCAAATAATGGTGGTTTTTGCGTAAATTCCCCTTCTAGATATTTTTCAAATTCCATATATCGTTACAAGTTTTAAAATACAATATATTTTAAAAATTTTGCTAGACGTGGCTCTTTATAACAATTGTGGAAAACTAGAAGGGGGGGTTAAATAGTTTTTCGTCTTTTTCATTTTATAAAAGTTTGCTTCTAAAGAATAGATGCAAATTTCAAAAAAATTTGACACAAAAATATAGATACTAGTTTATTCACAGTTTTCATATAAACACTACTTATATAGAATGTTGAGTAAGAATTTTAATTTCATACATCACATATAAATATATATATGTATATGTGTTTTAATATGAGTTTATCTTCTTGGTTTGTTTGTATAAAATTAATGTTGTGAATGGAGTCTAGTTTGATCTTTATGTGAAATCAATATATGCACAACACAAGCAATTATAACTATATGTGAAATGCTAACAAGTAAATAAACAAAGAGTGAGAGATGAAAAGACCAAACCGAGAGACAAAGGATTTATAGTGGTTCGGCTACAAGGACACCTTCCTTGCCCTACTCCACTCCCCGAGCACCGAACTCGAGAGTTTTCTTCACTAGGTCAATAACCTCCCTTATGGCGTAGAAAACCGTACACACCTTAGCTTACACCAATTAAACGACACAAAGCTAAATGTCGGGTTCTAATCGTAGCTAGAACCAATCTCACAACTATAATCACAACACAACTTCGTCTACACTCTTTCACACCTTCTACACTTCTTCGCACCACTTGTTTCTTCACACCTTCACAACTTCTATCTATCCACTACTTCAAGACTTATACTTCTTCACAACTTCTAGGCTTATATGTCTTCTCAACTTTAAGGCTTCAACTTCTTTGTCTTCACTACTAATCTCTACTACAATATACTACTACTTCTTATATCTCCTACCACTAATCCTATGCACCTTTACTTCTTCACTTCTAGTACCACTTCACACCTTCAACAAATCTAGATTCTATATCTAAATCTAGCTAACCAACGTATACACTTTATACACCAAAGAATGAATGATTTACAAGATGAAATGATCAAACAACTTAGATAGCAAGATGATACTAAGTTGTAATACTTCTAGTCTTGATAGATAGAAGTATTCTTCTCTTTGCACTTGAGTGGATGAAGCTTTGGATCACTTAGAAACAAAGACTTATGAATTATATGATCAAAGGATTTTTGAGATAGAAATGGAGGTTTGAATCAGAAAGTTTTTAGTGCAAAAAGGTAAGAAAAATATGTGGAATGATCCAGTATTTAAAGGGCCAGATGTCACACCCCCAAAATACCTGAATGGCAGTGGAATGGAATACCTGAGGGTGACTATCATAGCACCACAGTTACAGTTACATTGAACGACCTAAAGTGTCGTTTGGGAAAATACATCGTTTGATCATTAAAACATTCAGAGTTTACAGAACCTAGGTCCCAAAAAGGTGTTGCAAGTTTAATAAAAACAAGTTCAATCCAGATCAAACGTTTCGTAAGTGCAGGAAATATATATATGTGAGATGCGTCAACTCCGCGACTCCATGAAGGTCCAAATGCATGCAAGCAGGAGCTACCTTAACAACCTGAAAATACATTGCTAAAACGTCAACACGAATGTTGGTGAATTCCATAGGTTTGTAAATTAAATCGTATGTACACTAGCCACAAGTATAAAGTAAACCGACAAAAATGTCAAAATGCTACATTGTCTCTTAAGCTCATGACCCCGAAGCTAGACATAATATTGTATTGGCCCCAAAGGAGTGTTTACCAGACACTCAAATAGTTTAGACATGAAATGCATCCGTAATTCCGTTGGAGCAACCCAACACGGATGGAGGCGTCACCCTCGATAGATCTATCCACTCACTCTCGCTTGGCATTATAATTAACGGTCCATGATAATAAAGGGGACTTAACTTTGTAGTAAAGCAACTTAAGCAATGTATGGAATTTAATACTTGGGCATGTACAAAAATAATTGATGCAATGTATTCTCCCCCGTGGGATTTGAAATCAAAGTATTGAATTGAAAACGGGGCTATGAAAACTCACCTGAAGTGATAGTACAATGTGATGAAATAATCGGGACAACAAGGCGCGAACACTAGCCGCAACCTAATATGAGTAATAACGATCTACTTTAGATCATGCCGTGATGAAATGAATGTACATGCACATGATACCTATACCACTCGTAACTTGAAAATACTAGTTATTATCAAAGTAAAGTATTTTCCATATTTGGAAAAATAAGTCCAACTAGACTTATAGAAACTTGTTGTAATATATCGTATATAAAATGTTAATGTTATATTCCTCGTTTTGAAAACCTTAAAATAACGTCTAGTAGTCGCATAAATAAACCTCGGGTCGTACGTACTTCGTTAGTTACGAATATAACTCTTGAATAAGAAATCTAGAAAATATTGCATTTAGTACGTAGTTATATTATTTCTAGTAGTGACTAAATATATATATATAGTTTTGACGATTTTAGAACATGTATAACTTTGTCGTTTTAAGTTCATTTTCCTCGTTCTTTATATCCATGGATTCGTCTTAGTATGTATTAATATATTTTCGATAGCTCGGCTCCTCTAGGTTACGTCTAACGCCTCTATTTGTCCGTCGAAAATCGTCCAACAGCATGTAATTTTCAGAAAAATAGTTTTCGTCATTAAACTTGCAAAAATCATAACTCCTTCGTTATAAGCTCGTTTTAATCCGTTCTTTCGCCCACGGCTTCGTTATTGAAAGTATTTTCTAAATATTTGGTCAAAAATTACCCATCATCTACTGTTTTTCCCACATTTTCAAAATATGGACAGTAGGTACATGTATTGTTTCAAAAACCATTTCTAGGGTTCCAATCTAGTTCCAACTTCAACCAAACCACTTTCAATCACCACAAAACTAGTCTAATCCTACCATACACCTTCTTAGGGTGTCATGGGTTCCTAAACATCATAAATCAAGTGGATCTAACAAGGATCTAACTATAATCTATTTCTATGGCTCAAAAATTAGATATGTTTAAAATGGAGTGGTATAAATAGCATATGCTTGTAGATCTAGTAGATATATCATATGAATCTTGTAAAAACTTGGTAAAATTATAAAAATGAGTTTGATATACTTACTACAAAGATTGGAGAGTTTTGGAGATGAAAACCTAATTAACCTAAAGGTTTTTATTTCAAAACCTTAAAATAGGTAACTAATGAAACTTGAAATATACTTGATCTTGAAATTTTTATGGTTCTTGCTTGTTTTTGTGTTGAGGCCGATCCAAAGGAAGAGAGAAAAGAGAAGAAAGGTTTCTAGTTGATTTGGTGAAATGTGATGAAAAAGTGTAGGTTTTGATATATATATTTTATATTTAAACAAAAATAGGACAAGTATTAATGGTTGAGTAAAAATTTTCAAGATGTAAGCTGATTGTTATGGTAGGGGGGGGGGGGGGGGGGGCAAGATGGGGGTAGGAAGAAAAAAGATGAGATTTTTATGTATTATTGTGTAAGTTAGTTAGATATTTTGGTTTTAGAGAATACCGGGTACCGAGTTAACTAGAAATAAATTTTAACGGAGTTAACCGGGACATAATAAAGTCGTAAAAATTGTAAAAATATGTTGGGTATAAATATTGAGTGTTTAGATAATTATTATTTAATTTCTACGAAAACCGTCGAAATTTTAGTAAACTTACGATAATAATTAAATAAATTTTCAAAACACCGGGTAAATTAATATTATAATTTTTATATTAATAAAATGAATATAAAAATATATTGGGATCATAGTCGGGAGTGTCGGACGTGTTAGTCACATTATTGGTCGCGTGTTAACGTTTATTTAAAAATAAACATACGTAAAAAGTCAATTATACCAAAAGTAGTAATTTAATTATCCTACGAGTGGAATAGTATGCAAGTGCAATAATGATGATATGCAGACTATTTCTAGTCTGTATGAAGTGTCCCAATGATAATGCATGAATTCGCTCCTGAACCAATTTGGTTACGCGAATTTGAAAACCCGTAAACTAAATTTACGATGAAATGAGTAAAGTACATGAATAGTGTTTTCTCTTCGGAAATGAATAGTGTCATGTGAATAGTAAATTTTTTGAACGCTTCTCGGAATTTCGAACTGACACCAAAAATGATGAATAGTAAAATGATGAATAGTGATTGGTGAATAGTAACTGATGAATAGTAACTTTTCGAGATGAATAATGAAATTTCGACATCTGAACAAGGACCTGAAATTACGAATTGTGACAGTCTTCCCCTCTAAAAGGAACTTCGTCCCGAAGTTCTGTTTTGGTTGGTCTTTGAAGTATATTTGGTAAAAAGACGTGGATACTTGAGTTGCATTTGGTCTTACCGTTCCCAAGTAAATTCGGGACCTCTTCGAGAATTCTAGCGAACTTTCACGATAGGAATTCGACTTTGCTTCAACCGTTCGACCTTACAGTCCATGATTTCTACTGGTTTTCCTACCAGATTTAGGTTTTTCATTGGTTTCGATTCCTTCCAATGGAATCATGAGTCGCTAATCTGAAAGTCGTTTCTCGGGATTTGAAATTATGAAACATGTTTATGTAATCTTGCTACTTTCCAACAAGGCTTAAGTCTGAGGGTTACTGGCCTACTCTGTTTGAAATATTAAATGGTCCAGTGTACATCGAGTTTTACTTCCCGGACCTTTCTGAATGGTATCATGCCTTTCCTAGGCAGAACTTTTAACGTGACCCTACCACCAACTTGAAATTTTAAGGTTACAATTTATCGACTTGTAACTGATTCTTGATTTGCAGGAAATTCCTGGTTATTTCATGAGTACTTACAGGAATAGTGAGTTTGGCTTTTTCCACGTTCGGTCCGTTAATAGATGATCAGTGCTTCTTGAGGTTTACAATGTAATATTGGTAATATATGTTGCTGAACTCTGCCAGAACTCAAATTTGTATGTCAGCTGGTCGATTCTAAAATGAATCTTAAATGGTCCAATATACTAGAGGTTTAATCTCTCGTGTTACCAAATTCGTATCATGCCTCTCCAAGGCAAAGCTTTCAACTTAGTTCGTTCTCCCACTTGAATCTAGATGGTTTGCTGTTCAGGGATACCCAATCCGCATGATGTGCGTCATGCACCAACCCTACTTTTACCATTTTCTCGTTGCTTGTAGCTGGTTCTTGACTTGTGAAATTTCCTTTGTTGTTCCATAGTTTAGTTCTAGACCAGTGAATTTAACTTTCCAATTTCGGTCTGTAAATGGGTAATTGGTACTTCGACCATAAAATGCCTCAAATAGTGTAGTCTCTACGCTCGTGCGATAACTATCGTTGCAAACGAATCTGATTTATGATAAATGGTTAGTCCAACCATTTCTAGAGTCAATCGCTCACTCTCTGAGCATATCTTTCCTATGTTTGGATTGTCCTCTCGATCTGACCATTGGTCTGAGGATGATAGGCGGTGTTTACATCTAAATGGGGTTCCGAAGGAAATCTTAAAATGATTGCTAGAAGTCTGAGGTGATTCGATCACCTTTATCAGGAATAACTAAAACGGTTACAATGAATCTGGTGGCTAATTCTACAATGTTATACTTTCGAAAAGGGCGTTATACGGAGAAGATAGAATAGGGATAACAGTTCTTGATTCCTTGTGTTTTGGTCTAATGGATGCTACGACATGTGTCTTTCTTTACCCATTGTGCTTGGTCCCCATTGCTGACGTTTGTAATCGATCTCATATTCCAATATTCCTTATTGTCAAATCTCAAAGCCCTAAATGCATAAGCGAGGTAGTATGGTGATTTGTCATCAAAATTTATCTCACGATTTTGAGTTTTTGGTCGAAATCTTTTTCTGAATAAACGAATTTAGAAAATGGAACAAATGGTCTACTAAATAATATCTTTCTTGATGATTCAAAATTCAATAGTTATGACATGTGACGCGGTTTTCAAACATGTTGTGAGTAGGACTGTTTACCAAAGTTTGATGTTTAAATATTTCTCATTGTACAATGGTTCTGCTAAATATTGGCTAAAAAAGATCGTATTTGTTAAAAATAGGCAATTCAAAATTATTTTCTACGAGATATGGGATTTGTATAAATAAAATTTTGAAATCAACTTCATTTAAAAGTAAAAATACTAACAAGGATAAAATAGTAGGATAGGAAATGTTCGCATAAATGCATAGATGTCTAACATTCGGTTCCTGATATTGGAAGATGCCTATTGGGGATTATCTGGCAAAACTACAAGCCTAGGTATTCAACCAACTTAAGTCCTGAAATGGTTTATCGTTGAAATTTTCATCACGTTGGCAAAATGAAAGTGTTAATTGATACTATGTCGATGAATGTCTATTTCATTTCCACATGAAGCTGGGGAGATATGCTTGGGCCTGATGCCTCTCTTGATGTATAGGTGAGGTTATCTAGAATTTCTTGAGGACACAACGCTTTAGGGGAATCTATATCGATATCCATAATTCGAATCAATCATTCTTGGCGTAAACTCACTGCAGGGAAGTTTGCGTTTAGATGAGGCCATGTTTAAATGAATTGCTTTACGGTCTCAATTAGGTGCTTGGATTATTTCAATAGTGTTGTTTAGCGTACCTTCACAATGTGTTCGATCCTGTAGCTCAGTCTTGCTAGTACCTTTGAATGATAAAATTTGGCAACTAGGTCAGAAATGGTGATTCGGATGGTATCGTGGTATCTTAGGATTGTTGTTGGATTATGAATTTTCTTAGTCTAGGTTTAGTAGTTCCGTAATCCTTTTATTGTTTTTCTTATATCGAGTAATCCTCCTAGTACTTGATAGGGAAAGTCTCTCCTAAAGAAGTCAATGGAAAGTCCAACTTAATGGCTAAGTGAGTGACATGTGGGGTAAGTATCCAAGGGAAAGTTTGTCAGAAAGAGACATTTATAAAAGAGTTTACTTGTTTAAAATGCTTTTACATGAAGATTGTTATTAGTAATACTAAAAAAATAATTATTTACTTCATGGCATAATCCTTCCTGAATTATACATAGGTGATCAGGCTATGTATAATTGAGGACTAATGATACGATCCTTGATTTAGTCGAAATAGTATTACTTTTCTCAAAAGTTTTAGATGGTGTTCAACGCATTGTTATTAAAAATGGTATCCTGATATTTCCTTTCAAGGTAACATGAAAATTATTCCGCGTAATATTATTAAATACTTTGTGTAATAACAGAAAATCAATTTATAGAGTGGTAACAAAATAGCATACTCTAGAAATTCTATAAAACAATTTCCCCATAGGGTAGTAAAATAGTTTGAAACAAAATTCGTTGAATGGTTTATTGGATACATGGGTGAATCTTATGGTATGGTAATAGTCTACTAATCCACTTATTTAAAGAATGAAAATATCCTAGTTCATAACAGGGCGGTGGTTTATGATTATGAAGTGGTCGAGAATATGGTAGTGATATTGAGAGCGTGAAGGATGAACGTGTCGTTAAGGCATCTATAGTCAACTAAAAATGATAGTCTATGTGTCAAAGGATATAGGGCAGAAATTGGTGCCAATGATTTGAAGTATTCGAGAATTTATACTAGGTAAAGCTCGCAGGTTCAAATGTGTAATCCCTCTAGGCATGACTAAAATGTATAAAGAATGGAAATTGTTGTACGGGTGGTCTGAGTCAAGTAGGTACCACATCGTATGATGTTTAATTTTCCGTGAATGCAAGCTAAATGCCTTATGGTCAGGTGAAACTTCTCGATGTCCTTTCATGAAAATGAGGTCTTGTCCCAATGTGACTAAGCTATATCGATCTCCGAAAAGAATATAAATTTTGTTGAGTAATTGTACCTTGATCTTTTAATCCAACGAGCTCATACTAGCGTGAGGGTCTTATAATATGGAATGAGCGAAAAAGTCGTAATTTGAAGTAATAGTGTTAAGGCATGGTGTATCAATATTGGTAATCTCTGGTAGAGGGGTTTCTTTCGCATTCAAGGTCAAATAGTAAGTAGGTATAGTGGTTGCTTTCGAGATTCGTTCATGAGTTATGCATGTTCCTTCTTGGAGATATGGTTTCTAAAATTAACAACATTTATTTGAGTGAAACATGGTGAAATTTGGTCATAAATGTATCTTGGAGTGACTTTATTTGAAGTTCGTAATGAATATAATTATGTAAAAGATGTGACTACGAAATATTTTGTATTTTGATAAAAACGATATCTCATATATATATGTCTTTGGAGAAAAAAAAAATTAAGAAGATTGTTGCTAAAATAAATAAAAAAATTTGAGTTTTAATCCAACCATTGAAAATCAACAATCTGTCGTACTTCGTAAGGTTTGCAAGAAATCTTTTTGTTTGTACAAAAATTTAATTTGGCTTTAACTTACTTGAATTGTTATTATCTCCGAAACACGAAAACTAGGGTAGTCACTTTTATCTTGGTCAACATGACCATTTAATTGTAAAGACACCTTCGTCTTTATTAATCTTATTGTCTTACTTGCATCTTCCCAAGGTTGTAATTACATGTCAAATCTAATAATATGACCACCTTGTTCGGTAGAGTGTTGCTAGAGCGACTAATGATGTAATCATAGGCTTAGAATGTGGTGTAATCAAACTTGATAATGAAGGGAGAGTTGTGATGAGTTCCATTATGATGGTATAATACCGTTCAAGGCATCTTGTTGGTTTATCGTGTTATGGAGGTATGAGTCGATCATATCTAAGATAATATAGAGTCCTTGTGATAGATGCCACCCTTGGGCGATTTGTTGCAATTCTTATTGTGTTTGTGAGGCTTGTGGTATTTTTCAGAGTGTATCGTCCAAACACTCGTGGGTAATCTCAAATAATTAGAGATCATCGTCTAACGATGAAGAGTAGTAGGTTGTCAAGCAGTAGAGGCTCTCAAACTCTCACCAACCTCAAACCCATAAGGTTGTGTAACGTGTGGTATGTCAAATAGTGGTTGCTTCTTAAGCGGCCTGTCATATATGGGTGTAGAGTCTCTGAGATGTGATGGTGATAATAGTAAATGGAATGCTACCCTCCTTCGCACAACCCAGCGACATCTAAGAGGTAAAACTGAAGTACACACTATGGGACGACCAATAGTGTAATAAGTAGCTGACGGTGGTGGTAGTACCTGAGTAGTAAGCGCCCTACTAGTGAAGGAAAGAAAACATACTATCTTCTTTGCAATAAGCATCCTAATCTGCCCATTAAGATTAAGTCTGAATACTCTGCCAAACGGAAATCTAAGTATGGGCTGAATGATAGGAAAACCTTGTTCCTATAACAATTCAATGGTGCTAATGGCGGCGTAAGTGTAACTGGTAGTACAATGGTAGTGGAAGATGACAAGGCATCTTCAATGTCGAAATCCAACGAAAGGATAATAGGGTGGGTATCTGAAGACATGTCACTTGTGAACCAGGTCAACATAATCATATATATATATATATATATATATATATATATATATATATATATATATATATATATATATATATATATATATATATATATATATATATATATATATATGAGTATAAATAACTCGCACAATGTGTGCATGAAACAACATGTATAATGAATATGCACCTATGATGAAATTATGAGATGCTATGATGATGTGGTTATAGTCTAGGGTCCATGATACATCCTAGTTCGCTATAACCTTAGCTCTGATGCCAATCTGTCACACCCCCAAAATACCTGAATGGCAGCGGAATGGAATACCTGGTGGTGACTGTCTTAGCACCACAGTTACAGTTACATTGAACAACCTAAAGTGTCGTTTGGGAAAATACATCGTTTGATCATTAAAACATTCAGAGTTTACAAAACATAGGTCCCAAACAGGTGTTGCAAGTTTAATAAAAACAAGTTCAATCCAGATCAAACGTTTCGTAAGTGCAGGAAATATACATATGTGAGACGCGTCGACTCCGCGACTCCATGAAGGTCCAAATGCATGCAAGCAGGAGCTACCTTAACAACCTGAAAATACATTGCTAAAATGTCAACACGAATGTTGGTGAATTCCATAGGTTTGTAAGTTAAATCGTATGTACACTAGCCACAAGTATAAAGTAAACCGACAAAAATGTCAAAATGCTACATTGTCTCTTAAGCTCATGACCCCGAAGCTAGACATAATATTGTATTGGCCCCAAAGGAGTGTTTACCAGACACTCAAATAGTTTAGACATGAAATGCATCCGTAATTCCGTTGGAGCAACCCAACACGGATGGAGGCGTCACCCTCGATAGATCTATCCACTCACTCTCGCTTGGCATTATAATTAACGGTCCATGATAATAAAGGGGACTTAACTTTGTAGTAATGCAACTTAAGCAATGTATGGAATTTAATACTTGGGCATATACAAAAATAATTGATGCAATGTATTCTCCCCCGTGGGATTTGAAATCAAAGTATTGAATTGAAAACGGAGCTATGAAAACTCACCTGAAGTGATAGTACAATGTGATGAAATAATCGGGACAACAAGGCGCGAACACTAGCCGCAACCTAATATGAGTAATAACGATCTACTTTAGATCATGCCGTGATGAAATGAATGTACATGCACATGATACCTATACCACTCGTAACTTGAAAATACTAGTTATTGTCAAAGTAAAGTATTTTCCATATTTGGAAAAATAAGTCCAACTAGACTTATAGAAACTTGTCGTAATATATCGTATATAAAATGTTAGTGTTATATTCCTTGTTTTGAAAACCTTAAAATAACGTCTAGTAGTCGCATAAATAAACCTCGGGTCATACGTACTTCGTTAGTTACAAATATAACTCTTGAATAAGAAATCTAGAAAATATTGCATTTAGTACGTAGTTATATTATTTCTAGTAGTGACTAAATATATATATAGTTTTGACGATTTTAGAACATGTATAACTTTGTCGTTTTAAGTTCATTTTCCTCGTTCTTTATATCCACGGATTCGTCTTAGTATGTATTAATATATTTTCGATAGCTCGGCTCCTCTAGGTTACGTCTAATGCCTCTATTTGTCCGTCGAAAATCGTCCAACAGCATGTAATTTTCAGAAAAATAGTTTTCGTCATTAAACTTGCAAAAATCATAACTCCTTCGTTATAAGCTCGTTTTAATCCGTTCTTTCGCCCACGGATTCGTTATTGAAAGTATTTTCTAAATATTTGGTCAAAAATTACCCATCATCTACTGATTTTCCCACGTTTTCAAAATATGGACAGTAGGTACATGTATTGTTTCAAAAACCATTTCTAGGGTTCCAATCTAGTTCCAACTTCAACCAAACCACTTTCAATCACCACAAAACTAGTCTAATCCTACCATACACCTTCTTAGGGTGTCATGGGTTCCTAAACATCATAAATCAAGTGGATCTAACAAGGATCTAACTATAATCTATTTCTATGGCTCAAAAATTAGATATGTTTAAAATGGAGTGGTATAAATAGCATATGCATGTAGATCTAGTATATATATCATATGAATCTTGTAAAAACTTGGTAAAATTATAAAAATGAGTTTGATATACTTACTTCAAAGATTGGAGAGTTTTGGAGATGAAAACCTAATTAACCTAAAGGTTTTTATTTCAAAACCTTAAAATAGGTAACTAATGGAACTTGAAATATACTTGATCTTGAAATTTTTATGGTTCTTGCTTGTTTTTGTGTTGAGGCCGATCCAAAGGAAGAGAGAAAAGAGAAAGAAAGGTTTCTAGTTGATTTGGTGAAATGTGATGAAAAAGTGTAGGTTTTGATATATATATATTTTATATTTAAACAAAAATAGGACAAGTATTAATGGTTGAGTAAAAATTTTCAATATGTAAGTTGATTGGTATGATAGGGGGGCGGCAAGATGGGGTAGGAAGAAAAATGATGAGATTTTTTTGTATTATTGTGTAAGTTAGTTAGATATTTTGGTTTTAGAGAATACCGGGTACCAAGTTAACTAGAAATAAATTTTAACAAAGTTAACCGGGACATAATAAAGTCGTAAAAATTGTAAAAATATGTTGGGTATAAATATTTGTTGATCCCAGTTGAGCAAACGATTTTATATAGAAGTTGACTTAAAGTAAATACTTAAGCTTGAATGCGGAATGTAAAAGCTTAACTTAAGAAGAATAATTCTCTATCAACACTTCAATATTATTAGTACGAGCACTCAATAATGCTAGGGTTTTACAACCTTGAAGTGAAACGAAAACTAAATAAATACGTACATAATCTAACCCTAGGATCCTCCTTTTATAGGCCAAGGAGTCCTACTAGGTTTACAATAACTTTCTAATCAAGATAAGAATATTCTAGACTTATAAGATATACATTCAATCTATTCTATAATTATCTACTACGAATACATCCTTATCTCATCAGCAGCAGTTTCCTTTAGCAGCAGTTTCCTTAGCAGCACTTTGTCATCAGCAGCAGTTTCATTTACTCTAGCAGCAGTTTCATCATAGCAGCAGTTTCACTCAGCAGCAGAACTCAAAACCCAACAATCCTCCCCTAAACTTAATATTTATTTCTAAATCATTAAGTTTCTTCAAAGCTCATCTAAACATCAGGAGGATGCTTCCAAACACTCAAGTCTTGAGATGTCTGTTGATCAAGTATCTTCTTATACTTTGACAGCAAATTGAATGCTTGATCATCAGTATCATAGTCTTTCTGCAAGTTGAGTAATCCAGCACCATTAACCATCTGATTGACAGTATTCCAGTATCTTACCACTGGGTAATCCTTTTCAGCTAGCATATACAAAGTAATTGGTCCAATTTCCAGCATATGAACTCCAGAATCTTGAAAGAGTCTCCATCTTCTTACTTTGTATTGTACTATCTCTGTCCACTCAGAATCGTCCATTGAAGGTTCATACATAAGTTTTAGAGCTCTCCACAGAACATTATCTGTCATAGTTATGATGTGATCAAGTTGATCTTTCTCATACTTTTTACCATCAAACTTCTCAGCTCCAAACTTTGCTTTGTACAACTTCCACAAATCATCAACATCCTCTCTATCAAAGTAGTGAAACATCTGTTGAAATCTAAGAAATCTATGAGTCTTACCATCAGATCTCTGAACATCATGAAATGATCCAATGTTAGTATCATATCCTGTAGTTACTTTGATAATAGGATATTTGACTCCTAATGGTTTGGCATCAACTACTTCAGGATCTTCCATCTTGCCAACCATAGTGTAACTCTTCAATTGTTCTTTTAAATGCTCAGGAGGAATATGATCACAATCATTCTTGAACTCATCTCCTTCTGGCTTAGAACTGCTTTCTTCCCCTGTTTTCCTCTTCTTCTTTGCAAATGATTTTTGAACTACACCTTTTCTTTTAACACTTTGCACAGAAGAAGTAGTCTTAACTGCATCATCAAGCTGCTTAACAACATCTGCTTCTTGAACATGCTCTGCTTCAACTACTTTTTCAGGTACCAACTTCTTATTTCTCTGAGCAATATGTTCCAAGTCTTCAGCACAACCCATAGGATAAAAGGTATCTGTTTGTCTTTTAGCCTCTTGATACAAGTCATAAACCTCTTGATCAGACTTAGGTTTTAACTGCACCAATTTCCATCCTTTCATATTCTTCAGATATCTTTCATACTCTTTTCTCTTTTGTAATGGAGTTGGACCTCTAAGTACCTTTTTCTTCTTTCTAGTAGCAGCATCTTCTTTCTTTTTCTTAGCTGTGAACTTACTTACCCAAGATCTCACATCAAAAGTTTGATCTTCATTATCCTCAATCTTGATCATTTTGTTAAGCTCAATATCAGCCTCTATTCTTATCTTCTCATCCAACCACGCATCATACCTTCTTAAATCTTCTGTCTCCTTTTCAATCTTTTCCTTTTCTTTCTGAGCCAGCTGTAGATCTTCTTGATCAATCATCTCTTGTTCTTTCAAAGCAGCAGCTGAGTCATGTTCAATTTGTAGTTCCTTAGGCCATAGATTAAAAGGTAGTACAGAGTAGTCAAACCCCTTATACACCCATTGAGGTTCTGCAACTTTCTTGCCCTTTCCTTTGTCAGTAGATGAAGATACTATCTTCTTTGGTTGAGCAGCAGGTTCTCTAATTATAACTCCTTTTAGAGGTAAACTTGGTATGGATGATGTGGTTGTTATTGTAGGTTGTTGTGGTAGTTAAGATGTTGGTAGTGGTGTATGTTTTGAAGATGATTCACATGGACCTTCTGAAGTCTTCTTACTTAACAAAACCATTGCTTCAGCAGCAGCATTATCACTAGACCCAGCAGCAGAGTCTTGTGCATCAGCAGAAGTCACTTTTCCACTAGCAACAGGATCATCAAGATCCTTAGCAGCACAATCATGAGCAGCAGTAGAGTCTTTAGTCTTGTCAGCAATAGCAGCATTTTCAAGCTCTTTCACCATTGAATCCCCCAAAGTCTTTAAAGCTTCACCCATTACTCCTGTTGCCTTCACTAATTGCTCAGGCTCCAAAGTCTTGAGTTTTTCCACCACCTTTTCTTGAGTAGCAATCACTTTTTCCATTACCACCTCATTCCCTAATTGATCAGCAACCACATAATTCTCAACATCTTCAGGACTTTCCACATCCATGTCTCCAATCACTGGAACCTCCCCTGAAGCCAATTCTTCATTTACAACCTGAGCACTTTCAACCCTCTTCAAATTTGCCTCCCCTGAACCCATTACATCTTCATTCCTCCCATGTTTGGAAGCATCATCCTCTTCCAAATGTGTAGTGAGTTCAGGTGAACTAATAACTTGAGAAGTGCCCACCTTCTTTAGCCTTTTCAATGAGGTTGAAGTTCTTGATTTCTTCAATTTCTTAATCCGTTTCTTCAATGTTGTGATAATCTTGCCTTGACTTGCAACAACTGTAGACAGAGTAAGAACCTTATCTTCCAAAGTAGTACACTTCAACCCCAAATTGGTACAAGTAATCGTCAATTCTTGAATGAGTTGCATAGTAGTCTCATCAATTCGACCTGTGTTACCTGGTCCGAGAGGTGAATCATGGACATTGTCATCATGTACAAGATTTTCCGTCAATTCATTGGTCACTGGCCTGTCCTCATCACTTCGACCTGTGTAACCTGGTCCGAGAGGTGAATCTTGGGACATAAACTCAGTATCAAACCTAGTTTGATCATCTGAGCCCCCTATATTTTCCATTTGGCTAGGATTACCATCCTGAGAAGTAGATTCAGTAGAATCCTTTTCTCTAGATGTTGCCTTGGATTGGGTCTTATTTATGTTATCACTATCCTGCTCTGCTGCTAAGCAAGAAGCAGTAGTGACAGCCCTCACCAACATGTCCCCTCCATCAACTAGGACAGCCTCATCTGGTACAGCCATACTAACACTATCCTGAGGTAGATCAGTGTTCTTTTTGGTTTTCCTACGGGTATAGTGTTTTTTGGGTTGGGTAGCAGATGCAGAAAAATTGGGTGTGTGATGGGAATCAGTGGGATTTCCTGATCCTTCACCTTGAATATTTTGCACAAGTTGCACCATATAAGGTGTAAGATTTGTATGTGTGCCTGAAAAACCTTTTCCATGCTTAACCAAGAAAGTGAAAGTTTTTGAAATCAATCTTGGAGCTTCATAATAACCAGCATGGGATCTAAACTCAGTAAGGTGGTCAACAATAAAGAGCTGTAGAAATCTTGGATAGAGAAAATAAGAACCAGACTCTTTAACACTTTTAGCAATCCCTTCCAAAATCATATTTGAAAAATTAAATGGTTGACCTGTGCTTAAACATACCATTGCAGAAGCAATAGTAGTACTAAACTCATGCCACCCAGAAGTTTTAGGACTCAAACAATGAAGGAGAAGGTGTACCAAAAACTTGTATTAAGGACATAGGAGAGCTTTTTGAAATTTTAAATTGTTATGCTTGCCCTCATACCCCAAAGTTTTTAAACCAGCAAAAATAGCAGAATTAGCAAGGCAAGTAGTCTCTGTTTCATCATTTAAGAGAAGAGATTCCCTTATAGATGATTCAGTGATACGAACCTTTTGCCTATCTACCAAAGCACTGACATATTTTTCCCCATTCATAGATTTGACTTTAGCAGTAAGCCAAAACTGTTTGATGTAGGAAACATATATAGTAGGATTCACAGTGAGTGCATACCTAAGAGAAGTAGCATTCAAAAATTTAACCATATCTGTGAGCCCTGCAGGAACCAACTCTTCATCCAAAACAGCCACACTATTGTGTTGATCAGCCCAGGTACGTGCAATATCCATGAATTAGGGTTTAGGGAAATTGGGGATAATTGATTGTGACAATGATGGAGTGTTAGGGTTTGTGATAACTTCAATTTGGAGCGTGTAGAAACCAATTATGAAGATTAATTAGGTTTTTAAACTGATTTGTAGAAGTTACACATACCCCCCTCTCACTTACAACCGTAGCAGCATAACCCAGTCATCCACAACTAGCAGCAGAATAAAACAACTAGCAGCAGAGTGAAAATAAGCCAGCAGCAGAGTTGACTATTCAAACTTGGTCAAAAAGTCAATAACCCAAAACAATTAATGCGCTTGATACTCCAAAATCCCTATAAAACCGGATGTAATCTTTTCCCTAAATCATCACAATCAAACCCTAATTACAATTTGAAACGCCAATTACACAATCAAATCTTCAAATCACCCAAATCAATTCATCCAAGCACAATGAAATCTTCACCCGAAATAATTAACATCTCATCCGATTCTTCTTCGGAAGATGAATCTCCTTTTGAAACATATGTCCTTCCATTCCGTCCTCCTCACAATGGTTGTAGAACCAAGGAGCAAGCAAGAAAGAGGAAGCATGACCTTCCAGTCTTCAAAGATCTCCTGCATTTGAATCAAACCCCAAGTACTTCGAGGGGTAAAGAGGTGATGTCCCCCAAGTCTCCATCATCTTCAGAATCATCAGAAGACCCTTCTTGGATCCCAATCAGACCACCATCTCCCAAGGAGCTTGTTTCCCCCTTCATCTACACATCATCAGATGAGGATGAACCAGACTACAATCCACCATCCACTCCAGAAAGACCATCATCATCAAGGCCAAGATCCAAGACATCTTTCAAGGCAAGAAAAGCAAACCCTCCACTTCCTAAGGAGAGGAAGATTGTACTTGGACTTCCATGCCCTAGAAAATGATGTGTTAATTCCTTTTATATTAGGTTGTGATGTAGCAGTCTTTTGTTATTTCAGAATATGATGTGAATGTTCTTCTTTTGTTGAATGTACTCTTTTGGAATTGATGAATGAAGTCTTGTGAATTTCTGTTTAATCAATCTTGCAAATCATCAATTTTCAACTTATCCTGCAAAATGTTAGTCCAAACACCACAAAGTATACAAAAAATATACTAGCAGTAGAGTAAAATAGCAGCAGAGTACATTACAACTTAATCACTTGCTTCTTAATAAGTAGCAGAAACAGATGAACAATCAGCACAAGACCTTTACACTTGGTACAAAAACACTAAGAGATAAGTTTTTCAAAGATTAATCATACCAATGTTTGCAATTAAGAATTCTAATCTTCCTACATCAAAATGTTTAGTGAGAAGATCAGCAACATTGTTATCAGTATAAATTTTGACAATTTGAATTAACTTCTTTTCATAGCAATCCCTTATGAAATGATGTCTTATCTCTATATGTTTTGTTTTTGAATGAAAAATAGCATTTTTAATTATGCAAAGTGTGCTGTTGTTATCAATATGAATTTTGGTGTTCATGAAATTGTACCCATAATCCAGTAGCTGATTTTGCAACCATAGCACTTGACCACAGCAACTTGAAGCAGCCACATACTCAATTTCAGTTGTAGAATTTGCAACCACTGTTTGTTTCTTGCATTGCCATGACACCAATCTGTTTCCAAGAAATTGACAACCTCCTGTTGTAGACTTTTTATCCAAGCAAGCACCAGCATAGTCATTGTCTGAATATGCCACCAAATCAAAAGGTGAATCCTTAGGATACCATAGGCCCAGTTTAGGTTGATGCCTTAGATACCTAAAAATTCTTTTCACTGCATTGAGATGTGATTCTTTGGGAAAAACTTGGAATCTTGCACAGGCACATACAGCAAACATGATATCAGGCCTTGATGCTGTAAGATACATCAATGAGCCAATCATAGACCTGTACAAGTGAACATCTACTTCTTTTCCATTCTCATCCTTCAACAAGGGTTTGTTGGTATCCATGGTTGTCTTAGCAGGCTTAGCATCTTCAAATCCAAACTTCTTCAAGATGTCATTAACATACTTATCCTGACTGATAAATATGCCATCTTTCTTTTGAACCACCTGTAGGATTGTTGTAGCTCGAAGTTGTTTAGACCTCATAGTATCTAGGTGATACACAATAACAAAGATTAACAATAATGCACAGCGGACTAAGTAAACATCTTTATTATTGAAACAAGGTTTCTTCGTCATCATCTCTACCAACTATTACAAACCCTAGGCGTCCATTGTAAGAACTTGACGCCTAGACACACACACCTTTAGTTGACTACATCTTTACTTTGTGGTTGTGCAGATTTTCTACTCTTGTAATAAATTCTTTAAGTACAACTGGGGTTTCATCTTTAGTGGTTAAGAAAAACACCCAGGTGAACCTGCTATAATCATCTATGACAACTAGGCAATATGACTTTTTATTCAAACTTTTTACAAAAACAGGCCCAAATAAATCCATGTGTAGCAAATGCAAGGGCTCTGTATTTGTATTCACAGTCTTTGACTTGAATGAGACTCTGTGTTGTTTTCCCTTCTGACAAGCAATACAAGTTTCACAGTTTTCAAACAATTTTGTGGGCATTCCTCTAACCAGATTTCCTTTCACCAACTTATTCATTGTCTTGTAGTTCAAATGCCCAAGTCTTCTATGCCATAATTTGGACTCATCAACAGTAGCTTTTGCAATTAGACAAGTTAAAGCTCTTTTGGGAATAATGTTCTTAATATGGTCATTGTATGTATTTTCATTTCTAGGGACCTTCAATAGCACAAATTTATCATTTGGTAACTGAAAATCAGGAGAAAGGATCATACATTCAGTGTCTGTAAAAAAACAAAATTCCTTTTGTCACACATTTGTGAAACACTAAAGAGGTTAAACTTAAGCCCTTTCACAAGAAACACCTTCTCAAAGTCCAAATTCCCTGTCTTTAGAGTGCCTCTGCCAATAATCTTTCCACCTTTTGGATGATTCCCAAAAGCAACATAGCCACCATCAAAAGCCTCAAAATCATCAAGCTGAGACTCATCCCCTGTCATATGTCCAGAGCATCCACTATCAACTATAACCATATCTTTAAGCTCATCCAGTAGATTACCCTGCACATGAAAATAGAGAAATTAGTTTCTCTTGGGGACCCAAGCCATTACTGACTTGGATCTGCCTTGTGCATCAACATAGTTAAATTTCTTTAAATCACTTGATGCACTGCTGGTTTTGGAAACATTGTTTGTAACATTTGATTTTGGTTTCCAAACCCAACAAGCTGAGGCCTTAACAGCATAAAAATGATTTCCAACAACTGTATTTGACAAAACTTTTGGCCCAGAAGTAGAAAATTTTGTACTAGCAGCAGATTGCTTACTAGCAGCAGAGTGCTTACTAGCAGTAGAGCCAGCAACAGAACCAGTTGTGGTTTTAAAAGCACCATTTGATTTAACAGCATAAATTGATCTAGTTGCACCAGATCATAGCAACACAGCCCTAGGAATCATGTTTCTATTTGGATGAGGGTGAGTATTCTGATTAACATATTTGTGATTCACCCTAGAGTATTGATTCCAAATAGGTTTCTTGTGGTCAGGACAACTATTAATCAAATGTTCAAAGCTACCACACTTATAACAAGCCTTTTTCCTTAATTGAAACTCACTACCTAATTTGTTTGAAACTAGGTTATTAAAGTTTCTATGATTACCCCTAGGCTTATTATTAAAACCATTCATTCTTTCTCTAGAAACCTCTTTATACTCAACCATTCTTCTAGAGATACCTTGACCTAGCACAGGTTTCACAAACTTCACTTGTTCAATTTTAGGTTCAACTATTTCAATTTTAGCAGGAATTTCTTCCTTTACTAAATTATGTTCTAGTTCAACCTGTTCTTGTTCCTCATCACTATCTGAGTACCAATCTTCAATAATGGGAGCATCAGGAAATTTTCTTCCTTCTACCTTAGATGTTTCTAAGACACTTGTATTAGACTCACCTAATGGTTTTTCTATATTCAGCTCACTAATGAAGGACAATTCTTTTCCTGGTGGAGCATAGGCACTTTTAACAGGAGGAGCAACCTCATTGTAACCTATTCCACTTCCTTTCCTCATTATTGTACTCTCAATAGATTTATTAACCAAATCAGAAGCATATTGCTGTTTGTTTACTCTTACTATATGTTTTTCTTTTTCAGCAAGAGCTTCATCTCTATCTTTTTTTGCTTCTTCTAATTTATTTTTAAGAAACTCAATTTCACTGTTTTTCTTAAAAATCTCAACATCTTGTTGGTTAATTCTATCTACATATTCCATCTCACACTCTTTTAAGTACTCAAGTCTTCTTTCAACATTTTGAATACCTACTTTATAACCTAAGTTATCAAGTTTTAGGTTTTCAACTTCTTTATTTAGACTCTCATTCCTAGACTTAAGTTCTTCTATAGTATCAGCACAAGACTTAAAAGAACACTCAGATAAATCAGAATCATTAGATACCTCAGAGTCAGATCCAGAAGATGATGATGAATAAGCCATAAGTGCAAAGTTATGCACTTCAGGCTTAACTTGAGCCACCAAGGAATAATTTGGTTCTTCATCAGCCAAATCACTCCAATCATACTCTCCCAGTCCATCACAAGACACTAATGCAGTAGTAGTATTCTTTGTCTCTTCAGTCTTCTTTGATGTTTCACCATTCTTCTTTGGAGCTCTACATTCTCTGGCAAAGTGACCTTTTCTGTTACAGTTGTAACAATCTATCTTTGACTTGTCAAAGCCAACATTTTCTTTAGGTCTGTACTTGATCTCTTTTCCATTTTTCTTCCAGAATTTTCTAGCTCTCAAGGTCAACATGGCCATCTGCCATTTAAGATCCATCTCTTCAAGATCATCTTCATCAAGGTGATCTAGATCTTGATTAAGTGCCTGTGACCTTATACTTGATGTTAGATCAGTCAAGAATGCACATAAAGCCATATCACTGGTGGAGTTATTATCATGAGAACTAGCAGTAGATCCATCAGTAGTAGATACTCCATAAGCAGCAGAGTGAGATTCTTTAGACCCCTTTGACTTTGAAGATACAAAGGCAAGATTTTGTGAACCAGAAGCAGAAGAAGTAGATAATTCTGGTTCATATACTCTTAAATTGTTATAGAGGCTTTCCAACTTCATGGTTTCAAAGTCAGGCTTATTCCTCCAAACAACAGTGTGCATACTCCATTCAGGTGAAAGACTTCTGAGAAACTTGAGATTCACATCTTCTTGTGGAACCACATATCCAACAACCTTTAGATGACTGACAAGTTGATTGAGACTGTTGTAGGTGCCAATAATCTTCTCTCCACTTTCAGCAGTAAAGTTCTCAAACTGATGCTTCAACATATTCTTCCTTGACTTCTTGGTAGCATCATTACCTCCAAACCTGAATTCAATAACATCCATTAATTCTTTAGCAGTCTCACAACTCTCAAAGTCCAACTGAAACTCATTAGGTATTCCCATCAAGAGAATACTGTGAGCTTTGATCTCCATCTTCCTAACAGAGTTCTCTTCAGCAGACTTGATTAGTATTTCTTTACCATCAGGGCCTTTCTTTGGTAAAGAGTCACCATTCATGATAACATTCCACTTTTTATAGTCAATCATGCGAATGTATTGTCGAATTCTCATCTTCCATAGCTCATATTCACCAGGGTTGAGCATTGGAACCTTTGAAGCAGTCACCATATGTGTGTCATCACCCATCTTCAGCAGTTGATTAGGAACAGCAAACTTGCAACGAACAGTTTCTTTTTTATTACAACTTCTAGATCACAAGCTCTGATACCACTTGTTTATCCCAGTTGAGCAAACGATCTTATATAGAAGTTGACTTAAAGTAAACACTTAAGCTTGAATGCGGAATGTAAAAGCTTAACTTAAGAAGAATAATTCTCTATCAACACTTCAATATTATTAATACGAGCACTCAATAATGCTAGGGTTTTACAACCTTGAAGTGTAAACGAAAACTAAACAAATACGTACATAATCTAACCCTAGGATCCTCCTTTTATAGGCCAAGGAGTCCTACTAGGTTTACAATAACTTTCTAATCAAGATAAGAATATTCTAGACTTATAAGATATACATTCAATCTATTCTATAATTATATACTACGAATACATCCTTATCTCATCAGCAGCAGTTTCCTTTAGCAGCATTTTCCTTAGCAGCACTTTGTCATCAGCAGCAGTTTCATTTACTCTAGTAGCAGTTTCATCATAGCAGCAGTTTCACTCAGCAGCAGAACTCAAAACCCAACAATATTGAGTGTTTAGATAATTATTATTTAATTTCTACGAAAACCATCGAAATTTTAGTAAACTTACGATAATAATTAAATAAATTTCCAAAACACGGGGTAAATTAATATTATAATTTTTATATTATTAAAATGAATATAAAAATATATTGGGATCATAGTCGGGAGTGTCGGACATGTTAGTCACATTATTGGTCGCGTGTTAACGTTTATTTAAAAATAAACATATGTAAAAAGTCAATTATACCAAAAGTAGTAATTTAATTATCCTACGAGTGGAATAGTATACAAGTGCCATAATGATGATATGCAGACTATTTCTAGTCCGTTTGAAGTGTCCCAATGATAATGCATGAATTCGCTCCTGAACCAATTTGGTTACGCGAATTTGAATACCCGTAAACTAAATTTACGATGAAATTAGTAAAGTACATGAATAGTGTTTTCTCTTCGGAAATGAAAAGTGTCATGTGAATAGTAAATTTTCTGAACGCTTTTTGGAATTTCGAACTGATACCAAAAATGATGAATAGTAACTGATAAATAGTAACTTTCCGAGATGAATAATGAAATTTTGACATCTGAACAAGGACCTGAAATTACGAATTGTGACACCAGAAAACACTGTTCTGGAGCGTGCCGGTCCCCTTAATTAGGGGGCGGTCCCCTTAATGATTAAGGGGGCCGCCTAGTATAATTAAGGGGGCCGCCCTCCTGAACGTTGGATTTTCTTGTCCTTTTGTGAGCAAAGTTTTTCTAGATTGGATTTGCCATTTTTGGTTAAAAATTTGAATTCATAAATTTGTAATGAATTAAATATATTCTTTTAATTCCAAAAATATTTAATAAAATAAATAAAATGTTTTATGACATTTTATAAAAATCTAGTGATTAACAAAAATGTTCCTTTGATCTTATAATGCATTAGACACTTTGTTTATTCATACCTTAAGTGATTAGATGGTGAAAGTGAGTATTCACTACTAAATACTTGTTTACGTCATGATTTTTGGTTTGATGGGTTTTCGTTTTGTGATTATCAAAACAATGAGATATCGAAAGATATGAATAATGTTTTTAGTCATTTATTTATATCAACACAAACTTAGCGTTGATCAGTGCTGGGAAGTTATTGAGGGTTTAGCACAATATGAAGAAGAAAGATGGAAGGATCCAATGTTCTTGGAAGAAGGGAGTCTAAATTACGTAAACACAACCCAAGAACAGTTATTGGAGAACATCGAGAAGCTGAAGCAGGTTAAGGAATTAATGGAAGTAGAAATATCTGCAGCTGAAGCCGGAGTAAGCCCTGATAAACATGTGAGTGCAATTAGCAAATATACTTATCCTGAACGTTCACGACAAGAGGAGTTCGAAGGGATAATGATAACTTTTATGAATAATCAGGAGAAACATATTCAGCACTTAGAAACTCGCATGGAAAGCACTAGAAATGCTTTTATGGACTTGGCTGATAAGTTTATATCAAGAATTAAGGAAAAGATTAGGGAAAAATTCGCACCGAGGAAAATCAAAAAAATCTTTGAACTCCCAACCCCTTTGGTGTGTGACGGAGGGGATAATGAAAAAACTTTTCCAAGTGATTCACCTTCAATTCCCCCTTACTTCCATGAGCTTCCTCAAGAAGAAAAGAACTTGCAATTTCACAACATCTTCGTTGGAAGTTTCTAAGTCACGCTCCCTAATTTCCACGAAGCTAAGAAACGTTCCTTTGGTTTTAAACCTGGTGTGAAAAGGGTGCACCTCAAACACACTTCCACTCCGAAAATTTCTATGGAACAAACCTTGCCCTTACCCGTTACTTACCAAGAGGGAAATTGTGACCCGAACGGGATTGGAATCAGCCCTATTCGTAACCACACCTCACTTCGTGATAGTAACAAAATGTTTGACCCTGGTGGACTCCATTAATGGGAATGACTAATCATAGTTTTCAACCTTGATTAGCTATTAACAAAAGTACAGGGACTCGACTTGAAATTATCACAAAGTATTCATAATCCAGGCATCTGACGGCGTCAAAATTTATTCATGACATCGTCACCTCGCATTCTCAGCAATATTAACCTCCTATCCATCATTTTCACCACATACCCCATAAACCATATCCAATTGATACTTCCCCACCAAGCTTTCAAGATCAAGTCCAACATCTTCCGTAGCCGATCTCCACGTGGAAAGTAACTTTTCTTCATCCTTATTCGTTCAATTATCCTTAGGACCCACCAATTTTGAAAACCCCCATTATCCAAAACCCTAACATTTATTTATTCCTAGAACTCGTAATGCCCTTCTATAGGTATTGTGTAACCATAATTAAGGCATTGGGTAGTAGTGATTGATAGGGTTCATGAGTCAATTGCAAAAAAAAAATTCACACCACGAATTTTTGATCCCCCACCCATGTTTTCTGTCAAAAGGGATGTTTGGCTCATGGATTTAGAATTTGAAAATTGATTTTTCCCTCGTAATTACATGTCTCAACATCTGCTGAGTCTGACGGCGTCAGTCTTTATGGTCTGACGGCATCAGAAGGGTCTGACAGCTTGACTTCATTGAACTCTTATTCTAATCACTTCCATTCCATTGCATCTTGTTCCAGGAAAATGAGCAAGCGTACCCGACAAAACCGAGGGAGTTCTTCAAGATCTCAACGCGAGAACTTGGGTGACACGGTTCATAGTTAGGGTGTGCTTGAGGATAATGCCTCTATGACCAAATATGTTGAATTGCTCTACCACCAGATTGACAGGGGGCAGTGATTGATTGGGACTTCTTGAGGGCCCAGGGCCTCGAGAATGCTTTTCTTCAAAGGTTCCAAACTGATGCATTTATCGGTCCTCAATGGGAAAGGTTGTTCAGGGTGCGGGAACCGGTTTATAGTGAGTTGGTGCGAGAATTCTTTGCTACTTTTCATTTTGATTTGGCTGAGGCTAGAACTGATATGGGTGATACTACCATTTACTTTAGGCTGGGGGTGAGCTTAGGACTTGCTCGGTTACAGAGTTTGGTTGGAGGTTGGGTTTGTATAATCAGCATGAGGCAATTCAGGGTGGGTTTATGCAGAGATTGTTGGGTGGTGAGACGATGAGAAATGATTTGAGGAGTGCTACGTTTTGGTCGAGTATAGGGAATGGGGTGTATACCTCGACTACTGGGGCGGCCTCCATTAGGGATCCGAGGGTTAGGTTAGCCCACAGATGCATCACCTACAGTTTAGCAGGACGCCATAGCTCTACTCACCGCGTCACTGCTTCTAACCTCTTCTACCTGTACACCATTTTTTCAGAGGATGTGTATTATAACATCCCATTCTGGGTGGCGAGTTATCTAAAGACGAGTGTAGGGGAGAGGGATAGTGATAAGATCTATGGGGGGATGTTTGTGACCCGCCTGGCTCGTTCTTATGGGATCCTTGTGCCGGAGATCATGGGATACTTGAGCGATTGTGGTGCATGCAGGGTGGTGAAGGCCAAGTCCCTCAAGCAAATGAGTACTGTGATGGAGTTGGGGTAGGGGTGTAAACGAGCCAAGACAGCTCGCGAGCTATTCGAGATCGACTCGTAAACTACTCGATATAAGGTTGTAGGGGAGCGGCTGCTGATGATGATGATGAGGATGATGATTAAGGTGCACCCCAGCAGCAGCAGTATGGGGATTATAAGGTTGGCTCTGCGGACTACTACCGGCACATGGGTTGGGGGATTGGCAGGCTCATCAGGGGGCCTGGATGGGTTAGATGGACGCCTGGAGGGCCACTACTGACTAGAGGTTTGATTAGATGTACGATCACACGATCTGTCAGATGCAGCATCTATCGACCCGTGATCACATCGAGCCTCATTTGCAGATTGACCCATTCCCCGGTCGTGAACAGTATTATCCACCCTATGGGTACACTGGACATCTCCCTCCTGGTTATGATTACCGCTTTGGTCCTCCTCCTAGTGATGTTTTTTATGGTTGTGTCATGATTTCTGAACAATTTATCTTTGGTTGTATGATTTGAACAATTTGGTTTGTAATAGTGTAGGAATTGGCCTCTGTTGGCCATTGGATATTTACTACTATTTCCTTTTATGCATTTAGGATTCTCATTATTGTGGTTGTTTTATTTGTTTTATTTATTTTATTTGTTTTGTTTGTTTGATTTCATTTGTTTCCGTATGCCTGTTTTATTTTTATCGTTTGTGGATCATGGTTCAAAGTAAATTGTGAAAATGCTTTATTTTGTTTTTAACTTCGTCTGAATTACATATAAAGGTATTTTGCAAAAGCTAAGTGTAAGGGAAACCCAAAATTTGTTTATAAGAACGAAATTGGACATGAACCACAACAATATTAAATGAACATGTGTATTAGTAATTTTTTGAGTCAAGTGCTTGTATCGAGTCATAATGATGTTTTGCAGGATTTTCCAGGAAGTAAGGCATAAGTTTTTCCTGAAATTTTCCGGAAACTTAACATGAGATTTTTGCAGGAACATTCTGACGGCGTCAGGAGTTATAACCTGATGGCGTCAGGTACAAAAATTCTAAAAATTTTGCGAGTTTTGTTTATACCGGAGTCTTAAAGTTTTTGTTGATTCTTTAGTTTTATAAACTCCAGGAAATCTACAAACATTTATTCCACAAGCATTATATCTTAATTTGTTTTCTAGGATTTTTTTTAGTATATATAGATTGCCGCCGATTTTACACGAGGTTTGCCTTGATTGTTTTCTCAGGTTTAACAGGTTACATTGGACAAGAGGATGATTTATATTTCTAGAGGGAAGCTTTCAAAGTTCATTTTCTTGGAAGAAGATCTAACCTTGTAGACACACTATCCACACCGAATGAATCAGGGGAGTATTTGTTTTTATTCTTTTACCTTATTTTCTTTTACATCTTTTTATTGAACATTGGGGACAATGTTCAGCTTAAGTGTAAAGGGAGGGTAAATGATGATACCATAGAGAATACAATTGCACTTGAGTTTGTTTGTTTGATAGTAGGTGTGTAATAAAACTGAGAAAAATACTTGTTAGGGCAATTTTAGCGCCAAATTTAAAATTTTTTACAACGTTTAGGAGTGAAGCTTTAGCCTTAATGAGCGTCTCATGGATAGGAGTTGTATGACTAGCACAAAAACCGTACCACTCAGAAAAATTTTCCACCAAATATGTGAGGTTCGCCTTTATACTTGTTAGGAAAATCATTCATTATTAGTGCTTATGAGTGTAACGGTAGTACTTAGTTTCTAGAACTTGCGTTAGTGATGCATCCCGAGACCACTAGTGAGACTACATTCGTGTAGTAGGATTTACTACATGATAAGAGGCATTAGGATCACCCTTGTGTTAAACCCGTATCATAATTACTTGACCATTTAAGTCAATTACCTTGACTAACAAAGTCAATTAATTCTCCCACACCTTTCATTGTACTCATTTTTAGTACACTATACCCCTAGTACACCCCTCCGAGCCTATCTTTTCGTTTCTAACTTTAAGCATTTTACTTAAAGGAAGAATTTGTTAACAATCCACCCTAAATGTGCTACCAAATCGCCTTAGCCTTCCGTGTATGCACTCATCTTTAGTGCATTATTGTTATTTGTTTAAACCCTTGATTAATTGTCTAATTGGTTACATGGTTGCTAAGTCGAGTCATATCTTGTACATATTGTTTTGGGACGATTGTGACTCATGGGTAAAGTACTTGTGTTATGAAGTAATGGGGAAGAACATCATATATTACCCCCCATATGTGCGTTAATCTTAAAAAGTACTCCAAGTGTTTTGATTATCTTAATTCGAGTCATTAGAATAGTTGATTGTAAAGTATGTAAAAGTTCAAGTGTAAGGGGAATGTAAACCCCCTATGATGTATTATTTTGGAAGGTAGGGTAAGAGTGTATGCAAAAAATAAATAAATAAATAAATAAATAAAATAAAATAAAATAAAAAAAAAAAAAAAAAAAAAAAAAAAAAAAACCCCGAAAAATCAAGAAAAAGAAAAAAATAGAAAAAGAAAAAGAGAAAAAACATACTGACTACCATCCCATTTCCTTTATGTTTATTTTAACTTTTTGTTATTTTTGATTTATTAGCTTAAGTCGAGTCGAGTCTTGGCTTAGCAACACCATATTATACATGTAATTAACCAAGATGATTAACTCGCCACCAGTAAATATTGCCTTTATCCAACAAAACCGTGTTTACCATATCCCTACACCTCACGTTATAACCCTTTAAAAGACCTCTTTGATAGTTTATCCTAGGTGCTTATGTCAAGTGGTGGAGGTTTGATCCTTTCCCAAGCCTATGGTAATCTATTTGCTATGACAGGTAGTGAGAGATGTTTTCCATTTCCTTATTGTGATATATACTTTATTACACCCGAGAGATGTGAGTATCTAAACACTATTTGTGAGGTGCTAGTGTATAACGTCCGTACTTGTTTTTGGTTTTAATTGGAATGATTATTTGTTGTAATTACTTTTATATTAGTGTTAAATGAACCATAACTTGTATTTTGATTAGAATAAAAGCGCATTTGCTTGAGGACAAGTAAATCTCAAGTGTAAGGGTATTTGATAAGGCGAAAAGTGTACCGCTTTTGGGGGGTTATTTAAGCCCGAATTCGTGATTGTTTGATCAATTATTGCCCTAAATCGTTCATTTTGTCATTTTAGGTACTTTTGAGAGGAAATTTATAAAATGAAGCATTTTGGACGTTTTTGGAGCAATTTAGTGAAGAAAACGACAAAGTCTCAAAATCCTTGCTGGGAACAGTACCTGACGGCGTCAAGACCATGCAAATGACGGCGTCAAGCTTGGCAAAAGAGGTGGATGTGGAAAATACACATGACGGCCCAGAACAATTTCAAGGCAATTTGGCCTGACGGTGTCACCAAGGCCGTCAGGGTCAAAATACATGTGACGGCCCAGAGTAAAATTACACATGACGGCGTCAGAAGTGGATCTCGGCAATACGAGTTTTATCTTGACGGCGTCACAAGCTATAACATGACGCCGTCAAGGTGTAAAATCTATGTATAGTTTTCTAATTTTCATTCATTAAGTGTGGAACTTTTGGAGAGCTTCTTTGTGACAACCTTAGACGAATTTTCTGTAATAATAAGGGTTTCAACCCTTGTTCCATCCATGTTCAATTGAAGATAAGTTTTCTAATAATCATTCAACATGTCTATATGTTGTTTGATTCTATCTTATGCTTGTCTTCTTTTTAACATGATAGGCTAGGTTTTTTCTTGTGTTTGCTTAGATGTAATGAAACCTAGATGTTGATTATTGGTTGATGGTTTGTTTATAGTTATTGTGGATGATTGTATTCGATGTTAGGCTTAAGAAAACTGACAGACTTCCAATTGGTAACTTGCTTGAACGTCTTAAGAAACATGATCAGAGGTGTACTACGATTTATGGTTGTATTTAATGCATAAGCGAATTCTAGTGATCCCATGTTAGGAGCTTTTAGTCGGCTCGACATAGGAGTGAAGTAGGATCTTATAGAGTTAGGGAATTTCGTACACGGCCCTACGAATGATATTAAGGAATATAACCCGTCATCCATGCAATTGTAACAAGTTATTCAACCGGTAAAAGATATCTAGGGAGTAATGAAATCTAAGTAAACACATTTTCTCTTATTATTGTTTACACCACAAATTAGTTTTAGTTTATTTTATTTTATTTTGATTGCATCATTTAGTTAATTGGGTTAGTTGACTAGCAACTAATTCCGCCCACTCCTTCAAAACCCGAGATTTTACTTGCTTTTTTAAAAATATAAAAATACAAAAAGAATCATCCCTCACCTTTAGACCTAGTTTAATAGACTTTTTAATCGTAGCGAACACTATTCCTGAGTTGAACGATCAATCCCCCGGTACTTGTCACTATACTATACTACAACGAACAGGTACACTGCCTGGTGGGGATTGCAAGCTTCTCAAGATCCTTTAAGAGGTAAAACCTTTTGCGAGGGTGCAATTCCACACATCAGTTTTCTTGAGAAAACACTCTAGTTCGATCTTGTTTGTGGGTAGAATGGTAATATAGCTATACTTTCATGATTAGGGGTATTATATAAGACTTGCTTAGTGATTAGATAGCTTGTTTCATAAGTATATTGGTGTGGTTGAGCAATTTCATGGGTTATTTTGTAGTTTTCTTCATTGCGATTTGTGTTTCGGTGTTGTGTTCTTGATTGCGATTTGTGTATTGTTTGGCAAGTTCTAGCTGCGATTTGTGTGGATTCTGAGTTGCGATTTGTCGTTTTAACATAAAGGGAAAAGAAGAAAAATCACAAGATAGTGACAGTTTTGTCTTGTAGCAGTAGAGATTTGTCCCAGTTGAGATTTGTCACAAGTTGAGATTTGTCCCAGTTGAGATTTGTATCAGTTGAGATTTGTCCTAGTTGAGATTTGTCCCAGTTGAGATTTGTCCCAAGTTGAGATTTTCCCAAGCTGAGATTGTCTCAGTTGAGATTTTTCACAGTTGAGATTTTTCCCAGTTGAGCTTTGTCCCAGTAGAGATTTGTCCCAGTTGACATTTGTCCCAAGTAGAGATTTGTCATAGTTGAGATTTGTCCAAGTTACCTCGCTGTGATTTGTCCAAGTTCTTCAAGTAAACATCAATCCAACAATCCAACAACTTTCACAACACAATTAAGTGATCATTATCTCACGTTTTCTTTTGTTTATTTTAAAAAATCCCGCGAGAGATTCGATTTTTCGATTTAAATCACAAAAGTTGTAAAATCCTTGTAAGATTACATCATTGCAAGCACTTCGTCTGATGACAATCAAGCTGCTGGGTCCGATACCCGCCCTCCTATGCTTGATAGGACGGATTATAAGTCATGGGCACAAAGAATTTGACTCTATTGTTTGGGCAAAGAGAATGGCGTAAACATTCTTTGATCAATTGATCAAGGACCATTTCAAATGGGTACCACAAGAGATGTTATCACTACCGGTGAAGATGGAGCTATCACCTTTGGAATCGAAAAACCACGTACTTACAACGATCTGAATGAGGAAGAGAAGAAGCATTATGACGCAGACATTCGAGCTTCCAACATTGTGATTCAAGGGCTACCCAAAGATGTTTACAAGCTGATAAACATCAATACTGAAGCCAAAGCTGTTTGGGATAATGTCAAAATGCTTCTAGCTGGCTCTGAACTAACCAAAGAAGATCGTGAATCTCAGTTGTATGATGAATTTGAACACTTCAAGATGAACCCTGGTGAGAATATCACGGACTACTATATGTCAGATTTCACAAACTTGCGAATGATATGAGAATCATCAGAATGACAATGCCAAACATTCAACTCAATTCAAAGTTTGTGAACAACATGCCACCAGAATGGGATCGATTTGTTACAGCAGTGAAGCTTAACAAAGGACTGAGAAACACCAACTATGAACAATTATATGCTTACTTACAACAACATGAAAAGCATGTTGTTTATGATCTTCAATTAAGGGAAAAACTCAATCCAACAACAACAAATGATTCACTAGCTTTTGTCTCAAATATTCAGCTATTCAATCAATCCTTGCTTGATCTAGCTTATCATCATCCTTCTTCATCACGGAATCAGTCATCGTTTGTTCAGTCATCTTTGCACCCACCATCTGTTAGGAACACCTAACTTGACTCAAGGTACTCTCATACTGACAAGATGATTGACAATCTCTCCAACCAAGTTTCTTTGCTTGTCCAACAATTCAGAGCAACACTCCCTCAAACCAACAACCACCTTAGAACTTCATCTATTCCACACAATCAAGCAATTGTGGAAGATGGACGAGTTGTGGTTCAGAATGTTCATGGAAGACAAACTGTGAATCAAAGGAATGGTGTTCGGGGCAATGTGCAGAACAGGATTGGGAATGCAAATCAGGAGCAAGGAAGGCAACCCAAGTGTTACAACTGTGGGGTTTTCGGCCACATAGCAAGGAACTGCACTCAACCAAAATGTCCATAGAACTCTGACTACATCAAGGATAAGATGTTGCTAATGCAAGCACAAGAGAATAGAGTTGTCATGGATGAAGAAGACTTATTGTTTCTTACTGGTGGTGAGGGTAATACATTTGATGCTGATGTGGATGACCACCCAGTTCAGGACTTGGCACTTAATGACCCGCATATCTTCCAAGTAGATGACTGTGATGCCTTCGGCTCAGATGTTGATGATGAACCCACTGCTTAAACCATCTTCATGGCTAATTTATCTTCTGTAGTATCATCACCACATCGATCCAGCCCTTCCAACTCATCTGTCATATATGAGGTACTTAAATTGTATGACATGTGTGAAAGAGTGAATGAACCAAAGATTCCCTACAAAGTACAATAGACGAATGTTGCTGAGTCAGATGCTTTTAAGTTGGGAACTAGTAATGGTTTCCCAATAGAACAACATGTGAAACACAACAAAGAATCTGTTGTACCTAGTAGAGAATCTTCCGATATAAATAATAATAATGTGGGGCATGAACAAAAGATTCCGTATGAAGTACAACAAACAAACGCTGATGAATTAGATATGTTAATATGGGAAATAGTAATGTTATTCCATATGAACAATATGTGAAACACAACGATATGTCTGTTGTACCGAGTAGTGCATCTTCTGTTGTTGATAATGATTATGAGTTGCATGAAAACACCTTGTTTGTCCATGATGACACTATGACCACTAGAATTAACATCCTTAAGGATCAGGTGACCATATATGAACAACGTGCAAAATTTGAGCTAACCGAATGTGAGCAAAAAATGGATTGCCAGATGCGTGCATTTATAACAGAACGTAATTTAAGGGAAGAAACTTTGAAAAAAGAGTTATGTTCTTTACAAAAACAACTTGATCAAATTGTTAAACAAAAACAGGAGATTTAGGGAAATGTAATTACATTGAAACATGATTTCAAAGAAAAAGAATCAAAACTCTTAAATGATTTTTCCAGACTTAAAACGTTAAAGAACAAGCTTGAAAACAAGTTGTACGCACAAGGCCAAACCATACAAACCGCTCAAATGATGCATAAGCACAAAAAGTTGCGTGATGAACATAGTGAGATAGAGGTAGATGAACCTAAAACGGTCTTCCTTCAGAACGCTAAAGTTGCCCAACCTGCCTTATATCATGGAAATGAACTATTTAAGCCTGGTCATGCCCCTCCTTACGTGTCATATTTTGAGGAGATTAATGAAATAGAAGTGATAAATAGAGAGAGATTAGCTAAAAAAATGAAGGATCCCAAGTGCATTAAACATCGTGTCAATATCAAACCACATGATTACTCTGAGGAGAACCGATTAGCTATCTTTTTTCCTCAAACTAAGTTGACACCAAAAAGAATATTTTGGTCTATAGACTCTGAAAAATTAAAAGCAAAAACACTTCAAGACAACACTCCTCCTGTTAGGAATACAAATATTCCTGTAAAAGTCTCGGTCACCTAATGATTGTAATAGCATTAAGTTAGCTCGTAGTTAGTTTGTTTATTAGTTAATTAGTATTAGTTTAAGTAACACCATGGAAGAAGGACGGGTCTTCACCCACTGTATGCCTGATCCACAGCCCGGGAGTGGGCGTTTTATTGTATGTATAAATACCCCTCTCCACATGTGGAGAGGGTTGGACCTTCACTTAATCTCAATCTAATATTTTCTTTTTCTCTCAAGGTTCCTTTCTTTCTTCCCCTCCTCCTCACTTCACTAACGCCACATAAACACAAGATCATACATGTTTCCAACATAGTTAGTATTCTACAATTGGTATCAGAGCCAGGTTTCATCTTAGGACCTTGTAGAATTGAATTTGATGGTATTTTGTGTGGTTTTGTGAGTTTGGTGTAACTTTCTTGTAAAAACTTTTGGTTTGATCTTCTCTAGTGTTGTTATTCATGTTAGTGATGTACTTTTATGTTCATTAGTGTTTGTGGAACATTGTGGTTTAGTTTGTGTTACCATTTCCTTAATCAATTTGAAGTTTGGAGGTGATTTTGGGCGTTTTTCTAACTTGCGGTTAAGTCTACTGTTACATTGCTTTGTTGTGTTTAGTTTCTATAATCTGTGGTTAATTTGACTGCGATTACTATTTTGGGAATACAAACAAAACGCAAAGATAGTGACAGTTTTGGACCATTGTCACTGCGATTAGTTGTCTGCGATTAGTTTATTGCGTTTAACTACTCTGCGGTTGGGAGTTTTCTGCTGTTGCGAGTTTTCTGCGGTTGGGAGTTCTCTGTGGTTTGATACTTTCTTCGGTTAGTGTCCTTGGTTTGCGGTTTGCTCAGGTTGCGACTGGATCTTTCTGCGGTTGGAATTTTTCTGTGGTTTAGTACTTTCTGCGGTTTGTGTCTTGCGATTAGTGTTATGCGGTTAGTATTTACTGTTGTTTACTTGCCTGCGGTTTACTATCTCTGAGGTTAGGTCAAGTTGCGGTTAAATTTTTCTGCGACTAGTACACTACATTGCGAGTATCTCTTACTTTGTCGTTTGGTAGCTTCTATTTTGTAATTGCGACATCTTCTGATGACATTCAAGCTGCTGGGTCCGACACCCGACCTCCGATGTTGGACTTAACTGACTATGAATCATGGGCACAGAGGATTCGTCTTTATTGTCTGGGTAAGGAAAACGGGGTTAACATCTTGAAATCCATCGATGAGGGACCCTTTCAAATGGGTACTACTAGAGACACGGTTGCAGCTACTGATCAACAACCGGCCGTATTTGGTCCTGATAGACCTCGCACTTACAATGAGCTGTCTGATGAAGAAAAGAAGCGCTATGATGCCGACATCAGAGCATCAAATATCGTCATTCAAGGGCTTCCAAAAGATGTCTACAAACTTATCAACTACAACACTGAAGCAAAGGCGGTCTGGGATAATGTCAAAATGCTTCTTGCAGGGTGAGTTAACTAAAGAAGATCGTGAGTCTCAGCTATACGATGAATTTGAGCATTTCAAAATGAACCCAGGTGAAAGCATCACTGATTATTACGTCAGATTTCACAAGTTGGTCAATGATATGATAGCCATCAAGATGACAATGCCCAATATACAGCTTAATTCCAAATTCGTGAATAACATGGCACCAGAATGGGATAGGTTTGTCACAGCTGTTAAGCTCAACAAAGGTCTCAGGCATACCAATCATGAACAACTCTATGCATATCTCCAACAACACGAGAAACATGCTGCTTATGATCGGCTAATGCGAGAAAAGCTCAATCCGTCTGCAACAAATGAATCTCTTGCTTTTGTTTCTAATGTTCAACAATCTAACCAAACCTCAAATGATCAATCTCAACCATCACAACCATCCTCCAGGTCTCCGCCAACCAATAGTCAATCATCAACTCCCTTACCATCTGCTTTGAATACACAACTTGATTCTGGGTATTCTCACACTGACATGATGATTGATAATCTCTCCAACCAAGTTTCTCTACTGGTCCAACAGTTCAGGGCTGCACTTCCCTCTACTAACAACCAACTTAGGATCTCATCTAATCCACGTAATCAGGCAGTCATTGAAGATGGTCGTGTGGTGGTGCAGAATGTGCAGGGAAAACAGAACTTCAACCAAAGAAATGCTGGTAGAGATAATGGGCAGTACAGAGTTGGGAATGCTCTTCAAGCACAAGCTAAGCAGCCTAAATGCTATAACTGCGGAGGGTTGGGCCATATAGCTAGGAATTGCACTCTTCCAAAATGTCCTCAAAACTCTGTGTACTTCAAGGACAAGATGTTGCTGATGCAGGCACAAGAAAATGGGACGGTGTTGGATGAAGAAGCTCTGCTCTTTCTGGCTGGTAATGATGGGAACACCTTTGATGCTGATGTGGATGATCAGGCTGTTCAGGATATGGCTCTTAATGACCCGAATATCTTTCAAGTTGAAGAGTGTGATGCATTTGACTCAGACGTAGATGACGAACCTACTGCACAAACCATTTTCATGGCTAACCTGTCTGCAGCTGCATCCTCTTCACAGCATCCTGATTCATCCATCACATCTGCTATCTCTGAGGTACCAACATCTCCTAATCATGATCTGAACAATCCTACAACTGTACAGGGGGCATGTGACTCGGTACAACTCAAGAATATTGTCAACACAAACGTCACTGATATGGGTAATACCAATAATATCCCATATGAAATGTATGTGAATGACAGTGGACCGCCAGTTGTACCAAGTGACATGCCGTCTATTAACTCTAGTGAACATGAGGTACATGAGCACACGATATACAACCCTGATGATTCCTTGATCACTAGAATTAACACCCTTAAGGATCAAGTGAATATTTATGAGCAGCGTGCAAAGTTTGAGCTGAATGAACGTGAGCAGAAAATGGAATGGCAACTGCATACTTACATATCTGAAAACAATTCCAAACAAGAAGCATTGAAAAGGGAACTAGTTTCTTTAAAAAACCAATTGGATCAAACCGTCAAACAAAAACATGAGGTTCAAAAAGGTTTGACTTCAATCAAACTCGAATTCAAAGATAAAGAAACTAAACTTCTAAATGATTTCTCAAAACTAAAAATGTTGAAAAATAAATTGGAAGATAAGTTGTACACACAGGGCCAAACCATTCAATCTGCTCAAATGATGGAAAACCATAGGAAACTAAGTGATGAATTTAGTGAACAGGATACCTCCAAGCCCAAAGCAAGATACCTTAGAATTGGTCTAGGTGCACAACCTGCATTATATGATGCAAACACTATGCTTGAACCTAACCATGCCCCTCCTGATACACGATCCTATGACCACATCAATGAGGCAGAGGATAGAACTAGGGTAAAACTTGCTGAACGTTTAAAGGATCCTAAATGCATTGCTAAGAATATTGTGTTTCACTATGATTATGCGAATGACAATCACTCTGCCATTTTTGTTCCTCAAAAGAGAATTCTTCCTGACAAAGTGTTTTGGAATATTGACATTGAGAAAATGCAAGCTGAAAGAGTTGTAGGTAACACACGCACTATGTTTAGAATTGCTGACCCAACTATTTACCCCCTGAACACACCTAGGCACCTCGTACCATTCACTCTTCCCACTCAGTGTAACACTCTAATTGGGTTGTATGTGCTAGGTCAATTATTCAATGACTTTGAGAAAACCTGTAAAATAAGAATTACACCTACAGGGATTACAGAAGGGGAAAGGGGTTTTGAGCAAACAAAACAGTGTTACCTAACTGAAGTTATGCCATTTCTTAAACTTCTCAAAGAACATTTTGAGGGCCTTAAAAACACCATTAATGATGATGTGACTCAAATGAAAAAGGTTTTTGATGAAGTGGAAAGTGAGGGTAACCAATTAGCTATTGATCTCAAATACAGTGAAATTGACAGGAAAAACATTCTCATCATGAATGAAAATTTGATTGCTAACTGCATTGCAAAAGATGTGTTGTATACTGTTACCGACTCTGCACTATCTGCTCGACAATTTCATGAAATGTCGGTTACTTTGAATGCCTTCCAGAATCGTGTAATTGAGCTTGAGGGGGAGAATTACAAACTTACTAAAAAAATTCAAAACGACGACCATGATAACATGGTCAGGAATTTCTCAAAACTAGAAGTTGATAATCTGAACCTACAATTAAAATATCAACATCTAGAAGAAAGCATAAAAATATCAAATGCCAAGACATCTTCGGATGCTCCTGAGTTTGACACATGTTTTGAATTAGCCAAAAAGGATGAAGTAATTCAAGCTCAATCAAACACGATTCGGAAATTGAAGGTCCAAATTGCACAATTAAAATCGAACAAAAGCGATGTGACCAATACCAATTACCAGAAGTCGATAGATTCTCAAAACTTTCAAAAACAGGGCATTATCAATGAATTACAACATGAAAATGAGTGGCTTCGTGCTCAAATGTCTAACGCTAAACAACGTTATAAAGAATTGTTTGAGTCTATTAAAACAACACGTGACCAAAACAATGAAAGAGTCACTTCTTTGTTAAATGAAATTAAGAATCTAAAGACCATGGTGAAGGGTAAAATGCCCGTCGTTTCATGTGATCATGCAATTTCCAATGTACACGCTTGTAAGAAATATGCATGCGATGCTGTGAATGTTTCTCTTCCCCTTAGGAACAATAAGTTAGTTCATAACAACTATCTTAGAAATCTTAAGGATTGTCTGGCCATACTTAGAGAAACCATTGAAGATGAGAGGATTTCTAAACCACTTGATGATGTTACTATTGGTGCGTGCTTCCTCACTAATAGAGCCCAGGAATTATTAGAATATGCTATAGGATCATGCCCCAAGAATGATAACAAGTCGGATAGGACATCTGCATTGCACCCTAACAGTGGCAACAAGCATGTCACATTTGATTTTCCCCAAACCATGTCACAATCCTCCATCTTGATCACCGGTAAACAAGTAGCAACTAATCAGACTAATGTTCCCGTCATTGCTTCTACAGGAGTAAAAGGTGTATCTAATGCTAGCAAGTCACAGCCTAAGTGCAATACAAAGAATGATAGGACTTTGCCGGCTAAGAGTACACTTATGAAGGAAGTAGAAGAATCATCTAGGAACAATAAAGTTATGCTTAGTGAAAGGAATCGAGTTGATTCAAACATTTGTGTTAACAATGATGTAATTAATTCGAATTCTGATGCTATTTGTAAGACTTGTAACAAATGCTTATTTTATGGTAATCATGATGCATGTGCTGGTTATTGTTGATGATTACTCTCGATTCACGTGGGTAAAGTTTCTACAATCAAAAGATGAAGCTCCGGAAACCATCATCAAACTCATCAAGATGTTGCAAGTTCGCCTCAACAAAACAGTTAGATTCATTCGTACTGATAATGGAACAGAGTTTGTGAACAAACAACTTACTCAATTTTATGAAGGTGTCGGCATCAGTCATCAAAAAAGCATTCCACGTACTCCTCAACAAAATGGAGTTGTTGAAAGACGCAATCGCACCTTAGTTGAAGCTGCAAGGACTATGCTCATCTTCTCCAAAGCTCCTATGTTTCTTTGGGCTGAGGCAATTGCCACCGCATGTTACACACAGAACCGATCCTTGATACATCCTCTCCACTGCAAGACTCCCTATGAACTGGTTCATGGCAGAAAACCCGATCTTTCGTTTCTTCGAGTTTTTGGTGCACTTTGCTATCCAACAAATGACAGTGGAAGACCTTGGGAAACTCAAAGCCAAGGCCGACATTGGTTTCTTCGTTGGCTATGCTCCAGAGCGAAAGGGGTACCGAATCTACAACAAACGTACCAGAGACATAATGGAAACAATCCACGTTACTTTCGATGAGCTGACTGAGCAACCGGTTCCTGGACAATCAAGTTCTGGACCCGCACCTAACCTATTGTCTCATGGACCAATTAGTTCCAGGCTTGTATAGAATCCCACTCCTGCTGCTCCTTTTGTACCTCCTACAAGTGAAGATTGGAAGAAACTGTTTGACCCAATGTTTGATGAATACTTTGAACCTCAACAGATGAATACTCCTGAAGCTACAGTGGCTCAACCACCAGCTGGAGTGGTGAATATTCAAGTCGATAATAACGGTCCATCCACTTCGTTGTCATGGGATCCTGAAGCCCCCACCATCAGTCAATCGGTTACCACTTATAATGTCCAACCTTCACCTGTACAGCGAGCAGCAACTGTAGATAATACATCTAAAGTAAATCCTTTTGCTCCACCTGATGATGAGCCATTTGTTAACATCTTTGCCCCTGAATCGTCAAATGATGTAACATCCTCCGACGAATCCAACACGGCTACCTCAGTTCCCTATTCTCAACCCCATGAATACCTTAGAAAATGGACCAATGATCATCCTATAGACAACATTATTGGAAACCCTTCGCGTCCAGTATCTACCCGTAAGCAACTTGCAACTGACGCATTGTGGTGCTTCTTCAATTCTGTCCTCTCTAAAGCTGAACCAAAAACCGTCAAGGATGCAATGTCTAAACACTCATGGTTCACTGCAATGGTGGACGAGATTCATGAGTTTGACTGACTAGATGTGTGGGAATTAGTACCACCTCCCGATTGTGCTATGATCATTACCCTCAAATGGATATTCAAGGTTAAACTTGATGAGCATGGAGATGTATTGAAAAACAAAGCAAGGCTTGTGGCAAAAGGATATCGACAAGAAGAAGGTATAGACTTTGAAGAATCCTTCGCACCTGTTGCTAGAATTGAAGCCATACGAATATTTCTCACAAATGCTGCAAGTCAAAACATGGTGGTTTATCAAATGGATGTCAAGACTGCATTCTTAAATGGCGATCTAAAATAGGTGGTGTATGTATCTCAACCCGAAGGTTTTGTGGATCCAGAACGTCCTAATCATGTGTATCAGTTAAAGAAGGCTCTCTATGGGCTTAAGCAAGCAACTAGGGCGTGGTACGACAACTTGTCTAAATTTCTTCTGGCTAACAAATTTTCCAAAGGCGTTGTTGATCCAACACTCTTTACCAAAAAAACGGGCAAGAACCTTCTTCATGTGCAAATCTATGTTGATGACATCATCTTTGCCTCCTCTAATCCTGCAGAATGTGATCGTTTCTCCCAAGAGATGAGTTCCGAATTTCAGATGTCTATGATGGGTCAAATGTCCTTCTTTCTAGGTTTGCAAATTTCTCAAAATCCCAATGGCATCTTCATCAATCAATCCAAATACGCCAATGAAATTTTGAAGAAATTTGGATTTGACTCCTGTGATTCTGTTGACACTCCTATGATTGAAAGATCGAAACTAGATGAAGATGATGTGGGGATTCCGGTCAAACAAACCATGTATCGAAGCATGATTGGCTCCTTAATGTATCTTACCGCTAGCAGACCAGACCTTCTATTTGCAGTTTGCATATGTGCTCGGTATCAATCCAAACCCACCAAGAAACATCTGGAAGCTGTCAAGAGAGTCTTTCGATACCTTAAAGGAACAATCCACATGGGCCTTTGGTACCCTAAGGAAACATCTATGGCTCTCACAGCATATTCTGATGATGATTATGCGGGATGTCAAGACACTCGTCGCAGTACCTCTGGGGGTGCACAGTTTTTGGGAAATAAGCTAGTCAGTTGGTCGTCAAATAAACAAATGAGTATATCTATCTCCTCCACTGAAGCTGAATACATTGCCATGTCATCGTGCTGTTCTCAGATCTTATGGATGCGATCTCAACTTTCAGACTATGGCTTCATATGCAACAAGATTCCCATGTACTGTGACAACAAAAGTGCAATTGCACTCTGCTGCAACAATGTCCAACATTCAAGGACTAAGCACATTGACATTCGACATCACTTCATCAGGGAGCAAGTTGAGAAAGGAATTGTGGAACTTTACTTCGTGAGTATTGAGTTCCAGCTAGCTGATATCTTCACCAAAGCACTTTCTAGGGACCGATTTCACTTCATTCTCCCACGCCTTGGTATGAAGAGTCTCACGCCTGAGGATCTCATTTGTCTTCAGGAAGATCAAGAGGAGTAAAGGGGTTACTTCACATATCCTTTGTATATAATATTAACACAAAAAGAAAATAGAAAAATATAAAATTACAAAAAAAAAAGAAAAAAAAAATCCCATAAAAATACGAAAAACTGCAAAAAAATTCAAAAATACTCTTCTCACGACATGTCTCTTGTATAATCAATATTATGTACGTTTCTAGAAATGTCATTCAATAATGACACGGAATCATACATATGCTTGAGCAAGAGTTTTTCGGTTTCAAATAAAGCTCTTTTCAAAAACATGTCGTATCTCAAAACCTTCTTAAAAATATGGCTTGTAGTCATTTCAGGCTGCAACCCGCACTTCAAAATTATGGCTTGTAGTCATTTCAGGCTGCAACCCGGACTTCAAAATTTATGGCTTGCTATTACTTCAGATACCAACCCGGTTTTCAAAATGAGGAAAACACGTCGCCAAAAAGACGGTTGTTCCTAGCAAAGGGTGCCGTTCATCCGAGCGTGAATTACTTTATATTCATGCACTCTCGATCTAATGTACGTTTCAGTGCATTATTTCTTAATACATAAGAGAAATCTTCTATTTATCGCCAAATACTTTCCCTTCTATGATTTTTCCGGGAAGTATTTGTGCAAAACTTGGTGGTACCATGAGATTTTGATTGTAAATCAAATTGGATTTAAAAGTTTGATAAAGTTTCACTCAATCAATGACTTTAATATTTTATGAAAATATTTTTAACATCCGTCATTGATTGAGGGGGAGAGTGATTTATCAAAATTTTATGTATCATCAAAAACTCCCCACACTTTGTACAAAACAAAAGCAACAATACGATTTGTGATGGTTATGTGTCAGAATGAGTAAATTTTCAAAGAGTTTTCGTTAAAACTTCGAATCTTTTGCAAACTCTTCAAATCTGACACATAACAACCTTCCTCACAGTTTGAGGGGGAGCAAGAAAAAGTTCCTTTTATCAGAAAACATTAAAAATTAACCGCATTTCTCTCCCAAAAGTTTTCTAAATTATTTAAATCAATTGAGATCAAAAAATCTCGAAAGATTTTATATTTTTGATCGGGGGAGAGAATGTGATTTAAATATGAAATCTGATAATCAAAAGTGATCTTTTGGACTCAATAATAGGCTCCCACATATGTGCTAAACTCTTTCGTATATCGATGCACATATTAAGGGGGAGCAAAGGCGTTTGTGGAAGTAATACCAAAGACCGACCATTTATCTTTATGCATGGAGTTATAAGGATGGTTAAGGTTAGGTATGAGTTCCCATGATCCACCAGAACCGGAAGGATCTTCCCAGGGACAATCCATAGATAGATTAGAAGTCCTTAGGAGTCCTTAGGAATGATTGAAAAAAGGAGAAAAATGAGAAAGGGAAGAGTGCGGACTGAGATAGAGCTAGGACTGGAACAAACCCAACAAGGTTCTAGTGGTGAAGTCTCGGTAAGCACTGAAGGGGTTGAAGAATGAAAAAGAAATGTAATGAGAAAGGGTGAAAAGAAATGGCCCTCCATATATTCAACCTTAGGGCAGAAACCGGGTTCAATGCATAATCTACTGGCGGTTACTAAGATAACACCGGTATTGAAGACAAGACGTCATGGACCCAGTGACGCACTGCACTAAACTTCCCAACCACTCAAGTTCTCTTAAAAGAGCTTGTTTCATTCTCACGGGGAACCCTGTGCAATGTATCGACCGCTCATTGCGAGCTATGTTGATACCTAAAACAGGAGACGCCTCCCCAGTCTCCAGGAGTGGATCAAAACGCACTCTTGAGTCTAGAGCCAAAGAGATCATCCATAAATCTCGTTAGGACACACATTCCAAATATGCTTATTGTTTCACACAATGTGGAAAATAAGATAAAATATTTAGAGTCCTACGCATTATCCTTGTGGTATCGCCAGAACATCCGAGTGATATGTAAATATTCACAATGAAGATGGAAATCCTTCTAGAGCGAACATTACTCAAGCTCTTGGTAGGTGACATGTGAGATCCATCTTGGATCAATGATCAAGTGACAACTGGAAAGCAACAATGGTGCGATTCAAAATTGAATCAAACTTGTTCCAGGATATGGATTGACGAATACTTTTGCTAAAACCTTTCAATGTGCTCACTTACTAATTTTTCGAGCACATTGATTGTGTAATATCTTTCAAACAAAAGTATTTTTGATGGAAATGTGATTCAAAGTATAAAACTCTCGTCGTGTCTCAAAAATGTTTATCATAGGACACGCGAGTGATTTCTATAAATCTATTTCTCATCAATCCGTGAATATTTATTCACCAATTCACTCTATCGTGCTGTCTGCTTTGAGACGTTCCGGTATGAGAACATGCTAAGTATGAAGATTCCAAAGTGGATTCTTTGGAAAATTCATTACTACAAGCTGGAAATTCCTGTCAAGGAGAGTCTTCTTTAAAAGAGACTCTACCTGATCACAGGTCGGTTTTCACAAAACCGGAGGATAGTCTGTCCTCGCAGAATGAATGACAAAGCCATATTCGTTCTCTATCTTTATTGCTAACTGTTTTATTTCAGGGACACATATAAAGATGGCGTTGATGGCTCCAGTTTCCAGCTGAATCGGGTCAATCCATACCTCATGCTCACACATCCTCCACACTATCAATGAAGATGAGAGACTTGCTACAACAAATGTTGAGAGACTACCAACAACGTTTCCGCTACTCTGATGAAAAGATCTCCTGATCTACAACTCCAATGCTACGTCTCCAGATACAGAAGGGTGTGAGCATGATGGTCCTTAGTCACTACATCACATGAAGGCAATACTACTATGGATGAGCTTGGAGATTTACTTTGGCTGATGATCTCAAAGAAGCTCAAAGATCACATATCTCAAAGGAATTCAAATCACAAGTTCGCTTGCTTGAAGTACAAAGTGTGTTGAAAAGTGAAGAATCAGATCCTACGAGCTACAAAGACTAAAGAATGCTTAAAGACCAAATATCTTAATTTCAAAGGTGACCTCGCTTAGGGGGAGATTGTTAGGAATACAAATATTCCTGTAAAAGTCTCGGTCACCTAATGATTGTAATAGCATTAAGTTAGCTCGTAGTTAGTTTGTTTATTAGTTAATTAGTATTAGTTTAAGTAACACCGTGGAAGAAGGACGGGTCTTCACCCACTGTATGCCTGATCCACAGCCCAGGAGTGGGCGTTTTATTGTATGTATAAATACCCCTCTCCACATGTGGAGAGGGTTGGACCTTCACTTAATCTCAATCTAATATTTTCTTTTTCTCTCAAGGTTCCTTTCTTTCTTCCCCTCCTCCTCACTTCACTAACGCCACATAAACACAAGATCATACATGTTTCCAACATAGTTAGTATTCTACACCTCCCTTTAGGAAAATAGCTGCTGCAATGGTGTATCCTCCCAATACACCAATGCACTTAGTGCCTTTAACTCTTCCCACTAAATGTAATACTCTTATTGGTATCTACGTTCTTTGTCAAATGTTTGCCGATTTTGATAAAACATGTAAGGAGAGAACTACACCAACGGGAATTACTGAAGGGGAAAGGGGATTTGAACAAACAAAGGAGTGCTACTTAACAGAGGTTATACCATTCTTTAAACTCATCAAAGAACATTTTGAGGGAATGCGAAAAACCCTTGAAACTGAATTGAAAGAGATAAAAGAAGTATTTAAAAATGTGGAAAATGAGGGAAAACAAATTGCAACTGATCTTAAATGCTGTGAAATTGAAAAGAAAAATATTCTCTTCACGAATGAGAATTTGATTGCTAGACGCATTGCACAAGATGTATTTTATACTGCTACTGATTCTGCATTATCTGCTTGTCAATTTCATGAGATGTCTATTGCATTGAATGTTCTCCAGAATCGTGTTGTTGAACTTGAGGGGGAGAATTTAAAATTGTGTGACAAAATTCAAAATGATGACCATGATAACATGGTTAGGAATTTTTCAAAACCAGAGGTTGATAATCTTAATTTGCAATTCAAGTATCAACATTTAGAAGAAAGAATTAAAATCTCAAATGCCAAGACATCTTCGGATGCTCCTGAATTTGATGTGTATTTTGAATAACCAAACGTGATGAAAAAATTCAACCTCACACTAACATGATTCGAAAGTTGAGGGCCCAAATTGCCTAATTAAAGTCTAACACGAGTGAAGTGACTGACACCAATAAGCCATCGTCTTTAGATTCTCAGAATTTTCACTATCAAGATACCATTAATATATTACAACATGATAATGAGTGGTTTCAAGCTGAAAATTCAAATGTTAAACAACGTTACAAAGAGTTATATGATTCAATTAAAATCACATGTGAGAAAAACAATGAAAAAATAACTTCTTTGCTTAATGAGATTGAGAATCTAAAGGCCAAGGTGAAAGGAAAAATGCCAGTTACTACATGTGATAATGTTGTCCCAAAGGTTTCTGCTTGTAAAAAGTATGCATGTGATGCTATGACTATTCCGCTTCCCCTTAGGAACAATAGGGCTGCTCATCATAATTATATCACGAATCTTAAGGATAGTCTTGACCATCTTTATGAAATTGTTGAAGAGGATAGAGTAGTGAAACCATCTGATAAGGCAATCGTAGATGCTTGCTTCCTCACTAGACGATCTCAGGAACTTTTAGAATGCGTCATTGGTACATGTCCTAAGATTGATAACAAGCGAGATAGAGTTATTGCATCATCATCAATGATTAAGAATAAGCACGTAACCTTTGATGTACCGTTGAAAACATCTAAACCCAGCACATCGAAACCAAAAAAACAAAAAACAACAAAACAATCAAATGTTCGCATCATTTCTACAAGAGTAAACAATGGCACTAAAGCTAGCGGGTCAAAGCCTATTTGCAATACAAGGAATGATAGGACTACGCCAGCTAAGAGTGCTCAAGGGAAGAAAGTAGAAGACTACCTTAGGAACAATAAATTAGATTTGAGCAAAAAGAATCGTGTTGATTCTAGTATTTGCTCTAAGCGTACTATAATTAATTCGAATTCTAATGTTGTGTGTAAGACATGTAATGAATGTTTAATTTATGGTAATCATGATGAATGTGTTGTGTCTTATTTGATGTCTTCTAAACGATCCTCTGTCAAGAATGTTAGAAAACCTAAATGAAAAAGGCAAGTTTGGAAAGCGACTGCAAAACTGTTTACCAATGTTGGCTATCAATGGAAGCCCACTGGAAGGAAATTCACTTTAGGAGAAAAGTGCCCTTTAACAAGGTTTACTAACTCTAAAGTCCTACCAATTAAAGAATGGAGACAGACTGGCAGAATATTTCCTCTAGAGACACAATGTGCCTTAATTAGGTCCATTGCATCAACTAGTAAAAGTTCCACTATAGTCCCCATGGCTTCTGTTGTTCCAAAAATTGTGTGTGCTAACCAAACAGACCCCATTTGCATGTAGGGCTCCAACTTTTTCAGTTATCCACCAGTGTCCATTTCCAAATAAAGGTCGTACAAATCGTCCTTTGGTATTTGGACTCAGGCTACTCAAAACATATGACCGGGGATCGCTCACGGCTCAAGAATTTCATGAAAAAGTTTATCGGGATTGTTAGATTCGAGAACGACCATTTTGGGGCAATTATGGGTTATGGATATTATGTCTTTGGAGATAGTGTAATTTCCATGATGTACTATGTGGAAGGACTCGAGCACAATTTGTTCTCTGTTGGTCAATTTTGTGATTCAGATCTTGAAGTTGCATTCAGAAAACACACATGTTTCATTAGAGAATTGGATGATATTGATCTCCTTAAAGGAAGTCGTGGTACTAATCTATACACCATCTCAATTGAAGACATGATGAGGTCCTCTCCTATTTTCTTGCTCTCAAAGGCCTCAAAGAACAAATCATGGCTTTGGCACCATCGTTTGAACCACTTAAACTTCAGCACCATAAATGAACTTACTCGCAAGGATCTTGTTCGAGGTATGCCCAAATTGAAGTATGAAAAAGATCACCTTTGTTCCACTTGTCAATTAGGCAAAAGCAAGAAGCATACTCACAAACCCAAAACTGTCAACACCATTATGGAAGTCCTTCACACCCTTTACATGGATCTATGCGGACCAATGAGAGTACAAAGTATCAATGGGAAGAGATATGTATTAGTGATTGTTGACGATTACTCTCGATTTACATGGGTGAAGTTTTTGAGATCCAAGGATGAGACTCTAGAGATTATCATAAAACTTATCAGGGAATTGCAAGTTAAACTCAACAAAACCTTCAGATTCATCCGGACGGATAATGGAACAGAGTTTGTTAACAAACAACTTACTCAATTTTATGAAAGTACTGGCATTAGTCACCAGAAGAGTGTTCCTCGCACACCTCAGTAGAATGGAGTCGTTGAAAGACGAAACCATACCCGTGTTGAAGCTGCTCGAACCATGCTGATATTTTCTAAAGCTCCGATGTTTCTTTGGGCAGAAGCTATTGGAACTGCTTGCTACACTCAAAACCGATCGTTGATACATCCTCTCCACTACAAACTTCCATATGAGCTGGTGCATAACAGAAAACCAGACCTCTCGTTTCTACAAGTGTTTGGTGCACTATGTTATCTAATAAACGATAGTGAAGACCTGGGTAAACTTAAGGCTAAAGCTGACGTTGGTTTGCTAAAGCTGACGTTGGTTTCTTCGTTGGGTATGCTCCAGATCATAAGGGATACCAAATCTACAACAAACGACTCCGAAAAATAATGGAAACTATTTACGTGACATTCGATGAGTTGATTGAGCAAACGGCTCCTAGACATACATGTTCTGGACCCGCAACTAATCTTTTCTCTCCTGGACCAATTAGTTCAGGCCTTGTACAGAATCCCACTCCTATTGTTACTTATGTACCGCCTACAAGTGAGGATTTGAAGAAATTGTTTGGTCCAATGTTTGATGAGTACTTTGAGCCACAGCATGTTGCTACACCTGAACCACAAGCTATTGAACCACCAGCTGCTGTTGCACATGTTCCACAAAACATGAATGGTCCATCTGTTTATGTTTCCATTGATCAAGATGCACCCTCTACAAGTCATTCTCCAACATCGTCAAATCTTCAATCTTCCTCTGTCAGTCGATAATTATTTTGAACTGAATACATTTGCTCCTCCTGAAAATGCTCCGTTTGAAAATATATTTGCTCCTGAATCATCTACAGAGACATCTTCTTCTAAGGAACTTAACACGGCTACTTCAGTTCCATATCCTCAACCACATGAACATCTCAGAAAATGGACTAATGATCATCCGATTGACAACATCATTGGAAACCCTTCTCGTCCTGTATCCACACGAAAGTAGCTTGCTACCAATACATTGTGGTGGTTTTTCAATTCTGTACTATCTAAGGTCGAACCTAAAGACTTCAAGGCAGCTATCGCTAAAGATTGTTGGTTTAATGCGATGCAAGAAGAAATTTACGAATTTGATCAACTAGATGTATGGGAGTTGGTACCACCTCCAGACTGTGCAATGATTATCGCTCTTAAGTGGATCTTCAAAGTGAAACTTGATGAGCATGGTGACGTCTTGAAAAACAAAGCACTGTTAGTAGCTAAGGGATATAGTTAAGAAGAGGGAATAGACTTTGAAGAATCTTTCGCACCAGTTGCTCGTATTGAAGCCATTAGAATCTTTCTTGCTAATGTTTCTAGTCAGAATATGATAGTCTACCAAATGGATGTTAAGACATCTTTTTTGAATGGTGATTTGAAAGAGGTAGTCTATGTCACTCAACCAGAAGGATTTGTGGACCCTGAACGTCCTACTCACATCTACCGCTTGAAGAAGGCTCTCTATGGCGTAAAGCAGGCACCTAGGGCGTGGTATGACACTTTGTCTAATTTTCTTCTGGCGAACAAATTCTCCAAAGGTGTTATTGATCCTACTTTGTTCACTAGGAAAACGGGGAAACATCTACTCCATGTTCAAATCTACGTAGATGAAATTATATTTGCCTCATCTGATCCCATGGAATGTGACCATTTTTCTAATGAGATGAGTTTAAAGTTCCAAATTTCAATGATGGGACAAATGTCGTTTTTCTTGGGCTTACAAATCTCTCAGAATCCCAGTGGCATCTTCATAAATCAAGCAAAATACGCCAATGAAATTTTGAAGAAATTTGGGTTTGATTCAAGTGATACGGTTGACACTCCTATGGTTGAAAGATCAAAATTGGATGAAGACATCTCTGGGATCCCAGTCGATCAAACAAAGTACCAAAGCATGATTGGATCCCTGATGTATCTTACTGCTAGTAGGCCAGATTTCATGTTCGCAGTATGCATATGTGCTCGGTACCAGTCTAAGCCTACCAAAAGGCATTTAGAAGCAGTGAAGCGGGTCTTTTGGTATCTCCAAGGGACTATTCACATGGGTCTCTGGTATCCTAAGGACACTGCCATGGCACTTACGGCATATGCAGATGCGGATCATGCAGAGTGTCAAGATACTCAACGAAGTACATCAGGAGGTGCTCAGTTTCTGGGAGAAAAGTTAGTAAGTTGGTCATCAAAGAAGCAAATGAGCACATCTATATCTTCAACAGAGGCTGAATACATTGCCATGTCGGTGTATTGTGCTCAAATCTTATGGATGAGGTCTCAACAATCGGACTATGGCTTTGCATACAACAAAATTCCTCTGTATTGTGACAACAAAAGTGCCATAGCTCTTTGCTCCAACAATGTCCAGCACTCTCGTTCCAAGCACATCGACATACGTCATCACTTCATTAGGGAACAAGTTGAGAAAGGTGTGGTTGAGCTCTACTTCGTGAGGACAGAGTATCAGTTAGCAAACATATTCACTAAGGCACTCTCGAGAGACGATTCCAGTTCATTCTCCCGCATTTTGGTACGAAGAGTCTCACGCCTGAAACACTCAAACAACTCCAGGAAGAGAATGAGGAGTAATGGATTTGCTTCATATATCCTTTGTACATAGTTTAAAACAAAAAGAAAATAGAAAATTTTAAAACCATCAAAACTCATAAAAATTGGAAAATCACAAAATTCCAAAAATATTCTTCTAGTGACATGTCTCTCGTGTAATCAATATTATGTACGTTTCTAGAAATGTCATTCAATAATGACACTGAACCGTACATATGCTTGATCGAGATTTTTTCTAGTATTTTACTAATAATGTTTTCTAAAACATGTCGCTTCTCAAAATCTTCTTTAAAAATGGCTTGCTATTACTTCAGATAGCAACCCGATTTTCAAAATGAGGAAAACACGTCGGCAAAAAGACGGTTGTTCCTAACAACGGGTGAAGTTCACCCAGGCATGGATTACTTTACATCCGTGCACCCTCGATTTAATGTACGTTTCAGTGCATCATTTCTTGAATAAGAAGAGAAGTCTTCTTTACGTCGCAAATACTTTCTCATCTATGGTTCTTCAGGAAAGTATTTGTGCTAAACTTGGTGGTACCATGATTTTTGAAAATCAATCGGTCTTGAAATTTTTCATAAAATTTTCTACTCAATCGATGATAAAAAGTTAAAGTTTTCATTAAAATGTTAAATAGAAATAGGGTCATCGATTGAGGGGGAGAGTGATTTCAAAATTCTATATCATCAAAACAAGTTACTTTGTACATAATAAGCAGTGAAGAAAATGTGGTTGTTATGTGTCAGAAATGAATTTTTCATAAGTTTCTCGGTAAACTCCAAATCATTTATAAACTCATCATTTCTGACACTAAAATTCTCCCTTAATGATTGAGGGGGAGTACTGTATCGTCTCATTATCAGTATATCTTAAATCAGACCACATTTTTCTCCTAAACTTTTCTAACTTATTTAAATCACTTGGGATCACAAATCTCAAATGGCTTGAAATTTTTGATCGGGGGAGAAAATGTGATTTAATTATGGAATCTGATAAAAATGTGATTGTTTGGACTTAAACATTAGCTCTCCCATATGTGCTAAACTCTTTTGTATATCAATTCACATATTGAGGGGGAGCAAATAATTTGTGGTAACAAAAAGGATATGGCATCTCATGTGAGCGCGACTCAGACTTCACCAATGAATTGACAAAACAAAAACTGTCATTAATCGTAAGGACTTGTCCTGGCCGGGTAATAATTTCAAACTGGTTTAACCAATGATGTAAGCGTGTCTTGAAGAGGACTTGTCTGAGTAGAGTGTCCCGTTTCAAGAAACCTTCTGTGAACTTGACCAGGCCAGGTAATAATTTCAAGCAAGTATAACTAGTGATGTAAGCGTGTCTTGAATCGGTTTATGTTCACTAAAGGTAGATCAATTTAAAAAGATGCGAAGTCTACCCATCATGTGCAAATTTTACCTAAAAACATATGAGTACATGTTAAGGGGGAGTATTTGAAAAGTACAAAACTCTCAAAGTGTTAGCAAAATGTGTTTAATAATCATAAACACTTTGAGAGATTTTTCAAATATTTGGTTGCGGCAACATAGGATAGTCATGGTATTATAAGGTGGCTAAGGTTAGGAAAACGTCCTATGATCCGCCAGAGCCGGAGGGATCTACCCAATGACAATATCGAATAGATAGTATTAAAAAGGGGTTCGTAGCTTGGTTCCTTCGACTCCTAGGCCTTCTATGGCTTGTATACTACTACTAGGGACAGAAGATTTAAGGTGGAGAAGATAAATGGGATGGTTTGAAATAATGGGGGAGTTTGACCTATTTATAGGGTGCGTTAAGAGTAAGGAGCAAGAAAGGGGGTGTGTGATGGCGATAGGAGGAGGAGGTGACTCATGGAAGGTAGGTGATGACCAAGTAGGGCTACCATGGTAGCTAGGGGCTGGTGGAGGTGGTGGTGACACCTTAAGGGCCGCAGTTTAAGGTTGATACAAGTAGGTGATCCACCTACTTGTAAGCAACTATGGTGGTGTGTGCTTGGGTGCTAGGTAGTGACAAGGAGGAGGGTAAGCTGATAGGGAGGTAGCTTGAGGTGCTTAAGGAGCTTAAGGTGCTAGTTTAGTAAGGTTTTTCTAGGTTTAGGGTTAGTTTAGGACCTAAACTTAGATTAGGGTTTAGAATAGGGTTTAGTACCTAGATTAGGGTTTAGTACCTAGACTAAGGTTTATTTAGGGTTTAGGGACTATGATTAAGGTTTATGAATCATTTCCTAGGTGGTGGTAGCTTATTCTAAAGAATCGGGAAGGTTTTGACCTAGTTTCGGGACCTATAAGACCTAATTAGGGTTTTGTGCTTAAGGGACTTGTACTATGAGACCTAATTAGGGTTCTGTGAAGAGACTTAGAGAATTTATTGACAACAAGATTATGGACTCTTTGAATGCTTCTCAAGAAACAAGGTGGAATAAAGCTATTCCAAGAAAGGTGTGTATCTTAATTTGGAGATGTCAACAGAAGAGATTTTCAGTTTGGTCATGGATTTATCATATTGGTATAGATCTCAATTCTATTCTTTGCCCTCATTGCGGTAATGATATTGAAACATTGAACCATTGTTTTATTCATTGCCCTCATGTCTTCGATAATTGGAAAAAAAAAATGTTTAAAAGGTGGGATTTGGGGGGTTTTTGAAGTTGATACAGTTGACGACATTCTAACTCATAAGGGGTCTAAATAACTTTAGCAAGAACAACAAATTGTATGGCAAGCGATGTGTTGGACGATGCTATATCTTGTGTGGTGTGCAAGAAATAAAAGAGGGTATGAGACTAAAGTTTCAAATCTTACGACTCTTTGTGACGAGCTACAAGTGGTTTCTTATAATTGGTTATCGGCAATATTAAAAGGGTCAATTGTATCTTGGCTGGATTGGTGCTCAAACCCAATTAGTGCTTGCATAGTCTAATTTGAATTTGGTCAGTACAACATGTTGATCTTTTTTGTGTTAGCGTAGGGTTTATGGTGTTTCATTTACAATTAGATGGTCTTTAGTTTTCTAGAGGTGGTGAAGTTTTTGTTGCTAGTTCTCTTGTCTTGTATTTCTAATGTGTTTGTTTAATTTCCTTGTATTTTTCTATTATGATCGGCGTAGATTGTATGCAAGCCGAAGGCGTGAGATTTCCCTTTCCTCAAATCATATGAAAGAAGATTAGAAAACAAAGAGACAGATAATCTAAAATTTTGAATACATTGGTTACATTACTAGTTGAAACAAGTTGAATTGAATAAACGGAGTAATTAATCATATGAAGATGGTACTTAAAGCAATAGAAGCCGCCAGCACCGCCAGTTGAGCCACACTCGTACCAATGCCTTGCACCCCGTTCACCATAATCCCGTCCTTGGTGAACATTTCACCTGTATACGAGTCGATGGGCACTAGGGCACTAACCTTTAGCTCTTTTCCACGGGAGTTCCCCAGGAACACAAACTTCACTCTAGCGTTAATATTAACCCTGAAAAATTGCAATGGTTGCAACAGCGTCATCCTTGCCCGTGGAGCGGGAATCCAAGAATGTTCAGCCACCACACTCTGGTTCCATCCTGACACATTACCTCCAGTCATCTGGATTTCTTCTACCAGCCTTTTTGATTGGGCAATACCTTGGTAAAACTTGGGAGCCGAATATTGCCACGTATAATTTTCATTGGTAATTATAGAGGAGTATGAGAAGGTTACGTTGATAGAATCAGCATATCGAACCCCTCGACGTGTATCTGTGTTTTGAAGCTTGATATTAAAGGATATGAAGTTGGCTGTGGCATTATTAGCTGATTTATTAAAAGCTGGAACGTAAAATTGCTCCACCGAAAATTCAGGATTCTGAGGTTTAATAATAAATTTAATCGTTATCAATGGCGACCCGATCACAATCCATGCTATGCATAATATACCACAGCAGCCGAAAAGAGTTTCCGGGGCTCCCATGGGGAAGGCAAAGATGGGTTAAAGAGAATATGTATATATGAAGGCAGTGAGTGACAGAAATAATGGTGTATAATGGATGATTTTATAGTGAACTAGTATCATGACTTTGAGTCTTTGAAAATTCAGAATTCATAAGTTGACGATGAGCGGATGGTTTGTTTAATTATATAGTATTGACTTTTGGAGTTTTGGCCGATACCCAATCCATAATAAAATATGTACAGTTCCCAATCTTGAAAATTGAAACTAACGTGACAATATAATTTTTTGTGAGGTATGCAAATCTAAAGGGTGGCACGAGGGAGTTAAAATTTTAAGTATAATGAGTTTGAGGTCTAATTTGACGTGTTTTAAATTCAAGGGAGTAAACTATAATACGATTGAGAGTTAATTTGATATGTTTTGAAAGTTAAGGAGGCGTTTTTTAAATTATCAATATGGGGGTGGTTGGTGTTCATGAACGGTAGCACCAATTTAATATTGTAATTGTTGATTAACGAGGCTGGTTAAAAAAATGAACTGGATCCATTGAATCGGGTGAAAAAACCTAACAAATTGTCTAGTTGGATGATACATGTGGATTATAGTTGGAAAATTAACTGGACATATTTGCAATTTTAAGACTAAACAACAAGTTTCGTATGCTAGAAAGTGTAGTTAAAAAGTTCTTTATCTAAAACGGGAAAATTTCAAAAGTTCGTTTCTGTTTAATGCACTTAAACCGTTTATCTTCTATCAAGTTATTCCAATGTATTTCTTGACTCAAGGAGTTTGTTAGGTGTGATGTTTGCTATGCCGTGGTAGACACATAATTTAGTGTCCCAAGGGCATGAAATTTTAATATATGGTCTTGAGTTGTTTGTAATCCTATCCAGCTAGAATGTTTATTTTCGTTAACATCTCATATTAACAATTATGCTATCACAGCAAGTCATGCACCACTTGCCCTTGTGAAAGTAGGAGTGGCGGCTCGATGCTTGCAGATATTGGTTCAACTATAGGTTATTGGTAGGTGTTTGGTACCCGAAGTGTTGCTCATAGGGCTTTACATACATCATTTAGTAAATATTTAATACTGTTTGCCAATATTTTCTGCTGTTTACCCGTTGTTAATTTTCTTCTTTACTTGTGCCAATTGAAAGACTATAAAATGCATTTGGTACATTACAGCAGTTGACAGGCATATGGAATAAGCGTGTTTGTAATGCTGGGAATCTGTACACGTGGGTTGTGGATCGATGCTTAAGACTACGACTGTGGATGCTTAGAATGATAACGACACTGCCTGCGACAAACTATCAATCGGGCAGGGACATTTATATGCATCTATGTGTCGAGTAAAATGGTATTTATGGATTTTGATCTGATGGGTAGTAGGCTTCCAGAAAGAAAAAAATAATAATAATACATGCGGTGAAGGTTTTTGTTCCAAGCAAATCCCATAAAACATGGAAGACTTGCGTTGAATGATGTCATTTTATCTTTACTTGCTTTGGAATAATGAGATTATCACTAAATTCGTAGAGTGAAATGTTGTGAATTAAGTGGTAGATAGGAGGGTCACTATAAATATGATTATGAAAATGAACTTCCTATTATCACCTTCACGTTTATTTCTTCTGAATTGTTGAGGAACTCTCAGCTGCACATCTTGAAGCAACAGATTTCAAACGTCCATTGTCAAACCAGTGAAAACATACACACACAAGAGGCACGTCAAATCTGAAGGATTATTAAAGAACACATGTGTGCTTCCATGAACCTTTTCACTTTGTAGGTCAAAAGTAAACAATGGGCATGTTCTAAATTTTTTCTTGTAACAGTTAAGATTAGCATATTAAAGGAAATAATTCGCTTAACATATATAATCGACGGGGCTTAAAGTACATGGATGGAAATTCATGTTCAATTCTAGGATTCATCAAACCATATTGATTATGAAGACTTCTGAGAAGTTGGCATAGCAAGTGAAACTCCAGAACCACCGGGCAAATCCTTCCATTGTTGAGTCACGGTCTTGATCTGTGTATAGAAGTTGACTCCAGCTTTGCCTGCAAATTCACAACAAAACCAAACTTCTATTTTACCCTATTCGAATAACTGTCTGCTACATTAAACATGAGCGTAAAGTAGATGTATAAAACACCAAAGGTTCAAGCTTAGCATGGAAAAACGCACCATAGAAATTGAGGTCACCAGCAAAAGATGCCTTCGAGCCCGTAAACGAGAAAAATGGCAACGGAACTGGAATTGGAACATTTATGCCAACCTGACCCACAATTGGCAGTATTAGACTATTAATAAATATAATTCATTTGTATATAGGTGTTGATATTTTCACCATCAATTATAACAAATTAAAATATTCCGCTTACCTGCCCGGCCTCGATGTCAGTTTGAAATTTTCTAGCAGCCACACCAGATGATGTAAAAATAGCTGCTCCATTGCCGTATCTGGAGAATAAGATCCTCTTTAATACTGAATTATACATATTAAAGTAATTTCACAATCAGAGCAGATATTTTTTCTGGAAAATTTACTTATTTCTGTTGACAATATTTATAGCCTCTTCCAAGCTGTCAGCCTGAAAATAAGGTGCAACCAGAAGATTAGATATTAGGCTGTCTGAGAACGAACATATTCTTTTAATCAAGTGTAAAGTAATAACAGACCTGCATGCAGAGCAGAACCGGACCAAATATCTCTTCCTGCAGAAAGATGCACATTTAAAGCTTTTAACATGACCCAATATTCAAGATTCTTTTTCCATGCTCTCATAAATTGAAGCCCAATACAGTAGAGATGGCTGTTTCGACCCGTCTATGGCTAAACTGGGTCAATTTAGGTCATATCTTATCCAAAAGGTTGAATTCCAACATTTTCTCTAACGGTTTAAACGGGTAATCTTAGAAACTTAGATGCGATGGAACTAAGTTGAAGAGGTCAAAAGTTACCAGCTTGTATTCAAAATGCAGACTGCTTAAATAATCTTATTTCAGAATTTTGATCTTAACACATTAGTACGAAACTCAAGAAAAGAAATGAAATAAAAATGCAGATTGACGCATTTTGAATGAAGTATATGCAGATTGACCCAGCCCGACCCATTTTGGCTCCTGCTTATTAACTACCCCACTTTGACCCGAATCATTTTGACAGGTTACCCTGCATGTCACACCTCCCCATTTGGCCACCTCTACCATAAATAATTGAACAATGAGATCCTGAAAAAATATATACCTTGTAACATTCCATATCTTCAGTAACACCAGACAAGATTGTTGGTCCCACAAAGTTTCCTTGTTCATATCCTGGAACCTAATCGACATTATAACATAAAGAAGTAAATCAAAACAAATATAAATAACAAAAATTGGAGAAAGTAGAACAAAAACCACAAGCTAGAGCATCCTAATCTGAATCATTACGCGACATAGAATGACTAAATGAAACAAAAATGTTCTAAAGTCGGAAAAATACCACAATATCTCTTCCATCAAGTAGCAGTTTTGCACCATTTTCAACTCCGCTCTGGATCAATCTGCACACTCGGTCTTTTGCCTGGTGATGGCAGAAATTGATGTTCAAAACAGATAAAGTTAAAAGCCGATTTGTTGATGTGTCGTCAATATTTAGTGGTTATAACTGTAAATATTTGGGATAATAAGGTAAACAAGACGTGCCTGTTTGCTAATTACTGGACCTAGGTCTGCATCAGGTTCTGTTCCCGCATTTACTTTTAGTGATTTGGCACGCTTCACCAACTCATTTTCCCTAAACACAGTTAAAGGAATCAAAATCGATCAATTAACCAAAAAAAAGAAGTAAATATAGTAAAAGTGTAAAATGATAGATAAACTAGAAGAAAGCAGAATACCATTCAGTTGCATCTCCAACAAAAACGACTGTGCTCAAAGCCATGCACCTTTGCCCTGCAGCTCCAAATCCAGCAGCAACTAGAGCATTTAAAGTAGCATCAACACTTGCGTCGGGCATAACAATACCGTGATTTTTAGCTCCCATATTGGACTGTAGGCATTGGTTAAAAGCTAGTCAATGCAAAGAAACTTCAAAAGTGTAATTGGCTATAAACTCATAAAGTTAGAAAGAACGCTTAACATCATAGAAATAGATGAAATCATTATACCTGCACACGTTTCCCTTTTGCTGATGCTCTTGCATATATATGCATGCCAGCCTTCGAGAAACCCATGATGGTAAAAAGTAAAGAAAAATCAGTAGCTAATAGCATTATAACATTGAAGACATAGAACCTTGAAAGTTACCTACCATGTTTGAACCAACAAATGATATAGCCTTAATGTCTTCGTCATCACAAATAGCATTTACAATGTCCTGTCTCAAACATAAAAACAAGAAAGTATCATTCAAAAGCTTCGTGTAATGTTACATATGCTCCTCACAGAATTTAAAAACTAACAAATTCTATTTTCTATAACAGATTCTTAAATAGACTTCTCGGTGATGACAGAAAGTGACTATGATATGAATAAGCAAGAACAAACATACATGGGTGCCATGTACAATATTCAAAACACCACTGGGTAAACCGGCTTCCATCGCCAACTCTGCAAGCATCATAGAAGCCCCTAAAAATGACACAAAATTATTGAAGAGTATCAGTATAAATAAATAAATAAATAATCAGGACAAATTTATTGTGAATGTTCCATTTCTAGGTAATGAAAACTTGTAAACAGGAGGTGAAACCATATGAAATTTAATAAGCTCATGCGAACAGGAAGTATATGAAAAGGAAGAACTGAGTAGCTCCTTTTCGGTCACTCACTCAGTCATATAACAATAGTCGTGTAACTGTCTAACTGATGACATAATTCTCCCATCTATACAATGCAAAGCATAATTACTGACTAGAAATACTGCAAACTGGACAGGTTTTACTCCCTCGGTAATAATTAAGGGATACACAACGTGGATTCCCTTTACGTCAAGATTCTTTCCATTATGTAAAATGTAAGGGTATAGTGTTTTATGGTGCCACATATCATCGTTTAGAAAAACGGGGAAGGGCACTGACCTGGATCTTTCTCCGATGGCTTTAGCACGAAAGTATTACCACAAGTAACAGCAACCGGAAACATCTGCAAGGAAAATATAGAAGAAAGCGTCAAGATCTTTTCTTGTTTCTTGACAGGTTAGAAATAATAAACAAACCAACCACATTCTGAGTGACTTCTTGTAATTTGTCTTTGCCAAAAAAGCACTAAGCTTTATATAAGGCGTGCTTACTGAATCGAATAATCTATAAACACAAGGGAATCATTGCTGGGAATCAAATTCTGAGTGTTTTGACTTTTAATTTTCGTCTTTGGCACAACAACAACAACAACAAAAAAAAAAAAAAAAAAAAAAAAAAAAAAAAAAAAAAAAAAAAAAAAAAAAAAACTAAGCTTTTTATAAGATGTGTTTACTGAATCGAATAATCTATGAACACAAGGGAATCATTGATGGAAAGAAGATTGAGAAACATACCCACAAGGGAATCATTGCAGGAAAATTGAAGGGGCATATACCGGCACATACACCAAGGGGTTCTCTAATGCTATAAGTATCAATTCCATGAGATACATTTGAAGCAAATTCACCCATTTGTAAACTCGCCATTCCACTAGCATGTTCCACCACCTCTTTATTAATAGAAACACACCAGTTATATCAAAATATTGGTATACATGTTTAGCACTGAGCTATAAACATGAACAAACATACCCAATCCACGGAATACATCACCCTGTGCATCCTTCAATGTCTTTCCTTGCTCTATAGTAATGTTCATGGCAAGCTTGTCCTAAGTCAAATAAATAACAATACTGGTCAAGGACGAAAATATGCCAACACGAAAGAACATTTAAAGGAAAATTAAAATATCCATGCTGCTAACCATGTCTCTTCGAATAAGTTCTTGAAGTTTTAACATGACGCGCTGTCGGGTAGTAATTGGTGTGTTTCGCCATGATGGAAAAGCCTGTTTGGCTGCAGATACTGCAGCCTTAAACTCCTCATCTTTCGTTAAGGGTATTTGCGAAACAACTTGTTGTGTCGCCTAACTCCACAGCAATACCCAAATTATCAAACACATCACACAAACAAACAAGAAACAAGGGAAAAGTAAAGATGTTCAAGAAATGGACTTACAGGGTTTATGACATCAATAAATTCTGATGATTTCGAGTTTACAAAGCTTCCTCCAATTAGGTTTGGTACTTTCTGTGATACAAATTAGACCAGTTAGTTATAATTAAATTAAAAAAACTGAAACAAAAAAGTTTTAAGAACTTAACTATCAATACGTCTATACTATAATACTACAATATACTATAAGCCTTTACGTTTTCACTTTAAGACGTCTTCTCTTAAAGTGAAGTGTTTTACTATATTATGTCCGATACTATTTTTATAATGTCCATTTAAACCAGGTAGCCCGACAAGGGCGGACCTACGTAGGGGCAGGGGAGGGTCCCGGCCCCCCCAAAATTTGCGGCACCTAGTGTAAATATTATAGGTTTTAAGGGTAATTTAGTTGAGGTTACAAACAAATCTCCTACTTGGCCCCCCCAAAATAAATTCGGCCCCCCAAAAAAAATGTTCTAGTTCCGCCATTGTAGCCCGATAATATACTAGTACTAATCATACTGTATATGGAAAGCAACGTTCGATGAATGTCAATTTAAACTGACTATTTAGGGATAGCAAGAATAATTGTCAAATAAATAATCTGATTCCAAGCTATATAGCACGGGTACCATGCTAATAAATACTAAAACAAACATCCATGTCCTACTGATAAAATTCACCAATAATTCTTCCAATTAAGGGCTACAGTTGTTTTAATAGTTACATTCAGTTTTAGGGGTTGTCAGGAATTGCTTATTTTTCTGCTTTTATGCTTATGCTACAGCAGAAGCAGTCTTGTTTCATCCAAAGTGCTTCAACTTATATTATTTTGATGTAAAATTCGCAGATTCTAAGGTGATGCTTATTTCAAAGTTTTTATTTATGGTGAAATTCATATTAGTTTTTACCCTTATATCTATCTATATCTATACTACTATATAATGCATGAATAAACCAAGTTTAACTCCAAACCAAAAATTAAGATAAGGAGCTCCAATCATGAGGTGGCATGTGTCACTTCTCAACTAACTCCAAGCCTAACTCTTAACCAAAAATTAAGATAAGGAGCTCTAATAATAAGGTGACATGTGTCACTTCCTAACTTAAAATTCACCTTTATTTTCAAATTGAAATATCTATTTATCCATTTATTTTTTTAATTATCTAATTTCACCATATTTTCTAAAATTTTGTGCTCTTTAATTCAACATCCATTTTTATATATATTTATGAGTTTTTAGTTTTTAGATTTTTAGTGGGTTTTTTTATTCAAAATTTTACAACTTTAACCTTTATTTCAATCAATACAATATTGATTTGTCAAAATCATATACTTTTGGGTGAGTGTTTGACGGGAAAGAGATTACGAGGATCATTCTATATACGGGAATAATGATGTCACAAGAAAGCTACGGGAAACCCAAGCAAACACATATACATTCGGAGTGTTATGAAACGAATTCACTAAGCGGGTAGGGAATTGCGAGGAGAGTTGGGCTAGCAATTTATTTACTACCCATATTACTATATTTTTCGCTGCCGCTGTGCGCGGGTATCCGACTAGTACTACATAAAAAGAGAAAACACATTTCTTAAAACTTAAAAACTCAAAAAATGAGTTGTTAAACTAAAAATCAACGCAATCTATTAAATATATAAATACTAATTACAATTTACTCCACACCTATATATACATAAATATATATACATATAATAATAAAAAAAGTGAAATAAAATAAATTGCACAAAAACTAAGGCTGCTATAAACCGTTGCCGCTATGCGCAGGTAATCGTCTAGTTGAAAATAAAACCTTTTACAAATAAGCACTCCCAAACACTCAGTGAACTTCCATTTAATAGAAATGAAAATAAAAATGAATATTCATTCACCATCAATAAGGGGAAAAAAAAGGACATACCAAAGGATCACTATGCCTCACAGACTGTTCAGTAGCAGTAGATAAGTTACTATTTTTAATAGCAAACATTTGTGGAGTCAAAGTTGTTATTGAAGCTGTTACACAGAATCAATAGCATAATATAATCAGTCAAAAAATACATATATAACTAATACTATCTTAATCAAAATGAATAGAGAATCAAGTATACCACGTCGGATTGATAATCGGAGCATTGTTTAGTAAAGGATATGATACGATAGAAATGATAATGATGATGATGATTAAAAAGTGTGCTATTATTGATTTGTCATCCGTTAATATATTGGTGGAGGAGTGGGGTGTTTGGATCAGCACAAGAGTAGGTGGCGTCTGGCGTGTGACAATTAGTAGTTTTATTTTATACGAGTAGTACACTCCCTAGTGGACAAAACTTAAAGTGATTGTGATATACTAAAGTGTTTTTTATATCTAAAACACTTAGCTAAGGACGTGTGTTTTATATGAGTCTCTTAATAGGGAGAGATCATATTTATATATTTTGAGGATATAGAAGTGTTAGTGAAAAAATATGAGCTTCACATAAAAAAAAAAAAAAAAAATATTATTAAATATTTTGTGTGGACACATTCCCTTAGCTAAGGAAAAAAGAAACACCCTAAGTTGTCTAGATGGGAGAAAATATTAAAGGGGAAAACGGAACAGGAATAGATATGTAACGGATGAACAGTGCTAATAACAGTACACAACGGAGCTCCAACCAATAAGAGGGCGTTTTTTGCCAAACGAAAATCATGCCTTTTAGATATATTTATAATTAAATGTGGTATTTTTAGTAACCAAAGTGTTTTTTTTTCAAGGTGAAACGTAGAAAATAAATTTTATTTCTTTTTTTTCTTTTGAATTAAAAAAAGTAAATTTTATTTCAATCTCGACTTTTTAGAAAAAAGAAAAATTGTTGAAAATTTAGAAACATGTCTAGATGAAATCTTTTAAAAACTTAAAGAGGCAATTGCATATATACCCATTAAAACTTGCATATTTGCATATATACCCAAAATATGCTTAACTTGCATTGTATATCATGCACTGAAAACTTGTATTTTGAAAAAATATGCAAGTTTTAAGTTTTAGTGGGTATATATGCAATTCTCCCAAAACTAATAGGTGTAAGAGAAATACAAGGAAACATGTAGAAAAGTATTAATCTCACTTGTCGATGATTATAGGTATGTTTGGCAAAACTAGTTGTATGTTGTAACTTGTAAGCTGTAAGATGTAAGCTGTAAACTGCAAGTCGTTAACATGAGCTACAAGCTGTTACTATAAGATGTAAATTGAAATAAAAAGACATATTTATAATAGTAAACAAATATAAAACATAAAAATAATAAACTCGTTATATTAAAATCGTAGTGCATTAAGAGAATATGCTTGTAATAGTCATTAACGACATGCATTTCATATAAACAATTAGGAACAGATAGAAAAGTTGTTACTAGTATATAAGTTTTACGAACGTTCTAAGTTAGATTTTTTTTAACGAATTACGGTTTACCAAATGTCAGGGAAACAAATAAAAATTAGTTAATGTTGATGCACTAAAATATACTTTTTCTTATTTATTGCATGGTGGAATTAATACAAATAAACAATTATGGTCCATGAACTTAAATTTACAGATCGAGATATGTAGCGCGTTAGAATTGTGGGTACAAATGTAAATATGTAATTTCTCGAGTAAACAGCTCCATTGATATTTGAAACGCTCATCCATACAACGTTTTATATCGGAGCTTTTTTGTCAACTTAAAAGCTTTAAACTTTCCAACCATACAAAGCCTTTTTTTTTTTTTTTTTTTTTTTCAATAGGAGCTTTTTTTATCAAAAATAAATGCTAGTGTCTTTTAAACGCTTTAAAAAAAGCCGGGTGCCCTATATAAGTATATATAAAATAAAAAAGCAGCTTTCTATATTTGAAAGAATTCTGAAAAATATTTTACCTAAACACGTTTTTCATTTTCTCGATTTTACTTCGAAGTTTTTCTGAAGAAGAACTCATGTTTTTCTCCATCTAAACACGACATAAGTTTTTCTATTGATTAATATAAGTTGTGGGTTAAAGTTTTGTAAAAAAAACATTTGTGAACTTTTTGTTATTACCTTTTTTTAAGAATAGCCGTTTATGAAAGGGGCTTTTTGGAAAGCTGTTAGCTTTTTGTTACACAAATAATCTCCTCTGAAATAAATAGCTTCATTTGAATACATTAATTTTTAGCTTTTATTTCAAACAAATAGCTCCTAAATGAAAAGCTGATTCATGAAACTTTTTAAAATCTTGGAGCTGTTAAAATTTTAAATTACTGATATACCCTCCAAACATTTGTTTACAATTATAAATATGTCCTTTTATGTCATTTTACATCTTATAATTATATTGAACAACTAATTTACCAAACACTTTTATTGAAAAAAAAAATACAGCTTATAGCTCATGTTAACTGCTTTACAGTTTACAGCTTACAGTTAACAGCTTACAACATCCAGCTTACAACTAGTTTTGCTAAACATAGCAAATCCTAAAAAATTTAGCTTCTTTTTTTCTTTAACTTCTAACAAGGTATTTGATGGGAATTGATTTGGGACACGTAAAAAATTAAAAGGGATGTTGCATCCAAAAAATTCTTACAAAAGTTTCTTTCACAAAAGTATGCGATATGCATTTATAGGAAGATGATAATTTAAATGTAAAAAAAGAATGATTAAGATTATTTTTATTAATGACAAGTTATTTTGTGAAAGATTCTTTGTGAATATTACGTGGATATAACATTTTTCAAAAAATATAATTTTGACATTAATGTGAAAAACTAGAAGGGGGTTGAATAGTTTTACGTCTTTTTAATTTGTTATAAAAGATTGTTTGAGTGTTTTCTTTATTTTCAAAAATTTAGATTCGATAATATGTGATCTCAAGTCTTGCACAATATAAACAACAATAAATATGTACGATATAGCAATAATAATGTAAGTAAAGAAATAAATGAGAGATGGAAAGATCGAACCGCGAGACAAGATATTTATAGTGGTTCGGCTACAAGGACACCTTCCTTGCCCTACTCCACTCCCCGAGCACCTAACTCGAGAGTTTTCTTCACTATGTCAACAAGCTCCCTTATGGCGGAGAAAACCTTACACACCAATGTACACACCACAACTTCGTCACAACCTCTTCACACCAATCAATCTTCACAACTTTCTACTTCACACATATCTACTTCACACCAATCTTTTTCACTACAATCTACTTCCTAACTCTTCTCTTTCACAACAAACTACTAACCAATCACACTATCTATATACCTAGCTAAACTATCTACTATCAAATATTCACAACTAATTACACAAAGAGATAGATACTATTGATGATGCTCTAACAACTTGGATGTGGAGGTCACAACAAGTTGTAATACTTCTTGTCTTGGAGGATAGAAGTATTCTTCTCTTGCACTTGAGATGATGATGTTTGGATCACTTTGAAACAAAGATTTATGTATGTATGATCAAAGGATTAAGAGAATAGAAATGGAGATCTAGAACAGAAAGTTTGGGAGTGCAAAAGGTGAGAAAAATATGTGGAATGATCCAGTATTTAAAGGGCCAGAAAATACTATTCTGGAGCGTGTCGGTCCCCTTAATTAGGGGGCGATCCCCTTAATGATTAAGGGGGCCGCCTAGTATAATTAAGGGTGCTGCCCTCCTGAACGTTGGAGTTTTTTGACCTTTTGTGGGGAAGGTTTTTCTGGATAAACTTTACCATTTTTGGTTGGAAATTTGAAATCATATATTTGTAGTGATTTAAACATATTCTTTTAATTCCAAAAATAATTTTGTAAAAGATATAATATGTTTAAGACATTTTTATAAAAGTTTTAGTGATTAGAAAATTTTCCTTTGATCATAGAATGCAATAAACACTTTGTTTATTCATACCTTAAGTGATTTGGAAGCAAAATGAAATATTAATTTCTAAATACTTGTTTACGTCTTAAGTTTTAGTTTGATGAGTTTATGCTTTGTAATTATCAAAACATAGAGATATTGTTAATATGTTAACAATGTTTTTAGGCATTATTCATGTCAACAATCTCCCCCTTTTTGATGATTACAAAACCTTAAACTCATTAGGTCTAAAAATTAATTTTTAGATAAGTATTTTAGAGTTTAATATTCTCTTCTCCCCCTTTTTGTAGAATCAAAAAGGTTAGACCGATTAAGCTTCATAAAAGAAGTTTAAACGGGTAGAGAGCTCCCCCTTGATGTATGTTCCCCTCATTTGAGAGCACCAAGGAAACAAGCTATGGAAAGCTTGGTTACAAAAAATATGTGAAGAGAACAAGACATATACAAAGCAACAATTATGCAAATAAAAATAGTTTCATTCAAGCATATATGATACAATCATAGAAATGATCATCATTACAACATTCAATATGCTTGAAGCATATCAATTACAATAAAACAAAAGAAACAACATAGCCCTATATTGCCGAAGAAAGCACTTAGACTTGCTTGCAACCCATGGTTGAGTGTTTTATTTGCTTGAGGGGAACATAAGCATAGAGCTTAGTTGTTTGATGGAGAAGGATATGGAGTGGGGTATGGAGCGGAAGAGGTGGATCTCACGATGTTGTATCGTGTTAAGGGTGGTATTGGATGAGGACGAGTGAGAAGATATTCAATCCAAGAAATATCTTCACTCAAGTAGAGGATTTGTTTTTGAAGGAAGATGCAACAAGGGCAAAAGTGAGTGTGGTTTGTAACTTGATCCAAGTTGAGAGAGTGAGGTAGGAAATTTGCATAGGGTGATGATGGAGGTTGCCCTTTGTTGCGTTATGCAAGATGCATAGCAAGGAGATCACTAAGATCATGGATTTGGTTTATTTCATCACGGAACTTTTGCTTTTCCGTGGCAATATGGAGAGAATCATAGTGTTGATATGGAGGAATTGGGTTTGTGCAGTTGGAATTGAAATTGTTGGAAGTGTAGTTTGATGGTTGATCGAATTTGTATGGATCATTATAAGTGGTTGGAGGTTGAGATGTGTAGTTTGGCATGAAAGAAGATGTTTGGCCAATGTTGTATGGTTTGTAAAGAGGATCAAATGAATGTCCTTGTGGGTTTGGTGTAAAGTTTGGGAAGTAAGTAGTTGGAGGTGTTGAGTGATTTCCAACTTCATTGGTTATGATGGATTTGTTTCGAGGGCTTTTTCTTCGCCAAACGGGTTTTTCCGTCATCCTTGCTAGCCTTGAGGCTTTTGGTTTTGGTTTTTTTGGAGAGGTCATGATGGGATGAATGGAGAGTTTTGAAGGTTGGGGATATTTATAGTGTAAGATTTGTGTGTTTATAGATGGATAAAGTTTGTTTGGGAGATTAGGACAAAATATGTTGCTGAAAATTGGGAAATGTAGGTTGAAATGGGCTAAAAAGCAGAAAAGATTATGTAAACCCGACCATCAGATAGTCGGTCCCCTTAATTAGGGGGCGGTCCCCTTAATGATTAAGGGGGCCGCCTTACATAATTAAGGGGGCCGCCCATCTGGTGATTTCCAGATTGCCAGAATTGGGTTTTTGGCAGAAAATTTGCAGAAAGGTTGTGTTTTTGGATTTGGATTCAAGCAAGTTCAATTCCTTGAGGCAATATAGCATCTAATCTAATCATAATATAGCATGCATGCAAAAACACTTAAGTAAAAGAGCAAACAAGCAATTAATAATAAGCTAGAGGAGACAAGCAAAGGCAAGGGCACTCAATCTTCCTAGGGCAACTATCTTAGATCAAAGGCAAAGGTAACTAGTGAGTCAAAAACTAGTGATGAAACAAGATGACAACATTATGTGTGATTTTGTCCTAGTGTGTGCCTATATGCAACAAATATGGAGTTGTGATTGTTTCGACTCCTAAATACAAAGAAATATAAGTTTCCTAAGAAACAATCCAAAATCTCCTTGATTCGATTTTTGCTCGATTCATGAATGTCAATGATATATATTAGATTATATACTTTGATAATTTATGTGAGAGTTTATGCATGATTTAGGAAAAAGGTCTTTAGCATTTGTCAATAATGCAAGGAAAATGATGTTCATATAATTCCTAGATATGAGAATAGTTTTCAAGAAACTTTGATTGGGTTTTACAATAGAGTATATGCAATGAAAATGAGGTTTCCAAATCTTTAATTTTGTGCGAAATAGATTCCTATACTCAGAAATGGAGAAGTGGAAGAAAAGTAAATTTTATGCAAGAGAAAAAATTTGTCTAAATGCAATAGAATTTAGTCAACTTGTTCCATCATTCCTAATCCTAAACGCAAGTGATTGAATAATTCACGCTTAAGGAGTTTAGTGAATATATCCGCAATGTTATCTTCTGATGCAACCTTTTCTATAGATATATTTCCTTTTTATATATTATCCCTAAGGAAGTGGTGGCGTATTTCTATATGTTTATTCCTAGAGTGTTGCACCCGATTTTTACTTAAATCTGTCGCACCTTTGTTATCGCACATAAGGGGAACATTTTCTAACCTAATTCCATAGTTTATGAGAGCTTGTTTCATCCATAGTGCTTGTTGACATGCCTTTCCAGCGCTTACATATTCGGCTTCGGTGGTAGAAATAACAAGAGGGGTTTGCTTCTTCGAAAACCAAGATGTTAGACAACATCCCATAAACTTGCAAATACCGCTAGTGCTTTTTCTATCTACGTAGTCTCCCGCATGATCCGAATCCGCATAGACAATGGTTTCTATGCCGGAACGCTTAGGATACCATAATCCTAAGTGTATAGTGCTTTTAATGTATCGGAAGATACGCTTAACCGCTTCTAGGTGAGAGGTTTTGGGATCCTCTTGAAAGCGGGCATAAAGGCAAACACTAAACATGATATCGGGTCTACTTGCCGTTAAGTATAGTAAACTACCTATCATTCCTCTATATTTAGTATTATCCACGGACTCACCTTCATCATCTTTTGTGAGCTTTACTTCCGTAGACATAGGGGTTTTCATGGGTTTAGAGTCTTCTAGGCCAAATTTCTTAAGCATTTTCTTAATGTACTTAGATTGGTTAAAGAATATTCCATCATCTAATTGTTTTATTTGTAATCCTAGGAAGAAGTTTAGTTCACCCATCATACTTGATTGGTGCTAAACAGTCAGATAATATTAACCAAGTAATGGTCAACAAGTCAAACAGCCTAAACCAATACTCCGGTGAGTTTAGTGTTTCCCCGGATCGTTAGATCCCAACGAGATGTGAAATCTGAAATAAAACGACTTTAAGATCAGGTGAATTGAACAGGAAAAGGATTTAAGTGATTTGTACAACTGAAATATAAGAGAAAATAGCTTTAATAAGCTATTTCAATTAATACGTTAAATCAGATAAGTTCAAGTGAAAAAGGAACTGAAAACGTAAACGTTTACTAATTAAACGTAAACAAAAACAAATTTAACTTATAGTAGGATTTTATAAGCCTTAGGGGCTTAAATGCAAATTAAATAAATTTAAAATATTTATTTTATAATTAAAAACTATTTAATTAATTATTTTTATTTAATAACTATTTATTAATTATCTAATAATTAACTATTAATTATGAAAATGTAAAATAAGTCTAGAAAATTAAAATTAAAATTTCTAAAAATCTAAAATATTATAAAACTTATTTTAAAATTAAAATTATATTTTTCACACTATTTATTTATTTATTATTAATTAATTATTATTTAATTATTATTTAACTAATTATATTGATTAACTTATTTATAATTACTAAAAAGACTTAGATAATTATGAAAAATTTTATATATCTAATTAACCATCATAGGAATCCTAAAAAATTATAAAAAGTTTATATTATGTATTTTTAATCTAATTTACTAATTATTATTCTATTTATTAATTAATATCTAATTAAAATAATTAAATTATGAAAACTAGTAAATGAACAGTATAAATCACAAGAAAATTATAAAATTATTTTATGACTTATAGAAGATAGGAAAAATATAAAATATAGGTGTTACCTTATAAAAACTAATTATGCTATTTAATTCTTATTAATTATTTAATTATTAAATAAACTAATATTAATTCTAAATAACACTAGATGACAAAAGAAAATTCTGGAAAAATTTATAAAATTACTTTAATATATAAGAGATTTAATAAAAATATAAAATAGCAGAAGTGCTTATAAATAAGCTAAAAAGGAAATTAAATAGATAGTTTCTATTAAATAGAAGCTATCACTATAAGTATTTTTGGCTTTTTGTGGTTTTTCTTTTATAAAACTATTAAAATACTTAAAATATGAAACTTTTATGAAAACAAATAAAATGGAAACTCAAATTAAGCACTGAGAGTGCTTAATTCCCTTGACAGTTGACCAAGTTGACTTTTTAAGCAAATAAGCTCAAATGAGCTAATGTGGGGTCCACCTTGGTATTTTCTGGTCTACCTAAGTTAGTTGAACATGTTTGAGCAAGATTTGATAAGATAAGCTCACTGGATAAGCCACAAGACCACAATAAGCTGTTTGCTTATTTGGTTCTGGGTCAGAAATGGGACAACCTTGGGGTGTAATTTCAGGAGGGGTCCACTATGATCTAAGCCAAACAAAGGGTCAATGGTTCAAGCCTGGTAGGAGGTGGGTTGGGAGAACCAAGATTTAGGGTGTGGGACCCACTGATGAGCTCAGAAAGAGCTTGGGAAGTGAGGGGTCCAAACTGACTCACTCAGTTATCTGAGTGAGTGAAAATAAGCTTGAAAGCTTGGTAAAAGCTTTCAAACAAGCTTAAGAAAGAAAACAAAATATTAGTACTGTGTATATATAGTATATTAATAAATATGAACAAGTGTGTTCACTGGATTAAACTAATAAGCTTGTAAAAAGCTTATAAGCACTTCCAATGAAACTGAGATCCAAACACCTAGACAGGCAACCAAAGAGGTCAAATTGAGCTTATAAAATAAGCTCAAAAGAAATTATTGAATGCTGAGCTAATGAGTTGGGTAGGTAAGGATTCCAAAATGCCAAAGTTTGACCAATGGGGATCACTGGGTAGCTTTTGCAGGGCTTATGAAGTTGGGTGGGTTGACTGAGTCACTCAGTGAACTGAGTGAATGAACAAGCTTCAAGCTTGTTGCAGCCCTAGTGAAAGGGCATGTGATGGTAAATTAAAGCTTGAACTTGATTAATGGACTGCTTAGCTTCTTAATGAGCCAAAGATCACAAGCCAAAACTCAGTGATGAGCTTATTATGGGCTTGTGATTGTGCTTGTTTTCACTGGGTGACCAGTGTTGTGGTTTATAATTGGTGAACAAGATTAAGCACAATAAGCAGTTTAGATAAGCAATAACAAACAAATAAACAGTCAATTCAATAAATTAGCCATAAGGGCATCACAAAGATCCAAAATACTCAGATCAACACTCAATAAACAAGCTTATGTAAGCTTGTGAAATTGGGTGTCAAACCTGTGCACAGGGGAGGTGTTATCCCTGCAGCTCACTTTGAGCAAGTGTGGGGTCTACACAAAAAATTACAAAAATAAGCTAAACACATATCATTGTAATTTAGCTGATAGACTTTAACTTGTAAAAATTTCAAGACCTAATTCAACCTTCAAAATTCTAGAAAAATCCCACAAGAAATGGTTTTCTGAGTTACTTAAGAATTTTTGACTTTTTACTTTAACCTATAAAGTTGACTTGTATGAACTTTGAGCTTAATTTACTTACTGAATAAGTTGTAATAAGTTATAATAAAGCTAAATTGATCTAATCCTATAACTTTTAAGTTGTTTTGAGGGTTTATGGATCACAAAATCCACACAGTGGACTGTGATGGGTGATCAAAGATGTTTTTGACTTTTTCTTAAAAGAGAATAAGTTTTTATGCCTTAAATAACCTGCATGAACCTATTAGAGTATTTCTAAACCAACAACAACAACAGAAACCACCTGAAGCTCAGGTAACTCACATGATCCAAACACCCCTTTAGTAAACTTAATTTGTGATTTCTAAATCAAACTAATGAATTAGACCTCAACTCTATATTAAAACTCTATATCATCATCATGTAAATCTTAGTGAGCATGAAACAACAACAATAACAGCTTTAAACCAAGAAATAACAAGTAGACCTATTTGACTGTGAATATAAAATTTTTGGCAACTATGATACTCAAAGAACAAGCTAATTATTTTAAGCTATATTATGAATAACAAGCATCAAATAAGCATAAAAACACAAAGATATGAGCTTAAAGCCTAATCTATAGTAGATTACTAGAAATTTAGAAACAAGCTTACAAATGCAATCCAGCTGAAAAACCAAGAACCAAGGACTAAGTAACACTCCTAAATGCTCTCCACAGAGCTTCTAACCCAAGGGCATTTCACAATTCCCCTGCTCCATTGCTTGCCTCTCTTGTACCATGATTTTTTTATTTTTTTACTAATTTTTCTTTATTTTTTATGTATTTTCTGTTTTGATGCTACACTTGGATTTAATGTTTCTAAAAGCTTGTTTAAGCTTTGTCAAGGCTTAAATGAACTTATTCAATCCTTATAATCCACTGCAAACAACAAATAGGATATTTGATAATTTTGAGTAAAAAGGTAATATGCAAATGTGAGAATTACACAGAAAACTTGAAATCTATTATTATCAAAGTGTTAAGATACACTGATGTTCAAGAAATACAACTTGTAAAACTTTAAAGATACAAAGCTACTTGAGAATTTTAACTATTCGACATACATTAATAAAAATTAAAAACTAGATAGTTCCACATTGCTTCCTTCTTCTGTATATATTACCAAATATCTTCCCACTAGCATCCAGATACTTTCCCACTTCAAATCATGGCCATTGATTGAGTCAAACTCATCCCAACCATTTAAATCAGTTTTGGCGCCAAAATGCTCCACGTGGAATTGAGGCAGTTCTGATGCAATTAAAGATTATTGGGAGGTAGCATGAGGTGGAGGGACAAGTTTGGTGATAGTTTGGACCAAGTTGGGTGGTTTTGCTCAAAACTATGGGTAAGTATGTGAACAGTGGTGGTTTTGGGTGGAAATTGGGTGTGAAGTGCATTTATTGTGGCGTGTTCAGGGTGAAGGAGATGGTGGAGAGTGGGTGTGATGATGAGGGTGTGAACTGGAAGGGTTGAGGTGGAGTTTACAGGTGTGGGTGTGAGGTGGAAGACGAAGAGGGAATTACGGGGTGTTTGGTTTTATTTATTTACAAAAAGGGGGTGGGCTTGGAAGGGATTTTGGGCCCAAGTGGTGGACTGGATCTGGTTTTAGTTTTGGGTTTTGGATTTGGATTGAATTAAAAACAAAGGGTCCGGTTTGGTTAATATTGAACAACAAGGACCAATTGTGTAATTCGGCCAAAGTTGAGGGTTTGTTTGTGATTTTTCCAAACTTCAAATAAGGACTAAACCTGCAATTAACCATTAGTACAAGGACCACAAGTATAAATCTTATTATTTTAAAACTCAGGGACCAAATCTGCCAATTCCACAAACTCCAGGGACCAAAACTGTAATTTTCTGATTTTTTAAGGGTTTAATTTGTAACTTCTCAAAAGTTATCATAAGGACCAATTTTGTCTTTTTAGAATAGCATAAGGTTTATTTTTCACATTTTCCATTTTTCAAAACCTTAGGGACTATTTTTGACACTTTTCAAAGTTGAGGGACCAAAGTTGTAATTTTGTCATTTTTAAACTTTAAAGGACTTTTCTTGACAACTTATGAATCCCAAGGATCTTTTATGACATTTGAACAAGTTTTGATTTACCAGGGACTAATTTTGCCAATTTTCCAAAGTTCAGGGACTGAAACTGTAAATTATGTGAAATGTTTGGTTTTTCATCAGTTTTCAATCCTTATGCATAAAAAACACAATCCAGGGATAATTTTATGTATTTCAAGGCATTCCTATGTGTTTTCATATGTTTTTGCAGTTTAAATGTAACAGAAATGATGAGTATTTACACACTCATCTCAAACTCATCATGCATGATTTTGGCAAATTCATCACACATTTCTTGACAAGTCGATCCAAATATAATGTCGTCAACACATATTTGAACAATGATGAGATTTGAGTCTTTCTTTTTAGTGAAAAGAGTGTTATCTACCATTCCCATGGAATAATTATGTTTAATAAGGAAAGCTTTTAATCGATCATACCAAGCTTTGGGAGCTTGTTTGAGTCCATACAAAGCTTTCTTTAACTTATAAACATAATCAGGTTTTGCGAAGTCAATGAATCCTGGAGGTTGTGCCACATAAACCTCCTCATTGATAAAACCGTTAAGGAATGCACTTTTCACAATTAATTACAAAAAGAGATAGATACTATTGATGATGCTCTAACAACTTGGATGTGGAGGTCACAACAAGTTGTAATACTTCTTGTCTTGGAGGATAGAAGTATTCTTCTCTTGCACTTGAGAGGATGATGTTTGGATCACTTTGAAACAAAGATTTATGTATGTATGATCAAAGGATTAAGAGAATAAAAATGGAGATATAGAACAGAAACTTTGGGAGTGCAAAAGGTGAGAAAAACATGTGGAATGATCCAGTATTTAAAGGGCCAGAAAATACTATTCTGGAGCGTGCCGGTCCCCTTAATTAGGGGGCGGCCCCCTTAATGATTAAGGGGGCCGCCTAGTATAATTAAGGGGGCTGCCCTCCTGAACGTTGGAGTTTTTTTTTTTACCTTTTGTGGGGAAGGTTTTGCTGGATAAACTTTATCATTTTTGGTTGGAAATTTGAAATCATATATTTGTAGTGATTTAAACATATTCTTTTAATTCCAAAAATAATTTTGTAAAAGATATAATATGTTTAAGACATTTTTATAAAAGTTTTAGTGATTAGAAAAATTTCCTTTGATCATAGAATGCAATAAACACTTTGTTTATTCATACCTTAAGTGATTTGGAAGCAAAATGAAATATTAATTTCTAAATACTTGTTTACGTCTTAAGTTTTAGTTTAATGAGTTTATGCTTTATAATTATCAAAACATAGAGATATTGTTAATATGTTAACAATGTTTTTAGACATTATTCATGTCAACAACTAATACATGAATTAGATATACACAACCAAACAACTCATCTAAGTCTTGAAGCCAATTTAAGGGAACACATTTGGTGTCGAAAAAATGCACACTGATTTGTCATTTTATTTTAATGTAAAAAATTTAATTTTATTTGCATTATTATGTAATGCTTTTTATTATTACTGAAGTTTTAATTTTATATTTAAAAAAATTGAAAATGTAGAAAATGGAAATGTAAGTCGCCTTATTATATTAAGTTGGTCCATGAAGTAGTTTAGTAAAAAAAAATGCTCAAATGACAATAAAGACGCCATAACAAATACTCGTATACTTTTTCAACTCGGGATTTATCTATAACTATATGCTAAATGATCCCTGCTGTAAAATAGCAGGGTATTTATCTGCTGTTGTGCTATAGCCAAGGGCCAAAAATAAAAATTGTACTTATTTTGAAGGGTCAAAAATATAAATATTAAAAAAAAAAAAAAAAAAAAAAAAAAAAAAAAAAAAAAAAAAAAAACCTTAGCCTTACTGCTTATAAACTGCACACAGCAGCGATGACCACCCCATAACTAGGGGTGAGCAAAACCGTCCGAGTCTCGATAATCGACCCGATCCCGACATAAACCGATAGTCCCGAAACCGAATAATAGCTTCTCGGGTCGGGAGTCGGGATGGATTTTTAGTATTTTCGGGATTCGGGACGGGCCAAAAACCGACAACATACAAGCAAAAACCGACTATTTTCGGGAGGGGACGGGCCAAAAAACCGACTACTTTCGGGTCGGTATTCGATTTACGATTTAAGTGACTTTCGGGATCAGAATTAGTCAGGACGGGACGGGTCGGGTCGGTATCCGGCCCGATGGTCAGCCCTACCCATTAGTGTATGTTAACTCAAGCAAAAAGTTATCAAAGCTTATAACAAGACTAGTTCTCATTTGTACGAGTATGCTAAAAAACAAGATTGTAATATGTGTCAAATCTAAAAGTAAAAATTATGATAGATAAATTTTGTATAACATGTAACAACTATCAAATATAATAGGCATAAAAACAAGCAAGCCGTCCCGTCATTACGCATTTGTTATTAGGGAGAATTGCATATATACCCACTAAAACTCAAAAACTTGCATATATACCTAAAATACAAGTTTTTAATGCTTGATGTACAATGTCAATTAAGCATGTTTTGGATATATATGCAAATATTTAAGTTTTAATGGGTATATATGCAATTGTCCCTTATTATTATGTTAGCTAAAAATAATGTACTACGTAATTATACAAAGCAATCATTAAAGTAGGCTTGCTTCATCTCTATTGGCAGGGGTCAAACCAAATGATTTGAAAAATATAAATTAAGAGATGAAGGAAGAACATCTTGAAATGAATCTTTATCATTGAGTTGCTAGACTTCTTTTTATATTTACGTTATATTATGGTTCAGCTGAATTATTAATGAATTCAACTTTTTATATTATTATATCTATATGACTATATGTACTGTAATTGGCTGAAACCTACCGAAAACCAAGCCGAATCGAAGAACCAAACCGCGCCAACTTTGGTTCTGTTTTGGTTTCATATTTGCGATTTTCGGTTCGGCTCGATTCGGGCCAAAACCAAAAAGCCACGCCTAAACCGAATCGAACCGACCAAATACGGTTTTGGTGGGTTCGGGTTGGTTTCAAACCGATGCTCAGCCCTCCTGGCAACATATAATACCAATAAATTAGCATCTAATTCTTTGAGAGAATAGAGCTATATGATATTTATGGTGTTACACAATCCAAGACAAACGCCACTCGAGAGGAACAATCCGACGATTGCCATGCTTATAGCAGATGCCAAGCAATATCTAGTTCAGGAAACATCACACTACATACATCTTATATTCCTGTCTTGCCAGTCAAATGACATTCAAGAGCCATGTAACCCATGTTTCCGCCGCTGCTCTTGTTTGCAAGCCTTGTTTGGTCAACCAACTTGGCTTAGCAGTCGAATTTGAATCCAACTTCACAGGGTCGAGTTTATATCCATATGCAAAACACATTTTCCAGATGTTCGTGTAGATTTCTCGGTGCAGAAGCCAAGCCTTGAGCAATTTGTAACTTGACCAATGTCAACAGACTCATTAGCTTGAAACTTTTTTGAAGTTAAACTTGTCGGGGTTGGTTATAGGTAGATTACACGTCCAAACAACACCTTTAATGTATGCCATGGAAACCAGAACAAGGGTTCATGTTGCTGTAAAGTATTACTGGATTTGATGATCCATTGGGCATAAATATTGATTTGAGATTTTAGTTTATATAAAGCAAAAGATTGCTGAATGCCCATCTCTAGTTTGATTTGATGATTTTATTCAACATAATGAAAGTTAACAGCAGAGATGATAATCATGATAACAGTGATAGAGATACTGTGAAGGAGTTTATGTCTCAAACTCTTTCAAATTGGTAGAACCATGATAAAATTCTAACGATTATCTATAATAATTTTCAATGCCTCAATTTATCTATTGTATACAATACTCGACCCTAATCTGTAAACCCAAAATGTTTGTTTTCCTATACTATTTACTAAATTAAAAGTGGTTGAAAAGGACCAGAAAGAAAGTGATCTATATATGTACATTTGACTCGACCGATTTCACAGTGAAAAGGGGCTAAAAGGAATATTAACAATCGGCATCTTTGACATGGTAATGTTCTTAGTAAGAACACTCGGTGCCACCGTATCCTCTACCATAATAGGGTCAACTTGCAGTACTCTCTCCGGCACAACTTTTTGTCCATCAACCTTGGCCAACACCTCATAATGCAAGTTAATGTTCTCAGGCTTTGTTCTCCACTCTGGATACCCTTCCCAAAAGGATTCGTTGCCTGTCAACTTCTTCTCCACACCAAACCCGATCTTCAAAAACGTCTGAGCTGATATGTCTGCTTTCAACACTTTAAAGGACGCACTATTGCTTGACATTGAGTCCAAAACTGCAGAAAGTAGTTTCTCTAAACCACGTAGGTTATCGTTTAACCCATTGATAGATGTCACGGGCCAGAACTTGTTCAAATGATCTTGAGTGAGGAGGGTCGGGGCGTGTTCTTGTAGATCAACTGTGGAGAGTGCATTATTTGAGTTTGGTTTTGGTACCGCTGATAGCTCTACTAATCCAGGAGCAAGGCGCTTCAACTTGAGCTTATTGAAAGATGGGCTAGGGGATTTGAGTGATGTGGGTCCTACAATACGGAGAGAGACAAGTTGCGTTTGGGTACGGGAGGCGTTTTGGATATGGTTGCCTAAGCTTAGGAGACCTGAAGCAAAGCCGTTGCTTGTTTTGTTAAAAGGGAGTGGGAGCTCAATAGGGTGTCGTAAACTGACAGATTTAGCACCGTTTACAGTCACAATAACACCATCTGCTAGTATTACTTTCTTCACCTCTCCAGCATCAACATCATGCTGCAATGATTCACAATCGCATTTCATGGGTTAGTGAATAGAAAGATCATCCAAATAGCATTTCTACCTTATGCACAATCTTAACTAATAAAGTATAAACTTACGGGCAAAGAAAGCCTCATGTCCTTGGCATCTTGAATCCAGAGCTCCATTGGACCTGCAAGCTGAAACGGAGCCAAACTAGGCAACGGTTTTCTTGCACCTTTCTTCTTCTCTACCAATCCATTATCATCAGATAATCGCACTTGATCGTTCTCTAAGAAAGAAGGAAAATCTACGTTTTCCCATTTGTTTACATCCTCCAACAATTTTATCGGAAGAACTTTGTTATCAACTTCTAAATCAAACTCAATGGATCGAGCTACTAATGCATCCTTTTAAATCAAACCCAAATATATTTGCGTTGTCTGCTTGAAAACCTAATGCTTTAACAACGGTATCCTTCAGATCCTAAAATACAAACAATGTAAACATTAGAAACCTAAACTGCAAAGCCACGACAGACATCTAAACGCTAATCCCCAAAAAACATAAATGCTCAAGCCGATATTTCAACACCAATCGTATAAATAGGGTGTTTGGATATAAGCTTATTTGAACAACTTATTGGCTTATTGCATTCTAAAATAGTCAAACAGCTAATAACCAACTTCGAGTGTTTGGGTAAAGCAAATAAGCTGTTTTAAATAGCTCCATTTTCATTGCGTATTGGTATGGCTTAAAGCTTAGTTAATGATAGTGCTTCCTAATTGCCTGTATACCAATCACATATCTAACCTATTCACTGTAGTTCAATCAACTCACATATAATCACATCAAAAAGTAAGATGAACAAAATCGAGATCAAACTTTAGGTGAAGAAAAGTTTTTGTTCCTCAAAACTGGCCGTAAATGTTTTAAGCAATTCTCGTATATTTATTAACCTCAGTTGTGAAATTTCTCCAGATTCTTTTTCTTACAGCCTTTTTTTACATTGCATAATGGAATGGCTTAAAGCTTATCTAGAACCCCAAATCCTTTTAGCAAATTTTATGCTGGTTTCCTTAATCAAATCTCTATGTGTAAACAACTAATATATGCGAGGTTTCAAGTTGGGTAAATCGCACAAAAAAGTATCAAGCTTAAGGTCAAATGAATTTTAGGTCCAATTTAAGGTATCAAAGTTAATTTTGTGAGATGCAAGGTTTTTTTGACATTTCAAAAGTGTTTACCGACCATAATTTTAGCCGAATTTTAAACGCTCAATTATAACGATACAGCGTATAAACTAACCAATTCCTCTGAAAAAATGACGGATAACATATTTCAAAAAGTCGAAAAAACCTTACGTCGCACAAAAAATAACTTGGATATTTTAAATTGAGAATAATAAAGTTGGATATCTAAAATTTTAATTGACATCAAGTGTGATTGGGATAACTAGTAGGCCATCAGATAAATGGTTACCAGTTACAAAGAACAAAAAAAAAGGAACGATTGGGATATTGTGGTATTACATGTAATAACAATAACAGTCTCTACTCAATCAAACAAAAAATACAATTAAATTCAAAAGTACTTACAGATATGGACTTAGGATAGTGAAGATTAACATCAGGACTCGAGTTTAAACCTCTTGAACCTGAAATTTGCACCACCAACACGAACAAACACACATACATCAAAACCTTAATCTCCATTGATACCAACAACACTATTGGAGTTTTGGTTATTACATTTTCTTTTTATAAATTCAACAGCCTATAAATAAGGTTTCAAACGATGTTTCTGGAAAATAAGGTGATGTGGAAGTGTTACGTGGCAGAAGATGATTGGTCCATGTTGGATAGATTGACGTGGTGGCAATTGTGAGACTTTTGTGGTATACGACGTCGTGTGTATATTGGGTGTTCAATGGGCTAGATTTTAATTTTTACACATATCGTCAATTCCTTTACAGAGATAAATATACGGAAACATACTTATAATGCCCGTGCACGCACGGGGTTTTCCATAAATTTTGGAATAATGTATTTTTATCTATTAAAATACAAATAATTTAACCTTTTTCTTTATTCATGTCACTTTGAACCAATTAATTACTTTCACTAATTTGAGTTTTAAGAATGCTTGTATCAACATGTGAGCTTACCATTTTCCTGGCATGAGTATCCAATATGTTCTAATTTTGGTGCTAATACCAGGTAGGGGACCAGGTTATCTAATAATAATCTTTCAACCAGGTTATCTAATAATCTTCCAACCAAAAAGCGTAACCGCATCTGTAGTTTTATAGACATAAGTTGTGCCTACTGCAATCTCTTATCAGGTTGAAACAACCATTACCCAATTCAGTATTTAAAAACGATGTTCCATGATACATCGACCAATAAATGGCAAAACAAAGTTTTATTCACATGCGCATAAGCTTTTCCTTTGTCATGGTTTGTGACTATAACCCATCATTGCTATGGTGTACTACATAATCAACCTATGGTTACAACTATGGTTATATATTAGCCTGCAAACTGGACTTATAACTTACAATAGTCAAATATATGGAATTGAAATCAACCTAATGCCCTTGAAGCTACAACAAATTTTGCATCTGTAGTAGCCTGGATACATAAAAATTATTAGAATTATGTGATTAACGAAATGCAATAAGCAAAAAGGCACGATACAAAAGTATCAAGTGGATGTCGACGTTAAAGGCGACGATACAGAACTGTGGACATACTCGTTAGTCGGTGGTTCTTAAATTCGTACTTCAATGAGTAAAAGACCAAGTCATGAACAGAGGTCATGATCGAGCTTCTTAATACCATAGTTTGTAGCAATCATTGAAAAGATAAATTATATTTCTACAAATCCAACTGATAATTAACCATCAACAACGGCAATCTTGCTCCTTTTTTGAAAAAAAGGACAAATAAAGGATTGGTAATTGGTCTCCGACTCCTCATTTTTATGCAATACCCTTATGTTTTATTTTTAGATAGGCGTGTTTTGTTACCAACAATGATAAAATTTATATGAAAGCTAGGTAAAAGAGACGATTTTTAATAATGAACAATTTTAGCACAAAATGTCAATATAAGCCTTAAACGTACAAAAGATCAGTGAAATATAAGTTTTTTGGTATTCAATTACTTCCTGAACTACCTGAATAGAAGCCGTAGAATAATATGCCCTTTCGCCTCTTTTGATCCCCAGTGCAGTCATTACAATACTATTTTTCTTTGCGTTGTTCTTTCACTCCATGACAACCATAAAGGAACCACTCGATCTTGCACTGTGAGAAACAAAGTATCATACCGTTAGTGACAATCAGGTGTCACAAAATAGTTAGTTACACATCAATAAGGTAACGGGTCAAAACAGGTTGTTTTAATTTTAGTCAAAATGTGCAAACACTTCTTTATCCAAAACTTTCAATTTTATACCTAAAAATGTACTAATTAATTAGAGTAACAAATGATTTAGCTTTTTAAAATGTCAAAACACCCTATTGGGGTTTTCCTTTATTATATAAAAGAGAAATATGTACCAGGTATAGTTACAGGATTATGAGCCTTTAACCGCGGTAGGTCATCAGTAAGTGGCTCATCTTTTGGGACTATAAAAGCAGTTGGTATAAGAGGTTGTTTCCCCTTGTTTTTGACTTGTTATTAGGGGTGAAACAGGTTCAGTTACAGTGTTTTTTACAGGTGACTGAAGCTCGGGATGAGCTTTTAGAAGTTGTTCTTCAACCTCTAACTTTGTTTTTTTTAATAAAGTTCCGTTTGAAGTAGTACTCAGCGTGATAGACAAGGGTGAAGCCTGATCCTATTGGTGTCTTGAACGTAGTCATTTCAATGGACTTTCCGATTCCTCTTGAATGTGTGTTTCATCTTCAATAGCGTTCATTCGCTGCTTTGACAAGTACCACGAAGAAAAAGATTAATTTTATTTTAGCAAATGATGCTAAAAATAAAGGAAATAACAAAAACCCGTACAACTTACGTCATCTTGCTCAAGTTTTTTCTTCTTTTCCACCTGGAAGATAAACTGATATGAAAGAAAAAAACATTAGATACTCACGACATAAACAAAGAACATTGAAAAATCAGCAAATGTGTGTGTGTGTGTGTGTATATATATATATATATATATATATATATATATATATATATATATATATATATATATATATATATATATTATTCTTCACTTCTGGCTGCCTGAAAAAAGAAACAGTTTAGAAAATATGAGACAACAATTATGTAACATACAATGATAAAGAAAAAATTCAGTAAACATGCCTGTGTATCCTCGGCCTCGCTGTCGAAAATAATATCTGCAAGAGCTATGTAATTTTCATAAATTCTAAGAAGTTTTTTCAAAAACCAGCTGCGTCTTTTTTTTCGAGAATTCCAAGATCTTTTATAGCACGAAAGGCCTTCACAACTCTTGGATTAGGAGCCATTTCTAATTCCACGCATTTTCCTACAAACTCTTTGCGCGTGCATACGTCTAGTTCTAATAAATAATGGATATATTTGACTCGTGCTATTGCTACCTTAATTTTTAATTTGCCAAATTGACTCGTTTGAGAAAAAACACATGCCAAATTCATGTACTCATAAGTATATAGGTCAAAATTGCGACAAATAGAGTTAATTCATCCATCCAGTATAAAAGTGAAATAAATTACCCTCCAAGACTATACAAAGCAAACCCACATCCAATGATTTTACATGTAAATATACCCCAAGACAACTGATGATTTGACCCGTAAACAACTCGACAAACAGAATCAATCCACTAATTATACATATATAGCAAACGTTTTTACTGCTATGAACACAAACCTTTGAGTTGATTCTTCAAGGTGCTCTGCTCTGTTCTCAGCATGTTTAAAACTTTTTCAGCAACTCGGCATTCTTGGCATCATAATATGTTTGTCGATTTCAGATTATCCAATGATTTACATGTAAATATACCCCAAGACAACTGATGATTTGACCCGTACACACCTCGACAAACAGAATCAATTCACTACAAACATAATCCAACTTAATCTTAGTGATCAATTTTAGTTATCAAATTAAGGGTTGAATGAAGAAAACGATTGAGAAAAACGAATTAATTGATTTAGGTTAAAAGATGTGTGTTTTTTCTGCACTGATGATGGATTTGGGGGTGTTTTGGTTGACCTCCGTTTTTTTTTTTTTTTTTTTTTTTTTTTTTTTTTTTTTTAATTACACTATTAACCTTAAAGTATAAAAAAAATTACCCCTAAACCCATGTGTATTTTTCCCTATTTTAGTTTTTTAGTATACAAACGAAAATTCCATATTTTTTGGTAAAAAATAGAAATATTTAAGGTTTTAAAAATAAATAAAATAATTTTTAAAAAATCTTATTAAAAGAAAAATTACTAAATAAGGTATGTATGCATTTTTTTGAAATGAAAAATTCCCAATAAGGGTTTTATTTTATTATATAAAAGATATATTGCCTGTTCTATCGGTTTACTCAGGTTGAATGTTTTTTGTCAAATTTGAAAATCAAGTGAATTCAAAGTGAATTAAATCAAACTAAAAATTGATGTGGCAAAATGGTTGGGTTAGGTCGGGTTGGGTCTTGGGTCATAGGTATAGGTCTAGATGAGTCACTTAGAAGATGGGACTAGATGAGTTTGCGTCAAACGGGTCTTGGGTCGGGTCGGGTCGGGGTTTTTTTTGTAATTCATCTTTATCCTTTTATTTATCATTAATTATTCGGGGTTTTTTTTCGTCTATTTTTTTTTCGTTTTCGTCTGTTTTTTTACATTTTCGTTAGATTTTTTACATTTTCTTCCTTTTATTTACGTTTCATCCGTTTTATTTACGTTTTCGTCCGTTTTTTTACGTTTTTGTTCTTTTTTGTAATTTTTTGTCCTGTTTTTTACGTTTTCATACCGTTTTTTATATTTTCGTCCGTTTTCTTACGTTTTCGTCAATTTTTTTACATTTTCGACTTTTTATTTAACGCTTTCACTTATTTCTTACTTTTTAGTCCGTTTTTTTACGTTTTCGTATTGTTTTTCTACATTTTTAGTCCGTTTTTACGTTTTCGTCAAGTTTTTTACGTTTTCAACTCTTTTTTAACGTTTCGTCCGTTTTTTTACATTTTCGTCAGTTTCTTTACATTTTCGTCAGGTTTTTTACATTTCTGTCCATTTAATTATGTGTTCGACCGTTTTTTTAGTTTTCGTCTGTTTTTTTACGTTTTCGTCTGTTTTTTACGTTTTCGTCAGGTGTTTTTACGTTTTCAAATCTTTTTTAACGTTTCGTCCATTTTTTTTACATTTTCGTCAGCTTTTTTACTTTTTCATCAGCTTTTTTACATTTCCGTTCGTTTTAACTACGTTTTCGTCTATTTTTTTTTACGTTTTCATCATGTTTTGTAAGTTTTCATCATGTTTTTTAAGTTTTCGACACTTTTTTAACGTTTTCATCTGGTTTTTTTTTACGTTTTCATCCGTTTTTTATGTTTTCGGCTCTTTGTTAACGTTTTCGTCAGTTTTTTTACGTTTTTGTCAAGTTTTTTACGCTTTCGAATGTTTTTTTTGGTTTTCGTCCGTTTTCTTCCTGTTTTTAATGTTTTCATTCGTTTTTATACGTTTTTGACTATTTTTAACGTTTTCTTATGTTACTTTACGTTTTTGTCAGGTTTTTTACGTTTTCGTCTGTTTTTTTTTCGTCCATTTTTTACGTTTTTGTCTATATCTTTTACGCTTTTGATTCTTATTTTACGTTTTCGTCAGTTTTTTACGTTTTTGTCTTTTTTTACGTACTAAAATGGATGAAAAAGTAAGGTAAGGACGAAAACGTAATGTAAACGGAAGAAAACGTAAAAAAACTGACAAAAAAAATGACAAAAGTGTAAAAAAATGGGCGAAAACGTTAAAAAGAGAGTCGAAAACGTAAAAACAGACGAAAACGTAAAAAACATAACGAAAACGTAAAAAACCGGACGAAAACATAAAAAAACCGGATGAAAACGGAAAAAAGAGTCGAAAACGTAAAAATAATAATAATAATAATAATAATAATAATAATAATAATAATAATAATAATAAACAAAACAGATCAAAATGTTAAAATAGAGTCGAAATAAAGATCTCCCCCAAACTCGACCTTTTTGCTTCAGTTTGCTTATTGCCACTATATGGTTAATTTGATAGCCAAGTTCATATTTACAATTGTCTAGCCTTCTGTTAAACCGTATTCATAGTCATTCTTATCCTCATTAGTTGTATATTAGTTGTCAATTAATGGGTAATTATTTATTTACCCAAAATAGCTTTTTTAATCCCCTATATGTATCACTCTCTATTGTATGGAATGCAATCAACAAGTTTTAAACCGGAGTAGTGATTGACATGACTAATTCATGTGCCTAATTTTATGTTTAACAAGTATCTTGGAACACATGGCTAAATCAATGATAAGTAAGAGGAGTGAGAATAAGTGAAATACATGTGTCATAAAATGAATAGATTAGGCATGAAATTAGTCACATACATTAGTCATATCAATCATTTTTCTTTACACCGTAATCATTTTCTCAATAATCAACATGGTATCAGTAGCCTTTCTCAACCGATTCTAACAAACCTAAACTCTTCCGCCGCCGACTACACGCCAGAGGTTCGGAGGGATCCCTTTAAATCGTAACCTCTATCATCTTTCATTTTAAAATATCAAGTTATTCAAATAAGTTCAACGTTTCCTGCTTACCTCTGAGGATTTTCAGAAAATAAGTACTCCGTAATATTGTTTACAAGACTGGGTGTTCTTTTTGAAAATTGTTAGAGCGTTGGGTATCATGCATACCATTAACACGTTATTTGTATGACACCACATCATCCACTCCCAATAACACACCATTCACTCAAACACCCCTATCTCATAACACATCACTAACACGTTATTGGGTCTCACTTTTTTCCATTTCATTTTATTTAATAAAAACAAACACATTTTATTAAACACAAATTAAATTACAATACATAAAATAAAATTACAATACAAAATTTTATCGTGTTTTTTTTAATAATTTGTTTTTTAAGATAAAACAATATATTTAACAAAAATCTAATTTCATAATTAAAAAACATATTACATAAAATAATTTTTTTATAAAAAGAAAGAAAATAAAAGAAAAATAAATCAAATAAAAAGTGGTGTGTCAATGGATTTGTTGTTGACAGCACTGGTTTTTGTTGTGTGAAATTCTTTTTAATTAAATTTGTGAAACATGGGCATCATTATCCATCTTCAAAATTTCTTGATTGGTTCAAACATGTCACACTCATCTCTCATTGGTGCGTGCACTTTACTCTCACAAAACTCGGTACACAAACCAAATAAAAGAACAACATTAAAGATAAAGCCATAATAAAAACAACCCGAGTCATCTTCTTCCTCCCAAAACCTGCAAAACACCCTAAAAACACATCACAAACACAACACACAAACAAAAAGGAAACAAACCCACCAAAAAAAAAGGAAAAAAAAAAAAAAAAAAAAAAAAAAAAAAAAAAAAAAAAAAAAAAAACCTTTGGCGTGAGCCACTAAACCAACTCAAACACATTTGCCTTGTGGTTAACGTGCCATTCGTTTCCTTTTTTGCATTTGGCGTGTAAAACTCGACGATACCAAATGCTCTTAGCCTCGTGTAGTGATAAATTTAGTTTGTTGCACATGCAGATCTTTTATGTCATATGTTTGGTTAATGCAAATTATAACATATTTGCTTATACAGTAGTGAGATTATCAGTGAGTTTGTTTTTGTAATTAAGTAAATAAATAAATAAATAAATAATAAAATAAAATAAAAATTGGTGGATCTTTATGTTTTTCTAAAAAAAAACACGCCTCGTTTGTATGAAAGGTTCTTTAGGGGTTGAAGGTTTAGAACCAACTTTCGTTTTCTCATATTTTCTTTTAATATTATTGCATGAGTTACTTTCGTTTTCTCATATTTTCTTTTAATATTATTGCATGAGTTTTTAGTGTAGGGGATATTTTGGGTTATCCCATTTGTTTTAGCTGTAGGAGATACTTTGGGTTATCCCGTTTGGTTATGATACTTTGGTTTATCCTATTTGGTAAGGGATACTTTGGTTTATCCTATGGATACTTTGGTTTATCCTGTTTGGTTCAGATACTTTTGTTTATCCGGTTTGTTGTGTGTTTGTCAGTTGTTTGAAGATGTGCTTTCGCTTGCTGTCAAATGTCTTCTTGAATTATTTATTAGTTTTACTTTATTGTTTATTAGCTTTTAATCTCCAGTCTGAGCTTTCGCGATTTCGCCGCTCTACTGCGGGGAGTGTTAAACCGTATTCATCGTAGTAGTCATTCTTATCCTCATTAATTGTATATTAGTTGTCAATTAATGGGTAATTATCTATGAGGAGAGTAATATTAAATACCAAACTTTTCTTACCAACCAAGTGACTCATCCTCACCATCCATCTAAAAAGAAATCAATGGTCGAGTTTAAAACATTTTAATATTTCACCTATTTTTTATAATTTAAATATCTTTTAAACCGTTAATCGTTGAGCGAAAATAATTACACTATCGCGACGAGCATTTAATTATCTTTCTATAGACGAGCACTTTGATATACTTTCGACAATTTTTTTTTTTTCACGTTTTTTTTTTCGTGGCCGAAAAAATCATATATGATATGTATATATCATATATGATATTACATATCATATATGATATTACATATCATATATGATATATCATATGTGATTTTTTCGGCTACGAAAAAAACATGAAAAAAACGAAAAAAAAAAAAGTTTTGTCAAAAATATATCAAAGTGCCTATCTATAGAAAGATAATTAAATGCTCGTCGTAACGGTATATTTTTTTTTCGCTTAACGATTATCGGTTTGAAAGTTATTAATATTTGAAAAAAAAATGGATGAAAGTGAGTTTTTTAAATTGTTGTGATTAATATCATACGTTAGATCAAATAAAGATGAAGAGAAGATGGAGGGTGGAGATTAGTACCTTAGTATGTAAAAAAAGTTTGGTCCTCAAATGATCTTAAATCATTATCTATTTACCCAAAATAGCTTTTGTAATCTGTGGAAAACTAGAAAGGGGGGGGGGGGGGGGGGGTTGAATAGTTTTCCCCTCTTTTTCGTTTTATAAAAACTTGGTTTCCAAAATGTCGATTCTAATTTATTCAATTGCTTGTTTGAAAAACCTTTAATTAGAATTTAGTATGAAAACAACATATAATCAATATGATCAATTATATATGTAAGCTTTTTGAAAAACTTATTTTCATGAATGGAGCTATGGTCGATCTTTATGTGAATACGTTTTCCTTTTAAAATCTTAAAACATTTTGTATCAAATTATCTATCAAGTTAAACTAAATATGAGAAGTGCGAATAATAATCTATTTGACCATAACATATAATAATACACACAATCACAATATTAACTTCTATGTACAACACAATCAATCATCACAACTATATAAGCAACAATTAAGACATATAGGCATGCATAGATGTAAAGCGATAAATGCAAGAATAAATAAAAAGAGATAAGAGAAAGGAAATGCAAACCGGACACGATGATTTATAGTGGTTCGACTACAAGAACACCTTCCTTGTTCCTACTCCACTCCCCGAGTCACCTACTCGAGAGTTTTCTTCACTACTCAACAAGCTCCCTTTTGGCGGAGAAAACCGTACACAACTTTTGCTTACACCATTTAACGACACTAAGCTAAATGTCGAGTTCTAATAGTAGCTAGAACCAATCTCACAACATAACTTAGATCACTACACAACTTCACGACTTCTACATGAATTCACGACTTCTTCACGACTTCACGACTTCATCACAACTTCTTCACGGTTTCACGACTTCTTCACGACTTCACGACTTCATCACAACTTCTTCTAAACTCACTACTTATTCACACACCTACATCTTCACAACTACATGTCTTCTCCACACTGCTACTTCCTCCCACTACTTCTTACTCACTCATTAAATCACTACTAAGTAAGATCATCTTGATCTACTTATTACATATACATAACTCACAACTTCACATAAGCTCTAACTACATCTTTGGCTTTGATGATGGGGAGAATTCTTGAGTTATGAAAGATTGGATCACTTGAAACAAAGATTAATAATCTTATGATCAAAGGGTTTTAGAAGGATATTTAGAGAGAATTGGATCTGAAAATATTTGTGCAAAAGGTCCAGAAAAATACCAGGTTTGAGGTGGTATTTATAGGAGAAGATTTCTGACAGAGGAGCGTGCCGGTCCCCTTAATTGTATGGCCGGTCCCCTTAATTATTAAGGGGGCCGCCCTACTGAAACGGCCAGAAATCTTTGTCTTTTCTGGTGAAAGTTTATTTGGTGAAAAACTAACTGATTTTGGTTAAAAATTTGAATTCATATATTTGTTATGAATTAAACATTTTCCTTTAATTACCAAAATTGTTTTTCAAAAAATATATAACATGTTTATATCATTTTATAAACTTTGTAATGTTTAAATAAAATCCCTTTGATCATAAAATGTATTAGACATTTGTTTGTACATACCTTAAGTGATTGTTGAGGCAAACTCGAGACGTTGAGATGTCGAGGCTTGTTGACGTAAGAATGCAAAGATGAATTGTGATCACAAGTAACTTAAGCACTTTACGTTATATGTTGTAGTTTACATCTTTGTCATTATCAAAACATGAAGAGGATGTTTAGATTAAATATCGTAATATTCATGCCAACATAATCCCCTGTATGTATGGAATGCAATCAACAAGTTTTACACCGTATATCATTTATCTCAATAATCAACACCTTCAACTCTTTAAGTTGGAGGGTAATACCAAACTTTTATGGTTAATAGTCTAGTCTGGCTTTAAATAGTACTAGTAGGGTACCCCGCGAGTTGCAGCGGCAGGTACCCTAAAATAAATGTTAACGACATCAAAAGTCAAAAGTGATAGCTAGGAGTAGTAAACCGTTTGGGCTCGAGCCCGTTGGCCTGTGCTCATTCGGGCTGGAGCCCGCTTGGCCCGTGCCTGTTCAGGCTTGAGCCCATTTGGCCCGTTGCCCATTCGGGCTTGAATATTTGTATAATGTGTTTTATGATTTATATTAGTGACATTTAATACAGGAATTGTGATTAAGTTGGTTGTACAATATGCTTGATAATTTGTATTTCTTATGTAAGGGGTGTTTTGATAACTGTATTAATTGTAATTATTGACCAGTTAATTAATGTTAGTAAATGTGTTTTAATTAGTTGTATTTTTACCATAAGAACTTGTAATGCTGAATTTTAAGTATTTCTATTTAAAGATTGTATTTAATGTTAGAAAATATGTTTTAGTTGGTTGTATTTTTAGCTTAAGAACTTTAATTATATTTAATGTTAGAAAATGTGTTTTAATTTGTTGTACTTTTAGCTTAAGAACTTGTAATGCTAAATTTTAAGTATTTCTTTTTTTTAGAAGACCTAAATGTTTTATAAGATAGTATGATATTAGTTTTGTAAATATATGCAATGTGATTGTTTATGATTGAATTAATACACATGTTCCTAGTTACAAATTTTCAAATGTTCATAATCCATTTTGAATATCATGCCTTCACATCTATATGCGAATTGAAAATGGATTAAGCTGGCAACAGATACGGTCTCATTGTCTCAATATAGATCAAAGCGTTTTCGTGTTTCATTGGGCTATTGCTTGAAGTACCATTCCATGTTACACAATAACTTCTTAAACTGTAGTGCCAAACATCCTTTGATGGAGCTTTAGACCACTTTGATCCTCTCTTTGCCCTGTCCTAATTCATAAATCTACATAAACCATGAGCTATTACCACCTACCAGACTAGCTAGATTGATGCTCAAGGACCCGAATATGCAATGACAGGGTGAAAAAATGTATCACACAGGATAGAATCATAGAAGTAACAATACTTATCATAAGACTTTCACATTGGTTAGCTTGTCTAATGTTTGGAGTAATTTACTCAGCAACATCCAAATACAAGAGTCGTATGCACATCGAAAACAAAACAAATATTATATACAAGTTACAGCAAGTACGCTATCACGACGACCAAAATAGTATACATTCTAAATAGCTACCCTCGAGACGGATAAACAGTTATTTTAGGCCCCATTCGACTCAAATCTTCTTCGTCTTCATCCTCATCTGACGAAGACATAATATCCTCAAGACTCAATGGCAAGGTATTCGAAAAACTAAGTGTAGGTTTCGCTTTAGGAACCTTAATTTCCTCTGCTTCATTATTCAATATCTGAAACACTCTCCTCATGGAAGGCCTCTTTTCACTATCTGGATTAGCACAACTCAACCCGACCACCAAAAGCTTCTTAACCTGATCTAAATCAAACTCTCCATTCAACCTTTTATCAACAGCATCACAAATCGCCCCTTTTGAGTGCAGCTCCCACACCCAATCAACTAAATTGATCATCTTATTACCCTCGGGTTCCCTCTCAATCGGTCTCCTCCCACAGCACAGTTCTAACAACACAACACCGTAGCTAAACACGTCGGTCTTATCAGTAGCTTTTCCGTACTGAAGATACTCTGGCGCTAAATAGCCCATTGTACCAGCTGTCAACGTTGAAACAGGGCTTTTATCATGGTCCATTAGCCTCGCTAGCCCGAAATCACCCAACCTAGCATTAAAATTTGCATCTAACATCACATTACTGGCCTTAATATCGCGATGAATCACTTGCTGCTCACATTCTTGATGAAGATATGTCAAAACAGAAGCTAACCCAATCGCGATATTATACCTATGACTCCATTTTAAAAAATTGCAATGATCGGATTCGTGATACAACACTTTATCAATACTTCCATAAGGCATAAACTCGTAAACAAGTAATAATTCACCTTTTTCGACACACCATCCTTGAAGAGGTACAAGATTTTTATGTCGTAAACAAGCAATAATTGACAACTCAGCCAAAAACTCCGTCTTCCCTTCATGTGAATGCTTTGATCTTTTCACAGCTGCAGTTGTACCCGTTGCACCCGTTGATGATAAAAACGCTTTATAAACCGACCCAAAAGCCCCATGACCAATAATTCGACTCGCATTAAACCCATTTGTCGCAGTCTTCAACTCTTTGTAACTAAACTGTTTCGGACCTGTTAAAAGCTCTGCTTGCATATTTATTTCAGTTTTCCCTCCCTTCAACTTCTTAACCGAAACATACCCGAAAACAATGAGAATCGCACAAAAGAAAACTGGACCCAAAACTCCAACAACCAACCCGACTTTCTTATGACTTTTATCATGATTTCCAACTTGATTCGGAACCTCAATACCCGGATTCTTGGTGACGGTATTATCCGACACATTATGAGGCTTCATAATGCGCGGCTTAACATGTCGAATCCCAAAAGAAGTAAAACTCCAATTTTGAACAAAATGTGTCTCAGTACTCCCTTCGGTAGAAGCCGAAAACCCAAGAAACATAAAATCTTGCAAATAACCCGAAAGATCAATATCAATATCTAAAATCGGATTAGTCGGTTTAAAACTGGTTTCGGCAAGAAACACTTTTAAATTCTTTCCATCATTCCAATAATCAATCCAAGCAGTCAACAAATTGCCACTTTTTAAATCAATCCCAACAGCAGCCAAACAATCAACCATTTTTATCGAATTTAAACTATCAATATCTAATCCAACATGATTATCATTCATATCATTAAAATGCAAATCAAGCCTAGTATCAAACTCAACAGCAATGAACTTATTCTTAGTCAACTGTGAAGAGTTAACAAGGCCTAAATACCCACCAGGTGACCCCAAAGTATCATTATTCGGCGACAAAAAGAACGATAAACCGTCGCCAAAAGATGGCGACATTCTATTAACGTTGCTAATAGCAAATGAAAATCTTGTGGAGAATGAGGCTGATGTGTTGGTGTAATGGTCGAAAAATGGTATTGGTTTGTTGTAAATGATGGTTCCTGAAGACGAGGAAGGGACTCCGGTTTCACGCGTGAGGCCTGCTACTCCGTTTCGGAGATACGAGTCGCCGAGGAGTGTGATGTTGTGTAAAGAAAGTGATGAGAAGTGGAATGTGATGTCTTCTGATGCTTGTGATGTTGTGCATATGAATATGAGTGTCAAGAAAACAAGATGGTTTCTTGAATTCATGGTGATGATTTGATTGAATGTGAAAATTTTGGTGTTTTGGGGTTTAAGTGGGGATGGGAGGGAAATGGGGTTTAAACGGTTGTTATGAGAGGATGGGTAGTCGGTTGGTTATTACGGAGTATTATAAAAGAAAACTTTGGATATAACTTTACTTGGTCAATATGATATTATTTTGAGTCTAACGGTTATGTAGGGGTGATTAAAAAAGTCTTGATAGGTATGTTTTGGTATTTTACCATTAAGATAATTGAGTTTGTTATCTTTAAAATGCGGACTCAGAACTCTAAGTTATCAGATCAGGTGCACACATTTTTGTTACGACTATAAATGAAATAAAAATATATTTAAAGATGCGATTTCAATAAAAACAAGTAAACAAAGACATTATTTTTTTTTAACATAATAGTAAATTAATTAAACAAGACATGCATTTATGTGATATAAATTTTCAAAACCAGATTTATTTCAGAAATATTGTTGTGTTTAATGAAAATTTACAATAGGCGACAAACATATATCGGGCTCTTGTGAACCCACATAACCCGTCAGGTCTGCCCCTTGCTAATATATATTATAAGAATACATGTTTGTTAAAAAAAATAATATAAAAAAAATAAAAAACAAGCGAGAATTATAAAATTACTAATCTCACTAATTCAATAATTCTTAATCCTTCTAATATTATATTTTACAATCATGTATTTTTCTTTCATAACTACTTATAAGTTAGAAGTATGACTAGGTAATCAATATTCATACATTTTATACACGAAACATTCAAGCAGAATTTTAAAACAACAGTTATTCATCATTTAAATTTCGCACAACACTTTGTGATTACTCAGTACTCACCTAGCTAGTTTATATTTAAGAAAAAACTGTTAGTTTTCTCCTTAATCTATTCTAGGTTTACATGGTTTGTTCGTATTGTGGTGCGGTCTCTGTAAAAAGCTTTTGACTTGATATCACGCATACAAACCAAAAGTTAAAGTTATTTTAGTCATTTTAATAAGGAATGAAATATATTTGTTTTGAAAGTAAGAATATAGAGAAGATGCGTATAAAATAGTAAAGTTTTGAGGTATTTATATTTAAAAAATGGGGTGTTGTAGATTTTATTTTATTTATTTATTAATTTATTTATTTTAATTGCCGATGGATAGTTTGATTAATGGAGCCCACTTTTTCAGCCGTTTCATTATGGTGAGCAACTCACCAAATTATAGCATTTTGGCCATGACCATTCTCTTCGTTTTGGGGTGTCATGCGTGACAAGGCATGACAAGGCAGTCACGGAGGGTCACTCACAACCACTTCGCTCGGTCTAAGATGATATAAATAAAATGTTAATCATATATATTTTGTCGGCACTTCCAAATTTTCAAATACCGTGCCGACGATTTTGACAAATATAAAGACATTTTATGTGATTTACTCTCTACTTTAATATATTACATTAAGATCTCGTAATTTATTTATCTTATCTATCGATTTGACAGTGCGCTCTATACAAATAGATAGTTTTGTTTAGAAAGATAACGAGTTGCAATCAAAATTCTACTGTCAAAATCTGTGTAGCTCTATTAAACACGATGACTGGATGTCATAAATTTCATAAATTATTTCTGTCAGACTAACAAATTGTATTGTTTGACTGATGATCGAAGTATGGAACTCAACTCAATACCGAGTACAGTATATCCAATAATGTCCAAAGTAAATGATGCAATCATTTATAAGATGGGCCCTCACATTTTGGAGCGTATTTTGGGTGCTGAAAACAGTCAAATGAGAACGTTGAGGTCGTACAGGTTGGTGCCCAATATCATACATATGTGGATCCTCGTGGCCTGACATTCACTATCTATTATTTTATTAATATCGAGTCATATATTCCATGTGCACAGCGTGATTGACAAAAAACAAGAGAAAATCATAAATTTTTATCGAACATGTTAGAAGCTTTCACTGGATCCAAAATTCAATCTCATTCATTCAATATCCTCGTTAAAGCTGAACTAGATTTATAATAAAAGTGGTGTACAAAATTTCAAATATTGAGAGGACCGCGTGTACACGTTCTTACAACAAGCTACGTAACTTAGCTCAGAAAACTTTAGATGTTGATATTTCTAGAAGGGATAAGTAATTCATTAAACACCATATTGAACTGTGTCACAATGATAGTTACGTAATACTTTAAACTCTGTGGCCTCACAGATTGAGGGGTTTGGGGTTGAGTTTATTTCTTCTTGTGTGGGTATATTGGGGGATGGTAATGATATTAGGTTTTGGGGTGATAAGTGGGTGGATAATCAAAGACTATGTGATAGATTCTCTAGGTTGTACCATCTTGATAGGAATAAGAGTAGTAGCGTTAAGGAGAAGGGGGCGTGGTTTAATGGGGAGTGGTGTTGGGTTTGGGATTGGGTTCGTGACATTAGGGGTAGAGTGTGTAGTGATTTTGATGAGTTATTGGGTGTGTTGCAAAATATTGTTGTTTCTAATAATTATAGGGATAGATGGAGATGGACACTTTTTGAAGATGGTAATTTCACGGTCAAAGAGTTATCAAGCTTGATTGAGGAAAAGATCCTCCATGTGGAAAGTGGCGGACAAGAAACGCTTTGGAACAAGTTAGTACCTAAAAAAGTAAACATTTTCGTGTGGAGAGCTTTAAAAGGAAGAATACCGGTACGTGTAGAACTTGATAGAAGAGGCATCGACTTGGATTCGGTTCTTTGTCCAAGTTGTAATAATGCGGTGGAATCTTGTGCTCATTGTTTGGTTACGTGTGACTTAGCTATGAACGTGTGGAATAATATATATAGTTGGTGGAAGGTGGGGGTCGTTAATGCTTTCTCTATTGATGATTTGTTTTCATCATATGGAAATGTTAATGTTCCTACCAAGATATCTAGAATTTGGCAAGCGGTTATTTGGACTACCGGCTACTTCATTTGGAAAGAGAGGAACGCTCGTGTGTTTAGTAAGAAAATATCTAGTACTAATAGAATCGTTCAAGACATTAAAATAAAAAGTTATCAGTGGATTGCGCGAAGATCGAGTAAAAATATTGAGATTGATTGGCAGCTATGGCTACATGATCCCTGTAAGTGTCAGTTCAAGTGAGTTTTTGGTCTGAGAGTATTTGATGCTGCATCAATGCAATAGTCTACAGTATCAAGTGTTACCTCAGAAGGATTTTTTTGTTTTTGCTTTTGTGACAGTATGTGTGTTCTTGGGTCCCATCTGCATAACTATGATCTCCAATCAATGCAATTCTTGTTTCATGGTTTCTGTCATATGACAGTGACTTGTGGGATTTGGTATTAATTTGGTTTGGGTGGTTGTGTCGTTGTGGCCCCTAGTTAGTATGCGTTTGGTTAGTTTTGGCCTAGCAGTGGTGGTTTGTTTTGTTCCTTTAGTTCGAGTCTTGTTGGCTTGTATTGTGTATCTTTCCTGTTCGGGTTCTTTTCTCTTTAATCGACTTGTTTGGAGAGGAGGAATGCCGTTTGGTTGTATTGTTTTTGTGTTTTCTATTATATTGTTGCCTTTCAAAAAAAAAATATATATATATATTATTGCACCTTAAAAAAGCAGAAACTAATTAATGAATGCGTTTTATTCTAGCTAGCTAAGTGCTACATATATAATTAGAAAGCTTCTAGTTATATGGTATTGCATAATGCATGTATCTTGTTAAAGTATTCTTTCTTTAAGTGGCTAGCACTTAGCACGTTCAAAATCTTAGTTAAGAAATACATGGGGGTGAATGGTTTTCAAGATATCTCAAAAAGGTAAGATGTGATTTGATTGGTATGAAACACCGGATCAAAATCCTATGATCTACTTCCATTAAAACTCGTTAAAAAAATAAAATAAAATAAAATAAAAAATCCATTAAAACAAATAATTTAATTATATCTTGAAGCCGTTGTCACATGCAACGCGTTAAATTCGGCAACTAAAAGGACTTTACTACATTATTGAAATTCAAACATTAAACAATAAACATCTCTAAGGGTTATAGTCCACAAAAATTACTAAAGTTTACAAAAAAGTTTATCATAAGATAATATAGTTTCATTTTCTTCATCTAAGTTTTACATGACCGATTCTTTAGGTTACCAGTTTTTTTGCAATTCACAATCGGCAGTCATAATCCTAGGTGGCATACTTCATTTTTTTAATAATTGTTCCTTGACCTCACCCTTATTATAATAACGGGCCAATCCTAATATTATTTCATAATCCCAAACCCTAAACACAAGTTTCCTCCGCCCAAACCAATCAACCATAATAACATCATCTTGTTTTTTCAAATTGACTTTGAATCAGGGTTGCCATCTTCCCAACAAGGTAAAATTTACACCTTAATTATTCGTTTGAATTGTTTAGTAACTCCAATTAAGGTTTTAAAAAATTAGGGGTTTTGTATAACAAATTAGGATTTTGTGAAATTAACATTTTTTTATTGAATTTTCTTGTTTCAGACGGCATCTTTCTCATCATCTTTCACTTATCTCATAAAATTTCATCATGGAGGTGCCTTTATAAGGGATCCTACCCTTTCTTATGACTTCGAAATTTTCTCTGAAATTCCAAATGTTAATGTGCTTGATTTCCAAATGTTAATGTGCTTGATTTGAGGTTTGTTGGTTTTGTTAAATTGTTAGTAAGTGAATGTTCAAGTGACATCAAACAGATTTTTTATTGTGTTCCTTGTCTAGATTTAGAGTTAGGTTGAAACATTAAAAAATGATGTTGACTTAGCTGAGTGTGCTGAATTAGGTGCAAAACATGATAACGCCTTACATATTTATGTGTCTCACTCTGTATTTGCTTTACATGATGTTACTTCCACTAGTCAACAACAAAATGTACAACAAATGATGATAGTGACAATGATTTAGAGGGTGATTATAAAGTATTTGAGTATGATTGTTCTGATTAGAGTGAGACTACATCAGTTGATCATTTATCTGATGGTGAAAAGGAAGTTTTTGATACTAATACTAACAAAGCAAACCTTGCACCTAAAGCTAGAAGTAAAAAAATGTTTGATGCTAACTTTCTGAGTAGGATATACAATGGGTTACCTAAGGATGAGTATGATGAGGAAGATGAGGTATCTGCTAGTAATAAGAGTCCAGAGGATAAGGATAAGTTAAGTGATCACTGGCCAGTACATGATCCTACTATCAAATGGAAGTTAATTAGACCTCATTTAGGTGAAAAGTATGAGTCACCAGATTAACTTAAAAGAGCTTTGACATATTATGCTTTAGCTAATGGGTATAAGTTATATTAAAGTAAATAACCCTAGGAGACTTCTATCTAAGTGTTTTAGAGATGAGAAGGATAGGAAATGTCCATTCAAATTGTGGGCATCTAGGATGCAAAATGAGAAGAATTTTCAAATAAAGACATTGAATGATGAGCATGCATGTTCTAGGACTTATGAATATGGGACCTTAATCACAAGTAACTGGATTGCTAGAAACTATGCAAAAAAGATCATGTTCAATCCTTGTATCAAAGTTAAAGAGCTAATTGAAATGATTCTAAAGAAATGTAAATGCAAGGTGACTATCAATCAAGCTAGAAGGGGAAAGATAAAAGCTTTAAACCAGTATGAGACTTGTTTAGAGGATCATTATGGAATGTTATGGTCATATGCTAAGGAGATACTTGATTCTAATCCAAGTTCTACTTGTTTTATGAGTGTTGATGCTATTCCTAATGGTAAAAATTGAACTACTTCAGTAGGTTTTATGTATGCTTTAAAGGGTTAAAAGAAGGTTGGTTGGAAGGATGTATGAGGGTTATAGGTCTCGATGGTTGCTTTCTGAAAACCATATGCAAAGGAGAATTGTTGTCAGCAGTAGGAAGAGATAGGAATAATCAAATTTATCCTACTGCATGGGTTGTGGTTAATGTTGAGAATAATGAGAATTGGAGCTGGTTCATGTAGTGTTTGATTAATGATCTTGGATTAGTAGCTGGTGAAGGATTGACTATCATTTCTGATCAACATAAGGTACATATGTTCATGAACTATCTTTTTACTATCATTTCTGGTGCAATGTAGGACAGTCTGAGATTCTATTAACCCAGTTACAACCACTGGCCTCACAAGAACAGGCTGTGCAAGAACCAGAATTGAGTCCAAATGATACTATCCAAGAAAAAGTTGTGCAAGAACAAACAAATGTGGAATCTGATGAAGAACCAGTCACACCACCAAATGTTAGAAGATTTAAAAGGATCAAGCAAATTATGTTCAACAAGCTACCAACACCTGGACCTAGATTGAGTCTAAATGATGTTATTCAAGTGGAATAGTTGTTATGTTTGACTTATATTGGCATGCCACATGTTAGGCACTTTTGTACATCTACCAATTTAGTTAAGTGGTAAAACTATGTTATCTAGAATGGTACTTGGCAAAACTGACTTAGGATGCTTCTTGATTACTTGATATAACTAAGTTAGAATGGCTTGCCAAATGTGTGGCAATTTTGTACATCTGCCATCTTTCAGTTATTTTGTGTAATAAATGGAATTATGCATGACCGGTAATGGATGAATGTGATCCAGGTTATGTTATGCAACCTTATGTTGTGTTATTTTATGTTGCATATTCAATACTTAGAAATGGAAACAATGCAGAAAACCAACATTACGTCAAATCTAAATTACAAGAGTTATTAAACCATAAGAAATCAACATTTTCAATACTTAGATAACAACAAGAGTTCTTAAAACCATAAGAAACCTACATTACATCATACCACAAACCAAAAGAACCTTGCACCATTATACCACAGCTTACCAAACTACCATAAATGTAGCACCCCCAACTCAAAATACGGCAGCTGACATGCTGGGGGCACTACGCGAATCGAAACCAGGCATCTTTATAGCAAACGACCACAACACGGGACGTTTAAAAATGCCTCAAAACATATCATTCATTTTACAAACCATTTTAGAGTACATAGACTCTTTAACAAAATAGCAGCGGAATAAAAATAAAGATTGTAGTGGAAAATGACAAAGTTTAGCAGCGGAAATCCAAGTATAGTAGTAGAAATACAAAGTTTAGCAGCGGAAAGTAAATAAGTTTAGCAGCGGAAAACATTTAAAAACACACCAAGGTTTTACGAATGACATGATAAATAAAGATAGTAGAAATAGATAAGTTGCCTTGACAGAAAACTTCCTTCATCCATCCACTCCACCACGCCCAAAATCATAAAACTCCATAAATTAATTAGCAGTAGTACCTGAGAAGCACATGCTTAAAAGTCAACACGAAGGTTGAGTGTAATCCATAGGTTTAAAATAATAAAGTTGAGCACAAGGGTTTTAATCATACGATATAAGCAACAAATGCAAATACCAGGGTAATCAAGATAACACCCAATATGTAGAGGCATCCCTGTGCATACATACGGTTGATGATACTAAGCTCATGAGACGCAAAACGTTAACCAAACCAATCGACAGTACGCTGTACTGACATAAACAATAACCGCGGAATTTCATAATAATAAGTGCCCCCAAGGCTGAGTACTTGCCAATACCCAGCAAAACGACAAATAGTACACCCGCATGTCAAGCCCTTGACAACTACGAGTGGGATAGTCAGTCCTATAGGCCTATAAACTAAGTTCGTGCTCACCCGCAGGTGACTAATGGCTCATGATCTGAGGGTCTTTCCGGCAAGACAAGCTACTTAGCACATTGTCAGGAATATATATATATATATATATATATATATATATATATATATATATATATATATATATATATATATATATATATATATATATATATATATATATATATATATATATATCATCATTCAGGAAAAAGCATACCTGATGAGTGCTCAAACACTCATCATTTTTAGTCAAATCTAAACTGCAAAACCTATAAAAACACTCAGAAATGCATCAAAATACTAAAAATATTTCAAAATTGTATTTTATATGTTTTAGATGCAAAAAGAGCACAAACAGATGAATAACGTACAAAATTTGCAAAAAATTGGCAGTTTCAGTCCCCCGACTTTCAAAAATTGACAAAAATAGTCCCTGAGCCCTTATTTTAAAAGAAAAGTCACCAAAGGTCCTTTTGAAATCATAAGTTGTCATATTTTGTCCTTTGGTGAAAAATTGGAAAAGTTTTGAGAATTTACATTTTGGTCTCTGGAGTTTTAGAAAATGACAGAATTGGTCCCTGGTGGGAAATTTTTGGAAGAAAAATCAATTTTGGTCTTGTGGTTACTTATTTTGGCAAGTTTAGTCCTTGGATTGAAAGTTTTGGAAAATTACATGTTTGGTCCCTAGAGTTTGGAAGTTTGGCAGAATTGGTCCCTGGAAAGTTTAAAATGGAAAAATTTAATTGTGGTCCTTGTATTATTGGAGTTTGGCAATTTTTATCCTTGTGGCTACTTTGGAGGAATTACAGTTTCAGCCCCTCAACTTTTGGAATTTTACACAAATAGTCCTTGTGATATAACTTTAACAAACGGACCCTTTTATTTATTATTGCCCAAATCCAATTCCAAACCCAATCCACCTCACTTCCTGATCCAATAACAACCCTAGCCCAACACCAAGCCCAACTCCCTTTTAATATAAACCCCGGTCAACCCACCCAGTCAAACCAACACCCCAGGACCACTGTTCATCCATCTTCCCCCCCCCCCCCTTAATACCCGTTCCATGTCTCCCCCTCCTCCCTCACCTTTTCCACCAAACCCTCACCAATACTCCCTTTTGTCCCCTCCAACTCACCACTTCAATTAATACCACTCACCCTCCTCACCAACTCCACTACCCTACCTTTACCATTTTTCACGCCAAAAGAGATTCAAAGGCTAGGATTGAAACAAAGCCATCCAATGGCTCACAAAAGAAGTGGGAAAGATAATGGAATGCCCCAGAACCTATATATTTGAAGAAAAATGAAGAAAAGAGCAGTAGTTAATGTAGCTTAGGAGTAGTGTCACTTAGTTTCATGTTTTAGCTTAATTTACAAATTCTGTTGCAATCCTTGGCTTAAAACTCTTGTATTATGTATTGATTGTGTATTCAAGACTCAGTGAAGTAATCAAATTCAGTTTCTCAGTTCTACATTTCAAAATTGTATTTTTCAAGTGGAAATTTCAATTTCTTATTTAAATATTACACGTTGTTAATCCTAATTTGTTTAAGCTCATTTTATTTTATTTACAAGTTTTCTTAAGTATTCAGGGCATTAGAATCTGTTTTTACTAAGTTTTCTAAAAATCTCAAAAATAAATCATAAATTAAAAATCAATGTGGAGGAGTATATAAGCAAGGTTCTAAGGTGATTATGGATTTCCAAGGTATTAGTTCCTCAGGGGAGGAGTTAGGATGCTCATTTGGTTCTGGTTCTCAGGTTGATAGTATCTTTGGATACCAAGTAAGGTTTTGAATATTGTTTTGTCATATTATGTGCTAAGTGTTGATTAGTTATATTGGTTGTTCACTTCTGTTTATTTACGTTTATTAATGCTTATCATAGGGTCATTAGTTAAGTTTAGGTGACATTTCACTAATTTGCTTTGATTTTGATCATAGTCAGTCCATAATAGGGGTGTTTGGTTCACATTGCTTGGGTATGTTCATGTTGTTATTTGTAGCATTTGCTGGTTCAAATAAGTTTCCTAGGCCTGAGTGAACTCATTTTGACCACTCCTTTGGTTACAATCTCAGAAAAAGTCAAAATGATCTATTGAAGCCATTCATCTGTCATCTGTTGAGGTTTTAGGTTTCAACATTCATCAATTTGGTTCAATAGTTGTTAATCTAGCCTAAACTAGTCTTATGTTAGCATATTACAACCATTTCAGTTACTAGGAATCATTAAAAACTCACCTAAGTCAAAAGTTCATGTTTATAAAAAAAGTCAAATTGCACCCTTTCTCAGAAAATCCAAAAATGGGATGAATTATTGTGAATTTTGTGTAGAGTTTTAAGACCTGAGCTTGTTAGGACTTGTAGTCCACCACCTCACCTTTAAGTTCCCACCTTCACTTCATTTTAGTGATTTTTCTTGTGGGCCCTACACTGGCTCAAACACACTTGCAGGGCAAGGTGATGCCCTGCTACACAGATCCATGACCAGACCCCCAACTTCCATGAGCTCTCATGAGCTTATCAGTGGGTCCCAGTGAGTGCTTCTTGGCTTATTGGAGAGCCTGATAGTCCAGATTTTAGGTTCAGCTTATTGTTTGGGGTTCCAACTTTCCATGTGGACCCCACAGGCCTCCCAAGTTGCCTCAGTAGCCTCTGTTGGACTGTGGTGAATGTAGGATTGCTTATTGCTTATTCCAACTTATATAGTGTGCTTATTTGTTGTTTTTGCTTATTTCCAAGTTCACTCAACCTAGTATAGTTTATTTTATCCCTGTGGGGTCCATTGTTAGCTTATTTGAAGCTTATAGCTTGGCAGTTTGACCAAAGTCAACTGTCCAAGCAATAAGCACTTGTTGTGCTTATTTTTAAGCTTTAGCCCTTGCCACTTCACAAAAGTTTCATGTTTCTAGTATTTTAATAGTTTTCCAAAAAGAAAATCCAGAAAATCTAATTTAAAAACAAGTGATAGTTTCTATTTAATTTGATTTATCTTTTTAATTTTCATTTTTAGATTTTTATTAAGTAACCTACATTTTTATATTTTTATTAATTTCCTTTTATATTAAAGTAATTTTAATAATTTTCTCAGATTTTTATATTATAATTTGGTATTTATTAGATTTAATATTAGTTTTATTAGTAATTAATTGATATTTAAGTTTTAAATAGCAAAATTAGTTTTAATAAAGTAAACCCTAGTTTTTATATTTTTTCTAGCTTTTATAAGTTGTAAAATAATTTTAGGAATTTTCTTATAATTTTTACTGTTCATTTTCTATTTTTCTTAATTTAAAATAGTTTAAATTAATTAATAATTAGTTTTTAATTAATAGTAATTATTAAAAAAGTAGGAAAAATATATTTTCAGTTTGAAAATTAGTTTTATAATATTTTAGATTTTTCCAAATTTATTTTTCATATTTTTAGTGTAATTTCATAATTAGTTATAATTTAGGTTAATTTAAATAATTAATAAGTAATTAATAATTAGTAATTAATTAATAATAATTAATTAAATAGTGTAAAAATTAATTTTAATTTTCTGAAAATTTTCTTTTATTATTAGGATTGTAAAAATATAATCTTCATATCTGTAAGTATTTTATTTCTTCAAAACTCGCGTTTTATTTGTACGTTCGCGTAAATTTAATCTGAACGTACACGTTTTTAGTTATTAAACGTTTTTAGGTATCTAACTTTCACGTAATCATCTATATAGCTTGTTTAAGTTATTTCCTTGTAGATTCCTAGTTTAACCAATCTCAAACCCTTTTCAGTCCAAATTCACCCGATCACAAACCCGTTTGATAACCATTCACACCTCGTCGGGACATAATGACCAGGGGAAATACTATATTCCGCGGAGCATTGAGCCTAAGGGGTTTGACTATATTGACCACATCCGTGGTTGACTTTAGTTGACTGCTTTTGCCTCAATCAATACCAAAAATAAATAATACTTCTGCTCAGAAAACATTTAAAGCATGTGTCTCACCCCCATGAGTTTATAATAAATTAAAATATAAAAAGCTGGGCTATGAATCACACCTTAATAACAGCAGCAGGAAACGAGATATAGCAACAATCAATAATGCGTCACAGCAAAATGGACTTCAGCACAACCTAATCAATATAAATGGCATAACTCAGAACTAAACTCGAATATTCCCATAAACAATGCTTGAGTAAAAGTTTCGTAAGCACAATGGCATTTGAAGAAATAGATTTCGTAAAGGTCTCGTGTGGGAGACAAGAAAATTAGAAAAGAAATAAGACGACGAATCAACCGAATACAAAAGAAAAGACGAAAGAACACCTCGAAGAAACTCGTCGAAAAGAATTGAAAAGAAAAGAATAAGAATAGAAGAACTCACTCAAATAAATATAAATAATAACTCGTAACAATAAGTCTCGGATTTTACCCGTTTTCCCCAAAATAATGTTGAAATAAAAAGGTTTTGAAATAATAATAATATTTAGTAAAATAATATAAGTTTATAAAGAATTTTATGAAATTTCGGCATGACCTACCCGTTTATATAACATTTCCCGAGTCAACGACTCTTTAATTTTAATTAATAGAAATATATAAATAAATATGCTTGGTATATCGTTCGCGTAGTCCGTTAGTTGTTTAGGTTTTATCGACAATTTTGTAGTTGTTCAGGTTCCAGGTACGTTAAGATCTTTACGGGCCTAACGTACCCTACCGTCTCGTGTACTAAAGGGTCCATAATATCCAAATAACCAAGGCCGTAAATCAATACGTCCAATACAAGCTCACAATGTCACAATACGGAACATGTCCGATAAAAAGTCCACTAAACTATTACAATTTATTTTTATGTTTCATATATATATTATCCGTTTTATTATTTATTTTAGTTACCGTTTAACAAATAAAGCATATCCCGAGACTATTAATCCGTACCCAAAACTAATCACCACAACAATAATAATAACTACAAAACAATCCCAAGTCAAATAATAACCCGAATCAAACCAAAACCAATATGAGCCTTAACCGTCTCCTCGGCTCAACCCAAAACAAAACCAAATCCAAACTAACTAACCTAAGTCAAACAACATCAACAACAATAACAATATCATCCCCTCCGCACCACCACCCACCACCCGTGGCGCGGTGGTGGTGGCTCTCGGCTGCCAAACACAACGCAAGCCAAACGGACCCTTAAAAACAATTCCAAACACAAATATAACTCCTCTTCGCCACTAGTATCAAACAACAACAATAATCATGAAATCTCACCGAGTCACGAGTTGACTCGGTGAGCTCATACCGAGTCGCGGCCAAGAACGGGTCGAACGAGAAAACAAAACAAACCACACGAGTTTTGAGCTTAAAAACATTACCAAAACCTTTTTTTATAAAAAGATTTTTAATAACAAAATTCGGATTTAAATGAAATAAAAACTAGGGTTTTGAATATAATATCAAAAATAAGAAAAGAATGGCGGGGGAGGTGTTTTTACCGTCGAACAAACAAAAGGGAGCGGCGGTGGTGGTGTTACCGCGGCGGTGGAGGCGCGTGGGGGTGGTTACGGGGTGTCAGGAGGTTCGTGGGTGGTACGGGAGTGACGAGGACGTCCCGATCTACAAGGTGGTACAAAAAGGTGAGATGGCCGGAATATTTTCCGGCGGCCGGAGACGGGTGGCCGGCGGTGGTGGGTCGGCCGGCGAACAAGAGAGAGAGGGAGAGAGTATTTTTTAGTGTGTGTGTTTTATTTTGATAAAATGAAGAAAGTGGGGTGGGTTGGGGTATTTATATGGTTAAAATAGTATGGGGTTTGTTTGGTAATTAGTGGAAGTATAAGGTAAGTGTAGGGAAGTAGTTTAGGGGCCAAGGTTGCCAACAAATCAAACTTATTACGATAAACGCTTCGGGGCTCGAACGACATAGCAAACGGACTCAAAGATTTACGAAACTTGCGCCATTGTTCACAAAATAATTTTTCCAATAAAATCAAGCATAAACTTCAGAGTTTTCCAAAACTCAAAATAATTTAAATAATTTGGCAAATGCAATACAATTCGAGTGTTCTAGATTGTGCTGAGTCAATTCAAGGAATAAAGTTCTCGTTTCCAATATATCTCACATTTCTCAAGCCCAAATAATCACAAATAAAAGTTTTAATGTGTCTCAGGTACGAAATTAAATATTTTGGCTAGAAATGAGTTTAGAAAATGTACCGGGGGTTACAATAAAAACTAAAAGAAGATTACACCTAACCCGCCATAACTAGCTTCACAAACCTAAAGAAACTTAAAGAAACCTAATGACCAAAATGCTAACAATCAACACAATCAACTTCCGGTTGTATAAGGTAGATCGAGATAGTTGATTGCTTACTTGAACAAGCTCTTGTTGTGTATTAATCACATTCAAATGCAGCTCATGCATCTTTGCTTGATACAAACGATTTGGTAATGGGGCATCAATCCATTGAAAAAAGTTGCAATTGTTGTTGGATCCATGTAATTGGGGTAACCAAGAAACCTTCTTGCGTGGTTATGTTGTGTCCAAGATGTTCGTTGCCTTGCAACTTCACCACAGCCACATAGGACATTCATTATGGAAGACAGGGTTTGTCAAACCCTAGATTTGATTTGGGGGATTAATGTGGAAAAGGGTTATATAAAAAAGTAATTAGAAAATGGGTTAAATACAAAAAAGAGTTAGTGGAAAACCAAGGTGGACGTAAGTTGGTGAGGTGGAATTTTTGTCAGGCCAAAGTGGCATGGGTGACAGGCTAATAGCTGGTAACCCTTCCTCTAAATAACCTTAGTGTCGCCATTTTACACGTATAATGACCAAATTAACAAACCCGTTTACATGGGTAACCTGGATGATCAAAATGAATCATATTACCTTAGGACAAATTTTTGATAAAGTTTAGTAACTTTTCTGTACCATGACCCCATCTCTAAAGACAAATAAGTTTATCAATTGGGCCATATGCATTCTTTTGTTTGCAAATGTTAGACTATGAGGATTTCAATCCGCACATTGCTGTGGAGTGTTTGTATATGATATTATAAGCGTTGAAAAACCAAATTCAACACTATTTAATGCTCCTTAAAGTGTACCAATTATAAACAAAGTAGCTAGTGAATTTCTTTATCAATTGAGAATAAACAAATCATAAATGAGGTTCTAACAGAAGATCTGAAAAGCCAAAGAGCAAACAAGTATTATTGGATTATTGAAACACTTGTTTTTACAAAATTGTTTTCATTCCATCTTGGCTTTAGTTCTTGTAAGTAAGACACATATAGAGTCACACAAAATCGATTTCATTTCTTCTTTGCTTAAGCTCTTGCTGATTTGCTGTTGGCAACAAAATCTTTCTCACTTCTTCGCCTAGACCAATCATTGCTTTTGAAATAGTCAGTTATTGTTCAGATACATAGCAATCGCCACTTTTTAGCAGTAGCCTTCAACCTGTGAAGTGGTTACGTATTTGGTATATTATTCAACTAATCAAACTATACATATTTGGTATATTATTCAACTGATTAAACTATTTCATGTTAGAAAATATGGAAAAATACATTTTCCATAAAGCAACGAATAACGTATCCGGTTAAATGAGGCAAGTAAATCCATAATGAGTATAAGGCACGAATAATATACTACCGTCACTCTCAAAACATAAGGAATAAGAATCCAGGCTTCCAGAGATCATTCAGATAGAAGATGACGATGATGCCGACGACATCATAATCATCAACATCACCCTCATCATGTAACTCAACGATCTCTCGAAAACCATACTCTTTTTCTTCAAATCTTGAAAGTTGAATGACATAATGGTTTCCTAGGATGACTAACGATGTAACCTGATCCACTACCGAGAATGCGGTGTGACATGACGATGACTGTGACATGATCGAGCTGTGGACAAAGTATACCTAGTTACCATATGTACTAAAATCAATATCTACGATATGCAATGTGTAACACCCCTAGTCTCGTATAGCTGCGAAAGCTAAACAAGGGTATTACTTCATAACACAAAGTAAAAATACAGAAAACGACTCTAAAATGAGACGTTTTTAAAATACATTATCATTCGAATTTATTCATATTATAAGAGAAGAGGTCCCTTACTGTACATATAAAGTTTAAAACGTTAACGAATGATAATATGCATAGTCTTCAAAATGTCCGTTCCGTATGCCTTCACTTGTGTGCTAGATATATCTTACGGACCTGAGATAAAACATGTCGAAAAGTCAACACAATTATTGAATGAATTCATAGGTTTAAATAATGGATAATTAGTTTTCATAGTTAAAGTGATAATTAGTTTTCATAATTAGGTTGAGTAGTTATAAGAACAATCAAGCCTAAACCCTTCTAATCTCCAGCTTGGTCTTCAATCTTCAACCCAACTTACTTCAACCTTATAAACCCTTGTAAATAGCCTTCTAGTTCAGCCCTTAAACACCTTGTGTAACTCTTATTTCAACCAAAGAATCACCAAAACAATACTTTAACTATATTGTACTCACTATAGCCTTCATCTTTCTTGTAAAAACTTGTCTCTTGAAATCAAAACATAAATGATGATGGTGATGTTGAGATGTACGGTTGTGAGAGAGAGTAAAAGAGATACGTGAAAGTTTTTATGTTATCTTTGGAATGAAGTTATTAAGCAAAGGTTTTAATATGATTTAAGTATATAGGTGTCATCATGCACGTTAAGTGTTTTTACACCAAGCCATTGGCTTTGTTGTAGTAAATATGAACGCCACCTCGGCTCAAAGTATGAGGTGGTGAAGTGCTTGCTTTGCCAAGTAATAACTCTACGGGTATAGTTTGGTCCCGGTAATTACTAATGTTAAACCATTAAGTCACGAAATTTAAAACTGTGCAACTTAAAAATGTAATACCTACAAAATGTTAAAACTTATCAATATACTCCAACTAAGTATATTAAAAGTGTGATAAGTCAAACGAAGTGCGTTTATAATGTTAAAACTTAATAACGTAGGTTTGATAACGCGTATTACGTAAGAAATAAAATGCTCACGGAAAAATGGCAAAATGACAATAGTTCATATAAAATATGAGTATTGGTGAAATATGAGTATTTTGAACACATGGACTTATCCTAGTCTTGTAATAGTCGTGAGAAAAATTCACATGATTAAACTTGTGAGAATACTTATAAACGTAATTAAAAGTAATTATGTGTGTGTAAATACTCATCATTTTTACCTATTCTGAGTTGCCAAAACATCTAAAAACACTCAAAAATGCATCATAATACTGAAATTATCCCAGGAATGTGTTTTATATGTTTCAGATGCAAAATAAGCAAAAAAAAAATGAAAAATGAACAAAGTTTGCATAATTGGCAGTTTCAGTCCCTCATCTTTCAAAAGTTGTCAAAACTAGTCCTTGGCTATTCTAAAAACTTGAAAAAGTCACCAAAGGTCCTTTTAAATCACAAAATTACATATTTAGTCCTTTGGAACAAAGTTTCACAAAATTACAAGTTTAGTCCCTCAACTTTGAAAATTGACAAAAATGGTCCCTAGGATATTAAAACTTTGAGAAAAACAAATTTTGTCCTTGTACTTCTCACTTATGGCAGGAATGGTCCTTGGTTGCAAAGTTTGGTGAAATTACAAGTTTGGTCCCTGAAGTTTGCAAAGTTGGCAGATTTGGTCCTTGGAAAATTTAAAATGGAAAAATCATCAAAGGTCCATGTACTATTCATCACTTGGAAAAATTCACCCTTGTGAATACTTTGTAAAAGTTGCAAGATCAGTCCCTGGAAAAACAACAAATTACAAAATTGGTCCTTGTTACTAATTTACAAACCAAACAGATCCCTTTTATTAATAAATCCCAAACACCAAACCCAATCCATACACCAGCCCACCCACTCCCTTGCTTAGCCCAACTCCAACACAGGCCCAACACCCCATCCCTTTTTGATATCAAAAGCCAGGGTCAAACTTTGACCCTGGTCAAATCCAAGTCAAACACCTTCCCCTTCCCTCCCCTACACCACTTGCACCATCATATCACCACCACCCCACCAACCCTGTCAAATCCACCGCCCAAGCCACCACTATCACCTAACAATCCAAAGTGCATTTAATGCCCCCACTCTAACACACGCAAACAGAAGCAATTGGACTCCACTAATTTTGGCGCCAAAAATTATTTAAGGGCTGAGATCACTCAAGACTCATCCAATGGTCAAGATTGCAAGTGGGAAATGTTTAGAGGTGTCCAAGAACCCTAATACAGGGCTATAAATAGAAGAGAAGGACCAAGGAAGGGTATTAGCTTAATTTTAGTAATTTTTATGTCGTATAAGCAAATTTCAAGTTTTTATTGTGTAATTTAGCTCTCAAATAGTGTAATTTCTATTTTCAGCGTACTCTTAAGCTTTTCCTTTAATAAAAATCAAGTTTGAGTTGATATCTCAGTTTGTGCAAATTTTACTTTATTTCAAAATTTTAAATTAGCTGTATTGTTGTTATTATTAGATTAAATGGACTCTTAGGCTCACTTAAGCTCCTAAAAAGCTTAATTAAGCTTTTAGAAACCCTTAAAAACAGTTTAGTATCATAACCTCGAAAATACAAAAAAAAAAAAAAAAAGAAAAAAGAAAAATTCAGAAAAAAATAAAAAAAAATAGAAAAAAGAAGAAGAAAGCTGGAGCACTGTGGATAATGGATGGCAGTGGGTTAGTACTCCATGGGGAGTGTTAGGATTGGTTTTATGGTCCTTGGTTCATGGTATAAGCAGGATTGCACATTGTAAGCTTTTGAACTCATTTCTAAATTCTACTGTAGCATTGCTTATCTCATTGCTTATTTAGCTTATCTGTGTTTGTTTAGTGTCAACTAGTAATATTATTGCCTAAAATTAGTAGTTTGTTAATCTGTAATCATAGTTGCTTAAATTTCATGTTTGATAGTTAAAATCAGTATAGATAGTAATCTTGGTCATTTGTTGTTGTTTCCTGTGTTTAAGTGTTCATTCAAGCTTAGTAGATCATATTAGGTCATTTTGGATCTGTTTCATAAGTTCTAAAACCCATTTGCTTCATAAATCATAAAATAGTCCAATTTTAAGGGGTGTTTGGATCTTATTGTTTCTCTATGTTGAAAAGGTTTTCGTTGGTCATTAGTGCTTAGAACATATTCAACTAGTTCATATCAAGTCAGAAACACCAATAAACCTAGTGGTCATTTGTAAAAAAGTCAAAATAGCTTTCGATTCAAGCCTTTTTGTTGTCTGTTAAGAGATTTCAACACAAACCTCATCAAAACCTTTCACAAGTAGTTGTTCTAGCTTAATTAGGTCTTATCATAGCTTAATTTAACTTATTCAGGTATTAGTGATCATTAGAATATCACAAAAGTTAAACTGAGTTCATACTTTCAAAAAGTCAAAAGTAGGTTTGTTTCAGAATTCCAAAATTTGGGATAATTATTGTGATTTTTGTGTTAAGCTTGAGACCTTGATCTTTTCAGAAGTTAAAGATTGTCACCTAGTCTACAAGTTTCCACAGACAGCTTATTTTTAAGATTTTTATATAAGCTTTTGCAAGTGCTTATTTTGACCTGCAGGGCAAGTACATGCCCTGTGCACAGGTTTTGGCCATATTTCCAAGTTGTTTAGTGACTAACCTAGTGGACCCCACACCCTGTACCTTGGCTTTTTGGAAAGCCAATAAGCTCATTGACAAGACCCAGTGCTTATTTTGTGATCTTGGGCTTATTTGATAGGGCTGCTAGTCCCTTTTAGGTTGACCAATTCCTGAGTGAACACTGAGTCACTCAGTGTGTGACCACAAGTTCCATAGCCTCCCCAGTACTAAAAAATAAGCAATAGGCCCAGCTTATTGGCTTATTGAGAAGCCCTCCAGTCCATCTTCAAGTTTCAAGTCTTACTTTGGACCTACCTTGGCTTCTGTGGACCCCACAGAGGTTCAAAAACCTTTGGTTTGGCCTGTTTAGGCCTTGTGTTTTCATAAGTGCTTATTTGTTCCAACATAGCTTATTTTGAGTGCTTATCTGTTCCATTTGGTTTATTTCAAGATTATAATCATCTGTGTATGCTTAGTTTGTCACTTCTCAGCTTTTTCACAAAGTGCTTAAGTCCTAATAAGCTTTTAAGTTCACTGTTTGGAAAAAGGGGGTGCACATAGCTTATTTTTAAGCTATATCAAAAGTGTTTTCACAAAAGTCTCTGGTTTTTAGCTTATATTCAACTTTCAATAAGAAAATCCAACAAAAAACCAAATTTAAAAATAGTGATAGCTTCTATTTAATAGATTTTATCTTTTTAATTTTTCTTTTCAGCATATTAATAAGCATTTCATCATTTTTATAATTTTCTTAATTTCCTGTCACCTTAAAGTATTTTCAATAATTTTCTTAGATTTTTCTCTGTTAGTTTGATAATTATTAGAATTAATAATAGTTTAATTAATTAATTAGATAATATTAGTAATTAAATAGTTTTCTTAATTTTTAATTAACAACAGTAGGTTTTTATATTTTTCCTAGGTTCTATAAATCATTTAGGACTTTTAGAAAATAGTTTCTTAAATTCTACTGTTCATTTTCTAATTTTCTTAATTAATTTAGTTAAATTAGATTTAAATTAATAATCAAGTAAATAATTAGTAAAATGGTCTAAATATAATTTTTAGAAACTTTTTATAATTTTTTAGGATTCCTGTGATGGTTAATTAGATTTTTAAATTTTTCTTTAATTTTCTAAGTTATTTTTAGTATAATTAATAATTTAAAATAGTTTAAATAGTTTAATTAATCTAATTAGTTATTAATTTATAAAAAACCCACAAAAAGACAAAAACATTTCTTTTTAATTTTTATATTTTCTTTAAGTTAATTTTGAAGTTTAGAAATTAATTTTGCAAATTTTTAGTTTAATTTTTAACCTTAATCATTTTTAGTTTGTTTTAAATTAGATTTTAATTACTTTTTAAATAGTTTTATTAATTAATTAGTATTTAAATATTAAAATAATCAAGTAAATAATTTCCTTTTCATTTTAATTTTTCTTTTTATTTAAAGTTTGTAAAAGTTTCACTTGCACCCCTATAGTTGTAAATTGTTTAAATCTTACCTTTTTCTCTGTCTGTAAACAATTTTGATTTCTGATTTGTGAAATTGTAATCATATCTGTATATTTGTTATTGTTAATTATCCAAATACCAAACAATCAATAGTATAATCATTTCCCAATCATCTTTGGTTACTGTCCTCAGTGCCACTCATTTTCAAAAACTTTTTCAAACACCATTGCAATCTCGCTGGGACATAACGACCCGGGGACAAAACTATACTATCCACGGAGCATTGGTCTAAGCTGTTTTTGACTTGTTGACCTTGGTTAATATTATCTGACGGTTTAGCCCCAATCAGTAATATTATAACGTAAAATAGTAAAGTATAGACCTGAAATGTGCGAGGGCCTACACAATGCTTATGCGCGCGCGCACACACAGAATTTGGTTTTTGACAATTTTCATACTGGTGACATGTATGCGAGCACAAACCCAAAAAAGAAATAAATTAAAGAGAAAAAAAAAAAACTTCATACATCAAATATGAAATAGATGTGGATATAATACCTTGATCTGAGAAGAAACTGTAGTTTGAAAACGATGATGCATTAGCATATGTATGGATGATTTGATCTTTGCATATTTGACTATCACAAAAATGAAAATTTAAGTTCATTGTGGATTAGGATTATCAATGTTCGGTGATGAAAATCCTTCTTGAACCATCGTACATAACCTTTATATCGATTTCTTTAATCCTCCTTAGACCAAAACCATCTATTAATGATAATACCATAAATATTTATACATCGGGTCTGGTTATTTTATGACTATAAGTTAGACGCATGTTTGGTAATGTAAAATACATGCGTAAACAAAAAAAAAACGGCACCTGTGTTGCAGCAAATCTTTCTGGTAATTAACAACTATCTGTCGGCCCGTGCAAAGAAGTCCCATAATAGCAACATCAATGGCTACCTGAAAGGACAATTTCAGATATAAAATCAAATGTAGCTTCATTCGAGACGAACCACATATCGACGAAAAGGTATTTGAGTTTACTTTCTTATTAAAATATATTCAGAAGTTGGTTTTAAACAAAAGCATATAAGTATACAGTATACTTGATTAGTAACAAAAGGTCAGTTTTGGTTATATAATTTGTGCAACTTATATTTTTTTTTTATTATTATTTTTAAAAATTTTTTTTAGTCTTGTTTTCAAATGTTTCATTATAAGCCCATAAGGTGACTTTGGTAATTTTAGGCGCCCCTAAACTTAATTTTGCACTATTTGTCCTTGCCATTAAGTCTATTGTGTTGGAGGTTCTTTTTCCTTAAATGTTTGCATCCTTAGTCTTTTTTTTTTTTTGTTAAATATTAACTATAATAATCTTATAAAGTCTCACGTGCACTTTTTTAGTTATTTATAACAAAAACTTAAATTTCGGGTTGTTACAAGTCAGTCCATAACCACTAGACTAGCACTCACCTTATCTAATTATGTCTAACTAGCCAAATCTCTAGCATTGTCCATACTTTCTAACCAAGGTTCCAATACCCTTAACGCATTCATTCACAAAACACATAATATGATGAAATCAATATAACCACATGTTATAACCAAAGTTACTTACCTCAAATCCAAAGCTATTTTACCAAAGAATGCGAGCACCAAAACTCTTGATTACTAAATACAATAAGAGTCATCATTAACACTTAACATTACTTCGATGCAATACTAATTAAAAGGATCTAACGCTACCCATTAACATACCCACATTGGTTCTTGGCATGTATATGATGGAACCCCTAATCACCAATTTTAACATAACACTTTAAAGAGACTTAAGCCTTATCATCATTATTTTGGTTAAAAACCTTCTTTACCCCAAATCCCCAAATTACCTCATAAACTTTAAGTTTAAATTGTGCAAATACATCAAGATTATGCATCATACTTTGTGGGGAAACATAGCAAGGGACTTAATCCTTGGATTGAAACCTTAATTCACCTTCAAATTGATCGCTAGATCTAGCGATCAATTTCCGAAATGTGCTGGAAGTCAAGGGATATTTGTCTTTTAACTACTGTTTCACAAATGCTACATTGGTCTTTCAACTCTCCCATTTGAAGACTTTTGCCACATAACACTTTCTATTCCCATTTAACTTCACATTTAAATATATTGATTAACAATTTATAAAAAGCCTCAGAACTCATAAGTGTTATAGTCAAACTTATAAGATGACATTCTAATAATAAAATACTTAAAACTGTTTTTGAGGTGTAACATTTATACATTGACTTTTAGAGTTTAATTGGCCCTTGTGTTATGTGACATAGATGGCTAGCAAGGAATGAAATCCTTTTCAACAATAAATTCAAGTGCTCGTCTCAAACAACGAATTAGGTAAAGTTGAAATCTTTTCAATGGATGGTTGAGATACATACACTATTGTAATGATGCTCAATATCACTCATGGGAGAACCAACCGTACTCAATTGGGTTGTAATAGTAATGTGCAGATCCGCATTCAAGTGATGCATAACCTAGTTGATGCATAGATCTAAGTTCATTATGATATTGTTCATTTCCACTCCACTTTAACATTGTTGAAGGTCAATTCCATTGAATATGAAATTCTGGTAGAATATAACGTATTATTCATCAAATATTTATAATAAAAATACAATGAAAACGTAGAAACCATAATGTTTATGTACCCCAAGCCCACAACTGGACTTGTGCTAACTATCCTAATACATCTAATACTCTTTTACAATTCAAGTAGCAAAATCATGAAACTTTTGCTAAATGGTTCGTTCTGTTTCCATCATAAATTGAATTTGACCTAAACCTTAGTTATTTTTGCGTTGTTCAAAACCCTAAACTTATTTTGTTCTTACAAAGTAACATATAGTAAGTAGTAAAACGTGGCCGAGGGGCTAAACTGTTGTAATTTTTAACTATTTTGTGACCAAAGTGGTGAAAGTTTTTAGTGGTTCTATCATCATTGACCATTTTAAAACAGAATACACAAAATGCTAAACAATTTTTTAATCATTGTGCAATTGCAAGAAACAAGTATGTATGATAATAATATGTTACATTTACATACTTAAGTTTCAAATTATACTGCTCACTTGACTAAGCTCCAAGTTCTGCAGCCTTTAGTAGTGCCATTTCAAGTCATATCATTGATTACTATATATTAGGTATCCGAGAGTTGTCCCTGTTTGTAAGCCAAAATGAATTAAGGTCATGTCACGACTTTAACTTATTTTAGAATTATAACTGGATTTAATGAGGTAACTAATCTCGTGCTCTTATTTGAATTGCACTCCACTTTATACTTCATGATTTTAACTCTATCGATAGGCGATAATATATCAAAGAACACAAAATGATACCACGACAAAAGATGGTACCTAGTGGTTCGATAATGAGCGAAATTAAAGTTGGCAAAGACAACAAAGGTACTTTTCACGATCAATATGATTTCGGATCTATAGATTTCAAATATGAAGTAACATGTGATGTTAAAGTTTTATGCAGAGTGAAATGGAATCATTTTACTGTTATTTTGTTTGGAGTATATATAAAGTTTGAAAAAGGTGACCGACACATTAGGCAAAGCCACAGAAGAAGCCAGTCACTATATATTACTCTTATCCCTTTCTACTATTTAAATTTCTATTTAAGTCCTCTCATAACATTGTCTTCACATAATAACCGTAACCTTTCAACCCATCATTCATACAAGGTTATGATTCATTTCCTTTTAGTGGAAGTTGTTACATGTGGTAACAAATGATTACTTATAAGCTTGTAAATTATATTACTTATATAACCACATACAAGAAAGTTAACTATCTACAAATTTTGAAAATCGTAACTAAAACAGCTGGCGTATCGTATCAACTTAACCAGACCCTATTTTACCCTTTTATGAAAAGAGATACGAGTATATTATTGCAGACATAAAACGTATACCCAAATTTACTCCTTTATGAAAAATTGACCTGATAGATATGACCCTCGCTATAATCATACTGTTAAAATGTTACTCGTACTAACTAAACATAATCAAACATAAATATCTGACTCTAAAAGTGTTTTTTATGCAACACAATTTATGTCAGCAGTAACCTTTTTTGACGAAAGAGAGAAAGATAAAACGTAAGTGTCAAAACTTCAAAGGCTAAAACGAGCATGACAAGTACATCAAATGGTGAAGCTTAGACCCTAAACTAAAATTATTCCGTAAAAAAGTAGCAACATTTACGTTGAATAGTGTTTGATACTTTGGGTATCTTTTTGTTGGTAAAGCAGCCTTAAACTATAATATAAGGGCATATTTGGAAAACAAATGTTTAAACCGTACATAGTGCAGAGAATCTTTCACATAAACATAATGTTCCAATCAAACTACATACCCTCGGCCTCCTACTTCACTTCACTCGATCACTCACAAAAAAAGTCACACAGAAAAACCAAACCACAATGGAAAAACTTCTCAAGTTCAAAGTTCACATAGCAGTATTATCTCTAATCATCATCCTATCTCTAAGTATACTCTATTTCGCGCCAAGTTTCTTCAATGTTCTCGCATACTTCTGGCCGCTCTTCCTATCCACCGCGTTGTTCCTAGTCGCGGTTGTTGTTTTTGGTGTTACTTCTCCACCATCAGCTAATGTGGCGGGTGAGAAAGCCGGCGAGGGGATATTGGATTACGTTGCTGGTACAAGTGAATTAAGTGAACCAGTACTACTACAACCCGAATTAGTTGAAGGAAGTACTAGTAATAGTGGTAGTAAATCTGATGATGATCAAATGTAACATCTTTCTTTCAATCTAACTTTTTTAATTTGTTTCTTTCTCTATGGCACTATGTGATGTTTAGCATCTAAATTCGAAGATATTATTTGGAATAGCACAATGTTTAAGCTAGTCAATAATCACTACTTACAAATGTTGCGATTTTTGTTTATTTGGGATTCGGATTAGAATTTGAATTCTTTAAAGTTAATTAGGGGATTACAATGTGCTATTATGATAATTACAATTAGAGATCAATCGATCATACACTCTGCTTCTTAGTTGTTTAATGAATTGGTGCTTTCATTTGGTACAACAGATTGCAACTTCAATTCACCTAGTTCCATTTGTTTTAGATGCAACTTTATGTTTATCTTTAGCTTTTATTTCAAACAATGCTTTTAGGATAGAGATAATTCATCATATTCAGAGTTTTGATGGTGATAGGTCAAATACGTTTCTACCATATATAATGTAAAACAAGTGTTTTGTAAGGTAACGAAACGTCAAATGAGTGTCAATCAAGAACCATTATTATGTTCGTTTATTTTTAAGTAAACGGATTTAAACAGAGGGCGGTACATCCTTTTTATTCGGCAATACGATCTTGTCTATGTTTGTCCATTTAGATGAAAAATATGTGATAACATAGTTAAATTTTACTCCAATTTGGATGAAAAATGTGAGTATTCTATATCATCATAATGTATTTTTTGGCATGCCTAACAAAAAACGAATGATAATGTTTTGTGTTCTAACCCAATATCTAATGGTTCAGCATCAGGCGATGGTAATAGCCTTAATATAACACGTTTAACATATTATTTGGCCAGTCTGGATGGTTGGCAATAGTCGAATTTTAATATTAATGGTGAGTGTCATAATGCACATTTTTAGAAACAGAATTTAATCAAGATGATTCAAGGAACACTAAAATGTTGTGAGAAAAGTAAAACAATGGTTATAATTAAGAGATTCATACAGTAGTTAAGAGATGCATATTGAAGAGATTCAGTAGTACTCCACATTTATACACAGAGCAATTGCACCCCGAACCAAGAACAAATACAACATGACACAAAAGATACAATAAGATCACAGAGAAATCTCACAAGATCTGAATTGCATTACTCATGTTCACCTGTCCTTCCCTGTCGATTGAGCAAGATAAATGTCAGAGGGAGACAAAGTCCCTGACTCATCCACATCAAGGTTCCTGAACTCAGTCAAAATAAGCGATATGTCTTCTTCATTGATCTTTCCCATCTCTTTTAGCTTAAAAATCACAAACTCAGCAGCCCTAAATTTTTGTAGAACAAAACAATATCATCAAACTAGGAAAATTTATTATATTATGCAACTTAACCGAAGTATAAAGCTTTTGAACTTACCCGACAACCCCATCATCATCAAGATCAGCTGCTTCAAGGTCAGCTGCTGTCATTTTTCTTGTTAGAACCCATTGCACCAACGACCTCTGCCTACTCTCTGTATAAAACTGAGCAAAAGCAAATAGCAACTGAGCTAAACATATAGTGCTCATCAATATCCAAAAAATAGCAAAGATCCTCCCAGCAGGCGTAGAAAAGCTTTTATCTCCATATCCTAAAGTTGTAATGGTGGAACAAACACAATAGAAAGCATCAACGATCTCCATTTTCTCAACTGTTGTTAAAAATATGGTCCCGGAAGCTATAAGGACCACAAGCAAGATGGAAAATATCATACACCTATATCTCACTCTATTTTTTTCCATTTCTTTCAGTACTTCCATTGAATTTGGTTTTTGATCATGTAAATGCAAAGCTTTCACCAGTAAGATTTCTTGATTTTCAACCAAACAGTCAGCAGCTCTACTGAGACTAAATCCAATAAGGGTCATACCCGAGAATACAAAAGCACATGAAAGAAGTTTTGTAGTGGTGCTATTGGGAACAAGGTCTCCATATCCAACAGTGGTCATTGTAACAATACAGAAATATATGGAATCGAGTATGCCATATGTTTTATCTCCAGAGATCTGGTTTCTAACGAGGTAGAAACAAACTGTACCAATGCTTAAGTATACAAATAAGTTGATGGCTACTCTCTTATAATGTGGATTGACTTCATCAAATACAGATCTTGAGCCTTGAAGAAAGCGGCCCCTGTTAGATTCCAGAAGAATGGGTTCCGCCATGGGGGCACTTCTGCAACGTCGTAATTTTCTGCTTTTGGTTGAAACCATAGTATCAAGCTGCGGTTTAGGTTCGTGTTGTCCGGTTAAAAGTGGTTCACTTCCCCCATTGCAATCCATTCTTTGAAATAGGAAAACAGTTATCAAGATGAGTAGAATATACTCAAAATTGTATTGGAAGTCTAAGAAAGTACTATTAATAAAACAATTAACAAATGCAACAATATGTACATGAAGTGTTGTCAACCAAGTTAATAGCTATCAAACTAATCCCGACCAACTGTGATAAACGACCAAATAGCAATGTTATAAGCTAATATTGATAGTCCCCGATATCAGGGGCGGAGCTAGTAGGGTGACTAGTGGGTGCTAAGCCACCTCTAATCAACACACGGAGATGTGGACCACTAACCTCCCTGTTATGTTATATGTCCCTCACAATTTTTGCGGTGACAACGTATATAAGTAGCTAGATATTGTGTGATCATCAACTAACTGCTTGTAATGGTTGGTTCATAAAACATAAGCAATATCCTTAATGAAAATAAAAGGTGACACAAAATCAGACTGACCTGTTAAAACAGATATCGGAGTTTCAACCGCTATTGTAGCAGTTCTGCAACTGATTTGTTAACGGTATTTTGAGAATAAATTCATATACCGCCTATGGAATCTTCTTTCGCTTTCAAAACTTTTAAATATTTGTCACTATTAAGTATTGGCACGCGTACAAGGTTAGATTTTTAAAAGGGAGGTGACACGGAGACTGACTTTTATACGTTCACATATTTATTATGTGATTTTACCGTTTTGCCCTCCCAATCCGTTTACCTTCTAAGTTCTATCTAGTTTTTGTAGTACGACCAATGTTTTAAAAAGCGCGCCTACTCCCTAAATTCCACGAGGCTCCAGCTTTTGGGATTTTTTCAGATCGAGGCTCATGACATGTATGAATCTCGTAAAAAGCGTAGTGCCTTGGGGATTTTTGCGCTTTTGCGCCTTGGGGATTTTTGCGCTTAGAAGATGTAACGGGATTTTGGCCTTTTTTTCTTAATAGTAAGATACATTTTGGGTTTACATGTTATATACATTAGGCCCTTTAAGTTATAAAGTATCTAATAACCCTAATATTATAGAAAATAACTAAAAAACACAAAACAAAGACATATACAATTTTGTAATCTAATGTCTAAGAATAGTAGCTTATTAACAGATGCAAATTTTGTTTCTTTAGTGTTAAGTGTTACCAACCAACTATAGATTTGTCGCTTTTGATAGTTGATAGAGATACATGGTAATTTGTTAAATTTTATAAGTCATAAACTCATATATTGTAATGTATATTCAGGTATTTAGGGTAGTTCATGGATTCTGATATGTTGCTTGCTTGATATTTAAGGTTTAAATGCAAGCTTTGTTAGATGTAATAACTATTAAGTGACATTATGCATTGAATATTGATATTTTTGTGTAATTTAAGCTGCATAAGTTATCACATATGTTATATAAAACCTAAACGTATAGTACGCCTCATATTTATGAATCCCGCGCCTTGGTTTGCGCCTCGACTCGAGGCTCTTTGACCCCCTTAGCGCCTTAGTGCGCCTTGAACCTTTCAGAACATTGAGTACGACTAGAAGATTTGAATTGGTGATTTGTGAAGAGGATATGAAATTGTTAGTGACTAATGTAACGATTTATTTTTGGAGATGATTATTGTGGTGAAAATGTTGGGCAGACATTCTAGGAAGAGGATGGTCTGAAAGAGATCATGAACAGTTGAACACTAGGAACGTAGAAAAAAAAGTCAAAGATGAAACTTTGGTAAAACCGTAAAAGACTAAACAAGGTGGGAGCGCACAAACGTAAAATCAAGTACGTACCATTTATGTGGATGAAATAAAAAGGTGAAGTGTAAATATTAATTCCCTTCGTTTCAGTTTTTAATAGAAGAAAACCTTGCAAAGAAACAGTGTATATTTGCAAATAATTATATTTGCGAAATTGTGATTCTAATTTAACCTTTTATGCAAAACTTAAAGGTTCAATTTATGGTTATTGCGAAAAAAAAGTTAAAGAGTTAAAACAAAAAATGATAAAAGTTTAAAAATTAAACAATATTTAAAATATTAATTAAGTTGTAAAATGATGTTACCATTTTTAGCTAACTGTATAATAGTCCCTAATAGTATTTAAAATCTAAGCATTTTAAATTTAAAGAATACACGCATACATTATAAATTGTAGAGATAAGCTTAAATTCATTGAAAAGGGGCTTATGGAGCTAATAACTAGTCATTTGAATTTAATTTGATATGTAGTATATTTTTATGTGATTTTACATTAATAAATTTCAACTCCAATTAATTTGATAAACAACTTTATGAAAATATTAGCTTTAGTTTTCGGTTTATTATGTGAGCGTCACTCCGAACCTACCTTTAGCTCTTAGTATACCCATAGTATTGTTTCAAGGTTTTGTTTTGGGATAATTATCAAAATGGCTCGTTGCTCTGAGGTTTAGGCATTTTTAGCTCGATTTTGAAATATTCTTGATTTAGTCCGGGTTACCTTGGGCAATAAGCATATAGCCAACAACATGATGACACATGTCCTTCAGTTGCCCAAAAATTACAGAAGTTGCCCAAAAAACACAAAAGCTGCCCCCCAAAAGTAACACTTGTCATCATTCGGGTGGCTATACGCTTGTTGCCCAGGACAACCCGGGCTAAAACGATAATATATCAAAATCGGGCTAAATATGCCTAGACCCAGGACAACCGGGCTATTTAACTATTTATCCTTTTTGTTTTCGCATCAATTCACCTATTAGTTGGCAAGTCCCACAATAATGGTAGTTTATTCAATTATTTTGATAATTTTATATGGATCAGGATTTTCTCGTGTTTTAACAAATATGATACGTCATGTAAGGCTGAGCATCGCAGACTCTAGAATCGATCGGACTGACCGAACTGAAGGACGACCAGTCTGGTCTCGATCCCAAATTTTTCCTTATTTCGGCCTCGCTCCGGTTTGATCTTACGTACAAACCGATCAATAATGCCTTCTTGGACTGAACAGACAGAAGGACCGGACCGGATCAACCTGGACCGGACCAAACACATTCGGTCCGATCCTCGGTCCGTGGTTTTGGTCTAATTCGGTCTCGGATTGGTTTGATTTTTGCCGGTCCGGTCCGATCTTAGACCAATGCCAGCCCTAACGTCATGTTATTAAAGTTTATGAGAGGAAATATCAAAGTGGGCCATGTTTTTTCATTAAAAGTTAAATTTTTATTTATTTCTTTTATTTGTAATTGTTGAATATGATATGTCATGTTCATTTGAATTTTAGAGAATCATTATTCACATGACCGGTTATTTCTTATGATATGTCATGTTCAAAGTGGGTCATGTTCATATGACCGGTTATTGAGGTTTTGCTTTGTAAGAGAGACTAGGGAAAATAAAGAGTAAATTGTAAAAACCGTCCCTGTGGTTTGTCAAAATTGCAGAATTCGTCCTTGGTTTTTCATAAGTGTGGGCGGCGTTCCTGTCACGAAACCTTTTGATTATTTTGGTCCCTGGTTTTAACCGTCGTTAAGTGGATTCCGTTAGCAGTTACACGTTAGCCCTTTTTGGCCAACGACCGTTGCAACGTTCATCCTTTAAACTAACAACCATTAATAATTTAATTTTTTTTTGTTTATTTTAAGTTTTTCGATTTTTATATACATTATATACATTATATATATATATATATATATATATATATATATATATATATATATATATATATATATATATATATATATATATACGTTTTCATATATGTTTTATACGCTTTTATATATGTTTTTATTAACACGTTTTTATATACGTTTTTTATACTTTTTATACATTATATACGTATTTATAAAAACATATATGTTATTATTTGTATACGTTTTTCACACATTTTTATATACTTTTTATACGTTTTTATGTACGTTTTTGCATACGCTTTTATATACGTTTGTGTATACGTTTTTATATAAGTTTGTGTATACGTTTTTTATACTCTATATACTATATAGGTATTTATAAAAATATATATGTTATTATATACGTTTTTATATAAGTTTGTGTATACGTTTTTTATACTCTTTATATATGACAAAAATACACCACTGGTCCCTGAACTTTCCACAAAACATCGCAAGGCACCCTAACTTTCTGAAAATGTCGTGTTGCGTCCAAAACATGTGAAATTGAGGCCGATTGAGTTCCTTGACCACTTTTGTCTCGGTCAACGTTCATACTTTGGTACATTTCTAACGGTATAATAGGCAAAATACATTTATCAACACACTATGGTTAAATTAACCATGACATATGATAGTTTAGGGACCAAGTGTGTTGTACACTCTTGTGATATTTTAGTGACCAACTATGAACTTTACCTAACAACCCCTTTCCCTTTTGTGTTATTTGCTTTGGTTATATGCATTAGATAAATAGCTTTGACTTAGGGAAGTCAAACCGATTGAGGTTACAATTTGTGACATTAGATAAATAGGTTTGACTCATGGAAGTCATTACGGGCCATAAACAACAAAAAATTGTCAATAAAGGGGGTGTTTGATTTTTCTGTTACGAAATTAATATCAACTGTGTTTGGTTTTCATCATATTAAGGGGTGTTTGGTTTTTGCCATTACAAACAATACATAAAAGGGGTGTTCGGTTTGTTAGAGTCGCTTTGCATTTTGGCACCAAACCACTGTCTTTGGATTTGTTGACATAAAGGGGTGTTTGTTTTTGGTCATAAGAACAGTAAACACAATAGGATACAGCAAGAAGATTAAACGAGAAACCATAGAATTATAGAATTATATATGCATTATATTGGCAATTAGCCTACAAGAACATTATAAGCCTAAAACAAGAACCCAAAAGACCGCATTAACCTACCCCTGGAAATACCCTAAATTAAGACCACATTACACTAATTATTTTCAGCCATTTTCTGAACAAAACCTTCTTGCATATGAATATTAGCATCAGCTTGACCATACACCTTGATCAAACATGCAAGTAGGTCGATTTCAATGGCTTGGGTTTTCCTTAACGACTCCAAACTGTCAAGCGCCACACCATGCGGTCCCAAAGCTTTATTCTCCTTAATCAGCTCCCTACGCTTTGGTATCATCCTCTTGAGATGATCAATAGCAGCACCAATAAGGTTTTTAAAAAACCCTGCTTCAACAACCTCTTGACCAAACCAGAGGCTCATACGATTATGTAATCGTGGTGAATCGGCCACTTCCATGAGTTCATTCAACATTAGGAAATCTTCTTCCATGGGCAAATGTGAGGAAAAGCTTGTTGATGGGTTATTGGGTTACACGCTAAAGTTAATACCTTCTCAGTGAAGAGACGGTGGAGGGGTTTAATAACAAATTTTATTTCATACTTGGTCCCTAAGGTTGTCTACATTTTCATCATCGTATGTACAATTCCCGCCCAAAATGTAGTGACGTGTTCACAACATGCTACATTGAGTTTACAAGCTTAGGGACCTACGGAGTAATTTGTGAAATTAATTAATTGCACCCCATTAAATCCTTACCGACCCATAAGAAACTCAAAAGCAGTATATTCATTACTTAAAACACTAAACATAAAGACACAAAATTAACATTCGAACTTGCCATTACATTTGGTAACCAACATAGGCATTGTAAAAATTGCAAATGCCAAATAACCTTTACCATTTGCACATTTGAATTCCTAAAGTCAAACTTGCCATTGCATTTGGTTAGCAACATAGGCATTAAACAAAGTAACCATTCGAATCACAGGCATATTCACAACGTTGAAAGTAAATAGCAACATACTCATACGAAAATAGTTGTCTTAGGGTATTCAACCCATACATAAACTAGAATCAGTAAAAGAAATCTACCCCGGCTGTGGGGGAAGCTCGATGGAGTTTCAACAGCCTCCTTGCCAAATCCCAGTTCAACTTGATGTTTTGATTCTCATCAGGAGTCAAATTGGAGTCATAGATATAAATTTTCTTCAGTAAGGGGGAACATGCAAGTATCAAAACCTTATTATGGTTATTTCATTCTATGGTTTAGGGAAAGAACGAAACACCACAGTTTGAAGCTGCCCCGTGGTCATTCTGTTGATGGTTACATCAAATGAATCAATCTCCAAAGGTACATAAGTAAGCGTGTATATGGCCTGCAAAATGAGAGACTATTCATATGCACAACAATTGGAATTTTATATGATGTCTTTCATACATATGCATTCCACTTACCTTGGTTTCTAGCCTTTGCATAATTGGAGACCCACGAATCATTTGAACGATCAATGAAACCATTGCATTATTCCCAAAATCGACCCCGTATATCTCAAGAGACTTAAGTGATAGAAAGGCCACACAGACATTCATCAAGAAGGTACCTTTTTCCAACAACTACAAAAGGACGAATTTCCTTTAGTTTCAAAGCTAACATTGCATGAATGTTAGAAATTGCTTTAACATTATGTAAGTTGAAGTGAAAAAATGAAATAGGTCTTACATTGCAGTCTTGAAAATCCATGGTAAGGGTCTCAAGTTTAGGAACATTTGACAATTGAAAGATATTGGAAGTTGTTATTGTCATAGGATGGTTCCAAATACCAAATGACACATTTAACTTCTTCAAATTGCTAAGAATTGCAATATCCCATAGTCTCATCTCGTTTGTAGTACAACGATCCATATTTAGAGACTCAAGCAAGGGACAACCAGCAACTAAGTCCCAAACTATACCAGTATGAAAATTGACATTACACAATTCTAAGCTGAGTAGCTTTGGAAAACCCTTAAAACTTGTCATAGTGGGAAAAGTGCAACAATGAAGTTCGAGAATTTTCAACTCCTGACGATAGTAAAGTTGGGTTGGCAAAGTAACTGGCTCACCATACCAGTTTCGAATTGTGAGATCCACAACTTCGACCCGAGCTAAAAACAAAAGCCACTCATAAATGTCTTCAAAATTCAAGTCGTCTTGTCCAAATAACATTTGGGGCTCTACGGAGAATACAAACCTTCTTACTGGCCCATTAAGCTGAAGTAAAAGCCTAGTAATATGCCTCCCATCAAAGGTATTTGTTAAATAGTAAAACAAATCCTCATCAACTATGACATCTGTGACAACTGGCAAATTAGAAAGACTTTAAAAACCCGCATTACGTTAAAGTTTAATTTTAATTAAATATTTGAAATTTTTATTTGTAACGAATTTGTGAAATTTAAACCGTGGTTGTCAATTATGAAGTTTATGTGGAATTAATTCAAATTACTGCTTTGATATGGAGTTTATATCATGTGTATTGTTTGAAACGTCTTCGAGGCACTACGTTGACTCCGGCACTAGATATAACCTAACACGATTTAATATTGACTTACGGTTTGGTGTATATAACATTTGAACGTATCGTGGAATTTTAATTATTATGGGAACAAGTTTAACTTGAAGGTGTCCTGTTATTTTGAAAGGTTTTCGGGTTTGGTCCTCGTGTTTCGTGACTAAACATTTACCCTTACCAACATTATTGTTAACAAAGTTAAAAAAAAATAAAAAGTTGATAAAAAAGTGGCCCAAGGCCGGTTTGGTTAAAACACACACACAAACTCAAACAAACACCATCTCTAGTCTCTCTCTCTCCCAACACAAAATCATCATCATCACCTTAAAAAAAACCCTAGCCGCCCCTATTTCCGGCCACACCACCGCCACACCGCCGGTCCCCATACCACACCGCCACCATAAAAAGAATCCCCATCATCTCCTCTTCACGATCTACTACTACACGCGCCCCAAAACTTACTTTTTCATCTCGTTAACACCACTAAATCGCCACCATCTTTTGTATTTTCGAAGTGTCTTTCACCTTTGTCTTATGAATCGAAGGTAAGACGAGTTGTGACTCGTATTTTGGTGAAAACGTGACTAAGGGTCACGAATCTTATATTTTCTTTCGGGTTTATGAATAAAAATGTAAGGATTCAAGTGGGTTTTTGTTAAAATGGATTAAATAACGAGTTTTGTATCTGGGTGTTGTTGGTGAAAGTGAAATTGAGGTTCAACCGAGAGCCCTTGCTCTCGGCTTGTGCTCTCCGAGTGCAAAGAGCCCCAATTGATATTCTTGGTCCTTGATTAGTTGGTATCGAGGGTGGTTGGATCACTATTTTTGCATTTGGATGATTTTTGGTTGTTGAGATTTTCTTTTTGGTTTTTTGGTTTTGAGGCCGACGACCCAAGGGGTCCTTTTGATTTGATTCTAGCTCGTTGGAGCAAGCCGAGACCTTAGAGGTCTCGGGTGGGACCCACACGTCTCGTGGTAAAGTTTTGACCCGGGTTGACTTGGTAGGTCGACCCGTATATGTGGTATTTGATTTGGTTGTAGTATATATTTGTTGAATTATATTGTTGGTGGTTTTATTTTTATTGTCTCATATTTATATATTTGAGTTCGACGTTGAGATTATTCGGACTCGTGGTAATATTATTGAAGTTGTATTGACGAATGTGATATTGGGAACCGATTGTTAGACGGTTACTTAGAATGACAGAGATAGGTTAGAAAGGTGCCGTAGTCGGACCTCATTGTTGTAGTTTGTGATTATGGGACTTGGTGACGGAGACGGATTACTTTTGGTTGAGTTGATTATATTACTTTGGACTCTTGGTTGTGCGAGTCGAGGTCACGTTGACTTTCTAGTCAATGATTGACTTCGGCAAAAAGCATTGACTTTTGGATTTGGACAATGAGCCGAGAAGTGATGACTCAGACATGTGACTCATACCTTATAACTCAGACTAATTAATAATTACACGATTAATAAAAGTCGTAATAACTTATATATCAATATAAACATTTATATAAATATATAAATGTGAAAACGTATATATATTTATATAAATGCGTATATAATAAATAGGAGATCACGAGTAATAAAAATAATAACGTTAACGTTTTATATTAGACTATGAAAATAGTATAATATCATCGGGAACATTATTATGATTTAATAGTTATAAATGGAAATATAAATTAACGCAAATTGTTTGTACGAAATGAAGCAAGCTTTTGGAAATAAAATGAAACTTTGCGAGTTATAAAGTAATCGAGGGCACTTAAATCTAAGATTTGACCGTTTTTAAATGGTTGACTTTTGTGCTTGTCACGGATGTGTGACGTTAATAGACTCGTTTCATATAACTATATAACTTATTCAATCGAAGGATTAAATGAGACTTACGTAGTTATATAAAAGGGGCATATTAACGGGTATTGTATCCAACGACGCCTCTAGGTTGTGGTAGGAGTACGGGATAATAAGCTACTAAATATCTCATGAGGTTTACCAAATTGACGAATTTGATAAGTTTCACTATATATTTAGGAAACTTATTAGACTTTAAGACTACCATATAGAAATCTACGTGCTATGTGATTTAGAATTTGGTATGATCTTGGAATGATATATTAGGTAAATAAATAATGGAGGATTAGCGAGTTGACGGACTTGATAAACTTCGATGATTTATTTAAATAATATATTAGGCCAATATTAGACCTGTAGATCGTTATTATTATTTCTTTCGACGTGTTTTCTTGGTTTCAGTTGTGTCGACCTTCCACCCACATGGATACCAAACGCCAAACTAATATGAGAATAATACGAGAATAATATGAGAAATGGATTTTTGGAAAGTAACAAGGAATACGTTCGGGATTGGGAATATTTGATTTTGAGGAAATGATTCTGAGAAGAGTTTATATTGTTAGGAAGTGCCGAGTCCGTAGTTGCCGTCTTTTGAGTTTTGATACTTCTTGCTTCTACCGGTTTTTGTGCTGATATCTGGACTTGAGGTGAGTCATAGCCCCACTTTTACTTTTGAACTTTATTTTCTATACTTGGGGTGAGAAACGTGCAAATTGTTTTATGTGGACTATGATTGTTGTTTATTTAAAACTTGCTATGCTTATAGAACTAAGTAGGTTATAGCACATGTCGTTTCCTTATGAATGCATGAACATGTCGTATCCTTACGAATGTTGGGCATGTCGCATCCTTGCGAATGCATACTAATTTGATTTGGTTTTGGACTATAGTGTGCACCTATAGGTTTGTTTTAGTGATTCGAGGCCTAGTCTAGCTAGCAAGCGTTTTGCGTATATGTCCACTTGATTGAATTAAGAATTTAAACCTATGATCTCACCAGCGAAAGATGGCTTTTAGCGTGTTTTCTCAGGTAATTAAGTGATGACTTTGGATGCATGGTTTGAAAGGCTTGGCTTGCCAACCTGGTTTAAGGATCTATTTTCTCAAACTCTGATATGTATTTATGGACCGATGTTTACTCTATCTAGGCCTTACTTTAAATAATTTAGGATGAATGTAAACTTTAAAAACCCCGTTTGGTTTTGCTTTACTTATGTTTACTTTATCTCATTCTTTTATGACTTGTGATGGATACCAATCCACGTAGCGCCCCGAAAGCTTGATTAGTCTTCCGTTGTACCAAATTTTGGGGGTGTTACAGATTGGTATCAGAGCCAGGTTATAGAGAACTAGGTAATAAACACCTAAACTATAACCGATTTTCATAGAAAACGATCCTCGACCAATGTCCGCCAGCCCTCCAAGCCGAAGCATCTTTGATTATATTGAGGTATTATGAGATAATGATTTGATATGGGATTTTGAGATGATTTGAGAATTCTGGATATGTTGATTTTGGGATATGATGGCGTTTTGGGGAATTGTATGGCTTATTTGTTTTAGAAATGTTTTAGTAATGCAGTATTTGAAAAATCTTTCTTGGAATTATATGATTGGGACTTTATGATGATTTTGATACGATATTTTGAGTTTCGCGGTTTAGTTGTTTTGAAACACTTACACCTACCCTACGCCGTTGTCACAAACCATGGCCTCCCATACGTTCGATGTTTCTGAGGATCTTCTTGCTGATCCATACCGCCCAGCATAGATCACCATGGCTCCTGATGATCCTTACAGGATTGCCATGCATTCAACTACTTCATCGCCGACAGCAGTTACTTCTGCACCACCTGCTTCACCTACTTCTCACGGACCCTCATCTTCTTTGGGGCTTCCTGGTACTTCGAGCATCTCACACTTCATCAGGCTTTAGCTCGTGTGGCTCCACGTTTTGCCCATCGAGCTTCGACATGCATGTCTGTACGCCCTTCGTCACCACCCATGCACTTTGATGTTCACGCTCTTCTGTCAGATGCACCACCCACATCATTCCATCGTCGTTCTAGATCACCTACCCTATCACCTCATGGTTCAGGTGTTCAAATACGGCGATTGATGGAGTACCCCTCGGATGAGGAGGAGGAGTACGAGGGTGAGGAGGAGGTTAAGGACCCTGAGGAGGGTGAGCAGAGGGATGATGACCCACAGGAAGGTGAGGGGGAGGATGATCCTCAGGAGGAGGAGATGCCTGATGATGATGGTTCGCCAACACATTCAACTCATTCTGCAGAGCCCGATTCTCCGATACATCAGTTAGAGCCGGTTTCACCTGATCACCCATTTTTGTTTGATTCTCCACCTGGCAGTACCGTAGCGTCGGACGCGCCATCTGAGATATCTGCTGAGCCTACAGATTTGGGTGAGACTGGTAGGATTTGGGCTCGGCTTACCACACAGGGCGAGAGGATCTCGCAGATGGCAGATCGGATTGATAGAGTGACCGTTGAGTTTATTGGTGAGTTGAGGGTTGATTTGGTTACTGTTGAGAAAAGGACTACAGAGATTAGGAGATGTATGATGGAGATACATGAGCATATAGAGAGTCTGCAGAGAGGGTTCATCACGGCTCGCAAGGCAGATCGCAAGCTGTGGCAGAGGAACACGGAGTTGGAGAAGCAGGTAGTAGACCTCAAGAGGGATAGTGATACTCACAGTGTCGAGTTGGGATCGTTATGGAGAGAGTTGGATGGTTTGAGATCGGAGCTGAGGAGTCTACGCCAGCATAGTGGCTAGATGGTTGGATTATGTTGTTATGTTGCTTTCTAAACCAAGGAGTGCTTGGTTAGAAAAGCTAGTTATCTTATCTTTGATGTATTTCAGTTGTATGTTCGTATCGTTTGGAACGATTAGTATCCTTTATGTCTTTGGTAGTTGGAACAATGACTTGATCGCTATTTGTATGGATGATGGTTATTTTGTATGATGTTATGTGGTTTTGGATGTTATGGAAATTGCGTTCCTATTTGTTTGATTGATGTCTTGTGGTGTATTGTTGATATTATACCGATGTCTTGGCTTCATCTATCCAATTCTTGTTGAGCGTATAATAAATACTATCGGAGACTTATGAACCTTGTATTGTGTTTCAGATCAATGGCCCCATGACGAAACCCTGTCAGAGCTACCCGAACTGGTCCTGCAGTGACTATCCCTGGTCTCCGAGGACGCCGTCCTACACGAAATGTTGAAACCCCTACTCCCGACAACCTGGACACCACCAATCACAACAACAAGAATCAAAATGCTGATATTCAGGGAGACAATGATCATATTCCACCGAATGTACCTACCGTGGATCAAGCTATGATCAATCAACTTGTGGAACAACGTGTCGCTGAACTACTAGCTGAGCCGAATCACTCCAACAACTCAGCTGGAACTTTTCCACCTGTTCGTACTACTGGATGTAACTACAAGGAGTTCTGAATCTGTGGACCCATTGAGTTTGGTGGAAGTGAAGGAGTGGTCTACTTGGTCAGGTGGATAGAGAAATCTGAGTCAGTGTTCACTGTCAGCAATTGTGCGGAGAATGCAAAGGTAAAGTTTGCTTCTTTTACTTTTAAGGATGAAGCATTAACTTGGTGGAACAATTATCAAAATTCGGTTGGGAGTGAAGTGGCCTATGCCATGACTTGGGAGCAGTTCAAGTCCTTGTTGATTCAGACTTACTGCCCAAGGAATGAGGTTAAGAAATTGGAGATTGAGTTTTGGCTTCACAAAGTGAAGGGTACTGACATGACGACTTACAATCGTTGTTGCCAGGAGTTAGCCTTGCTTTGCCCAGATATGGTTCAAACTGAGACTCAAAAGATTGAGCGGTATACCGATGGGTTGCCTGTGGCTACAAGGAACGATGTGATTACTACTAGGCATGCAAATGTTCATGAGGCTATCACGATCGCTCAACAATTGATGGGTTCGTTGGAACTGGAAGAGGCTGAGAGGGATAAGAATGGAAAGAGGAAGAGAGACCATCACTCTAAGGGTAATGATCACCGAAACAAGCGACAAGCTGTTTCCAAGGTTTATGCTATTGGGGATGGAGATAAGAGTAATCACAATGAAGATGCACCCAAGTGTGGCCGTTGTTACAAGAATCATTCTGGACGATGTACTGTGATGTGTAAGAACTGCTCGAAGATTGGGCACATAGCTAAGGATTGTAGAGCTCGACCACTTGCTATGGTCCAAGCTACTCCTGAAACTATTAGTAAGGCGAATGTTACTCCTTTTGGATGTGGGAAGAAGGGACACTATAGGAATGAGTACAGGGAATCGTGGAACCGAGGAAATCAAGGATCGGGTGGTAATGGGTACAATCATGGAAACCGTGGAGCTGGAGGAAACCGTGGACGACATGACAATGAGAACCAGCGTGTGGAAGCAGGAGCTGCTCATGGGACAGTATATGCAACTGGAAACGAGAGAGGAGAGGACCCGAACGTCGTTACTGGTACGTTCCTTCTCAATAATCGTTATGCTTCCATACTATTTGATACTGGTGCCGATAGGAGTTTTGTGTCCACTACTTTTGCGCCCTTACTAGAAAAACCCCCGATGGCCTTAGGAATTGGTTATGATGTAGATTTAGCTAACTGAAACATAGAAAGGATTAAAACTATCATCCGCGGTTGTACGTTAAATTTCTTGAATCACCCTTTCAACATAGATCTTCTACCCGTCACGTTAGGAAGTTTCGATGTCATCATTGGTATGGATTGGTTGTCTAAGTATCGTGCTCACATACTTTGCGACGAGAAAATTTTGTGTGTGCCTTATGGCAAGGAGATTTTAAATATACAAGGCGATCGAAAATTTTGATATAAATAATGTTTAAAAACGTTATTAATATTTCTCAATAAACCTATGTTTTGATAATCACAAAACTCAAATCAAAATTAAGTCAAGATTAAGACGTAAACAAGTATTTAGTAACAAATATTTACCTCTACATCTAATATCACTTAAGGTACGCATAAACTAAGCATCTTATGCATTACATGATCAAAGGAAACCTTGTCTTAAGACATAACATTTTATAAAATGATATTAACATTTTATATATATATTTGTAAATCATTTTTGGTATTGTTATATTAATCTACAAAGATATGATTTCAAATTTCCAACCAAAAAGGGCAAATTTTATCCAGAAAAACTTTTCCAACGTTTAGTAGGGCGGCCCCCTTAATTTTACTAGGCGGCCCCCTTAATCATTAAGGGGACCGCCCACTAATTAAGGGGATCGGCACGCTCCAGAACAGTATTTTCTGGCCCTTTAAATACTGGATCATTCCACATATTTTTCTCACCTTTTTGCACTAAAAACTTTCTGATCCAACCTCCATTTCTATATCAAAAATCCTTTGATCATATAATTCATAAGTCTTTGTTTCCAAGTGATCCAAAGCTTCATCCACTCAAGTGCAAGAAGAAGAATACTCCTCTGCATTCATTTAATTGTAGTAGTGTTGTGATTAGCTATTTTCATATTGTAGTAGTGTTAGATATTTGTAAAGGTGTTGTGAGAATTTGTTGATTGTAGAAACTAGGTGTGTTGTAAAGTAGTGTGGTAGTTGTGATTTAGTTGTGCATAGAAGAAGGTGTGAAGTTGACAAGGTGTGAAGTCTTGAAGAAGTTGTGAAGGTGTGAAGAAGGTGTGAAGTCTTGAAGAAGTTGTGAGATTGGTTCTAGCTACGATTAGAACTCGACATTTAGCTTAGTCTCGTTAACTTGTGTAAGCCAAGGTGTGTAAGGTTTCTCCACCATAAGGAGTTTGTTGACATAGTGAAGAAAACTCTCGAGTGTGGTACTCGGGGAGTGGAGTAGGGCAAGGAAGGTGTCCTTGTAGCCGAACCACTATAAATTCGCGTGTTGTGGTTTGATCTTTCGAACTCTATCTTTTCTTCATTCTATTTCAATACTTTCATTATTAGATTAGACTTGCTTATATTGGTTGTTACTTGAACTCACTTGAGATCGAGTCGAAAGTTTTATAAGCTACAAATTATTTTGGTAATAAATTTAAAAAGGACGTAAAACTATTCAACCCCCCTTCTAGTTTTCCACAATTGGTATCAGGAGCCACGTCTAGCAAGATCTTTAAAATATATTGTATATTAAAACTTGTAATGATCTATGGAATCTGAAAAATATTTAGAAGGGCAATCTATGCAAAGACCACCACTATTTGAAAGTGATGGATTTTTATATTGAAAAAATCGATTCGAAACTTATGTGAAGTCAAAAGATCTAGATCTTTGGCATGTTATTACTAATGGTGATTTTTTACCTATTCAAAATAACCCCGAAACAAAGAAAGATGAAATCGTACCTTTTGAAAAACAAAATGGTGATTTAAAAAGAAAACTTGCTAAAAATAATGAAGCAAAAATGGTTATTTATAATGCGCTACCACGTAAAGAGTACGAAAGGATCTTTATGTGTAAAACCGCAAAAGAAATTTGGAACTCTTTACTAATAACTCACCAAGGTAATAGTCAAGTCAAAGATAATAAGATAGATCTACTTGTTCAACAATATGAGCAATTCACGATTCTGGAAGAGGAATCAATTGATAATGCTTTTGCTAGATTTAACACCATCATCAAAAGTTTAAAAGCACTTGATGAGAATTTTTCTAGTAAGAATTTTGTTAGGAAGTTTCTTAGGGCTCTTCACCTAAAATGGCGAGCTAAAGTGACGGCTATTGAAGAATCAAAGAATTTGTCAACATTGCAACTTGATGAATTAATTGGAAATTTAAAAGTCAACGAAGCAATTATAAAGAAGGATTCCGAAATGGTCAAAGGAAAACGAGAGCAAAGCAAGTCAATCGCCTTGAAAGCTAGAAAGGAATCTAGTATCGAAGATAGCTCATCTTCCGAAAGTGATGACGAAGAATACGCCATGGCCGTAAGAGATTTCAAGAAATTCTTCAAAAGGTGAGGAAGATTCGTAAGACAACCACATGATGAAAAGAAAACATTTCAAAAGAGTAAGGATGACAAGAACAACAAGAATGAAAGGAAATGTTTCAAGTGTGGTGATCCAAATCACCTTATTAGAAAATGTCCAATGATGACAAGAGATCAAAATCAAAGAGCATTTGTTGGAGGAGCTTGGAGTGATAGCGATGAAGATGAGAAAGAAACGACAAAGGAAGAGAAGTGTCTTATGGCGAATACATCAAATGAGGTACGTTCCGAAACCGAATATTTTAGTGATGAAAGTTTATCATTAGATGAAAAAGACCTAGATAATGAATATAATAGACTATGCAAATTAGGACAACTAGTAATGGCCAAAAACAAATCAGTAAAATACATAAACAATCAATTAGAAAATGAAGTACTAGAACTAAAAATTAAAATACATCAACTTGAAAAAGGTAAAGAAATTTTTAAAGAATGTAAATCATGTCAAGAGCTTAAAGGTGAAAACGAAATACTCAAGGAAGAAATTTGCAAACTTGATAAATTTGAAAATAGTAGTCACTCACTTAGTAAAATAATAAGCATTCAAAGAGTATCCGGAGATAAAACCGGTTTAGGATTTAACTCAAACAAAGCTTCAACAAGCGAGATTAAAAATGTCAAATTCAAAAATGAACTTAATGAACAAAAACCTCTAAAATCTAATCCTAAGTATATACTTATTAATGATAGAAAAATACCTCTTGCCAACAATGAAGAAGTTAAAGCTTTTTATAAACTGTCTTTAAAAATGGAAGTAGGGTCTTCTAAACCTAAGACAAGATCTAAAACTCCACCACCTAGAAAACCAAATAATCCTCATCCTAGGTCTAAAACACCTCAACCAAGAAGAAACCAAAATAGGCAAAACTATAATAACAATAGTAATCAAATGTGGAACTACCAACAAAGCTACAATCCTTGGGGTATACTACCACCTTTCATGCATCCTAGTCAAATGTTAAACATGTTTGGACCAAACAACTTTGGAACAAAGAGGCAATGGGGACCAAATAGCTAGATGAACATTCCTTGAGGAAATCTTGAAGTTTTTCTCAACTTAGAATTTTTCAAAGTCTATATGTCATCTTGAAGATTTTGAAGATTTTTTGAAGACCACCGGGTACGCCATTCTTTCACAACTCATTGCCATGCTTAGATAAATATGCTTTGTTTGATTACGTTGTTTGTATAGATATAGCTTGCTATTTTCCTCTATTTTGTTTGATCATATATATATATATATATATATATATATATATATATATATATATATATATATATATATATATATATATATATATATATATATATATATATATATATATATATATATATATATGCTTGCACATAACCTAGATACGTCATTAGTTGACTTTCTAGAACTCTAGGAAATTGTTCGTTATCGAACCCTTTCCTTCCCCCTCGTGTTACTTTTAATCTTTTACGTTCAACACGAAATTCTATTATGTCCACTTTTAGAAGACTCATGATGATGAAGGGATATGAGTCAAGTGGACTATTATCATGTAAGAACGCCTTCGCACGTGAACACTATGGATGAAACAAACTCCTTTCGCCGACTATATTCTATCTCCGTTATCATCTCTCAAACCTCACGTATCAACCCATCATTCACTCACATATATATATATATATATATATATATATATATATATATATATATATATATATATATATATATATATATATATATATATATATATATATATATATATATACACCCATATTCACATATTCCCAAACACACCTCAAACCCCTCATCAACTTAACACTTTGATCATTTTATCCAAAATTGTCAAAGGTACATTTTAATTATCGAAATGGTAATTAAAAATTGTTAAGTATCGTATCATCGTGCCAATAAACGCTTACGTATTTTTGATATATTATAAATCTAATTATATATATATAAATATATTTGTTCCGAAACTAATACCGCGAAAATTAAAAAATTCAAAGGGCGGCCCCCTTAATAATTAAGGGGACCGGCTTGTTATCGGGGGCGGTCCCCTTAATGTTTAATGGGGCCGGCCATCTGATACTCCCAAATTCATTTTCCATCTTAAATTTTTTGCCAAACACTTCATTTGTTCATAATTCCCTTCCTCTCCTCTGCTGAGTACGAACCAAAACAACCAAAACCATCAAAATCCTTCACCAAATCACCAATCCGGGGTTGTTTCGCAAGGGGCAAACGCTAACCAAACGTATAACAACATCTTTTATAAGTTTTCCAACATACATTTCATCACATTTCATCCAATTTGGTGTCTAATCAATAATTAGATATTTTATTAAAATTTATTTTAATTCGAATTTTAGTGAAATAGAAGCTAGGAATTGAACAACCAAATGCTTCCCATAGGATTCGAATGATGTATTGCAACTCAAACTTAGTATAACACATAAATTTGTCAAAATCTTTAATCGCCCATAAACCCTTGTTGAATTTCATTTTTCAAAAGGCACATTGTTGATATAACTCTTAAAAACTAGTTAAAACTTACTACATTATATTAGTTCAATGTTGTAAACAATCAAAACATATTTCTCAATTCGTTATAAAATGGTTCATGAAGACAACATGGGCATTTGGTTCATGGACAAATTATAATTATATGTAGTTATTTGAAACTCAAAATTAGCTCATAAAATTTGTTAAAACTATTAGAATCAATAGATGTCATCAAGATATATAATCAATATATATTGATGTTTTAGGTTATTTTAATCTAGTTAAGAGAGCATTTGGTTTATCTTGAAAAAGATATTTTGAAAACCAAAATTCACATTTTAACCTTTTAAACATGTTTATGCTAAGTCAAACTCTTATGAAAGAGCAAGATATATAATCTAATATATATCTAGCCTTACTTCTAAATGAATTATGATATCATACTCTTTGACATCATATATTCTAAACGAGTTTAAAATCAAAATACAAGAAACATTATGAAACTACTTCATAGAATATTTTTTTTGGTCGAAGTAGAATTTCGTTCCACACACACACACACACACATATATATATATATATATATATATATATATATATATATATATATATAACATATGCATGATAGTTGTTTTTGTATTAATTTTATTTTTGTTGTTATATTGTTTAGGTGAAAATGCCTAAGACCACGGTTGGTGAGGTCTCCAAATCCAAACAATACATTCCAAATGTTTCTTCTATTCCCGGCATGTCTCCTTCAGTTGCATGTTTCTATCGTCCCATTGAAAATAGAAACATTCACGAAGGAAGAATTGTCGATCCATCTTTCTATGAATCTGATCAAACCGAACGAATGTTCTCCAATATTCGTTTTGAATGTCTTTACCAAATCAACGAACCAATCATTCCTCGTTTTATCCTCGACTTCTATAGCCAAGTGACGGTGCAAACCGATCCCTATGGTCATCTCCTTATTTCCTTCATAATTCAAAATCAATTCATCACTCTTACTCTTGCTTAATTTGGACAAATTCTTAGAATCCCATACAACGGCCAAGCCGTATTCTCAAATGAATGGGATCTTTCCTCTCTTGAAAGAAATCGTCCTCAGGATGGCCCATACTATTCTGAGATTCCTAGTCCTGAAGACATTCGTCAAATGCTTGAACTAGAACGTCGTACGACTAGTCGAGTAATCAAGTCGAAGAATGTCGACATTCATGCTAATCAAATCCTCCTCAAAGACCCAAGCCACGATATGAAAAAGTGGGAAGAACTCATTCGCGAGAATGCGTTTGGTACCGGTGGTCACCATGATCATGTCACGGCAAGCGTTGCCCACATGTTATATTGTGTAGTTGCTGAAGAGAACTACAATTTGGCTTATCTTTTTGTTCATCGAATCATGTCCGCCAAAAACACCCCAAATGCCAATCTTCCTTACGGTATGTTTCTTACACGACTTTATCGTTTTGTCATGGAACATTACCCACATCTTCAAAGAGATTACTACGTGCATATCCTTCCTACTTTGAACCAACTTACTCTTGCTCGTACTCGTCATTCTCGAAGTGACAAAGGAAAATCTCGTGTCCCTTTGTTTTCTAGGCCTCGTGGGTCTACATCTCATCGTGACGATGATGATAATGAGGAGGAAAACACCTCACGTGTTAGTACTCCATCCCCCACGACCTTTGTTGATAATCTTTCTGATCTTGACGATACCGAGTATCAAGTTCCTCTTCCTCATGAACGTACCGATGAACTTCTCTTCACTCGCCAAACGTCCATTATCAACCGACAACAACAAATGCATGAAGAAATTTGAGGAGGATTCAAATCCATTGGAAAGATGTTTAGAAAGATGATGGGGAAGAAGAAGAAGTAGATGGTGTTGATGTATTGCTACTTATTATTATTATTCTCTATTAGACATTTGTATGGCTTGTTATTTGTCCGATTTATTCGGAAATACTTATGTTATCTCTTGTTTATTTCTTGGATGATGCTTAGACTTTAACTATTATCATGCTACTATCTTCATCATATTTTAAATGCTATGCTATGTTTCTTTTAAAAGTGAAATATAATATGTTTGTTTGCATGCATAATTTGTTTATATATATATCATCATTCTTAGAGTATATACTTCTAATAAAGCTTGCTGTAAATACACACTTGAAAAATCACCCATTTCTGCAAATTTTGAGTTTCTGGTCGTCTGGGAAATCACCAGATGGGCGACCCCCTTAATTTCCTAGGCGGTCCCCTTAATTATTAAGGGGGACAACCTACAATTAAGGGGACCGGCCATCTGGAACTGGGTTTACTGTTTTCTTTTGCATCTTGTGAACTCTTTCTCTAGTATCAACTACCATTTCCCATTTTAACCCAACTGATTTTAGAATCTCATTCAACCATTTCAAATATTTACCTAAATCAACCATTTTCATACTATAAATTCCCTCCATAATCACCATTCTTCATCTCATCATTATCATCTAAATCATCATGACTCCACCAAGCACCTCAAACTCCAAGGCCTCTAAGAAACAAAAGCTTGCGATCATCCCTCCAAAACAACTCTTCATTGACTTAACAAATGAAGACAAAAAAAACCCCATCACCTCCACCAAAATGCTTATCTCCAAGTGCACCTAATGCACCATCCAAAACACCTTCCACTCATGGAACTTCCTCATCCTCCATACCCTCAACCTCATCAATCAATGACTACATCAATTCACACTTGTCACCACAAGTATCATCACCACATCCTACACAAGAACCTATCTCCACCCATCTTACCATCTCACTTTCACTAATAACACCACTTGATGCTCATCTCTCATCTCCACCAATTACACCACCATTCTTTGTCAATCCCGTGCCTTGGAGGTTACTTGAATCCCATGGGGATACTTGTCTTTGTTGCATCCACAACCGAACCGTAATCTTTGGTCTTAGAGATGAAATTCAATATATGTTTTCATATATTGAACATTTGCTTACTAACCCACCACAACCACCAACTCCACCATCCTCTCCAATTATTCCTCCACCACAATTCTCACCCATTTCTCCACCATCACCATCATGCTCTCCAAATTAAGCATATGATATGCTTAATAAATAAAGCCTTTACCACCCTTATGCTTGCAAGCTCTATGAAGTCCATGTACTCTTTGCATGATGAAGTATTCTTCTAGTTGTTAGTTTATGTACTAGCTATCCTACTTGTATTGTTGTGTCTTGACACAACTATTGCTTTAATATGAATGCTTCTTCTAAAACATGCTTAATTATATTCTTATCACCTTATATATATTTGCATGTATATACTTGTGCTTCTAATATTTTTGTTTTGCAAAGCATTCCATAGCTCGTTCTCTTGGTGCCCCCAAACGAGGGGGAGTACACATCAAGGGGGAGATATCTTCCCGTCAAATTTTCATGTTTGAAAATTGTCGGCATAACCTTTTTGATTCTACAAAAAGGGGGAGAAGTAAATATAAACTCACTAAAATACTTGTTTAAAATCTAATTTTTGAGTTAATGAGTTTAAGTTTTGTAATCATCAAAAAGGGGGAGATTGTTGATATAAATAATGTTTAAAAACGTTATTAATATTTCTCAATAAACCTATGTTGTGATAATCACAAAACTCAAATCAAAATTAAGTCAAGATTAAGACGTAAACAAGTATTTAGTAACAAATATTTACCTCTACATCTAATATTACTTAAGATATGCATAAACTAAGCATCTTATGCATTACATGATCAAAGGAAACCTTGTCTTAAGACATAAAATTTTATAAAATGATATTAACATTTTATATATACTTGTAAATCATTTTTGGTATTGTTATATTAAACTACAAAGATATGATTTCAAATTTCCAATCAAAAAGGGCAAATTTTATCCACAAAAACTTTTCCAACGTTCAGTAGGGCGGCCCCCTTAATTTTACTAGGCGGCCCCTTTAATCATTAAGGGGACCGCCCACTAATTAAGGGGACCGGCACGCTCCAGAACAGTATTTTCTGGCCCTTTAAATACTGGATCATTCCACATATTTTTCTCACCTTTTTGCACTAAAAACTTTCTGATCCAACCTCCATTTCTATATCAAAAATCCTTTGATCATATAATTCATAAGTCTTTGTTTCCAAGTGATCCAAAGCTTCATCCACTCAAGTGCAAGAAGAAGAACACTCCTCTACATTCATTTAATTGTAGTAGTGTTGTGATTAGCTATTTTCATATTGTAGTAGTGTTAGATATTTGTAAAGGTGTTGTGAGAATTTGTTGATTGTAGAAACTAGGTGTGTTGTAAAGTAGTGTAGTAGTTGTGATTTAGTTGTGCATAGAAGAAGGTGTGAAGTTGACAAGGTGTGAAGAAGGTGTGAAGTCTTGAAGAAGTTGTGAAGGTGTGAAGTCTTGAAGAAGTTGTGAGAATGGTTCTAGCTACGATTAGAACTCGACATTTAGCTTATTGTCGTTAACTTGTGTAAGCCAAGGTGTGTAAGGTTTCTCCGCCATAAGGAGTTTGTTGACATAGTGAAGAAAACTCTCTAGTGTGGTACTCGGGGAGTGGAGTAGGGCAAGGAAGGTGTCCTTGTAGCCGAACCACTATAAATTCGCGTGTTGTGGTTTGATCTTTCTAACTCTATCTTTTCTTCATTCTATTTCAATACTTTCATTATTAGATTAGACTTGCTTATATTGGTTGTTACTTGAACTCACTTGAGATCGAATCGAAAGTTTTATAAGCTACAAAATATTTTGGTAATAAATTTAAAAAGGACGTAAAACTATTCAACCCCCCCTTCTAGTTTTCCACAGAAAAGGTTTGAGGAGCCCATCCAAATTAGCAGTCATCTCTTGCACTAAGCTACCGAAGCTAATGGAAAAAGGATGTTGCCTTTTCTTAGCTAAAATTTCTGAGAAAGGAGGGAAGGAGAAGAAAGAAAGATGCATTGGAGATGTGTCGATAGTTCGTGACTTTCCGGATGTACTCCCAGATGACTTGCCGGGAATCCCGCCCCATAGACAAGTGGAATTTCAGATCGAGTTGATACCTGGTGCTGCACCTGTGGCACAGGCACCTTATGGACTCGCACTGACTGAACTAGAAGAGTTGTCAAAACAATTGGCAGAGTTAGCAGAAAAGGGGTTCATACGACCAAGTTCTTCACCTTGGGGAGCCCCAGTTTTATTCGTAAAGAAGTATGGATCGTTTTGCATGTGTATTGACTACCAAGAGCTGAACAAGTTAACTGTGAAGAACATATACCCGTTACTGAGGATCGACTTCAAGGATCGAGTGTGTATTCGAAGATCGATTTGAGATCGGGGTATCGTCAACTTAGAGTGCGCGAGGAAGATATTCCGAAAACGGATTTCAGAACCCGTTACGGACATTATGAGTTTCAAGTGATTCCGTTTGGGTTGACTAACGCACCGGGAGTGTTCATGGATCTCATGAATCGGGTGTGTAAACCTTACTTGGACAAGTTTGTAATCGTGTTTATCGACGATATTCTGATCTATTCGAAGAGTAAGAAGGAGCATGAGGAGCATCTAAGACTTATCTTAGAATTGCTTAGGCAGGAGAAGCTGTATGCCAAGTTCTCCAAATGTGAGTTTTGGATTCCGACAGTACAATTCTTAGGTCATGTGATCGATAGTCAAGGAGTTCATGTAGATCCCGCTAAGATTGAAGCTACTAAAGATTGGGCCACTCCGACGACCCCAACTGAAGTTCGTCAATTTTTGGGATTAGCCGGTTACTATCGAAGGTTCATTGAGGGATTTTCGAAAATAGCGAAGCTGTTGACCAAATTGACTCAGAAAAATGTTAAATACGAATGGGGAGATAAGGAAGAGGAAGCATTTCAATTACTTAAAGAGATGTTGTGTAGTGCTCCTATCTTGGCATTTCCTGAAGGTAGTGAAGATTTTGTCGTTTACTGTGACGCTTCTCATAAAGGTTTGGGAGCTGTTTTGATGCAATGAGAGAAGGTGATAGCTTATGCTTCCCGACAACTCAAGAAGCATGAGAAGAACTACACCACCCATGATTTGGAGTTAGGTGTAGTGGTTTTTGCCTTAAGGATATGGAGACATTATTTGTATGGAACCAAGTGTGTTGTGTACACTGACCATAAAAGTCTACAACACATTTTGAATCAAAAAGAGCTTAACATGAGACAACGACGTTGGATTGAGCTGCTAAGCGATTATGATTGCAAAATCCGCTATCATCCCGGAAAAGCAAACGTCGTTGCTGATGCTCTTAGTCGGAAGGAGAGAATACCACCGTTACGAGTTAGGTCATTGGGAATGACTATCATATCACCGTTACCATCTCAGATATTAGAAGCTCAAACGAAAGCATTGAAAGCAGAATACCAACCTGCTGAGAATATCTTTGGGATGGCGAAAAATGAGAACGAATTTGTTAAGCGTCCTGATGGAATATTATGTTTTGGAGACCGAAGTTGGGTATCATTGTATGGAGGAATTCGTGAATTGATTATGCATGAGTCGCATAAGTCAAGGTATTCTATTCATCCTGGGTCTGACAAGATGTACCAGGATCTGAAGAAATTGTATTTGTGGCCGAACATGAAGGCAGATATAGCATTCTATGTTAGCAAGTGTTTGACATGTTCGAAGGTTAAGGCAGAACACCAGAGACCGTCATGGTTATTGACACAGCCATAACTCCCCGTTTGGAAATGGGAACGGATCACAATGGACTTTATTACCAAGTTACCGAAAACAGCTAGTGGTTGTAACGATATCTAGGTAATTGTAGATCGATTGACTAAGTCTGCTCATTTCCTAGCGATTAGCGAAGATGATAGTATCGACAAACTTGCTAGGTTGTATGTGAAAGAAATCATTTCGCGACATGGTGTTCCAATATCGATTATTTCGGATCGCGACAGTCGTTTCACGTCAGCTTTGTGGCGATCACTCCAAACCACTTTGGGGACGAGACTTGATATGAGTACTGCGTATCATCCCCAAACCGACGGTCAGAGTGAGAGGCTATATAGACTTTGGAGGATATGCTTCATGCCTGTATAATAGACTTTGGTAAAGCCTGGGAGAAGTATCTACCCCTTGCGGAATTCTCTTACAACAACAACTTCCATACGATTATTAAAGCTGCACCATTTGAATCTTTATATGGTCGTAAATGCCGTTCGTCGATTGGTTGGGCTGAGGTTGGAGACAGCCAACTCACAGGCCCCAAGCTTATTTTAGAAACTACTGAGAAAGTGACTCAAATTCGTGATCGGTTACAAGCAGCTCGAGATAGAAAGAAAAGTTACGCCGATCAGAGACGTAAACCTCTTGAGTTCCAGGTTGGAGACAAAGTGATGCTGAAAGTCTCGCCTTGGAAAGGAGTGATACGTTTTGGGAAACGTGGGAAACTCAACCCCCGCTACATTGGACCATTTCAAATTCAGGAGAGAATTGGGCCCGTAGCTTATCGGTTGGAGCTACCACAGGAATTGAGTAAGGCTCAAGATGTGTTTCATGTGAGTAATTTGAAGAAGTGTCTTTCGGATGAATCACCGGTTATACCGATGAAGGATGTTCGCGTTGATGAGAGTTTGAACTTCGTGGAAGAGCCGATTGAGATTTTGGATCGAGAGATTAAGCGACTCAACCGCAGTCGTATTCCACTCATCAAGGTTCGTTGGAATTCCCGTCATGGACCGGAATTTACGTGGGAACGTGAGGATGAGTTTCGGAAAAGATATCCTAAGCTTTTTACTTCGTAGATGGAATGTTCCGAGAGAAACCCAGGACGGGTTTCTTCTGAGGCTGGGAGGATGTGACAACTGGCAAATTAGGAGACTTTAAAAACCCGCATTACGTTAAAGTTTAATTTTAATTAAATATTTGAAATTTTTATTCGTAACGAATTTGTGAAATTTAAACCGTGGTTGTCAATTATGAAGTTTATGTGGAATTAATTCAAATTATTGCTTTGATATGGAGTTTATATCATGTGTACTGTTTGAAACGTCTTCGAGGCACTACGTTGACTCCGGCACTAGATATAACCTAACACGATTTAAGATTGACATACGGTTTGGTCTATATAACATTTGAACGTATCGTGGAATTTTAATTATTATGGGAACAAGTTTAACTTGAAGGTGTCGTGTTATTTTGAAAGGTTTCCGGGTTTGGTCCTCGTGTTTCGTGACTAAACATTCACCCTTACCAACATTATTATTATTATTATTATTATTATTATTATTATTATTATTATTATTATTATTATTATTATTATTATTATTATTATTATTATTATTATTATTATTAACAAAGTTAAAAAAAAATGAAAAAAAAGTGGCCCAAGGCCGGTTTGGTTAAAACAAACACAAACAAACACCATCTCTAGTCTCTCTCTCTCTCCCAACACAATATCATCATCATCACCTTCAAAATAAAACCCTAGTCGCCCCTATTTCCGGCCACACCACCGCCACACCGCCGGTTCCCTTACCACACTGCCACCATAAAAAGAATCCCCATCATCTACTCTTCACGATCTACTACTACACGCGCCCCAAAACTTACTTTTTCTTCTCGTTAACACCACTAAATCGCCACCATCTTTTGTATTTTTGAAGTATCTTTCACCTTTGTCTTGTGAATCGAAGGTAAGACGAGTTGTGACTCGTATTTTGGTGAAAAACGTGACTAAGGGTCACGAATCTTATATTTTCTTTCGGGTTTATGAATAAAAACGTAAGGATTCAAGTGGGTTTTTGTTAAAATGGATTAAATAACAAGTTTGGTATCCGGGTGTTGTTGGTGGAAGTGAAATCGAGGCTCAACCGAGAGCCCGTGCTCTCGGCTTGTGCTCTCCTAGTGCAACGAGCCCCATTTGATATTCTTGGTCCTTGATTAGTTGGTATCGAGGGTGTTTGGATCACCATTTTTGCATTTAGATGATTTTTGGTTGTTGAGATTTTCTTTTTGGTTATTTGGTTTTGAGGCCGACGACCCAAGGGGTCCTTTTGGTTTGATTCTAGCTCGTTGGAGCAAGCCGAGACCTTAGAGGTCTAGGGTGGGACCCACACGTATCGTGGTAAAGTTTTGACCCGGGTTTGACTTGGTAGGTCGACCCGTATATGTGGTATTTGATTTGGTTGTAGTATATATTTGTTGAATTATATTATTGGTGGTTTTATTTTTATTGTTTCATATTTATATATTTGAGTTCGACGTTGAGATTATTCGGACTCGTGGTAATATTTTTGGAGTTGTGTTGACGAATGTGATATTGGGAACCGATTGTGAGACTGATTGAGGCTAAACCGTCAACTTATATTGACCAAGTAATGGTCAACAAAGTCAAATAGCCTAGGTCAATGCTCCGGGTAATATAAGGTATCACCAGGTCGTTAAGTCCCGTTGAAGGGTGAATTGTAACTTTAGCGTATTCGTGATCGGGTGATTATTCACAGAAAAGGGTTATGATCAGGATTATTTGCAAATTATTGACAAATGTAGCTTAGGAAAGCTACGTGATTGATTATGAGAATTAAGATTACAAAGATTTGAGCTAAAACCTAAAAACGTACGTTTTATTAAAAACGTACTCAGACGAACGAAACGAAAAATACAACTGATGGACGGGAAGGGTTACAAGTGTAAAATTAATATTTTTACAATCCTAATAATTAAAGAAAATTTTAAGAAAAATAAAAACTATTTTTACACTATTTAATTATTTATTATTAATTAATTACTAATTATCTATTTATTAACTAATTAATTAATTAAAATTATTAAAAATACTGAAAAGACTTAGAAAATTAAGAAAAATTTTACAAATCTAATTAACCATCATGGGAATCCTAAAAATTATAAAAAGTTAATTTTATGTATTTTTAAACTAATTAACTAATTATTAATCTAATTATTTATTAATTACTAATTAAACTAATTATATTATAAAAAATAGAAAATGAACAGTAAAATTTTAGAAAAATTTATAAAAATGTTTTAACTAAAATAAAAGCTAGAAAAATTATAAAAACTATGTTATACTTTATAAAATATAATTATGCTATTTAATTACTTAATATTAATTAAAACTAAATTAAACTAAAATTAATTATAAAAACCACTAAAAGACAAAATAAAAATCTGGAAAAATTTCTAAAATTACTTTAACCTAAAATAGAATTTCTAAAAATATAAAAATGATATATTGCTTTTAAATAAGCTAAAAAGAAAAATAAATTGATAAATCCTATTAAATAGAAGCTATCACTAATATTAAAGTTGATTTTTTTGGTTTTTTCTTTTTCCAAACTGATTAAATACTAAAAACAACAACTTTTAATAAAAACACTTTTACTTTAACCCAAGAAATAAGCACTTGGAGTGCTTATTGATGCTACAGTTGACTTTTGTTGACTGTGGAAGGTATTTAGCTCAAATGAAAGAAAGTGGGGTCCACAATGACAAATTTTGGTTCCTCTGAGTTTAATGAACTAGAATAAGCAAGTTTCAGCCAAACAAGAAGCTTAATAAGCCAATAATTCACAAATAAGCTGTTGCTTATTGGATTCTGAGACAGATTATGGGACAGTCTTAAGGAGCCAATCTAGGTGGGACTCAGTGGTCAAAAGGTCAAACAAAGGGTCAATAAGTCAACTATGGTAGGAGGGGGGTTGAGGGAACCTAACTAGAGGGTGTGGGACCCACTGGGTAGACCACAAACTAGCACCAAAGTTGGGTGAGTGGGAAAGGTCTGCTGAGACAGAGCAGGTCTTTGCCCTGCAGCCCACTTCAAGGGGTATTTTAGGTACTTAGAAAAAATTGCAAAAATGCAAACTTTGTGTAAACTTAAAGTTCAACTAGTAGATATTGCACACAACAAATCTCAGGTCCTCAATCACAACACAAAAATCATATTTAATCTTGCCATTTTGATGAAAATCTAAAATTGGCAATTTTGACTTTATTGGAAAACTAGCTCAGTTGACTTTCTTGAACTTTGGTTGATGATTATGGGTTTAAACTGATGTGTTAAGATATATTACAACTAAAGATGGCTAAAAGAACAATTTTTCAACAAAAATGGTGAGGTTTGATGTTCCAAAACTCCTACAGTCAACTGCTATGATGGATTAGTGTGATTTTTGACTTTTGGTTGAGTAAGACCAAATTTTATGTTCTATTTAACCTATTTAACACTACTGAGATATCATGGGACCAAAACAAACTTCAAATTTCAACAAGAGATATGCTTGAAAGCTTGTTCCAAACACCCTTGAAATACACTGATTTTGAGTTTAACAAGGGAAATCACAAGTTTTACCAAATTAACTGATGTACAGAGTTGAATTATGATGTAACAAGCTTATATTAGCACACAAATACCATTTATTACAACTAAAACCTAAGAACTATTATTATACTAAGGTTGACAGTTTCAACTTTAACAAAGATTATACCAACTTCTAGTGAATAAGATCTTAAATTCAAACAATATTACAACTAAACTAACTTAAATAACTACAAAACACTTAGATTATAGCTGAATTCCCAGGATAGACTGAAAAGTGCAAAAGATGAATTTTTGCTTACAAGGTGTTCCAAGGTAGAAAGCTAAGAACCATGATCCAATGACATTCCTATTGCTCTTCACAGAGCTCTAATACCAAATTCTAATCCAAAATCAGCACCAAATCATCTCAGCTTCCTTTCTTTCTTTTTTTTTTTTTTTTCTTGATTTATTTTGTATTTTTGAGGAATTATTCTAACAATGAGTTTTAGATAGATTCAAGAGCTTATGAAGCTTTGGAACTCAATTGTGGAATATTTATGATCTTAAAATGAGCTTATACTACTTTATAGCTTGAAATGACAAATTGAACAACTTAGGTAATTTTTGAAATCTTAAAAAAGGAAGTAACTTAAACTTAAAACTTCATTAATTGATAAAAATAGTACAATGAAAGGGAAATATACTGAATTACAAAAACATACTAGACTAGATAGCCACATTGGCTTTTACAAAAGCTTATATATACTAAAAATTGACCCTCACTGCTTCTCCTCTCTCTTCCTTCTGAATTATTGATTTCCTCTGACTTCTTGCATCTCCCTGATCAAATCCCACCCATTGGATTGGGTGGGAATTATCCTAACCGTTCAAACCACTTTTGCCACCAAAATTGTCAAAGGTGATTGGAGATTGCTTGGACGAATTTGGAAGCAATAAATGCTTTTTGTTATCATTGTGGAGTTGGGGGAGACATGGAGTGGTGAGCATTAATTAGGGTGAGGAGGGGGGTTGTGTGTTTGGTGAGATTGCAGACAAGTTGGGGGAGAAGGAAGGGTCAACGTAGGTTGACCGTTTTAAATAATAAAACGGACGGGGTAACTATTATAGGGGTGGTGGGCTTAGTGATTGGAGTGGGCTGGGAGATGGAGTGGTGGGCTTGGAATTTATGTTTGGGTTTGTTTTTGGTTTTTGGATTTAAATGGGATAAGGTCCGGTTGGTTTTTTGTATTGTAATCACAAGGACCAAATTTGTAAAATACCAAAAGTTAGGGACTGAACATGGCATTATTCAAAAATATTACAAGGACCATTATTGCCATGTTTAGATAACACAAGGACCAAAATTTGATATTTTCCAAAAATATAAATTCCCGGGGACCAATTTTGACAAGTTTCCAAACTCGAGGGACCAATATTGTAATTTCCACAAACATTTTACCCAAGGACCATTTTTGACACATTTTGATTTTCCAAGGATAAAAATGATTTTTTCTTTCAAAATTATCCCACCAGGGACCAAATCCGCCAAATACTGAAACTCTAGGGACCTTATTTGCAATTTTGGATTTTGAGGGGTAAAAGTGTAATTTTCTCAAACTTTTTCACCCAAGGACTTATTTTGATAATTTTTGACTTTTCTTTGCCTTGGGTTGACTTTTCTTTCATTTTAAACTTCCAAGGACTAGTTTTGCCAAATTTTGAAACTTGAGGGACTGAAACTGCCAATTGTGCAAACTTTGTTCGTTTTTCATTTGTTTTTAAACATTTTGCATCTAAAACATATAAAACACACTTTTGGGATAACTTGTGTATTTTGATGTGTTTTTGGGTGTTTTTGGATGTTTTGGCAGTACAGATACGATAAAAATGATGAGTGTTTGAGCACTCATCAATCCCCCACACTAAACTATTGCTAGTCCCTAGCAATCTTTTGAGAAAAACTTGATGGATTTGAAACTCTTTACCAAAAGCCATCACTTCTGGAGTAGCCAGGTGTAAGAACTGTGGCACACCTGATAACCGTGTAATTTTGAGCAAACCACCAGCTGTCAACGGATTTGTTTTGTCTTTACCAGGAGCCGTTTGCTCCTGGACTAGCCAGCATCTTGATGGACCTAGTCGACATCTTGGTGAGCTGATTACCAATTATGGTTTTTCCACGGCCTTTACCACAAGCCATAATCTTGCGGGCTATCCAAGTCATTAGATTTTGAGGATGATGGGGAGTTGAGGAACCATACAATTTTGGGCAAATTACAAGCCGTAAACGGATTTGAGATGTCTTTACCAAGAGCCGTTTGCTCCTGGACTAGCCATTCCCTTTTGTCGCTTAGACAAGGCGGACTGATTACAACAAAAATTTTGAAATAAAATGAAAAATTTTTGAAAATTTTGGCCAAAAATGGGGGTTTTTGGAAGTATTTTGCGACAAAATTCGCTAGAATTTCCCCCCCATACTTAGAAATGAATATTGTCCTCAATATTCAAAGTCCCGGCTATTATGCCGAAGCTATGAACGTAAAAAGCCAAGATTCGAATCTAACTGCGGAAATACCAAATTTACTTTATTTCTATATATACACATTTTTTTTTAGAGCTTATATACATATATACGTTTTCAAATAGCGGGGGGGGGGGGGGGGGGGGGGGGGGGTTGGCCATTCCCCCACACTGGGTGGTAGAAAGTAGAAGGAAATCAGAGATACAGGTGAAAACCCGTATATGTTGCTAATTTTTGTTCATCGAGTCGCTAGCTTGACTCGATCCCCGAATTCAATTGTCCTTGGGGAAAGTTTGGAGATCCGGGACAACCATGGATGGTATGTCCTCTCCAAAGTAGTGCTTTAAACGATGTCCATTCACTTTGAAATTAGGACCGTCATTTTGAGATAATTCGACGGTGCCATAAGGATAAACTTTTGCGATAGTGAATGGACCAGTCCATCGGGTTTTAAGCTTTCCCGAGAAGATCTTGAGTCTAGAGTTGAAAAGAAGGACTCGATCACCAACGTTGAAAACACGGTTTTTGATTTTTGAGTCATGAATCTTCTTTGTCTTTTCCTTGTAGATCAAAGAGTTCTCGTAAGCTTGATCACGAAGTTCGTTTAATTCATTTAGTTGAACTTTTCTATGATCACCCGCCATTTTGAGGTCGAAATTGGCATGCTTGAGAGCCCAATAGGCTTTATGCTCAAGCTCGATCGAAAGATGGAACGCTTTCCCGTACACAAGTTTATAAGGCGTATACCCAATGGGTGTTTTGTAAGCCGTACGGAAAGCCCAAAGTGCATCATCTAATTTATCCGACCATGATGCACGATTTTCACCTACAGTTTTTTCCAAGATTCTCTTGATGCCCCGATTGGAAACTTCGACTTGTCCACTCGTTTGAGGGTGGTACGCAGTAGAAAGACGGTGAGTTACACCGTACTTTTGCATGACTTTGTCAAATTTGTCATTACAGAAGTGCGTATCACGATCACTAATAATAGCACGTGGAGTTCCGAATCGAGCAAAGAGAGCTTTTAAAAATTTCACAACTACTCGGGCATCATTTGTGGGTAAAGCTTTCGCTTCAACCCATTTTGACAAGTAGTCAACTGCCACGAGTATGTATTTGTTGCCGTGAGAGGATGGAAATGGCCCCATAAAGTCGATGCCCCAGATGTCAAAAATTTCACAAACTTGAATTGCATTCTGAGGCATTTCATTCTTTTGTGAAATATTCCCGTGACGCTGACAAGTGTCACAGGATTTGACCAATTCTTGGGCATCCTTGTAAATCGAGGGCCAATAAAAGCCGGAATCAAACACCTTTTTGGCGGTGTAGTTGGGATTATGGTGGCCCCCCGTGGGACCAGCATGGCAAGCCTTTAAGATTTCAGCGACTTCCTGACCATACACACACCGCCGGAAGACTTGATCCGCACATATTTTGAACAAGTAGGGGTCGTCCCAAAAGTAATGTTTTACGTCTTTGAAAAATTTATTTTTTTGTTGGGACGACATCCCTTTCACAATGAAGTTACCCGCAAGATAGTTTGCAAAGTCGGCAAACCATGGGGTAATCGAGTCTCCAAGAAATGAAACTGCATTGAGGGTTTCGAGAGGAAATGTTTCATTTATTTCCTTTTTCTCGAAAGCATCTTGGTGGGGGTTTTCAAGTAGGGAGAGATGATCAACAGCTAGGTTCTCAGCTCCTTTTTTATCTCGAATAATGATATCAAATTCCTGAAGGAGGAGAACCCAACGGAGGAGTCTTGGCTTTGCATCTTGTTTTGCAAAAAGGTACTTCAAAGCCGAGTGATCCGTATACACTATGCTTTTAGTGAGAATCAAGTATGGCCGGAATTTTTCAAAAGCATACACCACAGCTAATAATTCTTTTTCAGTGGTGGTGTAATGACTTTGAGCCTCGGTCATAGTCTTGCTGGCATAGTGTATAGGCTGAAAATGTTTTGTTTTTCGTTGCCCCAAGACTGCCCCTATAGCATAATCACTAGCATCACACATGAGCTCGAAGGGCAAGTCCTAATCGGGGGCAACAAGAATTGGTGCCTCGGTAAGCCTTTTCTTTAATGTTTCAAAGGCTTCGATGCACTCAGGGGAGAAGATAAAAGGAGCATCCTTTTCGAGGAGATGGGTCATAGGCCGGGCGATTTTAGAAAAATCTTGAATAAACCTACGATAGAAACCGGCGTGACCCAAAAAGCTCCTAACACCTTTCACAGTCGTGGGATGAGGCAATTTTGCAATGACGTCCACTTTGGCACGGTCAACCTCAATCCCATTTTTTGAAATTTTATGGCCGAGGACAATGCCCTCTTTGACCATAAAGTGACTCTTCTCCCAATTTAGACATAACTTTGTGTCTTCACAACGTTTTAGCGTGTCGTCTAAATGGGAGAGGCATGATTGAAACGAATCCCTAATGACCGAAAAATCGTCCATAAAGACCTCCATAGTTTTTCCGATCATGTCGGAAAAAATGGCCATCATACATCTTTGAAACGTGCCCGGAGCATTACATAAGCCAAATGGCATACGTTTATATGCGAAAGTTCCATACGGGCACGTAAAAGTGGTCTTTTCTTGGTCTTGTGGGTCAATGGGAATCTGAAAGTAACCCGAGAAACCATCGAGGAAGCAATAGTACTCATTCCCCGCTAATCTCTCGAGCATCTGATCCATAAAGGGCAGAGGAAAATGATCCTTACGGGTGGCGTCATTTAACTTACGATAATCAATACAGACGCGCCAACCCGTAACCAAACGAGTTGGAATTAACTCATTCTCCTCATTTGTGACAACAGTAATGCCACCCTTTTTTGGAACACAATGGATTGGGCTGACCCAAGGACTGTCCGAGATAGGGTAAATCAATCCGGCATCAAGAAGTTTTAAAACCTCTTGTTTGATAACCTCGTGAATTTTTGGATTTACCCTTCTTTGTTGTTGGACTGCAGGTTTGAAGTCGTCCTCCATTAAAATCTTGTGTGTACAAAATTCAGGGTCAATGCCCTTGATGTCGGAGAGTCACCAAGCAATTGCTTGTTTATGAGACTTCAAAACCTTTATAAAAGCAGCCTTTTTCACATCACTTAAGTCTTTGGCAATTATGACGGGTAATTTATCATCACCCTCCAGAAATGCATATTCAAGATGAGGCGGCAAGTCCTTAAGTTCAACCTCAGGGAAGTCATCAGTTTTCTCAACATTTTTGACCTCCTGTTTATGAAGTTGTTGTGGTAGAACTGGAAGATGAGAGGGATCCTCGTTTAACAATTTTTCAAGCAGGAGAATATCCCTCTCGAGATCGATCTCTTGGTTATCGACTCCATCGGGAATCGAATCACTTTTGAGAAACGCCTCCATTTCTTCTAAGATGAAGTCACTTCCCTCAAACGGAGTGAGGGAAGGAGAAGAATTTGCAATGATGGGGTGAGAAGACTGAGTGAGTTTTTCACTCGAAGACTCATCAATGAAACCTAAAATCCCTTGAGCATACTCCTCAGCAGCAACATCGATGACATCAATTTGATTCACCGACTCACAATCATAGTTGGAGGAGTATCTCGAAGTTTGATTTAGGTTGAAGGTTATGGCTTCCGTTCCAACACGTAATGTGATCTCATGCTCAAATACATCGATAAGAGCGCGCCCAGTTCTAAGGAATCCCCGCCCAAGAATGAGGGGGACCCTTGAATCGGCATCAAAGTCAACAATCACAAAATCTGCCGGAAAATGGAACTTCCCCACTTTAACGAATACGTCCTCGGCAATGCCAATGGGACGAGAAATCGAACGATCGGCAAGCTCTAAAGTCATGCACGTGGGGGTAAGTTCGGGAAGAGAGAGTTTCTTCCACACAGAATATGGCATTAGGTTAATGCTAGCACCTAGATCGGCCAAGGCGAAGCAATCAACCATACCCGGGAAAGTACAAGGAATTAGAAATTTCCCGGGATCTCCAAGATTTTCAGGAAGCTTTTTCAAAAGAACTGCAAAACAGTTCTCATTCAAAGGAGTTCTGCCATCTCAAAGAGTTTCGCTTTATTACTCAACAGATTTTCGATTGTCGATGCAAACTTGGGCATCAAGAGAATAGCATCCGCGAAGCTGATATCAAAATGCAAATCTTGGAAGACTTGGAAAAATTTATCCATTTGGTGATTAGCTTTTTCGCGGAGCTTTTGTTCACTGAGACGTGATGGATAGGGAATAGAAGTTTTGGATTTAGGGTTGTCCACTGGAGTTTCTGGTGGTTCAAATAAAACTCCAGGCTTACATCTGGTTTCAGGAATAACCTGAGGTTGGACGTGTGCTGTACTTCAGCGGCGCCATTTTGATTTTGTGTTTTTGATAGTGTATAGTTTTTAACCGAAGAAACACTCGTGAAAGTGTGTTCCCCAGGTCGTTATGTCCCAACGAAGGTAAGACGGCGATTGAGTCGGCTTGAGTCGCGTGATTGTGACATGAATGAGAAAATATAATTGTGAATTTTTGGAGTTTTTAATCTAAAAGAAATGAAATAGCAATAAAAAAACAATAAAACAATAAGAGTTTTAAAATAAGAAAGAAAAATAAGACGGGAAAAGATTTTTAAAAACAATTATGTTTTAAAACGCAGTTAAAGTAAAAAGAAACAATAAAACGACACAAAGGAAATAAACAAATAAAACAAACTTTGGATAAAATAACTAAAGAAAACGAGATTTGAAACGCGAAAAGAAATTAAGACGGGAAATGAATTTAAAAACAATATGTTTGCTAAGCGACGTGAACAAGTTCATCAAGTGTGGATCAAAGATTGACGACGAATTATTTTCTTTAAACAAGACTATTTTCTCACAACGTTGGTTTATTTTGAAAATAATCCTTTAAAAAAGAAAATAATTACTAGATGTGTAATTTGATTATTCTCCGGCTTTCAAATAATAAAACTACGAATCTAAATAATCAAAACAAATTATTAATCACAATCTTCTTTTATGTCCACACTTAACTCACAAATTCGTGCCACTAAGCAAACAAAAAAATAAACTACTCGAAACTCATATTAATAAAATAAAGTTACTTGATAAAATAAAAAGACTCGATAAAAGAAACAAAATAGATATGCCAAAATAAAATTCGGCAGAGTTTCGCCTAAGCATAAAGAATAAGAGAACCTCACTCGATAAACGATGAGGTAATGATTATCTAACTTGATAATCTTGGCTAACTCGCCAAAAAAAATGAAACTCGGTACGTAAAAGTTGGCACCTAACTCGGTATGTTAAAGTTGGTTTCAAACTCGGTATGTAAAAGTGGCACCTAACTCGGTATGTAAAAGTGGCACCAAACTCTATATGTAAAGTTGCACCTAACTCTATATGTAAAGTTGACACCTAACTCTATATGTAAAGTTTTTTTTTCTCTAACTCGATGTGTTTTGTCTTGAAAATGTAACTCGATATGTATATATATATATATATATATATATATATATATATATATTTAAACTCGAAACTTTTTTTTTAAAAGTAAATCAAACTCGGTAAAAAAAAATTATAATCCTAACTCGATAAATAAAAAAATAAACTAGATAAAATTTTTAACAAAACACTATTTTGATCCAAAATAAAGCCTAAAAACTAATGTTTTTCACCAAATTTATTACTAAACCAACTAGTTTAACCATAAACTTTAAATCCCACCAATAAAAACAAGATTTTAACAACTAAAAATTAAAGATTTTTAGAAAGATAAAGCTAGAGAGAGAAAGTAAAATAAAACTTAACTTCATAAAAATAAAACTACACTACTCCTACTACTATGAGGATCAACCCTCAACAACCCCAAGACTAACCCTAAAACTAACCCTTAAACTAACCAACCTTCCAAATGAGGCTTACATCTCTATTTATAGGCTAGGGGCTAGGGCTTCTCTAATCTTTTACATTGTTGCATAATTAGCCCCTAGACCTTTACAAAACATGAAAAACTACTTAAAACATATTAAAACGCTACAAATGCAACTAAATACTACACTTAACGATCTTGTAACTTGGAGGAGTTGAGTTGACTTTTCTTCCAAAGTTCTTCAAAGGACCAAAGTTGACAACTTGCAGAAACTTGGAGGGCCATTATTGTAGAGGTCTTCATATTTCAACTAAGAGTCTCTTTTGTTATTTTCTGAATCTCTAAGGATTACTTTTGTCATTTTGGGCTTTTCTTGGATAAATTTCTTCCTTGGCTTCGGCTTTTTACCTTTTTCCAATCTCGTGCTCGTTTTTGTCGGTTTTTTGCTTGTTTTGTCCATTTTTCACATATCCGTACCTGCACATACACAAATACAAAAACATACATTCTCTTAGCATATTTGGTTAGTATTTGGTGTATTTGGTCTGATTTAAGGTCTAAAAAGGATGTGTAAATAAGCATACATCAAAATCCCCCAGACTAAGGTATTGTCGTGCCCTCACGCAATGTCATCACCTCACGCTTAAGAGTTAAATAATTTCAAAACCTCTCTTTACTGACGTTGTAAAGTAGCAATGACTTTCAAGAGAAATATTAAAATCATTTATTCTCAAAAACGCTCCGTTTTCCGATTTTCAGGAATAGCACTACAACTACTCTTTTTGTATTTTTTCATTTATATATGTGACGGTTTGCCTTGACTTTCATTATCAATTCTTATCTGTTGATAACTTTCAGGGTCAACGAGTAGAAACACTTCTCACAGAGAAGAGACCGTACGGATAAAAATCGTTATCCTTGATTTTTCACAAGCTCCCAAACTAAGCGTAAAATCAAGATCATTGTTTATCAGAAGTTAGATGCTAACACTGCCCACAAAAGTTACTTGTGTATTACCTCTTGTCCCCAGGTCCTAAGTTTTTTTATCTAAAGATTTTAATTTGTGAGAAATGAATTGCTTCATATTTTCTCGTTTCGATATTTGTTAGTCCGATAGTGATACCTAAGTTAAAACGATAAGTAGTTATTCATTTTCTCTTAAGAACCACTGCAATAGAAATTCGGTCCACATCAAGGAATTTGGGGGTACATACAATATCAAAGATATAAGTTGCGGAGTACAATCACGTGCACCTCATGTGACTGATTACTAATCACTTATCACATGCACCTCACGCGCCAACAACTTATTTACATACATAAGCTCTTATTCGATAATACTTCAACTTTCATACTTTTCATTTTTCACTTTTTTTCACTTTTCTCATATTTTTCATACTTTTCTCGATTTTTTCTCATACATCAATGGAGGCTTATTGGGTAGCTCCAAAACCATATAGATAATCAACTTTTGACTTTTGATTTTTCTCATTTTTGCTCTTATTTTTGATGTTCCTTGATATGTACCCAACTTCTAAAGCAAAAATTCTCTTTAGAAAACAAAGAACTAAATATTATTCAAACCGAAATACCACTAATTAACCTAGAACATCTATTATATATGGGTGACGTTTCTGATGGGAACAAGGAGGCCACAAGTACCTCTCGTGGGTTTTTTAAATCCCAGTAATGCGATCCGTGTATAGCATGAAACTTCTAAATAAACTCTATCATTCCTTGATCTCCGCAAATTTAAAATCTCAAATAATGAGATCCGCGGATGCTTAGCCATAATCTTTTGATTATATTGGTTAAGGGAGACGAGCTAGGGCTCAACACGCCCGGTCAAGTCGAAACATTTATTTCTACTCTCGCCGATAGGAAAGTCAAAACAAGGTGTCAAAACTTATTATTCATATCATATATATATTTATTTATTTATTTTTTTTCATTTTTTTTTTCTTTTTCATTTTTTTTTTTTTTTTTTTTTTTGAATTATAAAGCGGTGACAAGAATTAAAATTTTTGGTGGAAAAACGGAGTTGCGTAAGTTAACAGCTCAGACGATGCTACAGGTCAAATCGAATAGAAGATTCACCCCCCCCCCCCCCCCCCAGACTAAAGTGAAACATTGTCCTCAATGTTTTAAGGGTAAAGGTAATCCTACGAAATATCTAAGGCCGTTTATTAAGTATGCCAAGAGATAAACGTTAGTCGATAAGATTTTGGATATGGTGAATTTCCGAAAGAGCAGCGAAGGATGAGACTCGAGTGGAGAGAACTACAAACCACGAGCACGAGAGTCCTCAATCTTCGGGGAAATTCCTGAACATTCATAAACAACCACGAAAACACGAGATTGGAAAGGGTCGCCCCCCTCACGTCACGTTATTAAAGAAAATAGAAAATTAAGAAGATGAAATGGATAAGCATGGGGTGCCTCCCACGAAGCGCTTGTTTTTGTTAACCGAGTCACATGAGCTTGACTCGATCCCCGAATTAATCCGTCCTTGGGGAGAGCAGATAGAATGGACAACCGGCATAAACGGAGATGCCGGGGTCAAAGACGGTATCCTCACTCCCGGTGGAGTGGAAAAGAGAAGAAATGAGGGGATAAGTAAAGAACGGATAAAACACCCAGATGATAAAAGCAAATTCAAGTTCAGAATCATGGGTGGGTTGGGTGGGTAAAATATCAAGCACAGGAACATCATGTTCAGAAATCTCGTCCACCACTTCAAAAATATCTTCATTCGTATCTGATTCAAGAACTACATCCGGTGGTTTCGCGGGTGGACGAAAAGAAGGTAAATCGAAAAGAATATTTCTTTGAACGTCATTCTCGTCATTCTCAATACCCGGTGGTATCGAGTCATCCGCAACAAGAAATTGGTCAACATCCTCTAAAAGAGGGTCACGTGACGGATTATCGGAAATAAGCTCATAATCAATTTCAAAATCAAAACGCTCATAATCCGGAAGAGAGAAAGCATGAATAGTGGGATTGCCACTACTCGTCTCTTCAAATCGAAAAATTTCAAGCTCGGGTAAGAAATCACTATCCATATTGGGGATAGGAGAAGAAATCGGAGGATCATTCAACGCCTCGATCTTAGAGATAAGAAGATAAACTTTGGATAATTTCTCACGAAGAGCTTCATCTTGAATTTCAATGTCAACTTCTTCATCATTCTCTTCTTTTAAGCTGACGGGCTCAGAAGGTAACTCCTCAATGTAATCGATATCTCCACAAGATAAAGAAGTACAATCATCGTCGGAATCAGAATGATTATTAGCAAGACAAGCCTCGATCTCATCTAAAAAGACATTGCTCCTCTCAACTGGTTCTAGAGAAGGATGGAAAGAGTCGGAAATGAGAGGATCAGAGGATGGAGTGGGATTGCCACTCGGAGATGAATCTGAAATCTCAAGAACGTCTACGTCGACCTTTTTATTAGCATATAAAGCTCGGATATTCTTCATCTGCTCTTCTGCTAATAATTCTGCAATACTCTTTTCTTCTTCGACGGGTGTGGTTTCAGCAGATGAAGTGTAAATACCCCCAATTTGGATGGAATCCTCATCATCGTCGTCATCGTAAATAAAAGTCTTTCGTAATTTAGCCTCTCTTTCCTCGACAAGTAATTCTTCCATGGACTTCTCATTGGGATCGGGAGTATATGTAATACGATTAGCCATGAACTCTCGTACCATTGCAGTAAGGGATTTCATTTCATCAATAACTTCATTTGAAACTTGAACCATGTCGGGAGTTTGTGGGGGTTGGTTAAAACCATGAGAATCGTAACATGAATTCGGCTCATAACAAAAAATTTCAAACGATCCCCCACAATTTTCAAAATTAGATAAACTTTGGAACGAATTATCATTGAAATAAGGTACTTGCTCATAAGAATTGAAATCGTTGTGATAATAATTGGAAAAGTTTGGATCATGATCGGAGGTGAATGTGGGTTCAGCTTTTGAAGCATAACACATACAAAATCCATGAGTAAATCCACATTCTTTGCAAATTTGTTGATTAAATGAATCGGGCTGAGGTGGGTAGTCGGAAAATTTTGGACAGTTGTTGTACGTATTTGAATCGCAAAACCAACAACTTCCGTCTCGAATATCGTTACCACACCGTCCGCATGTACACCAAACACATGAATATCCGAAGAACGGTTCCCCACATTTAAAACAAGTCGGATCCATAAGAATTATTGGTTTAGAGGGTTAATGAAGAAGAATTAAATGATAAGAATATACGAAGATTATTTTTGGTTTTTTAATTATTTGAAAAAGAAAATCAAAAGTAGAAAAGGATTTTTTTTTTTTTTTTTTTTTTTTTGAGAATATTTACAAAAATCGATAACTTCTCTGGAGAATGGTCTTCAAATCACCAACAAACGATACAAGTACGACGCTCTCGTTTCAAACCTTCCCCGGCAGCGGCGCCAAAAATTGATTGAGGCTAAACCGTCAACTTATATTGACAAAGTAATGGTCAACAAAGTCAAATAGCCTAGGTCAATGCTCCAGGTAATATAAGGTATCACCAGGTCGTTAAGTCCCGTTGAAGGGTGAATTGTAACTTTAGCGTATTCGTGATCGGGTGATTATTCACAGAAAAGGGTTATGATCAGGATTATTTGCAAATTATTGACAAATGTAGCTTAGGAAAGCTACGTAATTGATTATGAGAATTAAGATTACAAAGATTTGAGCTAAAACCTAAAAACGTACGTTTTAATTAAAAACGTACTCAGACGAACGAAACGAAAAATACAACTGATGGACGGGAAGGGTTACAAGTGTAAAATTAATATTTTTACAATCCTAATAATTAAAGAAATTTTAAGAAAAATAAAAACTATTTTTACACTATTTAATTATTTATTATTAATTAATTACTAATTATCTATTTATTAACTAATTAATTAATTAAAATTATTAAAAATACTGAAAAGACTTAGAAAATTAAGAAAATTTTTACAAATCTAATTAACCATCATGGGAATCCTAAAAATTATAAAAAGTTAATTTTATGTATTTTTAAACTAATTAACTAATATTAATCTAATTATTTATTAATTACTAATTAAACTAATTATATTATAAAAAATAGAAAATGAACAGTAAAATTTTAGAAAAATTTATAAAAATGTTTTAACTAAAATAAAAGCTAGAAAAATTATAAAAACTAGGTTATACTTTATAAAATATAATTATGCTATTTAATTACTTAATATTAATTAAAACTAAATTAAACTAAAATTAATTATAAAAACCACTAAAAGACAAAATAAAAATCTGGAAAAATTTCTAAAATTAATTCAACCTAAAATAGAATTTCTAAAAATATAAAAATGATATATTGCTTTTAAATAAGCTAAAAAGAAAAATAAATTGATAAATCCTATTAAATAGAAGCTATCACTAATATTAAAGTTGATTTTTTTGGTTTTTTCTTTTTCTAAACTGATTAAATACTAAAAACAATAACTTTTAATAAAAACACTTTTACTTTAACCCAAGAAATAAGCACTTGGAGTGCTTATTGATGCCACAGTTGACTTTTGTTGACTGTGGAAGGTATTTAGCTCAAATGAAAGAAAGTGGGGTCCACAATGACAAATTTTGCTTCCTCTGAGTTTAATGAACTAGAATAAGCAAGTTTCAGCCAAACAAGAAGCTCAATAAGCCAATAATTCACAAATAAGCTGTTGCTTATTGGATTCTGAGACAGATTATGGGACAGTCTTAAGGAGCCAATCTAGGTGGGACCCAGTGGTCAAAAGGTCAAACAAAGGGTCAATAAGTCAACTATGGTAGGAGGGGGGTTGAGGGAACCTAACTAGAGGGTGTGGGACCCACTGGGTAGACCACAAACTAGCACCAAAGTTGGGTGAGTGGGAAAGGTCTGCTGAGACAGAGCAGGTCTTTGCCCTGCAGCCCACTTCAAGGGGTATTTTAGGTACTTAGAAAAAATTGCAAAAATGCAAACTTTGTGTAAACTTAAAGTTCAACTGGTAGATATTGCACACAACAAATCTCAGGTCCTCAATCACAACACAAAAATCATATTTAATCTTGTTATTTTGATGAAAATCTGAAATTGGCAATTTTGACTTTATTGGAAAACTAGCTCAGTTGACTTTCTTGAACTTTGGTTGATGATTATGGGTTTAAACTGATGTGTTAAGATATATTACAACTAAATATGGCTAGAAGAACAATTTTTCAACAAAAATGGTGAGGTTTGATGTTCCAAAACCCCTACAGTCAACTGCTATGATGGATTAGTGTGATTTTTGACTTTTGGTTGAGTAAGACCAAATTTTATGTTCTATTTAACCTATTTAACACTACTGAGATATCATGGGACCAAAACAAACTTCAAATGTCAACAAGAGATATGCTTGAAAGCTTGTTCCAAACACCCTTGAAATACACTGATTTTGAGTTTAACAAGGGAAATCACAAGTTTTACCAAATTAACTGATGTACAGAGTTGAATTATGATGTAACAAGCTTATATTAGCAAACAAATACCATTTATTACAACTAAAACCTAAGAACTATTATTATACTAAGGTTGACAGTTTCAACTTTAACAAAGATTATACCAACTTCTAGTGAATAAGATCTTAAATTCAAACAATATTACAACTAAACTATCTTAAATAACAACAAAACACTTAGATTATAGCTGAATTCCCAGGATAGACTGAAAAGTGCAAAAGATGAATTTTTGCTTACAAGGTGTTCCAAGGCAGAAAGCTAAGAACCATGATCCAATGACATTCCTATTGCTCTCCACAGAGCTCTAATACCAAATTCCAATCCAAAATCAGCACCAAATCATCTCAGCTTCCTTTCTTCTTTATTTTTTTTATTTTTCTTGATTTATTTTGTATTTTTGAGGAATTATTCTAACAATGAGTTTTAGACAGATTCAAGAGCTTATGAAGCTTTGGAACTCAATTGTGGAATATTTATGATCTTAAAATGAGCTTATACTACTTTATAGCTTGAAATGACAAATTGAACAACTTAGGTAATTTTTGAAATCTTAAAAAAGGAAGTAACTTAAACTTAAAACTTCATTAATTGATAAAAATAGTACAATGAAAGGGAAATATACTGAATTACAAAAACATACTAGACTAGATAGCCACATTGGCTTTTACAAAAGCTTATATATACTAAAAATTGACCCTCACTGCTTCTCCTCTCTCTTCCTTCTGAATTATTGATTTCCTCTGACTTCTTGCATCTCCCTGATCAAATCCCACCCATTGGATTGGGTGGGAATTATCCTAACCGTTCAAACCACTTTTGCCGCCAAAATTGTCAAAGGTGATTGGAGATTGCTTGGACGAATTTGGAAGCAATAAATGCTTTTTGTTATCATTGTGGAGTTGGGGGAGACATGGAGTGGTGAGCATTAATTAGGGTGAGGAGGGGGGTTGTGTGTTTGGTGAGATTGCAGACAAGTTGGGGGAGAAGGAAGGGTCAACGTGGGTTGACCGTTTTAAATAATAAAACGGACGGGGTAACTATTATAGGGGTGGTGGGCTTAGTGATTGGAGTGGGCTGGGAGATGGAGTGGTGGGCTTGGAATTTATGTTTGGGTTTGTTTTTGGTTTTTGGATTTAAATGGGATAAGGTCCGGTTGGTTTTTTGTATTGTAATCACAAGGACCAAATTTGTAAAATACCAAAAGTTAGGGACTGAACATGGCATTATTCAAAAATATTACAAGGACCATTATTGCCATGTTTAGATACCACAAGGACCAAAATTTGATATTTTCCAAAAATATAAATTCCCGGGGACCAATTTTGACAAGTTTCCAAACTCGAGGGACCAATATTGTAATTTCCACAAACATTTTACCCAAGGACCATTTTTGACACATTTTGATTTTACAAGGATAAAAATGATTTTTTCTTTCAAAATTATCCCACCATGGACCAAATCTGCCAAATACTGAAACTCTAGGGACCTTATTTGCAATTTTGGATTTTGAGGGGTAAAAGTGTAATTTTCTCAAACTTTTTCACCCAAGGACTTATTTTGATAATTTTTGACTTTTCTTTGCCTTGGGTTGACTTTTCTTTCATTTTAAACTTCCAGGGACTAGTTTTGCCAATTTTGAAACTTGAGGGACTGAAACTGCCAATTGTGCAAACTTTGTTCATTTTTCATTTGTTTTTAAATATTTTGCATCTAAAACATATAAAACACACTTTTGGGATAACTTGTGTATTTTGATGCGTTTTTTGGTGTTTTTGGATGTTTTGGCAGTCCAGATACGATAAAAATGATGAGTGTTTGAGCACTCATCAGAGACGGTTACTTAGAATGACGGAGATAGGTTAGAAAAGTGCCGTAGTCGGACCTTATTGTTGTTGTTTGTGATTATGAGACTTGGTGACGGAGATGGATTACTTTCGGTTGAGTTGATTATATTACTTTGGACTCTTGGTTGTGCGAGTCGAGGTCACGTTGACTTTCTAGTCAATGATTGACTTCGGCAAAACGCCTTGACTTTTGGATTTGGACAATGAGCCGAGAAGTGATGACTCGGACATGTGACTCGTACCTTATAACTCGAACTAATTAATAATTACACGAATAATAAAACTCGTAATAACTTATATATCGATATAAACATTTATATAAATATATAAATGTGAAAACGTATATATATTTATATAAATGCGTATATAATAAATAGGAGATCACGAGTAATAAAAATAATAACGTTAACGATATATATTAGACTATGAAAATAGTATAATATCGTCGGGAACATTATTATGATTTAATAGTTATAAATGGAAATATAATTTAACGCAAAATGTTTTTACGAAATGAAGCAAGCTTTTGGAAATAAAATTAAACTTTGCGAGTTATAAAGTAATCGAGGGCACTTAAATCTAAGAGTTGACCGTTTTTAAATGGTTGACTTTTGTGCTTGTCACGGATGTGTGACGTTAATAGACTCGTTTCATATAACTATATAACTTATTTAATCGACGGATTAAATGAGACTTACGTAGTTATATAAAAGGGGCATATTAACGGGTATTGTATCCTACGACGCCTCTAGGTTGTGGTAGGAGTACGGGATAATAAGCTACTAAATATCTCGTGAGGTTTACTGAATTGACGAATTTGGTAAGTTTCACTATATATTTAGGAAACTTATTAGATTTTAAGACTACCATATAGAAATCTATGTGCTATGTGATTTAGAATTTGGTATGATCTTGGAATGATATATTAGGTAAATAAATAATGGAGGATTAGCGAGTCGACAGACTTGATAAACTTCGATGATTTATTTAAATAATATATTAGGCCAATATTAGACCTGTAGATCGTTATTATTATTTCTTTCGACGTGTTTTCTTGGTTTGAGTTGTGTCGACCTTCCACCCGCATGGATACCAAACGCCAAACTAATACGAGAATAATACGAGAAATGAATTTTTGGAAAGTAAAAAGGAATACGTTCGGGATTGAGAATATTTGATTTTGAGGAAATGATTCTGAGAAGAGTTTATATTGTTAGGAAGTGCCGAGTCCATAGTTGCCGTCTTTTGAGTTGTGATACTTCTTGCTTCTACCGGTTTTTGTGTTGATATCTGGACTTGAGGTGAGTCATAGCCCCACTTTTACTTTTGAACTTTTTTTTTCAATATTTGGGGTGAGAAACGTGCAAATTGTTTTATGTGGACTATTGTTGTTGTTTATTTAAAACTTGTTATGCTTATAGAACTAGGTAGGTTATAGCGCATGTCGTATCCTTACGAATGCATGAACATGTCGTATCCTTACAAATGTTGGGCATGTCGCATCCTTGCGAATGCATATTGATTTGATTTGGTTTTGGACTATAGTGTGCACCTATAGGTTTGGTTTAGTGATTCGAGGCCTAGTCTAGCTAGCAAGCGTTTTGCGTATATGTCCACTTGATTGAATTAAGAATTTAAACCTATGATCTCACTAGCGAAAGCTGACTTTTAGCGCATTTTCTCAGGTATTAAGTGATGACTTTGGATGCATGGTTTGGAAGGCTTGGCTTGGAAACCTGGTTTAAGGATCTATTTTCTCAAACTCTGATATGTATTTGTGGACCTATGATTACTCTATTTGGGCCTTACTTTGAATAATTTGGGATGAATGTAAACTTTTAAAACCCCGCTTGGTTTTTCTTTACTTATGTTTACTTTATCTTGTTCTTTTATGACTTGTGATGGATACCAATCCACGTAGCACCCCGAAAGCTTGATTAGTCTTCCGCTGTACCAAATTTTGGGGGTGTTACAACATCCGTCAGCAAATCCACTTAAACCTCCAGCTTCTGGCTAAACTACCGGTCCTCACCGCATCTTTTAGCGGTAATCGGTTTATAATATTAGTGGTCACGTTATCTGGCATGTTGCTGATATAATCTGTCATATCAGTGATCACATTGTCTCCAAAAGACATTGTAATGTTGGAATTTTAGTTGGGTCTTTGACTTCTGGAAATGGGTGACTGGTTTTGGTTTTTGATTTATCGGTGATGATCCGGATAAGGATTTGTGTAATTATGGTGTGTAAATGTGTTTGGTTTGTGGGTTAATTGGTCATCGCGCGAATAATAACTAGCGTATCAGAGAAGATAGGCTCAAGTTGCGAAACATAGTTCTTAGTTGGTCAATAAACTATCATATGTCATGGTTAATTTAACCATAGTGTGGTGATCAATGTATTTTGCCTATTATACCCTTGGAAATGTATCAAAGTATGAGTGTTGACCGAGACAAATGTGGTCAAGGGACGCATTCGGCCTCAATTTCACATGTTTTGGACGCCACACAACGTTTTTAGAAAGTTAGGGTGCCATGCGATGTTTTGTGGAAAGTTCAGGGACCAGTGGTGTATTTTTGTCTATATCTATTATATACATATTTATAAAAAGTAACCTTGAATAATAACTATTTTAAAAACTAAAAATTTTGTTTTTGATTTGCGAACAAAAACCGAAGTTCGTTTTCCTATGAAAATTGTTCCCGAATAATGAACGTGATTCACAATCTATGAAGATTGATTTGTGTTTTTATGCTTTACACTTGTATTTATCTTAATTAGCTAACAATCATGTCACATAACTCGAATATATGACCAAATTTAAACAAAATACATCTCCATATCAAATATAGTACTAGCAGGGTCCCCGCGCGATACAGCTGCCTGTAATTTAATCTTTTTCAGCTAATAATTTATTTTATTTGTACATTTTTTGGCAATAGCTTTGCTGATTAGTTTTTTATGACAAAAGTTTGATGAAATTTTGCTTAGTTTGTATTATTTTATTTATTATTATTATTATTATTATTATTATTATTATTATTATTATTATTATTATTATTATTATTATTTTTGTTTAGTAGTTTGCTTGGTTTGTACAATATGTGAACATATTTTAGTTTATTATGTTCTTTTTGACAATAAATTTATGGATATCAAAAATTTCGTTTAGCTCGTGTCCGTTCGGGCTCGAGCCCATTTGGCCCATTGCCCGTTCGGGCTTGAATATTTGTATAATATGTTTTATTATTTGTATTGGTGACATTTAATGCAGGAATTGTATTTAAGTTGGTTGTACAATATGCTTGATAATTTGTATTTTTTATGTAAGGGGTGTTTTAATAAGTGCATTAATTGTATTTATTGACAAGTTAATTAATTATATTTAATGTATACGATGATTTATTTATTGTATTTAATGTTAGTATTAATTGTATGTTAAAACTAAATATGAGGGGAAATTATATAAGTAGCATTTGTTGTTGTGCTTATAGCTTTATAAGTTGTATTGCTTAATTTTAAGTATTTCTATTAATAGTAGGCCTTCATGCTTTATAAAATAGTATGATATGGTATCTAAGTTCGTTTATTTAGGTGTTACGAATAAAGAAGACCAGGAATTCGACAAGATTTGAAGCAGTAAACACGATTCACATGCACTGGATTGAAAAGTTTAATTGAGTTTCTTCATTTTGGGACATTTGGGGAAAACGATTTTACACGAACTGGATTAGAAAAAAATGGATCAACTTTTGCAATTTAATTGAGCTAATTGTTTAAAATGAATTTTACTAATAAGTTTTTTCTAATTATGTGTAGCATACAAATGTCTACATAGACTGCTCCCATTGGGAGCGTGAGCAACCATCATCACGCGCCATCTTTGTTGAGGCTGGCGAAGTCACGCGTGAGGGACACAAAAGACAAACTAACAGTGACAAGCTCACCTCATAAACACCCCCTCCCCCTCCCATTTCTACTATTTGTTACATTAAAAAATATATAAAAAATAAATAAATAATCAACTAACCAATTTTTTACCTATAAATACCTCTAACTTCAACATTTTTAAATACAACTTCTCATTTTATTTACTTTCATACTCTCAATACCATTTTACTTTTCATTTACTACCAAATGTCTCAACAAAATACTCCCAAAACGTCAACAACGAAACACTACCCGAAACACTCCCCAACACCCGAGGAAACATTTCGTCTCGGAAATACTCCAGCGTCAAACCAACAAATCAACTTCTGACTATGATCGTTTTTTTACGGCAACCAAACTTACCAAAATCAACCATTCCGAAACCCATACCCACAACAAAACGTTTTTAACCAATACCCACAACATAACATGTTCTCATTTGACACCATCAACTACGGCTCATAAACCTATATGGGTGAGGTGATTCGTCATTACAACCCAATATGAACCAACCTATGTCTCCGATTAATCCATTTAATCTTGAAGAAATGTACTCACCTCAATTTTCGGAGACCATGTCTCCCGTTCGTGGTGTGTATTATAACGTCTTTCGGATGGTGGTAAGTAGAGCCGGAGACGGTGATTACACCTAACAAGCACTTTTGGAATATCATGCTTAATATGGAACCCTGTTTACACTTCTGCATTGTTGGGCTGAATTGAAAGATCGTGCAAAATGGAAAGATGTTAAAGTTCTGGACTTTAAAGAAAAGAAAAACGAAAAGAGCAAGAGATACAAGTCTTCGAGCTCTAATTTGTTCAACGTGTCACCGTCTATGTAGGGTGGTTTTAATTGTCACACGTGAGACATGGGAAAAGAGGATGGAAGTGTTGACCCTCCTCACCATTCGGTTCGTGTGTATTTGTGGGGCCATGCATGTTTTATTATTGTTTATTTGTTTTGCGAGTGTGCGAGTATTTTGTAAGGGAGGTGATTTGCACACTCTACAATTTGATTGACACAATTCCAATTTAGTGTGTATTGCCATTTATACTCTTACATTTACTTGTACTCCTCTTCACCTCTATAAGGGTATAAATGGCAATACACACCAACTTGGAGTGTGCTAATTAAATTGTGGAATGTGCAAATCACCTCATATTTTGTAAGTTATATTTATTTAAAGTTGTTATTTTAATGAAAGGTGAAGAGTAGTGACTATTCTGGAAGTGAGTAGAGGTTAATAGTGATATTGCGTTGATGTGAAAAGTGATGGGTTTGACCAGTAACTCTAGTCTTATGTTAAAGTTTTAGCTTTTACTTGAAACAATGCTTTAAAAATAGAAATAATTCGTCATGTTGGTGATAGGTCAAAAACGTTTCTACCATGTAGAGATGTGAAGGGACATTAGTTGTTTTGATGTAACACAACTGTTTCTAATTTATTAAGTAAACGGATGTCATTCAAGAACCATTATGTTCGCTAATTTATTAAGTAAACGGATATAACCAAAGGAAACCAAAGACAACTAGTGTTCCAAAGACGGAAGAACGACATGCGACGGAACGGACCAGATCATCCTGTTTCATTCGTTAATATGATTTTGTGTATGTTTGGATGAAAAATGTGTGTGGTTCCAAGTATATTATCTCGATCTATTTTTCAGCATGCTAAACAAAAAGACAAATGATAAAATGTTTTGTGTTCTAACCCAATATCTAATGGTTCAGCATTGGGCGATAGTAATAACCTTAATATAACACGACTAACATATTATTTGGCCAGTCTGGATGGTTGCCAATAGTTGATCCTTAATATTAATGGTGAGTGTCATAATGCACATTTTTAGAAACCGAATTTAATCAAGATGATTCAAGGAACACTAAAATGTTATGAGCAAAGTAAAACAATGGTTGTAGTTAAGACTTAAGAGATTCAGTCGTACTCCACATTTACACACAAGTCAATATATAGCACCCCAAACCAAAAACAAACACAGCATGACAAAAAACATACAATAAGATCGCTGAGAAATCTCACAATACCTGAATTGCATTCCTCATGTTCACCTGTCCTTCCTTGTTGATTGAGCAAGATAAATGTCAGAGGGAGACAAAGTCCCTGACTCATCCACATCAAGGTTCCTGAACTCGGTCAAAATAAGTGATATGTCTTCTTGATTGATCTTTCCCATCTCTTTTAGCTTATAAATCACAAACTCCGCTGCCCTAAATTTTGGTAGAACGAAACAATTTCATCAAACTAGGAAAATTATTACATTATGCAACTTTAACAAAGTATAACGTTTTTGAACTCACCCCACAACTCCATCATCATCAAGATCAGCTGCTTCAAGGTCAGCTGCGGTTGTTTTTCTTGTAAGAACCCATTGCACCAATGACCTCTGCCTACTCTCTGTATAACACTCAGCAAAAGCAAATAGCAACTGAGCTAAACATATAGTGCTCATCAATATCCAAAAAATAGCAAAGATCCTCCCAGCAGGCGTAGAAAAGCTTTTATCTCCATATCCTAAAGTTGTAATGGTGGAACAAACACAATAGAAAGCATCAACGATCTCCATTTTCTCAATTGTTGTTAAAAATATAGTCCCAGATGCTATAAGGACCACAAGCAAGATGGAAAATATCATACACCTATATCTCACTCTATTTGTTTCCATTTCTTTCAGTAACTCCGCTGAATTTGGTTTTTGGCGTAAATGCAAAGCTTTCACCAGTAAGATTTCTTGATTTTCAACCAAACAGTCAGCAGCTCTACTGAGACTAAATCCAATAAGGGTCATACCCGAGAATACAAAAGCACATGAAAGTAGTTTTGTAGCGGTGCTATTAGGAATAAGGTCTCCATATCCCACTGTGGTCATTGTGACTATACAGAAATATATGGAATCGAGTATGCCATACGTTTTATCTCCAGAGATCTGGTTTCTAACGAGATAGAAACAAACTGTACTAATGCTTAAGTATATAAACAAGTAGACAGCTACTCTCTTATAATGTGGATTGACTTCATCAAATACAGATCTTGGGCCTTCGAGAAAGCGGCTCCTGTTTGATTCAATAAGAATGGGTTCCACGTTGGGGGCACTTCTGCAACGTCGTAGTTTTTTGCTTTTGGTTGAAACCATAGTAGCAAGCTGAGGTTTAGGTTCGTGTTGTCCGGTTAAAAGTGGTTCACTTCCCCCATCACAATCCATTGGAATACTTCTTTGAAATACGAAAACAGTTATCAAGAAAAAGATGAGTAGAATATACACAAATTTGTATTGGAAGTCTAAGAAAGTACTACTATTAAAACAATTAACAAATGCAACAATATATACATGAAGTGTCAACCAAGTTACTAGCTATCAAACTAATCACGACCGACCTTGATAGATGACCAAATAGCAATGTTATAAGCTAATATTGCAAGTCCCCGATATGTCATAAGCTAATATTAATGATTTTTTTGGGTTAACTATGGTGTCCAACCTTTTGGCTGAATAATCCACGGGGTTTGAACCCACCGTCACACAGACTCAAACCAGGTAAATCCCTCCCTTTTCAAGAGGTTGGCGTGACCACTTTAAGGTTGTTTGCACTTAGCATGAATTGAACTTGAGACCTTACACATTTGAGAGTGATAGTCATCTGCCCTTTTGTCGCTAGGCCACCGTTGAGGCAATACATGAAGTAAATGACCTAGTTTTTATATGTACACAGTCAATACTAATTGTATTAGAAAACCATATTTAGGATGATCGTAAATCTGTTTTATTTCTTCGATCCATTTGACATGTTCTCTGTTTGGTTAGTAGACCTATTTGTCCGGGATAAACGTCTAGAAATTCCGCCTCCAGATACTACATGGGAAACCGACTAACCGCCTATATATGTGATATGTCCCTCACAATTAAGCAATTTCATTAATGAAAATAAAAGGTGACAACATATATAAGTTGACATAAAACATAAGCAATATCCTTAAAGAAACTAAAAGGTGACATGAAATCAGATCTGAAACGAAAATTCTGACCGACCTTTTAAAAGCAGATGTGAATTATGAGATCGGAGTTTCAACCGCTCTTGTAAAAGCGCTGCAACTAATTTGTCAACGGTATTTTTTGAGTAAATTCATATATCCACCGAATCTTCTTTTGCTTTTAAATATTTTTCATCATTATTAAGTATATTTGTCTTTCCATCAATACACCTATTGGTTGGCAAGTTGATATACTTTTATAGTTTTATATATTCATGACTGGTTATTATTGTTTTGCTTCGTAAGCTAGAGAGATGAGAGAAAATACATTATATAATTAAATTATTATCTTGTAAAGATTTATAAAAATAAATAAATCTTTTACCTAATAAAATAAAACCCCTATTAAAAATTTTTCATTTCAAAAAAATCAATTCATTCCTTATTTGGTAATATTTTAATTATTATTATTATTTTTTTTAATAGATATTTAATAAAACCCTTATAAGTTTCTTGATCTAGAAAAATAATCATCAAATTCGTTTTTTTTTAGTAAATTGAGTACAAAAGTAGATGTGTCAAAAGTATAAAAAATAAAACTTGTTAGGTCATGATTTTGATAACATAATCACAAATAGACCTAGAGAGAGAAAGAGAGTAGAGAGAGAGAGAAAGTGGAAGGAACTCTTAAGAATGGAATGAAAGAAAATGAAATTACCAAGAGAACCAACACCTCTCAAAGGAGAGGTTACATAATATTTATAGGTGAGGACTAGGGCAACACTCCCTTCCTCCCTATCTTGAAATAGAAATGGGCTTAAGGCCCATGGGCTTGCTACATAAGCCTTAAGATTAAATAAACATACAAGCCCTAGCAACATATTATAAGTAAATGACCGAGACTTGATAAGTAGTAAAACTACGTTCCCAACAATCTCCCCCTAAGGGTCGGTCATCAAGGTTGCTTGACGTCTTCGTCTTAATCTTTGACTTTCAATGCTTTAGACGTCTTCTAAATCATTCATCGTTCTTTGTTCTTAGTTGATGTAGTTGTGATCATCTTATTACGAAATGTAATGACCGAGACTTGAATAAATATAAAAGTATGTTCCCAACAATCTCCCCCTAAGGGTCGGTCATCACGGTTGCTTGACGTCTTCTTCTTTGTCTTTGACTTTTGACTCGTATAACTTAAGACGTCTTCAAAAAAGAGTGGGTGTTCTTTTGCTTCATTGTTCATTGTTCGTAATAGATGTGGTAGTGATCATCTTATGAAGTTATCTGCCATGCGTCACTTCTGCGTCTGTGGTGGTCGTCGTCCATTCCAACATGCTCATACACCTTTGAACTTAGACATTCACATGCACATAGTTCCCTTTCATTCACATAGATCTTTAGTCCTTAAACTTTGTAGATTCTTCTTTTTGGCGTAGAATATAATTTTGAACATTGTGTTGCTTAGATCTTTGAGGGAGCTTTTGTTGACTTCAAGATGTATGTATGAGCATGCGGAATCAGTCTCCATGGAGATGATATGTCCCTGAAAGTAAACAGTTAGCAATAAACAACTGGTACTTACAGATAAGAAATTAGAGATCGTCACCAGCATAGTGTGAAGACTCCTTCTAACCCTTATCAAGGCCGTTCCCATATCAGATACTCCCGAAGGAGCTTACGAGACCTACTAGGTAGCTCAATGACTGGGTGAGTCGCTGGGGATCACTCCACGACTGTAGACCGTTAGAAAACCACCGCGAACACTAAGCGTAACCCTTGTGGGGTTACCGAAGTGACCTGCTGTCAGGGCTGTTTGATGTTGACCCTGGCAGGAATTTCCATTCAATCATTGAGAAATACATATGTAATTCTCTCATAAACGTTCTCGGCAGATTGCTAAGATCTGCGAAGGACTCGATAATTTACAGCTGGTGCCCATTGATGCAGAACAACAGTTGTAGAAAATACTAAGTGTTCCTAAGAGATCTTTGATGTATCACATGGCTCTAGACTCGATAAGTGCTCACTTAGGTTTCCTATACGGAGACTAGGGAGGGGTCTCCTGCTTCAATATCAACTATCTCTAAGAGATAAGTCGATAGATTACACTGGTTCCCCGTGAGAATGAAACAAATTCTTTTAAGAGAACTTGAGTGGCTAGAAGGTTAAGTGCAGTGCGTCACTGGGTCCATGACGACTTTATCTTCAATACCGGCGTCGCCTTAGCAACAACCAGTAGCATACGAATTGAACCCGGTGTCTGCCCTAAGGTTGAACATATGGAGGGCTTTTAGGTGACAACTAGCTCTAGTAATTAACTTGATGTTATTACCCGTCGAGGAAAAGTCTTTTCGAATTTACTAACTTTTATGTTTCGTCAATTCCTGGGTGAATCTGAGTCTAGCTCGCATGAGATTTGACTTTTAAGCAACATTTAACTTTCATATTTTAATCACTTTCACTTTTCTCCCCCTCAAAAATAGCATATGAGATGTTGTTTTTGATAAACTTTTAATTAAAATATGCTTTTTGAGTCTTATGGGGAGATATCAACAAGAACTTTTGGTTTTCAAACGATGAATTTTTTCAAGTGCTCCCCCTCAACAAGTGAATACTCATTGATGTGAAATACTTGTCTTTTGAGCAGAATTATGAAAATCAGAAAATGTTTGGTTAATTCTACTCAAAAGTAAGAAGCCTTCGCTCCTTATGTAAGGATTGAGGCACTGAAGCGTACCTCAGGGTCCTTTCAATACAAGCACGGGTTGTACACTGTTATGTGTGCACAAACCATCAAAACATGATTTTGACAAAGCATTTTGATTTTGAATACTCCCCCTCAAAACGAGCATGTGTTTTGACATTTTTAAACTTTGGAGCGAATTGGGGAGTAAAGGTTTGAAAAATCTTGAGCAAAAATTTTGAAAAGTTTTGAAAAAACCTTTTGAAAAATTTAGAATAAATTTTGCTCAAGATTAAGAAGTTTTAGATAAGCTTCGCATGAAAAACTTCTTGTTTTTAAGGATAAGTGCGCGTTTGGTTTTAAAGAACAGTTTAGCAAGGCACTTTCCTTTCTTTGAAACCCGAGTTGTACACTGAAATGTGTGCACAAGTCTTTGTTTTAATACAAAATTAGTTTTCTTTAAACGAAATACTCCCCCTCAAATAATGAATGTTATTCAAGAGACAGTCTTCTTAAGCAGAATTTTGAATCGTATAATAAAATACTTTTTGAAAAATTCGTGAGACGACTCTGCTCAAGGTTTTAGAAAACACAATCAAGTATTATACAACAAAGAATGCTTGAAACTCAAAACTCTTTTACTGTTGAAAGTTGTTTGAGACCCGGAGTCTCTCTTTTGAGTTTTAAAAATCTGAAAAAGATTTCCATCTAAAGTTGAACCTCATGGGTTCTTTTTGAAGATTTGTTTTTGTGATGAATGGAAAACTTCCGGTATTTGGGATGTTCAGATCAGAGGCATTCTTTTATTGAAGCCAAAGCATTCCAGATTTTGAAAATTTGAAAGGTTTTGAATGACTTTGCTTTGGTCTCCACACTTGCTTTACCGGTGTAAGACAAGAGTGTAGATTTTGGAAAAATTTGTTTCTCACCATTTTGAATCCATTTACCGGTTTAGCCTATAAACACATTTTGTCCTTTGACCTCAAAATATGTTCCATAAGAAACATTTTGTCGAATGTTGAAATTTTGACTTTCAATGGGATGACATGTACTTGCACACAGAGAAAATGCATCAGGCACAAACAAGTATAAGATGAATCAAAAAATCTCATTCTAAATCAACCTAAGTGCTCAGAATTCTCAAATTAACACACACAATCACAGATTAATTCATTCTTTCACTCGAGATTTACCAATTATTGTCATGGTTTGGGGTTATGATTTGAGTCTATGCACACTTGCCTGAATATTAAACAAACAAACGTCCTAGTAATAGCAACAAAGACATTGACATCTTAAACCCTAAATCACATGATTCTAATCCTATGTTGTTCCTAATCGAGCAAGTACACCAATCAAGCATTCTTTAGTGTTCTCTAAAGCTATATAAACTAGTTAATAAGACTAAACACATAAAAAATGAAAGCCCTGATTGATAACCCTAGTTTCTGATTAAGCCTTTTTGACCGTTGAAAACACTTGAAACATTTAGGGAATGATTAAACAACAACCATGAAGAAATTAGAAACTCAAAAATGAAAAAAAATCGAGGAAAAAAAATCGTAAATCTGATTCGTTGAGGTTTCTAATTATGTGTGAAACTTTTGAGAGCATTTGTTGAAACATTTATTAGAGCCCATTTTATTTTCCATGCAAGATCCTTTTACCTAAGTTTAAGACATTTGTGAATCTTTACTCATTAAAGGTTAATTACTTTTCCATTTGAAGTCCAAACTAGATAAATTTGGAATCATTGCAGAAAAAATTTCCTTTCTCCCCCTCGAATTAGCATATATTACGTGAAACCTTTTTGTACATTTTAATTCGAGAGATCATAGAAGTTTTTGAAAATGAGATTTTAATCCAAATGATGAAGAAACATTTTATCCTTGAAGAATAAAAATGAGGTGTCCAAACTTCATGATTTTCATTGCAGAAAAAATTTCCTTTCTCCCCCTCGAATTAGCATATATTACGTGAAACCTTTTTGTACATTTTAATTCGAGAGATCATAGAAGTTTTTGAAAATGAGATTTTAATCCAAATGATGAAGAAACATTTTATCCTTGAAGAATAAAAATGAGGTGTCCAAACTTCATGATATTGTGAAAAGTTTTCTCCCCCTCACAACATGTTCCATTTTGACAGAGAAAAGCAAAATTGGTTTAAATAGAGGAACATAGTTTTGAAGATTTGAAGTTTGTACATAAAGAAAGAAGATTCTTATTGTAGAAAAAGTATTTACAGAAAGACTTTGATGTTTGACTCTTCTTAGGTTTTAAGAAAATTTTGCAAATCATCTGGAGTCAAGCATCACATACCATTATGGTGAATTAAATCAACAAACCTTGATTGAGGTAATTATCTCGCATGTGAGCAGGATCCAAATTGCGCGTAGATGACTCAGTAATGTCAGGAATGAGTTGAGCCGATGCAAACGGATTAAAGAACGCTTAAAGAACGCCTCTGGGTCATGCTCTGCGGTTTGTTGAACTGATTTAGGTATGGAGTCTCCAGCTGATTGTCGTGAGTTGGACCCAGTTTGTTCTGTGGTTGTTGGAGATGCAATTGGAGGACCGTCTCTCCCAACAGTTGTTGTTGTTTGTTGAGGTGAATCAAGTACTTGATGTTGATCAAGATGTGCAGCGGAAATTGGTGAGACCTCAGAAAGACGGTTTTCAATCGTATCCTCAAATAATGGAGCAAACAAGGTTTCCACTTCTTTACGGGTGAGAGACAGTGGTTCAGCCGAAGAATTCGGAGAGTCCAGACGGTTGGATGCGGGTCCTAAGCTGTTGTGCTCAGAAGCCATCGTTGATGTGCTTTTAAACGGTTGGATGCGGGTCCTAAGCTGTTGTGCTCAGAAACCATTTCTTTAAGCGCGGGTCCGAAACTGATTTGTTTCGAAGCCATTCCTGTTACATCTGCAAAGAAAGAAAGATGAGACAAGAAAAACAGAGAACACGGATCCCCAAGAGAAACTGGGTTCCAGATGTTAGAAGCATAAAGATGTAGTGTCAATTATCTTCTTGACACTCGAACACACAATTCCGACGGTTTTCCTTCTTGTCTCAGGGGTAGATATAGTGGAGTTCACATTAGTTTTGGTGCAAATGTCTAAAATCTTTCCTGTAGGAATCCATCTAAGACCAATTGATTTGAAAATTCTACCTGTAGGTACCCACCAAGTGTTAGATCTAGGAGATGTTTTCCTTTTAGATGCAATTGAATGAAATGTGGGAGCATCACTTCTTTGAGAAAACCTACGTCCTATGTTGATCCACTTCTTAGGTTTTTGACTTATGACTTTTGGTTCAACAGGTTTGTTTGTCTTAGTCGATTGAGCCTTTTCAAGTGAATTTCCTTTTTGAAGATATTTTAAAGCACCAACAACATGATTATTTACGCAACTACTCTTAGAAGCTAGCCAATTCCTATTAGTTTGTTGTTCACTCTTAGGTTTTGGAGTGCTACTACAAGCAGTGTTTTGTACTACAGTGGAAGGCATCACATGAGGTTTTGAACCTAGAATTCCATCCTTTTGAAGTAGCGCCTTTTTCCTAGCCTTTTCTAGATCATAGTTCTTGTACATGTCATATTTGCCATAAAACTCTTTACTTTTAATGCTCGTTTTAGACACTGTTTTCGAACTGATCCTAGAAGAGCCAGGTATAATCACGTGTTGAGATTTAGCAGACACAGATGCATTTTCCTTAGGCCAAGAATGTGGAGTGACTGGTTTTGTCAAATTGTTTTTCTCAACAACTTGGGAGGCAAACCGAGGTTTTGAAAATTTAGGTCGTTAAGATTTAAATGCAGTCGGTTGTCTAACCACTGATTGTTTTCTGATTGTTTGAGAAGGCGGTTTCCCCAAGATTGATGGTTTTGCAAACTTAGTATCCACACTCTGGCCAGTCAGTCTTCTTAATTTATTTTGTAATGCAGCATGTGCAAACACCTTTGCTTGAATTTGACCTTTTAAAAGCTCATTTTCTTTAACTAATGTATCCACACGTTTTCTTTGTTCATTCAAAAGTTGACCATTGGTGCCCGAATTTAGAGATTCGTTTTGCATTTTAAGTTCAAGTGAGATGCAATGTGCCTCTAGTTTTGAAAATTCTTTATGACACTGGGCAATGGTCTTTTTGAGAAGAAGGTTTTCAGACTCAAGAGTTTGGTATGATGTTTCAGTAATTTGATTATCAGGTAAGGACTCAGACTCAGAACGTTTGTCAAGACATTGTACAACATCCTGGTCAACCTCACCTTCATTACTGAAGTTGGGTTGCTCAGATTGTTGTTTCTCATTAGCAGGCATAATGTGATCAACAGTAGATTGTACCTCATCCATGTGCTCTTTGTCAAAGTTGGGTTCTGTGTCATAGATGGGTATGACGTCTTCCTCATCCATCTGTTCTTTGTCAAAGTTGGGCTCTGAGTCATAGAAGGGTATGATCTCTGCACAGTCTGCATCTGTATCATTCCCCAATCCGTTGTTGTCATCCTGCACTTCTGATTCTGTCCCATTGTTATCCATGAAAACCAAATTAGCTTCCAACACATCAACTTTATGAACTTGCTCTTCTTGAATCAGCAACAACTGTTCATTCACTCTTTGGTCATAATTTCTTCTGTGAAGAATCGTCTTCTCAATCGAATCCACATCTCGGATCAATATGTCTTGGAAAGTTTGAACCTCGATTCGAGTGTATTCAAAAAAATACTCACATGCCATAACACTGTCATAAGAAGAAAACCGAGAATCGATGAACTGCTGAAACTGTTCCTTGATCACTCTGAAGGTGGCCATGGATTCATTCTCGTGAACTTCTTCTGATGCAAGTTGTTTTTCAAGTTGATTCACGATGTTGAAAATTGTATTCGTGAAAATGTCAACGTCTTCTCCAAAGAGTGACGAAAATGCCCGTTTGAATCCTTCCTCGGAATGAGTTCCTGCTAAGTCTGTGTTAGAGAGGATCTTGAGGTGTGAATAAAGTGATCTACATTGTTCCATGCATCTCTTCACTAAATATGTCTCTAACTCATGCATCAGCGACCTTGATTGATACATTTTCTCTCCGTTTAATCTCCCAATTGGATCTTCAGAATCATGCTCTGGGCATGTATTATTCATGTGAGATACCTGCATGTTTGCCATTAACATCACATCTGCAGTATCGGTTTCCAAATCTGCTGTATTGGATTCCAAATCTGCATATTCATCATCAGATGGAATATCTCCCATGACCCTTTGCAAAACAGCATTGAGATTACCCCCTTCAACTTCCATTTGACTAAGTGTGGCATTGTATTCAACATTATCGTCAAAGAGTGGAGTTGAATCATAATCTTGATCTTCCACATCTGCAATATTTTCTGTATATGCCAAAAATGCCATGCTCGGTTCGATAAGATCTTCTTCATCATCAGAATCTTTCATTGTGTATAAGCATTCAGAAGTTGAAGTCATAGCGCCATTGCCTTTCTTAGAAGATACTTGACTCAGCTTCACAAGATTTTGCAGAAGAGATTGCACATTATTATGTAGTGTAGCAGGATGGTACTGTGGAATGAAGAAAGGCTCAGGTGCATTCGGAGGATTGAAGAAGAGACCATTTGGAGTGTAAATTAAGGATCCATGGTCAACAGCTGGAGCAGGGAGAATGGTCTTCAGAGGATTCATGCTTAAACAGGATTCAAGAATTTGCATCATTCTGATGTGATGAAGTTCTTCTGTACGATGCATAGCTTCAAGATATTTCCACATTTCATAAGCACTGGCTTGAAAGTCCATATTCATGTAAATTGAATTGGGAAGGGCTAATGTCATGAACCATGCAGCCTGATGGTCAGCATCGTACTGAGCAAGTTCAGTAGCATTCAAATCTTCATCAGTTTGTAGTCTGATAATTCATGTTGAGTCAGCAAGAGATATCATTTTGTATGGACCATCTTGAATGGATTTAAGCATGAGATCTGCAGTAGGACGATCTGTGAGCCATTGTAGAAATCTCTGTTTCCAAATAGTATACGTTCCCGGTAGCAACATTGGAGGCCTTGATTCATTGCCAAAGAGCAGAACATGGCGAATGAGGGAGCTGTGACTTTGTTGTTGATGATACTGTTGCTGATGAGAAGGAAGGTAGTTGGAAGAAGGTACTGTTGCTGATGACTGCTGCTGATGAGAATATTCATGAGGAAGATAGTTGGAAGAAGGTGATTGAGACATTGTAAATGACATTTCTCTCCCCCTTGATTGTTGCGACGAAATCGAAATAATCCAACCAAAATGTCACACGCAAGGTCGAAATAGTGAAATTAGATTTTCCCTCCAAAATTAATTTGAAAAATTTTCTGTTCCAAAAGTTTGAAAATCACTATAAAATGCCATTCTAATGTCACAGGAAAATTTTGAGTTTAAAAAATTTTGCCGCCAAATTTCACCGAAAAAATTTGAATTTTGGGTCAAAATTTTCAACGTTATACCAAAATTTAAATTTCGCGTAAAAATTGAACGTTTAGTCTACTGTAGAAAATAAATTTTACTCAAAATTTCCCGCCAATTTATTTATTTATTTTTTTTTTTTTATTTTTTTTATTTTTTTTTTGAAATCAAGAAGAGAAAGATAGGAAGGAAAAACTTTGATTAGATGAGTTGATGTGATTATGTTAATTTGGATCTTTAAGGATAAATAAAGGTTTTAGTTTTAAGTTGATTTGAAAACATGGAAAAATTTGTGTTCTAACTCGGTATGTTATAAGGTTCAAACTCGATAAGTTTGGAGTCTAACTCGGTATGTATTAAAAATGTTCCAAACTCGGTAAGTAGATGAAATTCGAGCAGAGTTTCCCCTAGTAGGTTGCCACAAAGAACCTAACTCGATAAACGATTAGGTAAAAGGCTAACTCGCCAATTTTAGTCCAAACTCGATATGACTTGTGATGCTAACTCGATAGAGAAAAACCCCAAACTCGGTAAGTTTTGAGAAAACCTAACTCGATATGACTTAAGAACCCCTAACTCGATAGGTATTTGTGATCCTAACTCGATATGACTTAGGAACCCCTAACTCGATAGGTATTTGTGATCCTAACTCGATATGACTTAAGAACCCCTAACTCGATAGGTATTTGTGATCCTAACTCGATATGACTTAAGAACCCCTAACTCGATAGGTATTTGTGACACCTAACTCGATAGTATTTTAGAAAAAAAACACCTAACTCGATAAGAATTGTAGCACTTAACTCGATAGATCAAGAAAAAACACCTAACTCGAAAAGAAAGAACACCTAACTCGATAGAAGGAACACCTAACTCGAAAATTAAGCACCTAACTCGATAAGTTATGTCACCTAACTCGATAAGTTAAACAAAATTAACCCCTAACTTGATAGGTTTGACACCTAACTCGATAGTCTTTTGCCTAACTCGATAGAACCAAAGTGAACCCTAACTCGAAAAAGACACGATGAACAGTAGCATTTTTTGTAAGAAAATCACTTTAAAACCAAGTTTTTCTACCAAATTAAACCTAAATCAACCTATATTATCCCTTGGCGAATGATACCACTTGTTAGGTCATGATTTTGATAACATAATCACAAATAGATCTAGAGAGAGAAAGAGAGTAGAGAGAGAGAGAGAGTGGAAGGAACTCTTAAGAATGGAATGAAAGAAAATGAAATTACCAAGAGAACCAACACCTCTCAAAGGAGAGGTTACATAGTATTTATAGGTGAGGACTAGGGCAACACTCCCTTCCTCCCTATCTTGAAATAGAAATGGGCTTAAGGCCCATGGGCTTGCTACATAAGCCTTAAGATTAAATAAACATACAAGCCCTAGCAACCTATTATAAGTAAATGACCGAGACTTGATAAGTAGTAAAACTACGTTCCCAACAAAACTTAAAAAAGCGGAGTAATTTACAAAACAATTAGGGGTTAGAAGTAAAATATAGAAAAACAAAATCATCCCAACGATTCACAATCTAGCGATATGCCACACAATTTTTGTTTCAACTCAATGTTGCAAATTCTATCCCTAAATTATAAACTGTCGATCCGAAAATAAATTAGTGACAACATGTGTTAATTTTATTGTTGTTGCATTAATCCGAAAATAGTTTAGTTATTGAAGAAAAAAAACTCTTTCAATTGCTTAAAGGTATGATTTTTAATCTCTATTTTCTTGATTTTGTTTAAAATTGATATGGCTTTTAGTTATATTCTAAAAGGTTTTATGGTTGCTGTTAATTTTGCTTTTCAATTTGGGGAAAAATTAGTGCTTTATTGAAGCTTTAGTTTTTGCATCAGTTAAAAATTATGGTTTGATTGAAGCTCTAATTTGATTAATAAAGATCATAGAGTAAGAAGATTGGTGATTCTGAATTGGTTATTAAATCTGCAGGTATATACAAGTTTGGTTCGTGTTTGATTTTATGGTTTTTAGGATTCAGCTGGTGGTCTAATTATTTATTTAATCCCTCATGGCTTTAATTGTTGATTTATCTTTAAAATTTGTGACTTTCAGTTTTTCGGTTTAACATAAGTATTGTCAACTTACTTTTGCAAACTATTATTTGACTCGCTTGACCCGTTTGAGAAACAACAGTAACCAAAATCAGCCCATTTATATTTAACACACCTAAACTTAACACACCATGACACCAGTATGAAAAGTATGCAACAAACATACATTATACTATTATTGTAGCTCCTTCTACATAAGTCAGGCAAACACTAAAATCAGCTCTGCATGCTACATGTGTGACATTCGTTACTAGACATCGAAATGGGTATAACTCAATTTCTAAAAAACAAAAAGGAAAAGAAAAAAAAAATAATAATAAAAAAAAAATAATTAGCATAGCAACAAGCTTCTCTGGTACATATGAAAAGCAACTTCACATCCAGTTGCATAACTTCTTCTTTTATATCCATTTATATTCATCATTGATCATAGCTTGAGTTATTAAACCAGGAAGAGACGTATTACACTCTATCCCATTGATTGCCGAAACACTCCCTTTGCAGCATATTTATTAAAATAAAAGGTTCAGGGTAACAATTTCAGTATATTGCTTTAAACATTTATTAGAAGAACTTGCACTATATTTATTGGCTTCTAGGCTGACTATAAAATATTTAAATGTTGACTAGATCACAGTAACCATTACACCTTATGTAGAGCTGACTTTGAACAATTTGTACTGCTAATTGTTGGTCCCTTTTACTTGGTTAACTATAACTACAAAGCTAAAGTAACCAAGTTTTATGACATTTAACAAAGATGTGTAAAATGATTAACAATAAAGTAACGTAAATATAAGAGACAATATTTTCCAACGTTTAATTCTTTATTAGAAGTTAATAAAAAAGAATCGTACCCAAGTGTTTGCGGAATAACACTTGGGATTGAAAACGACAAGTATTGTATGGACTCCTCACTAAACTCAATCTATGTTGAGTGACAACTTTCAAGACCCACTGAGCTATCTCAGGGGTTGTGTTGTTCTTTGGAGGAGTAAAAGTGGTTTGTGAATGCTTTGCATTAATTGCACAAACTTGTCAACTTTTACTCCTCTCTTATGCTTCCTATTTATACACAAGTATAGAACAACTAGTTATACATTGGACATAAAGCTTCCTTAACAATATCTTGAAAGATACTATTCTTCTGGCAAGGAACCTTCATTGAGTTAAGTTCAAAAGGCACTTTCTGATGACAGACTGGTTTTAACCATTTTGGGAAAGTTTGACATTAAAGTGATAAAGCACTTTAATAATGCAGCTCAGACTTTCCCGCCCAGTCCCGCCAAAACTTCAGTCTTCTAGTCATCAGTCTTCAGTACCATGAAGTTGTTGAGGAGTCATGGGGTTCAGTGAGTTATTGTCATCCTCACTGAACCCATCACCTTCTTCTTGGCTTAGATCACACTTCACTGAGTTCCGCCTCACTGAATGGAGAACCTTTCTTCTTAGGCTCGGTCTAAGCATCCTGAAGATGACTCACTGAGTTACTGTTCACTCATTGACTTGTTTATACTTAGGTTATTTTACGTTCAAATCCTTGTAAGAAGAAGATTGGGGAATTCAGTGACCCAACAATCTCCCCCTATTTGAACATACAAATAGCCTAAGTGTTTCTTGATTCAGTGTGAGTTGGTAGGGGTCTTCATCTCTTACTGAATGTTTGTTGTAATTGTAAGTAGGACATAACTTTTAAACAAAAAACTTCAGTTTATTCATAGCTATTACATTATCCTACAAATTACAAACAAAATAAAGATAGTTGTTGCAGATCAGATGTTCAGATGATAGCCAAGTGCCTCAAGCTTAGCTTTCTTTGATCTCAGCAGGTGTCTCTCAGGATACTCCTCAATCATAGCCCTAAGGTCCTGACAGAACCTTTGGTTTTCAGCACATCTTACAAGAGAAGCTATCATCAGGTACGTTAACATTGCCTTGACCCCTGCCCTGTCCATATCGGACCATCTTTGGAAAGCAGGGTCTCCCTATTCATCCATAAAGCATAGACCTCTTTCAGGGTTTTCAAACACAACGTTGTTCATGAAGGAGATTCCTTCAGGAATGGACCTGTCACAATCCAATCCTGGGACCTTGATCTCAGGCTCGGATTCAATGTGCTTCCTTTTTCTCCTGGTGGCTTTTGATGGAGCAGTTCCTGTTGTTGTTGGAGCAGGAAGAAGGGAGGGAATATTGAGGGCTTCAGGCATTGCTCTCAGTCTGTCATACCTTTCCTTCAGTGACTTGAGAAGGTCGTGTACTACAGCATTGTTTTTCTTGGCAATGATGGGACGGAGTTCATCAAGTTCAGTAATCCCAAAATCAGCAAATTTGAATGGGTTATGAATGTCAATAACTCTTTTATCAGCCCCCTGAAGACTGTGACCACTGCGGGTTTGGTGTTCCTGTGGATTTTAATGTCAGTGATGGTTTCAGGCTTCAACCTTTCCTTCATCACCCAATGATATCTTTCAACCCTGGTCTTTCTGATTTGAGCATCCCTTTTCAGCTTTGCTTCCCTTTCTCTTCTAAGAGCATTCATCTCTTCTTCCTGAGCCTTTTTAAAGGATGCACCAGCTTGCTCATTTGCTAGTGCCTCAGTATCCAGACCAATCTTTTCAGCTTCCTCATGAACAACCTGTATCAATTCAGGCTTGCTCAATCTCTCTTCTTCAGCTACCTTTGCCAATTTCTCAACTCTTTCCATGTGGGCTTGTATTTGGTCGTGGGTGAGTTGATAGACTTTTCCATTGATTATATACGGGACCCTGATTGGTTCATCAGGATCAACTCTGATCATTGTGGAGGCAGGCTGGAGCACAGTTGTAGGTTCAGAGGTGGTGGCAATACTTTTTCCTCTGTCCTGAATGAGAGTGGAGGAGGCTGGTTCCTCTTGAGGTGGAACTTCGGTGATTGGTGTGGCTTCAGTGACATGCTCCCCCTCAGTGTGAGAGGGCTGTCCAGCTTCTTGTTCATCAGTAATAGGGGTTTTAGGAACATTCTCCCCCTCAACAATTGCCGGAGCTGCAGTGATGGCAAGTGTTGGAGTTACTGAAGATGAAGTAGAGGTACCCTTGAAGACTTGAAACATTTCCGTCATCATTGACTTGATCTCCGCAGTATCCTGATGGATAATAGATACCTTGGAGTCAAGTGCAGCCTGAGAGTTTTCAAGGGCAGTCATTCTGGATCCCATTGTCCATGCCAGAGAAGTGGACTTCAGGGATTGAGCTGTCACTGATGCTTCCAACTGAGTGAAGGAAGACTTGAGAGACTCCACCGTGGAGCTGAGAGTCTGAACATTGGAATCCTTTATCAAACCAAGTAACTCAGTAAGAGCCATCGAGTTTACCTGGTACGTCTCAGATGCATGAAGAAGTTTCTTGTTGAGCTCAGGATCATCCTTGGCTGATTCTTGAACCGACTTAACCCCGGTAGTCAATTCTTTAAGGGATTCCAAAAATGAGTTGATGCGAGAAGTTATTTGTGTCAGGGAGTAGGTGACACTCGAATTTTGCTCCCTGACATCATCATTGTATTCTTCAACAGCATCTTTGAGGAGGTGATAGTGGACTGCTTGCTCAGTATGCATGTCAAACACCTCTTCAGTGACCCCCCTGTACAAAACATTGATCATTTTCTTGATGAATCTTGTGAAGGCTTTTTCAGTGAGAGGAGTTTGATCGTCTCCTAAGGTTTCCGGCTCGGAATGTGTTTCATCTTCATCATGGTTAGAGGCTTGAGGAGACTGAGTAACAGGTTCAGAGACTGTCTCCTCAACCTCCATATCATCTCCGGCCGTGAAGAGTTCCTCGTCACTGTTATATTCATCATCAGAAAATAGGACAGCCTGAGCATCTGCCAGGGAGGTAATCTGCAACAAGTGGAGGTTATCCGGCTCCTCTTCAAAAGAAGATTTGCCTTCGTTTTGGCCAGGTCCTGACCCCTCAAATCCGGTAGGCTGGGTTTTACCTACCTGGTCTTTAAGGCCAGTTCCCAAGTTATGCGCACCTCCGGGAGTGGTTATGGGTTCCATATCAGCGGGTTGTTTATATCCCTCTGAATCTTTGTCCCCCGTGACCCCTTCAGACACTGGTGGGTTTTTCTCAGTGTCATCCTGAGGAGTCGTGAATGTTGTGTCCCTATCAGCGGGTTGTTTGTTTCCCTCTGAGTCTTTGGGATGAGTTTTTATGCCCTCGGACAAAAGCGTTGTTTTGCGAATGTCCTCATCAGGCACTTGAGTGGTTATGTCCCCCTTTCCAACAGGCTTGTTCTGGCCTGTCGAAGATTTAGGAACGTGAACTCCCTGATGCTTGGGTTGTGATTGACCCGAGCGTTTAGCGGGATGTGATTGTTTGTGGACCCCCTTCTCAGTGGAGTAGTGCTGCCCCACCGAGGATTTAGGATCCCTTACTCCCTGAGACTCTGGTTGTGATTTGCTAGAGCCTTTAGCAGGATGTGAAGGTTTGGTTAGTTCCGGCTCCACTGTCTTGTTTATGACAGTAGAGTCTTTGGGAATGGGTATGCCCGAGGACACTGAGTGTGATGTCTCAGTGCCCTCCGTTGGCTTTTGTTGCAGGCCTAGTGACTGGGTTATTATTCTCATGGTGTCAGCAGTCAAGGTCTGTTGTTGTTGCCTCCTTATGGTAGGCTTGGGATCAGAGATCTCAGTGTCGAGTGGCTTGGGTTGAGCCACCTTCCCGGACCCTTGTCCCTTCTTCCTCTTTACCTTCTTGGTGGGAGAGGGGACTGGTGAAACTTTATTGTCACCCTGGATAGCAGAACGCATATACATTGTCAGGGTGACAGGTGTAACCTCAAGAGGGTCATGTGAGTAATTTGCCTTGTGTAGGACATCAGGCTCAAAACCTGCTATGTCAGGCTTAACATACTCAGACCTAAGCAAGTCTTGTAGGGCACAGGAAACAAATCTAGGATATGACATGTGTTTTTGCCTAGACTTCCCCCTAACTTTGCTATGAGGTCCCTGAAGATGATTTCTCCAAGGTCAATCATTTTACCCTCAATGAGACAGAACACTATCATTGCCTGAGTAGTGTTCAATTGCTCAGTAGAGGATTTATTTCCCCAGAGAACCTGAATGACAAAAGTCATTAGAATCCTCCAGGGAGCTGGGAACCAGGTCTTTATTATAGGGGCTTTGGATAATAGGGACCCTGGTGTCACCTCAGGGTGATTTTTGTCATAGGGTCCCAGTTCCAGTAAGACCTCCTTTACCTATTTCTCAGAGGGTTGGGCAGTGAAGGTCGTGGTGTAGTTAAGGCCTGTGGCTTTGACAAAAGTTTTATAGTCAAGAGTTAGGGACTTGGTTCCATTCTTGACTGTAAACTTTATTTTGGCCTCTTTTGGCGCATCAGGGTTTTCAACCACCGCTGTGCACCAAAATTCCCTCAAATAGTCATGATAGATGACTGAGGGGGTTTTTGTGAATGAGGTGGTCAGGAAGCAGTTCTGAAGGAACTTCACCACATCCCTGTATTCAGGGTACCCTTTAGGGTAGGCAAAGTTCCCCACCACATTGTTCTTGGTAAGGTCTACGCTTTCCATTTGGAAATCCACATTGGGTGCGTATTTTATGACCTTAGAAGAAGCCATTTGGTATAGATAAAAGCCTGGTTTTTTTATGAAAAAAATGGGTATCAGTGAGGGAAACACACGCAGTTTTAAAAATGATTTTCAAGAGTTTTGTTATGATTTTAAAAGCGTGTGTGTGTGTTCCCTTTTTGTGGGGGTATTTATAGGGTGAGAATTAGGGTAGTGATGTTGCGGATACCAAACGTTAATTTATTTAACCGAAACGGCATAATAATTTTGGTTTGATATCCACATAAAATATCATGATTCCCATTACCCTATTTTCTCTCACATCGTGGATGAACAGTTGTGTGGCTCTGCAAATAATGCACTTTTGCAGAGTAGAAATTATCACAACTTTTGTGTGTGAGGGAGCATTTAATGCTCAGTGGTGTTTGGTGAGAGAGATGTGGGGGCCCAAGGAGTGGATACCAGTTGTGTAAGTGACATATATTCCTATATTTAATAGGATTCAGTTACCTACCTGGGACATTAACTAACTAAATACTTAGAGCATTTAGTTAGGGTATTCAATGCCATTTTTCATCCTGAGCCCCCTGAATGAATTATCATTCAAAAAAATTTCAGGAAGGGTGTGATCAGGGACCAAGAGAATTTACATCATGTTGGAACATTTTTGATCAGTTCCCTGATTCTATGTCCAACATGCCCAGTTCAGCTTTCAATCTTGTGAAAGTGGGTTCATCCAAAGGTTTAGTGAAGATATCAGCTAGCTGATACTCAGTGGGGATGAAATGTAGTTCAATTTCTCCATTAGAGATATGGTCCCTGATGAAGTGGTATCTGATGTCAATGTGTTTGGTTCTTTGATGGAGTACTGGATTGTTTGAGATGGCTATGGCACTTGTATTATCACAAAAGATAGGTACCATCTTATACTGAATGCCATAGTCACTCAGTTGGCTCTTCATCCATAGTACATTTACACAACATCCTGCAGCAGCCATATATTCAGCTTCAGCTGAGGACATGGCCACTGACTGTTGTTTCTTTGTACTCCAACACACAAGTTTACCACCAAGAAATTGGCAGGATCCTGAAGTACTTTTCCTATCCATGTTACATCCTGCATAGTCAGAGTCAGTGTACCCTTTGCGATCAAATCCTGAACATTTTGGGTAATACAAACCAAGGTTTGGAGTACCCTTTAGGTACCTGATGATTCTCTTGACAGCAGTGAGATGTGATTCTTTAGGGTCAGCCTGGTATCTGGCACACAGGCAGACTGAGAATTGGATATCAGGGCTTGAGGCAAGTAAGTACATCAGGGAGCCAATCATTCCTCTGTATTGGGTTTGATTCACTGATTTTCCAGTGAGATCTGGGCCAAGGTTGTTTGGAGGGACCATAGGAGTTTTTACTGAAGAGCGGTCAGTGAGCTCATACTTCTTCAGTAGGTTCCTGAGGTATTTTTCTTGGCAAATGGATATTCCTTTATCAGTTTGTTTAATTTGGAGTCCAAGAAAGTATGTGAGTTCACCCATCATGCTCATTTCAAACTTTGTGGTCATCAGTTTTTCAAACTGTTTACAAAGTTTGTAACTTGTTGAGCCAAAGATGATGTCATCAACATATACTTGGACAAGAATGACATCATCCTTTGTTCTGTAGATGAACAATGTGTTGTCAATTCTTCTTCTGACAAACTTATTTTGGATCAGGAAGGCTGAAAGAGTTTCATACCATGCCCTAGGTGCTTGTTTCAGTCCATAAAGGGCTTTGTTAAGCTTGTAGACATGGTTGGGGTATTCACTACTTTCGAAACCAGGAGGCTGTTGCACATAAACATCTTCTTTGATGTTACCATTCAGGAATGCACTTTTAACATCCATTTGGTAAACTTTAAAGTTCATGTAAGTTGCATAGGCAAGGAAGATCCTGATGGCTTCCATTCTAGCAACAGGTGCAAAGGTTTCCTCATAGTCTATACCTTCCTGTTGATTGTATCCTTTGGCAACCAGTCTTGCTTTGTTTTTGATGACTGTGCCATTCTCATCAGTCTTGTTCTTAAAGACCCATTTCATACCAATGATTAAAACACCCTGGGGGCATTCAACAAGGGTCATGACATCATTTCTGTCAAATTTTTCCAATTCATCTCTCATGGCCTGAACCCAACTTTCATAAGTCAGGGCTTCTTTGACATTTTTTGGCTCAATCTCTGAGAGATAGTCAGCATAAAGACATATGTTGGCAGTGGCAGCCTTGAGTTTAGCAGCCTTGCTTCTTGTGAGCATCCCTTCAGTGGGTTCACCAATGATGTTCACAAGCTCAATGATTTTGGATCTGGTCCAGCTATCCTGAGGTTTGGGATAAGAATTTGAGCTTGAAGGAGCCTGATTAGGTTCAGACTCAGGAACATGTGGTAACTCATCAATATGTGCTTCAGTGACTACTGTAGGAACAATTTGTTCTGAGGGTTCCTGAACATTTTGTTCAGTGGTGTCAGTCTCATTTGAGACAGGCTGAGTTTCTATGAACTCACTGATAGGTGGTTGGGGTATGTTGTGAGGGATGATGTAATAGGAGACATCAGCATCAGCTTGGTATTGGGTTGAGGGATTGTTCTCAGGATGATACTCATCAGGAGGATATCTTGATGAGTCATCAATACCAATTTCTTCTACTGAGGAATTTGAGAACCTGATGGATTCAGTGCTCTCATCAACAGTAATGTGATAAGTTTCCTCAGTTTGTTGTCTCCTTGTGTTGAACACCCTGAAGGCTTTAGAAACCAGGGAATATCCCAGGAAGTATCCATCATCAGCTTTGGCATCAAATTTACCCAAGTGGTCCTTGTGATTATGTATAAACACAGGACAGCTAAATACATGAAAGTAGCTGATGTCAGGAATCCTTCCTTTGAATATTTCATAAGGAGTCTTGTTATGCCTTTTTACAATGATTGACCTATTTTGAGTGTAGCAGGCTGTTAGCAATAGAAGTGACGATCATTATTGTATCAACGAGTCTTGTAATAATGTTGTAATAGTCTTGTAGTTTAGTTAAGGGTAAACGGGCTTGGTTTAATCTAACACTGTATTAGTTTATGTCTAGTCCATTACATAAGCCCAAGCCCGGCCCATCTCTTTATCCTAACTATATAAACCTCCAAATGCTACCATTTGGAGGTGGTGCTTCTATGTTATTTTCTCTCATTGTATTCTTCTCTCTTAATCTAATATATCTTTCTTTCTCTCTCTAGAAGTTGCCATCTTTCTTATCTCTTCATATCTCTATTAATCTTTCTTATAATCTTTATATTATGTGTGAAATGATATAAGTTTTGGGTTCCAACAAGTGGTATCAGAGATATCTCTATTAATCTTTCTTATAATCTTTATATTATGTGTGAAATGATATAAGTTTTGGGTTCCAACACAGGCTGTTTTAACTGCCTCAGTCCAAAAATGTTTAGAGAGGACTGAGCCATTCAACATTGTTCTTGCTGCCTCAATGAGTGTTCTATTTCTCCTTTCAGCTACTCCATTTTGTTCAGGAGTATAAGGAGAAGTGAAATTTTGAGAAATTCCTTTCTCATCACAAAAACACTCAAGGTCATGGTTTTTGAATTCAGTGCCATTGTCAGTCCTGATCTGTTTAACTTTGACATCATTTTGATTTTCAATGTTCCTGACAAATGACATGATTGTTCCAGCTGCCTGACTCTTTTTGGTCAGGAAGTAAACCCAAGTATATCTTGAGTATTCATCCACTATGACCAGAGTATACTTCTCATGGTGAATGGACATTGGACTGACAGGTCCAAAAAGGTCCATATGAAGAAGATGTAGGCAGCTTTTGATGGAAAAGGTTTGTTTGGTTTTGAATGATGCCCTGTGGTGTTTTCCTTTTTCACAAGCAGAACAAGGCTTGTCTTTGGTATACACCAGGGATGGAAGGCCCAAAACTTTGTGCTGTTTGGCCAGGTTGTTGATGTTTTTGAAGTTGAGATGAGAGAGTCTCCTATACCATAGCCAGTTGATTGTCTCACTTGCCTTAGAGAATAGACAAGTCCCATTCTGAGTCAGGGATGACATGTCAAGGACATATACATCATCCCTTCTAGGGGCAATCAACACAACTTCCTTATTGGCATTAAAGATGGTCCCTCTCTTGTCATCAAACTGAACTATGTATTTGGCATCACATAGTTGGGAAACACTTATCAGGTTGTACTTGAGACCATTAACATAAGCTATTCTTGTAAAAACTATACCATTGCAGTTTACTGAACCATAACCTTCAGTGGGAGCTGATGAGTTATCACCAAATACCACTTTGGGTCCTGGTTCTTCCACATATTTGTGCAGAAAACTTTTCACACGAGTCATACTTCTGGAGCATCCACTGTCTAGATGCCAAGTAGGATCCTTGATGTGTTTCTGCACAAATAGTAAACTGGGTTAGTTTTTCTTGTTGACCCACTTTCTAGTGGGCTTAGTCCTCAGGGACTTTTTGAACTCAGTTAGTGAATCATGGTCTGAAGTTGTGTGACCTGAGCTTCCACATGTTTTACATTTTGTGGAGGTTGATGCCTCAGGTGACTGAGAAGTGTTGGTTTGGTTTTTCCTTCTGGACTGAATCACTTTGTCATGTCCCCTGGTTTCATGGGAGGGATCTCCACAGATGTCACAGCAATCTTTCATCATACAATCATCAGGAAGATGATCATTGAAACCACAGTGAGGACATGGTGAGAAAGGCTTAGCCTTCAGTCTTTGTTTGGAAGGAGTGGCATACTGATAGCCTTGGGTTTTGTATAGACCCCTTGCTTTTAAAGAAGCAGTGTGGGGGATGTGATCACAAGTTCTGTGGTCCTCTTGTTTGCATATCATACAAAACAGGACTCTGTAGCATTTATCAGTGCTGTGATTGGGATAATTGCACAGCTCACATCTCCCTGAGGGTCTGGGTGTGGTTTTTGGTTTGGAAGAACCTGAGGATACTGAGGGCTTTGTAGATTTTGAGTCAGAGTTTTTCTCAGTACACTCAATTTTCTCACTCAGCATCCTGACAAGTTCAGCAAGCTGATCAACCTTTGAATCAGTGCTTTCAGGCTTCACTTTAGTTTTTACTGAAGGTTTTTGGTGTTCAGTGGGTGCAGGAGTAGGTCTTTTCAGAATAGTCCTTCCTAATCCTGATTTCTCTTTAGGAGAATGTGGTTGAAAGACTAATGGTACAAGGTCAGAATTAGGTTCTGCTCCCTGAAGTTGTTTTAGTGGAGGGAGTGGTGAATCAGACTTAGACTCAGTGATGGACTCAGTAGGACTAAGTTCACCAGTGACTCCTAGCAGCTCCTTAATAGCCTGACTTTCAGGCTCCAGGATTCTTCCAGTATTTAAATTCGGCATTTTACTATCTGGATTGTTTCTTTCAATCTAATCACTGGGTTTAGGAGCAAGTTCATTGCTAGAGAGTATGTTTGTTGACAGAAAAGTTGTTGAATGGCTGCTCTCCCCAGAAACTTCAGTGAGTTGATCATCACCCAAACCAGTCTTTTTGGAGCTGGGTGAGAGACTCAGTGTTTCATAAAGTTTGGGGTTTTTCTGAGTCCATTTCCAAATAGTTTCCTTTTCTTTCTTAAGTTCTTCCTGAAGAGCTTGATTTTGTTTTACTAGTTCAGTGTTTTGAATTTGAAGTGTAACACTTTCAAGCTTGGCTTGTTTTAAAGCAAGTAATTCATCTCTACTATGATTTAATTCAAAACTTAGTTTGTTAAATTTTGAAAACAAGTTCAATCTTTGCTCTTCAACATACTTAAGATCAACATTAATATAATCTAAGTAAGATTTCCAATCATCATCATCATCCATAGAAAGTAAAAGATTTACCTTCCTCATTGTGATGTTGACCCATTCTCCATTTCTTGCATGACTCTTCCCCACAGCAAGCTTGTTGTCATCTGACAGAGCCATCAGGGCACTGATGTGAACTTCATCATCATCAGAGGACACTTCAACCTCATCCCAGTCATATGTTTCAGCAAAAAGCCCTTTGTTCTTGGCTTGAGTAGGCTTTGGAGCCTGAGGAGGCTGAGTGACTGTTGAGGATGATTCAAGAAGGGCAAGTTTAGCTTTTGCCTTTCTGTACTTGGCTTCAAAGTCAATTTGAGGGACTTTTTCAAATCTTTGACTAGACTGAAGCATTTTTGGTTGAAATTTGCTGGGGCCTGAAAAAGAGTTATTTCCTGAAAATTTGAAAGATGGTTCTGAGGTTGTTTTTGAAAAACAATCTTTAGCAAAATGCCCCATTTTGCCAAATTTAAAGCATTCAGTGTTGTCATTTGCTTTAGAAGGAAATTTGTTTTTCTTAAAAAACCTTTTTGAATTAGCAAGAAGTGCTCTTTCATGAAATTCAATTTGAAGATCATTAAGATACTCCTCACTGGTTCTTTGGTCAACCTCATCATCAGATCCATCCTGAAAATCCTGCACAACACCTTTTGAGTAGAAAGCAGTTGATATGGGTGAAATTGTCAAGGCCTTTTTGGTCTTCTGAGCTTTACCAGGGTATCTCCTGGTGATAAGGTTGTCCTCAAAGACAAACTTCCCATAGATGGCAAGGAGCTCAAGATTCTGAATGTGGTTTGCATTTCTCAATCCCTGAGAGAAGTTTAACCACTTCTTAGGGAGACTGTTGACAAAGCCAACATTGATCTCATGTTTTGACAGTATAACACCATCATTGGTCAGCTCATTCAGGAGGGTCTTATACCGAGTATAAGTCTCAGAGAGACTTTCAGAATCCTTGGCCCTGAAGGTATTGAATTCAAGCTTCAGGTCCATGATTCTATTCACTTTTGTATCAGAAGGCCCTTCATCGCTATGAACCAGGTCAGTCCATGTCTGATGGGCAGTGGGACAGTTGATCACTGATTCCATTATATCATCAGGAAGGCATGATATAATGATGTTTTTCAGGCGCTGGTCTTGATTGACCACCCTCCTTTCATCTGGGGTCCACTGAGCTTCAGGTTTGATTAAACCTTGGGCAATTGTTGGGACATATGGACCCTCATTAATCAACTTAATGTAATAAGGTTCCATCCCAGTTAAGTAGCAAAGCATTCGCTTTTTCCACTTATTAAATTTTCCAACTTCAAGTCGAGGGGCAGTTGCTGAATAACTTCCACCCTTTTTGTCGACAAGTTGGGGAACATCTATGTCAGTCATAGTGGGATCTTGATTTTAAAAACTTGAGCACTCTTAAGTTTTGAAAAAGGGTTTAAGTTTTACAAATCAGAGGCTCTGATACCACTTGTTGGTCCCTTTTACTTGGTTAACTATAACTACAAAGCTAAAGTAACCAAATTCTATGACATTTAACAAAGATGTGTAAAATGATTAACAATAAAGTAACGTAAATATAAGAGACAATATTTTCCAACGTTTAATTCTTTATTAGAAGTTAATCAAAAAGAATCGTACCCAAGTGTTTGCGGAATAACACTTGGGATTGAAAACGACAAGTATTGTATGGACTCCTCACTAAACTCAATCTATGTTGAATGACAACTTTCAAGACCCACTGAGCTATCTCAGGGGTTGTGTTGTTCTTTGGAGGAGTAAAAGTGGTTTGTGAATGCTTTGCATTAATTGCACAAACTTGTCAACTTTTACTCCTCTCTTATGCTTCCTATTTATACACAAGTATAGAACAACTAGTTATACATTGGACATAAAGCTTCCTTAACAATATCTTGAAAGATATTATTCTTCTGGCAAGGAACCTTCATTGAGTTAAGTCCAAAAGGCACTTTCTGATGACAGACTGGTTTTAACCATTTTGGGAAAGTTTGACATTAAAGTGATAAAGCACTTTAATAATGCAGCTCAGACTTTCCCGCCCGGTCCCGCCAAAACTTCAGTCTTCTAGTCATCAGTCTTCAGTACCATGAAGTTGTTGAGGAGTCATGGGGTTCAGTGAGTTATTGTCATCCACACTGAACCCATCACCTTCTTCTTGGCTTAGATCACACTTCACTGAGTTCCGCCTCACTGAATGGAGAACTGATGAGGCGAAAAATGATCCGTTTTTAGGGGGTTATTTAAGCCCGAATTCGAATTTATTTGATCAAATATTGCCCTAAATCATTCCTTTTGTGATTTTAGGTACTTTGGGAGTGAAATCTGGAAAAGGAAGCAATTCGGACGTTTTTGGAGCATTAAAGTGAAGAAAACGCCAAAGTCTTAATTTTCCATGCTGGGAACAATAGGTGACGGCGTCAAGAGTAACATCCTGACGGCGTCAAGAGCAAAATTCCATGACGATCCGGAAGAGATTTGACGGCGTCATGAAGGTAGGGCGTCCAGAGTAAAAGTCATGACGGCCTGGAAATAATTATGTCTTGACGGCGTCAAATATAGATCAAGGCAGTCCGAGAATGGTTTTGGCGGCGAGGTGACGGCGTCACAAGGCTTGTCTTGACGCCGTCAGACCACTTTTCCTATATATAGTTTTCTAATTTTTCACATTTAAAAAGAGAAGTTTTGGAGAAACCCTAAGTACGAACTTGGTGCGAATTTTACAGGTTTTTCAAGGGTTCCAAGCCCTTGATACCTTTCATGTGTAATTGAGATAAGTGTTCTTCCAATTCAATCAATATGTCTATGTGTTGGTTGTCTATAACTTGTTCTTGTCTTAATTCCATCATGCTAGGCTAGATCTATCTTGTGTTTGCTTGGATCTAATGAAACCTAGATGTTAATTATGTGTTGATTACTTGTTTATACTTGTTTTGGATGAATGATTTATATGTTAGGCTTAAGAAAACTGGCAGATCTCCAATTGGTAACATGCTTGAACGTCTTAAGAAACATGAACCAACGCGCACTAGGTCTTTATTGGTTGTATTTAATGCATGAGCCACTGTTTACAATCCCTATAGTTGTGCTGGGCATGGTGTAGGAGGAGATAAGAGCTCATAGAATTGGGGAGTTATGTGTGCCACCCCATGAATGGTATTAAGGAATATGATCCGTCATCCATGCATTTATAACAAGTAATTAACATGTAAAAGATGTCTAGGGAGTAGTGAAATCTAAGTAAACACATTTTCTCTACTTATTGCTCGCAACTTTAGTATAAATTAGTTTATTTTCATTTCTAGTATTTTATTTTGATTGCATCTTAGTATTGGGTTAGTTGATTAGCAACTAATTCCGCCCAAATCCTTCAAACCCGAGATTTTTAATTGCTTTCTAAAAAATATAAAAACACAAAAATAATCATCCCTCACCTTTAGAACTAGTATTTAGGCTTTCTAATCCTAGCGACACTATTCCTAAGCCGAACGATCAATCCCCCGGTACTTGTCACTATACTATACTACAACGATCAGGTACACTGCCTGGTGGGGGTTGTAAGCTTCTCGAGATCCCTCGAGAGGTAAAGCCTGTTGCGATTCCCACGCATCAAGTTTTTGGCGCCGCAGCCCTGGGAATAATTATTGTCTAGGTTAGAATTTCTTTTTATTAGGTCTACTTGCTAGGTTCCTTTCTAGTAAGATTTTATTTTTATTTTTAGGTTCTCTTTAGTCTATCTATTTCTTTGTGCCTTTGTTCGTAACCACCCCACATCATGGACAACGGGAACATCTTTGAACCCGTCATCCCACCACAACAAAACCCACCATTAGAACCCCTTAGGCCCCGAACCTTAGGAGAGTATTCCCGACCTAGCCACCAAGGCTACCGAAACACCATTGAGCTCACCGGAGCCAATGTGACCCCCTTGCGATCCGACACCATCCGGTTGGTGCAAAGCGGATGTGCATTCCATGGACTTCGTTCTGAAGATCCAAACCAACATCTTAAGGACTTCCTCAAAATCGTAGATTCCATAGACCTAGATGTTGAAACTAGAGAGACAACCCGATTACGCCTATTCCAATTCTCTCTACGGGATCAAGCTAGTCAATGGCTTGAGCGTTTACCCGCGGGATCCATCACCACATGGGATGATCTCACCACTTGTTTCCTTGCTCAATTTTTCCTACCGGGGAGAACTACTAAGCTTAGAAATGACATCTTGATGTTCCAACAACGTCAAAATGAATCTCTTTATGAAGCATGGACTCGTTTCAAGGACTTACTCCAAAAAGTCCCTCATCATGGCATAGATCTTTGGCTCCAAGTCCAAATCTTTTATGACCATATCGACATCTCCACGAGGCGAGCCATTGACCAATCGGCCGGTGGTAAGCTACGTGATCTTAGTGCGGAACAATCATGGGAACTCATAGAAGATCTTGCGCTCTATGACAACGAAAGTTGGAATGATCCCCGTGACTTGAACAAAACGGTCAAGGCAATATCTTTGCCTTCGAACAATTCTAGCACTCCCGACCGTAGGATCATGGAACTTGAAGGTCGAGTCAAGTCTCTCATGAAATCTTACGAAGCTCCAAAATCCTTAAACTAAGTTAGCAGAATCGCCTCTGCATGTAAATTATGTAGTGGCCCTCACGAGACTCATAACTGCATGGAGCTTTTAAAACGTGCTTATAACGAATTCACGTCATCACACGTGGGTCAAGGTGCTCGAACTTCTGGCAAGGCCTATGAGGCATGGAAGGATAAACCTAATTTCAGAGGGTACCAAACGCGGAGCGTATCTTTCAATGACTCCTCACCACTCACTTGGTCCGAGCATTTTCCGTCACAAGGCATTCCCAGGCAAAGCTGTGAAGATGCCCTAAAAAAATTCATTCTATCTCAAGAATTACAGCTCTCTACGCTCGAGGCTAAATTTAGACAACAGCAGGCTGATGTGAACAACAAGATTAGTAATCTGTTAACTGCTATCAAAGAGCATGCCGTTAATAAGCCCGTTCACTTTGATGAGGTTAAGTCTATGACCGTCATGAGTCCACCAACCTCCCCCATGAAAATAAAAAGTCCTAGCAAGTTATTCAAACATCTATCCCCCAAAGGAAAAGAACCGGTCAACCCCCTAGGACCAATCCATTTCGTAAATACCATCACCACGATATCTGCTTCTACACCCAACCCAACCCAACAACAAACTGAGAAATTCAGTCATACAGCTAAAGATGAGACCTTCAGGATGGACCATGATTCGGCCAGAAAACCTATCAACTCATCCGAGCAATACACCGCGCGAGAATCTGGCAAATCGAATTAAGGGAAAGAGAGATCGGAAGAGCATGAGAGAAATCCAACCAATTGGGGTAATTCTATTATAGAAGAACCAGAGAGAAAAATGGAGGATATTACTGATGGGAATAGCGATAGGACAAAGTAAAGTAATCCTAAAGTTTTCAAGATCTCCTGCACCATTAAGGAAAAGCTCTTAGCCGATAGTCAAGTAGATCCTAGCTTCCCAGTCAACATAATTCCCCTTTCCCTATACCATGAAGCCTTCCCAGGACACATTGTGTGCGAGAGAGTGATGAAAGATTTGTCAATCAGGATTGGAGAGCTTGTTTACAATACCGACCTCACCGTGGTCGATGACGTAGACCCTTTCACCAATCAAAAATTAACCAACCTCGTTCTTGGAAAACATTTATCAATGAATCGGGAGTGATCCTTGATGAGAAAGATGGTAGTGCATTATTCACCAATGGTGTTAAGAAGGTAATTTTTCGTAAGGGTAATGAGGAGGTGTACGAGTATCGTCCTTCCCTTGAAGGGAATTTATATGGGTCAAAGGATGGAGAGTCGAGGAAGATAAGACGACGTGATCCGAACAATCTCAAGATCCCCTGCATGATCGGCCATAAGTACTTCGATAACATCTACATTAACATATTCCTGCCAAATAATTTTATGTCCTTATTCCATTATAACAATAACTGCAGATGGGGAATGATTTACAAAGGAGAGAAAGTGGTAGGTAAGGATCATGAGATTCAGGTGTTTGTAGGAAATATGGCATTTACTATGGAATTTACGATCGTGGACAACATCGAAGACTATGTCGACCCTAGATTATCACAAGTTATTTTTGGGGCACCCTTTTGTAAGATTACTAATCTGATAATTGATGATCGGAACGGTATTATGACCTTCGCTGACGGAATTAGGAGGGTTTCATACCAAACACCCTACAAGAGAAAAGACCTTAAGGAAATCGATTGTGACGGGCTTGATAAGATAAGCTCCCAACTTATTTGTGCGATGAAGATGTTCGGAGAGGATGTAAGGACACTTCTGATCTATCATGTGGATTCTTTAAGGATGTTAGTAAGCTTGGTTCTAAGTATCGAAAAGATATCTTCGAGTTCGAAGACCCGAAGTACTTACAATATGAAAGCGATGCTGGTTTAGAAGACGACCTAGAGAGTGGAACCAATGATGAGGTCACATAGTAACCCATGACCTTGAGTCTAGCTACAAGACTCGTAAATAAAGAAAAGCGCTTCTTGGGAGGCAACCCATGTTTTCTGTGATTTTATTTTGTTTGTTTGTTATTTGCTTCCGTATGCATGCTTAATTTTTATTGTTGGTAGATCATGTTTCTTAACTAAAAAGTGGAAATACTTTACTTTGTTGTTTTGGCCTAGTCTTAACTTCACCCAAGGGTATTTTTGCAAAAGATAAGTGTAAGGGGAAACCCCAAATATGTTTTTAAGAAACAAACCAATCATGATTCTCCACAATATTAAGTGAACATGTATATTCGTATTTGTTAGAGTCAAATGCTTGTATCGAGTCATAATGAAGTTTTGCAGGATTTTCCAGGAAGTAGAACCAAGTTTTTCCAGAAATTTTCCGGAAACTTAACGTAAGAATTTCTGCAGGTCACTTCTGACGGCGTCAAGAGTTTACTCTTGACGGCGCCAAGTGTAAAAATCTGGAAATTTTACCGGTTTTGTTTTTCTAACGGAGTCTTATGGTTTTTGTGAATTATTAAGTTTTATAATCTCCAGGAGATCTGCAAACTTCATTCCACAAGCATTATATCTTATCTTGTTTTCTAGGATTTAGTAACTTATATAGGATGCCGCCGATTTTACGCGAGGTTGTCTTGTCTATTTTGTCAGGTTTTACAGGTTATGTATGACAAGAAGAGGATTTATATTCTGGAAGGGAAGCTTTGATTGTTCATTTTCTTTGAGGAAGATTTAACCTGGCCATCTTATTATCCATACCGAGCGAATCAGGGGAGTATTTTGATTTCATTCTCTGTACTTTTTCACTTTTACATTCTTTACTTGAACATTGGGGACAATGTTCATCTTAAGTGTAAGGGGAGGGTAAAAAGATGATACCTTATATATGCACATTCGCTTGAGTTTGTTTTGTTTAATGGTATATGTGTAATAAAACTATGAGAAATACTTGTTAGTGCAATTTTAGCGCCAAATTTAAATTTTTTTACAACATTTAGGAGTGAAACTTTAGCCATAGCAAGCGTCTCATGGATAGGAGATTATATGACTAGCACATAACCGTATATTCAGAAAAATTTTCCACCCAAATATGTGAGGTTCGCCTTTAGATTTGATAGGAAAAGCATTTACTATTAGTGCTTATGAGTGTACCGGTAGCATTTAGATTCTAGAACTTGCGTTAGTGATGCATCCCGAGACCGCTAGTGAGACTACATTCGTGTGGTAGGATTTACTACATGATAAGAGGCATTAGGATCACCCTTGTGTTAAACCCATATCATAATTACTTGACCATTTAAGTCATATTACTTGGCTAGTTAAGTCAACTAATTTTTCCCACACCTTTAGCGTTGTACTAATTTTTAGTACACGAAACCCCTAGTACACCCCTCCGAGCCTATGTTTTCGTTTCTAACTTTAAGCATTTTACTTAAAGGAAGAATTTGTTACACCCCACTTAAATGTACAACCAAATCGCCTTAGCCTTCCGTGTATGCACTCATTTTTAGTGCATTATTGTTATTTGTTAAACCCTAAGTTAACTATCTAATTGATTACATGGTTGCTAAGTCGAGTCATATCCTTGTACATATTGTTTTGGGACGATTGGGACTCATAGGTAAAGTACTTATTTTATGGAGTAATGGGGAAGAACATCATATATTACCCCCATATGTACGTTAATCTTAAAAGTGCTCCAAGTGTTTTGATTTTCTTAATTCGAGTCATTAGATTAGTTTATTGTAAAGTATGTAAAAATTCAAGTGTAAGGGGAATGCTCAATTCCCTATGATGTATTATTTTGGATGGTAGGGTAAGAGTGTATGCAAAAAAAAAAAAAAAAAAAAAAAAAAAAAAAAAAAAAAAAAAAAAATTGAAAAAGGAAAAAGAGAAAAAACATGCGGACTACCATCCCTTTTTATTCTATGTTTATTTTATGTTTTTGTTATTTCTCATTTATTAGCTTAAGTCGAATCTAGTCTTGGCTTAGCAACGCCACATTGTACATGTAATTAACCAAGAGTGTTAACTCGCCACCAGTAAAACTTTCTTTATCCAACAAAACCGTGTATTTCATATCCCTACACCTAATGTTACAACCCTTTAAAAGACCTCTTTGATAGTTTATCCTAGGTGCTTACGCCATGTGGTGGAGGTTTGATCCTTTCCCAAGCCTATGGTAATCTATTTTGCTATGACAGGTAGTGAGAGATATCTTCCGTTTCCATATTGTAATTTATACTTTATTACACCCGAGAGATGTGAGTATCTAAACACTATTTGTGAGGTGCTTGTGTATGACCTCCGTGCTTGTCTATTGGTCTTTAGTGGAACGATTATTTGTTGTAATTACTTTTATATTAGTGTTAAATGACCCCTAACTTGTATTTTGAGTAAAATAAAAGCGCATTTGCTTGAGGACAAGCAAACCTCAAGTGTAAGGGTATATGATGAGGTGAAAAATGATCCGTTTTTAGGGGGTCATTTAAGTCCGAATTCGAATTTATTTGATCAAATATTGCACTAAATCGTTCCTTTTGTTATTTAGGTACTTTGGGAGTGAAATCTGGAAAAGGAAGCAATTCGGACGTTTTTGGAGCATTAAAGTGAAGAAAACGCCAAAGTCTTAATTTTCCATGCTGGGAACAGTAGGTGACGGCGTCAAGAGTAACATCCTGACGGCGTCAAGAGCAAAATTCCATGACGATCCAGAAGAGATTTGACGGCGTCATGAAGGTAGGGCGTCAAGAGTAAAAGTCATGACGGCCTGGAAATAATTATGTCTTGACGGCGTCAAATGTAGATCAAGGCAGTCCGAGAATGGTTTTGGCGGCGAGGTGAAGGCGTCACAAGGCTTGTCTTGACGCCGTCAGACCTCTTTTCCTATATATAGTTTTCTAATTTTTCACATTTAAAAAGAGAAGTTTTGGAGAAACCCTAAGTACGAACTTGGTGCGAATTTTACAGGTTTTTCAAAGGTTCCAAGCCCTTGATACCTTTCATGTGTAATTGAGATAAGTGTTCTTCCAATTCAATCAATATGTCTATGTGTTGGTTGTCTATATCTTGTTCTTGTCTTAATTCCATCATGCTAGGCTAGATCTATCTTGTGTTTGCTTGGATCTAATGAAACCTAGATGTTAATTATGTGTTGATTACTTGTTTATACTTGTTTTGGATGAATGATTTATATGTTAGGCTTAAGAAAACTGGCAGATCTCCAATTGGTAACATGCTTGAACGTCTTAAGAAACATGAACCAACGTGCACTAGGTCTTTATTGGTTATATTTAATGCATGAGTCACTGTTTACAATCCCTATAGTTGTGCTGGGCATGGTGTAGGAGGAGATAAGAGCTCATAGAATTGGGGAGTTATGTGTGCCACCCCATGAATGGTATTAAGGAATATGATCCGTCATCCATGCATTTATAACAAGTAATTAACGTGTAAAAGATGTCTAGGGAGTAGTGAAATCTAAGTAAACACATTTTCTCCACTTATTGCTCGCAACTTTAGTATAAATTAGTTTATTTTCATTTCTAGTATTTTATTTTGATTGCATCTTAGTATTGGGTTAGTTGATTAGCAACTAATTCCGCCCAAATCCTTCAAACCCGAGATTTTTAATTGCTTTCTAAAAAATATAAAAACACAAAAATAATCATCCCTCACCTTTAGAACTAGTATTTAGGCTTTCTAATCCTAGCGACACTATTCCTAAGCTGAACGATCAATCCCCCGGTACTTGTCACTATACTATACTACAACGATCAGGTACACTGCCTGGTGGGGGTTGTAAGCTTCTCGAGATCCCTCGAGAGGTAAAGCCTGTTGCGATTCCCACGCATCAAGAACCTTTCTTCTTAGGCTCGGTCTAAGCATCCTGAAGATGACTCACTGAGTTACTGTTCACTCAGTGACTTGTTTATACTTAGGTTATTTTACGTTCAAATCCTTGTAAGAAGAAGATTGGGGAATTCAGTGACCCAACACTAATGCCAGCGAACTCAAACACAGATTAAGGTCTTTCGTTTACTCAGTTTTCTCTACTTTCTACAAGTGTATAAGATACTGACAAATATCTATTACAGGATGGTGACTTATATCTATTGCGGATCACGTGAAGCACCGTTTCAAGCCAAAGACAATGGCCTGAAATCATATTTTCTATGTAAAGATGAACAATTGTGAATCTTTTTGTAGATTTAATTGTTAATTATGCTATATGGTAAGGAACTAAGAGAAAAGTTTATTGTGGAACAGACACATGGTTTGCTGAAGCACGTGAATTCTTCGCGCATTAGCGAAATTGCGACTTTGCAAGGTATATTGCAGTTGTTTAGTTTTTTATAATTAACATTTTGTTTGATAAGCTATAAGTTTTCAAATGGAATAGACCACACTAAACCCACACTAAATCTCTGGATAAAATGGGCGGGTTGGGCAAGTGGAATATATAACCCGCTTAAACGGGTAGTATAAATTATTTAGGAAGTATCTTGCATTAAAATCATTTCAAATGGCTTGGTTAAGATACAACTTATAGCTCAAATTGAATAGATATGTGGTCAAGTTAACGTATATGCTTTTAATTGGTTCCTCTAATATGGATCATGATATATGGTATTTAACGGCTATAAATGTTTTATTTATTGTCTAATGGAAAATAAGGTTAATATAAATAGCAATTCTCAGTTTCTGGAAGATCTTGAAATGATGACGTTTAAACCTGCTGAGCCAAAGCTACTGAACTTCTATGATTACAACAAGAAATCTTTTTCATGGCATGTTCTCTCACTGTCTCAAGTTTCAAACATAATAGAACAACTTAATGAGAGGTGAAACTTAACTCTGCATCTTATGATATCTTTAGCCTTCCCTAAGTGGCAATATGGGTGAATTGGGTTCGGGTAAAAACGTGGTGTCAAATAAGTATGGGTATAATGTGTGGCCCAGATGGGGACAAAAGTATTGTAATATTAAAAAAAATAAAAATAAAAATAAATAAATAAATAAAAATAAATAAAAAACATGAATTTTTTGCAATAATACGATTTAGTAGGTTATATATGTATTTGAATACATTTTGGATTACTATTGACCCGTTTGACCCCCTTAGCTCATTCGGCGTGTTTCTTAAGTTGAATTTTCTAGCTTAACCCATTATACTAGTTAGACTTAAACATGACCCAAATTGACTCATTTAGCTTGCATTTTTAGGCCTACGATATAATTTGAAGCACTCTTTATCAATGGTAACCTTCAATTGATTAAATTTTGATTTGACAATCATCTTCGGTGCATTGTTGAGATAGTGCTAATCATTAACTATTATCATGTTTGTTGATAATATTTAATATGCACAAATATTTGTATGAGGCTTTCTAATTGTTTACTAAATAGGTAAGTAACTGGAAGCTGAGCAGCCTCAGTATGCTGCATGCCCGGGTCTGTTATGTGCAGGCCCTTCAGCATCTCCGAGTATGGACATTTGAGCAGTAAGTCTATTAGTAAAAAAAGTAAATAAATTAATTTCTGAATGATTATGTGTTTGTGTATTTACGATGTTTTGAAATTAATCAAATTATTGCATAGGTAGCGAAGTATGCAGATGAAGTTGTCAATGATAAAACCGCTTCAAATGATGTGGATCAATGTCTCAGGTTCCAAAATAAATATGACAAAATAATCTGAGTTTATGAATAAAAACTATATTGCCAAAAGAATCTGAGTATATGAATAAAAATAACAGTAGATTTGCATCAATAGACCAGGAACCGTAGTTAGTAATTCGTACGTACTATGGGCTTATGCTTTTATTCAATTGCTTAAGCTTCTAAAATGGTACATAAACAATTTTCGCAATAGTGTTTAGGAATTAGGATTGCTTATATGCTTTGTAGCAATGCAATATGCAGTAAAGTAGAAAAGCAATTTTAGAAGCTATCGCAAATACTCTTTTAAGTGGTTAAGTGGTTTTGAGTGTTTCAGTAACCCAAATCGACATATTTATTTGTAAAGGTTGAATAGCCAACTAACCATCCAAGTATTTGTAAACATTATTTAGTTCCTTGAGCTGTTGTATATTAATAATAAACTAGGTTTCATTTTGAGGTTCCTAAAGGCTACAGTCACTTGCACCAACTATATGGTCTTTATACTCAATTGTGCCTTTAGATATCAATTAGTGTGGGTTACTAGGGTCTGGTATTGGGTCAAAACCATATGGTTAGGTAGTAGACATTTTAGAACCTAGCCATAAAACCAGACAGGTTAGGTAGTAGAAGATCGTTAACATTTGACATTCCTGTTGAAAGGGTATCCACACATTATGATCTGTATAATCTTCTCCCACAGTATACAAAAACCCTTCTGATTTCATGACACACATTGATTATAAATTATACTTACGTGTCACTGATCAAATTAAAATTTAGGCTATACAAATGTACTAATGGCTCTTTTGCTCTTTATATACGTACACATGCATACTAATGGCTATTCAAGATGATCTCGGCCCGATGGTGTCTGTGAAGGTTACTCCTTAAATGAGGCTGTTTTTTTTTTTTTTTTTTTTTTTTGTATGCCTTTTTATTGTTTTTTTATAATTTCTTATTTTTATTTTTGATTGCATATCTTATATTGTTGTTATAAAGCATTAAACTTTTTGGGTGGTTCTTTTTTTTATCTGCTTATTTCTCTATTGTAGGACCATGACCATGAGTGGCGGTATTGAAACAGTGGTTATTCCAAATAAGCTAAATGATATGATTAGCAAATGTAGGGAGTTAGGTCAATATGGGTCATTTATTAACGATGGTGGATGGCTAAGATGACAAGGGACCGTGTGAGCACTTACCACCAGTTGTAGTGTTTCCTATGTGACCCGTTACCCACATACCCACCATATGTTCATCTTTAATAGGTGGTTGTCTCAACTATGCAGCAACAAAATATGTCACAGTGCTTAATATTCCTGACATGAAACGGGTAAAATTAGGTTATGTTTTATATGCATCACCCGTTACCCACATACCCACCATTCCAGTTACATGAAAATGTGTTAACATATTGGGCTACAATTTTATCTATAATACGTTAACTGATACATGGCAAAAGGGCTTAAACATGTAAGAAGCCTAGATAGAATAGGGTCAAAGAGGTGTAGGTGGTTGTTAAGGTCCATATTTTTAAACATGAGGTTCAAGTAGACTTCTTATCTAAGAACCATGATTCTTATATGTTCATCTTTAATAGTTGGTTGTCTAAAGTTGTGGAATTTTAATGGTAGGTTCATGATCCAGGGCAAAAACTGACACCAGTGTCTCATACTGGTCGGATGCTTGGTACACCAGGACCTAAATTTAGCTCGAGAAGAAGTGGTGTTAGTGTCGGTGAAGCGTAAGGAGTTTATTAAGAAGAGAAGGAAAGCTGTTGAGGAGTTGGGCATTGTGAGTGAGAACTGAGAAGTATAAGAAAATGGAGGAGTTGGAGCGAGCGGTTCAGACTGTGGATTTTGAGATGGCCGAACGGGTTAGTGATGGACTTGTGTCAGCTGAGAGGGATAGAGAGAAGCTTTTGGTTTTGGGGAGGGAAGATGAAGCAGAATGTGATGCGGTTGAGGTTAAGATGCACGAGGCATTGGAGATGCAATTATCGCGGAAGAGGAATGTGCAGGTTTGCTAGAGAACTTTGCGGTGGTGACTTTGCTATAGTTTAAATACGTATTTGATTCTTTACATGCTAATTTTGATTTACCTGATATAATTGTGCACTTTAACATGCGGGATTCATTGCTTGATCCATCTACGACTAGATAAGTGGTTGTCTAGCGTTAGTAATTTCATAGATATTAAATTAGAAACCTCATCACAGTAGGAAAGTATTTTTAATTTTAAAAATACCGGGGTTCATAAATCCAAAAATTAAAAATAAAACCAATTCAAAGAAATAATTAAGTTAAACAGCTTGCATACATAAAACAATAACTCCTATTATAACTTTGACTAAGAGTGTTTTCAATAGGTCATTTTTTTTCTTTGGGATTGTATATTGTGTCTCTGTTTTTAATGATGTTAAGCATACTATACTCGAAACCTGTGTCAATTTAAGATTAGTCATTGCATTTCCATAAAAAAAATATTTTCATATTAGTCATTTGGTGCGTCTATACAAAATACTACTTCAAGATACATGACAACTGTTCACACTGCCTCATGTTTTGTTATCAGGAGGAGTTGTTTTTCGTATTGCGCGTATCTTGATTGTATTGGATGAAGTTAGTGAGCTGTAACCAATTTTCGATGCTCATGTTGCGGTTATAAAGTTCAATCTTAAGGTACATCGGTTGTTGTTATATGCATCTTTTGGATCGTTTATCATTTTTTATGGTTTATTCGTATATAATTTTGAGTTAGAACATTTTAGTGCTGTGAACTTGCATACAATTAATATATAGTTGTTATAAATGAGTTTATTTAAAACTATTTTAATTATATATGAGTTCCTTTAAATCTATTTTTTAAGTTGGGATTTCAGTGCAATTAAGTAAATTAAAATGAGATCTGCTATAATTTTGTATAAGATAATTTTTAATTATATATTGTATTTTTATATAAGATAAGGATTATTTAAAGTTGTTATGCATATCTATAAGTATAATTATACACAAACTTGGACAACCATAAAGTCTATAAATACCAAAACTAATCATCAGTCAATACGATTATTATTTATCCTTATATCACTTTCTTCAATTCGATTATTATTTTCCCTGGAAGAAAAAAATTATTGTTGGTTGGTGCAGGTTCTTGTGCAGATTACTTCGGTGAGGCATGAAGCAAATTTGCATATCGACAAATGTGGACATGTTAACCCAACATTCCAAGAAGGTATTTCATATCAAAATTCCCTTTTTGTTCGTTATTGTCATTAATTTGAGCCAATGATATTGATACTAGGTCAACTTGAATACTTCTATGACTCACTTTTTTCGAATGGCAGTTTAGGCAGTTATTGTTGCAACTACATTTTTTTTTTGTGTGAATCGAGTTGTTAAACGTTATACTTGGTTATTGCTTAAGCTATATAAGAGAGGATTGTAAATTAGATTTGGTGCTACTTTCTGTCAGTTTTTCAATCTTCTTACAGTTAATGATGATTCAGTTATAAGTTATGGCTACAATATAAGTATTAATATAACTATTCAAATGATACGTTTAAGAGGTGTTAGTCATTAATATAGACTTCAAGTTACTATGAACAACTTAACAGTTTCTCCCTTTATCTAATTTATTTTAGAAGTTTCTGACTCATTATGCTCTAAACAGTGATGGCATTCATAGTACCAATATTACATATTTACATGTAATTTGTTTTTCGAAAGGATTGGTCGGAAGGTTTTTCTTATAAGTGGTGATAATTGTAATTGATTTTGTTTGATCTGTGATTGTTGCATAGCCATCTTCCAATCGCAATTTCTGTGAAAAGTAAACTACAACCATCTTTAAGATCGACTCAATGTAGGGAATGCTGGTGATAACTATAGAGCGTTCGACGGCTCACGACACTGCCCATTTGCTATCTCTACTATTTTTATTGATACAAAATTTAATCTTATAGAGCTGTAATTTTTGGAATGATGCTTATTAAACAACATGAACCTTCATTGTATAAAATGGATTCTCCAATTCATTACTCCATTTGTACCAAATTATATTAATAGTCTATGTTTCTATTTTAGGAGGTCCCAATTTAAGTCTGTTAATAATTATAGACATGCAAGTTTGATCGATTTTATAAATACTACCTTTAAAAATTTTAGGAAAAACCCCGTGCGTGCACGGGTATTATAACTAGTAAATATTAAAAAAGAAAGAGTAACCTTGAAAAATATCTATTTTATTTCGTTTTTAATTTGCGAACAAAAACCGAAGTTCGTTTTCCTATGAAAATAGTTCCCAAATAATAAACGTGATTGGCAATTTATGAAGATTGATTTTTTTTTTTTTTTATGCTTTACGCTTCTATTATCTCTTAATTAAAATACCCCTTAACCATTATTATATTGAGAAAAGATTTGGCCCATTAACGGGCTAGTGTTAGCCCAAAACTAAAATTCCCCTTAACCATTATACTTATTATTAAATCACATCGTCTACGACGCCGTTTCATCAGCGATTTTCCCGCCATTTTTCGCGGGCTCCGCGAGCCCAAGGTTCTTGGCCCTTTTCTGCGCGTTCTGGCCCAAACTTCCTGGTCCAATTGCTTTCTGCTACCTGTGTTAACGTGCGTATTAGCGTACATGTACGATGGCTAAAACCTATACATATTAAACAAATAAACAAATTAAGTATAATTATTGATTCTACTGTTGAAGGAGGACACATGTTGATCATCCACTGCTTGATCTTGGTTTTTCACCTAACTAAGGGGGTTTGGTGTGTACTACTCACCCTCAAATACACTAGCTTCGTACACAAAGAAGCTTCTCCATCTCCACCATCTAGAAAAATAATAACCAGAGATAGCCAAAAAGAATTTATAGCAACAAGGCAAGTCTTCATGCTCTTACTTCTCTTTGCCCCTTCATTGTGTTGTGCTTTTCTTATTTCTCGGTTTTCCATGTTTTCATTCTTAAGGCTTAACTTGCAAGAGGCTTTACAAAGGAGATCTGCATAAGAGGTGCGATGAATTTCTATATTCATGTCGATGTTTGGCTGCTATTCATCATTCACCAGGCCTTTTCTTATACACTGCTTTTGGTCACAGCTACTTTACATGTGTGTGCTATTGTTAGCAGTAAATGTGCATGTTTTCTCTTAATATATGCATGCAAGCTTCCTGTGTATGATGCTACAGTTAGACTTGATTTTTTTTCCTTTTTTTGCCTCACTATCTATTGCTTCTTTAAATTGCTACCAATATCTTATCTGTTATAATCTCTATTGAACGCTGCCTATTTGTAATCCTTTAATATGAAAACCAAAACGAAAGCTATACGTAGAGTTAGTCCTTTTACTACTTTAGACTCTGGACCTTCTTTCGCTGATGGTAAAGGGATGGACCCCTGTTGTGTGGAAGTGACAGTAAAAAAAAACACCTCATGGCCCTTCTATTGATATGGCTAGCCCTTCCATCAATTATAAAAAAACATGTTGCTCTCAAACTGTTGTTGCTCGGCTGCCAAATGACAGCTTGCATGTTCCTTTGGCCAATGGTGATCCGAGTGATACCTCGGCTGCACCAGTGTATCAGTTCATTGGTGATTGTGCGAAGGCAGCCCCTGAAAATTACGTTAATTAATATCAATCATATCAGTCTACGGCTGAGTTTAGCAGTAATCAACAATGTGTGCCTGTTGCTACTGCCAATCATTGTGAATATCATTCTACTTCTACTGACTTACCAGGTTCTTGAGCCACATATGAAAAAGGTATGCGCCATGTCTTTTCCTAATCGCTGTCCATGTTACACTCTTCATGCTCAGAGAAAAGCATTGCTTATTTAGGCAAGTTTTCTGTGGTAGCAGGAAAAGAGCCCAGCTATAGATATGATTTACATTACCAGATACCATGTATGTTACACAGTCAAGTTGTCGTTCATCAAGGAAAGCGAAAGTTATCTGAACTTTTTGACCGGACACCTGTATTCCCACGGAATGATGAAAGTTTGTTGTGTAAGTTGTGGTTACTTTTTCCATGCTCTAATACTGTTATGCATGTCTTACCATGTGCCTCAGTTTGTCTAGCTTTCTGTGCCTTCAGGTACTAAAAATATAAACGAAATACATCCAGCGATGTTCGCTGATATGCGTGACGATTCTGCACATAGTATTCCCTGTTTACTCTTGCGTTGTACCTCTGCTAACAATGTGCCCTTACTCAGCCAAGGTATCTTTATGCCCTCTTCATGCTTTTATGCTTGCATTCTTTTGGAAGGAGCGGGAGGAGGAGTTGTAGGGAGAAGGGGGAAAGGGTAAAGAAAAAAGACGCAGGGATAAAAAAACAAAAAAAAAGAGAAATATTAAATGCAAATAATAGAAAAAAAAAACAAAAAAATATGTATATAACTTTTGGGTTTATGTAGATCGCTCGCTGGATCGTTGCAATAGGACAATGGATTGTTGTAATCAAAGATGCTCGGACTCAATGCATAATGAGGGGCAGAGTTCACAGGCAGATAACCCGGCACGTCCTCGAGAAGGTATTCTTAGATTTTCCATTTTCCCGTGGTTTCATTTAAAGTTTTCGTTGCTTAGTTCTTTCGTCAAATGAAAACAATTGCTATTCACCTTAGCAATAACTTTTTTTTTCTATATTTTAGCTGCAATGCGTTCTAGACCAAGAAGGCGCCAACGTAGGCGGTCAATGGCTAATCAGCGCCGATCATCTAGACAAGGTTTGTGCCATGTTTCTGTTACTCTTTATTGTCAGATATGGTACCAACTTCATGATTTTTAAGATATGTTGCTTTCTTAAGTAGAGTTTATTCACTGGTTTTTTATCTTTCTTTTTTCTTCTTCCCCGCATTTTTAATCCAGGGCCTCCAGATGCTTACATACATATGGGCCAGTGCGACAGCATTTGCCATCATTGCAATGCCTGCTTTTGGTATGATGAGAGAATCAAGCATGCTAACGGCAGGATCGAGTATCATAAATGTTGCAGCGCAGGAAAAGTTCGATTAGATGCTCATAATGAATATCCGGAATTTATAAAGGAACTTTTTACTGACCTCCATTTCATGGAAAATATACGAGCATACAACCAGATGTTTGCGATGGCATCTTTGGGCGCAGAGATCGATAATTCTGTTAACAGGGGCTGTGGTCCGTATGTTTTCAAAATTTCAGGCCAAATATACCATTGGATAGGTGGTATGTGTCCTGAACAAGATAAAAAAACCTAAATTTCTCCAGCTATATATCTATGATACGCAAAATGAAGTTGCAAATCGCTTGGAGAACTTTCGCCGGACTGGCCAACGGTTGCGTGCAGATATCGTGGAGGGTTTGATCCATTGCTTGGATGAGCATAATAAGCTGGTCCAATTATTTAGAACAGCAAGGGATAAAATGGCAGAAGCTGATATACCAGACTTTACAGTCCGTTTGTTTGGTGTCGTCGGTTCAAGGCAGCACGAATTACCGTCAGGAGATTCTATTGGTGCAATCGTTTTTGAAGGTGGCCCAGAAGTCAGAACTTATTTTGATGTCGTAATCGAAAAGATCGATGGCACTCCAAAGCGAATAAACAAGCTACATCGTTCTTACATGTCTCTGCATTTTCCACTGATCTTCATCTATGGCGAGGACGGATACCATTTGGGTCGCACGTTAGTTGATGGAAGAAGTTCGCCTCCTGACCCCCCTAAAAAGATGTCGATGAAAATGTTCTATGCATACCAGATTCATGACCGTTTGAACCGTTATACCTTACTCACACGGAGTAGTCGTTTGTTTCAAGAATATGTTGTGACAGCATACTGTAGCGTCGAACAGTCAAGGCTTGATTACATTAGAGAAAAGCAGAATGATATACGCAATGAATACATGGCGGGATTATATGATGCTATCCAGCGTGGCGACCATGATGGTTCAGATGTGGGTTCACGAATAATACTTCCTTCATCTTTTACTCGGGGGGCGGGGGGGGGGGGGGGGGGGGGGGCACGCTACATGTATAGCCACTATTTAGACGCTTTAGCTATATGTCGTGTTCATGGTAACCCATCGTTCTTTATCACATTTACGTGCAACGTCAATTGGCCCGAAATACAGGAATATATGCAGGACTTCCAGGACGTGACAGTTCCTGATAGACCTGATATCGTAGACAGAGTTTTCAAAAGAAAAATCCATGATTTGGTATATATATATATATATATATATATATATATATATATATATATATATATATATATATATATATATATATATATATATATTACAATTACAATGGGTGACGGCGTCATGTATTGAGTTGTGACGCCGTCAACTCACCGCCATAATAGAAATCGTATTGCCTAGATCTGATTTTGATTCCGTCATGTGTAGAATTCCTCTGGGCCGTCACTTGTGTTTTGACCCTGACGGCCTTGGTGACGCCGTCAGGTCCTATAGTTAAAAATCTTCTGGATCGTCACGTGTATGTTCCACATCCACCTTTGTTGTAACTTTTGACGCCGTCATTAAGGAAGTTGTGACGCCGTCAGGTACTGTTCCCAACAAGGAAAATTAAGACTTTGCCGTTTTCTTCACTTTTATGCTCCAAAAAGGTCCAAAATGCTTCCTTTTCCAGATTTCTCTCCAAAAGTACCTAAAATGACAAAAGAAACGATTTAGGGTAATATTTGATCAAATAATCTCGAATTCGGGCTTAAATGACCCCTTAAAAGTGGTTCACTTTTCGCCTCATCAAATACCCTTACACTTGAGATTTGCTTGTCCTCAAGCAAATGCGCTTTTATTCTAATCAAAATACAAGTTAGGGGTCATTTAACACTAATATAAAAGTAATTATAACAAATAATCGTTCCACTAAAAACCAAAGACAAGCACGGAGGTCATACACTAGCACCTCACAAATAGTGTTTAGATACTCACATCTCTCGGGTGTAATAAAGTATATATCATAATATGGAAATGGAAAACATCTCTCACTACCTGTCATAACAAAATAGATTATCATAGGCTTGGGAAAGGATCAAACCTCCACCACTTGGCGTAAGCACATAGGATAAACTATCAAAGAGGTCTTTTAAAGGGTTATAATGTTAGGTGTAGGGATATGGAATACACGGTTTTGTTGGATAAAGGCAATATGTACTGGTGGCGAGTTAACCATCTAGGTTAATTACATGTACAATATGGTGTTGCTAAGCCAAGACTAGACTCGACTTAAGCTAATGAATAAAAAAAAAACATAGAATAAACATAGAATGAAACGGGATGGTAGTCCGTATGTTTTTTCTCTTTTCTTTTTCTATTTTTTTTCTTTTTGTTATTTTTTTATTTTTTATTTATTTATTTATTTATTTTTTGCATACACTCTTACCCTACCATCCAAAATAATACATCATAGCGAATGTACATTCCCCTTACACTTGAATTTTTACATACTTTACAATAAACAAATCTATTGACTCGAATCAAGATAATCGAAACACTTCTAGTACTTTTTAAGATCAATGCACATATGAGGGTAATAATTTGATGTTCTTCCCCATTACTCATAACACAAGTACTTTACCCATGAGTCCCAATCGTCCCAAAACAATATGTACAAGATATGACTCGACTTAGCAACCATGTAATCAATTAGATAATTAACTAAGGGTTTAAACATGTAACAATAATGCACTAAAGATGAGTGCATACACGGAAGGTTAAGGTGATTTGGTTGCACATTTGGGTGGGTTGTAACAAATTCTTCCTTTAAGTAAGATGCTTAAAGTTAGAAACGAAAAGATAGGCTCGGAGGGGTGTACTAGGGATATCGTGTACTAAAAATGAGTACAACGCTAAGGTGTGGGAAAAATTAATTGACTTTACTAGCCAAGTAATATGACTTAAATGGTCAAGTAATTATGATACGGGTTTAACAAAAGGGTGATCCTAATGCCTTTTATCATGTAGTAAATCCTACTACATGAATGTAGTCTCACTAGTGGTCTTGGGATGAATCACTAACGCAAGTTCTAGAATCTAAATGCTACCGGTACACTCATAAGCACTAATAATGAATGCTTTTCCTATCAAATCTAAAGGAGAACCTCACATATTTGGGAGGAAAATTTTTCTGAATGGTACGGTTTTGTGCTAGTCATATAATTCCTATCCATGAGACGCTTGCTAAGGCTAAAGTTTCACTCCTAAATGTTGTAAAAAAAATTTAAATTTGGTGCTAAAATTACACTAACAAGTATTTCTCTTAGTTTTATTACACACCTACCATCAAACAAACAAACTCAAGTGCAATTGTATCCTATAAGGTATCATCATTTACCCTCTCCTTACACTTAGGATGAACATTGTCCCCAATGTTCAATTAAAGAATGTAAAAGTGAAACAGGTAAAAGAATGAAAACAAATACTCCCCTGATTCGTTCGGTCTGGATAGTGTGGCAACAAGGTTAGATCTTCATCCAAGAAAATGAACATTCAAAGCTTCCCTTCTAGAAAAATAAATCATCTTTGTGGAAAACTAGAAGGGGGTTGAATAGTTTACCGCTTTTTAAATCCTTTTTAACTTGAATATCTTTAAAAAAAACTTTACGTTTGCTTAAAGATATAAACACGACGTTATATGTTTGATTCTTTGAAAAGCTTTTCACGTAAATAACAATTCTAACATTACTTGTTTCATACTTTGAAAAGCTTTGCTTGTGATGATCCTAACTTTGCTTGTTTAGTTCTTTGAAAAGCTTTACTTTTGTTTGAAGATATAAACACAACTTTACTTGTTTAATTCTTTGAAAACCTTTATATGTGACTAGCAATTCTAACTAAAAGACAACATGTAATAAGCAAAGATAAAGAAAGAAACGATCAAACCACAACACGATTGTTTATCGTGGTTCGGCTACAATGACTCTTTTTCCTTGCCCTACATCCACGCCCCGAGTTTCCAACTCGAGAGTTATAAGCACTAATCAACAAGCTCCTTTCACCGGCGGAGAAAACTTACAACGTCGTTTACACTTTTACCGACACTAAGCTAGATGTCGAGTTCTTTACCAAGGGTACAACCACTCCCGTTAGTTCTTTTACAAGGGTACAACAACTCCTGACACACTACGTATTTTGAGGCCTAAAATACTAACCAATCACTTCTACATACATGACACAAATGAAGTATAAACTACCAAAGCTTATACATGACCAAGCTAACAAGACTTGAAACTTTGGAGTTGAAGCTTGTAACTTCTTGAATGATCTTGTGAAGTCCCTTGCTACATAAGAGAATCACACAAGTCAAATGTTACTGAGTTAGTTTGAGAGAGTATATGAAAATATGTCCTAAAGTGGTGACCCAAAACTAACAAATGGTTTGGTATTTATAGCAAACCATTCTGCAGGTCTGGCGGATACGGCGAAACCCTCAGAAGGGGTCCGCCCGTGTATCCCCATGGTACCGTCATGGCTACAGTTGGTTTTTGCAATAAATCTTCCAAACCAAACAAGGTCACATCTCATTACACCTAGTCAAACACAAAACTTGCAAGCAAACATATGATTAGTCAAACACACTTTCTTACCATAAATGTATATTGACAAAGTGTTAGCATTAAAAGTGACGATCATTATTGAGTCAACAAGTATTGTAATAGTTAAGAATATTGGGCTATGGACTTGGTACTTATTTAGTATATCATATAAGCCTTTATTAGAAAATGAAAACCAAGCCCATTAGATAAAGCCCATGGAAAGCCTTTTAGGGCAATATGTAAGTTACTATTTAAACACCTCAAAGGCTCATTTGAGGTGTGTGCTTGTGTGTGTATTTGTGTGTGTTTCTCTAATAATATTCTCTCTTCTTTCTTTCTCTACTCTCTCTACTTTCTCTCTCTAAAATACATAAATACATATCAAGTCACCATCTTTCCATCTTTCTTCTTCTAATCTTCAATATTTGTGATAAAGTTCTAATATCTAAGGTCCTACAAGTGGTATCAATCGCCTAACAATGATTTAGGAGGGTTGAGGGGTTGTTTGTTTCGTATTTTTCAAGCTTTATCCACGTTTTTTTTCCAAAAAAATCATTACTTTTCTTGTTTGTTTTGTGTTTTTAACACTTTTTTGATTACAAACTAGTGTTATAAACCTTTCCCAACAAGAAAGTTTTAATCTTTTTGAAAATTTATAGCTTAAAAATTCGAATTTGGTTTTTGTACTTGTTTTCTAGATCTCGAAATAGTTTCATAAAAATCATCAAGTTTGCAACTTTCTTCAAGCTTTGGTGTTTTTTAGCCTAGAAGTACAAAAATCTTGGTTTGGAAACTTGATTTCGGGGTGCTTTAAGTCAAACCAAAAATCTGCAAATTTTTCGAGAACCCAAAACCCCATTTTATCGAAATTTTTCTCTAGAGCATTTTATCATATTTCGAGGATTACTCGGTGTTTTCCTTGCTTATTTTAGTGAGAAAACACTTCGACTCGTGGGATATTATCTAAATTGTAGAATTTAGATAATTTGTGGTGTTATTTTCGAAAACTGTAAAGTTTTTCGTGAACTTTGCAAATATTTTCGAAAATCTCATATTTTCGATAAATAGCAAACTTTTCGAGAACCTTAACTTAGTTTTTCGAAAACTTTACACTTTGGGTTAACATTTCATTTCGAAATTTTTGTAAGAAAATTTTTGAAAATCTTTTCATTCTCGAGAACTTCAGAGATTTTCGAGAACATCAAAATTTATCGAGAACTTCAGAGATTTTCGAGAACATCAGAATTTATCGTGAACTTTAGATATTATCGAGATCTTGGGATTTATCGAGAATACAACATTTTCGAGAACTTTTGGTTGACTTTTGACGACTGAACTTCAAACGGCCATAACTTTTGAACCGTAACTCCGTTTTCGACGAATCAGCTGTCAAAACGACCGTGAGACAGAGGAGAACGACACGCTAAATCGATTTAGGCAAAGTTTCGAGGCCTAAAAACGCTCCGAGAAGGAGTTATTGAGGTTTTAAGGTTTTAGTCAAATCTTTCACCGTCAAATCTTGCAACAACTTACTCCAAACTCAACTCCTATTTCGTTGGAACGATCAAAGAATCAACTTTATCCATCTATACTTCATCAAATGGCATCTCAGCAAGATATTCATGCAGCCGTTGCGGAAAACCGACCTCCAATGCTTGAAAGAGGTGGATATCTCCCATGGACAAGCCGTATGCTTCGTTACATCAAAACAAAGGATACTGGGCACCTAATGATCAAATCCATAGAAAACGGTCCATTTCAGCCACGACAAGTTCAAATTCAAGGTAATCCAAATACCACACCTCCTACTGAACTAGTAGTGCGTATACAAAAAGAAGCAGATTACACTGATGAAGACAAGGCGCAGATCAAAGCCGATGATATGGCAATGCATTTAATCCAACTTGGATTACCTCGGGAGATCTTTGCTGCGGTCGACAGCTGTGAAACTGCTCATGCTATGTGGGAACGTGTTAGAAGGATTTGTCATGGAACAGAGATTGGACAACAAGACGTTGAGAACAAACTTCTTACTGAATGGGAGAACTTCACATCCACTAAAGGTGAACAGATTGAGTCATACTACACAAGGTTTTGCACGTTGATGAATGAGTTAATCAGAAACAAGTTGACACCTCGAACAATTGCAACAAACATCAAATTCGTCAATAACCTTCCAGAAGAATGGGGTCGTTATGTTACAATTGTTAATCAGACAAAGGACTTACATCAGGTGAATTATGATCAACTCTATGACTTTCTAAAGCAAAACCAAGCTGAGGCTAATGAAGTTAGGAAAGAAAGATTGGCAAAGAATCATGATCCTCTCGCACTAATTGCTAATACACCAACACCATTACAAGTGAACACTCAACAACCATCATCATCCACTCACAACTACATGCAACCATCATACATTCAACAACCATCACCGGTCTACCAACAACAATTCTACCCACAACAACAAGAAGTTATTCCACAACAGACATACCCACAATTCCAAGAACCAGAATTCACTGACAATGATGAAGCTGCTGCAGCATTGACTCAAGCGTTTGCTTTTCTGTCAAAGGCATTCCAAGGACGTTATTCTACACCAACAAACAACAACCAAAGGATTTCATCGAATACTCGTAACAGGCAGATCGCTCAGCCGAGTTTCAATATGGGCAACGGAGGCCAAATGGTTGGAGTTTATGGGAATCAGCAAGGATATGCTACGGGATTTAATATGGGCAATCAGAATATGCAGAATGCAGGTCAGTATGCAGGGAATCAGTATGGTCAGAATGCAGGGAATCAGTTGGGTCAGATTGTTGGAAATCAGAGGGGTCAGAATGTTGGTAATCAGGCAATAGGTAATCAGAATAGAAATGTTGCAGCTCCAGTAGTTGGGAATTTGGGAAATGTGAATCAGGGTAATCCGGTAAAGTGTTTCAACTTCCAGTGTGTAGGTCATATGGCAAGGAACTGTCCTACAAAGCCAAACAAGAAAGATCTAGCGTACTTGCAGAAAGCAGTGATGTTGGCACAAAAGGCAGAGGCAGGATTTCAGTTGAATGCAGAGGAGAATGACTTTATGGCTCTTATGGATGACATGGAAGATAGAGAAGATATCGATGCGAACTGCATATTCATGGCGAATCTTCAGGAAGCTAAGTATGATACAGATTCTGACACACTTCTTGTTTATGACACCAATGCACCATCTGAGGTATCTAACTTCAACACATGTCACAATAATGATATATTTGATATGTCTCCTCATGAGGAACAGCATTCTGAGACGCCAGCACCTAATTATGATACATACCTGGACACGCCAAGTAGTAGCAATACTCCTTCAGCAACTCCAGATGTGAATCATAATGGAGGCTTCGTTTCACAGCATGCTGAGAATGATGAGGAAACACGTGCCTTATTTGAATCATTATTAAATAACTGTGGTATTGAAATCGAGAAAGTGAAAAAGGTCAATCGCGATGTTAAGGCCGCGAATGTTAAATTGACCGTTGAGCTTGAGAGTTACAAATCAACCGTTAAAGCTTTTGAATTTCATAACAAAAGATTGTCTGAATTAGAAACTGGTTATCAAAATTCCGTTTCAAGGGAACAACAATTGCAACTCAAGTTTGATACACTTGATGTTAATTCTTTCAAAAAGATAAAATCTTTAAACACGGAAATTTCTGATTTCCAAAACCAACTTTCTAAACAAAAAGCAGCTTATACCAATCTTGAAAAAGAAATGGATGAGTTGAAAAAGGATTTTGCAAAGAAAGAAGATAAACTTTTGGAAGAAATCATAGAGTCAGAACACATGATTGCTCATTTAGAAGAATTAGTGGTTAAGTCGGGTCAGTCGAGTCAAACAATGAAAATGATTTCAAATCAAATTAATCCGATTTACCATACGAAACATAAAATGGCTCTTGGTAACAACACCCCTTGTAATCTCAAGAAAGCTCAGCAAGAACAGAATGTTTTGTACAATGGTAATGTGATTTACACCAAACATGATCCTCCCGTCGTTCGGGATTCTGTGCTAACGATGGAACATGTCGAAGAGAGCATTAATAAAATGAAACAAAAGGATTTGAAACCCATTGATTACAACAAATTGAACAGACTTTCAGGAATCACTTTTGTTCTACAAACAGAACCGTCTGTGTTTTCCATTAAACGACCATTTGCGAAATTCTTGTCTAAAAAGAAAGTTGTTTCCAAATCTCTTTCAAAACTGGAACAAATGTCCTCTAACAATACTTTTAAAACAAGTGAGGCTAGAGACATTCTCGATGACGTTAAAATGAGAATTCAAGAACTTCAAAACATTGTTAAATCTAAAACTTCCATCGATATTAACAACTGGCATTCTAGTTTTCACATCGAACAGAAAAAGGTGTTTCAAAACGAAATTACTATTCCACTGAATAACATCAGCGCGAGTGTAAAAAATTTTGAACAAGTTTTCTTAAAAGAAACGGACGACTTTGTCAAGGACCACAAATCCCTGGTAACCGAAGCTAATGATACTCATGAAAACATGATTGTTTTGGAAAACCTAAATGATTCTCTCTTCGAAGCTGTTATGACCACTGATATTATGTCCATCATTTTACAAACATATTCTGTTCAAGACGATGAAAGACTGAGAGCTGAGACCTCCGAAATTGTTTCAAAATATGAAAATGCTCTTATAAAGCTTGAAAAAGAAAATGTGTCATGTTTTAAACAACTTGATCGAAAAAAGGAAGAATGCAAATATGACAAACTGTCGTATGAGCGTGCTTTAAAAAACACGAAAGAGCAAAATGATCTTTTGAGGGCTCAGCTTGAAAGTCAAAAAAGGAAGGGTGAGGAAACTAAGTTTGCAAAACCATCAACTTCGGAGAAACCAAATGTTTCAAACACGGTTCAAAAACCAAAAATGTCAATTTCACGGTTTGCTCCAAAAGTCGATGCGAAAAAGGATTTGACAAAACCAGTCACTCCAACACCCTTTCCCCAGCAATGTGAAAATGATAAGATTGTTGAAAAACAAAATTTGTTTGTTGAAAGAAACAAAAATGTGATTTCACCTGGCTCTTCTAAGTATAGTACACCAAATAAGACTACAAAACTGTTAATGAGTCTGTTGGTTCTAATGACATGGTCCTCTATCATCATCTAGAAAAAGCTAGAAAAAAGGCACAACATCGAAAAAATGGAATTTTAGGTGCAAAACCTAGTGTGATAAATTCTACAAGATTCCAAAGCACTGCTAGTAGTAGTAAACCATTACCTAGGAACTTTCAACAAAATACTAGGGATTGGCTTGCATCTAAGAGTAGTGACACAAAAGAGTATGCTCGGAACGTAGAATGCAACACAAAGAATTCCAAATCAAGTGTCAAGACACAATCCACTAAGACACCAAATCGAAACAAACCCGTTGATAAGAAGCAAGAGGTTAAGAAACCTAATAGGTGGATATCTAAAGAATGTAGTTTTTCCAAGACTGAGACTTCTGCTGCATCTGATAAGAAAACTACATCTAGATCTTACCTTAGGTGGATTCCTACCGGGAAAGTTTTTAAAACAGTTGGTCTTAGATGGATTCCCACAGGGAAGATTTTTGATAGTTGCACCAAGACAAATAATAGTGATAATCTTCAGGATAAGGAAGTAGAAACCACAACAACCGTTGATAGTCAACACCCGTAGAGTGATGCTTCATGTACTTCTAACACTGTTATTTGTGAAACCTCTTCGTCTTTGGTTGCAGGTGCTTCAACTATCTCAGAACCCAGTTCTTCAGAGGGTTCAAATTCTGTAAATTCTATAAAATCATTCTTTCAATCTTCTATTTTTGATTTTCAATTTCTTTTATAAAAACAAAAACAAAATACAAAAATATAAAATTTCAAAAAAATACAAAAACATTATAAAATAAAAAAATCCAAAAATATTCTTCTCACGACATGTCTCTCGTATAAATCAATATTCTGTACGTTTCTAGAAATGTCATTCAACAATGATACGGACATGTACAGATGCTTGAGCGGGAGTTCTTTAAAAAGTTTTTCTAAAACATGTCGATTCTCAAAAGTTTCTTCACAATGGCTTTCGTATACTTCAGTACGAAACCCGGACTTCAACAACGACTTCTTAGTATTTCAGCTAAGGACTCGTTCTTCAAAGAAAGGAAAGTGCTTAACAAAAACAAGGTTTTAAATATTTCTCGAGCACTTGTCCTAAAAACAATAATTCTCTTTTATTTTGAGCACCAACTTTTCAAGATTCTTCAAAAAGATTTTCAAAATCTATCAAAATCGGTGCTCATCATCAAAATGACTTGTGTACACCTTACAGTGCACAACTCAAGTTTTCAAAGATAGGAAAGTGCTACGCAAAAATGATTTTCATCAAAAAAGTGCACTTATCCTAAAAATGGACACTGTTGTACGCCTCAGTGCGACATTCCTATTCAAACAAAGAGAAGTCTTTGTTTTTCATAAAACCTTGATGCAAAATTCAACAAATCTGAAACTTCTTTCTCTTTCAGAATTTTGCTTCAAGAAGACTCCTTCCCTCTAAACTTTAAAAAGTTTAACATTCTCAAAAACATATGCGAGTTTTGAGGGGGAGTATTTCATAAAAACAAAAATGTTCCGATTTCATGCAAAATCAAATCTGTCTTTCTCTCCAAATTTTTTTCTTAATCAATTGATATAAAAAATATCACGATATGCTATTTTTGAGGGGGAGAAGACATGATTAAAATGTGATCAAAGATGTTTAAATATTGTGGTTGAATCTCAGAAGAGCTCGACTCAGATTGTACCAATAAATTGACGAAGCTTAAAATGTCAAGAATCGAAAAGACTTGTCCTGGACGGGTAATAATTTCAAGCTAGTCTAACTAGTGATGTAAGCGTGTCTCGAATAGGACTTGTCTGAGTAGAGTGTACCGTATCGAGAGACTTTCTTTGGACTTGACCAGGACGGGTAATAATTTCAAGCTAGTCTATCTAGTGATGTAAGCGTGTCTCGAATCGGTCATGTTCACTGAAAGTGGATCAATTCAAAAAGTGCAAACTCCTCCCGCATGTGCAAATTTCTTAAAAATTACATGAGCACATGTGAAGGGGGAGTCCTTCAAAAGAAATGCAAAAACTCTCGAAGTGTCAACAAAATGTGTTTTATATTCATAAACACTTTGAGAGATTTTCACAAAAGGCTTTATGGCATGTGATCAACAATAGGATAGTCATGGAGTTATAAGGTGACTAAGGTTAGGAAAAACCGTCCTATGATCCGCCAGAGCCGGAGGGATCTACCCAAGGACAATTCCAATAGACTAGAATTAGAAGTCCTTAGGTATGATTTGGAAAAAGGAGAAAAGAATGAAAGGAGAAAGAAGGGGTTGAAGAATTAAAAAGAAAAGCAAATGAAAGGGTGAAAAGAAATAGCCCTCCATATGTTCAACCTTAGGGCAGACACCGGGTTCAACTCATATGCTACTGGTTGTTACTAAGGTGACACCGGTATTGTAGACAAGACATCATGGACCCAGTGACGCACTGCACTAAACCTTCTAGCCACTCAAGTTCTCTTAAAAGAGCTTGTTTCATTCTCACAGGGAACCGGTGTAATCTATCGATCTGTCTCTTAGAGATGGTTGATATTGAAGTAGGAGACCCATCCCTAGTCTCCGCATAGGAAACCAAATTATGCACTTATCGAGTCTAGAGCCATGAGATACATTAAAAGATCTCTTAGGATACACTTTCCGATGATTACACTTGTGTTCGCCAAAAAGGACACAAGTTGTAAGAGTCTTTATGAGATCTACGAATCTTGCCTTTTCTATCATGATGGTTACTTTGTCTCAAACGGTCTACAGTTGTGGGGTGATCTCCAGCAACTCACCTGAATCATTGATGTACTTCGGTGGATCTAGTAAGCCCTTTCAGGGGTATCTGATTCAGGAACGGCCTTGGTAAAGATTAGAAGGAGTTTTCATACTATGCTGTTGACGATCTCTAATTTCGAACCTATAAGTACCGGATGCTTTATTGCTAACTGTTTTATGCAGGTACTGATGAATGTTCCTTAGAGAAAGACCGTTACCATCACTCAAAGATCCACATGCTCATACCCTGTAAAGCTCTCTTCAAAGATCTAAGCAAAGCAAAGTTCAGAATGTTTCTAAGTCAAAGTCAAAGAATCTTCAAACTAAAGAAACAAAGATTAAAGTCAAAGAAAAGAGAACTTCACAAAGATTCAATGTCAAACAAAGTATGAGCATGTTGGAAAAGACGTAAAGACAACAGAGTGAAGATGTTGATCAAAGGCAAGAACAACCAAACGACATTTATCAAAGATCACAAAGCATGATTGGAACAAAGAATCTTGCAAAGCTATTACACAAAGACTCAAAGTTCAAAGAGAACAAGCTTCAAAGATCAAAGATCAAGGTCACGAAAGAGAGATCTCAATGATCACCCTTAGGGGGAGATTGTTAGCATTAGAAGTGTTGATCATTTATGTAATCAAAGGGAGATCTCAATGATCGTCCCTTAGGGGGAGATTGTTAGCATTAAAAGAGACGATCATTATTGAGTCAACAAGTATTGTAATAGTTAAGAATATTGGGCTATGGACTTGGTACTTATTTAGTATATCATATAAGCCTTTATTAGAAAATGTAAACCAAGCCCATTAGATAAAGCCCATGGAAAGCCTTTTAGGGCAATATGTAAGTTACTATTTAAACACCTCAAAGGCTCATTTGAGGTGTGTGCTTGTGTGTGTATTTGTGTGTGTTTCTCTAATAATATTCTCTCTTCTTTCTTTCTCTACTCTCTCTACTTTCTCTCTCTAAAATACATAAATACATATCAAGTCACCATCTTTCCATCTTTCTTCTTCTAATCTTCAATATTTGTGATAAAGTTGTAATATCTAAGGTCCTACACAAAGCTTGCCCTAAATGTGATGTGACATTACTATTTTAAGAAATAAATGTGATGTGACAAGACACTTTCTAATTTAAGAAATAAAAACAATGTTTTGTTTAAAAGGAAATGTAAACTTAGTTTAAACAAGACTTAAACACTTAAAGTGATGATTTACTCTGTTGATCTAAAGACCTTGATAGATCTTCTTGAGCACTCTAGAATCGTTAGTAATGTCACTGTAATCAATAACACACTAATAGACAATCTCTGCAACTTGTATTTATAAAGCGGAAACAAAACACAAGCTTGATACTAAGAACTCTTGATCCTCTATGGATCTTTTAATAATATGAAGAATTCTCTAAAAGTTATTCAATACATAAACCGTGTGTTCCTTTTATACTCAAGGAACCCTAAACCGTTTCACAAGAAACGTATATTCTAAAACTTCTAAAAGATATGCATTATCACTTCCTAAATAAACTCATGCATATCCAAACTACATTACATAAAATACGGAAATACTATATCCGCAGAAACTAATAAAGCTGAAACTAGTCTTCAGCAGATACACTGCTTCAGCAGAATCCTTTCAGCAGAAACAGCAGCAGAATTCTTACTTCACAGAATTCCCAACAATCCTCCCCTAATCTTGAATTTGACCTGGTTAAGTTCCAGATTCTTGATAGATCTTCAAAATAACATACCAAGAGAATTGTAACATAGCACCAGCAAAGAATCATCTTCAGCATAATCTCTATGATCAGCACATACTTGAAAGCTCCATTCTTTGCAGCAACAAATGACTAAATATACATCAAAACAAATTAGTTTCATACTATTCTCATCACTTCCAGGTGTGTTAACTCCTGTGAGAGGTGAATCATTGAAAATAATGGATTTGATGTCTCTTTACCAATAGCCATCACTACTGGAGTAGCCAAGTGTTAAAAGGTACACTGATAACCACATGATTTTTAGCAAATCATCAGCTATAAACGGATTTGAGATGTCTTTACCTGTAGCCGTTTGCTCAGGACTAGCCAATTATTTTGATAAAAATCATCTTGGTTAACTGATTACCAAATATGGTTTTCCACTGCCTTTACCACAAGCCATATACATGTGGGCTAGCCAATTATTCAGAATCCATAAAGGAAAAATCCATGGTCAATTGACAACCATTTCAACTACTCAGCAATAAAGCATGGGTGAGTTGAAAACCCTATGGTTTTGAGCAAACCATTACAGCTATCAACATATTTGATATGTCTTTACCAAAGCTGTACCCTTTGGACTAGCCAACTTTATGATGGAATAGTCAACATCAGGTAAGTTGATAACCAAACCTGCAGACAAATACTATACAACAACATGTTAGTTTTTTTTTTTTTTTTTTTTTACTAATAAACTAAAACAAATATACAATATGATATCCCTATTCAGATCCTGCTCTGGAAGTCTTAATCCTTTGTTTGAAAACCTTCACCAAAGATTCAGCAAACAATCTTGTATTACCAGCTGGATCAGGAGGAATTTCCAACTTCTGTTGTAACATTTTCTCCATCAAAGATACCTTCAGAGGATATTTTTTGGTAATATCCATGATAATCCTCAGACCAGTGGTAGTTTCCAGCACATGAACATAAGACATAGGATAGAACTTCCAACTCTGAACTTTCCATTTCTGATTGTTCTTCCAGATATCATAACTTGCACCAGTGGGAGTAGAAGAATCGAACAACACTTGAAGATCACCCAACAAATACAATCCAGAACCTTCAGGAGTATGAGTGGCATAATATTTAGTAACCAACTCATATAGAGTGACCAAATCTTGATAATTTACAAGATGAAGAATCTGCTGAAGAAAAGCAAAGGATATGGAAGTCTTATCCAATCTATAAATGGTATTAATTTGACCATCTTTACTTAACTCTCAACTCACCAGAACAACTCTAGTTCCTTCTGGCCAATCATCAGATGATCATTCCCTTATAAATGAAGCATCAGAATCATTCACATTAATTAGACTTTGTTTTGAATGTGATGATCCTACTTTAGCCATTCTCTTTCCTCTTCTTCCAGGAACATAAATAGCATCATGAACTGCTGCTTCAGCAGAATCACCTTCTGCAGCATCAGTATCCACTGATGGAGTATCCAATTGTTCATCAGCAGAATCTTCAGAAGATTCAAGTGCAGCAGAGGCATATTGTTCATCCATAGCCTTCCTGATTTGTTTGTTTCTAGCAGCTTGAATTTCAACTTCTCTTGTCTTCAGTTCATGAAATCTAGCAAGCTCAGCCCTTTGTTCAGCTTCTTGATCTTCAGTCAACTTTCTAGCAGTTTCTTCACCTAATCTTTCTAGCACCAATTGTCTCCTAGTTCTCTTCCTAGTTGGAGCATCTGATGTTGTCACTTTGGCTTTACCTTTATCCATAGAAACAGTAACACCAGCAGAAGTATCAGGTAATGATACTTGTTCAGCAGCAATATGAATATTCTCAGATGAAACCGCATCAACATTGAGAAGAGGAATATTCTTTGAAGCATCCATTCCAGCTTTGGCATTCCTAGCTTTGATCTTATTAGAAATCTCAACTAGTTTTTCAAATGGAAGTCCCCACACATGTTTCTTAGACCAAGCAGTATTATATAATGAGCTGCTCTGGTTTTTCACATATGTTCTCATATACTCTATTTGCAGTGCTTGAGACATGGGTTTTTCCCTTTTAGCTTTAGCTTTTAATTCATCAGCTGCCTTCTTCCTCATCTTTAACATTTTCACAATCTCAGATTCATAATCTTGTTCCTCTACTCTCTTACCAATTAATTCAGCAGTCACAGTAGGATTAGCAAGCATCTGTTTTCCAATCATCTGCCAGTCTGACTCATCAAACTCTAGAACTGCTGCATCCAATTCCCTTTGTCTTGCAATAGGTAAGGTAGAAACATATCTTTGAGTCTCTGAATCTAATTCTGCATCAAACTTAGCTTGTACTTCCTCAGCTAGATTTGCACTCTTCATATAATTTTCCCATTCTTGTAATAATTTACCTTGTCCAGCTCTATCTTCAGCAGTTACAAGCTCATCCAAACCATCATGAGAAACATTAGCTGCAGCAACATCATCATTAGACACATGCACATCTGCCATAGGTTCATCATGTACATCTTAAACCTCTTTATCAGTAGAAACTTGTATATTTTCAGATGAATGATGAACAGGAGAATTCAAGTATTCTCTCCCAGCTACAAAGTATGTTTCTCCTGATGTATTTCCTTTGTCAGCAGATTGATCAGCAGCAACCCTACTTAATGATTGTTTCTCCTGAAGTATATCCACATCTTCAGTCATCAGCACATCATTATCACCACCAGATACTTTTGAAGCTTCAGTAGCTTTCCTTGCCAAATACTGTCTTGTACTTCTTCTTTGAACTAGTATTATTGGTTTAGATTGAGGTGCTGCAGCAGCTTTAGGAGGAACAACATGAGACTGTCTAGCAATTTCAGCTAGAATCTCAAGAGAATCCAAATTTGCCTCCTTTGCTACTTCAGTAGAATCCAATCCATCTTTACTTTGCTTCTGCTTACTTAGCTGTGCCTCCAAATCTTTGACTTTGCTTTTCAGACTTTGAATTTCATTACCAAGAGTAGTCTTGGTCTCAGCAAGTTCTTTCTGGATATCTTCAGTCATTTTCATGTACCTGCTAAGAGAATCATATACAAATGTGAGAGTAATAGGGTCCTCTGCTCTACCAGCAGATTGCTCAGTGGTATGAGGAGCTTCATTGAACCCAGCAGGAGAAACAGACTCATGTACAACATTAGGAGAACCTACATTAATTTGCTCTCCCAAAGAACTGGGTGAAGGTAGTCTAGTAAGATCAGGTTCAAAAGTCTGTAAGTCATCTTCAAACTCATGAATTTGCTCAGCTGGAGCATCCTGAACTGGTGAGATGGTAGGACTTGTTAACATATGTACAGGGATAGGTGGTGGTAAGTCAGTAGAATCAGGTAAAGGTTCAGCAGTTGTAGCTGGCACTTCCTCCATTACCACTGAAGGATTACCATCAGCAGCAACACCAGAAGATGATGGATTACCATCATCAGCAGCATTAGGAGCAGGCACATTACCAGCATCATCACCCTCAACTACATTGGCATTGCCTTGTGGCAACATAGCTTCCAACATAGGGTGATGTTCCCCAGTATAATTAGTTTTCATTGAGGCAAACAACTTAGAACCTAGACTTTTAATGGGTATATGGGTTATATCTTCAGTGGTTATGTCTAAGATTATTTGTAAGAATCTAGGGTACATTAAAAACTTATGCTGTTCCTTATCTATATTTTCTAGCATATTTTCAAAAATAAACTTAGAAAAATTATAAGTTTCACCCTTAGAAAGACAAACAATACCACAACCCAATTGCAGAGAGAACTGATTCCATCCACCACACTTGTTGCTTATACATTGAAGCAGCAGATGCACCAAATACCTCCACTTTGGACAAAATTGATTCTTGTGCCACTTGGATGTGTCAGTACTTTGTTATCCAGCTTCTCTTAGCCCAGCAAGAATCTCTGCAGTGTTGGAATGATACACACCATTTTCATCATCCAACTTAAGCTTTGCCCTTATCAACCCTTCTGTCACCACATATTCTACACCATCTATTTCAGCTACAATCTCTGTAGCATATCTCTTGGTAGCAGATGCCCAAAATTGCTTCACCAGGGATTCACACACCAAATTAGGACAATAAGTCAAAGCATAATGAATCTTCGACCTTTGAAGAAACTCCACCATCAAATCAAATTCTTCATGTCCCCTCTTTGTTTTCAGAATAGCATATTTGTTATGATCGCCCTTGAATTGAAGTTGAGCCATTTGACTGAATGTGTGTGAGAAGGTTATGAATTACTCCAGAGAATAATGGGTTTATTTGAAGTAATAAGCGAATAATTTTGATTCGAAAAGATATGCAGAGTGAGTTAAATTTGGAAGTTCCCCAATCGTGGTCAAAATTATCGGAACAACTTATTGACCAAGTCTGACAAAACTTCTAATTTGAAAATTAACCCTTCAGCAGTAATGAAAGTCAAACCTGCTAAAGCATAGTCAAACCTCAGCAGAATCAACCAAAGGTAAAAATATCTTCGGTCAATATCTTGATTTTACTGTGCCACCCAACTCGCATTAAATATCGTAACTCCTAAAATTGCCTTATTTAATCACCCCAAATAACACATCTCATTCATCAAATTTCCCAAATTATCTTTTAAACCCTAATTTCTATTAACCCCAATTCTCCATCCAAATTATGTCTTCACACCCAAAAACCTCATATTCAAATTCCTCTTCTCCCTCATCAGAAGAAGATATACCACCGTATCCATGGGGGTTTGAAGGTTCTGACTTTGAAAGAGCATTGGAGAACCGATGGGATGCACAAGAGAAACAGTGGAATGCTCATTTGAAGGGTGAACCAAGCAATGTACCCAATCCTGCTGAGAGAGAGAATGTCTCTCCCTTCATCTATACCTCTGATGAAGACTCTTCAAAGGAAGAACATGAAGATCCATCCTTTCTTCCTCCTTCCACACCAGAGAGATCCCAACCAAGATCAACTATTAGGGATCCATCTTTTCCAACATCACAAAATTTGGTGTTGGATCTTCCTGCTCCAGGACCTGGTCTTACACATCAAGAACATATTGGACAGAGCAAGAAGTCTGAGATCATACGTAAGGGAAAGGAGAAGCTGAAGTAGGTGATTGAGGAATGTAACCATGAGGCAAAGTTCTTGAGTATTCTCTTGACTTTAATTCATGAGCATCTTCCCAGTCTTCCTTCTCTTCTTTTTCCATTTTCATCTTCAGCTTCTTCATTGTACTTGTCATAGCCTCAAGTATTTTGTAATAATTGATAGAAGCTAGTAGTACTGAGTTAGCCAATAGTTTAGGAATGGTCATTGTATCTCATTTGTAACATTGAATGTAAGCTGTAACTTGTTTCTATGAATGAATGAAAAGATCTTATTTGAATTTATCCATTGTGTAAGACCTTCAGCATCTTTTGATTGATTAGTAGAAACCATGTTCAGCATATTGACCATATTCCTTTGACTTTAGCCCTTGGTGACATTTATCATGGGACTTTCATTCTCAGAACATCTACAAAACAAACATCAAACAAGCACATACACCAAACAACTTGCACAACTGTTAGAGGGTTAGTGTTACAAAATCAGAGATAATATACAAACTAATACAAAGTTTACAGTCATCATCCTCCCCTGATGCATATGCCTCCCCTGAGGCTTATGCCTCCCCTTAAACTTTGCAGTTAAGGGTTTAGCATTCCAATATGGACCACCAAATATTGAAACCTTGGTCCATCAAATGCTTTGGTTAACAAATCTGCCACATTTTCATCTGTGTGAATTTTGACCACTTTAACCAAATGTTTCTCATAAGCATCCCTTATAAAATGATGTCTGATTTCAATATGTTTGGTTCTATTATGAAAAACTGGATTTTTAACAATACAAATGGTACTTTGATTGTCAATGAAAATGGTAGTATTCATGAAGTTATACCCATAATCCAGTAATTGATTCTGAATCCATAGAACCTGTCCACAACAATTGGCAGCAGCAACATATTCTGCTTCAGTAGTAGAGGTAGCAACTATGGCCTGTTTCTTGCATTGCCAAGAAATCAGTCTTCTTCCAAGAAATTGGCAACCTCCAGTTGTGGCTCTTCTATCCAAATTGGCACCAGCATAGTCACTGTCACTATAAGCTGCTAGCTGAAATGGAGACTCTTTGGGATACCAAAGACCTAAGTTTGGTTGGCCTTTAAGATACTTAAAAATCTTCTTGACAGCATTCATATGAGAAGTAAGTGGAGTGACTTGGTGTCTAGAACATGCACTCACAGCAAATGTAATGTCAGGTCTTGAGGCAGTCAAGTACATCAAAGAACCAATCATAGACCTGTATAAATGAACATTCACAGGAAGATCAGGAGTAAGATTGTTCTTTGGTTTGGGAGCCTCATATGGAGTAGTGGCAGTCCTGACATTTTCCATAGCAAACTTGGACAACATATCTCTTACATATTTCTCCTGATGTATGAATATACCATCAGGTTTTTGCTGAACTTGCAACTCCAGAAAGAAAGTGAGTTCTCCCATGGCACTCATCTGAAATTCTCCCTTCATCAAATCCTCAAACTCTCTACACCAGGCTTCTTTGGTAGAACCAAAGATAATATCATCCACATACACCTACACAAGAATAATATCCCTAGAATCTTTCTTGAGAAATAAAGTCTTGTCAATGGCACCTCTTCTGTAGCCATTCTTCAGCAGAAATGTGGAGAGTCTAGCATACCAAGCTCTGGGAGCTTGATGTAGTCCATAGAGAGCTTTGACAACTTTGTACACATACTCAGGATGATCAGGGTCTTCAAATCCCTTGGGTTGAGTCACATAAACCTCCTCTTCAATCTCTCCATACAAGAAAGCACCTTTAACATCCATCTGATAAACCATAAAGCCCATATAAGAGGCATAGGCCAAAAATATTCGAATTGCTTCAACTCTGGCCACAGGTGCAAAGACCTCATCATAGTCAATGCCTTCCTCTTGTCTAAAACCTTGAGCCACTAGTCTTGCTTTGTTCTTCACCACAATACCCCTGGCATCTCTTTTATTCTTCAAAATCCATTTTGTCCCAATGGCATATTTCCCATCAGGAAGAGGAACTAAAATCCAAACCTGCTGATTCTTAAATTGCAGTATCTCCTCTTGCATTGCCTCAAGCCAACTTGAATCAGCCAGTACTTGAGGAACACTAGTTGGTTCAATCTGAGAAAGAAAGCATGCAAACAAACAATGTTTGAAGTCTGTGTGATTGTTCCTCTTTTGATTGTAGACATAAGAGATAAAAGCAACTTCTCCATATTTTGTATTCTTGACAGTGCTTCTAGTTCGAACAGGGTCTTTAGGATCACCAATAATCTTTGATAGGGGATGAGCATTGTGAATCCTTTTGGTAGCTGTAGGTGGAACATCAATGTTGGCATCAATGTTGGTGAGTGTAGGCTCAAACTCAGTATCATAGGAAGCTGAGTTAAACAAGCCAGGCTTTGGTTGATAATTCCCAAGATCAGAAGGACTTGGAAATCTGGTAAAGGGCTTATCAAAATCTGCAGAGACTTCAATAGAGATGGGAGAGTGAACATCAGCAGAATCAGCATCTTTGACATTATCAGTGGGAAGAGGTGTGCCTTCAGCAGTATCCTTGTTTCCACTGACTGCTTGTGCTGACTGATGTAGGATAGCCTCAGTCTCTTGTGTAACCTTGTCATTGAGTTTCTGAGCTTCCTTAGTAGCAGCATGTTCCTGCTTCTGCAATCTTGCAAGATCTTCTGCATAATGTGACTCATCATCTTGTTCAGCAGCAGAGTGATTACCTACAAAATGGTTAGGTGGAAAAGATGGTACAACAAAAGTATTCTCTTCTGGCTCAGACTCACATTCTGAGTCATCATCCATGGAACCTGCAGGGTGAGAACTTGAATCTTTGGTACCTGCATCAGGATTAGAAGCATGCCTAGTATAACCCAAATAGTCAGTCAAATAGTCTAGGTCAAAATACCAAGAATGGCCTTGTCCCTTAATATTAAGCTGATCTTCAAGAAATCTCAGATTAAGGGTCTCTTCAATCTTTTTAGCATTCAGATTATAAACCCTATAGGCCTTGCTATGAGCTGAATACCCAACTATATATCCCTCATCAGCTTTCCCATCAAATTTACCCAGTATATCAGCAGTATTCAAAATAGTCACCTTGCATCCAAAAGGCTTAAGGTAATGTATGTGTGGAACTTTCCCAGTGAGAAGTTCATAAGGTGTCTTGACATGAAGTCTAGTGATGGATACCCTGTTCAAGACATGACAAGCAGTACTGACTGCTTCAATCCAAAACATGGTGGGGAGTTTGGAGTCTGCAAGCATTGATCTTGCTGCCTCAATGAGGGTTCTATTTTTCCTTTCAGCAACCCCATTTTGTTGTGGAGTTCTTGGAGTACTATAGTCCCTTCTAATCCCTTTAGACTTACAGCATTCTATGAAGACAACATTTTTGAATTCTGTACCATTGTCACACCTAATTCCTTTAACCTTTTTAGTCAGCTGGTTCTCAACTAAGATAATGAAGTCTTTCAGGATTGGAGTTGTTTCATCCTTAGTTTTGAGAAAGAACACCCAGCAAAACCTGCTATAATCATCTGTAATAACCAGGCAGAAGTACTTGTGATCAATACTTCTAATGGGGGTTGGACCAAAGAGATCCATGTGCAGCAACTGAAGAGGTTCTGAAATGGTGCTCACTGCTTGGACTGTTTTGTAAGAGGCTCTGTGTTGTCTTCCCTTGTTGCAAGCAATACAATTGTGTTCATTGGTGAAGAGTTTAGAAGGAAGGCCCTTAACAAGACCAAGTTTGGATAACTTGTTGATGGTCTTGTAATTCACATGTGCCATTCTTCTATGCCATTTATTAGATTCATCCAGGGAAGCTTTGGCTACCAAACATGTTAGATCACCTTCAGGCTGAACATCATTCAGATTGAATGTGTATAAGTTGAAGGTTCTAGGAACTCTCAGCAATACAGTTGTGTCTTCTGGGAGTTTGAAGTCCTTGGAAAGTACAAGACACTCATCTTCAAAGAAGAAAACCTTATGCTTAGTGTCACAAATTTGTGATACTGAGATAAGATTAAAATGCTCCAGTTCCTTCACATAGTAAACATTTTCAAAGTCTAACAAGGGTGTCTTTATGGTTCCTTTCCCTGTAATTTTGCCATCTCCACCACCAAAGGTTACAGTGCCTCCTCCTTCAATGGGCTCAAAGTCATGCATCTTATCCTTGTTTCCTGACATACTTCTTGAACAACCACTATCAACAATACCAACTTCAGTACTTTTCAAAGGATGTTCCTACAACAACAACAAAATATACAAAATTAGTACACATTGGAGACTCAAGTCATTGCTGACTTAAGCCTGCCTTGTGGATCATTAGTAACAGGCCATGTAGATGTTTTAGATCCACCATTGTTCTTGGGCCTGTAATGCATATTAGGTCCCTTCTTAGTCCAAGAACAACCTGCTGAGGGCTTCACAGCAGTATTCCATTTCCCACCACCATTACACATTGAGTCAAAGTGATTAGGCCAATAACCATTATAAAAGAAAGAACTAGTGGGTCGAACATATGGTCTAGTACTGGTTCTTCTCCATGAAAAATGAGATTCAGCAGAATTAGGTTTCTGCTGATGTGGAACAAAAGATGGTATTTCACTAACATTCTTCCACATTTGCCTAGTTTTTCTTTGACTACCACATGCACCCATTCTTTGCTCATGATATGTACAATCCTTAATCAAGTGATATTTGCTTCCACACACAAAACACTTCTTCTTTTTAGAAGATGTATTTAAACCAAAAGAATTTCCATAACATGAAAAAGTATTCAAATCACCATGACAAACAAAATTGTTTTTAACAAAGCCAAAAGTATTATTATGCAAAGAATTTAAAAACAAGTCTTCAGTAGAAACTGTCTTGTTATCAGCAGCAACTCTAGAAGGCTTGTGAGGAGTCTTGGGTGATGTCTTTGGTATGGTTTTGGAAGTGGTCTTGGGCATGGTCCTGGGCAGGTCCAACTTCTCACTTGAATCACAGCTAGCAAATGAGGTAGACCCTTCATCAGAAGACTTGTCATTGTTACAACAAGAGACAAAGTCATTAGATTTCACAATAGGGTCTTGTAAGTCAGTTGACTTTTTGCCATATAAATGATGTGATCCATCAAAGTCAAAAGGTTTGGACAAGTCTATAGGCATGTGTTCCCCTCTTATAGGTCCAGGCACAGCATTCATTCCCCCTTCCTTAACATATTTAACAGGTGTTTGATAAGCTAAGGCTGGTTCAGGGTCAAAAACACTAGACATATCAGGATAGGTTAGCTCTTCAGGGTCAATATACTTCTCATATCCTAATGCCTTTCTAGACCTAACTGATTGGCGACCATCAATTAATTTACTCAAATTAGATTCCCCTTCCTGCCATTTCATACGACCAGCTATCTCTTTATTTAATTTATCTTGTAACTTGTTTTTCTTTTTCTAAATCAGACTTTTCTTTTTCAGTACGTTTTAATTCTATCTTAGCAACCTCTAAATCACTTTCTAGAACTCTTATTTTTTCATCATATTTAACTTGATTCTTTTGAAACCATACTTTTTGTTTCTCTAATGTTTTTAAAGCCATTTTATAAGACTCTACTTCAACATAACACTCATTGTATTTTGGTTTCAATTCATCAAATTCTTGTTTAAGCTCATTGTATCTTACACTACATCCAAACACACAGTTGGTTACCTGAGAGATTCCCATCAAGGAGACTTGCTCCTTCTTGTCTTCTGAAGGTATGAATGCCAGCAGATTCACTTGTGAAGAAGTAGAAGCTTCCTCTCCAGCAGGTTCATGATCAGACCAATCAATTTGGTGATCCAGAGTCACCATTGCCTTTGAAGGTACAGTCTTGTTATTCCATGCTTCCAATGGATAAGAACCATATCTAACTTCATCTCCAGCCTTTCTATCTTTGCATTCTCTTGAAAAATATCCCACTTGACCACAAGTGTAGCATTTAACCTTCCTTCTATCAAACCTTGCTGCTTCTTTTCCATTAAAACCAAACTTTCTTCCAGACTTGGCTTCAAACCTTCTGATATTCATTGAGATCATTGCAAGCTCCCATTTCAAGTGCATCTCCTCCATTTCCAATGGATCTACCTGTTCAAAGTCCTCATAAGCAATAAACTGCTGAGGTTCATATTCAGCCACAAATGAATGAATAAGATCCACCAACACATTACTTGATCTTGATTTAGGAGCAGGTTGATTATAATTTTGAGAAGATGCTCCTGATGAATATGAACTTGAGGCTTGATGCACAGGTTTAGTAGAGGCACCAACAAATGCAGAATGAGTGGATGGACGTATGGGACTTCTAACATCAGGCTCAAGTGATTTAAGCCTATTGTAGAGGTCATCAAAAGACATCATGTCCAACCCACCTTTGGTCTTGAGAGCAATACAAACTTGTAACCAAGATTGTGGCAGAGATCTCAGAAATTTAGAATTGCAGTCTTCATTGTCGGGTCTAGCCTTCAACTGATTAAGTTGACTCAATATTCGATGAAACCTGTCATAACCCTTATGAATTCCCTCTTCTTCAGATATCTGAAATTCTTGAAACTTTTGCTTCAACATAGACTTCTGCAGCCTTCTTGATTCCTCATTCCCACCAAATCTTGCTTTTATAGCCATCCAAATATCCTTGGCATCCTCCATAAAATGGAAGTCACCCATATGGTCATCTGGTATAGCTTGGAGCAAAATTGTTCTGACTTTACTCTCCCTCTGCACAGCCAGAATCTCTTCAGCAGTTTTGGGTCCTACAATAGTAACAACTCCATCAGCATCTGTAACATGCTTCTTCAGACTATTCCCTTTCTTAACAACCTCCCACAGATTCCAATCAATGTTTGTGATCCAGTTCTGCATCTTCATTGACCACAGATGATAATCTTCTGCATTCTTCAAGTATGGAAACTTAGCATTACTGTTAGAGAGATTGAGTTGTTGAAGAGAAGTGGTGTTAATGTTCTGGGTTGTATCTACATCATCATCCGATCCAGGCATGTTTGTTGATTTGTTTGGATTTGAAAAGGTGTAAGATTTGTGTTTCTTAGTATGGCAGAGACTCTCTCGAGGCTCTGATACCACTTGTTGATCTAAAGACCTTGATAGATCTTCTGGAGCACTCTAGAATCGTTAGTAATGTCACTGTAATCAATAACACACTAATAGACAATCTCTGCAACTTGTATTTATAAAGCGGAAACAAAACACAAGCTTGATGCTAAGAACTCTTGATCCTCTATGGATCTTTTAATAATATGAAGAATTCTCTAAACGTTATTCAATACATAAACCGTGTGTTCCTTTTATACTCAAGGAACCCTAAACCGTTTCACAAGAAACGTATATTCTAAAACTTCTAAAAGATATGCATTATCACTTCCTAAATAAACTCATGCATATCCAAACTACATTACATAAAATACAGAAATACTATATCCGCAGAAACTAATAAAGCTGAAACTAGTCTTCAGCAGATACACTGCTTCAGCAGAAGCCAACTCTTCCGTAGAATCCTTTCAGCAGAAACAGCAGCAGAATTCTTACTTCACAGAATTCCCAACATACCCTTACCTAAAGTTCATACTTTGTCATTAACAAAACTTAGCAAAGATCGTAAAATATAAATAACGTTTTTAGGTGATATTTGTATTAACAATCTCCCCCTTTTTGTTGATGTCAAAACATAAACTTTATTTATAAGTAAGTCACTAGGTTTAGTGTTAAGTCTTATAAAGTTAGTATAAAAACTTGTTTTTGCTAAGATGATGTGATATGCTTTAAAAAATTTTGAAACAAGTTTACATATAAATTCTCTCCCTTTTTGTCGAAACAAAAAGAAGAGTAGCGAAGCGGAAGTATACACTTGCTCCCCCTTGGATAATACTCCCCCTAAATGGAGTGCCAAGAGAGGAGACATGGATTTTGAACCTACAAGAAAAAGGTTAGTTGCCGCACAAGACAAGTCATGAAAGCATTTCATGTCTAGAACACAACTAAGAGTTGTGAAGTGGAATAATGCAACACTCATGCTCCCCCTTGAATATTACTCCCCTAAATGGAGTATCAAGGAAGGAAAACATGGATAATGATCCTACAAAAAGAAAGGTTAGTTTCTAAAACACAAGATATATGCATGCTACCATAGCAAGTATTATACCTAAATGGTTAACAAACAATGCACACCTTGTAGTAGAATGAAATTCATTCCATGTAAAATTTTGACTCTTAAAGAGTCAAAGACAAGAAATTTGGATGACACCATCCTACTTTTAAAAATAAAGAAAAACTAAAAATAAAATAAGAACATAAAAAGCTACAAGGAAATCATCATTTTCCTTAATGAGAAACATTTTCCAAAAACAAGGCTAAGGTTGTTTAAGGATGAAAATGTGTGTTGGAGGGTGTAGCGGGTTTTGTTTTGAATGTTGTGGAGGTGACACGGTTTTGGTTTGTTGGTTTAAATGGTGAAACATTTTCCAAAAGAAACGATTTAGTTTCATTTTGGAGACTCTAAACTTGAGGTGGTGTTGGTGCTCTAAACTTGGTTTGTTGGTTTTAATGAGCAACATTTTCCAAAAGAAACGGTTTTGTTTCATTTTGGAGACTCTAAACTTGAGATGTTCCACAATGTGGTGTAGGATAAACCTCATTTCATTGTTTAGAGGATCATGGATGTCTTTGTAGATAAGGTGAGACAACAATGGTTTTGGGTGGTGATATTCTTGTTGTGGTGTTTGGTTGTGGTCAAAAGACTCATTTTGGTCAAGCAATGACCTTGGTTTTTTATTTGTGAAAGGTGGTGGTTTTGTTGGTCTTGATGGAAGATCATTGAGATGCTTTTATTTTCTTATACGAAGAAAATAGAGATTCAAAATGTTGGGAAGGTTCATGTGGTGGTGGTAGTTGAAAAAAGTAACGAAGGCTTGGTTTTCTGAAAGGATTACCATGAATGCTTTTGTAAATGGGGTGAAACACAAATGATTGTAGGTGTGTATGACCTTGATCATTTGGAAAAATTTAAGGTCTAGCATAACAGTAAGCCAAACTCTCAAGTTATGAAGGTGGATGAGGTGCATCATCCAATGACTCATTTGGTTGAAATGTTGGTTGTTGTTGGGTTTCCGTTTCGGCAATGGTGTCAAAAAAGTGACAATGATGGAGGGCTTGATGGTTTAGGTGATAGGTTTTCAAAAGTTTCCAATAGTGGATGTGGTGATGTTGGAGGTGTATGGAAAAGTTTCATTGGTGTAAGTGTTGAAGTAGCAAGATTAAGCAAATCTTGAATAGTGATCACATTGGTATTGCAAGGTGTTGAGGTAGTAAGGTTAAGGAAATCTTGGATAGGTGAAGAAATGTTAAGTGAAGCATCACTTGAAGATGATGAGCTTGACTTGACGGTTTTGTTGAAGCAACAAGGTTTAACACTAATCCTAGTGGTTTTTTAGAAGGATTTTGATGACTCGGATGATGTGTTGGATTTAGTCATTTCAAAGGTGTGGTTTTGGTGTTTTGAGAGAAGAAGTTTTGATGGTGATGGTGTGATTTGAATTGTTGCAAAACTTTCAAATTTATAGGATGAAAATATGTTGAAATGGGTGTTTGGATTTGATGTTCTACCATTTAAAGATTGAGGTTTCAAATGATTTTCGTGACCATGTCACATCATTTGATGTCAATCCAATGGAATAGGGTGGAGTGAAAGACCAACATATGCACTCAATGCTTTGTGATCATGGGATGTGATTTGGTTGAAAATGTTTCAATGGTTTGAAGGATCCTTTAAAAGGGTTCCTTGGGTTAGTTATGTTTGAATTTGAATTTTTGGAGGGAAGTGGCTTCCTAATTGTTTTAGTGAGTGAGAGTTGTTTTAATATGGTTATTGGAGTTAATGGAAGATGTTTCTCACTTAGGATAATGGTTTGACACATTACAAGTTTTGAACTTAAGAAAAAAAGACAAAATTTTTCTGCAGGTGACTGGCGGAACCCTCGAGATACACAGGCGGAACCTTGTTTTGGGTTCCGTCTGGTCCGTTGGGCCATTTCTGGGTTGCCCAGAAAATACACTAGCGGAACCCATTTATGGGTGCCGCCAGATCCGCCAGACCGGAAAAACTTGGCAGTCCGCATCTTTTACCAGCGAGACGTTTTTCAAATTTTTCGAAAACTCCTAAAATCAATAAGATAATGCATATCTGGTTAGGTAGTGCAAAAATTGGACATGTAAACACACATACCATAGGACTTTGACCGGGGGGTCGAGAACTTATACTTAGTGAAAAATTCATAAACATGAAAATTTGACAACTTTGCCAAATGTTGTCTTCCTGCGTCATTGTTAGTTTCTACAAGTTCCAAATAGTACCAAATATCTTACCAACACATGAATACATAACACGTAATGTTTAAATGACCAAATCATTCAAATAGCACCTAGTGCCAAACACTCCTACACACATGCTCTCATAGACGGTCAATCTTCTTCTTGAGCTTTTCAAGAAATCTCTCGATGTTTTTGAACATCCCCTTTGTTTGCTTGAACTCCGCCGACTCATTTGGAATATCCGAAAGTTGGAAAATGCATTCTAGAGGTGGGAGCCTAGAGTTGGGCAAACCCTAGAGTTGGAAAATGTTTACCTTGGGCTTTGTAGATTCTCCTATCACTTAGTGGGACAAAAGCGTGTGGAATAAGAGAGTAGTCTAGGTGAAGACCTCTAGGAGTTGATGGAATGGGAGAGATGAACCTAAAGAGAAGGGTCAAGAGCATTCCATACGGCATAGACGTTGTGCCTTGCACGGGAATGTCGGCCATTCTCTTGGTCATGTAGTAGGCAAGGTTGAAGGGTTGCTTAATGGACAAGGAGTAGAGCATGTAGCAAAGGCAAACATTGATGTGATCCCGGTTTCCTATGGTGCTAATTACATTGCTTCTAAGGAGTTCTTCCCATTTCTTGAATTAGGGCTTGAGTTCATTGAATTCCATTCCATATGGGTCCTTGATGACCTCATTTCTGGTTCTAGTTCTCCTAGTGTTGGTGGTTCTAATGAAGAGGTGGTCACGAAGTTCATCTTTGGACACAAGAGGGGTATCATAGGGATGGATGCGGTCAAAGAGTGTGTCAAGAGTTGAGAGGGAGTGCAAGTCGAAGTAGATGCAAGTATCGTGGTTTGGGACACCTAGAATTTGAGCAAACTCCTCGAGAGTGAAGGAGTATTGATGACTACTAGCCCTAAAGTTAATAGACATGCGACCATACTCATCCTTGGAGAGGGTGACGGATGCATAGAATTCTAAAATGAACCTAGAACAAATAGGCTCGTCGATTTCTAAGAGACACTCAAAGTTGATTGTGGCAAGTTCCATGTAGAGGTTTGTACCTTCTAAGAAGGATGGATCAATGGTCCTATCCTTATGGACATATCGTTTTTCTAAGGCTTTGAAAACAATGATTTGAGTTTGAGTAAGACCTTTGGTTTTGTGGTGTTTGGGTAGGTACTTGATGGTGTCCTTGTGGTCGTAGTGAGTAAGAGGAGGCATGATGATTCCTAGAAAATCAAAATTTTACATTTTAGTCTGAGTAAACGACTATTGTAATGTGTATGTTCTAGTGTGTGCCTATATGAAAACAATGTGGAGGTGCGGTTAACTTGACTCATTTTGATGCTTAAAAAATGTTTTATAATGCAAGTGATGCTTCAATGACGTTTTTCATTTGTTTTAACAATGTGGTGAACGGTGGTAAAGTATGGTTAACGACCGAGAGTGGATATGTGAAATGAGGTGGTGATTGCTTGACAACACTTGAAGCTTGGATATCTTCTTTGTGTTCTTCACTTGCTAGAAAGTGGAAGAGACGCATGTCATAATGAAATTCATTTGACTTTTGACGACATAGACAAATATGTTAATGAGAATATGGATATGACAATTGCCCTTTGTTTCAAAAAGCGACACAAGGGTGAACATAGGTTTATGTATCATGAAAGGTGGTTTAATCTTAATAGGTTAGTTTATAGTGGGGATGACACACTTGTTTGGTTACATTGTGGAATCTTTTTGTGAGGATGACTAGGTGGAGTTATTGGTGAAGATGATATTGACTCTTGGTTTCTTTGAGGGCAAGGAAATGGTGGATGACTCGATATTGATATGACAATGGATAACTCGGTTTCTCATTTCACATTGGTTGTTTGAGGTTTGAGTGATGAAAGGTTATGAGGAAGATGCTTGAAGTTTTGCTCATTTTGTGAATCTTATAGGCTGAGATATATCACAAGGTGAATGTGATGAGATGATGGTGAAAGAGCAAGTGAATGGTTAAGTTAAGAGGGTGTTTGGTTTAGAAACTCAAAATAAAACATCCTGCAGATTTGGCGGACCAGGCGGAACCAAAGGGAGGGTTCTGCCCGTATGGTCTGAGGGTTCCGTGGGAATTGCAGGGAGAAATTCAAAAAGGATTGTCTTGATTTTTGTGGTTTTATCCTAATGTTCAAAACTAAGGTTTTAGGTCTTATGAGTCTTTGACTAAGCCTAGGGTTGATGAATGCTTCTCATTCAAGAGGTTTTGTGAAAATGTTGATAGAATGGTTAACGTATAAGACTTTCTTAGTTAAGACGTTCCTCAATGAACATTTTTACTAAGACGATGATGATGGATCGCAATATGTCAATTAAGAACATAATGGATTGAATTGTCGCTGAAGTTGATGCTTCCTTTGTTGAAGGTATAACAATGTTGATAAAATGAATTCCGTTGTTGACACGAATTTGCTTGTTCAAGCGGAGCTTGTTAATGTGCTTCTCCATCCGAAACTAATTTGAGAACCTTACGCGTTTTGGAGAATCATTGGGTAAGTAAGTATGAAAGTGCAACTACCACTTGTGCTTTTCTTATCAACTTATTACCGACATAATTCCATTTGGCGTACACTATGGTTACTATTCCCGTTCTTTTGGGATACCATAATCCTAGTTGTGTAGTACCTTATGATGTATCCAAACAAGCTCAACTAAAGAGTTGTTTAAGGATCTTCTTTAACACGAGCACATAGACAAATGCTAAACATAATGTTGGATCTAATTGTTATGAGAACAAGTAGTCTTCCGAACATTTCTCTACGTTTAGTTTTACCTACGGATTTACTAATCTCATTCTTGATAAGTCATCAATAACTAAACTATTGAGAACAAGAGAGTAACTAGGAATGTTTTTAAGTTAAAATCCCTAGCTTTTGGGGCTTGCTTTTATTATCAAAAAGTCTTTCAAATATTGACACTATAATCACTTGATTACTTTGAAAAATCTATTTTGTTTCACTAGTTTTTTTACTCTAAATTCCAAAAACTGTTTTTGTTGAATTTGTTTAGACACAACTATGACTTATAAATCAAGTTTTATAACTTATGTCAATTTTGCTTGATTCAATGTTTAACTCAAGGTGAGAAGATGTTATTTTGTACTTTTATCCTTAATGTTTTACATAACATACTTGTCTTGCCATCATTAGACTTTCGACTAAGTCATCATCTACCAAAGATGATATCTTAGAAGGAGAAGATCACTCGTTAAATGTTATATTCAATGACTCCTCGACTCTTTGGGTTTTCTTACTTAATACACTATGAACTCTACTTGTTTTGAAAAAGTCCAAGAGGTACAACATCATAAGACTAAGTGTTTGTTAGGTCACCATATTGATTTCACACAAACAAGAATGAGATAGATATAAGGAGTTGGGTAAATATTTGAATAAGAGAATAATGAGAGCAAGAGTTTCCTTATGATTTCAAATAAACAACCAAGTTTACAAATGGCCTAAGCTTACTATATATAGGGAAGGAGCTAGGGCAACACTCCCTCTCCTTCCTCTTACCAATTCGTGTGGGCTATGAAGCCCATGGGTTTGATAACTTAAGCCTAGTAAACTTAATACAAAACGTAAATGAAAGTAAATAATAACTAAGCAACCTAATATTATTACAAATGACCGAGACTTGATAAAATAGTAAAACTTTGATCCCAATAATCTCCCCCTAAGGGTCGGTCATCACGGTTGCTTGACGTCTTTGTCATTTCTTCATCTTTGACTTTCATAGCTTTAGACATCTTTCAATAATCATGAGATAATAATCATTCATCGTTCTTTGTGCCTTGTTCATTGTTGTGGTGATAGTGATCAAATAATGAAGTTGTCTGCCTTTCGTCACTTCCGCGTCTGCGGTGGTAGTCCGCCATTCCAACATGCTCATACATCTTTCAATTCTGACTTATTCATGCACGTAGTCCCTTTCTTTCACTTAAGATCTTTAGTCTTTATACTTTGTAGATTCTTCTTTTTGGCGTAGAATCTTTCTTTGAACTTTGTGTTGCTTTGATCATTGAGGGAGCTTTTGATGACTTCAAGATGCATGTATGAGCATGTGGAATCTGTCGCCATGGAGATGATGTAACCCTGCATGTAAACAGTAAGCAATAAAACATCCGGTACTTACAGATAAGGAATTAGAGATCATCAACAGCAAAGTGTGAACACTCCTTCTAATCCTTATCAAGGCCGTTCCCATATCAGATACTCCCGAAGAAGCTTACAAGACCTACTAAGTTGCTCAATGACTGGGTGAGTCTCTGGGGATCACTCCACGACTGTAGACCGCTAAGAAACCACCGCAAACACTAAGCGTAACCCACAAGGAGTTACCGAAGTGACCTGCTGTCAGGGCTGTTTGATGTTGACCCTGGCAGGATTTCCGTTCAATCATTGAGAAATACTTATGTAAATTCTCTCATAAACGTTCTCGGCAGATTGCTAAGATCTGCGAAGGACTCGATAATTTACAGCTAGTGTCCATTGATGTAGAACACTAGTTGTAGAAATACTAAGTGTTCCTAAGAGATCTTTGATGTATCTCATGGCTCTAGACTCGAAAAGTGCACACTTAGGTTTCCTATGCGGATACTAGGGAGGGGTCTCCTGCTTCAATATCAACCATTTCTAAGAGATTGGTCGATAGATTACACTGGTTCCCCGTGAGAATGAAACAAGCTCTTTTAAGAGAACTTGAGTGGTTAGAAGGTTTAGTGCATTGCGTCACTGGGTCCATGACGACTTTGTCTTCAATACCGGTGTTGTCTTAGCAACAACCAGTAGCATATGAATTGAACCCGGTGTCTGCCCTAAGGTTGAACATATTGAGGGCTATTTCTTTTCAGCCTTTTCTTTACTTTTCTTTTTAATTCTTCAACTCCTTCTTTCCCCTTTCATTCTTTTCTCCTTTTTCGTATCATACCTAAGGACTTCTAATTCTAACTATTGGTGATGTCCTTGGGTAGATCTCTCCGGCTCTGGCGGATCATATGACGGTTTTTCCTATCTTAATCACCTTATAACTTCATGATTATACGACAGTAGCCATGAAACCTTTGAAAAATCTCTCAAAGTGTTTGTGATTATTAAACATTTTGTTTAATACTTTAAGAGTTTTGTGTTTATTTATGAAGGGCTCCCCCTTCACATGTGCTCACAAGTATTAAATAAATTTGCACATGCGGGAGGAGCAAGCACTTTTAGAATTAATCCACATTAAGTGAACTTGACCGATTCGAGACACGCTTACATCACTAGTTAGACTAGCTTGAAGTTATTACCCGGCCTAGTCAAATCCACAGAATGTTTCTCGAAACGGTACAGTTCTACTAAGACAAATCCTTTTCGAGACACGCTTACGTGGCTAGTTAAAGAGTTCCATTGTCAGCTTTTAGGTGACAACTAGCTCTAGTAACTAACTTGATGTTATTACCCATCGAGGATAAGTCTTTTCGAGATTACTAACTTTTATGTTTCGTCAATTCTTGGGTCAATTCTGAGTCTAGCTCGCACAAGATACAACTTTAGTAACTTTGAACTTTCATATTTTAATCACATTCACTTTTTCTCCCCCTCAAAAATAGCATATGAGATGTTGTTTTGATAAACTTTTGATTAAAATATGCTTTTTGAGTCTTATGGGGAGATATCAACAAGAACTTTGTATTTCAAACGATGAGTTTCTCAAGTGCTCCCCCTCAACCAGTGAATACTCATTGAGGTGAAATACTTGTCTTTTGAGCAGAGTTATGAAAATCAGAAAATGTTTGATTAATTCTACTCAAAAGTAAGAAGCCTTCGCTCCTTATATAAGGATTGAGGCACTGAAGCGTACCTCAGGGTCCTTTCATTACAAGAGCGGGTTGTACACTGTTATGTGTGCTCAAGCCATAATGAACATAATTTAATCAAATGAAACAATTGATATTGAAAAGTTAATAACCAAATGTACCAATTTAATCTTCGTCAGGAAGTGGAGCATCAAAGTCAGTGAACTTTGGTTCGGGTCTTTCAAAGAGCCTGATAGGAAATGATGGTCTGACACCGATATAGCTTTCCAGTCGTCTGATCTGTTCCCGTCAAAATAGCCTTTCTTCAATCTTCAAGACAAAGTTACGAACTTGTCTTCTTGAGCTGGATTTCCATCTAGGTGGTTCCCCTTTAGCTATCTTTCGGCGATCATCATTCAACCTTTTGACAAGCCCATCACGAACGGATTTAAGTGTAACATCACATAATTTATGTATCTCATCGAACCTCATGAAGCTTTGTAGATTTATTCTGTTGATGTAGGTGAAACCAAATGAAGGTTCTTGGATGAGAGTAAACTAAGATGTTTGATAGATTCCATCAAATCTGAATTGCGGCTTTGTCAAATTGATCTTCTGTTGGTAACTTTCCACTCCAAGCTGAAGATCTTCCACTCTTTCTTGAACTATCAATCGTCGGATGAATAGAAGTAGTGATGCCATGAAGTTGAACTGAATTTCTCTCTCGAATCTACGCATTCTTCCTTGAACCATTTTGAGATACATGTCTTCGATGTCATTGAGATTAAGGTCTGGAAAGTCTGCTTCGGAGAATTTGTACTTCTTTTCATCTTGTCGTTTAACTACAATCTCACGCATGAACATATAGTTAAACCGTTTCGACTCTTGAATCTCCAAGATAGCGATGATCTTAGATTTATGCTTCACATTTTCCAATTATTTCTCTCCTAATCTGCTGGTATAACCGAGACGATGACGTTCTGGCTAGTGTTGAATCCCGTGTAGAGCATCTCTGTCATAAGCTACGATGGAGTTGCTGAAAACTGGAGTAGACTCTTCAATTGCAGGAACTTCGTATCTTGTGGCTGGTACTGAGATTGTAAGTGAGGAAGCATATTTCTTCTTGGATGTCTCTTGGGTGAGTTGGATGTTACGAAGATCTTTGTTGAAGAAGTAGCTGTAAGGTAGCTTGGGTTTATCTGGAAATCCTGTCAAAGGTAATGGTTTAGTCCAGTCAGTGAAGTAAGGCTTTTCATGGTTTTTGGAATTGAGGTCGACATTCATTTCAGGATTTAGCCAGTCAAACTCGCCAGACATTGCACTAGCTATATTCTGCATGTGATACTCATATTCCACTTTGTTTCCAGATCTGGACTTAAGGAATTCCTATGCATCCTTATTGATTCTTCTGAGCTCCTCCTTCGTAAGTTTCTCAATCTGAAGATCCTTCATTATGACTTGAGTAAATTGTAATGTATTACCAGGAAGGGGTTCTTCATCTTCGAGAGGAGGTTGAGCTTGTACCAATTCTGTCAACCAATCATTCTGAGGTGTTTCATCATTGTCGAGCCATGAATGACGTCTTCTCTTCTTTGATTTCTTAGACTTAGATGTAGCTTCCTTGTCTTTAGCCTTGGATGGTGACGATGGTCCAGCATGAGAATCGGGAATGGGTGAGGCACGGTAATCGGTGTCAGGTTGACCTCGGTAGTCATCAGTTGGTTCCATGAAATTTTCTTCCTCTTCAGTTGGACCTTGACCGGAAGCTGAGGTGTGTTGTTGATTTCCAGGAGGAGTGGAGTCCTTTTGTGGTTGTTGAGAAGATGAGGGACCGGTTCCAGACTTATGTTTCTTACCTTTTGAATTCGGGTCCGGGTCGTCATCTTTCCTTGACCTCTTTAAGGTTCCAGCAGCATCTTTGCATGACTCTTTCGACAAGTTAGCAGATATAGCATCAACTAGTGCCTTTTCTTCTGTAGTCTGTGTGGTTTTGTAGGCAACTTTGTCGTAGAGTTGAGCAAGCAGGTCACCGAAGGATAATTCAGGGACGGTTGGAGTTGCAGTAGAAGCTTTTGCAGTGTGAAGCGTGAATGGTGTTGTTGACAACATTTTCCTAACGACACTTCTGATTCTGTGATCCAACTTGTCCTTGATTAGTTCAATGAGGTTTGCGACTTCAGGAGTGACAATCTCAACTAGATTTTCAGTAAGATAATCTTGTGTGACAGTCTTAATAAATCCTGTGTAATCAGAGTTCAAGAACTTATCGATCAGCTGCTTTGACTCCTGAAAATCTTCAACTTGTTTGGCAAGACCGGTAATCATGGTGGTAAGTTTGTTGACTTGCTCCTGAAGATCAACTGGTTGATTCGGTTCATTGATTGAATGTTGCTTTGATGCTGTTTCAGAAGGTGTGGGAGATGAATGCTCAGGTGATGATTCAGATGATGACTCGTTGTGAGAGTTTGAAGAAGAAGCAGGAGGAGTCGGATCCTTTGGTGGAGAGTCTTGAGGAGGTGGAGGTTGTACTGAGGAAGTCTGCTGAGAAGATGATTTAAGAAATATGTTGGTGTCGAAAGCGTTCTTCTCTTCATTTTCTTTTCTTCGACATTCCTCTGCTTCTCGTGCAAGAAACTCTGGAGTAATGAGGTATTCATGTTCCTGATCCGTAGCAATGTTCTCCTGTCCGCCAACATTCTCTTCTACATTTGCAGTTTCAGTCATATTGATGTCTCCTGTGTAATCTGTGTCTTTGACTATGTCATCAGGTTGTGAAACTGATTCTAAAGTGGTGGACACAGTGGGAGGAATCATGCTGCTTGTAGCTCCTTCATGTTCTGACTAATCGACAGGTGGTGGTGGTGAAGGTTGAGACATAAGTCGGCTTTCGAGAGCTGCTTTCCTTTGTTCTTTGAGAAGTTCCTTTTCTTCAGCTCTTGTATCGACAATTATACTTTTCAATTTTCGTTTATCGACCAACTGTTCAACGATTTGTTCGTCTTCTTCATCATCATTTGGCTCATTAATTGTGATCCCTTTTCTCTTTCTTGACTCTGCTTCAAAAGTTTCAAGACTTTGTTGTATAGTGATCTCCGTTGCAGGAAATGCTTCTTCATGTGCTCTAACTCTTAGTTCAAAGTCTGGTTCTTCTTCTTTAGATTCTGTGTCGAACTCAGAATCGCTTTCAGAAGGTGGAGGTGTAGGTTCATCTTGAAGAGCGTATTCAGGAGTTACCTTCTTCTTTGGCTTGGTTGCAGGCTTAGGTTTGGATGTCGGTTTAGGTTTGGCGGAAGTCTTGGACTTAGTCTGAGGTGAGCCAGTGGTGCTTGTAGTACTCTCAGATTTGACACTTCCTTTGCTGCGAATCTGTATAGTAGCTTCTTCCTGTACCCCTTTGTAAGCATTATCATAGAATTTGTAGTTCAGACTTTTCTTGATATTTTCATCAAGAAGGTATTCGGGAAGCCTCATTCCTTTGATCTTAGTAGAGGAAGTGGTCGTTTTGATGAAAGAGGTGGTGAAGTCGTCCTCGAAGAGGTGCTTCGGCTCATTAGGATCTGCCATCCTTTTGATGAATTCTGGAGTGTCTCTGCAGAAATGTTCAATGAGAAGCTTGGTGAATCTTGTGAACGGAATCATAGTCTTTACACGTTCGGTTTGAATGCTGTAGACTATATCGTACACGATTGGAACTGCAAAGTCAATAGGTGTCAAAGTCACCATTCCCCAAAATGTTTGTAAATGTTCAAGCTTAGGATGTTCGTGACCACTTTTTCTTCCTGATATAGATCTTACAACCAACAGACAAAAAGTTCTCCAGAGCTGAGGTATATTCTTGGCATTGAATCGGGAATGTTTGACCAGAGGTAAGTCATCATCAACATCATATCCTAACTCAATAAAGAAATCAAGAAGATCTAGTTCAGGTAGTATTAGAGCAAATTCGTTGTCAGTTTGAGGCAAGAGAAGGACTGTACGAAGGACGTCGTGATCTACAGTGTAGATTTGTCGATCCAGCGTGACAGTGAAAGACTCATCATCCAAATTTGCCTTAGCCGTAAGCCAGAACTGATGAAGGTAAAACAGAGGAACTGAAGTAGATCTGTTGAGCAGATGTTTGCATGGATGTGCAAGGAGAATATCTTTAACAATCTTGCACGAGTTCTCAGTAATTCTTAATTTGTCGAAATCAACTCGTGGATTTTTGTTGCCAATCATAACGTTGTAGTTAGCGGGGGTGATATCATCCATGGTAAGTAGTGGAAGAGTTTGTTCAGGGACATTCTCGTTGTGTTCAGCCATGTTATTCTGAAAAGCATTATCATAAACCAAACATCGAGATTTGTTATGAGTTAGCACGATTGCAAAGTTTGATTATGGATAAGCATTTAGAATCATGTAAGCACGTATGGTTCAATTATTTCATGTATAATGATAAGAGACGTGTACTTAGTGAGTCTATTGTAATTATGAATCACACATGCACAACGAATTATCACAAATAACATCACATTATACATTGATAAAAGTCCATTATTTTACATTACATGTTTTCGCAATTACAATGATCTCTAAATCGTACATAAATAACTTTATCGAAAACACATGAAGATATAATCATAATTACGAAAAGATGTCACAAGTACCAAAATTTTCGAGAAACAGACAAATAAGAACATTTTCGCAAACTTGCAATGTGGGCATTTTTCGAAAAATGTTTCATAGTATGTTTTCGATAAATATTTATCGAGAACATCCCAAATGAAATAATTTTCGAAAATACTCATTAAGTGAGATTGCAAAAAAAGTCTTAATGGTGATTTCGAAAATCTGAACACATGTGAAGGACTTTCGCAAACACATATTTTCGAAAGAATAGCATAGTGACTATTTTCGAAAAAATCCATCACAATGACATTTTTCGAAAATATAGTGTTCTCGAAAATTTTCACTAATGCTGGTATTTGCGAAATAACTGTTTTCTCGAAAAAATTCTTATACAAGAATTTCAAGAACATCCAACGTACGTTTCTTGTGATAACAATAGTGATCCAAATGATAAAGCCTGTTGCAAATGATAATATACAAAGATTAGAAACAAGCTACACAATCGAATACAGTGATTTCGAAAAATGACCCAAGAACATGTTCTCGATAAAAAAGTAAAATCATGATTCAATTGAATATAACAGGTTCTTGCATATCACAAACATAAATGAATCATATAACACGACTAACAGCTCATATAAACACAGAACAAGAGATATCCATAATGATCGAAAAACCCTACACATCGAGAATCATGCACACATTGAAATGGTTCAAATTAAGAGGCATAGCAATGATTCTAACACACACGGCAACATATCCCACCATTAAAAACACTACAACAAACAACCAAATTATAAAACTCAAATCGAACCTAAACCCTAGGTTTCGAATTTGTCAAAATCATGAAGTAAAGTAAGATTAAATAGCATAGAAAGGTTAGAAACATGTAATGTAACAAAACCCCCATGAAAATTTAACCCCCCCAAACACGTTTTGATGAATTCCGAAAACCACTAAACCCTAGGTATTCAAATTGATATTACATGAAATCTAACCGTTAGTTTTGCAATTCAACGAAAACCATTGTTTGAAATCGTGTAAGGATCATGTAGAAACTTACGGTTTGAAATTTGGTTGCACGGATTGTTCGTTTGAATCTTAGCCGTGGATTTCGAATGAGGTTTAAGGTTTTGATATTTTTGAAGTTTCAGAAAAAATGGGTGTGTTTGATTTAGTATTAATATTATGGTAGTTTTAGAAAAATGACACATTTGGTCCCTTAACTACAAGTTTTGTAATAAAAGTCCAAGAGTTAGATGCATTTAAGAATATCAAAGATATATAATCTTACGACACCATTTTGAGAAAAGGAAACGTGATATGAAATATCTCATAAAATCCCGAAACAACGCACCAAAGGTAATATGAAAGTATATCGTTTTTGAAAAATTTATAAAAAATTTTAGGCGAGTCTCCCCCTCAACACTAGTAAATTAACAAGGTGTTGAAAGAAAGCGATATACTTGCAGTTTTTTTCTTTTTTTTTTTAATGCAAGAGTTGAAAAAATATTTTTGTGTTTTTGAGGTTTATGAAAAAAATAAAATAAAGGAAAAATTATTTTACAAAGATAATTAAATTGTTGATGTTTTGACACTTTACTTTTGTTTTAAAAACTTTTGCAGATCAAATGGTGTCAAACATCGCATACCAATTTGGTGAACTAAGCTTGCAAACCTTGTTGGAGCTAAGGGTTTTGTAAGTAAGTCCGCCAATTGGTACTCAGTACCCACAAAATATAATTCAACTGTACCCTTCTCGACATGCTCTTTGATGAAATGATATCGGAGAGCAATGTGTTTGGATTTGCAATGATGAACTGTGTTGCAGGAGATTGCAATGGCACTCTTAGAATCGCAGTAAATCGGAATCTTGTTGAATAGGTAGCCATAGTCTTTAAGTTGTGATCTCATCCAAATGACTTGAGCACAACAAGCAGACATAGCTACGTATTCAGATTCTATAGATGACAGTGATGTGCAGTCCTGCTTCTTTGATTGCCAAGACACAAGTTTATCTACAAGAAACTGTTGGCCACCTGATGTACTTTTTTGCGAGTTCAAGCATCCTGCATGGTCAGCGTCTGAAAAAGCTATTAGTTCAAAACCAGAATCCTTCGGATACCAGATCCCCAAGTGGATGGTTCCCTTTATGTATCAAAGGATTCTTTTTGCCTCATTGAGGTGTTTTTCAGTTGGATTAGCCTGATAGCGAGAACACATAAAGACAGCAAATATAATATCAGGTCTACTAGATGTGAGATACATGAGGGATCCAATAATACATCGGTATTTGGTAGGGTCAACTGGAGTCCCATGTATATCAGCATCTAGTTTAGTGGAATTGGCCATCGGTGTATTCATAGTGTCACTACTTTGCATTCCATGTTTCTTTAAAATCTCAAGAGCGTATTTGGACTGATTTAAAAAAAAAATCCACGGGGTGATTGATGAACTTGTAGTCCTAGAAAGAACGTAAGTTCACCCATCATGGACATTTCAAAATTATATGTCATTAATTTTGCAAAATCCATTGAGTAATTTTTGTTGGTTGAAGCAAAAATAATGTCATCGACCTAAATTTGAACGATTAATAAGTCCATGCCGTATGTTTTTGTAAACAGTGTTGGATCCACCGAGCCTAGAGTAAAATCATTAGCCAACAGGAATTTAAAAAGCTTATCATACCACGCCCTAGGGGATTGCTTAAGACCGTAGAGAGACTTCTTTAGCTTGTAGACACGATTTGGACGTTCTTGATCAACGAATCCTTCAGGTTGACTGACATAAACCACTTCTCGGAGTTGACCGTTTAGAAAAGCCGTTTTCACGTCCATTTGGTAAACAATCATATTCCGATGAGCAGCAAATGCTAAGAATATCCGTACTGCTTCAAGTCTAGCTACAGGTGCAAATGATTCTTCAAAATCGATTCCTTCTTCTTGAGAGTAACCTTTTGCTACCAGACGTGATTTGTTGCGTATGACCGTGCCTTCTGCATCCAGTTTGTTTTTCCAGATCCATTTTAAACCAATGACAATGATGCCTTCCGGTTTTTCAACCAATTCCCATACTTCTAATCTTTGAAAGGTTTTGAATTCTTCTTGCATAGACTCAATCCAGATTTCATAAGTCATTGCTTCTTTGACATTTTTAGGTATGGTTTCACAAACTGTGAGTGCATAAATGCAAGTTTCCCCATCTGTGTGAAGGCGTTATCTTGTCATGATAGGTGCATCTGGATGGCCAATAATTTGAACTAAGGGGTGATCTCTAGTCCATTTGTGTGTCGAAGGATGAAGTTGATAAGTATCTCGCAAGTGAGCAGGACCCAAATTGCGTGTAGATGACTCAGCAATGTCGGGGACAGGTTGAGCATTTGCAAATGGATTAATGAATGGTTCTGGGTCATGCTCTGCGGGTTGTGGAACTGATAAAGGTATGGAATCTCTAGCTGATTGTCGTGAGTTGGACCCAGTTTGTTCTGTTGTTGTAGGTGATATGACTGGAGGACCATCTCTTCCAACAGAAGTTGTTGTTTGTTGAGGTGTATCAGGTTCTTGATGTTGATCAAGATGTGCAGCGGAATTTGGTGTGGCCTCAGATGGACGGTTAACAGGCGTATCATCAAACAATGGAGCAAACAAGGTTTCCACTTCTTTATGAGAAAGTGACAATGGTTCAGCCGAAGATACCGGAAAGTTAAGACGGTTGGTATGGCTTTGTTCTTGGTCTTGTTTAATAGATGTCGAGTGCCGCTTTTCCCCGTCCGAGAATCTCCATCTGCTCTAAGTGGGCGAGCTAGAATCCTTATGTCAGGTTGGTTGTTCAAAAGACTTTCTCTTTACCTTACCCTTTGCATATTCATCTTTTCGAAAGCCCAGACCCATTCTTCTGGATCTACATTAGTCCTATTCCGGGTGCCCCTAGTACGACAATTCCATATCCGATAGCCTTTTGAATTTTCACAGTATCCTATAAATATTCCGATGCCAGCCTTTGCTTTAAGTTTACCTAGATCATCACGATCATTGACTGGGTAGCATAAAGCTCCGAATACATGAAAGTGACTGATGTTTGGTTTCCTTTGGTGAACAATCTGATATGGGGTTTTGTTATGGCGTTTTGTGATCATGCAACGGTTTTGGGTGTAACAGGTGGTTGACACAGCTTCTGCCCATAAGTAATCTGGTAATTGAGCATTTATTAACATCGTTCGAGCAGCTTCCACTAACGTTCTGTTGCGTCTTTCGACTACTCCATTTTGTTCGGGAGTGCGTGGAATAGATGTTTGATGTTCAATTCCCACTTTCTCAAAATACGACCTTAGAGTCTGATTCTTAAATTATGTGCCATTGTCAGTTCTTACAATTCTGATTGTGTTGCGTAGCTGAACTTGTATTTTGGTGAGAAATGTGATGATCATTTGAGGGGCTTGGTCTTTACTTCAAAGAAAATAAACCCAAGTCCAGCGAGAGTAATCATCAACAATTACTAAAATGTAGCGTTTACCGTTGATTGTTTGAACATGCATCGGACCATACAAATCCATATGAAGCAATTGTAAAACATGATTAGTACTGTGTTCAGGTTTTGAGGGAAAATGAGCACGAGTACTTTTTCCTTGTTCACAGGCTGGACATAGATGATCTTTGGCATAACGGAATCTTGGAAATCCTTCAACTAATTTGTGACGAGCGAGATCATTCATCGTTTTGAAATTCAAATGAGAAAGGCGTTTGTGCCATAACCAGAATTTAGTCGTTTCAGCTTTGGATAGAAGACAGATTGGAGAGGAGGCGATCATGTCAGACATTGAAATTGTATAAAGGTTAGTGCCACGTTTGCCAGACATCAATTCATTGCCTTGTAGATCACAAATAAAACAGGTTTTCTCGCGAAATGCAACTTCTAAATCTCCATCACAAAATTGACCGACTGAAAAGAGGTTGTGACCCAAGCCTTCAACATAATAAACTCTGCTAATTTCAATATTCCCATGCATGTAGTCTCCGTAACCCATGATTAAAGCGTATTGATCATTCCCGAATCTGACAGTTCCAATAAACTTTGAGACAAAGTTTTTTAACAATTTGAGATTGCCTGTCATATGTCGGGTGCAACGCTATCAACAATCCAGAGAACGATCTGAACCACCGCATCAAAAGAAGATGACAGAGATGGAACAGAAGTAAGGGTGGAACCCGAAGAAATTGTGGGTTCCTGTTGGTTAGAAACACAAATATTTAACAATTTAGGAATCCATTTGAAATTTGGTTTGTATTGTAACCAACGTTGTCAGTTCCAACTAGTTTTTGCTTTGTTCTTAGTGAATGCACTAGCTTTTGGCGTGTTCCTAGAATTGTTGATCGGTGCTTTTGGGTTGACTGCAACATCATTTGAAACAGTAGTGGGCGTTTTTCTTAAGGTAGACTTAGAGGCATTAGTGGACCTAGAAGAAGAGCCGGATCTACGTTTCTTATTACAATGTAAGAGATTATTAGCTACACATTTGGTATGATTACCAGATAACACACTTTAATGACAAAACACACAAGATGCATTAATATTCAAAACATTAGAAGGTTCAGCATTCGTTACATTAAGATTTGGATTACCATTTGCCAGATTAGAATCTAAATCAGATGCAACATGAGTTTTATTCGAGTTCCTAAGGTGAGCTTCTACTTCTTGTACTTCTAGTTTTCCTCTTTTACGTTGCGAGAGCCTACTCTTTTTAGTCTTCTTAACGCTTTTTGGCTTTGGGCTGCTAACGCTCTCAGGGGAAACTAGACCTGTGGAAGTGGAATAGCTAACATTAGAACTCTTAGCATGCTTACCCTTATCTGTTCTGTCTATTTGAAACATTCCTGGTGCTATCACAGTGGTGTCAATAAATTTTCCTTTTTGAAGTAGCTTAATTTTCTCTTTCAAATCAATGATGATGTGATTTTTGTCCTGAATTTCAGACTCAAGTAAACCATTGCAATAACTTATGTCATTGCGGTTTTGTTGCCAGTCGGCGCATACTGTTTTTAATTTCGTAATTTGATCTGTATAATGATGTAATTGCAATTCAGTTTATCATACCAATCAAGCTTTTGTTTGAGTTGACAAATTTTGTTTGAAAGTTCGTTTATCACATCATCACTGTTTTGATGCAACGTATCATATTGATGTTTCAATGTTTCATTTTGTGACCTCAACGAAACAAGTTCAGCACAGTACTTGGCAAATAATTCAGCATTGCTGGAAAAATATAGTTCATTCATGAGAAAACTATGAATATCAGCCTGAAGATGTTGTTCCAAGAGTCGATCAGAATCTGTTTTCAAAAATTGGTTTTTGCATTATTGAACCAAAATTGCATGTTCATTAAGAGCGAAAATTTCTTTCATATCTTTAACTTCTTTTTGGAGTTCCTGTTCCCAACGAGTAGCACAATATCGCAAATTTTGAACTAATGGCATAATTTGTTTTTGAAAAATGTCTCGCTTTTCCTGCTCGTAAGCTGATTGAAAAGTGAGAATTTTAATTTGCGAATGTTGTTCAATAACGTTTTCCAAATTCTCGATGCCTTTCATGAATGTTTGAAAATAGTCTAAAACTTTATAGCGTGTAGGTAATGGTGTCACATGACCAGAAGATGGTAATGGACCATTAACTTGTGCCACGGGTTTGACAGGAGCTCCATCGGAAGATGAAACATAAGACTCAGTAACATACCATGATTTCTCAGGTATTTCTCTTGACGGAACAAAAGATTTTGAAATGTGAGGAGCTTTTGAGTAATCATATGGTTTGCAATATTCAACTTGACTCATTTTTTATCGACTCTTCTCTTCAAGTTCGTATTCTTCCTCAGTATTATGTACAATAACACGCACAACATTATTATCCATCAATTGGTCCATACTGTACAGCTTAGGATTTGTTTTGAATGCAGTGCGAAGAAAAGAGGATCTGTAATCGCCGAGGCCAAAACCTTTATCTGGTCTTGGTTTTAAAGTAAACTTTTGAATTGTCGTTACAGATTCCCCATGTTTATAAACGATATTTTGAAAAGCTTTAATTTGACGTTCGAGAGCGAGAATATCATCAAGTAAAGAATTTTCTTTTTCTCGTTTTTGCACTTTATGTTCATAAAATTCCTGTTTTCAAGTTATCAGCTCTTTTTGTGTTTTTGAAAGTTCCTGTTGGAGTTGAACAACTTGTTTTTGAAGATCATGTTTTTCATTTTCCAGTTTGGAAACCAATTTACCGTTTGACTCAACTATGTCATATATTTGCTTTTGAAGATTTTGTTCTTTGACATATGAATCCTGAAATGACTTTTCAAAGCTTTTTTCACGATGAACTTCATTTTGAAAGTTTGAAAGTTGTATTTTATAACATTCAATGTCCTTTTTCAAATCGGCATTCTCTTTTAAAACTTTATTATGATCGTCCATTATGTGATTAGAAAGAAGTTGTTTAGCCATAACTGTACAGTCAGGAGCTGGATCAGAGGGAGGTTCATGTTGTTCAATATAGTCATTTTCGTCTTGCTCAATAGGATCATCAAATGAGACGACAGTGTCATCATCAAAAATAACAACTGTGTCTAATTGTTCATCCTCTTGAGAAGATAAAAATGGTTCAGAAGGAACAACTTGCGCCTGATCTGATTCAGAAACAGAGGGTGATGCATTAAATTCAATGAAGCATGTGGTTAGGTCATTTACCTGAGACAAGCCATCAGTGGAGAATATTGGGCCTGAATCATTCAACTGATGTTCCTGCATGTTGGCCATAAGCATCACAGCTGCATTGGCTTCAAGATCTTCCATTTCATCATCATTGTAAACATTAGCAAAGAAACTGTTCTCATGAGCATTGAAAGTTCCTTCCTTTTCATCTTTGAGAGCCATAAGTAATGCCTGCTTGTGAAACTGACTACCTTTTCTTGGGTGAGGGCATGCAGTTGCAATATGACCTTTTTCGTTGCAGTTGTAGCACCATATCGCATTCCCAGAGACTGTGTTGTTACTAGCAGCATTGTCATTACTTCGCTGAGGAGCACCTGGATTGTTTCTGAATCCCCCATTGTTGTTGACTCTTTGTCCATACCCAGAATTTCTAGTATACCCACCTGAACATCCTGAATTACGATTCTGAATCACAACTCGACCATCTTGAATGACAGCTTTGTTTCTTGTATTTGATGAAGAACGAAGACAGTTGTTTGTTTTGTTGGAGAATTTTCTAAAGGCACGAGCAACCAGAGCAAGTCCTTGATTCAACGTATTGACGTCATCATCATCATCTTTAATCTGATTAGAGTAATACATGCTATCATTGTTGTCATATGGAGCAAGTTGAGTAGAAGCGTGTTGAGAAGTATGAGGTTGCTGGTGACTGAAATAATTCTGTTCCTGATCATAAGCATGATTAGACATCGGAGGATGTGAAGCATGAGTTTGAGCAACGAGTGCAAGAGGATTAGAAGTAGGTGGTGATGTATATCCTCCTTGGGCGAGTTTATCTTTTTCAACTTCAGACTCATAGTGCTTTAGATAGTCGTACAACAAACCATATGGATCTCTGTGAAGATTCTTAGCTTGTCTCACAAATGTCACATACTTTTGCCACTCAGGACCCAGACTACTAACAAAATTTGTATTGACAGCGATTCTTGGAAGGGGTATATCATGTCTCTCTAAATCATTGACGACATTAGTGAAACGATGAAAGTAAGACTCAAGAGATTCCCCTGGTTTGATCATGATATTAGTGCATTCCAAGTAAAGTTTAGATTCCATGTCTTCCTTGTTCAGTTGTGTGCCTTGCATCAGTAGATGGACGTGTTCCCACATAGCTTTTGCAGTTTTTGAACATCAACACTTCTGAATATGATGTTTGGTATCCCTTGAAGTATGTAAGACATAGCATACTCATCGGCTTCACGATGATGATTTTGTTCAGCAGTAAGTTGAGACTCAGGAACACGCACAGCAGTTGGAGCTACTGGAGGATCAGCCGATGGGTCACCGCCAACGTAGTTAACAGGCCAAGGAAATGGTCCTTCAAGGATAACTTGTTTCATGTACTTACCATTGGGTTTCTTAAGTTCAATAAACCTTAAGAATCGACTTGCCCATTGAATATAATTACCCGGTGTTAGCATTGGTGGGGTGTCAGGAGAGCCTGCTTCGTGTCTGGATTGTTGAGCTGAAATGACTTCACACATCCTGTCAAACCAGTGAGTAGGTTTTGGTGGAAGTTGGCTTTGTTGTGGTGACATAGGATAGGATTGTTGTATTGGAACCATTTGTTGCATGAAGTTATGTTGTTGTAAGTAAACCGGTTGATGATAATATTGTAATGATTGTTGATACTGTTGCTGTTTGATGCGTGGGAATCGTAACAGGCTTTACCTCTCGAGGGATCTTGAGAAGCTTACAACCCCCACCAGGCAGTGTACATGATCGTTGTAGTATAGTATAGTGACAAATACCGGGGGATTGATCGTTCAGCTTAGGAATAGTGTCGCTAGGATTAGAAAGCCTAAATACTAGTTCTAAAGGTGAGGGATGATTATTTTTGTGTTTTTATATTTTTATGAAAGCAAGTAAAATCTCGGGGTTTGAAGGATTTGGGCGGAATTAGTTGCTAGTCAACTAACCCAATACTACAATGCAATCAAAATAAAATACTGAAAATGAAATTAACTAAATTATACTAAAGTTGTGAGCAGTAATTTGAGAAAATGTGTTTACTTAGATTTCATTACTCCCTAGATATCTTTTACATGTTAATTACTTGTTATAATTGTATGGATGACGGATCGTATTCCTTAATACCATTCATGGGGTGGCATACATAACTCCCCAATTCTATGAGCTCTTATCTCCTCCTACACCATGCCCAGCACAACTATAGGGATTGTAAACAGTGGCTCATGCATTAAATACAACCAATAAAGACCTAGTACGCCTCGGTTCATGTTTCTTAAGACGTTCAAGCATGTTACCATTTGGAGATCTGCCAGTTTTCTTAAGCCTAACATATAAATCATTCATCCAAGACAAGAATAAACAAGTAATCAACACATAATCAATATCTAGGTTTCATTAGATCTAAGCAAACACAAAAGAGATCTAGCCTAGCATAATGGAATTGAGACAAGAACAAGATATAGACAACCAACACATAGACATATTGATTGAATTAGAAGAACACTTATCTCAATTACAATGCAAGGTATCAAGGGTTTGGAACCCTTGAAAAACCTGTAAAAGTTGCACCAAAATCATACTTAGGGTTTCTCCAAAACTTCTCTCTTTAAATGTGAAAAACTAGAAAACTATATATAGGAAAATACGGATGACGGCGTCAAGAACAAAGGTGTGACGTTGTCATCTCGCCGCCAAATACTTCCTCGGACGGCCTTGATCTACTTTTGACGCCGTCAAGGCCTAGGCCGTCACACAAATTACTCTTGACGCCCTGTGAGTGACGCCGTCATCAACTACGGATTTTAATTCTTGGGGTTTTGACGCCGCCAGGAAAACTCTTGACGCCTTCATGAACTCTCGGATTTTATTATTGAGGTTTGATGCCGTCAGGAAATTACTCTTGACGCCGTCACCTACTGTTCCCAGCATGGAAAATTGAGACTTTGCCGTTTTCTTCACTTTTATGCTCCAAAAACGTCCAAAATGGCTTCTTTTCCAAAATTCACTCTCCAAGTACCTAAAATCACAAAAGGAATGATTTAGGGCAATATTTGATCAAATAAGTTCGGATTCGGGCTTAAATGACCCCCTAAAAACGGATCATTTTTCGCCTCATCATATACCCTTACACTTGAGATTTGCTTGTCCTCAAGCAAATGCGCTTTTATTCTACTCAAAAGACAAGTTAGGGGTCATTTAACACTAATATAAAAGTAATTACAACAAATAATCATTCCACTAAAGACCAATAGACAAGCTCGGAGGTCATACAATAGCACCTCACAAATAGTGTTTAGATACTCACATCTCTCGGGTGTAATAAAGTAATATAACATTATGGAAATGGAAGATATCTCTCACTACCTGTCATAGCAAAATAGATTACCATAGGCTTGGGAAAGGATCAAACCTCCACCACATGGCGTAAGCACCTAGGATAAACTATCAAAGAGGTCTTTTAAAGGGTTGTAACGTTAGGTATAGGGATATGAATTACACGGTTTTGTTGGACAAAGGAAGTTATTACTGGTGGCGAGTTAACAATCTTGGTTAATTACATGTACAAGATGGCGTTGCTAAGCCAAGACTAGACTCGACTTAAGCTAATAAATGAAAAATAACTAAAAACATAAAATGAACATAGAATGAAAAGGGATGGTAGTCCGTATGTTTTTTCTCTCTTTTTTTTCTTTTTCTATTTTTTTTTTTTTTTTTTTTTTTTTTTTGCATACACTCTTACCCTACCATCCAAAATAATATATCATAGGGAATGAACGTTCCCCTTACACTTGAATCTTTACATACTTTACAATTAACTAATCTAATGACTCGAATTAAGAAAATCAAAACACTTGGAGCACTTTTAAGATTAACGTACATATGGGGGTAATAAATGATGTTCTTCCCCATTACTCCATAAAATAAGTACTTACCCATGAGTCTCAATCGTCCCAAAACAATATGCACAAGGATATGACTCGACTTAGCAACCATGTAATCAATTAGAAAGTTAACTTAGGGTTTAACAAATAACAATAATGCACTAAAAATGAGCGCATACACGGAAGGCTAAGGCGATTTGGTTGTACATTTAAGTGGGGTGTAACAAATTCTTCCTTTAAGTAAAATGCTTAAAGTTAGAAACGAAAAGATAGGCTCGGAGGGGTGTACTAGGGGTATCGTGTACTAAAAATGAGTACAACGCTAAGGGTGTGGGAAAAATTAGTTGACTTAACTAGCCAAGTAATATGACTTAAATGGTAAAGTAATTATAATACGGGTTTAACACAAGGGTGATCCTAATGCCTCTTATCATGTAGTAAATCCTACCACACGAATGTAGTCTCACTAGCGGTCTCGGGATGCATCACTAACGCAAGTTCTAGAATCTAAATGCTACCGATACACTCATAAGCACTAATAGTAAATGCTTTTCCTATCAAATCTAAAGGCGAACCTCACATTTTTGGGTGGAAAATTTTTCTGAATATACGGTTATGTGCTAGTCATACAATCTCCTATCCATGAGACGCTTGCTATTGCTAAAGTTTCACTCCTAAATGTTGTAAAAAAATTTAAATTTGGCGCTAAAATTGCACTAACAAGTATTTCTCATAGTTTTATTACACATCTACCGTTAAACAAAACAAACTCAAGCGAAAGTGCATATGTAAGGTATCATCTTTTTACCCTCCCCTTACACTTAAGATGAACATTGTCCCCAATGTTCAAGTAAAGAATGTAAAAGTGAAAAAGTAAAGAGAATGAAATCAAATACTCCCCTGATTCGCTCGGTATAGATAATAGGATGGCCAGGTTAAATCTTCCTCCAAGAAAATGAACAATCAAAGCTTCCCTTTCAGAATATAAATCATCTTCTTGTCATACATAACCTGTAAAACCTGACAAAATAGACAAGACAACCTCGCGTAAAATCGGCGGCATCCTATATAAGTTTCTAAATCCTAGAAAACAAGATAAGATATAATGCTTGTGGAATGAAGTTTGCAGATCTCCTGGAGATTATAAAACTTAATAATTCACAAAAAACCATAAGACTCCGTTAGAAAAACAAAACCGGTAAAATTTCCAGATTTTTAACTCCTGACGCCGTCAGAATGGACCTGCAGAAATTCTTATGTTAAGTTTCCGAAAAATTTCTGGAAAAACTTGGTCTTACTTCCTGGAAAATCCTGCAAAACTTCATTATGACTCAATACAAGCATTTGACTCTAACGAATACGAATATACATGTTCATTTAATATTGTGGAGAATCATGATCGGTTTGTTTCTTAAAAACATATTTGGGGTTTCCCCTTACACTTATCTTTTGCAAAAAATACTTTTAGGTTGGAGTTAAGACTAGGCCAAACAACATAGTAAAGTATTTCCACATTTTAATTTAGAGACATGATCAACCAACAATAAAAATAAAACATGCATACGGAAGCAAATAACAATCAAACAAATAAAATCACACAAAACATGGGTTGCCTCCCAAGAAGCGCTTTTCTTTATTTACGAGTCTTGTAGCTAGACTCAAGGTCATGGGTTACTACGTGATTCGGGTGAGTTCCTCGTTGAGGACATCTTTGGGATCAAACTTAGGTTTCAACTTTCTATCGGTTTCCTTAGTATGGTATGACCTTTCAAACTTTTCTCCATCCGGATCATACAAGGTCATTTTAATATGCCATGACCCGTCACCTTCTTTAGGTGGCTTGTCCCACCTCCATTTACACTTGTCTCCCTATCTTTTCCATTTATTCCTTTCTATGTTAATGGGCATTACGCTTGATAACTCAATCATCTTCCTAAAGACTAAGGGGTCCTCAAAGGGGTCTAGCTCTTCATCTCTAGCTATGAGTTGTTCTACCGAATGTGTCTTTTCAACAAAGTCTTTTTCTAGATAGAATGGGCATTGAGGTCCTATAAAGTTCCTTTCTATCCAAGGTCCATATCTAGACGGTCTCCTATTCATCTCTACCCAATGCGGTGTTGGTTCATCATCACAATCATAACTATGCTTCTTAACATCATACACCGACCAAGTATCGCCTTCACCTACCGTTATCTTTGATTCCTTGCAATCTATCATGGCACTAGCGGTTGCTAAAAATCCTCTTCCTACCAATAATGGGCATGTAGTGTCACTAACCATGTCTAGGACGTGAAAATCCGCTAATATAGTTAACTTTCCTACGTGAACAACTACATCCTTAATCATTCCAACCGGGTGTTCAATACTCCCATCCGCTAGCCCTATCAATACCTCCGTTTCCTCTAACTTTCCTAGCTTAAGAGCGGTAAATAAGGATAAGGGAATCAAGTTGAGGCTTGACCATAAATCAGCTAGTGTGTCGAAAGCTTCGGATCTTCCTATCTTACAAGGCAAAACAAATATACCCGGGTCATCAAGCTTTTTAGGCAACTTGTTTTGAACGAAGGCGGTCCCATTTTTGCCTAGCTTACACTTCTCATATTTTTCTAGGAGGGCACTATAGTAGGGAGCACGCGCTCAGACATCAATGACGGGGCGTTCAAGGTGAAGTTCTTTGAATTCATCATCAAGGTCTTTCGTAAGAGGTGTTTCAACAATGCTTTTGACTGGCTCTATAGTGGGTGTTTTATTTGATTGGTCCTTTTGGGGAACTTGGTTTTGTTTGAAACACGTGCTCGTTGATTTAACCGAGTAATATTGTGGACACGAAGTGGGTGACGAAACTGAGGATATGGAATTAACGGTTAGTTTTGGATTCTTGACCGTGTAACTCGGGAGTGCTCCCATTTCTCGGTCATTGAGAACTTTCAACAATGCATCAATTCTAGTGGTCATCTCGCCTTGCTTTTGTTTGAAATCGGATTCAAACTTAGATATGCGAGCTTCTTGAGATGCCATGAACTTTGACATCAATCCTTCAAGATTGTTGGTACTACCATAGTTGTTAGAAGGATTGTTGTTGAAAGTATGGTTGGATGGTGGACCGTTTGGTTGGTAACGATTAGGCGGATTGGAAGAATTGGGTTGATTTTGTTTCCACCTAAGGTTTGGGTGATTTTTCCAAGAGGGGTTGTATGAATCACCGTAAGTGTTTGGCTCGGGCTTGAAAGTTTACCACTTATCTCCCGCTTCGTCATTACGCATGGATGCGTAGTCCGCAAAAGCTGTTCCGGGGAGTTCCACACAATCACGAGTGTCATGGGGACCACTACATAATTCGCATGAAGAAGTGATTTTGTTCACTTGACTTGAAGGCTTAGGAGCTTCGTAAGATTTCATGAGAAACTTGACTTGGTCCTCAAGTTTCATGATCCTACGGTCGGCAGTGCTAGAATTGTTCGAAGGCAAAGATATTGCCTTGACCGTTTTGTTCAAATCACGGGGATCATTCCAACTTTCGTTGTCATAGAGAGCAAGATCTTCTATGAGTTCCCATGATTGTTCCGCACTAAGATCACGTAGCTTACCACCGGCCGATTGGTCAATGGTTCGCCTCGTGGAGATGTCGATATGGTCATAAAAAATTTGGACTTGGAGCCAAAGATCTATGCCATGATGAGGGACTTTTTGGAGTAAGTCCTTGAAATGAGTCCATGCTTCATAAAGAGATTCATTTTGACGTTGTTGGAACATCAAGATGTCATTCCTAAGCTTAGTAGTTCTCCCCGGTGGGAAAAATTGAGCAAGGAAACGAGTGGTGAGATCATCCCATGTGGTGATGGATCCCGCGGGTAAACGCTCAAGCCATTGACTAGCTTGATCCCGTAGAGAGAATTGGAATAGGCATAAACGGGTAGTCTCTCTAGTTTCAACACCTAGGTCTATGGAATCTACGATTTTGAGAAAGTCCTTAAGATGTTGGTTTGGATCTTCGGAACGAAGTCCATGGAATGCACACCCGCTTTACACCAACCGGATGGTGTCGGATCGCAAGGGGGTCACATTGGCTCCGGTGAGCTCAATGGTGTTTCGGTAGCCTTGGTGGCTAGGTCGGGAATACTCTCCTAAGGTTCGGGGCCTAAGGGGTTCTAATGGTGGGTTTTGTTGTGGTGGGATTACGGGTTCAAAGATGTTACCACCTTCCATGATGTCGGATGGTAAAGAGTTACGAACAAAGGCACAAAGAAATAAGATAGACTAAAGAAGACCTAAAAATAAAAAATAAAATCTTACTAGAAAGGAATCTAGCAAGTAGACCTAATAAAAAGAAATCCTAACCTAGACAATAACTATTCCCCGGGCTGCGGCGCCAAAATTGTACTTAGGGTTTCTCCAAAACTTCTCTCTTTAAATGTGAAAGTTGCACCAAAATCGTACTTAGGGTTTCTCCAAAACTTCTCTCTTTAAATGTGAAAAACTAGAAAACTATATATAGGAAAATACGGATGACGGCGTCAAGAACAAAGGTGTGACGCCGTCATCTCGCCGCCAAATACTTCCTCGGACGGCCTTGATCTACTTCTGACGCCGTCAAGGCCTAGGCCGTCACACAAATTACTCTTGACGCCCTGTGAGTGACGCCGTCATCAACTACGGATTTTAATTCTTGGGGTTTTGACGCCGTCAGGAAAACTCTTGACGCCTTCATGAACTCTCGGATTTTATTATTGAGGTTTGACGCCGTCAGGAAATTACTCTTGACGCCGTCACCTACTGTTCCCAGCATGGAAAATTGAGACTTTGCCGTTTTCTTCACTTTTATGCTCCAAAAACGTACAAAATGGCTTCTTTTCCAGAACTCACTCTCCAAGTACCTAAAATCACAAAAGGAACGATTTAGGGCAATATTTGATCAAATAAATCACAAAAGGAACGATTTAGGGCAATATTTGATCAAATAAACTCAGATTCGGGCTTAAATGACCCCCTAAAAACAGATCATTTTTCACCTCATCACTGTTGCTGATGATACTGTTGATTCTGATGTTGCTGAGGATGGTTAAAGTTGTAGTACGGTGGTTGAGACATATTGAAACACTTGTGTGAAAAGATGGATCTTGTGGAAGGTATAGGTTTGCCAAATATCGGAAAGTTTGCCCAAGTAGATGTTTTCGAAACTTAGTCACTGAACTTGTGATTGCAAAAAAAACTAAACTTTAGGGATTGCGAAATTGGTTACTCAAAGATTTCGAAAATATGGGATTTCGAAGGTAAGGTTTCTCGAAACTTAGTGTATTTTTGAAAAAAAACTTTGATATTTCGAAAACTAAAGATGTTTTTCGAAAACCTTGTGATTTCGAAAATTATTGAAATTTTTGAGAACACAATTTTACAGACACACTTTCGAAATTATACAATTTCGAAAGTTTACCAAAAGTCGAAGTACTTTTCTTCCTTATACAAGAGAGAAAAGACTGAGTCCACAATTCGTAAGGTGATTTGAAGCACTAGAACACGATTTCGAAACTTTGTCAAGGGAGTGTTTTCGAAATTTAGCAGAAATGAGTTTTTCAAGGAAAGCAATCCAAAAACGAGTTTTTAATCTAAGATTTTTGTACTACAAGTTGTAAAAAGATAAAATCTTGAAGAAAGTAATAAACTTGATAAACTTTTTCAAAATTTTAGAGGATTCGAAAAAAGTACAATAAATCAAATCAAAATTTTGAAAGAAAAATTGATACTTTTTTGTTTGATATGATTTGTAGCACAAGTTTGTAAGCAAATATGTGATAAAAACCAAGAAACAAATAAAAAAATTCAATTTTGTTGACAAAATAACGAATTAAAAAGGTTTTATGGATCGAATTTCAAAGAAAACAATAATTACACCTTCATATGGCGAATGATACCACTTGTTAGGTCACCATATTGATTTCACACAAACAAGAATGAGATAGATATACGGAGTTGGGTGAATATTTGAATAAGAGAATAATGAGAGCAAGAGTTTCCTTATGATTTCAAATAGACAACCAAGTTTACAAATGGCCTAAGCTTACTATATATAGGGAAGGAGCTAGGGCAACACTCCCTCTCCTTCCTCTTACCAATTCGTGTGGGCTATGAAGCCCATGGGTTTGATAACTTAAGCCTAGTAAACTTAATACAAAATGTAAATGAAAGTAAATAATAACTAAGCAACCTAATATTATTACAAATGACCGAGACTTGATAAAATAGTAAAACTTTGATCCCAACAATGTAAAACTTTGATCCCAACAGTGTCACAATTGATGTGTAAATCCTAGATGTTGAAAACTCATTTTCTTCCACACATCCTAATGTATGCTAATGTGATTTATTTCACCTTGTGTGTTTTGTGAGAGATTATCATAAAGAAGTGATTGAGGAAAAACATAATTTAAGACTCAAAGTATGGTGTTTGAGAATGGTGTTTAACAAAGGTTTGTTTTGCAAGCATCACAAAAGTGTTAGACATTTTAACACTTAGGAAATTCTTAGTTAGCTCACTTGTGAGCAAGAGTTGAATGAGACTCACTCAAGAGTTTCTCGTGTTTATCTCTTGATGGTAAAAGAACCAAAACACCTTATATCTCCTACTAGTACTAACGACGAAATTCCTTATTGCATAGAATCTAATCTTAGTTATTACAAATAGCAGGTAGACACTTTAGAGTATTACTAATAACACATATTCGAACACATAATGCTAGAAACAAGAGACAATCAAAGTCAAGTTGAAGTAATGTGTACCTTTTAAATTGCATAGAGATGCTATCAAGAGGATAAACATTACGCGTAAAATCTTGGTTTGACGACATGCTTTGAAACTCAATTACTCATGTATCAAAGAAGGTTACATAATCATATAAAAGCATAGAGCATGATAATCTTAAACTTTTTATCATGAGTTTCTATTAGAGATTGAATTATCTTTAAATCTCTCTTCTAGGTTAGACAAATTTTACTTGTTTTGTTTTACTAGCTGATGGTGCTTTTGAGTTGAATCCTAATCCGGTTTTATCTTTAAACACCCTTTGACTCCTCAACAATCTTTCAAGAGATTTTGAGCTTTTCATCAAATTTAACTAATATTTTTCCTTTCTCATTTTTCTTTTTAATCTCATGTTTGTAATCTAGACATAATTTACATTCTAGATCAATTTCAACATTACTCTCAATTCTAGACATTTTATCTTTTCCTTTTCAAAGATATTCTTAAAAGATTTTGAAGACTCATTGTTAAAGATAGTTTTCAGGTCCATGTTGCATAAACGTTTAGACTCATTTTCTAGTTTAGAAAACTCTAGGATAAATTTGTCAAAGCAAAAGTGTTTGGTTTCAAAATGTACCTTGCTTGATGTTTTATCTAGTTGAGAATCACAAATCGGATGGTTGGCTTCATCTTCATCCGTTTATTCCATGAATCGTAAGCAAGTCCACTAAGAGCTTGACATGAGTAATCATCTTCACTTACACCTTCATTTAAAACATTTAAACTAGTAGCACATGTATTTATCTCAACTAAATGTCTATCTATTAATATTTCTAAGACTTCTAATTCATATGTGAGATCACTTTGATCATCTTTGACTTGACATATTTCTTGATGAAAGTTTAACACACTTTTCCAAATATCATTAGCCGTTTGACAAAAATACATTCTTTCATTTTTGGTACTAAAGCTTTATAAATCATTGTTTTAGCTTTAGTATTTTTATCAAGTTTAAGATAGTTATCTTGATTTTCAAAAACTTGTTTTCTTTGGTTTGAAATCACCAAAAGAAATAATATGCCAAAGATCTTGATCAATTGATTTCACATAGTTTTCAAAATTACTTTTCCATTCAAGTAAGTTTTCTTTTTCAAATAGCGGTGGGTTTTGAATAGGTTGCCCTTCTTTGAGATTTTCAAAATCCATGGATCGATCCAAGTTTTAAAATACATTCTATTTTAAAGATCTTGAGTAACGTAGCTCTTGATGCCAATTGTGGAAAACTAGAAGGGGGGTTGAATAGTTTACCGCTTTTTAAATCCTTTTTAACTTGAATGTCTTTAAAAAAAACTTTACGTTTGCTTAAAGATATAAACACCATGTTATATGTTTGATTCTTTAAAAAGCTTTTCATGTGAATAACAATTCTAACTTTACTTGTTTCATACTTTGAAAAGCTTTGCTTGTGATGATCCTAACTTTGCTTGTTTAGTTCTTTGAAAAGCTTTACTTTTGTTTGAAGATATAAACACAACTTTACTTGTTTAATTCTTTGAAAACCTTTGTATGTAACTAGCAATTCTAACTAAAAGACAACATGTAATAAGCAAAGATAAAGAAAGAAACGATCAAACCACAACACGATTGTTTATCGTGGTTCGGCTACAAGGATTCTTTTTCCTTGCCCTACATCCACGCCCCGAGTTTCCAACTCGAGAGTTATAAGCACTAATCAACAAGCTCCTTTCACCGGCGGAGAAAACCTTTACAACGTCGCTTACACTTTTACCGACACTAAGCTAGATGTCGAGTTCTTTACCAAGGGTACAACCACTCCCGTTATTTCTTTTACAAGGGTACAACAACTCCCGACACACTACGTATTTTGAGGCCTAAAATACAAACCAATCACTTCTACATACATGACACAAATGAAGTATAAACTACCAAAGCTTATACATGACCAAGCTAACAAGACTTGCAACTTTGGAGTTGAAGCTTGTAACTTCTTGAATGATCTTGTGAAGTCCCTTGCTACATAAGAGAATCACACAAGTCAAATGTTACTGAGTTAGTTTAAGAGAGTATATGAAAATATGTCCTAAAGTGGTGACCCAAAACTAACAAATGGTTTGGTATTTATAGCAAACCATTCTGCAGGTCTGGCGGATACGGCGGAACCCTCAGAAGGGGTCCGCCCGTGTATCCCCAGGGTACCGTCAGGGCTGCAGTTCGTTTTTGCAATAAATCTTCCAAACCAAACAAGGTCACACCTCATTACACCTAGTCAAACACAAAACTTGCAAGCAAACATATGGTTAGTCAAACACACTTTCTTACCATAAATGTATATTGACAAAGCTTGCCCTAAATGTGATGTGACATTACTATTTTAAGAAATAAATGTGATGTGACAAGACACTATCTAATTTAAGAAATAAAAACAATGTTTTGTTTAAAAGGAAATGTAAACTTAGTTTAAACAAGACTTAAACACTTAAAGTGATGATTTACTCTTAGCTAAAGTTCATACTTTGTCATTAAAAAAACTTAGCAAAGATCGTAAAATATAAATAACGTTTTTAGGCAATATTTGTATTAACAATCTTCTTGTCATATATAACCTGTTAAACCTGAGAAAACAAACTAGGCAACCTCGCATAAAATCGGCGGCAATCTATATATACTACCAAATCCTAGAAAACAATTTAAGATATAATACTTGTGGAATGAATGTTTGCAGATTTCCTGGAGTTTATAAAACTAAAGAATTAACAAAAACTTTAAGACTCCGTAAGAAAAACAAAACTTGCAAAATTTCCAGAATTTTACACATGACGCCATCAGGAGTTAACTCCTGACGCCGTCAGAAGTGACCTGCAGAAATCTTTACGTTAAGTTTTCAGAAAATTTTTGGAAAAACTTATGTCCTACTTCCTGGAAAATCCTGTAAAACATCATTATGACTCGATACAAGCATTTGACTCTAACAAGTACTAATACACATGTTCATTTAATATCGTGGCGAATCAAGATCAATTTCGTTCTTAAAAACAAATTTGGGGTTTCCCCTTACACTTAGCTTTTGCAAAATACCTTTATATGAAGTTAAGATGAAGTTAAACAACAAAATAAAGCATTTTCACAATTTAGTTTGAAACATGATCTACCGACAATAAAAATAAAACATGCATAAGGAGGCAAATAACAATCAAACAATTAAAAATCACACAAAATATGTGTTGCCTCCCAAGAAGCGCTTTTCTTTATTTTACGAGTCTTGTAGCTAGACTCAAGGTCATGGGCTATCCTATATGGTGAGCTCCTCATTGAGGACATCTTTGGGATCAAACTTGGGTTTCAACTTCCTATCGGTTTTCTTGGTACAGTATGACCTCTCAAACTTCTCTCCATCCGGATCATATAAAATCATCTTCATATGCCATGATCCGTCACCTTCCTTAGGTGGCTTGTCCCACTTCCATTTACATTTATCCCCTTCCCTTTTCCACTTATTCATCTCTATGTTGATAGGCATTACCCTTAAGAACTCATTCATTTTCCTAAAGACTAGGGGATCCTCAAAAGTGTCTAGTTCCTCATCTCTAGCTATGAGTTGTTCCACCAAATGTGTTTTATCGATGAAATCTTTTTCTAGATAGAATGGGCGTTGAGGTCCTATAAAGTTTCTTTCTATCCAAGGCCCATATCTAGATGGTATCCTATTCATCTCTACCCAATGTGGTGTCGGTTCGTCCTCACAATCGTAGTTATACTTCCTAACATCATAAACCGACCAAGTCTCAGTACCCTCTCCTACCGCTACCTTAGACTCCTTACAATCTATCATGGCACTAGCAGTTGCTAAAAATCCTATTCCTACTAATAATGGACATGTACTATCACTAACCATATCTAGGACGTGAAAATCCGCTAAAATAGTTAACTTTCCTACGTGAACAACTACATCCTTGATCATTCCGACTGGATGGGCAATGCTTCCATCCGCTAGACCAATTAGTACTTCCGTCTTCTCTAACTTTCCTAGTTTAAGAGTGGTGAAAAGGGATAAGGGAATCAAGTTTAGGCTTGATCCTAAGTCGGCTAGTGTGTCGAAAGCTTCGGATTTTCCTATCTTACAAGGCAAAACAAATATACCCGGATCATCAAGCTTCTTAGGCAACTTGTTTTGAACGAAGGCGGTCCCATTTTCACCCAATTTAAATTTCTCATATTTTTCTAGTAGGGCACTATAGTAGGGAGCACGGGCTAAGACATCAATGACGGGACGTTCAAGGTGGAGCTCCTTGAATTCATCGTCAAGGTCTTGTGTAGGAGATGTTTGAACTATGTTATTAACCGGTTTGATATCGGATGTTTTATTCAATTGGTCCTTTTGAAGAATTTGGGTTTGCTTGAAACACGTGCTCATTGCATTGACCGAATAGTATTGTGGACAAGAAGTAGGGGACGAAACCGATGATATGGCATTAACGTTTAGTTTTGGGTTCTTGATCGTGTCACTTGGGAGTGCTCCTATTTCTCGGTCATTGAGAACTTTCAACAATGTGTCAATTTTGGTGGTCATCTCGCTTTGCTTTTGTTTGAAATCGGCTTCAAACTTATATATGCGAGCTTCTTGAGATGCCATAAAGTTGGACATCAAACCTTCAAGATTGTTGGTACTACCATAGTTATAGGAAGGATTGTTGTTGAAAGTACAGTTAGAGGGTGTACCGTTTGGTGGGTAACGATTAGGTGGATTGGAAGAATTGTTTTGGTTTTGTTTCCACCTAATATTCGGGTGAGTTTTCCAAGAAGGGTTGTAGGAATCACCGTAAAGGTTTGGCTCGAGTTTGAAAGTGTACCACTTGTCTCCCGCTTCGTCGGTACGCGAGGATGCGTAGTCCGCAAAAGCTTGTCCGGGGAGTTCCACGCAATCACGAGTGTCATGGGGACCACTACATAATTCGCATGAAGAAGTGATTTTGTTCACTTGGTTTGAAGGCTTGAGAGTTTCGTAAGATTTCATGAGAAATTCGACTTGGTCTTCAAGTTCCATGATCCTACGGTCGGGAGTGCTAGAATTGTTCGAAGGCAAAGATATTGCCTTGACCGTTTTGTTCAAATCACGGGGATCATTCCAACTTTCGTTGTCATAGAGAGCAAGATCTTCTATGAATTCCCATGATTCTTCCGCACTTAGATCACGTAGCTTGCCACCGGCCGATTGGTCAATGGTTCGCCTTGTAGAGAGATCGATATGGTCATAGAAGATTTGGACTTGGAGCCAAAGATCTATGCCATGATGAGGGACTTTTTGGAGTAAGTCCTTGAAACGAGTCCATGCTTCACATAGAGTTTCACCTTGACGTTGTTGGAACATCAAGATATAATTTCTAAGCTTGGTAGTTCTCCCCGATGGGAAAAATTGAGCAAGGAAATGAGTGGTGAGATCATCCCGTGAGGTGATGGATCCCGCAGGTAAACGTTCAAGCCATTGACTAGTGATGAGGCGAAAAATGATCCGTTTTTAGGGGGTCATTTAAGCCCGGAATTGAATTTATTTGATCAAATATTGCCCTAAATCGTTCCTTTTGTGATTTTAGGTACTTTGGGAGTGAAATCTGGAAAAGGAAGCAATTCGGACGTTTTTGGAGCATAAAAGTGAAGAAAACGCCAAATACTTAATTTTCCATGCTAGGAACAGTGTGTGACGGCGTCAAGAAGACTTTCCTGACGGCGTCAAGAGTAAAGACCATGACGACTCAGTACAGAAACGAAGCCGTCACAAAGAAGAGCGTCAAAAGTTAAATGTGTGACAGCCTGCAAAAGTGGACTACATGACGGCGTCAAATGTAGATCAAGGCAGTCCGAGGATTATTTTGGCGGCGAGATGACGGTGTAACCCATTTGTTCTTGACGCCGTCAGCCTCTAATATCTATATATAGTTTTCTAATTTTCATTCATTAAAGAGGAACAAGTTTGGAGAAACCCTAAGGCCGAACCATATACGTATTTTGCAGCTTTTTCAAGGGTTTTAAGCCCTTGAACCCTTACATGTGCTATTGAGATTAGTATTCTTTTAATTCAATCAATATGTCTATGTGTTGGTTGTCTATATCTTGTGCTTGTCTTGATTCCACCATGTTAGGCTAGATCTATCTTGTGTTTGCTTAGATCTAACGAAACCTAGATGTTGATTATGTGTTGATTACTTGTTTATGGTTGTATTGGATGAATGATTTCAATGTTAGGCTTAAGAAAACTGGCAGATCTCCAAATGGTAACATGCTTGAATGTCTTAGGAAACATGAACCGATGTGTACTAGGTTTTATTGGTTGTATTTAATGCATGAGTAAATTCTAATGATCCCATGTTAGGAGCTTCTTGCAGGCTCGACATAGGAGTGAAGTAGGCACTCATAGGATTGGGGAAGTAAGTACGCCACCCCATGAATGGTATTAAGGAATACAATCCATCATCCACGCAACTATAACAAGTAATTAACGTGTAAAAGATATCTACGGAGTAGTGAAATCTAAGTAAACACATTTCTCCCACTTATTGCTCACAACCTTAGTTTAATATAGTTTTATTTTCATTTTTAGCATTTTATTTTGATTGCATCTTAGTATTGGGTTAGTTTACTAGCAACTAATTCCGCCCAAAATTCTTCAAACCCGAGATATTTACTTGCTTTCTAAAAAATATAAAAATACAAAAAAGAATCATCCCTCATCTCTATAACTAGTATTTAGGTTTTCTAATCCTAGCGACAGTATTCCTAGCTGAACGATCAATCCCCCGGTACTTGTCATTATATTATACTACATCGATCAGGTACACTGCCTGGTGGGGGTTGTAAGCTTCTCGAGATCCCTCGAGAGGTAAAGCCTGGTGCAATCCCTACGCTACCAAGTTTTTGGCGCCGCTGCCGGGGAATAGTTATTGTCTAGGTTAGAATCTCCTTTTATTAGGTCTATGATAAGTTGTTTTTTTGAGTGTATAGTTTTGTTTTTCCGAAGAAATGCTCGTGAAAGTAATTCCCCGGGTCGTTCTCCCAACGAGGGTTGAATTCGATCTTGTCGGTTCGGTTTGTGAATCTTGTGAAGTGAATGAGGATAGAAGAAATATTTTGGTTTTTGATTATACTACAAATGAGAATAAAAATGCAATTAAAGCAAAAAGAACAAGCAAATAATGCAAAACAAATTAGCAAATAAAACAAACATACTAAAAAATGAAATAGAAATAAAAACATAAAGAAAACTTAATATGACTAATTTTAAAAGAAAAATAAAAGTGATACTAGTCCTACGATTGCAAATTGAGTTTTTCTAAATAATAAGATATAAAAGAAAAATAACGTAAAACGAAAATTATATTTTTGGCTTTTTAATTTTAATAAATGAAAATGATATAAAGACTAATTAAAAAGGAAATAAGTAAAAGAAATAAAAAACTAATTATTATTAAACTATAAATGTTTACTAGATGACGTTACTAAATAAAAGATACTAACTTGTTATATAATAAATCCTAACTTGATAAATTTTTAGAAAAATTCGGCAGAGTTTCATTTAGATATGAAGCATAAGAGAACCTCACTCGATAAACGATGAGGCAATGATTATCTAACTCGATAATCTTGGCTAACTCGCCAAAAAAAACAAAACTCGATAAAACTCAAACTTGATAAAAATAAAACTCCAAACTCGGTACACAAAAAATATTCCTAACTCGATAACTCCAAAATAAAACCAAACTTGGTAAAATTATGCACATAACTCGAAAGTAAAACTTTGCTCAAACTCGATACTTTCTAATTTTATTCCTAGCCAAACCTCAAACTCGATAACGAAACTGAGTTTTGCATTTTAGTCCTTAGCATAAATAAGTCAAACTCGATGGACTTTTTTTTTTTTAGTTTCAAACTCGATGGATTTTTTTTAGTTTCAAACTCGATGGATTTTTTTAATTTCAAGCTCGATGGACTTTATAAAAATTAAAACTAGATAAAATAAAACGTAACTCGATAAAATACATAACAAAACACCATTTTAATCCAAAATAAAGCCTAAAAATTAATGTTTTTCACCAAATCTTTCACTAATCAAACTAGTTTAACCATAAACTTTAAATCCCACCAATAAAAACAAGATATTAACAACTAAAAATTAAAGATTTTTAGAAAAATAAAGCTTTTTTAGAGAGAGAAAGTAAAACAAATACTTCATAAAAAATAAGACTAGACAAAAATTAAATTTAAAATTAAACCTAGAACTAACCAAAACTAAAATCTAACCATTAAAAAAAACAAAGAACAACCTCTTAAATGAGGCTTACATATCTATTTATAGGCTAGGGGCTAGGGCTTCTCTAATCTTTTATATTGTTGCATAATTAACCCCTAGACCTTTACAAATCATGAAATTCAAGCTTAAAACATTATAAAATGTAACTAATACAACTTAATATTAAACGTAACGACTGAGAACGGTCCAAATGCATTTCTTGTAACTTGGAGGATTTGATTTGACGTTTCTTCCTCGGCTTCGGCTTTTTACCTTTTTCCAATCTCGTGCTCGTTTTTGTCGGTTTTGCTTTGTTTTTGTTCATTTTTCACATATCCGTACCTGCACATACACAAATACCAAAAACATACATTCTCTTGGCATATTTGGTTAGTATTTGGTGTATTTGATCTGATTTAAGGTCTAAAAAGGATGTGTGATTAAGCACTCATCAAAATCCCCCATACTAAGGTATTGCCGTGCCCTCACGCAATGTCATCACCTCACGCTTAAGAGATTAATAATTTTCAAAACCTCTCTTTACTGACGTTGTAAAGTAGCAATGACTTTCAAGAGAAATATTAAAATCATTTATTCTCAAAAACGCTACGTTTTCCGATTTTCAGGAATAACACTACAACTACTCTTTTTGTATTTTTCATTTTTATATAAGTGACGGTTTGCCTTGACTTTCATTATCAATTCTTATCTGTTGATAACTTTCAGGGTCAACGAGTAGAAACACTTCTCACAGAAAAGAGACCGTACGGATAAAAATCGTCATCCTTGATTTTTCACAAGCTTCTAAACTAAGCGTAAAATCGAGATCATTGTTTATCCAGAAGTTAGATGCTAACACTGCCCACAAAAGTTACTTGTATATTACCTCTTGTCCCCAGGTCCTAAGTTTTTTTATCTAAAGATTTTAATTTGTGAGAAATAAATTGCTTCATATTTTCTCGTTTCGATATTTGTTAGTCCGATAGTGATACCTAAGTTAAAACGATAAGTAGTTATTCATTTTCTCTTAAGAACCACTGCAATAGAAATTCGGTCCACATCAAGGAATTTGGGGGTACATACAATATCAAGGATATAAGTTGCGGAGTATGATCACGTGCACCTCATGTGACTGATTACTAATCACTTATCACATGCACCTCACGTGCCAACAACTTATTGATACATACATAGCTATTATTCGACAATACTACAACTTTTACTTTTTTTCATTTTTCACTTTTTTCATACTTTTGATACTTTTTTCTTTCTTGACTTTTTTTCTTAACATCAATGGAAGCTTATTGGGTAGCTCCAAAACCACATAGATAATCAACTTTTGACTTTTGATTTTTCACTTTTTGGCTCTTATTTTTGATGTTCCTTGATATGTACCCAACTTCTAAAGCAAAAATTCTCTTAAGAAAATAAAGAACTAAATATTATTCAAACCGAAATACCACTAATTAACCTAGAACATCTATTATATATGGGTGACGTTTCTGATGGGAACAAGGAGGCCACAAGTACCTCTTGTGGGTTTTTAAATCCCAGTAATGCGATCCGTGTATAGCACGAAACTTCTAAATAAACTCTATCATTCCTCGATCTCCGCAAATTTAAAATCCCAAATAATGAGATCCGCGGATGCTTAGCCATAATCTTTTGATTATTTTGGTTAAGGGAACAAGCTAGGGCTCAACACGCCCGGTCAAGTCGAAACATTTATTTCTACTCTCGCCGGTAGGAAAATCAAAACAAGGTGTCAAAACTTATTATTCATATCATATATATTTTCATTTTTCATTTTTCATTTTTTTTTTTTTTTTTTTTTTTTTTGATTATAAAGCGGTGACAAAAATTAAAGTTTTTTGTGGAAAACGGAGTTGCGTAAGTTAAACAGCTCAGACGATGGTACAGGTCAAATCGAATCAAAGATTCACCCCCCCCCCCCCCAGATTAAAGTGAAACATTGTCCTCAATGTTTTAAGGGTACGGGTAATCCTACGTAAAATCTAAGGCCGTTTATTAATTATGCCAAGAGATAAACGTTAGTCGATAAGATTTTGGATATGGTGATTTTCCGAAAGAGCAGCGAAGGATGAGACTCGAGTGGAGAGAATGAAAAACCACGAGCACGAGAGTCCTCAAACTTCGGGGAAATTCCTGAACATTCACAAATAACCACGAAAACACGAGATATGGAAGAGGTCGCCCTCCTCAAGTCACGTTATTAAAGAAAATAGAAATTAAGAAATTGAAATGGATAAGCATGGGGTGCCTCCCACGAAGCGCTTGTTTTTTGTCACCGAGTCACGTGAGCTTGACTCGATCCCCGAATTAATTCGTCCTTGGGGAGAGCAAATGGAAAATAATCTCCATCGAGCTTTCATTCAACATATTTTGAAAAACATAAGACTTAATTGAAAGTTCCATCCCGAAAAGATCACCACTGGTATTTTAATGTTGCAAACGTTTAGAAACGATATCGGGATCAAATACAACATCCTCACTCCCCACGTGGTGAAGGATAAGAGAAACCACACCAAACATTACAAATGGCAAGAAAGTCATGATAACAATCTTGTAAAACTCATCCTCATCAAAAGAGAACTTCATAATTGTGAAATTATGACTTTTATTATTTAAGCTCCTTTTAAAATCCTTTCCGGGTGGGAGGGTTGGGAAAAACTTTTCATTAAAACTTTCATTCTTAAGAACACCACCAGGATCATGATCAACTTCAAGATCAAAACTGAAACTTTCATATTCAGAAAACTTTTCAATTTCACATTCAGATTCATCAAAACGAAATGACTCAAATTCCGAAAGAGAGATAAAAGCATGAGAAGTGGTATTGCCACGACTCGTCTCTTCCGAGTGATTGAAGTGAAAAGTTTCATACGTCGTATCAGAAAAATCAGAACGATAAGTAGGATTGCCACTCATTTCCTCAGTCGTATCGAATGAGAAACTCTCAAAGTTTGGTAAAAATTCCTCGAGCTCGGGCTCCAGAGAATAGTCAATCTTAAGCTCAATCTTCTTCTTAGCTTTATCCGGAGGGATTGATGGTTCATTGTTTAACAAATTGTTAAGAAAAATAGTATCTCCCTCCGAATCAAAGTAAGAATCGTCAATCTCAGAAAACGGAATCGTATCAATAGCAAGAAATTCATCGACCTCTTTCCAAAAAGAATCATGCTCCTTAGTCGGAGGAAATGATGGGGAAGAGTCGGAGACGAACGTTTTCACAAAATCATCAAAGGAATAATCACAAACATCAATGCTTTTTACGAAAAACTTCTTTGATTTCGGAGCATCGGCTTTAAAAATCATTATGTCATCATCATGTCGTAAAGTTAGAGTATCCTCAAAATGATCTACTAGGGCTTTTGCGGTTCGTAAAAAAGGTCGCCCTAGTATAAGAGGAACTCTTGGATCGGGTTCAAAATTAACAACGACAAAGTCGGCCGGAAAGGTACACGAGTTTACTTGAACAAAAACATCTTCCGCAATTCCAACCGGATGAGTAATCGAACGATTAGCAAGCTCTAAAGTCATTCGTGTCGGTTTAAGTTCTCCCATTCCAAGTTGTTTATAGATTGACAAAGGCATAAGGTTAATGCTTGCACCTGAATCGGCCAGGGCTTTGCAAACCTCTTGATCTTTCAACGAACAAGGAATGAGAAACTTTCCCGAATCTCCAAGCTTCTCGGGAAGCTTCTTGAGAAGAATAGCGGAGCATTGAACATTAATCGGCGTTTCGGATAATTCAAGCAATTTTTCTTTATTACTTATGAGATTTTTAAACGTTGAGGCAAATTTTGGCATGTAAACAAGAGCATCCATGAAACTGATATCAAAGTGCAATTTTTGAAAAATATCGAGAAACTTTTCCATTTGTTTTTTAGATTTTGCACGGAGCTCTTCATCACTAAATCGTGATGGATATGGCAATTTTGACTTGCATTTCACATTATTCTCAGAAACGACTTTTTCTTTATCTTTTGACATTTGGAAAACCGGAGGTTGGACGTTTTCAGCACCTCCGTTATTAGTAGGAGGTACCGGGTCCTTTGTCGCCTCGGTCTCACGGTCCACTACCTTAGGAGGAAGAGAAGAAGAGGTAGACGGGGCCGTGGGTTCATATAATGCACCACTGCGAGTCGTGATCGCCTTAATCTCGCCCCTCGGGTTAGCAATTGTGTTGCTCGGAAGAGAACCAGACGTCGATGCTTGATTCATCTGAATAAAACTACTCATCATTTGCTTAAGCTCATTCGTTTGTCGAGTCATGGTTGTGTCGATCTCTTTCTTAAGCTCAACCCTCATGTTGTTGATTTGATTTTGCATTGCTCGAATGTTAACATCGTTCGTTTTCATGTAATTAGCAAGCTCAGGATAAGGTTGTACTTGTTGTGGTGGTTGATAAACTTGTTGGGGTAGAGGGACTTGATAATTTTGAGCTTGATTGAAATTGGTTCCACGGTTTTGATTGTAACCATGGTTTTGATTACCTTGGTTATTTTGAGGATAACGGTTTTGATGATTTTACACGGGTGGAGACCCAGGTGGACTTGTTTGGTTAGCACGAAAATCTTGGTTTTGATTGTAGTTTACGGCTGCTACGTTAGCATTATAAACTTGGCCATCGGTGGCTTGACAATCATAATACGGATGAGGTCCACCACAAATCACACATTTTTCATTAACGGCTTTAACGGGCTCGGGTTTTTGGTTCTGCGACTTAAACTCTTTTATCATACAATAGATAGCATCGGTAAGTCCGGCCAATTCCGATGATTGGACCGACGAAGAAGAAGGAGTAAAAGAAGTCACTTTCGAAACATTCGGTTTGTTACGAGAAGTAGGAACCTTAGATTTGTTCTCGATGATCGTTAAAATATCCATTGGCGTACGATTCAAGATATTGCCACCGGCCGCTGCGTTTAAAGAATCTTGATCGTTTTGCGTCAAAGCGTTATAAAACGTGTCAATTTGGTGTAACTCAGAGAAACCATGGTGAGGAAAGAAGATCCTTAAAACGTTCCCATGCCTCACCAAAGTTCTCATCAAAACGTTGTTGAAAATTAGTTATATCATTCTTAAGATTAGTCGTTTTGGACGGTGGAAAGAAATGATTAACAAATTTCGAGACGAGTTCTTCCCATGTGTGGATTGAACGAGGGGGTTCTTTTTCAAGCCAAATCCGGGCTGAACCCTCGAGTGAAAATGGGAACAACATCAATTTGATAGCATTGTGAGGGACATCCTTAAATTTCATGGTCGAAGTTAACTTATTGAACCATCGGATATGTGCGTGAGGATCGTCCCTTTCAAAACCTTGAAATTGTTTTGATGTGACAAGTTGAATTAATCCAGTTTTAAGTTCAAAATTATCGGAAAGAATAGGTGGTAAAACAATTGTGTCCCCATATCCCTCGGTGGGACACTGGAGTAATTCTTGCATAGTACGTTGATCGGCCATCTCGATGATGGGTGCTTCAACAAGAGTACGTAACTCGGGTACGTAAGCTTGTTTACGACGTCTACGATACCGTTGGTTCGGTATGGTCAGAGAATTATCGATTAATCTCGACCGTGAACGTGTGATCATACAATTAAAAGAAACAAAAGTAAAAGAAAAAGGAAAACAAATTTGAAAAGAAAATATTTTTGGTTTCTATTATTTTTTTTTTTTTTTTAATTTTTTTTTTATTTTTTTTTTTTAAATTTTAATAAAAGCGATAACTTCCAAAGGAAGGTTCTTCAAAACACAAATCAAACAAACGATCGACGAAATTTTAACAACGCCTCCCCGGCAACAGCGCCATTGATAAGTTGTTTTTTTGAGTGTATAGTTTTGTTTTTCCGAAGAAATGCTTGATGAGGCGAAAAATGGTCCGTTTTTAGGGGGTCATTTAAGCCCGAATCCAACTTTATTTGATCAAATATTGCCCTAAATCGTTCCTTTTGTGATTTTAGGTACATGGAGAGTGAATTCTGGAAAAGAAGCCATTTTGGACGTTTTTGGAGCATAAAAGTGAAGAAAACGGCAAAGTCTCAATTTTCCATGCTGGGAACAGTACATGAAGGCGTCAAGAGTTGTTCTTGACGGCGTCAAAACCCCAAGAATACAAATCCGTAGTTGATGACGGCGTCACACAGGGCGTCAGAAGTAGATCAAGGCCGTCCGAGGAAGTATTTGGCGGCGAGATGACGGCGTCACACATTTGTTCTTGACGCCGTCACCCCTATTTTCCTATATATAGTTTTCTAGTTTTTCACATTAAGGAGAGAAGTTTTGGGAGAAACCCTAAAGACGATTTTGGTGCAACTTTTACAAGTTTTTCAAGGGTTCCAAACCCTTGATACCTTGCATTGTAATTGAGATAAGTGTTCTTCTAATTCAATCAATATGTCTATGTGTTGGTTGTCTATATCTTGTTCTTGTCTCAATTCTATTATGCTAGGCTAGATCTCTTTTGTGTTTGCTTAGATCTAATGAAACCTAGATATTGATTATGTGTTGATTACTTGTTTATTCTTGTCTTGGATGAATGATTTTATATGTTAGGCTTAAGAAAACTGGCAGATCTCCAAATGGTAACATGCTTGAATGTCTTAAGAAACATGAACCGAGGCGTACTAGGTCTTTATTGGTTGTATTTAATGCATGAGCTACTGTTTACAATCCCTATAGTTGTGATGGGCATGGTGTAGGAGGAGATAAGAGCTCATAGAATTGGGAAGTTATGTATGCCACCCCATGAATGGTATTAAGGAATACAATCCGTCATCCATACAATTATAACAAGTAATTAACGTGTAAAAGATATCTAGGGAGTAGTGAAATCTAAGTAAACACATTTTTTCCAATTACTGCTCACAACCTTAGTATAAATTAGTTTAATTTCATTTTTAGTATTTTATTTCGATTGCATCTTAGTTTTGGGTTAGTTGAATAGCAACTAATTCCGCCCACTCTTCCAAAACCCGAGATTTTACTTGCTTTCTAAAAAATATAAAAACACAAAAATAATCATTCATCACCTTTAGAACTAGTATTTAGGCTTTCTAATCCTAGTGACACTATTCCTAAGCTGAACGATCAATCCCCCGGTACTTGTCACTATACTATACTACAACGATCAGGTACACTGCCTGGTGGGGGTTGTAAGCTTCTCGAGATCCCTCGAGAGGTAAAGCCTGTTGCGATTCCCACGCATCAAGTTTTTGGCGCCGCAGCCCGGGGAATAGTTATTGTCTAGGTTAGAATTTCTTTTTATTAGGTCTACTTGCTAGATTCCTTTCTAGTAAGATTTTATTTTTATTTTTAGGTTTTCTCTTAGTCTATCTATTGCTTTGTGTTTTTGTTCGTAAACTGTTTCGGTGGATAACAATAACATTGATCGTTTGATACCTGTTATTCGTGTTTTTCGTCGTAGGATTTTCCAAATGCCCGCCCCACCTCCTTTAGCAGAAAATGAGAACCCACCTAACCTTTCACCCAACCACCACTTTGACAATAATTCTGAGCTAGAAGAGTCTGATCATGATGATGATCGTAGGGCTAGTCCTTTTTACTATTCAGACTCCGATGAGGATCTTGATGATGGTGACGTGATTAATGAGGATAGAATGGAAGAGGAAATAAACCCTCTTAGGTATGTTGACCCTAGAACTAGGATTGAGTGTGATAGTTCATTTAACATGCAATTCCCTTGTAAGATTGGATTTAAGAGCTTTAACGCCTATCTCAACTCATCTCTTCCAAAGAACATAATCTCACGTAATGAATACAATAAAATCATGGTAGATGAGTTAGAATACAAAGGGGAAAACATTATTGCTAAGGCAATACCATTGCATGTGTTTGTAGGAAGGTTGGTTTATCTTGTTGAGTTCATGGTTATGGAGAATCTAGGAGAGTTTATTGATAATAAATTGACCCAAGTTGTGTTTGGAAACCCCTTCAAACGGTTGACCAACCTCGATGAAAAACTCATAGAAGGGCTAATTACATTCTTGGATGGGAATGAAGATTTTGTTTATCAAATGCCCCGCGCACACCCTAGGTTCAAAGATTTTTTCATGGAAAAGTGTAGTAGGTATCCGCCCATGGAAATGCTAAGTGAGAATGATAAGAGAAAAGGACTTAAGTACACGCATGAAAAGAATAAAAAAATACTATCGTGGGTGCTTAGAGTTAGGAGACGAGTATAAGAAAGATGAGGCGACTATTAGATGGCTCACACTTGGTTATGTGAGCATAAGCGATACACGATAACCCATGACCTTGAGTCTAGCTACAAGACTCGTAAATAAAGAAAAGCGCTTCTTGGGAGGCAACCCATGTTTTGTGTGATTTTATTTTTTTTTATTGTTATTTGCTTCCGTATGCATGTTTTATTTTTATTGTTGGTTGATCATGTTTCTCAATTAAAATGTGGAAATACTTTACTATGTTATTTGGCCTAGTCTTAACTCCAACCTAAAAGTATTTTTGCAAAAGATAAGTGTAGGGGGAAACCCCAAATATGTTTTTAAGAAACAAACCGATCATGATTCTCCACAATATTAAATGAGCATGTATATTCGTATTTGTGAGAGTCAAATGATTGTATTGAGTCATAATGAAGTTTTGCAGGATTTTCCAGGAAGTAGGACCAAGTTTTTCCAGAAATTTTCCGGAAACTTAACATAAGAATTTCTGCAGATCTATTCTGACGGCGTCAGAGTTTTACTCTTGACGGCGTCAGGAGTTAAAATCTGGAAATTTTACCGGTTTTGTTTTTCTAACGGAGTCTTATGGTTTTTGTGAATTATTAAGTTTTATAATCTCCAGGAAATCTGCAAACTTCATTCCACAAGCATTATATATTACTTTGTTTTCTAGGATTTAGTAACTTATATAGGATGCCGCCGATTTTACGCGAGGTTGTCTTGTCTATTTTTGTCAGGACTTACAGGTTATGTTCGACAAGGAGATGATTTATATTCTGGAAGGGAAGCTTTGATTGTTTGTTTTCTTGGAGGAAGATCTAACCTGGCCAACCTATAATCCATACCGAGCGAATCAGGGGAGTATTTGATTTCATTCTCTTTACTTTTTCACTTTTACATTCTTTACTTGAACATTGGGGACAATGTTCATCTTAAGTGTAAGGGGAGGGTAAAAAGATGATACCTTACATATGCACTTTCGCTTGAGTTTGTTTTGTTTGATAATAGATGTGTAATAAAACTATGAGAAATACTTGTTAGTGCAATTTTAGCGCCAAATTTAAAATTTTTTACAACATTTAGGAGTGAAACTTTAGTCATATCAAGCGTCTCATGGATAGGAGATTGTATGACTAGCACATAACCGTATATTCAGAAAAATTTTCCACCCAAAAATGTGAGGTTCGCCTTTAGATTTGATAGGAAAAGCATTTACTATTAGTGCTTATGAGTGTGCCGGTAGCATTTAGATTCTAGAACTTGCGTTAGTGATGCATCCCGAGACCGCTAGTGAGACTACATTCGTGTGGTAGGATTTACTACATGATAAGAGGCATTAGGATCACCCTTGTGTTAAACCCGTATTATAATTACTTGACCATTTAAGTCATATTACTTGGCTAGTTAAGTCAACTAATTTTTCCCACACCCTTAGCGTTGTACTCATTCTTAGTACACGAAACCCCTAGTACACCCCTCCGAGCCTATCTTTTCGTTTCTAACTTTAAGCATTTTACTTAAAGGAAGAATTTGTTACACCCCACTTAAATGTACACTTAAATCGCCTTAGCCTTCCGTGTATGCGCTCATTTTTAGTGCATTATTGTTATTTGTTAAACCCTAAGTTAACTTCCTAATTGATTACATGGTTGTTAAGTCGAGTCATATCCTTGTACATATTGTTTTGGGACGATTGGGACTCATGGGTAAGTACTTATTTTATGGAGTAATGGGGAAGAACATAATATTATTACCCCCATATGTGCGTTAATCTTAAAAGTGCTCCAAGTGTTTTGATTTTCTTAATTCGAGTCATTAGAATAGTTTAATTGTAAAGTATGTAAAGATTCAAGTGTAAGAGGAATGTTCATTCCCTATGATGTATTATTTTGGATGGTAGGGTAAGAGTGTATGCAAAAAAAAATCGAAAAAATCAAGAAAAAGAAAAAAAAAAGAGAGAGAAAAAACATACGGACTACCATCCCGTTTTTATTCTATGTTCATTTTATGTTTTTGTTATTTTTTATTTATTAGCTTAAGTCGAGTCTAGTCTTGGCTTAGCAACGCCATCTTGTACATGTAATTAACCAAGATTGTTAACTCGCCACCAGTAATAACTTCATTTATCCAACAAAACCGTGTAATTCATATCCCTATACCTAACGTTACAACCCTTTAAAAGACCTCTTTGATAGTTTATCCTAGGTGCTTACGCCATGTGGTGGAGGTTTGATCCTTTCCCAAGCCTATGGTAATCTATTTTGCTATGACAGGTAGTGAGAGATATCTTCCATTTCCATAATGTTATATTACTTTATTACACCCGAGAGATGTGAGTATCTAAACACTATTTGTGAGGTGCTTGTGTATGACCTCCGTGCTTGTCTATTGGTCTTTAGTGGAACGATTATTTGTTGTAATTTCTTTTATATTAGTGTTAAATGACCCCTAACTTGTTTTTTGAGTAGAATAAAAGCGCATTTGCTTGAGGACAAGCAAATCTCAAGTGTAAGGGTATATGATGAGGCGAAAAATGGTCCGTTTTTAGGGGGTCATTTAAGCCCGAATCCGACTTTGTTTGATCAAATATTGCCCTAAATCGTTCCTTTTGTGATTTTAGGTACTTGGAGAGTGAATTCTGGAAAAGAAGCCATTTTGGACGTTTTTGGAGCATAAAAGTGAAAAAAACTGCAAAGTCTCAATTTTCCATGCTGGGAACAGTACATGAAGGCGTCAAGAGTTGTTCTTGACGGCGTCAAAACCCCAAGAATAAAAATCCGTAGTTGATGACGGCGTCACACAGGGCGTCAGAAGTATATCAAGGCCGTCCGAGGAAGTATTTGGCGGCGAGATGACGGCGTCACACCTTTGTTCTTGACGCCGTCACGCCTATTTTCCTATATATATTTTTCTAGTGTTCCAAACCCTTGATACCGTGCATTGTAATTGAGATAAGTGTTCTTCTAATTCAATCAATATGTCTATGTGTTGGTTGTCTATATCTTGTTCTTGTCTCAATTCCATTATGCTAGACTAGATCTCTTTTGTGTTTGCTTAGATCTAATGAAACCTAGATATTGATTATGTGTTGATTACTTGTTTATTCTTGTCTTGGATGAATGATTTTATATGTTAGGCTTAAGAAAACTGACAGATCTCCAAATTGTAACATGCTTGAACGTCTTAAGAAACATGAACCGAGGCGTACTAGGTCTTTATTGGTTGTATTTAATGCATGAGCCACTGTTTACAATCCCTGTAGTTGTGCTGTGCATGGTGTAGGAGGAGATAAGAGCTCATAGAATTGGGGAGTTATGTATGCCACCTCATGAATGGTATTAAGGAATACAATCCGTCATCCATACAATTATAACAAGTAATTAACGTGTAAAAGATATCTAGGGAGTAGTGAAATCTAAGTAAACACATTTTCTCCAATTACTGCTCACAACCTTAGTATAAATTAGTTTAATTTCATTTTTAGTATTTTATTTTGATTGCATCTTAGTTTTGGGTTAGTTGAATAACAACTAATTCCGCCCACTTTTCCAAAACCCGAGATTTTACTTGCTTTCTAAAAAATATAAAAACACAAAAATAATCATCCCTCACCTTTAGAACTAGTATTTAGGCTTTCTAATCCTAGCGACACTATTCCTAAGCTGAACGATCAATCCCCCGGTACTTGTCACTATACTATACTACAACGATCAGGTACACTGCCTGGTGGGGGTTGTAAGCTTCTCGAGATCCCTCGAGAGGTAAAGCCTGTTGCGATTCCCACGCATCAATGCTCGTGAAAGTAATTCCCCGGGTCGTTCTCCCAACGAGGGTTGAATTCGATCTTGTCGGTTCGGTTTGTGAATCTTGTGAAGTGAATGAGGATAGAAGAAATATTTTGGTTTTTGATTATACTACAAATGAGAATAAAAATGCAATTAAAGCAAAAAGAACAAGCAAATAATGCAAAACAAATTATCAAATAAAACAAACATACTAAAAAATGAAATAGAAATAAAAACGTAAAGAAAACTTAATATGACTAATTTTAAAAGAAAAATAAAAGCGATACTAGTCCTACGATTGCAAATTGAGTTTTTCTAAATAATAAGATATAAAAGAAAAATAACGTAAAAGGAAAATTATATTTTTGGCTTTTTAATTTTAATAAATGAAAAGGATATAAAGACTAATTAAAAAGGAAATAAGTAAAAGAAATAAAAAACTAATTATTATTAAACTATAAATGTTTACTAGATGACGTTACTAAATAAAAGATACTAACTTGTTATATAATAAATCCTAACTTGATAAATTTTTAGAAAAATTCGGCAGAGTTTCGTTTAGATATGAAGCATAAGAGAACCTCACTCGATAAACGATGAGGCAATGATTATCTAACTCGATAATCTTGGCTAACTCGCCAAAAAAAACAAAACTCGATAAAACTCAAACTTGATAAAAATAAAACTCCAAACTCGGTACACAAAAAATATTTCTAACTCGATAACTCCAAAATAAAACCAAACTTGGTAAAATTATGCACCTAACTCGAAAGTAAAACTTTGCTCAAACTCGATACTTTCTAATTTTATTCCTAGCCAAACCTCAAACTCGATAACGAAACTGAGTTTTGCATTTTAGTCCCTAGCATAAATAAGTCAAACTCGATGGACTTTTTTTTTTTTTTTAGTTTCAAACTCGATGGATTTTTTTTAGTTTCAAACTCGATGGACCTTTTTTTAATTTCAAACTCGATGGACTTTATAAAAATTAAAACTAGATAAAATAAAACGTAACTCGATAAAATACATAACAAAACACCATTTTAATCCAAAATAAAACCTAAAAATTAATGTTTTTCACCAAATCTTTCACTAATCAAACTAGTTTAACCATAAACTTTAAATCCCACCAATAAAAACAAAATATTAACAACTAAAAATTAAAGATTTTTAGAAAAATAAAGCTTTTTTAGAGAGAGAAAGTAAAACAAATACTTCATAAAAAATAAGACTAGACAAAAATTAAATTTAAAATTAAACCTAGAACTAACCAAAACTAAAAACTAACCATTAAAAAAAACAAATAACAACCTCTTAAATGAGGCTTACATATCTATTTATAGGCTAGGGGCTAGGGCTTCTCTAATCTTTTACATTGTTGCATAATTAGCCCCTAGACCTTTACAAATCATGAAATTCAAGTTTAAAACATTATAAAATATAACTAATACAACTTAATATTAAACGTAACGACTGAGAACGGTCCAAATGCATTTCTTGTAACTTGGAGGATTTGATTTGACGTTTCTTCCTCGGCTTCGGCTTTTTACCTTTTTCCAATCTCGTGCTCGTTTTTGTCGGTTTTGCTTTGTTTTTGTTCATTTTTCACATATCCGTACCTGCACATACACAAATACCAAAAAACATACATTCTCTTGCATATTTGGTTAGTATTTGGTGTATTTGGTCTGATTTAAGGTCTAAAAAGGATGTGTGATTAAGCACTCATCAGTCTACTTGCTAGATTCCGTTCTAGTAAGATTTTATTTTTATTTTTAGGTTCTCTTTAGTCTATCTTTTTCTTCGTGTTTTTGTTAGTAAATTAAATTCATTGACTATTCCGTTGACCATTATGGAAAACGCGAATCCACCCCTTTCTCCTAGAGAAGTGGCTGTGTTACGTGAACAAATTGAGAGTGAGATTAGGGAACTTAGGGAGCTTAATAGGTTGATTAAGGTTGAGCTCGACCATGCATTTAGTGATCTAGCGACCGCCTTGTATTCAAATGAGGGCCTAGGGCCTAATGATTTTGCGAATGTTGTTGAGGAACTAGAAGAGGGGAAATAGATCCGAAGCTATGATTACTTTAATCTATACCCCACTAAGGAGGAGATTGCATATTATAATAATCTTATTGATGACCCTCGATCTCCTTTTATTAGAATCGAACCTAAGATAAAGAGAGGCGATCCTAAGAATGCTAAGATACCATGTATGATTAGGTATAGACACGTTGACAATGCTTACATTGATTTTAAATCCCCAATCAACATCATGTCCTCAAGTGTTTATAATGCTGTAGTGAAAACAAGACTTGAACCTAGAAGAGATCCCAAATACCCCGGTGGAGTTTGCAACTTTTTCGGGAGAGTTAAAGGTCTACATGTCTTTGTTGGGAATTTTACTTTTGTCACCGACTTTATGATTGTGGAAGATCGTGCTAATGTTATTGATTATCGATTGTCCAATGTTGTGTTTGGTAAACCGTTTGTTGAGGAGTCCAAGTTAGAATATGATGAGATAGAAGGGACAATCCGATTTGCAAGTAACACCGATAGAATTACTTATAGGACGCCTAATAGAATGAAGGAATTTCGCTTTATATCCCGACTTGACAAGGATAACATTGGTGCTTTTGAGGACATCAATAAAGAGGATAAGAAAAAGGGCATGGATTATGTATGGGAAAAGAGAAGTCTTTTCTAAAAAGATTGCTTGACTCTAGGACCAAAGTATAAAGTCGATAAGGAATTTGCCCATAGGATTATAGGAGCGATTGAGAAAAAGGTGATTGGTTTCTACAAAGAACATTTACAATCAGAAGGTGAAACCAATGGTGAAGTCACGTAGTAACCCATGACCTTGAGTCTAGCTACAAGACTCGTAAATAAAGAAAAGCGCTTCTTGGGAGGCAACCCATGATTTTGTGTGATTTTTATTTTGTTTGTTTGTTATTTGCTTCCGTATGCATGCTTTATTTTTATTGTTGGTAGATCATGTTTCTAAACTAAATAATGGAAATACTTTACTTTGTTGTTTAGCCTAGTCTTAACTCCACCTAAAAGTATTTTTGCAAAAGATAAGTGTAAGGGGAAACCCCAAATATGTTTTTAAGAAACAAACCAATCATGATTCTCCACAATATTAAGTGAACATGTATATTCGTATTTGTTAGAGTCAAATGCTTGTATCGAGTCATAATGAAGTTTTGCAGTATTTTCCAGGAAGTAGGACCAAGTTTTTCCAGAAATTTTCCGGAAACTTAACATAAGAATTTCTGCAGGTCACTTCTGACGGCGTCATGCGCTTGCTCTTGACGGTGTCACGGGTAAAAATCTGGAAATTTTACCGGTTTTGTTTTTCTAACGGAGTCATAAAGTTTTTGCTGAATTATTAAGTTTTATAATCTCCAGGAAATCTGCAAACTTCATTCCACAAGCATTATATCTTACTTTGCTTACTAGAATTTAGTAACTTATGTAGATTGCCGCCGATTTTATGCGAGGTTGCCTTGTCTGTATTCTCAGGATTTACAGGTTATGTATGACAAGAAGATGATTTATTTTTATGGAAGGGAAGCTTTGATTGTTCATTTTCTTGGAGGAAGATTTAACATGGCCACGTTATTATCCATACTGAGCGAATCAGGGGAGTATTTGATTTCATTCTTTTTACTTATTTCACTTTTACATTCTTTACTTGAACATTGGGGACAATGTTCATCCTAAGTGTAAGGGGAGGGTAAAATGATGATACCTTACAAATACACTTTCGCTTGAGTTTGTTTGTTTGATAGTAGATGTGTAATAAAACTATGAGAAATACTTGTTAGTGCAATTTTAGCACCAAATTTAAAATTTTTTACAACATTTAGGAGTGAAACTTTAGCCATAGCAAGCGTCTCATGGATAGGAGATTGTATGACTAGCACATAACCGTATCATTCAGAAAAAATTTCCACCCATATATGTGAGGTTCGCTTTTAGATTTGATAGGAAAAGCATTTACTATTAGTGCTTATGAGTGTACCGGTAGCATTTAGATTCTAGAACTTGCGTTAGTGATGCATCCCGAGACCGCTAGTGAGACTACATTCGTGTAGTAGGATTTACTACATGATAAGAGGCATTAGGATCACCCTTGTGTTAAACCCGTATTATTATTACTTGACCATTTAAGTCATATTACTTGGCTAGTTAAGTCAACTAATTTTTCCCACACCCTTAGCGTTGTACTCATTTTTAGTACACGAAACCCCTAGTACAGCCCTCCGAGCCTATCTTTTCGTTTCTAACTTTAAGCATCTTACTTAAAGGAAGAATTTGTTACACCCCACTTAAATGTGCACCCAAATTGCCTTAGCCTTCCGTGTATGCGCTCATTTTTAGTGCATTATTGTTATTTGTTAAACCCTAAGTTAACTATCTAATTGATTGCATGGTTGCTAAGTCGAGTCATATCCTTGTACATATTGTTTTGGGACGATTGGGACTCATGGGTAAAGTACTTATTTTATGGAGTAATGGGGAAGAACATCATATATTACCCCTGTATGTACGTTAATCTTAAAAGTACTCCAAGTGTTTTGATTTTCTTAATTCGAGTCATTAGATTAGTTTATTGTAAAGTATGTAAAGATTCAAGTGTATGCAAAAAATCGAATAATCGAAAAAAAAGAAAGAAGAAAAAAAATAGAAAAAGAAAAGAGAAAAAACATACGGACTACCATCCCTTTTCATTCTATGTTTATTTTATATTTTTGTTATTTTTCATTTATTAGCTTAAGTCGAGTCTAGTCTTGGCTTAGCAACGCCATATTGTACATGTAATTAACCAAGATTGTTAACTCGCCACCAGTAAAGACTGCCTATATCCAACAAAACCGTGTATTTCATATACCTACACCTAACGTTACAACCCTTTAGAAGACCTCTTTGATAGTTTATCCTAGGTGCTTACGCCATGTGGTGGAGGTTTGATCCTTTCCCAAGCCTATGGTAATCTATTTTGCTATGACAGGTAGTGAGAGATATCTTCCGTTTCCATATTGTAATTTATACTTTATTACACCTGAGAGATGTGAGTATCTAAACACTATTTGTGAGGTGCTTTTGTATGACCTTCGTGCTTGTCTTTGGTCTTTAGTGGAACGATTATTTGTTGTAATTACTTTTATATTAGTGTTAAATGACCCCTAACTTGTATTTTGACTAGAATAAAAGCGCATTTGCTTGAGGACAAGCAAATCTCAAGTGTAAGGGTATATGATGAGGCGAAAAATGATCCGTTTTTAGGGGGTCATTTAAGCCCGGAATTGAATTTATTTGATCAAATATTGCCCTAAATCGTTACTTTTGTGATTTTAGGTACTTTAGGAGTGAAATCTGGAAAAGGAAGAAATTCGTACGTTTTTGGAGCATAAAAGTGTAAAAAACGCCAAAGACTTAATTTTCCATGCTGTGAACAGTGTGTGACGGCGTCAAGAAGACTTTCCTGATGCCGTCAAGAGTAAAGACCATGACGACCCAGTACAAAAATGAAGGCGTCACAAAGAAGAGCGTGAAGAGTTAAATGTGTGACGGCCTGCAAAAGTGGACTACATGACGGCGTCAAATGTAGATCAAGGCAGTCCGAGGATTATTTTGGCGGCGAGATGACGGCGTCACCCATTTGTTCTTGACGCCGTCAGCCTCTAATATCTATATATAGTTTTCTAATTTTCATTCATTAAAGAGGAACAAGTTTGGAGAAACCATAAGGCCGAACCATATACGTATTTTACAGCTTTTTCAAGGGTTTTCAGCCCTTGAACCCTTACATGTGCTATTGAGATAAGTATTCTTTTAATTCAATCAATATGTCTATGTGTTGGTTGTCTATATCTTGTGCTTGTCTTGATTCCACCATGTTAGGCTAGATCTATCTTGTGTTTGCTTAGATCTAATGAAACCTAGATGTTGATTATGTGTTGATTACTTGTTTATGGTTGTATTGGATGAATGATTTCAATGTTAGGCTTAAGAAAACTGGCAGATCTCCAAATGGTAACATGCTTGAACGTCTTAGGAAACATGAACCTATGTGTACTAGGTTTTATTGGTTGTATTTAATGCATGAGTAAATTCTAATGATCCCATGTTAGGAGCTTCTTGCAGGCTCAACATAGGAGTGAAGTAGGAACTCATAGGATTGGGGAAGTAAGTACGCCACCCCATGAATGGTATTAAGGAATACAATCCGTCATCCACGCAACTATAACAAGTAATTAACGTGTAAAAGATATCTAGGGAGTAGTGAAATCTAAGTAAACACATTTCTCCCACTTATTGCTCACAACCTTAGTTTAATATAGTTTTATTTTCATTTTTAGTATATTATTTTGATTGCATCTTAGTATTGGGTTAGTTGACTAGCAACTAATTCCGCCCAAAATTCTTCAAACCCGAGATATTTACTTGCTTTCCAAAAAATATAAAAATACAAAAAAGAGTCATCCCTCATCTCTAGAACTAGTATTTAGGTTTTCTAATCCTAGCGACACTATTCCTAGCTGAACGATCAATCCCCCGGTACTTGTCATTATACTATACTACATCGATCAGGTACACTGCCTGGTGGGGGTTGTAAGCTTCTCGAGATCCCTCGAGATGTAAAGCCTGGTGCAATCCCTACGCATCAACTAGCTTGATCACGTAGAGAGAATTGGATTAAGCTTAATTGGGTTGACTCTCTAGTTACAACATCAAGGTCTATGGAATCTACGATTTTAAGGAAATCCTTAAGATGTTGATTAGGATCTTCGGAACGAAGTCCATGGAATGCACATCCGCTTTGCACCAACCGGATGGTGTCGGATCACAAGGGGGCACATTGGCTCCTTGAGTGAGCTCAATAGTGTTTCGATAGCCTTGGTGGCTAGGACGGGAATACTCTCCTAAAGTTCGGGGCCTAGGAGGTGGGTTTGGTAGTGGTGGGTTTTGTGGGTGGTTTTGTTGTAGTGGGTTGATGGGTTCAAAGATGTTATCACCTTCTATGATGTCGGATGGTAAAGGTTACGAACAAAGACACAAAGAAATAAGATAGACTAAAGAAAACCTAAAAATAAAAATAAAATCTTACTAGAAAGGAATCTAGCAAGTAGACCTAATAAAAAGAAATCCTAACCTAGACAGTAACTATTCCCCGGGCTGCGGCGCCAAAAACTTGATACGTGGGAATCGTACCAGGTTTTACCTCTCAAGGGATCTCGAGAAGCTTACAACCCCCACCAGGCAGTGTACCTGATCGTTGTAGTATAGTATAGTGACAAGTACCGGGGGATTGATCGTTCAACTCATGAATAGTGTCGCTAGGATTAGAAAGCCTAATTTGGGTGGAAAAATTTTCTGAATGGTACGGTTTTGTGCTAATCATACAACTCCTATCCATGAGACGCTTGCTAAGGCTAAAGTTTCACTCCCAAATGTTGTAAAAAAATTTAAATTTGGTGCTAAAATTACACTAACAAGTATTTCTCTTAGTTTTATTACACACCTACCATCAAACAAACAAACTCAAGTGCAATTGTATCCTATAAGGTATCATCATTTACCCTCCCCTTACACTTAGGATGAACATTGTCCCCAATGTTCAATTAAAGAATGTGAAAGTGAAACAGGTAAAAGAATGAAAACAAATACTCCCCTGATTCGTTCGGTCTGGATAGTGTGGCAACAAGGTTAGATCTTCCTCCAAGAAAATGAATATTCAAAGCTTCCCTTCCAGAAAAATAAATCATCATCTTGTCATATATAACCTGTTAAACCTGAGAAAACAAACTATGCAACCTCGCATAAAATCGGCGGCAATCTATATATATACTAACAAATCCTAGAAAAAAATTTAAGATATAACGCTTGTGGAATGAATGTTTGCAGATTTCCTGGAGTTTATAAAACTAAAGAATGAACAATAACTTTAAGACCCCGTAAGAAAAACAAAACTTGCAAAATTTCCAGAATTTTACACATGACGCCGTCAGGAGTTAACTCCTGACGCCGTCAGAAGTGACCTGCAGAAATCTTTACGTTAAGTTTCCGGAAAATTTCTGGAAAAACTTATGTCCTACTTCCTGGAAAATCCTGCAAAACATCATTATGACTCGATACAAGCATTTGACTCTAACAAGTACTAATACACATGTTCATTTAATATCGTGGCGAATCAAGATCAATTTCGTTCTTAAAAACAAATTTGGGGTTTCCCCTTACACTTAGCTTTTGCAAAATACCTTTATATGAAGTTAAGACGAAGTTAAACAACAAAATAAAGCATTTTCACAATTTAGTTTGAAACATGATCTACCGAAAATAAAAATAAAACATGCATAAGGAGGCAAATAACAATCAAACAATTAAAAATCACACAAAATATGTGTTGCCTCCTAAGAAGCGCTTTTCTTTATTTTACGAGTCTTGTAGCTAGACTCAAGGTCATGGGCTATCCTATATGGGTGAGCTCCTCATTGAGGACATCTTTGGGATCAAACTTGGGTTTCAACTTCCTATCGGTTTTCTTGGTACGGTATGACCTCTCAAACTTCTCTCCATCCAGATCATATAAAATCATCTTCATATGCCATGATCCGTCACCTTCCTTAGGTGGCTTGTCCCACTTCCATTTACATTTATCCCCTTCCCTTTTCCACTTATTCATCTCTATGTTGATAGGCATTACGCTTAAGAACTCAATCATTTTCCTAAAGACTAGAGGATCCTCAAAAGGTCTAGTTCCTCATCTCTAGCTATGAGTTGTTCCACCGAATGTGTTTTATCGATGAAATATTTTTCTAGATAGAATGGCGTTGAGGTCCTATAAAGTTTCTTTCTATCCAAGGCCCATATCAAGATGGTTTCCTATTCATCTCTACCAAATGTGGTGTCGGTTCGTCTCACAATCGTAGCTATGCTTCCTAACATCATAAACCGACCAAGTCTCACCCTCTCCTTCCGCTATCTTAGACTCCTTACAATCTATCATGGCACTAGCGGTTGCTAAAAATCCTCTTCCTACTAACAATGGGCATGTAGTATCACTAACCATATCTAGGACGTGAAAATCCGCTAAATTAGTTAACTTTCCTACGTGAACAACTACATCCTTGATCATTCCGACCGGATGGGCAATGCTTCCATCCGCTAGACCAATTAGTACTTCCGTCTCCTCTAACTTTCCTAGCTTAAGAGTGGTGAAAAGGGATAAGGGAATTAAGTTGAGGCTTGATCCTAAGTCGGCTAGTGTGTCGAAAGCGTCGTATTTTCCTATCTTACAAGGCAAAACAAATATACCCAGATCATCAAGCTTCTTAGGCAACTTGTTTTGAACGAAGGCGATCCCATTTTTACCCTATTTAAATTTCTCATATTTTTCTAGTAGGGCACTATAGTAGGGAGCACGAGCTAAGACATCAATGACGGGACGTTCAAGGTGGAGCTCCTTGAATTCATCGTCAAGGTCTTGTGTAGGAGGCGTTTCAACTATGTTATTGATCGGTTTGATATCGGATGTTCTATTCAATTGGTCCTTTTGAAGAATTTGGGTTTGCTTGAAACACGTGCTCATTGCATTGACCGAATAGTATTGTGCACAAGAAGTAGGGGATGAAACCGATGATATGGCATTAACGTTTAGTTTCGGGTTCTTGACTGTGTCGCTTGCGAGTGCTCCCATTTCTCGGTCATTGAGAACTTTCAACAATGTGTCAATTTTGGTGGTCATCTCGCTTTGCGTTTGTTTGAAATTGGCTTCAAACTTAGATATGCGAGCTTCTTGAGATGCCATAAACTTGGACATCAACCCTTCAAGATTGTTGGTACTACCATAGTTATTGGAAGGATTGTTGTTGAAAGTACGGTTAAAGGGATTACCGTTTGGTTGGTAACGATTAGGTGGATTGGAAGAATTTTTTTGGTTTTCTTTCCACCTAAGATTCGGGTGATTTTTCCAAGAAGGGTTGTAGGAATCACCGTAAGGGTTTGGCTCGGGTTTGAAAGTGTACCACTTTTCTCCCGCTTCGTCGGTACGCGAGGATGCGTAGTCCGCAAAAGCTTGTCTGGGGAGTTTCACACAATCACGAGTGTCATGGGGACCACTACATAATTCGCATGAAGAAGTGATTTTGTTCACTTGGCTTGAATGCTTGAGAGTTTCGTAAGATTTCATGAGAAACTCGACTTAGTCTTCAAGTTCCATGATCCTACGGTCGGGAGTGCTAGAATTGTTCGAAGGCAAAGATATTTCCTTGACCATTTTGTTCAAATCACGGGGATCATTCCAACTTTCGTTGTCATAGAGAGCAAGATCTTCTATGAGTTCCGATGATTCTTCCGCACTTAGATCACGTAGCTTGCCACCGGCCGATTGGTCAATGGTTCGCCTTGTGGAGAGATCGATATGGTCATAGAAGATTTGGACTTTGAGCCAAAGATCTATGCCATGATGAGGGACTTTTTGGAGTAAGTCCTTGAAACGAGTCCATGCTTCATATAGAGTTTCACCTTGACGTTGTTGGAACATCAAGATATCATTTCTAATCTTGGTAGTTCTCCCCGGTGGGAAAAATTAAGCAAGGAAACGAGTGGTGAAATCATCCCATGAGGTGATGGATCCCGCGGGTAAACGTTCAAGCCATTGACTAGCTTGATCACGTAGAGAGAATTGGAATAAGCGTAATCGGGTCGACTCTCTAGTTACAACATCAAGGTCTATGGAATCTACGATTTTAAGGAAATCCTTGAGATGTTGATTAGGATCTTCGAAACGAAGTCCATGGAATGCACATCCGATTTGCACCAACCGGATGGTGTCGAATCGCAAGGGGGGCACATTGGCTCCTTGAGTGAGCTTAATAGTGTTTCGATAGCCTTGGTGGCTAGGACGGGAATACTCTCCTAAAGTTCGGGGCCTAGGAGGTGGGTTTGGTAGTGGTGGGTTTTGTGGGTGGTTTTGTTGTAGTGGGTTGATGGGTTCAAAGATGTTACCACCTTCCATGATGTCGGATGGTAAAGGTTATGAAAAAAGACACGAAGAAATGAGATAGACTAAAGAAAACCTAAAAATAAAAATAAAATCTTACTAGAAAGGAATCTAGCAAGTAGACCTAATAAAAAAATCCTAACCTAGACAATAACTATTCCCCGGTATGCGGCGCCAAAAATTGATACGTCGGAATCGCACCAGGTTTTTCCTCTCAAGGGATCTCGAGAAGCTTACAACCCCCACCAGGCAGTGTACCTGATCGTTGTAGTATAGTATAGTGACAAGTACCGGGGGATTGATCGTTCAACTCAGGAATAGTGTCGCTAGGATTAGAAAGCCTAATAACTAGGTCTAGAGGTGAGGGATGATTCTTTTTGTATATTTATATTTTATAGAAAGCAATTAAAATCTCGGGTTTTGGAAAAGTGGGTGGAATTAGTTGCTAGCCAACTAACCCAAATGACTAAAGATGCAATCAAAATAAAATAACAAAAATGAAATGAAACTATTAAAACTAATGTGGTGTAACAATAATGAGGAAAGTTGTGTTTACTTAGGTTTCATTACTCCCTAGATATCTTTTACAGGTTGATAGCTTGTTACAATTGCATGGATGACGGGTCATATTCCTTAATACTAGTCGTAGGGCCGTGTACAATATTCCCTAACTCTATAGGATCCTACTTCACTCCTATGTCGAGTCGTTAGAAGCTCCTAACATGGGATCATTAGAATTCTCCTACACATTAAATACAACCAAAAATCATAGTATACTTCCGATCATGTTTCTTAAGACGTTCAAGCAACTTACCAATGGAAGTCTGCCAGTTTTCTTAAGCCTAACATCGAATACAATCATCCGTAACAACTATAAACAAACAATCAACCCATAATTAACATCTAGGTTTCACTACATCTAAGCAAACACAAAAGAAATCTAGCCTGGCATGTTAAATAGAAGACAAGTGTAAGATATATTCAAACAACACATAGACATATTGAATGAATTGAAAGAGTACTTATCTCTAATTGAACATGAAAGATTCAAAGGGTTGAAACCCTTGAAAAAGCTGGAAAATACGGCCTAGGGTTTTTCCCTCAAAGTTGCCCACTAAAAGTTACACACTAATGAATGAAATTTGGAAAACTATATATAGATTACAATGGGTGACGGCGTCATGTATTGAGTTGTGATGCCGTCAACTCGCCGCCATAGTAGAAATCGTATTGCCTAGATCTGATTTTGATGCCGTCATGTGTAGAATTCCTCTGGCCCGTCACTTGTGTTTTGACCCTGACGGCCTTGGTGACGCTGTTGATGAGGCGAAAAATGATCCGTTTTTAGGGGGTCATTTAAGCCCGAATCCGAATTTATTTGATCAAATATTGCCCTAAATCGTTCCTTTTGTGATTTTAGGTGTTTGGAGAGTGAATTCTGGAAAAGAGGCTATTTTGGACGTTTTTGGAGCATAAAGTGAAGAAAACAACAAAGTACCAAATCCAAGCTGGAATTACAAGGTGACGGCGTCAAGAATTTACTCTTGACGGCGTCAGAAAGGATGAATATTTTACCGAAGGTTGTGAAGGCGTCAGATGAAGAGATGACGGCGTCAAAGTGATCAAAATTAATTTACCGAGGGTGGTGACGGCGTCACATAGGCCGTCACGATTGGATCTAGGGCGTCCGAGGAAGTATATGGCGGCGAGTTGACGGCGTCAGATTTTACTCTTGACGCCGTCAGGACGATTTTCCTATATATAGTTTTCTAGTTTTTTCATTAAAGAGAGAGAAGTTTTGGTGAAACCCTAAAGACGATTTTGGTGCCTCTTTTACAGGTTTTTCAAGGGTTCCAAACCCTTGAGACCTTGCATTGTAATTGAGATAAGTATACTCTTAATTCAATCAATATGTCTATGTGTTGGTTGTCTATCTTTTGTTCTTATCTTAATTCTACTATGCTAGGCTAAATTTCCTTTGTGTTTGCTTAGATCTAATGAAACCTAGATGTTGATTATGTGTTGATTACTTGTCTATTCTTGTTTTGAATGAATGATATTATATGTTAGGCTTAAGAAAACTGGCAGATCTCCAAAAGGTAACATGCTTGAACGTCTTAAGAAACATGAACCGAGGCGTACTAGGTCTTTATTGGTTGTATTTAATGCATGAGCCACTGTTTACAATCCCTATAGTTGTGCTGGGTCATGGTGTAGGAGGAGATAAGAGCTCATAGAGTTGGGGAGTTATGTATGCCACTCCACGAATGGTATTAAGGAATACAACCCGTCATTCATACAAGTGTAACAAGTAATTAACATGTAAAAGATATCTAGGGAGTAATGAAGTCTAAGTAAACACAATTTCTCCAACCACTGCTCACAACCTTAGTTTAATATTAGTTTAATTTCATTTTCATTAGTAAATTAGTTATAAAGTAGTTTTTGGGTTAGTTGATTAGCAACTAATTCCGCCCACTCCTTCAAAACCCGAGATTTTACTTGCTTTCATAAAATATAAAAACACAAAAATAATCATCTTCCATCTCTAGAACTATTAATTAGGCTTTCTAATCCTAGCGACACTATTCCTAAGCTGAACGATCAATCCCCCGGTACTTGTCACTATACTATACTACAACGATCAGGTACACTGCCTGGTGGGGGTTGTAAGCCTCGCGAGATCCCTCGAGAGGTAAAGCAAGGTGCGATTCCCACGCATCAAGTTTTTGGCGCCGCAGCCCGGGGAATAGTTATTGTCTAGGTTAGGATTTCTTTTTATTAGGTCTACTTGCTAGATTCCTTTCTAGTAAGATTTTATTTTTATTTTTTAGGTCTTCTTTAGTCTATCTTATTTCTTCGTGCTTTTGTTCGTAATTCTTCGTGTCTTTGTTCGCAAACTATTTTGATGGATCACAATAACATTGATCGGCTGATTCCTGTTATTCGTGTTTTTCGTCGTAGGATGTTCCAATTGCCCGCCCCACTTCCTTTAGCAGAAAATGAGAACCCACCTAACCTCTCACCCAACCACCACTTTGACAATAATTCTGAACTAGAAGAGTCTGATCATGATGATGACCGTAGGGCTAGTCCTTTTTACTATTCAGACTCCGATGAGGATCTCGATGATGGTGACGTAGTCAATGAGGATAGAATGGAAGAGGAAATAAACCCTCTTAGGTATGTGGACCCTAGAACTAGGATTGAGTGCGATAGTTCATTTAACATGCAATTCCCTTGTAAGATTGGATTTAAGAGCTTTAACGCCTATCTCAACTCATCTCTTCCCATGAATATAATCTCACGTAATGAATACAATAAAATCATGGTAGATGAGTTAGAATATAAAGGAGAAAACATTGTGGCTATGGCAATACCATTACATGTGTTTGTAGGAAGTTTGGTTTATCTTGTTGAATTCATGGTTATGGAGAATCTAGGAGAATTTATTGATGATAAATTAACCCAAGTTGTGTTTGGAAGATCTTTCAAACGATTGACCAACCTCGATGAAAAACTCATAGAAGGGTTAATTACATTCTCGGATGGGGATGAAGAATTTGTCTATCAAATGCCCCGCACACACCCTAGGTTCAAGGATTTCTCCATGGAAAAGTGTAGTAGGTATCCGCCTATGGAAATGCTAAGTGAGAATGATAAGAGGAAGGGACTTAAGTACACATATGAAAAGAATAAAAGATATTATCGCGGGTGCTTAGAGTTAGGAGACGAATACAAGAAAGATGAGGCAACTATTAGATGGCTCACACTTGGTTACGTGAGCATAAGCGATACGCGTTAACCCACGACTTTGAGTCTAGCTACAAGACTCGTAAATAAAGAAAAGCGCTTCTTGGGAGGCAACCCATGTTTTGTGTGATTTTTAATTGTTTGATTGTTATTTGCTTCCGTATGCATGTTTTATTTTTATTGTTGGTTGATCATGTTTCTCAATTAAAATGTGGAAATACTTTATTATGTTGTTTAGCCTAGTCTTAACTTCAACCTAAAGGTATTTTTGCAAAAGATAAGTGTAAGGGGAAACCCCAAATATGTTTTTTAAGAAACAAACCGATCATGATTCTCCACAATATTTAATGAACATGTGTATTCGTATTGTTAGAGTCAAATGCTTGTATTGAGTCATAATGTAGTTTTGCAGGATTTTCCAGGAAGTAGGACAAAGTTTTTCCAGAAATTTTCCGGAAACTTAACATAAAGATTTCTGCAGGTTCATTCTGACGGCGTCAGGCAATTGCTCTTGACGGCGTCAGGAGTCAAAAATCTGGAAATTTTACCAGTTTTGTTTTTCTAACGGAGTCTTATAAGATTTTGTGAATTATTAAGTTTTATAATCTCCAGTAAATCTGCAAACTTCATTCCACAAGCATTATATCTTATTTTGTTTTCTAGGATTTAGTAACTTATATAGGATGCCGCCGATTTTACGCGAGGTTGCCTTGTCTACTTTTGTCAGGATTTACAGGTTATTTGAGACAAGAAGATGATTTATATTCTGGAAGGGAAGCTTTGATTGTTCGTTTTCTTGGAGGAAGATTTAACCTGGCCAACCTAAAATCCATACCGAGCGAATCAGGGGAGTATTTGAATTCATTCTCTTTACTTTTAACTTTTACATTCTTTACTTGAACATTGGGGACAATGTTCATCTTAAGTGTAAGGGGAGGGTAAAAAGATGATACCTTACATATGCACTTTCGCTTGAGTTTGTTTTGTTTGATAGTAGATGAGTAATAAAACTATGAGAAATACTTGTTAGTGCAATTTTAGCGCCAAATTTAAAATTTTTTACAACATTTAGGAGTGAAACTTTAGCCATAGCAAGCGTCTCATGGATAGGAGGTTGTATGACTAGCACATAACCGTATATTCAGAAAAATTTTCCACCCAAAAATGTGAGGTTCGCCTTTAGTTTTGATAGGAAAAGCATTTATTATTGGTGCTTATGAGTGTACCGGTAGCATTTAGATTCTAGAACTTGCGTTAGTGATGCATCCCGAGACCGCTAGTGAGACTACATTCGTGTAGTAGGATTTACTACATGATAAGAGGCATTAGGATCACCCTTGTGTTAAACCCGTATTACGATTACTTGACCATTTAAGTCATATTACTTGGCTAGTTAAGTCAACTAATTTTTCCCACACCCTTAGCGTTGTACTCATTTTTAGTACACGATACCCCTAGTACACCCCTCCGAGCCTATCTTTTCGTTTCTAACTTTAAGCATTTTACTTAAAGGAAGAATTTGTTACACCCCACTTAAATGTACACCCAAATCGCCTTAGCCTTCCGTGTATGCGCTCATTTTTAGTGCATTATTGTTATTTGTTAAACCCTAAGTTAACTTTCTAATTGATTACATGGTTGCTAAGTCGAGTCATATCCTTGTACATATTGTTTTGGGACGATTGGGACTCATGGGTAAGTACTTATTTTATGGAGTAATGGGGAAGAACAACACTTATTACCCCCATATGTACGTTAATCTTAAAAGTGCTCCAAGTGTTTTGATTTTCTTAATTCGAGTCATTAGAATAGTTTAATGTAAAGTATGTAAAGATTCAAGTGTAAGGGGAATGCTCAAACCCCTATGATGTATTATTTTGGATGGTAGGGTAAGAGTGTATGAAAAAAAAAAAAAAAAAAAAAAAAAAAAAAAAAAAAAAAAAAATCGAAAAAATCAAGAAAAAGAAAAAAAAAATAGAAAAAGAAAAAAAAAAAAAAAAAAAAAAAAAAAAAAAAAAAAGAGAGAGAAAAAACATACGGACTACCATCCCGTTTTCATTCTATGTTCATTTTATGTTTTTAGTTATTTTTCATTTATTAGCTTAAGTCGAGTCTAGTCTTGGCTTAGCAACGCCATCTTGTACATGTAATTAACTAAGATTGTTAACTCGCCACCAGTAAAATCCCCTTTATCCAACAAAACCGTGTAATTCATATCCCTACACCTAACGTTATAACCCTTTAAAAGACCTCTTTGATAGTTTATCCTAGGTGCTTACGCCATGTGGTAGAGGTTTGATCCTTTCCCAAGCCTATGGTAATCTATTTTGCTATGACAGGTAGTGAGAGATATCTTCCATTTCCATAATGTTATATTACTTTATTACACCCGAGAGATGTGAGTATCTAAACACTATTTGTGAGGTGCTTGTGTATGACCTCCGTGCTTGTCTATTGGTCTTTAGTGGAACGATTATTTGTTGTAATTACTTTTATATTAGTGTTAAATGACCCCTAACTTGTCTTTTGAGTAGAATAAAAGCTCATTTGCTTGAGGACAAGCAAATCTCAAGTGTAAGGGTATATGATGAGGCGAAAAATGATCCGTTTTTAGGGGGTCATTTAAGCCCGAATCCGAATTTATTTGATCAAATATTGCCCTAAATCGTTCCTTTTGTGATTTTAGGTGTTTGGAGAGTGAATTCTGGAAAAGAGGCTATTTTGGACGTTTTTGGAGCATAAAGTGAAGAAAACAACAAAGTACCAAATCCAAGCTGGAATTACAAGGTGACGGCGTCAAGAATTTACTCTTGACGGCGTCAGAAAGGATGAATATTTTACCGAAGGTTGTGAAGGCGTCAGATGAAGAGATGACGGCGTCAAAGTGATCAAAATTAATTTACCGAGGGTGGTGACGGCGTCACATAGGCCGTCACGATTGGATCTAGGGCGTCCGAGGAAGTATATGACGGCGAGTTGACGGCGTCAGATTTTACTCTTGACGCCGTCAGGACGATTTTCCTATATATAGTTTTCTAGTTTTTTCATTAAAGAGAGAGAAGTTTTGGTGAAACCCTAAAGACGATTTTGGTGCCTCTTTTACAGGTTTTTCAAGGGTTCCAAACCCTTGAGACCTTGCATTGTAATTGAGATAAGTATACTCTTAATTCAATCAATATGTCTATGTGTTGGTTGTCTATCTTTTGTTCTTATCTTAATTCTACTATGCTAGGCTAAATTTCCTTTGTGTTTGCTTAGATCTAATGAAACCTAGATGTTGATTATGTGTTGATTACTTGTCTATTCTTGTTTTGAATGAATGATATTATATGTTAGGCTTAAGAAAACTGGCAGATCTCCAAAAGGTAACATGCTTGAACGTCTTAAGAAACATGAACCGAGGCGTACTAGGTCTTTATTGGTTGTATTTAATGCATGAGCCACTGTTTACAATCCCTATAGTTGTGCTGGGTCATGGTGTAGGAGGAGATAAGAGCTCATAGAGTTGGGGAGTTATGTATGCCACTCCACGAATGGTATTAAGGAATACAACCCGTCATTCATACAAGTGTAACAAGTAATTAACATGTAAAAGATATCTAGGGAGTAATGAAGTCTAAGTAAACACAATTTCTCCAACCACTGCTCACAACTTTAGTTTAATATTAGTTTAATTTCATTTTCATTAGTAAATTAGTTATAAAGTAGTTTTTGGGTTAGTTGATTAGCAACTAATTCCGCCCACTCCTTCAAAACCCGAGATTTTACTTGCTTTCATAAAATATAAAAACACAAAAATAATCATCTTCCATCTCTAGAACTATTAATTAGGCTTTCTAATCCTAGCGACACTATTCCTAAGCTGAACGATCAATCCCCCGGTACTTGTCACTATACTATACTACAACGATCAGGTACACTGCCTGGTGGGGGTTGTAAGCCTCGCGAGATCCCTCGAGAGGTAAAGCAAGGTGCGATTCCCACGCATCAGCTGTCAGGTCCTATAGTTAAAAATCTTCTGGATCGTCACGTGTATTTTCCACATCCACCTCTTTTGTAACTCTTGACGCCGTCATTAAGGAAGTTGTGACGCCGTCAGGTATTGTTCCCAGCAAGGAAAATTAAGACTTTGCCGTTTTCTTCACTTTTATGCTCCAAAAACATCCAAAATGCTTCCTTTTTCAGATTTCTCTCCAAAAGTACCTAAAATGACAAAAGGAACGATTTAGGGCAATATTTGATCAAATAATCTTGAATTCTGGCTTAAATGACCCTTTAAAAGTGGTTCACTTTTCGCCTCATCATTTATTAATACCCAAACAAGAGAATCACTCTTATAACACAAAGTTTATTAATTATAATGATCAAAAGATAAATTACAATGAAACCTAAGCCCTATATTTATAGGGTAGTAAAACACTAAAATTTGTAGAACAAGATAACCTAATTATTCTAGAACCAAAAAAATAAAGAAATTAAGATAAAAAAATAACAACTCACATAAAACCAAAGTCAATTGCATGGAAAAACCTTATGATCCGTGAGTTTGTGTAGGAGAAGTAGAAGTAATGGTAGTAACTTTACTCATCTTTGTTCTTGTAATGTAATGATGTTACTTGTAGATTTTTTATGGAAAGTAGGAGTATGGGAAGTAAGTCTATTCTCCTCAAATGGCACTTTACTGAGGTTACTCCTACTACCAGTAACATCATTCTATATTCGTTTGTTGATCACGAATTTCGTCCCTATCATTCCCTCTCACTTAAAAAGAACTCGCCCTCGAGTTCTCACTGTCAAGGGCTTCATCTACCTTGAACATCTTCTCATAATGAACCTTGTCTTCAATAGATTTTCGCTTCACATTAACTTGAGTACTCTCTTTATGTTTCTTTACGCGTCTACCACACTCCCAATGATAAACCCATGAATTAAAACATCGAGTTATGAACTCCTTATCAATGATCACCAAATCTTCAATTGCAATAAAATCAACTGTTTTGGTTACCTTTGAAAACTTCATTGGATTTGTCATAATCATGTTTAAAGTTAACCCATAAACAAAATCACAAACCTTTAAATCTTTGATGCCTTTGGAATCCATCCTTAGCTCACCATCAAAATCTTTCACTTCTTCATCACCATTAAAACCCATAACTTCTTCTTGAGAAGTCTTCAAGGTACCAACTTTATTTATTGTTTCCATCACTAAAGTTGAAATCTTGTCTCCATGTTGTGGATGGACTTTAGATTCTTGGATTTTCTCAACATGCTCTTCAACAACTTCGTCATTCAAAACCTTTTCTTTCAACATAACTTCAGACATTGGTATTTTTTGTTTGACTTTGGGTGGAACGATAGCAATCATTTTTCCTTCCCATGAGAAAAGATAAAGAATTTTTTGAAGATCATGCATTATCTTAACCTCTTGTACCCAAGGTCTTCCTAACAAAATATCACAATCATCAAAATCATCCACAATACAAAGTATCTTCCTTTTATAATTTTTCCCAATATTTACCGAAACCGTACAAACTTGGTAACCTCCAATTGGACAAATCTCCATTGCTAATTTTAGGAAATCTACCAATTTTCTTGAAACCAAATTATTAATACTACAACCATCAATAATTAAAGAACATACTTAATTATTGATTAGAATTCTCGAACGAAAAATCTTGGCTGTAGGCAATCAATCCTCCACCCTCACTTCTTCCTCCCATTCATCAATCCTCCTATTGTTGAACGGGGATTGGTTGCACCTACGGTTGTCAATAGATCCGCCTATGGTTAGATGAATTCCTGAACCTCCATTAGAGCCAGCAATTTTGACACGAAACCTGTTAACACGACACGACACGACACGGCCTGCTCTTAACAGGTTTCGTGTCAGGTCTTAACAGGTTTCATGTCTTAACAGGTCCGGACCTGTTAAGACACGAATAAAATTAACAGGTTTCGTGTCTTAACAGGTCCGGACCTGTTAAGACACGTTAAGAGACCTGTTAAGAGGATATATATATATATATATATATATATATATATATATATATATATATATATATATATATATATATATATATATATATATATATATATATATATATATATATGTCCAAATCCCACCTATATATACCCATGTTATAATATTTTAGGGTTTCACTACCCTTTCTCGCCCTTTCAGCCGCACCCACCCAACTCCTCTCTCTCTATTTTTCCGGCAACAAAAACCGGCCAACGCACCACCACCACCGCGAGTGGTAACGCACCTCTACCACCATCACACGCCAAATTTGATCCTCTTTCTTTTGAACTATATCACGCGCCGTATAACTCACCCAAACACTCTCTCACTTGAAGTTTTGGCCACGAATTCTACAACATCACCACCCTTTTTGTGTTTTCTTGATACTTGAAGACCAAGGTGGGTCTAACTCACCTTTTAGGGGGCGTTTGTGCATCGATTCGACTCAAAACCTTAAGATTGGGAGTGTTTTTGGAAGTGTTTGTGTGTGGTATGAGTGTTTGAATTCGGTTTGGGTGATGGATTTGGTCATGGATGGTGTTGCCGAGAGTAGTTTTGGATTTGGGAAGTGTTGGGATTGTTGATGTTCTTGTGGTGTTGTTATTATTGTTGTTTGTTAGTTGTTGTTCTAGTTAGTAATTGACAATAGAGATAGAGATGAATCTGATATTGATTCAGATTGCTTATTTGGCAAAAGAAAAAGAAAAACAATAAAAAGATGTGCTTATTTAGCGAAGATAGAGACGAGGATGATTGTTGTTCTAGTTAGTATTTTTGTTCTAGTTAGTATTTTTTATTCAGATTGCTTATTTGATTCAGATTGTTGCTCTAGTTAGTATTTTTGCCTTGTTATGTATTTGGTATAAATTTAGTATTTGCCTTATTATGTATTTGGTATAAATTTAGTATTTTTGTTAACAGGTCCCTTACCAGGTTCGTGTCGTGTAACCTGTTAATTTTCGTGTCGTGTTCGTGTTCGAAAAAAATGACACGAATTGTTATCGTGTCGTGTTCGTGTTCGACCTTAACAGGTTCGTGTCTTAACAGGTTCGTGTCGTGTCGTGTCGTGTCGTGTCGGATCTGTTATGCCAGCTCTAACCTCCATAATTACTACCCTCGCGACTCTTGTGGATTAATGCCCCACCTACGATCACGGAACGTAGTTCTTCTAGCATAGTGTAACGCATGTCACGTTCTTTCATGGATTTGGTAAACCCATGATCCATGTAATCTCCAGACCATACCCCACCAGTAGTATGGGTTTTTAAATCTTCTACACATTTCATCATCTAGGATGCTAACAAGCTCTAGACGTTAATTGAAGTAGAACCTTCTACACCAATTACCACCAGGATACTAAGAAGCTCTGATGCCAACTGACGCAGGACGCACGAAAGCGTATTTAGATAAACCCTAATCCCAGGGTGATAAACAAGGCGCACCTTGTGGGAATAAAACCCAAACAAGAGATTCAGTCTTAAAACACAAAGTTTATTAATACCCAAACAAGAGATTCGCTCTTAAAACAAAAAGTTTATTAATTATAATAATCAAAAGATAAATTACAATGAAACCTAAGCCCTATATTTATAGGGTAGTAAAACACTAAAACTTGTATAACAAGATAACCTAATTATTCTAGAACCAACAAAATAAATAAATTAAGATAAAAAGTAACGACCCACATAAAACCAAAGTTTATTGCCTGAAAAAACCTTATGAGCCGTGAGTTTGTGTAGGAGAAGTAGAAGTAATGGTAGTAACTCTACTCCTCTTTGTTCTTGTAATGTACTAATGTTACTTGTAGATTTTTTATGGAAAGTAGGAGTATGAGAAGTCATGGGCGGTTTTGGGCCAGCGCATCATCAGCAACCGAGCCGGGCCCAACCCACTAAGAGGCATAAAAATTTTTTATACCCATTATATGTACTAGGCCCAACCCACTAAGGGGCACTAAAAATAAACCATATTAATCATTTAATCCAAAAAGTCAAAAACGATTGTGGTCTATGGATATTATAATATTGAGGTACTTTTTTTATACCCATTATACGTACTTGATTATAGTCTATGGATATTATAATATAGGGCACTTATTTTTTTTCGTGCCGGGCTTAATTTTTTTTTTTTTTTACCTTCTCATCACCGCCCCTATGAGAAGTAAGTCTACTCCCTTCAGATGGCACTTTACTGAGGTTACTCCTACTACCAGTAAGATCATTCTATATTCGTGTGTTGATCACGAATCTCGTCCCTATCACGTTGACTGAAGTTGCAATGAAAGAAAAAATATGAAGACAGTCGAGCTTTAGTCTTAGTAGAGAAAACGATTTGAGAATCAACTTTTAAATCGAATTCCAAACAAATTCCCAAATATGTACTTTATGTTTACAACAAAAAATTAAGGCCCAAATTCTAGTACAAGCCCAACAACACAACATCAAACCAGAAAACCTGATTGTTGGGTAACTCGTACCAAATAGCAATAAACAAAAAACATTACGATTTCAAATATCCCATTCAAACAATTCTTCAAACAAACTTCAAATCCCAACAAACCATAAACGAACTCCTTTCTTCCCATGGCTAAAAGAACAAAATCCTTATTAAACAAAAAGTAAAAGAAATCAAATAAAAATAAAGCGAAAATAACCGGTCGGATCACCAGCAAGTAGCCGATGACCGGAGAAATAGCAAATTTTTGTTGGGATCTTACTTAAAGCTCGAATATCGTGTAAAACGAATAATATTGATTAATTGATTATTGTTACATGAAACTCAATATTTATACTAATAAGTAGCCTAACTCTTGGATCTAAACCACTACAAATACAAATATAATTCTAACAGTAATACAAATCCATTTCATCTCAAATCGAATACCCGTCTACTTACAATAACACATTTGGCTACCAAAATCCTTTGCTAGTCGCAACATATGTGTCATCGAATTCATATCAAGAACATGAACCATATGGCAATTATGAGGGGATAAGCGTTTGTACCGACAAGCACCGTCATGTGATATCTCTTTTTGGATGATGGTATGATCAATTTTTCTTTTTGTTTATATGTTTGGGTTATTCTATAACATTTGATGATGATTTATCCTGGTACTCAATTTCTATGATTCTCATGCTATATTTGATATTTTTGACGATATATGCATATTCATGGTTATATCTATGGCTTGACTTTACTTTCTACTAGCACGAAATGTTATGGATGATTTTGCATTTACATGATGGTACTGTTGTGGCCTGTGGGATCTGGGACGGAGCCAGGAACAAATATAACCGGGTGCACAAACTATTTTTAACCGTGATATAATAGAGTTTAAGATGCTAAGTAAATAAGGCTTAAAACACATTTCGATGGACCGGGGTCATTTAAGATATATTTAAGAAAAATCGATCTTTTTTCTTAAAATTAACACTACATCAAAAAAATCCATAGGTGTCCCGGGCACCCACGGGGCCCCGCCTGGCTCCGTCCCTGTGTGGGATTGTAGTTGTTGATTTGTGGATGGAATATCTAAAGGTGACAAGATGGGCATGTTGAGAAATGGTTCAAAAGAGCGGGTTTGAGTTAAAATGGGTGTTTTTTTTTTTTTTTTTTTTTTGCATGTTAGGACAGGATATGCTAGGTTGATCTGCAAACATTCTTTTGTCTTTATAACAACTTTTTTTTAATACTAGTAGAAGTTAACTTAGCAATTATGATTACAAGTAAAATATTACTACAACCATAACAGAATCATTATATACAAACGATCTATAAGAATTTATATTTGAATTAAGCTTTGGGCGGAATTTAATCCTTTGGACATGTTCCTTTTCAAGTACATTTTTTTCTTAGTTTGATCCATTCATTGAAGCATAACCCAAATCAGCTCAAACTATCACGAATAATCTTGCTACATCTGATATAGTGAGAAAGAATATATGCCCCAACAATAATGGGTGAGAATAATCTTTTTTGGAGAACCACAATGTGGATAGCTTTGAAATTTAGAGCCACAAATACTAATCACATTTTGAATTTTTCAAGCCAACTTTTTGTTGCTGGATATACATCCAATTCGATTAAGGGTGTAATTACTTTAGCATATGTGACTATGTGAGTGCTCGTGTTGGTAAATGCTAGGAATAATGCATTATTAAAACATAGATTACGAAGGGTACTCTTTTAATTGTCCCACTATTATATAAACATGAGGACTGAATGGCAATAGGACTTGTGAAGGGCAAGTGTCGAGATTCCTAATCTTTATTTATTCTTCTTTGTGTGGGTAGTATCAGATACCTTCTTAGATTCTAAAAGCATTGTTTGGTACTTGTACCACTACCAGGGACCTTTCTTAGAGATAAACTGGTACTTGTACGGTAGTTGTACCTCTACATGTTTATTAAAACTTTTAAATATATATCATGAACTAAAAGATGAAAGACAAGTTTTTTATGAGGTAAATAATATGCATATTTGGATAAAGTTATATGTATTTATTAACAATTTAATTGGATCAATCAAGTTATTTATGTATATTAAACATCATCATGCCAACTTTAAATATGCACCTCCAGAATCAACAAACTGATTTTTAATAATTAACAATTCAAGCTTTTGAGACCCCTATATAATGAACACATCTATATATATTCCTTCTAACTTCACATATTGCCTATATTCTTTGAAAGTTTCATACCGCTATTTCATCACAAAAGTACGTACGTGTGCGTCGATTAATAAAAGATCGAATGGAGCAAGTTCAAGAGAAAATAAGCATCACAAAACTTTTAACAAGAAAAGGTGTAGTACAGTTGCATTTGTTGCTATTAATTTCTGTGTTTACTTTCTTCTTTACCTATTACTACGACTACTATTACTGCTACTACTCGTTGCTGTCGAATTCTGTAAATGATCATGCATTCCATATTCAGTTATTACTTACACATGGCATCGACAAGACATACGTGTTTCTCATCTGCAATGGGATATTAGTGGTATTGGTGAAAACATCAAGTTCCTTAGTTTCTCAATCAACATTTGACCTCAAGGAAAATGTGTACATCAAGACCATCCATGAGGCCTTGCATACCCAATATGAGGATGGTTTAGTGGAAGATGCGGAATTGGAAATAAAGGTGGTTCATGGAGATGAGGATGATATGAAAGTTGTTATGGAGAATTTTGGAGAGACTGCCGAAGAATCAAACAAGAGATTTGATGAGTTTATAAGGAAGAGGAAGGAAGAGCTTAAGAGTGATTCACAACTTTTAATGCTTCCTTGTGACTAACATGTATGCATGAAATATGCGTCTTCAATTCATCTGCATAGTCTCTACACCTTGATTTTACTGCATATTTATAACTAAAGGAGGCAATATTATCGTGTTTACGTTAATGGGTAACTCTACTTCCAACGGGTAGCTGTAGGCACTTAAAACTTAACTGAAATCTGGCTGGAGAAATTGTCAAACAATATTTTAGCTTCACATCATCATGAATATCTAAGTTCGTCATTATGATCTCGCTGTTTTCTACAGCTTGCAGTGTTACTATAATACAATCATCGTGGGCATAGTATCTCGTTATTATGGTTGATAACATACATGTCAAGTTATATCATCAGAGACTATATGCACTAGTATCATAAGGAAGAACTCCGGAGCTTTGTTCAACATGTGATGCTTCCTTATATGTTATAATTAACATACATAGATAGATGTATATATGTGTCTGTATCATCTTCTTGGCCTCTAAATCTTGCACTAGCCTATATTAAACGCAATACAATATATTGCTGCGTGTCTTAGAAGATACCAATTTCATTCCTCCTTACTTCATGTGTTTGATTTTTCAAATATGAGTAAGAGAAGTGCTTTTTATTATGTAACATCACATTCAATGGAAACTGCAGGTATAAGGGTAATGGACTATGGTTGGTTACGTAAACCAATTCATTTTATTTGATTCTGGACAAACAAAATAGCCTTGCTGTTAAAAAAATAATAAAAAATAAATAAATAAATAAATAAAAATGTCTTGCTTACAAAACTTGGCCACCTGATCCAAATAATGGGCCTCAATCTAGTGACTAAACCAATCCATTTTATTCTCAGATTTTTTGTGGCCCCTAGCCAGCCTCAAGTTTAAGTAGGGGTGTTCACTGATCGAGTAATATCCACAGTAACCGAAAACCGAAATCGAACCGAAAAAATTCGAATTGAACCGAACAAAACTAAAAAAAATCACTAAAAGTCTTTCTTAGTATAAATACAACATTATTTAAGCTTGAAAAAAAATTTGTGTAAAAAATATATATAATTAAATGAAAAAATAATTAAAATTTTATGTAATGGGTTATTCGGTTCGGTTTTCGGTCATAGGGATTCGGTTTTAAGTTATTCAGTTCGGTTGAATCAAATTTGAATTTGGTTCGATTCAGTTTTCGGTTTGACCCAGAAAAAAAACTAACCAAACCGAATAATCCGAGAACCGATGAACACCCCTAAAGTTACGACTAAATGAAAAGTGTTTTTTTTTTTTTTTCATTCAAACATGCATGAAAATCAAGCACCTAAACAACGTCATTCTTGAATCATACTTATAAAAATGTGTTTGCTCTCGTTCATATTTATAGAAATTTTTCAACATCAACCTGTAATCTTATACATAGAACAGAGAGTTTGAGGCCCGAAGAATTGGAGATCCTGAATAGTCGCCACTTCGCCCACCCTCAAAGACCGCCTTGATCCCAAATCATGAAGGCTAAAACAGAAAAGTTGCAATACAAAAATACAAAATGTATCCCACATCATGAAGGTATTCGGCTGTTGTGTATATTGGGCTCTTCTTTTGATGGGCCTATTGGACTTCTTAACCTTCCTTGGTAGTTTCTTATTAAACTAAAACATATTAACCGGGTATCTTAGTATTGCGACGACAGATACCTGTGTAATTGAATATTCCGGTGAACAAATGCATTTTTCATACGTTTTTCATGAGAAGAAACTTATTGATGGCATGGCTAAAATGATGAATAGATGAAAGATACTTTGTATTTGTGATTAATAATTGTATCATTTGTATTATGACTTTGTAACATTGGTTTTAAATAAATTCTATGTAGTATAAATTTTGTTATGGGCTGAAATTGAGAAATTATAAACAAATATGGCAGGTTACCTGAAAAATATTAATGAAAAATCTTGTACTCCGTAGTTTACAAGAAATACTTAATGATAATCAAGCGTAGGTTATGCTTGGCACAAAGCTTTTTGGAGCTTTTTTGGGCAATGAGCGGTGAACAATGAGCTTTTTGATTTTTAATGTTCGTTTGGCATGAGAGCTGTGGGCTTTGCTATTTTTTAGGAAAGCTCATTTTCCCAATGTTTCTTTATAAAGCTATGAGCTTTTTTGGCTACTGCTCACAACTACTTTTGCCAAACATAGCCGTAGTATAGTCATTTTGCTACGTGGAATTTTCAACTTTCAACAATGTGGTTTGTTCTTTACATGTGCTATAAATGCCATACAATTTTAAGAATCCAATATCTAGTTGCATTGATTTACTACATGAATGGCGGATGAAAAATATAAAGTCTTAACCCATGAAGTTCATACAGCTTATATCTTAATCGTATAAAGCAAAAAAGGGTAATTCTATAATTTCATGTTTTAACTATACTTTTGCATCGTTAGTCCCTGCTGTTAAGTCCATTACCCCGTCCTTTTCCGTTGAATATTTGGATTTTTGTCCTTACTTCGCCTTAACTAAACTAACATTCAGTTATTCCATACATATTATTAAAATATCTATAACTAAACTGTAAAGTTGGGAATGTTACATGTTAGGCACCGTCATGATTGATTAAAGTGCAAACTTTTTTTTGACACAAGCAATCATCCATCTCATGATCCATGTTGCATTTTTGTTTAAACAAATTGCCCTAGAAATTCACATTAAATTTCAAAAACTATGCATGACAACTTTTAACAACTATGATTTTAGTGTAGTTTCTAAATCAAAAGAAGAGACTTTTTTTTTTTTTTAATTTAATTCTAACATTAAAAGTTTAGAAAAATCATCCACATCTCTACTATATAACACGCTTTAAATTTCTTTTTACTATTGTATTAATTCATATTTAAATTGATGTAGTTCATAAGTTGATGAAAACGAATGATGAAAAAAATTTCATGTTATTGTTGAACAAGTTTCAAACAAAAATGCGGTTAGTATATTGTAATCATTTATTTATTGTGTTTTTTATTTTAATTATCCACATTCATATGTCTTTTTGTATATTTTACATATCCGTCTCATTCTTACTCCGAATCTCAATCCCTTTTTCAATCCCAAATTGGTAAACTGTTTGCCGCTAGAAAATCTCGTTGATATGCACGGTGTTAAACACAAAAAGTGTAAATCATTCTCTAGGGTCTTTTATGTAACATTGTAATAGATTAAGATTTAGTGTAGGTTTATTGTTGTAATATTCATGTTAGGTTGACTACCCTCTCAACAGTTTGATAGTTGAGAGAGGAAGCAAATGTTACCAGCCTTGGAACGTTTGGTTCCACAGGTTGGAACGTATGCTGTGTAGGTATAAATACACCCCACCACCTCACAAGTTAAGGCGAGACTTGTATGTTGTTGATACAAAAGTTGGGCGTTCCTTGTTTGGGTTTCTGCTCTCGTACCAATTAGACCTTAATGCTTGAAACCTGCGCACTAAGAAAGCAAACAAACACCGTTAGGCTTATCGTGGGATTGTCTCCCACGATTATCCTCCGGCGTGAGAGTAAGTAATCGGTTTAGGGTTATGTTGAAGAGTTAGGGTTTTGTAAATCGTACCTTTAATGAGAATTATGTCGTTCTTTATATAGGCACGAAATCCTTGTAGATTTCGTGTTCCTTACTCTTCGCACGCGTAGTGCTTATCTGGTCTATGGATCTTTATACCATAAATAGAAGATCCTTATCCAGACCATAAATAGTTTGGTTGGGTTTGGGCTATCGTGAGTCCAAACCGTTAGTATTGTGGCCCAAATCATTGTCATGATAGCCCACTCGTAGTGGACGTAGGCTTTTAGTAATGTTTATAATTTGGGCTCGTGGCCCAAATATAGACTATACGTCATCATGTCCCCCCAGTCTACTGTGCGCGGGTCGTGGCCGTGTGCGCTAGACTAATAATATCAGTGGCAAATGTGGCGGGAAAATTCGAATATTCACCGCCCATTATTTGGAACCATGTATCTGGTCCCAAAATATCTCAAGGATCCCTCAGTAAACGGAGAGTGTATCCACGTGTCCTTGGGTAAATGTGAAAAAGTGCTTGTACCTTTTTTACATTCTAGCCACACGATTACCTTAGTGGGATCCACGTGGCGATCATTTAGGGTTTGGTGACCCTATATAAGTCACCGCCTCCCTTTTCACTGTAAATCTCACAGTAAAATACCTTCTTCCGCCATTTTTAAAATTTCTCAAAGCTTGTTCAAGAATCAACTGTTTTATTAGGTAACAGCGAGTGCGCTCCATAGTTAATCTTATTTTTCCTTAGAAATGGTTCGTCAGTTAGAATAGTTTCACTCTGAAATGGACGAGGATGAGCTGCGTCAGTTCACCTCCGACTATTTCATTCCGTTTGCAGTGCATCTGGAGGTACCGGATGCCAACGCATGTATCGCGGACTTCCCTGAGGGGAAAATAGAGGTGTATACACGCTTCTTTGAATTCGCCAACCAGCGCGTGCCTATATCCCGATTCCTGAGTGATGTGCTAAACTTTTATCGCCAACACATTTCGCAGCTGCACTGTATAGGTGCGGCCTAAATAATAAATTTCGAAGTAAACTGCCGTTTACTGGCGATAAACCCGACTATCAATTTATTCCGCGCGTTCTACCACACGTCGTGGTCGAACGGGTGGGTAACATTCTCCAAGCGCCCAGGGGGTTATCAGTGCTATACTGATAAGGTGGACTTCCTGAGGGGATGGAGGGAAAGGTTTTTTTTTTTAGATGATCGGGTATTCACTTCGCTCTCTGAGTTTTATACTCAAATGGAGCTTCCAAAGGATGAGCACCCAGATCACGGTACGTACAATGTGGACGAGGTGCCAACGTTCTTGGATGGAAGCGGCCGGGGTGGGTGCTTGTCCTTTCTTATCCTCGCGTGTATAGTGTAAGCTTCTTTGCATATATTGATTTTATCAACTAACTTGTGCTTTTTTTTGTTCATTTATGAGTTGCGCAGAGATGGATCTATTCGCCATGGTGAAGTTGGCAAAGCCTACGCAGGTGGCTGTGGGTGTGCGTCCCTTGAGAGAAGGTGAGCAACCTATCTTGCAAGCGACTGCTGGACGTTTGCTGGAGCTTGCCTAGGAAGAGCCTTCTGAGGGCACGCAGCCGGTTGTGAATGCTACTCCTGTGCAGACTGTGCCTGCACAGGGAGTGGTGGAGCCTGAGGTTGTGCTCGCTGAGTCTTCTGACAGTGTTAGGATCCTTAGGGTGGATACTGACTCTGAAGGGGAGCACCAGGGTGCAAAGCGCAAGGCTGCGGATGATTGTGGTGAGGGTACGTCCAAGCGCATGCGTCATACTATCCTCGTGGAGGAGTCTGCGGATGAGGAAGTGTCGGGGTCTCGTACTGCGCCTGATGATGCTGGGACCTCGCCTTTTATGTAAGTGACAATCATACTTCTTTCTCCTTATTCATCGTACTATGCCTTGACTTTCTTTGTTTGTTTGTAGTGACAAAGCTGCAGGGGGTGATGCAGCGTTTACTGAGGGGTCCGTACCACCTCAGGCGGCTCATGTGGAGGAGCCGTTGAAGGTAACTGAGGAGATGTCTGCGCAGCAGCTAATGGAGGAGCTGGGTGCTGCTGTTGAACGCCAGGCTGAGTTGGTCACGCAGCTGAAGGCACGATATGTTAGAGAAGGGAGTAGTCTTGCTCAGAAAGATGAGGAGATTGCTCTCCTTAGGGCGCAGTTGGCTGATGCGCGGGCAGATGCAGAGTCTACATCTGTATATGCTAGGAGGCTCGCAGACGAGAAGCTGTCATTGATGGCTGAGCTGAAGCACAAGCGTGGGGAGATGCATCAGTTCAGCTCTAACTTATCTTGGGGTTTAAAGTACCTTCAAGAAAAGAAGGCCAAGAACTTCGACCACATTAATGAACTTCACGCGCAAGTTGAGAATGCTCTGAAGGTGCAGGAAGGCAAGCTGCGTAAGCTAAGTATAGAATACGATGAGGAGTTATATCCTCATCTCATGTCTACGATTGTTGAGCGCAGGTATGTGTCATCTATTTCGAAGTTTTTATTTACTATATGTATTAATGCTCTTTTTACCTTCTAATGCGTCCGTTGTTGCTTGTGTAGGTGGTTGATCAGCCATGGTTTGCGCCTAGCTGCTATGGGTACGTTGGAGTCCCCAGAGGTCGTAGAGGCCTTTGGGAAGGTCGTGGAGTTCGCTGTGGCACGCGGCAAGGCCCAGGCTGTGGAGGAGCTTCATGAGAGCAAGATGCTGACTGTGCCACTTGCAGAAGTTCCTGGGTACAGCGCAGATGCTTTTGATGAGCTGGTGGAGGCTATGGAAAAGATGAAGGTCTTTGACTTTCCTCAGATTGCCCGTTTGGAGCGTGATCAGGACTATCCCATCAGCGTGATCATGCAGGGCCTAACTTTGGCCAAGCACATAGCTGAGGATGCAGAGGCACACCCTGACTACTTTTTGAAGCCAGATGAGTCGCAGTTGATGGTGCATATTTTTGCCCGCCCCCGCCATATGCTTAATCCCTTCGCTCTTGAGAAGGAGATTTCATTGAAGAAGTTCTTAGAGGCGCATGAGACAAGAGCTGCTCGTAAGAAGGGCGTGAAGGGAAAGGCCATCCTATGTGGTGTTGGCGCAACCCATCTTCCCAGGTCTGATGGGATTCCCATTAGCGTACCAACGGTGTCTCAATAAGATAGCAGCCTGTTAAGAAGGCTAAGTGAGGCTGGGGAGTTGGCATCCACAACTAGTAGCTCAAGTCACAGGCGTGCTCATAGCATTTAGATGTGTATTTTTTTTAATTATGACTTGTATAAACTCGTAGTTCTCATTAATAATAATGTTTATTTTATTTCGTACGCCTTGTTATTTGTACTTAGATTGTTTTCTTTTGTAAAAGATCATCCAAGAGTCAAATTGGAAATGCAACATACTTAAAATGATTTAGATTAAGTACGTAACTTAAAAAAAATCATAAATGTGAAGATATACTCACGTTGTTTTGCAATGACTATATCAAAATAACCAAGAGTCTTGGCTCGTGGATTGCTAAGCATGTACAATGTATGTTATGTTGCGTAGTCGTCGTGGAATGCGCATTTAAACTTACTTCAACGTCTTGAAAGTAAGGCGCTTAGCAAGGATGCGTGATCCAGTGTTGATGGGTTTGCAACCCTCTTACTCAACGATTAAGTTAGTAGGTTTACTCATCCTTTATGCCATCGTGGGTCTTTAATAAGTGCATGCACGCCATGTAGTCAAAAAGTAAAAATAACAATATTGAAACATAATAAAAAAATGTGCGCAATAAAGTTAAATGTGTTATGGAGTTAGCTAGAAACCACAACGTTGTATTAATCCTTGCAAGTTTTTTGGAAGATAAAAGACAATTCCTAAAAAAATAAATTCAAAGACAGACATTTATTGGGCACGTACTAAAGTGCAAGGTTGTTTGTGTGTGGGCCATAGCCTTTCCTAAAGATAACATCTCTTGAGATTGCAGATATTCCAAGTGTGTGCCAGCTCGTGGCCTTCCATATCGCGCAGCTTGTATGCACTATTACCTAGTGCATCCGTGACCTCATAGGGTCCTTCCCATTTGGGTCCAAGCTTGCCCGTGTCTTCTGCGTGGCTTGCATCATTAGCGCGGTATACAAAGTCTCCTGGCCTGAAAGAAGTGTGTTTGACCTTTGCATCATAATACTTCTTCATCTTTGCTTTAGCCTTTGCTTCGCGTATAGTTGCGCGTTCAAGCCTTTCTTCCAGCAAGTCCAAGTCTATGCGCCGCTCCTCGTCATTTGTTGTGACGTTTATTTCCGTTGTACGTATAGTTGGCATTCCAATTTCGGCTGGTATGATGGCTTCTGTCCCATAGACAAGAGAGAATGGTGTGTCTCCGGTACTGGTTTTAATTGTCGTGCGGTGCGCCCATAAAACATGTGACAGTTCGTCCACCCATCTTCCTTTATGTCTGTCAAGTCGCGCTTTTATTCCTTCGCCTAGACTGCGATTCGCGCGTTCAACCAAGCCATTGGTTTGTGGGTGTTTCACTGAAGCAAAGTGTTGTGTAATGTTTAATTGCACGCACCAATCTTTAAATGGGTTATCACAGAATTGTTTTCCGTTGTCTGAAATAATCTCCCCAGGTAGTCTGAAGTGACACACAATGTTGTCCCACACGAAGCGTTTGACCTGGTTGCCAGTGATGCTCACCACTGCTTTTGCCTCAATCCACTTAGTAAAATAGTTTATGGCTATGATGAGGAATTTTAGCCCTCCTGCTGCAACTGGGAAAGGGCCTGCGATGTCAATGCCCTATTTATAGAATGGCCATGGTGAGGTGATGGGGGTTAACTCTTGTTGTGGTCGGCGCGAAATTGGCCTGCGGACTTGGCAATCGCTGCATTTCTTTATCATGTCCCGTGCGTCGCGGTGCATAGTAGGCCAATAGTATCCAGACCGCAGGGCGCGCGCCACTACAGACCGTGATCCTTAGTGCATGCTACATGAACCAGCGTGAATTTCTCTAAGTACATAATCTGCTTGAAGAGGTCCAACACACCGGAGCCAAGGTTGTAGGAATGAACGTCGATATAGGACGCTATCTCGAAGTTCAAATCTCTGCGCTGTGCGCCGTACCCTTCGAGCGTCCTTCTGATCTTGTGGTAAGATTCCTTTGCTTATAAATTCAATGATAGGTGTCATCCATGTAGGATCCTGTTCTTCTATCACCGCGGATACTTCCATCTCCAAGATTCATTTGCTTTTTAGAGTTTCCACCAATACCTGTTTTGATAGGTGCGCAAAGCTTGTAGATGCAATTTTGCTAAGCGCATCAACTTTCCTGTTTTCTCCTCTAGGTACTTGTTTGATTGTAAACCTATCAAAATTCTGAATTAAAGACTTGGTTTTTTCAAGGTATTGGACCATGTGTTAATCCTTGGCTTTGTATTCTCCTAGCACGTGGTTGGCTACTAGCCTGGAATCTACATTTGCCTCTAGGTTGCGTACACCCATTTGAATTGCAATACGCAGTCCAGCAAGTAGGGCTTCGTATTCTGCCTCATTGTTTGTGGCTGTGAATTCGAAACGCAGTGCGTAGGTGAATTCTACTCCTTCTGGATTAGTGAGGATAAGGCCCGCGCCTGACCCATCCACGCATGAGGATCCGTCTGTGAATAGAACCCATGGTTCTTGTAATTCTGTCTTGCTTGTTGAAGATGGAGTATCGGTATCTGGCTTCTCAACAATAAAGTCGGCTAATATCTGCCCCTTGATTGCAGTGTGTGGTCTATACGAGATGTTATACTCACTCAACAACACACTTCATTTTTGTAGCCGTCCTGATGCGTCAGGTTTAGAGATAACTTGTTTGATGGGTTGGTCCGTGATTACGGCTATTGGGTGCGCCTGAAAGTATCTGCGCAGTCTTTTAGCTGCGAATACTAGAGCTAGAACCAGCTTTTCCATAGCGGTGTAGTTAGTCTCTGTCTTTTTCAGTGCCTTGCTTACAAAGTATATGGGCGTTTGAACGGAGTTCCTATCTGTCAATAGTACTGCACTAACTGCTCCATGGATTGCAGATAAGTACATGATCAACTCCTCTCCTAGTCGTGGTGCGACAAGTTTGGGAAGTGATGCAAGATGTTGTTTGAGTTATTGGAAGGCTTCCTCCGCCTCCTCAATCCAACGAAAGTCTCCCTTTTTTGTACACTTCATGAGTGTTTTAAAAAGAGGGAGTGACTTGTCCGCTGATTTGGACAAAAATTGGTTTAGTCCAGCTAGCTTTCCATTTAATGACTGGACTTCTTTCAATGTGCGCGGAGAAGGGAGATCAATGACCGCTTTTGTCTTTTCTCGGCAAGGCTTAATGCCATCAGGTTCTATTAAATACCCAAGGAACATGCCTTCTGTTGCGCCAAAAGTGCACTTCTTGGGATTTAACTTCATGTTTATTTTTCCAATGTTTTGAACGTCTCCTCAATGTCGCGCACCAATTCTTCCTCTGTGTGACTCTTTATAACATGGTCATCAACTTAAACTTCCAGGTTGCGACCTACTTGCTTCTCAAATGATGTGTCCACCAATCGCTGGTATGTTGCTCCCGCGTTCTTTAGGCCAAAGGGCATTTTTGTATAGCAAAAGACCCCTTGACTTGTGAGGAAGGCTGTTTTCTCTTCATCTTCTTCAGCCATCATAGTTTGATGATATCCTTTGTATGCGTCTAGGAAGAACTTAAAGGGATATCCACACAGAGATTCTACCTTCCAGTCTATTTCTGGCAGCGGGTAGCAGTCCTGTGGACATGCTTTATTGAGGTCAGTGAAGTCCACGCACATTCTCCAGCTGCCATCACTCTTCTTTACCATTACTGGATTAGAGAGCCAGTCATGATAGTAGACTTCACGCATAATACCTGTGTCTAAAAGTTTGTGTACTTCTTCCAGGATGGCTTTTGTGCGATCTGGAGCCTGGCCGCGCTTTTTCTGTCGTATTGGAGGATATCCTTATCGGATTTGTAGCTTGTGTTCCGTAATGGAGCGTGGCACTCCAGTCATTTGTTTTGGTTCCCATGCAAAGATGTTTAGGTTATTTTAAATGAGTACGCACACAGCTGCTCTGCCTTTGTCGGACAGTGACCCTCCAATTGATATTTGCTGATCTGGGTAATCTGGGTGGATGGCAACTTTTAAGTTTGGTATTTTGGTTGTGCGTTGTTCTGGGATATTTTCCACTTCACTAGCTACTGTGTTACACTCTTTTGGTGACATAGTGGCATTGTAGAGGGTGACAATGCCTCCTTCTACTGGAAATTTGAGCATCCCATGCGCTGTGGATGGTACGGCGCGCATGGATGATATTCCAGGTCTCCCGATGATGCCGTTTTATGGCGAAGGGGACTTGATTACCATGAAGTTCATCCAAGTTGTCGTAGAGTGCTGCTCATTACCTATTACCACGAGTAGGCGTAATTACCCCATGTCGTAGAGTGCGTATTCCATCATCTTTGGGCCAAGTTGTCGTAGAGTGCCTATTCCATCATCTTCATATTCTTTTGAGTACTACGAATCAGATGATGTACCTAGTCTATCGTGGACATTGGTACGTCTTTCATTATTTTCGCGTCCCCCCTCTGGTAGCGTGGTGGGGATGTTTCGCGTTCAGGACCAAAGTTGAGCCGGGCTTGCAGGCTCATACTTGACCTTCTCGTTGCTACTTCTTGCATGAGAGCAGTTAGGGTTTCGTAATTTTGGGATACAAAATTACTTAATGTTAAATCAGGCGCATCCTCTTCCAGTGCAAGAATTTCTGCCTCAACATTAGGCGCCTTATCTCGGTTGGGTGCGGCCGGCGGCACAGTGTTGTCCACTATGGGTGCCGTTTGGTGGGGAGTATTGAAGAGGGTGCGCTGAAGTTCCTCAGTGTTTGGGACCACCGTGGTGGTCTGAGTAGTATTTATGGGCAACTCTATAGTTGGGAGGATTAGAGTTGAGCCCATTTCTTGGTGTCCAGGCGCACTGGTTGTTCCAGAGGCCTGTCTAGGGATTGAATCTTGGTTCTTCCTCTTTTGGGAGTCACCGTGTGTTTTTTCCAACTGCGGAGTCCGCTGGTTTGAATTTTTGTGCTTCGTCATTCTAGTTCTTAGTGTAGGGTCCCACGGATGGCGCCACTTGTTGATACAAAAGTTGGGCGTTCCTTGTTTGGGTTCCTGCTCTCGTACCAATTAGACCTTAATGCTTGAAACCTGCGCACTAAGAAAGCAAACAAACACCGTTAGGCTTATCGTGGGATTGTTTCCCACGATTATCCTCCGGTGTGAGAGTAAGTAATCGATTTAGGGTTATGTTGAAGAGTTAGGGTTTTGTAAATCATACCTTTAATGAGAATTATGTCGTTCTTTATATAGGCACGAAATCCTTGTAGATTTCGTGTTCCTTACTCTTCGCACGCATAGTGCTTATCCGGTCTATGGATCTTTATCCCGTAAATCGAAGATCCTTATCCAGACCATAAATAGTTTGGTTGGGTTTGGGCTATCGTGAGTCCAAACCGTTAGTATTGTAGCCCAAATCATTGTCATGATAGCCCACTCGTAGTGGACTTGGGCTTTTAGTAATGTTTATCATTTGGGTTCGTGGCCCAAATATAGGTATACGTCATCATATGCAACACTAAATTCTAGTGTGTGCTTGTGTATGAAATAAAGTTATTTTCTCTCATCTCTCTAGTTATCATGTCTCTCTCGAGATTATCATTAGATTAAGTTTGATTATATCGATCCAACACACTGGTATTCGCATAGTATGGATAAGTGAGGTATTTTTGTTACTGAAATTTGTGTTCTTATTACATCTTGTTTGTAATAAAGTAAAAATGTAATATGACAATGACTTAGGGGGCGTTTGGTTATATAAAGGAATGACTATGGCTATGGTAATGGAAATGGGTTTATAAAGCCATCATCTTTGGAAGGTTTAAAAATTGCATGCTGTTGGGGGTTTAATTTCCATACTCAAGTACAAAACCCACCAACCAAACAAATAAAATATGAATAAAACTCATTCCTTAATACTCATACCCCCAAATCAAACACCACTCTAATGGTAATCATGTTTGTTATCCTTACACCCAACCTAATCTTCAAAATGTAACTTCTCAAATACATGATAAAGATAAAATTAAGAGTAATGGTTATGATAACATTTGGTTTGGCGTTATTGATTGGCTCCAAACAGTCAACTAAATTGAACAAGTGATTTGGTCAACAAAGTCAAACTGCCTAGAGTCAATGCTCCGTGGATAGTATAGTTTACCCCCGGGTCGTTATGTCCCGACGAGATTGAAATGGTGTTTGAAAACGTTTTTGAGAATGAGTGCCACTGAGGACAGTAACCAAAGATGATTGGGAAGTGATTATACTACTGATTGCTTGGTAATTGGACAATTGAAACAGTATTAACACTAACAGATATACATATATGATTACACAAACACAAATTGAAAATCAGATTTGTTTACAGACAGAGAAAAAGGTGAGATTTAAACAATTTGAAACTACAGGGGGTGCAAGTGAAAATTTTACAAACTTAATTTTAAAAGAAAATGAAATTAAAATGATTTTTTTTTATTATTTTATTATTTAATATTAATTATTTAAATTAAACTGTTTAACTATTTAATTAAAACTAATTAACTTAAAAACTTAATAATACAAATTTTAACTAGAAAATTGTAAAATTAATTTGTAAAAGTCTAAAATAACTTAAAATAAAATTAAAAATTAAAAAAATGTGTTTTTGTTTTTTGTGGATTTTTTATTAATTAAATACTAATTATTTTAATTAAACTATTTTAAATTACTAATAATACTAAAAATGACTTAGAAAATTAAAGAAAAATTTGTAAATCTAATTAACCATCTCAGGAATCCTAAAAAATTATAAAAAGTTTCTAAAAATTTTATTTAGTCTATTTTACTATTTATTTACTTAATTATTAATTAATATCTAATTTAACTAAATTAATTAGGAAAATTAAAAAGTGAATAGTAAAGTTTAAGAAACTATTTTCTAAAAATCCTAAATGATTTATGAAACCTAGGAAAAATATAGAAACCTACTGTTGTTAAATAAAAATCAAGAAAACTATTTAATTACTAATATCACTTAATTATTTAATTAAACTAATTTTAATTCTAATAATTACTAAATGAAAAGAGAAAAATCTAGGAAAATTACTGAAAATACTTTAATGTAAACAAAAATTAATAAAAAGTATAAAAATGATGAAGTGCTTATTAATAAGCTAAAAAGATAAATTAAAAAGATAAATTCTATTAAATAGAAGCTATCACTATTTTTAAATTTGGTTTTTTGTTGGTTTTTCTTATTGCCAGATGATAATAAGCTAAAAATAAGAAACGTTTGTGAAAACACTTTTGAAATAGCTTAATAATAAGCGATGTGCACCCCCTTGTCCTTAACAGTGGACTTATTAGCTTATTAGGACTTATGCACTATTTGAAAAAGCTGAGAAATGAACAACTAAGCATAAAAAGATGACTAACAACTTGAAATAAGACAAAAGGAACAAATAAGCACTATGTATAGGCTTTTCTTAGCCAAATAAGCACTTAAGCAACTACAAGGCCAAAACAGGCCAAACAAAGAGGTTTTGGACCTCTGTGGGGTCCACAAAAGTCAACAGAGGTCCAAAGTAAGACTTGAACCTTGAAGGTGGACTGCTCAACTTTCAAATAAGCCAATAAGCTGGGCTTATTGCTTATTTTTAAGCACTGGGTGGTGCTTGGAACTTGTGGTCAAACAATGAGTACTCATTGTACTCAGTGAAAATGGACAAAGTTTAAGCTGCTTGCAGCCCTACCAAATAAGCCAAAATTAAGCACTTAAGCTCAGAACCTTAAAGCTGGGCTTATGGGGTTTCCAAAAAGCTAAAAAGCTAAGGGTGGGGCCCACTAGTGAATCAGCTATAGTCTTGGAAATATGGGTCACTTATACTGATGACTCAGTATAGGTTTGTAAAATCAACAAACTTGAAGACCAAAATAAGCTATGCTACAGTGAACTGAGATCCAATTTTATGATTAATCCTAAAAGCACTACTGATGAGCTTTTCAAAAAGCTAAAAATCAAGATCTAAGGTTTTGGTTTGCACCCTGGAGGGGGGTTTGAAACTTTGATTAAAATCAAAAGTACCTTGGTGCAGGGCAGTACCTTGCCCTGCAGGTCTAAATAAGCTGTTGCACAAGTGATGAGGCGAAAAATGAACCACTTTTAGGGGGTCATTTAAGCCCGGAATTGAATTTATTTGATCAAATATTACCCTAAATCGTTCCTTTTGTGACTTTAGGTACTTTGGGAGTGAAATCTGGAAAAGGAAGCAATTCGGACGTTTTTGGAGCATAAAAGTGAAGAAAACGCCAAAGACTTAATTTTCCAAGCTGAGAACAGTGTATGACGGCGTCAAGAGGAAATTCATGACGGCGTCAAGAGTAAAAGTGGTGACAACCCAGTGAAAACCTGAAGGCGTCACAAGAAGGGCGTCAAGAGTTAATTTTGTGACGGCCTGCATAAGGAGACCACATGACGGCGTCAGACCCAGATCTAGGCAGTCCGAGGAACTATTTGGCGGCGAGATGACGGCGTTAGACATTTGTTCTTGACGCCGTCACCTTCTAAAATCTATATATAGTTTTCTAATTTTCATTCATAAAGGAGGAACTTGTGTGGAGAAACCCTAGGGCCAAACTTTGTGAACCCTAGCTCGTATTTTACAGTATATTCAAGGGTTTTCACCCCTTGAATCCTTTCATGTGCTATTAAGATAAGTCTTCTCTTAATTCAATCAATATGTCTATGTGTTGGTTGTCTATATCTTGTTCTTCTCTTGATTTCAACATGTTAGGCTAGATTTATCTTGTGTTTGCTTAGATCATGAAACCTAGATGTTAATTATGTGTTGATTACTTGTTTATGGTTGTATTGGATGAATGATTTTAATGTTAGGCTTAAGAAAACTGGCAGATCTCCATTGTGTAACATGCTTGAACGTCTTAGGAAACATGAACCGATGTGTACTAGGTTTTATTGGTTGTATTTAATGCATGAGTAAACTCTAATGATCCCATGTTAGGAGCTTCTTAGCCGGCTCGACATAGGAGTGAAGTAGGCACTCATAGGATTGGGGAAGTAAGTACGCCACCCCATGAATGGTATTAAGGAATACAATCCGTCATCCACGCAACTATAACAAGTAATTAACATGTAAAAGATATCTAGGGAGTAGTGAAATATAAGTAAACACATTTCTCTCATATATTGCTCACAACCTTAGTTTAATTTAGTTCATTTTCATTTTTAGTATTTTATTTTGATTGCATCTTAGTATTGGGTTAGTTGATTAGCAACTAATTCCGCCCAACTCCTTCAAACCCGAGATTTTTACTTGCTTTCCTAAAAAAATATAAAAATACAAAAAGAATCATCCCTCATCTCTAGACCTAGTCTTTAGGTTTTCTAATCCTAGCGACACTATTCCTAAGTTGAACGATCAATCCCCCGGTACTTGTCATTATACTATACTACATCGATCTGTTACACTGCCTGGTGGGGGTTGTAAGCTTCTCAAGATCCCTTGAGAGGTAAAGCCTGGTGCAATCCCTACGCATCAAGTTTTTGGCGACGCAGCCCGGGGAATATTTATTGTCTAGGTTAGAATCTCTTTTTATTAGGTCTACTTGCTAGATTCCTTTCTAGTAAGATTTTATTTTTATTTTTTAGGTTCTCTTTAGTCTATCTTAATTCTTCGTGTCTTTGTTCGTAACTTTTCACCACCCGACATCATGGATGATGGGAACATCTTTGAACCCGTCATCCCACCACAACAAAATCCACCACTAGAACCTCTTAGGCCCCGAACCTTAGGTGAGTATTCCTGACCAAGCCACCAAGGCTACCGAAACACCATTGAGCTCAACGGAGCCAATGTGACCCCCGTGCGATCCGACACCATCCGGTTGGTGCAAAGCGGATGTGCATTCCATGGACTTCGTTCCGAAGATCTAAATCAACATCTTAAGGACTTCCTTAAAATCGTAGATTCCATAGACTTAGATGTTGCAACTAGAGAGACAACCCGATTACGCCTATTCCAATTCTCTCTACGTGATCAAGCTAGTCAATGGCTTGAACGTTTACCCGCGGGATCCATCACCACATGGGATGATCTCACCACTCATTTCCTTGCACAATTTTTCCCACCGGGGAGAACTACTAAGCTTAGAAATGACATCTTGATGTTCCAACAACGTCAAAATGAAACTCTCTATGAAGCATGGACTCGATTCAAGGACTTACTCCAAAAAGTCCCTCATCATGGCATAGATCTTTGGCTCCAAGTCCAGATCTTTTATGACCATATCGATCTCTCCACAAGGCGAGCCATTGACCAATCGGCCGGTGGTAAGCTACGTGATCTAAGTCCGGAACAATCATGGGAACTCATAGAAGATCTTGCTCTCTATGACAACGAAAGTTGGAATGATCCCCGTGACTTGAACAAAATGGTCAAGGCAATATCTTTGCCTTCGAACAACTCTAGCACTCCCGACCGTAGGATCATGGAACTTGAGGACCAAGTCAAGTTTCTCATGAAATCTTACGAAGCTCCTAAGCCTTCAAGCCAAGTGAACAAAATCACTTCTTCATGCGAATTATGTAGTGGTCTCCATGACACTCGTGATTGTGTGGAACTCCCCGGAACAGCTTTTGCGGACTACACATCCTCGCGTACCGACGAAACGGGAGATAAGTGGTACACTTTCAAACCCGAGCCAAACCCTTACGGTGATTCATACAACCCCTCTTGGAAAAATCACCCAAACCTTAGGTGGAAACAAAATCAAGCCAATTCTTCCAATCCGCCTAATCGTTACCAACCAAACGGTCCACCCTCTAACCGTACTCTCAACAACAATCCTTCTAACAACTATGGTAGTACCAACAATCTTGAAGGATTGATGTCTAAGTTCATGGCATCTCAAGAAGCTCGCATATCTAAGTTTGAAGCCGATTTCAAACAAAATCAAAGCGAGATGACCACCAAGATTGACACATTGTTGAAAGTTCTCAATGACCGAGAAATAGGAGCACTCCCAAGCGACACGTTCAAGAATCCGAAACTAAACGTTAATTCCATATCATCAGTTTCGTCACCCACTTCTTGTCCGCAATACTACTCGGTTAAATCAACGAGCACGTGCTTCAAACAAAACCAAATTCTTTAGAAGGACTAATCAAGTAAAACACCCGATATATAACCGGTCAAAAGCATAGTTGAAACACCTCCTACGCAAGACCTTGACGATGAATTCAAGGAACTTTACCTTGAATGCCCCGTCATTGATGTCTTAGCCCGTGCTCCCTACTATAGTTCCCTCCTAGAAAAGTATGAGAAGTTTAAACTAGGTAAAAATGGGACCGCCTTCGTTCAAAACAAGTTGCCTAAAAAGCTTGATGATCCGGGTATATTTGTTTTGCCTTGTAAGATAGGAAGATCCGAAGCTTTCGACACACTAGCCGATTTAGGGTCAAGCCTCAACTTGATTCCCTTATCCCTTTTCACCACTCTTAAGCTAGGAAAGTTAGAGGAGACGGAGGTATTGATAGGTCTAGTGGATGGAAGTATTGCCCACCCAGTTGGAATGATTAAGGATGTAGTTTTTCACGTAGGAAAGTTAACTATCTTAGCGGATTTTCACGTCCTAGACATGGTTAGTGACACTACATGCCCATTATTGGTAGGAAGAGGATTTTTAGCAACCGCTAGCGCCATGATAGATTGTAAGGAGTCTAAGATAGCGGTAGGTGAAGGCGACACTTGGTCGGTATACGATGTTAAGAAGCATAGTTATGACTGTGATGATGAACCGACACCACATTGGTTAGAGATTAATAGGAGACCGTCTAGATATGGACCTTGGAAAGAAAGGAACTTTATAGGACCTCTGTAACAACCGTGGTTTTAGCAGGTCAGTTTGACTGATAGTCTTGACTCGGTTGACGTTTGTTTGATGTGTTATAGGTGATTGTAGTGTTATATGTGTGATATAGGTGAGTTTTAGCACTAAATCCCTTTGCGTAAATGGTTTTATTGTGATTTGGAAAGTTTGGAATTTGGGAAAGTTCATTTTGATCACTTTTGTGGTGTAGAAATGACTTGTGTAGTTTTGGTGTTTTTGCGTAACGAGGCTTCGTTCAAGTAATTGAGCGTTAGTAAGTTACGTAGGATTTGTTTTTATGAGTTATGTTTTAAAAGAGTGTGGAATTCTATTTTTTGAAACTTTATTTTTGAAAATGATATTTTTCCGGTTTGTCGTAAAACTGAGGTTTATCGCGTAAGACGTTAGGATTAGCTACGGGTATTTATAAAATATGAAAAGTATGAGGCTTTGAGTGTAATAAATTAATTTAATAAAAAAAATATAAAATATATATATTTGGTATAAAAAAATCGGCTAGGAAAAAAAAAGGGAAAAGGAAACCAAATTTAAGTCCAAATATGACTCTTAGGCCCAAGGAATCCTAGTTCAACCCAAACAAACCCAACCCCTACCCATATAAACATAACAAACGACCCATACCCCTCTTTTCCTGCAATTTGAAGTCGACACAAGGAGGAAACAAGAAGGAAAAATTAGGGTTTATAGTTTTGAGGCTAAAATCAAGAATCAAGGTAAAATCTTTAAACCCTATGTTCAATTGTTTGATTAATGATTGGAATTCATGTAATATTAATTATGATTGATCTAGGGTTTGTAAACTTCTGTAAATTACTGAAGTAAAACATGTTAGGATGATTAGATGTTAATATTATGGGTAATGGTTAAGGGAATTGAGTGTTAAACGCGTTAGATTATGTGTTAGGGTTTGGACAGATTTGTAAGGCTGTAAACCTGTAAGTGTATATAATAGATGGTGATGAGTTAAGTCACTAATTTTAAGTCTAAATTGAATTATAATGAAAGAGCTTTCCAAAAAGTCCATCCACGATCAATTTTGAGGTCGGGAAGTCGGTCTTTTGATTTTTCTTTGATATGGTGTCAAAGCTGTCAAACTGGGACATATTTTGGGTAAAAGTTTGAGGGTGACATGTGGTTGTAAAAGTGGTATTTTGACTTGGTCTTCTGGAATAGTTAAGTTTTAGATTATATTAGATTACCACAAAGAGGATTCGTGATAAAAACTTGTGGAAGTAATAATTAAAAATCAAAACTTTTTGGTGTGCGTTCAGATCCGAATTTGAGTAGTTGTCAAGTTTGAATTTCTTGTGAGTACTTGTGTGTGTTATTGGTCCATGGCCTTCTGGGATTAACTTCTATGCTTATGAGATACCATGGTAAATTTTTTGTGTGAGTTTTTGAGCTTTATTTGTCGTGATTTCATGTGAGTAAATGTACCCAAAAATTCTGCGTTTTCTGAGTTTTAGAGTGCAAGGGATTTAGTGAGTATTAAGTTATGGTAGTGGTTAGTGTAGTGTCTAGGAGATCCATGGTGGGTCATATGAGTCTTAGACATCCATCATATGTGTATTACATGGGTTGTAGCTTTTAGCTTGACCTTGTGTAATGTGGATTATTTTTGTGTGCTATAGATTGTGAGTTGTTTTTGTGGAAGCTGCGGAGTTTAAGGTGAGTTCATAGTCCCATATTTTTACTTTGTTTTAAACTTGGGATGGGAATGATGCTTGTCTTAAATGATTTGATTTACTGTGATTATATGTGTGGTGTTAATGATCTTGGACTTATAATGTTATCGTATGCATGCTATGTGTGATTATTTGCTTGTGTGGATGTTTATGGGATCCAATTAGGAGGATGTTTATCCTGTTACTCGCGCAAGCGACCTAATTGATGTTTAATGTGTTAATGGGATCCAATTAGGAGGATGTTTATCCTGTTACTCGCGCATGCGACCTAATTGATGTTTAATGTGTTAATGGGATCCAATTAGGAGGATGTTTATCCTGTTACTCGTACATGCGACCTAATTGATGTTTGTTATGGTTGATGTGATCCAATTAGGAGGATGCTTATCCTGTTGCTCGCGTATGTGACCTAATTGATGATTATGGGGTCGGAGACACGAGCCGTCCTAATGGTTGCTTTATGAGTGTTGTTGCCTTTGTGTGTGGATATTGACTTGCAAATGCATGTAGCTATATGATAACTTTAACTAATTGTCCAGCTATATTTTGTAATCACATTGAATTCGGTTGCCTTGTGTGTTGAGTCTTAAACCTATGAATCTCACCAACATTATGTTGACGTTTTAAGCATCATTTTCAGGTGAGCTTTCTAAGGATAAGATAGAAGGATGTGGATAGACGAGACCTTAGTTGCATTGGAAGTGGTTTATCATCTATGTTTGGATTTATGTTTTGGATTTTATTATGTTTATCTTTGGGTATTGTTACAACACTGTGTGTTGGTACATTGCTCTATTTTTGTGCATATAGTTGTTCTCTATGTTGACACCAGGTGTTGTGATGATATCCATGAAGTTACACCCACGCGTTTCCGCTGTGGCGGGGTGTGACAACCTCAACGCCCATTCTATTTAGAAAAAGATTTCATCGAAAAGACACATTCGGTGGAACAACTCATAGCTAGAGATGAAGAGCTAGATCCTTTTGAGGACCCCTTAGTTTTTAGGAAGATGATCGAGTTCTTAAGCGTAATGCCTATTAATATAGAGATGAATAAGTGGAAAAGAGAGGGAGATAAGTGTAAATGGAGGTGGGACAAGCCACCTAAAGAAGGGGACGGATCATGGCATATGAAGATGACTTTGTATGATCCGGATGGAGAAAAGTTTGAAAGGTCATACCGTACTAAGAAAACCGATAGGAAGTTGAAACCTAAGTTTGATCCCAAAGATGTCCTCAATGAGGAACTCACCCGTATCACGTAGTAACCCATGACCTTGAGTCTAGTTACAAGACTCGTAAATAAAGAAAAGCGCTTCTTGGGAGGCAACCCATATTTTGTGTGATTTTATTTTGTTTGATTGTTATTTGCTTCCGTATGCATGCTTTATTTTTATTGTTGGTAGATCATGTTTCTAAACTAAATAGTGGAAATACTTTATTTTGTCGTTTTGCCTAGTCTTAACTTCACCCAAAGGTGTTTTTGCAAAAGATAAGTGTAAGGGGAAACCCCAAATATGTTTTTAAGAAACAAACCGATCATGATTCTCCACAATATTAAGTGAACATGTATATTCGTATTTGTTAGAGTCAAATGCTTGTATCGAGTCATAATGAAGTTTTACAGGATTTTCCAGGAAGTAGAACCAAGTTTTTCCAGAAATTTTTTGGAAACTTAACATAAGAATTTCTGCATGTCACTTCTGACGGCGTCATGAGTTTACTCTTGAAGGCGTCACGTGTAAAAATCTGGAAATTTTACCAGTTTTGTTTTGCTAACGGAGTTTTAAAGTTTTTGTTGAATTATTAGTTTTATAATCTCCAGGAAATCTGCAAACATCATTCCACAAGCATTATATCTTATTTTGTTTTCTAGGATTTAGTAACATATGTAGATTGCCGCCGATTTTCTGCGAGGTTGCCTTGTCTGTTTTCTCAGGATTTACAGGTTATGTATGACAAGAAGATGATTTATATTCTGGAAGGGAAGCTTTGATTGTTCATTTTCTTGTAGGAAGATTTAACCTGGCCACCTTATTATCCATACCGAGCGAATCAGGGGAGTATTTGATTTCATTCTTTTTACTTATTTCACTTTTACATTCTTTACTTGAACATTGGGGACAATGTTCATCCTAAGTGTAAGGGGAGGGTAAAATGATGATACCTTACAAATACACTTTCGCTTGAGTTTGTTTGTTTGATAGTAGATGTGTAATAAAACTATGAGAAATACTTGTTAGTGTAATTTTAGCACCAAATTTAAAATTTTTTACAACATTTAGGAGTGAAACTTTAGCCATAGCAAGCGTCTCATGGATAGCAGATTGTATGACTAGCACAAAACCATACTATTCAGAAAAATTTTCCACCCAAATATGTGAGGTTCGCCTTTAGATTTGATAGAAAAAGCATTTACTATTAGTGCTTATGAGTGTATCGGTAGCATTTAGATTCTAGAACTTGCGTTAGTGATGCATCCCGAGACCGCTAGTGAGACTACATTCGTGTAGTAGGATTTACTACATGATAAGAGGCATTAGGATCACCCTTGTGTTAAACCCGTATTATAATTACTTGACCATTTAAGTCATATTACTTGGCTAGTTAAGTCAATTGATTTTTCCCACACCCTTAGCGTTGTACTCATTTTTAGTACACGAAACCCCTAGTACACCCCTCCGAGCCTATCTTTTCGTTTCTAACTTTAAGCATTTTACTTAAAGGAAGAATTTGTTACACCCCACTTAAATGTACACACAAATCGCCTTAGCCTTCTGTGTATGCACTCATTTTTAGTGCATTACTGTCATCCGTTAAACCCTAAGTTAATTATCTAATTGATTACATGGTTGCTAAGTCGAGTCATATCCTTGTACATATTGTTTTGGGATGATTGGGACTCATGGGTAAAGTACTTATTTTATGGAGCAATGGGGAAGAACATCATATATTACCCCCATATGTGCATTAATCTTAAAAGTACTACAAGTGTTTTGATTTTCTTAATTCGAGTCATTAGATTAGTTTATTGTAAAGTATGTAAAAATTCAAGTGTAAGGGAATGTTCATTCCCTATAATGTATTATTTTGGATGGTAGGGTAAGAGTGTATGCAAAAAATAAAAAATAATAAAAAAAAATAACACGGACTACCATCCGGTTTCATTCTATGTTTATTTTATGTTTTTGTTATTTTTCATTTATTAGCTTAAGTCGAGTCTAGTCTTGGCTTAGCAACGCCATATTGTACATGTAATTAACCAAGATTGTTAACTCGCCACCAGTAAAGACTGCTTATATCCAACAAAACCGTGTATTTCATATCCCTACACCTAACGTTACAACCCTTTTAAAAGACCTCTTTGATCGTTTATCCTAGGTGATTACGCCATGTGGTGGAGGTTTGATCCTTTCCCAAGCCTATGGTAATCTATTTTGCTATGACAGGTAGTGAGAGAGTAAAAGTGGTGACAACCCATTGAAAACCTGAAGGCGTCACAAGAAGGGCGTCAAGAGTTAATTTTGTGACGGCCTGCATAAGGAGACCACATGACGGCGTCAGACCCAGATCTAGGCAGTCCGAGGAACTATTTGGCGGCGAGATGACGGCGTCAGACATTTGTTCTTGACGCCGTCACCTTCTAAAATCTATATATAGTTTTCTAATTTTCATTCATAAAGGAGGAACTTGTGTGGAGAAACCCTAGGGCCGAACTTTGTGAACCCTAGCTCGTATTTTACAGTATATTCAAGGGTTTTCACCCCTTGAATCCTTTCATGTGCTATTAAGATAAGTCTTCTCTTAATTCAATCAATATGTCTATGTGTTGGTTGTCTATATCTTGTTCTTCTCTTGATTTCAACATGTTAGGCTAGATTTATCTTGTGTTTGCTTAGATCATGAAACCTAGATGTTAATTATGTGTTGATTACTTGTTTATGGTTGTATTGGATGAATGATTTCAATGTTAGGCTTAAGAAAACTGGCAGATCTCCATTGTGTAACATGCTTGAACGTCTTAGGAAACATGAACCGATGTGTACTAGGTTTTATTGGTTGTATTTAATGCATGAGTAAATTCTAATGATCCCATGTTAGGAGCTTCTTAGCCGGCTCGACATAGGAGTGAAGTAGGCACTCATAGGATTGGGGAAGTAAGTACGCCACCCCATGAATGGTATTAAGGAATACAATCCGTCATCCACGCAACTATAACAAGTAATTAACATGTAAAAGATATCTAGGGAGTAGTGAAATCTAAGTAAACACATTTCTCCCATATATTGCTCACAACCTTAGTTTAATTTAGTTCATTTTCATTTTTAGTATTTTATTTTGATTGCATCTTAGTATTGGGTTAGTTGATTAGCAACTAATTCTGCCCAACTCCTTCAAACCCGAGATTTTTACTTGCTTTCCTAAAAAAATATAAAAATACAAAAAGAATCATCCCTCATCTCTAGACCTAGTCTTTAGGTTTTCTAATCCTAGCGACACTATTCCTATCTGAACGATCAATCCCCCGGTATTTGTCATTATACTATACTACATCGATCAGGTACACTGCCTGGTGGGGGTTGTAAGCTTCTCGAGATCCCTCTAGAAGTAAAACCTGGTGCAATCCCTACGCATCAACAAGCTTGTATAAAATTCACAAAAATAAGCTGATGGTGGGGACTTGTAGCTTAAGTGACAGACAACAACTTGTGAAAAGCTCAGGGTCTCAATCCCAATACAAAAATCTCAATAAATCTTCCTATTTTTGGTTTTCTGAAACAAGAGAATTTTTGACTTTTTGAAATTATGAACTTAGTTTGACTTTTATGAACTTTGATCCTGATTTACTGATTGAAAATGGTTAAATAAGCTATGATAAGACCAAATTAAGCTAAACCACTCACTTGTGAATGGAAATGGGGCATATGCCACTCTTTAACCAATACAGATGGTAAACTTGGCCTGTTACTAAGTGATTTTGACTTTTTTTATGAATAAGACCAAGTTTTTGTGGTGTTTTTGAGTTACTAGACCCTAAGGTGACATGTATCAATCAGAAACAACAACACAAACAACTTGGAAATCAGAGTAATAGCTAAATCCAAACACTACTATTCTAATGAGAATTCAAAGGAAACTGAGTAAACTAATACAATAACTTAATCTAATGATCAGAAACTATCTAATAAGCTATAATAAAACTATATAAGCAATAATTAACTATAGATAAGCAATGATGACAGAGAACTCAGATTTTAAAGGAAATTTCTTACAAAAAGCCTTCCAAGCAATCTTTTATGAACCAAGGACCACAGAACCAACCTATAGAATCCCCACGGATTCACTAACCCACAGCCATCCAAGATTTACTGTGCTCCAGCTTTCTCCTCCATTAAACCTGTTTTGCTTATTTATTTGACTTTTGTTGACTTTTCTTGTATTTTGATTTTCTTATAACTAAACTGATTTTTAAGGTTACTAGCTTATATAAGCTATCTAGGAGCTTATGTGATCCTAGGAGTCCATAACTTTACACAGAAATAGTAAAATGAGCTTAATAATAATTATAAAATAAAAGAGAAATTGCAATACTGAGATTGAGGGTAAAACTTGAATTTGATTAATAAAACTGTAAAGATTACACTGAAAGAACTTGCTACAATGTTTAAAAGCTTGAATATTACACTAGAATTTGAAGTTTTAATTAAACGACATACATTTATACTAATTAGACTATTGCTTCTTCCTTCATGCTTCTCTTCCTTTTATATCTGAGGATTAGGGTTCCTTGGAGCCTTCTGAGCACTTCCCACCTCTTTCCTAAGCCGTTGGATTACTGAGATGCTCCCAGAGCTCGCCACGTATTTTGGCGGGAAAATTGGTTTTGACACCAATTGGGGATTGTGGAGTGTGGGAGTGGGTTTGCATTAAATGTGGAGGTGATGTTAGGTGTGTGGTGGGTTGGGTGGTGGAGAAGTGACGGGCAAGTGGAGGGGGAAGTGGTTTTGCAGAGGTGGTTTTGTGGGAGGGAAAGGTGAATAGTGGTTTAGGTTTGACTGGTTTTGACCACAGGGATTATTTAGAACGGTTTTGATAGGGGTTTGGGCTTAAGGGTGTTGGGCTGGGGAAAAGGGTTGGGCCTGGTGATGTTGTGTTTGGATTGGATTTGCTTATAGTAATAATAAGGGTCCGGTTTGGTTTAGTAAATATCACAAGGACCAAAAGTGTAATTTCTGGATTTTTGAGGGTTAGGTTTGACAACTTTCCAAAAGTACTTGCAAGGGTTAAACTTGCCAAGGTTCAATAATGTAAGGACCATAGTTGACTTTTTCCACTTTTGAATTCCAGGGATTATTTCTGCCAAATTTGAAACTTCAGGGACCAAACATGTAATTTCACCAAACTTTCCAGCCAAGGACCATTCCTGCCATATATGAGAAGTACAAGGATAAAAATTGTTTTTCTCAAAGTTTTAATATCCCAGGGACCATTTTTGTCAATTTTGCAAAGTTGAGGGACTAAACTTGTAATTTTGTGAAACTTTACACCAAAGGACTAATTATGTTTATTTGTGATTTAAAAGGACCTTTGGTGACTTTTTCATGTTTTTAGACTGACCAGTGACTAGTTTTGACAACTTTTGAAAGATGAGGGACTGAAACTGGCAATTATACAAACTTTGTTCATTTTTCATTTGTTTTTGATTATTTTGCATCTGAAACATATAAAACACATTTCTGGGATATTTTCAGTATTTTGATGCATATATGAGTGTTTTTAGATGTTTTGGCAGCTCAGAATAGGTAAAAATGATGAGTATTTACACACTCATCAGTTATGATGATGTGGCCGGCGTTATGACCGCGTTACCATACCAGCTTCCTTGCGTTGAGCTGCACCTTGCTGTGGCAACGTAGGAGACAACGTGCAAGTGGACAAAATAAAAGTAAAACAATCACTTTGGACCCCTAAACTAGCCGTTGCCGTTGCATATTTGAATTAATAATAATAATAATAATAATAATAATAATAATAATAATAATAATAATAATAATAATAATAATAATAATAATAATTTTAGCCCCTTATTCAAAGTTTTTTTTTTTCTTTTTTTTACCACCTGTATGTATTATTCCAGTATCTAACCATTTCACACACAAAAAATTCAAACCTTCTCTAAAAAAAACTTGTTCTTTCACAATGGATCCGAATCAAAGTGATGAAGATCGTTACAACTGGTCCGATTTAGATGACGAAACCGACGTTCACTTTATGATGGCCGCATACGAGTATCACCAACAGTTAGAACAAGAAGCAGCTCGACCTCGCTTGACCCGTAACCCGATCTACCGTAAACATGATGTTTCTGAAGTACGTTTGATGGCGACTATTTTGATGAAGTATGTAAGTATCCGCATGTGACTTTCTAAGAAGATATCATATGAGCCGGAAAATATTTCTAGAAATAGTCAAAGGTATTGAATGTTATACTGCCGATCCTATTTCAAAGCATTTTAAATTCTTTAGCCAAGCACTCGATTGTACGGGTCGATTTAGTATGAGTGTTATTATGAAGAGCACATCTGCCATACGCCAATTGGCATACGACACAACACATGATGTATTTGATGAATATTTGCAAATGGGTGAGCATACCGCACGTGATTGTCTAGATAATTTTAATAAGTGCGTTATTGATCTGTTCATGCTGGAGTATTTAAGAAAACCAACCTATAATGACATTCAAAATCTTTATGCAAGACCTGAGCATTTTTATGGTTTTTCAGGAATGCTTGACAACATTAACTATATGTATTGAGAATAGAAAAATTGTCCGGTAGGATGTCAGGGGCAATAAAGATCTCTCTTCTTCTTCATTCTCAACAAGAATGCATCAAAAAAAACTTCCCTTCCATATAGATCATCGTGGCATGAACTCAGAATTTCTTCGCTTCGATTCCGCCCCTACTTCAGGTGATAAAAAAATTACCCAACAGTAATGCTTGAAATTGTTACTTCGCAAGATTTATGGATTTGGAATGCATTTTTTTGGGTAGCGGGGGAATAACGATATTAATGTTTTAGATAATTCTCCATTATTCGACGATATTATGATGACGTTGCCCCTGTAGCACCATATGAGGTAAATGAACCATGTTTCAAAAGGGGACAATACTTAGCTGATGGAATTTACCCATAGTGGGCAACTTTCTTCAAATCATTCACGGTCGCAAGTGACGGTAAGCATGGTTATTTTAAAAGGCAACAAGAAAGTGCACAAAATGATGTCGAACGTGCTATTGGTGTGCTCCAAACACGTTGGGGGATAATACAACAACCGGCACGTCAATACGAAGTTACCAGGATAAGTAGAATCATGTATTCTCGCATCATATTGCATAACGTAATTTTAAAAGATCAAAAGTTTGCAATACGTGAGTATAACGAAACGTGGGTAAATTCAGTACCACATAGTCAACAAAGGTGGATTGATAGATGTGATGTACAATGTTGAAAGGCAAGAAAAACACGTGACAAAAATACGCATATTAGTCTCCAACGAAACATTATGGAGAATATTTGGGGAAAACATCAAGAACAAGAACAAGATGAATAAGTGTTTGTAATTCATTTGTTTTTTTTTAATTCTTCGCATGTTTTTAAATTTCCGTATGTTTTTATTTTCGTATGTTTTTATTAGGATTTGTAATTTGTACGAGACTTTAATGAATGAAATATTATCTATGAGGTGATGTTATGAATGAAAAATTAGTTAAAGGGTTTAAATTATAATTCGTAAGTTTTTAAATGAATGTGGGTCCCAAAAGGTGATATTTAGGTGGTGTTATGATAACAGGTATTTTTTTTGTGTTAATGTTGAAATGTTAAAGTTGACGTTGTGTTAACGTAGTGGGACCTTTTTTCGTAACTTAAGTTATTGTACCCTATGCTCTAAGAGCTTCATGTATGCTGACGAGCAAGGCTCGCCACGCCTATGTGGAGGCTTTGTCGTGCCTCGCCACCACACCACGGCACCTCGCCATTGAACATTTCGTCATCTGCACGACGAGCTAAAATAATTGCAAGATAACCGCTTGTGTGGAACCCAATTTAATATAAACGATTATATTTCTCAAAATACAACATTTTTTTTTGTTAAATATGCTTTCTTGATTCAGATTGAGTTGCAAATAAAGACATAGGTTAGGGTACGTGTAGAGATGGTGATTCTATTTGATGATGAATATGAGATGAGATGAATTTTATGAGATCGAGTGGATGAGGGAGAGAAGAAAAGTTAGGTGAGAGCATTTTGGTGATAGAGGAGGATGTTTATCAGGTGTGTGTTTTAAGGTTGGAAAATGAAATAAGATTAGGCTAAATGTTATACAAGTTAACAGGTTATATCTTACGTTTATGAATTGGATATTCGATCAGGCCATCAGGGTATATCATTTGTTGATTTGGACTGGATTGTGTGTTGGGCTTAAATGTTTAAGTTTCGTATTTTATTTTTTTATTTTTTTCGTATAATTATTTTTGTGTTTCGTATGTTTTTTAATGTATTGTATTGTATTTTTATTTTAATGAATGAATTTTATTTTATTTGGTAATTTGGAAAAATAATTGAATTGCAAGTTGTGAGACTCAAATAAAGAGGTTGTGTTGTGTTTGTTAGATTATGGACATTATTTTAGTAGTCGTATGTTAGGATCGAACTCAAGATCACGGGATTGCACACAATACGTATGAAGAGAAAAAGTAATAATTATTTATAAAATGTTATAATTAATTATTAAACACAAAATAAATAATAGTAATTAGTATTTAATGATTAATGACTAATTATCTATTAAACGAAGATTAGGAAAGTAATACTAGGCAAAATTTGGAAACAAGAGAAGGTTCCGGAATCCCCTAGAGGATACCAAATTCAATCGGCATAGGGGGTTTCCACCTCCTTATGTGCCTTGAGCTCCAAGTTTTGAATAGTATATAAGCAAACCCAAGATGCATGTTTTTCTCATAACTTGTACACACACATCTTGGTGTTTTCTCTCCCTTTTCTTTCCTTGGTTGATTTCATCAAAACCAAACCCTAAGGGTTTGATTTTTATGATCTAAAACAAGTCTTGTGTTCATTACTTGCAAATACTTTTTCTTGAATTAGTACGTGTGTACAAGAACGTGAATCAAACACACTATTGTTTGATTTTTGGATTGAATTACAAAAAGGTAAGGGGTAATTCTTATAATCCACATAAACCCTAATTAGGGTTCATAAGTTGAAGATTGCATATTGATTCTTGTTCGGGCTAGAATCATAAAGGTACGTTTACTATTTATTATTGATTAATTAATTATATGTTATATGATCTTGTTTTAATTGCTTCCGCTATGCTCACTTTGATGTACTTGGTTTATTTATATGAAGGTCATGATATAATAATTCCAACAGTGGCATCTAGAGCCGTTATAATGTGTAATTAATTATCGAAACGCATAAAAATTGGATCTTGATTCGTTTAGTTACATGTTTTTTAGGGTTTATTTAATAGATCCCTAACCCTAAATTTTTTTTGGGTCGATTATGACCTTAAGGGTTTTTAGGGTTTTGGTTTGTAATTTTTTAATATGATTAGAAACCCTAGGATGTCATGTAATTGTTATGCGTTTTAGTAAACGATCTTGGTGCAATATGTTAATTGTTAAGCTTAATCCATGAAAAAGTGCATATTTGCATGGATTTTTATTGTTATAATTTAAATGGTTTAAATTGTTTATATGGATTAATGGTTAAGTTATATTGAAATATGTAAATTTATTAATAGATGTCGAATTGGGGAAGACTCCAATATTAAGTAATCAATTATGTGCTATGTGGTATTTATTTAATTTTGGTTTACGCAATCGATTTATCGATGTATGTGGCTCTTTTTCCTAGAAGAAGAAAGCCTTAATTGAATTAATACGTTATACACCTAGATTTGATTATTAATAGGACTATTGAATAAGATTTGCATGTGGCTACATGTTTTATACATATTTAATTGTTATGATTATGTATATGTGTTTATTTAGTTGTTTATTTTTATTGCATATTACTTGTTTTGTTTATTTATTGTGTTAGACATGTTTATATAAACGAAAAGGGTAATTTTTTAATAGAAAAATAATACGGACTAAATAATGACGAAATTGTTTTAGTTTTTAAGAGTTTAAATCTCAAAGGATTGGTTGATTGATGTTTTTGTACGTAATGGTTAAATAGGCTCGACCGAAGTTTACACACTATAAGATGGGTATAAGGATGGCAACGCATTAAATTGTGGCCTTAGATAGACAACATTCTGTCTTAACGCTCGTTTGTGTGTAAATTAGACTTACCGAACAACCATTACATGTACATTGTCATCTTGAGGGTGAATAATCCACAATTCCACAATGATTATCCGAAACACTAAGCTTTCGGGCTTATGCAAAAGTACGATATAGTGGACGATAATTGATGGTTATTCTTTAATTGGTGAACCCGATACCTCAACAAAAACCTTGTTATTTTACTCTTAGTTAATTGGTAATAAAAATGTTTTGTAAAACCAATATTATGAAGTTGTATGCATGCTTCTTCATACATTATTTTGATCACATCAAAATATTAATACCCTTATAAAATTAAGTCGAATGCCATCTAATAAAGAACACTTGAAGTTGTAATTTACGTCATGTGAGAACTTGGCGAGGTTGCAATGGAGAGGTAAATTTCATAAATTCATTGCTAGCAGATCAACTGATGTGATGGATTTGTGAGTTTGCAGTTTTTAAGTTAGACGACTTAAATTGAGTAGGAAGTGAGATCTTGGACTCAAGGCATTAAGATGGGGATCAAACATGCTTACATTACAAAAGTTTTGTGATTGTAAATCCCATAAATCTAGGAATTGCAATATGATATTGGCAATTATTGTTCGACAATTACCTTGTTGAATATTACCATTACTAGCAGATCAACTGATGTAATGGTACTATGTCAATTTGGATCCTAGCTTTAAGAAAATACTACGGTTTATATAAATATTTACCAATGGGTATATTATTTTCTTAAAGACCTAATTATTGAAAATACTGAAATTGTAATGGTACGCACTTTGGGCTTTGGTAAATTAATCTAGTTCTGTTTTCAAACAAATGTTTGATTAAGAAATATTTACTTGAAAGACAAAAGAAGTCTCCTTTCTATGAAGGAAGAGTGAGACACAATCCTATTCCTTTTCATGTATGAGAAAGGATAATAGGAATATTAGATATGTCTAAATTCTAATATAACTCATAGCAAATTTTTAATGGTTAAGGAAATTGCATACATTTTTCATAAGGATTTTATCATCCTCCTTCGATGATTAAATTCTCAGTAACAAATATGATATTTGGTTAACAGAAAATTATGTATAACATTTTATGAGTTATTATAATTAGAAGCTACACTAATTACTGCAAAATGTTTAAAGACAAACTAGTTGTTTTTACAATTTTAAAGATGCTACATACATTGTAGGATGGTAGACCTATTAAGGAAGAAATTGCATGCCCAATTTTCAAGTTAATAGCATTTGGTGGATAGTCCGTCATTTACGTAGTAGAATACACTTTTAGTACATAAGTAATTGTTACGTATGGACATTCAAAGGTGTAGGAAAGTTAAAAGCACACTAATTGCTTTCACTGGATAGGAAACATTTATAATGTTGTCAAATTCAGTGGGAGTATTATGTACTTATTACTGAATAAGAAATTATTGTAATGATCTTTAATTCAGCGGGAGTTACAAGCTTTGATATCTTGGTAGCTAAAGATAATTACTTTCCAAGTGTAGACACTTATACTTTTAAGGATAGTCTTGTACGTTTCCTTACTAGACATTGTTGTTCTACATCTACTTGTTATGCTAAAATATATGACACAATCATATTGATCACATAAACAAATGCATGGCGTGTTGTTTATCAACTATATGAGGTTGTTCCATGCACAAGTGGGAGAAATGTTATCTTTAATGTGTGCAAGAAACAACTCATAAAGATATGATTCAATGGATTCTCTTGACTACAAGGTAAGAGAATAATGTTCTAATATTAATTCAAGAAACACTTGGTGTTACAATTTATGTTATGTGAGATCTTAACTAGATTGCAACAACAATGTGAATTTCATATTTCATTACTAGCAGATCAACTGATGTAATTGAACTATGAGAATTTGCAGTTTCTAAATTAGATACCTATTAGAACATGTGTCAATATGATAACAAGACTACTTTTATAGATTTATGAATTCATGGAATGACATAAATTAATTAAGTAATCTAATGCTACTTCAATCTGAATATTTATGTGTTCTTGGAATGACATAAATAAATGAAGAAATAATGTTATTTACATTATTGTGAAGTAATATATTAACTTGAAATTACTATTGAAACCAAAAGATGGTGTTCATAATTACTTTAGTTAAACATGTTTATGTTTCATTGAAAAGATATAAACATAAAGTCTTTTAATTGTTACAAGACTTATAATAAAGTAAGACGTTATCTTGTTGTGTCTTTTAATTAAGACATATACATGAAGTTATTAAATTGTTAAATGACTTATAACGTATAGTGGGATTATAACAGTTTATGTTTTTCTTGTAAAGACATGGACATGAAGTAACTTTGTAAAAAGTACTTGTGTTATAAGGCATGTAATAGGCTTGAAAATTATTATACCATTAAAATGAATTAGTTGGTAAATAGACAAGTCAAGAGGAATATGGTTATCTTAAATATTGTCAGATTGTCTTGCAATATTAATACTAATGAAATACCAAATGTTTATGGTATGTTCAGTTAGAAAAATCAAACTCTTGTTATATTGTTTGATTAAAGATAACTATGACTTCTTTTCTTCCAAAAGTTATCAAGGTTAGAATGTTGAGTATGACTTGGATATATTTAATAAAACTCCAACATAGAAGGTTTATAAGACATTATAATGTGATGAATGTGATGAATTACATTAAGTCTTAAATTGAAGTTCTAAATTTGTTTAACTGCTTATGAAGAGGTTATTAACAAAGTTAAGTCAGAAACTGTCAATATGTATTTGTAATATCCCAAAAGAGAACATTGTATTGTTTCTTTATTTGCTAAGTATTTAAAGATAGTCTTTAAATTACTAAAAGCAAGTGGGAGTTTTGATCTTTAAAAGATAAAATTATAAGATACATAATCTTCTAAAATACACTAGTAAATATCATAATAAAGGTTGACATTTAAATGTTAAATCTCAAGATGATGGAATTATCATTCATAGAATAGCAATATATCTCAGATATTTGATTAATATGCTGAGGACTATGATTTACAGGATTATTGTAAACCTGATAATCATTATGATACATTACCAAATATGAAGTTGGGTAAAGTATACATGATATGAATGATTAAGATGCTGTCCATAAAGATAATTAATTTTTGAAATTTGATTTATCTTAATAATTAGACTAGAAAGTTAAGATGAGTTTCTTCAAAGATTAGGTAACCCTTGTGGTTTAAATCATTGTATAGAAATCATTTGGACAATATTGTGTACGCATTTAATGCATGTTTTATGACAAGATTATTAATCACACTTAAGTAATTAACTGTGATTAAATATTCTTTTCTAAATACATTAAATATATATAAAGATTATGATGTCACATTTATGAAATTGACATTGGAATATCAAAACTCTTTCTTGAGTGATTACTTGAGCGAGGACGATAAGTAATCAAAAGGAGTTTATGAATTCAAAATAAATCTTTGAAAGTGTACATGATGCAATAATCCATGGATGGATAAATGCATGCATCTAAAAGATTACTCTTATTTTTAATTATTAAATTAATGTTTGGATTTATAATTGAAATAAGATAATTTCTGAGTATTCCTAAAAGCTAGTGGGAGTATTATGTTTAATTTCTTAAATCATATATGTTGTAGAACATATAAAATGTAGCATTCTATATAAGTTAAATGTTAAGTCTTAGTTTGGAATGAAACTTTAAAGATTTAGGAAATAAGACATATAACCTTGCAATGAATGTTTATTGATGAAACATGTGTGGTAAATAAATCTAATATATCATGATATATGATATATTATTTAGAAAGTCTAAATAGATATGTATGACATGAATAAAATCTAAGTATGACTCATAGATTTTTCATGTATATCATGTTTTGTTGTATCTTACTTGATTACAAGATGATTTGGCAATATTAATATCTAATTAAAAAGTTATTAGATAGCTTGTGTAATATTCTAAAAGAATATGTTTGATTATAGAATCACATCCTAAATCTGGAATAGCTTCCAAATTCTATAGATGAACAATTTTCAATTGTTGTAAAAATTGTCATAGCCAACAAACTTGATAGTTTGAAGGGCATCAAACATTACATAATAGATATTAAAGTTTACGGGAAGTTTTAATAACATATTGTTGTGGCATACAATGATGTTATTGAAATTGAGATGACACTCAATACTAGTTATGGTAAGGATTTCGTTCTTTGCTATATGTATTAGTTGTGCTTACAAAAAGTATAAGTTGCATTATACATTAAGAGAATAAGAATACTTTAAACTTTAAAATGTTTGGAAGTTTAATTATCATAAATTAGTGGTTAAGGATGTCTCACATTTTTATGAAATATGGCATTATCAAAATAGTTAACTATGCACATATAAGAATTTCAATAGTTGAATTCTTGAAATAAGTATTCTTAAAATTCCGATAGATCAAAGTTGGATGATTTATGTCTTGTCAACAAGTATGAATGCCATTGCTTAAGACATAATCCATAAACAAGAGTTATCATGCATTGATCTATTTAGTATTTGGATAAGGGATGTTAAACAATTATTATGATAAATTGAAATATATGGTATGTTTAATTTATAATATATTGTATCCTATATTTGTATGTTTAAATCCATGAATAAAGGTTATTCTTAAATTGTCCGTTGTCAGTTAATAATATGGGAATATTATTAAATCAAGACAAATCTGAAGGTTGGTATAATATACTTAAAGTATATTAATGCGTAGTCATGCCATTTCAGATGATATTCAATGATACCGAATATAGGACTTATCCCAACTACATGATGTTACTTTATGGATTTTGTTATTAAGTAAATCATGAGAAGTTATCCTCAGACTTGATATGCAAGATAAGTGTCATGAATGTAGTACATTTTTGTGGAACAACTTAACGCTATACGTAACTGGTAGTTATAAGGGTTGTTTTCGAAAGTGTTACAAAGTTTGTGGGTTTTGCTTGTAGTCAAGATAGAATTTGTTCCTTCAAATTTATTTTTGGAGTTTAATACTGCTGGGCCCCTCGTAGGGTTGGTAAGATGCATGTACGGCCGTACCCAAGATCTTTCCTGAATATGTTCAGAAGATTTGGTAATCTTGATCAATCACTAACAACGATAAACAGAATGGTTAATTAATGAATGACTTTAATCCATATCCTTATTAACATGGTATTAGAAACAAAAGGATAATAATAATGAGAAATCATTAAAAGGTTTTCCAGGAGCCTTACTTGAGATCGTACTAGAGGCATCGACGTGTTGCAAGACGCTAACCGATGTGATTACACTATTAAAATATGTCCAAGTGGGAGCTGTTAGATTATGGACATTATTTTAGTAGTCGTATATAGGATCGAACTCAAGATCACGGGATTGCACACAATACGTATAAAGAGAAAAAGTAATAATTATTTATAAAATGTTATAATTAATTATTAAACACAAAATAAATAATAGTAATTAGTATTTAATGATTAATGACTAATTATCTATTAAACGAAGATTAGGAAAGTAATACTAGGTAAAATTTGGAAACAAGAGAAGGTTCCGGAATCCCCTAGGGGATACCAAATCCGATCGGCATAGGGGGTTTCCACCTCCTTATGTGCCTTGAGCTCCAAGTTTTGAATAGTATATAAGCAAACCCAAGATGCATGTTTTTTCATAACTTGTACACACACATCTTGGTGTTTTCTCTCCCTTTTCTTTCCTTGGTCGATTTCATCAAAACCAAACCCTAAGGGTTTGATTTTTATGATCTAAAACAAGTCTTGTGTTCATTACTTGCAAATACTTTTTCTTGAATTAGTACGTGTGTACAAGAACGTGAATCAAACACACTATTGTTTGATTCTTGGATTGAATTACAAAAAGGTAATGGGTAATTCTTATAATCCACATAAACCCTAATTAGGGTTCATAAGTTGAAGATTGCATATTGATTCTTGTTCGGGCTAGAATCATAAAGGTACGTTTACTATTTATTATTGATTAATTAATTACATGTTATATGATCTTGTTTTAATTGCTTCCGCTATGCTCACTTTGATGTACTTGGTTTATTTATATGAAGGTCATGATATAATAATTCCAACAGTGTTAAGATAAAGGATTATGTTGAAGGGGTCGTGTTATGATGATGTGGCATCTTATGAGAATGAAGTATGAGAATGAAGTAAATGCTCTTCATGAAGTTGAGTCTATAGAGATACTGAATGTGATGAAAAGGAATCATAAAGGAAATGCACTTGCAAATATGAACCCATTTCCACTTGGACATATCTCATTTTCATCCGTTCTAAAACGTAACGTTTGGGTACTTTCCACTATCACACGGCCTTATTTCAATACTTGCGTTTATTATAACTAGCAGGGTATCCGCGCGTTGCAGCGGCGGGTACTCTAAATTAAAATTTTCCGGTGAATCGTGTAATTGTAGTTTATTATGTTCTTTTTGACAATAAATTTAAGGATATCAAAATTTCGTTTAGCTCGTGTCCGTTCGGGCTCGAGCCCGTTGGCTCGTGTCCGTTCAGGCTCGAGCCCGTTTGGCCCATGCCCGTTCGGGCTTGAGCCCATTTGACCCGTTGCCCGTTCGGACTTGAATATTTGTATAATGTGCTTTATTATTTGTATTAGTGACATTTAATGCAGGAATTGTATTTAAGTTGGTTGTACAATATGTTTGATAATTTGTATTTCTTATGTAAGAGGTGTTTTAATAAGTGCATTAATTGTATTTATTAATCGGTTAATTAATTGTATTTAATGTACATAATGTTTTATTTATTATATTTAATGTTAGTATTAATGGTATGTTAGAATTAAATGAGGGGAAAATTGGTGTGTACTTTAAGCTTATTAACTTGTAAATGTCTAATTATATTTCACCACTTGTACTTTAAGCTTATTAATTTGTAAGGTTTAAAATTAAACATGCTAAAATTAGAAGGCATTCCTCCTTTATAATATAGTAAGATACCGCTATTATACTAGCAATAGAAAATAATTTTTGTGTGTAATAATAATCTACTTATATAATTAATGACTTGATTAGTTTTTTTTTTTTTTTGAAAATTGAATTTCATTGGGGAAATCTAAGTCCAATTTGAAACCCGATGGGGGGAAAACCTTCAACTTAAGTCGCCCGAAGGCACGACACTTAAATTGAAGTAATGACTTGATTAGTTGATTGAAAAAAAGAAGGATGGGAATTTAAAAAGAAAAAAATACATAATACACTTGTCAAATAATTTATATTAGGCATGTATTTAAACTTGTATTTTAGCTCTAAATAACAATACTCTACTAGCAATACGATATCGTATTTTGTTAATAGTGTGATATGTATTTAATTTGTTTACTTTGACCCTTTCAAATTAAAAGAAATTTTGGGTCGAGTTAGTTGTCATTAATAAAGATGTGTTCAGGTCAATACAAATCGCTTTCGTCTTGTATGTGGTGATGGTGAACACCTAAAACGCTACTTCAAGTTGACGTTTGACATTTGCATCATACATTTACTAATTATTTTTTACTTTTAATCTTGTTACAAGAAAATGTGACAATATTGGCAAAGTCTTATATATTCTAAATCAACAAATTAAGCTATGTGTCTATATATTACTAGTACTACGAATTAATGAACTTGCGTCATACTTGAAAATCTCCCGTAAGCAACCACTTATTAGACTAATCACTATACTATGATAATGACAAAAGAAAATGCTCCTGTCATCCTAAATTAAGTGTTCACATTCCAAAATGTTATTTAGAATGTTTTAAAATTAGCGTTTATTTTTTATTTTAATCAACTAAAATTGGGTATAGATGCAATTTGATTAGTGACAAATTTAGTTAGTGAGTTCTTAAAAGGATTGAGATTCTTTTATGTTTAAATATCTCATGTTCGTTTATGTTAGTGATATTGTACGTCAAAGAAGTAAAATAATTGGTCTCTTGTTTCGATTAGTAGTGGTCTCAATCAGTTTCTTGTTTTTAATTGGTTCAACATGACCGGCATTAGAGATTAACTTGATAGGGTCCTTATTTTTCTTAAAACTATGTGTATTTTAAAAGTGAATATTTATTATGATACAAAGAGAATGGAGTAGCATATTTACATGACCATGTTGCTTCTTTGCTGCTTAAGAGGCATAAAATGAATAGTAAGGAGTGAATTAAAGGGGTAGTTACAAAGTTATAAGTAGGTTAGGTTGTTGTAGTGGGTGAGGGGTGTTGTTAGATTGTGAAGATATTTAACATAAAACTTTATATCTAAATTTCTAAATCTTAACTGAGTATATACGCAACGGTCATGTAAAGCAGTCCTAGCATGACTCCTATTGAATCTTGTTATGAAATAAAATATCCACAAATATACTGTAAACATCATACAATGACAATAACTGACCGAACATGTACTTCCAACCAGGCATGTGATCGTACTAAAGAAAAACATTTACATTTCCTAGAAATAACCTAGTCAACAACAGGCACCGCCAGTACATAAGATGTGAGTGTACTACAATCCAACCTATGTATTGCCCAAAACAAGTGGGAAGGCGGGAATTTTCAAAGAATATTTTAGATAATTATTTACGAATAATGTTTGAGTAGGGCTTCTCGTTGTAAGATCGTAGTATATTTTTTGCCGGTACGTGTTGTATTTGTTTGGAACAAATGTTGTGTGAAACTATATTTGTAGTTTTCGTACGACATCTTTTTTGGAATGAATGTTGTGTCGGGCACCAGTGCGTTGCAGTAGGGCTAATTTTGACCATTTTAGTTTTTAAAAAATTTAGGATAATTTTAAAGTTATTTGATAGGTTAAGGGTGCATTTTGAAATTTCTTTTATTTAGAAACTATATATATATAATAAACTTCAACATTTTTTAATAAAACCGTAGGTACGTCAAAAATATATCAATATTGGGCTTGTTCTGTTCGTTATCGAGAGGGCTTTTTGACAGTATTTTTTTTATTCAAGAAACCGATAGGTATCTGTTAGATATTTGGCAAATAAAGTTGCTTATATAAAAAAATCGTAAATATTAAAAAGTTCGGGGTGTATTTTGTAAGTTTCCTTTTTTTTTACTACCCCTCTTGAAAGTACCAATACGTTTACAGGATATAGGGTGCGAAAATTTTTCAAAGCCTGTTAACAACATATTTTGGGCTCAAAGTTAGCCCGTTAGTTAAATTAATATGACGGGCTGGGCTAATGCAGTGGAAAAGGCCTTGATGACGCAAAATTAACGTCATGATCGATGCTCTATTATATAGTGTATAATTCATTATCGTATATAAAACCAAACCAACACAACCACTTTGCCTCATTCCTTCCACTTTACTCAAAAGTTCCACATGTCTCGTTATTTCCTTTTGTTCACATCTCTTCTCCTGGTCCTCATCATATCCGCCTCAGCTCATGGAGGCGGTGATGATGAGGATGAAGAAGCTGGTCCAAAGCCCAACCTGCGATCAAAATCTTTGATCCTGGTCAAGATATGGTGTTTAATACTAGTATTCGTTGGAACGTTCATTGGTGGTGTGTCTCCCTACTTTTTTAAATGGAACGAGGGGTTTTTGGTGTTGGGGACACAGTTCGCGGGTGGTGTGTTTCTTGGAACTGCTTTGATGCATTTCTTAAGTGACGCTAATGAAACGTTTCAAGATTTGACTAGTGTTGAATACCCTTTTGCGTTTATGTTGGCTTGTGGTGGTTATTTGCTTACTATGGCTGCGGATTGTGTCATTTCGTATGTTTACGGGAAGCAAAATGGTTCGGATGTCGAACATCAAGGTAGTTATTTCACTCTGTGCTTATTTAAATTGTTTACCTGTTTTAAAATTAACGAGGTCAATGCGTTTATTTTAAAATGATTGTGTTCTCTAAACTGTTTATCCGCTTAAAAGTAAACATAAACGCACTTAAATAAGCAATCCTAGACACCCTTATAATTGTTTATCTGTTTTAAATGCAATGAGTTCACTAGTTTAGTTTAAGAAGATCAGTCCTAAAAAATAGTCACATAAACGTTTAGAACTGCTTATTGGCTTAAAAAAAAACAGATAAGCACTTATAATAAGCAATCCTAGACACCCTTATAATTGTTTGATGCTTTGATGTTCTTATGTATCAAAAGGTAACAAATTATAATGGTTGATAACAGAGGACAGCAGGAACGGGAACGGAAAAGATGAAAACGCCCCTACAAAGATTGGAATAACATCAGCATCTTCACTCGGGGACAGCATTTTGCTGATAGTTGCATTATGTTTCCATTCGGTCTTTGAAGGAATAGCAATCGGTATCTCAGACACGAAAGCAGACGCTTGGAAAGCGTTATGGACAATATCTCTTCACAAAATATTTGCAGCCATTGCGATGGGAATTGCTCTACTAAGGATGATTCCTGACCGTCCTTTATTATCGTGTGCATCTTACGCCTTTGCTTTTGCAATATCAAGTCCTATAGGGGTTGCAATTGGAATAGTGATCGATCAAACCACACAAGGTCGTGTTGCAGATTGGATATTTGCAATATCGATGGGAATAGCTTGTGGGGTGTTTGTGTATGTGTCGATAAACCATTTGTTACGAGGTCACAAGTCACAAAAGCCATCATCTGTTGATACTCAGTTTCATAAGTTATTAGCTGTAACGTTGGGGCTAGGGGTGATTGCTGTTGTCATGATATGGGATACATGATCTAACTATTGGTTGTATGTTTTTTTATGTTTAAAGTTAGCAGCATAGTCTGCACATATGGATTTTTTGGTTTGTTTTATATTACCTGTTTTAGACATCGAGGTCAAAGATATATTTGTATATTGAACGCATTGAAAGACACATGAATTGTCCATCAAGGGAACAAGAAGCCGGCAACCAAACCATTTGGAATATATTTTTGTTACAAACTGTTGGGATCATACTTTTAGTATTTAGTCAAGTCTCGGTCATTACATTTTGTAATAGGTTGCTTAAGTATTATTTCCTATTATTGATTAAGTTAATGGGCAACATGTAAAAGCCCAAGAGGCCTTAAAAGCCCACGTTAAAAGGATAAGGGAGGAAGGGTGTGTTGCCCTAGCTCCTCCCTTATAAATAGTAAGCTTATGTTACATTTTATTTTGTTGGTTAATTGATTATCTTAGTGAAACTCTTGCACTCTCACCTTTCATATTGTCTCTTAATCAACCACCTCTCATTCTCATCTCATTTCTCTTTATATATTACTTGTGTTTACTAAATGGTGACCTAACAAGTGGTATCATTCGCCTACTAGAAGTTTGAAGTGTATTTCTTTTGGTTACGTGGGGATTTGGTGCTTATTCTTCATCTTTTTGCATTTTTCTTTGTTTCTTTCACTCAAATCTTGAAGCTTGGACAAGTTTCAAGGTTGATATAGTGATTTGAAGCTTAGTTGTTGCATAAAGTTGTGATTTTTAAGGTTTTTTTTTAGGTTTTATAGCTTCTTTGATATTGGAAAACTAGTTTTTGGTAGTTACATCTCATAAAGTTAAGGTTTTCTAAGTATTGGTGAAGTTATTTGATCAAAAGTACCTTATTTTTAAGCATTTTCTCTTCAAAAAGTCATTATTTAAGGTGAACAGTACGTTTTACGCGTAAGGTGGTCGGAAAAGTACTATTTCCAGCTGTCTAAAGTGTTTTTTGGTCGGTTTACGCATAAAATAAGCCAAAACCCTTTTCTTACGCGTAATATTTGCCAAAACCCTGATCCTACGCGTAAAGTGCTCCTTTACGCCTTAAATCCTACGCATAAGTTGAATTCTACGCGTAAGTCAGAGTTACGCGTAACTTGCCAGAGTTTACGCGTAAGCTTCATCAACGATCTTCTTCTTGTGCTACGGTGACTCAGTACTTCCCTAGCTTGGATAAGTTAGTGGAATACTTCGACTACGGATATCTTTCAAGCTTGGATAAGTTTGAAAGATTTGTTTGGTTGTTTCAACCTTACGCATAAGTCTAAACTTACGCATAAGCATAAACTTACGCGTAAAGAGGAAACTTACGCATAAACTAGAAAGTTTACGCATAAACCTACTCTTTACGCATAACTTAAAGTTTACGCGTAAGATTAAGTTACGCGTAAGATTTAAACTTACCCCAAGGATTTTGCTACTTTCACAAAGGAACGTGCATTTCAATCTTCTACAAAGATCCATTTCTACACAAGTGTTCTAAGATGTCTCAACCACCTAATCACTACTTCCCTCACTCTTATCCTCAGCAACAACAACCTCAGCAGTATCAGCAACAACAACCTCAGCAGTATCAGCAACAACAATACCTTCCGCACATAATGAATCAACAACCTCCTAAATACAATCCACAACAACATTACCTGATGATGCAGCAACAGCTCATTCCTCAACAACAACCATATCAAGTGCCACAACAAAACACTCAGTTTTCCTCCAAACAACCTCACTGGTTTGACAGAATGTGTGAAGTTATTACAACTCAACAATCCCGACATGAGGCAGGATCACTTGAAACACCTCCAATGCTAACACCTGGTAACTATGTGCAATGGTCAAGTCGATTCCTACGCTTTCTTGAACTAAAGAAACCTCATGGGCACTTCTTAAAGCAAGTGATACTTGAAGGACCATTTGAGTGGCCAACAAGATTTGAAGCTGGTGATCCTAATGCTGATCCTCCACGTCCTCCTGGTGATAGACCCCTTCCAGAAACTGCACTCACTGAAGAACAGAAACTACATCGTGAAGCTGATCAGTATGCAATGGCTTATATACTTCAAGGTATACCCAATCCGATCTATCGCAGTGTCGATGCTCAGAAAACAGCCAAAGCTATGTGGGAACACGTTCATCTCCTCATGGAAGGCACTCAATTGAATAAAGATGACATGGAATCCAAGCTTTACATGGAATACACTGACATCACAATTGAACCTGGAGAGTCACTTGAATCCTACTATCATCGTTTCACAAATGTTGTCAATGATCTGGAACGTCACAAAATCACTGTACCAAGGATCGCTGTGAACTCCAAATTTGTTGGTAGTCTTGGCCCTGATTGGCATAAATATGTGACATTTGTTCGTCAAACGAAGAATCTTCATGATGCTCCATATGGCTTGTTGTATGACTTTCTGAAACACCATGAACCTGAAGTGGAAAAAGATCGAGCTCTACGAGGAGGATACACACCAACTTCAACACCAAATTCTTTGGCTCTCGTAGCTCAATCTAACTATGCTCAACCACAAATGTCAAATCATGCATATGTTCAAGAGCAGAACTACTTCAGTTATCCACAATCTTCCACCTCGAACCTAATGGTCCCTTATGATTCATCTCCACAAGATTCTTCTACTCAACTTGTTCCGTCAAACAACAATGATGCTGTGTACTACTCCAACTGCAATGATGATGACGATGATGACTTTAATACGTTGAATCAGGGACTTGCTCTTATTGCTCGTGCTTTCAGCAAATTCTCCAACAAAACTAACAATCGTCAACGCTCATCTTCAAACACCAGGAATCAAGCTGTTGTCAATGATGGACGAGTGGAAATTCAGAATCGAAATTATGGCAGATCTGGTTCAGGAAGTTCCTCAGGAAGTTATGGGAATAGTCAGAGGTTTGGTAACAATGGAGGTTTCAGGAACAACTCAGCATCTTCTCAACAAAGGTCTGACTCAGTTGCTACAAGAAACTCCAACTCAGGGAATGCAGTTTGGTGCTACAATTGTAATGAACAAGGTCATATTGCTACAGCATGTCCTAAACCGAGAACTCGGGGTAGTAAGTTTCACAAGCAGGCATTACTCATGGCTCTTCAGGATGAAAAAGATGGACATTTCCCTGAACAGGACAACAACTTCATGGCAAATGTGAACAACGATGATGACATGGAAGATCTGGAAGCCAATGCTGCTGTGATGCTTATGGCCAACATGCAGGAACTTAAGCTCAATGATTCAGGTCCAATGTATGACACTGACGGCTTGTCTCAGGTACATGACCTCAATGAATGCTTTATTAATGAAATAGTCTCACCTTCTGCTTATGAATCAGATATGGCGCAAGTTGTTCCATCTAAATCATCTTCATCATCTCATACAGATGAACAAATAAACACAGTTGTCATATTCGATGATGACACAGTTGTTTCATTTGATGATCCTATTGAGAATGATAAACATGATCATTTCGAACAACATGAACCATCATTTGATCCAGACCCTGATCTCATATTGTTATCTAAACAACTGGATGCTCAACAAGTGCAAATAGCAAAATGCAACGAGAAAAACAAAGTTTTGAAAGAACAAAATGCGTCACTTGCAAGAGATATTGAATGTTATAAAATTCAGCTTTCTAATCAGGAAGACAAGATTAAAAATGCAATAAGTTTTGAAAAAGCTTTTCACGATTCATACAACAAAGAACAAGATCTTCAACGCAAAATGCATGATTTAATCGAGTCAAACGGAAAGTTGATTTCAAAACTCGAAAGTGAAAAGAGTGAATTGAAAATGCAAGTCGAACGTCTTCATACTGAACTTTCAAAAACAGAAACAGAATTCTCAAGTTGTCAAAAAGACTTTTGTGAACATAAAATACGAAAAAGGAAGTATATCGATGACTTACTCGGTGATATTGTTGATCTTGAAAAACAATTGAAAGAATTTCGTAACATTGTTTACAAACACGGGAACTCTATCACAACAATTCAGAAATTTACTTTAAAACCGAGACCAGGTACTGGATTTGCACTTGGCGATTACAATTCAATGTTTCTTCACAATGCATTCAAAGATGTTCCAAAAATTTACAGTATGGACTATTTGCTTGATAATACGATTGTGTGTGCTGTTGTTTTTGATACTGAGGAAGAAGAAGAACTTGAAGAAGAGAGTCGGTCAAAAATGAGTAATGTTGAATATTGCACACCATATGACTATTCAAAAAATCCAGTCAAGTTCGTTACTCAAAAGGATTTACCTGAGAAATCATGGTTTATCGAAGAGTCGTATGTTTCATCTCACAATGAGGCCCCTGTCCAAACTGTAGCACAAGTAAATGGTCCTTTACCATCATCCGGTGAACTTTCACGTTTACCAAAATGTCGTGTCTTAAATTATTTCAAAACCTTTATGGAAGACATCGATATTTTGGAGGAAACAATTGAACGCAATTCTGAAATTAAAATTGAAACTTTTCAATCCGCTTACGAGCGAGAAAAGAGAGATATTTTTCAAAAACAAATGAAACCAATTGTTCAACACCTCCGTCTCTGTGCTACACGTTGGGATCAGGAACTTCAAAAGGAGGTCAAAAATATGATAAACGTTTTTGACACTGCTGAAAATGAGATTTTGGTTCAAAAGTTACAAACTAAAGTTTTCAAAAATGATGCTGATCGACTCTTGGAACAAGTTCTCTGTGCTGATATTTTGTCTGTTATCATGAATGATCTCTATAATTCTGGTACTTCTATGCTTAAGCATGATCATTGTGTTGATAATAACTTGTTGAATGAGGAAATTGAGACACTGAAACATGAGAATGATAATCTGAGGAAAAAGAATGATGATGTGACAAAACAGTTTTCAAAAGAAATTTGTCAACTCAAACAGAGGCTTGAATGGTGTCAATCTCAGAGTCTTAAAAAGGAATTAAAACTTCAAAGTCATACCATTTCAAACTCGTGTCAGCTTTGCAAAAACAATGAGTCTTTCAAAAGTTTGTGTCTCAAATACGAACAAGAAATTGCGGATTTAAAAATTGAAAACGCCGAATTTCTACAAAACCACATCGACAGTAAATATTGCAATGGCATACTTGAGTCAAACATTCAAGATAAGAATCACATCATCATTGAGTTAAAAGAGAAAATCAAGATACTTGAAAAAGGAAAGATGGTTGACACCACGGTGATCGCACTAGGAATGTATAAATTAGACAAAACTGATAAAGGAAAGGTTATTCAAAATTCTAATGTTGATAACTCCACTTCTACAGGACTAGTCTCCCCTAATAGCGTTAGCAGACCCAAGCGACAAAGTAAAAAGAAGAATAGGCTCTGGCTACGTAAGAGAGGATCACTAGAAGCTCAAGGAGTAGAAGATCACCTTAGGAATTTGAATAATACTCATGTTGCATCGGATTTAGATTCTAATCTGGCAAATTCTAATCAAAATCTAAATGTAACGAATGATGTACCTTTAAATGTTTTGAATATTAATGCATCTTGTGTGTTTTGTCGTAAAAGCGTTTCATCTGGTGATCATACTAAATGTATAGCTAATTCTCTACTTAATCATCATAAGAAACGTAGGACACGCATTTCTTTTAGGCCCACTACTGCCTCTAAGTCTATCTTAGGAAAGCCGCCTTCTATGGTTTCTAATGAAGTTGATGTTACCCCCATAGGTGCAGAGAACAAGTCTAGGAATCAGCCAAACACTAGTGAATACACCATTAAGAAAGCTCGAACTAGTTGGAATTGGCAACGTTGGTTACAACACAAACCAGATTTTAAATGGATTCCTAAAATATTGAATACTTGTGCTTCTAACCAACTGGAACCCGCAGTTTCTTTGGGTTCCACCCTTACTTCTGTTCCATCCGTGTCCTCTTCTTGTGATGCAGGTGGTACAGATTGTTCTCTGGATTGTTGATAGCGGATGTACCCGACATATGACAGGCAATCTCAAACTGTTACACAACTTTGTTTCAAAGTTCATTGGTACTGTCAGATTCGGGAATGATCATTACGCTCTTATCATGGGATATGGTGACTTTATCAGTGGGAACATCGAAATAAGCCGTGTTTATTATGTGGAAGGCCTTGGACACAACCTTTTCTCTGTTGGTCAATTCTGTGATGGGGATCTAGAAGTTGCATTTCGTGAGAAAACTTGCTTTGTTCGTGACTTACAAGGAAACGATCTTATGTCTGGCTCCCGTGGCTCCAATCTTTATACAATCTCAATGTCAGATATGATTGCAACATCTCCGATATGTCTTCTCTCCAAAGCAGAATCAACTAAATCTTGGTTATGGCACAAACGTCTTTCACACTTGAATTTCAAAACTATGACTGACCTTGCTCGTTATAAACTTGTTGAGGGATTTCCAAGATTCCGTTTCACCAAAGATCACTTATGTCCTGCCTGTGAACAAGGAAAAAGTACTCGTGCTCATTTTCCTTCAAAACCTGAGCACAGTACAAATCATGTTCTACAACTGCTTCATATGGATTTGTGTGGACCGATGCGGGTTCAAAGTATCAACGGTAAACGCTACATACTAGTAATCGTCGATGATTTCTCCAGATGGACTTGGGTTTATTTTCTACGAAGTAAAGATCAGGCTCCTTCAATGATCATCACCTTTCTCACTAAAATTCAAGTTCAGTTACGTAACATGGTTCGAATAGTCAGAACTGACAATGGAACTGAATTCAAGAATCAGACACTTAGGTCTTATTATGAGAAAGTGGGAATTGAACATCAAACATCTATTCCTAGAAGCCCAGAACAGAATGGAGTTGTTGAAAGACGCAACAGGACGTTAGTGGAAGCTGCTAGAACTATGTTGATTAATGCTCAATTACCTGATTACTTGTGGGCAGAAGCTGTTTCAACCGCATGCTATACTCAAAACCGTTGTATGATCACAAAACGTCATCGCAAAACACCATATCAAATTGTTCACAAAAGGAAACCGAACATCGATTACTTTCATGTTTTTGGAGCACTCTGCTATCCGAAAAATGATCGTGATGATTTAGGTAAACTTAAAGCAAAGGCTGACATCGGAGTATTCATTGGATATTGTGAAAATTCTAAAGGTTTTCGGATTTGGAATCGTCGTACTCGTGAAATTCAAGAAACCATTCATGCTAATTTTGATGAGCTCACACAAATGGCTTCTGAGCAACACAGCTTAGGACCCGAATTTAACCGTCTTAACTCTCCGGCATCTTCGGCTGAACCATTGCCACTCAACCGCAAAGAATTGGAAACCTTGTTTGCTCCACTGTTTGATGACACAATTGAATACCGTCCTACTGAGGTCCCACCAAATTCCGCTGCTCAACCTGACAATATTCATGTACCAGACTCACCTCAACAAACTTCAACAACTGTTGAGAGAGACGGTCCTCCAATTGCTTCACCATCTACAGTAGAACAAACTGTTTCTAACTCCCGCCACTCAGCTGAAGATCCAACACCACTATCAGTTCCACAATCCGCAGAGCATGATCCTGATGCGTTCTTCAATCCGTTTGCACCAGCTACTACAGTTCCTGATATAGCTGAGTCGTCAACACGCAACTTGGATCCTGCCAACATGCGAGATACATATCAACTACACCCTTCAACACACAAATGGACCCGAGACCATCCTCTAGTTCATATTATTGGCCATCCAGATGCACCAGTTATGACAAGACAACGACTTCACACAGATGGAGAAACTTGCATCTACGCACTCACAGTTTGTCATGAAGAACCCAAGAACATTAAAGATGCAATGACTTATGACAACTGGATTGAATCTATGCAAGAGGAATTTCAGCAATTCATACGATTAGAAGTCTGGGAATTAGTTGAAAGACCTGACGGAGTCTTTGTCATTGGGTTAAAATGGATATGGAAGAATAAGCTTGATGCTGAAGGTACTGTCATACGAAACAAATCACGTCTGGTAACGAAAGGATACTCTCAACTGGAAGGTCTAGATTTTGCTGAATCCTTTGCTCCAGTGGCTCGACATGAAGCTGTTCGGATCTTTTTGGCCTATGCTGCACACCGGAACATGGTAGTCTTCCAAATGGATGTCAAAACAGCATTTCTTAATGGAGATCTCCGTGAAGAAGTTTATGTCAGCCAACCTGAAGGCTTCGTTGATCCTGAGCGTCCTAATCACGTCTACCGACTCAAAAAGGCTCTCTACGGACTCAAGCAGGCCCCACGGGCGTGGTATGACAAACTGTCCACTTTCTTACTGGCCAATAAGTTTTCTAAAGGATCGGTGGATCCCACACTGTTTACTAAAACCTACGGGGAGGACTTACTTGTTGTTCAAATATATGTCGATGACATCATTTTTGCCTCAACAAAAAGAAGTTTCTCTAATGATTTTGCAAAATTAATGAAAGATAATTTTGAAATGTCCATGATGGGTGAACTTTCGTTCTTTTTAGGACTACAAGTTCATCAATCACCCCGTGGAATTTTTGTAAATCAATCAAAATATGCTCTTGAAATTTTAAAGAAATATGGAATGATGTCTTGTGATACCTATAATATACCAATGGGCTATACCACAAAACTAGATGCTGATTTACATGGGACTCCAGTTGACCCTACCAAATACCGAAGTATGATTGGGTCCCTCATGTATCTCACAGCTAGTAGACCTGATATAGTATTTGCTGTCTACATGTGCTCCCGCTATCAGTCCAGACCAACTGAAAAACACCTCAGTGAGGTCAAGAGAATCCTTCGATACATAAAGGGAACCATTAACTTGGGGATCTGGTATCCGAAGGATTCTGGCTTTGAACTAATTGCTTTTTCAGATGCTGACCATGCAGGATGTTTAGACACACGCAAAAGTACATCTGGTGGATTACAATTTCTCGGAGACAAACTTGTGTCATGGCAATCTAAGAAGCAGGACTGCACTTCACTGTCATCTACAGAATCTGAATACGTAGCCATGTCCGCTTGTTGTGCTCAAGTCATCTGGATGAGATCACAACTCAAGGATTATGGCTACCTGTTCAACAGGATTCCTATCTACTGTGATTCAAAGAGTGCAATTGCTATCTCCTGCAACACTGTACATCATTGCAAATCCAAACACATCGATCTCCGATATCATTTCATCAAAGAGCATGTGGAAAGGGGTACAGTTGAGCTTTATTTTGTTGGAACTGAGTACCAATTGGCGGACTTACTTACCAAATCCTTGGCACCATCCAGGTTTGCTAGTTTAGTTCACCAAATTGGTATGCGATGTTTGACTCCAGAGGATCTGGAAAAATTTTTAAAACACAAGTGATTGTCAAACATCAAAACTATCTTTGTAAATATTTTTTCTCTAAAACATAAAAAAAAAAAAAAAAAAAAAAAAAAAATGCAAGTATAAAACTCTTTCAACACTATTTTTTTCTAAAAAGTCTTCAATCATTTAAAATTAGTGTTGAGGGGGAGGAAAAGTAACATTTTTTTAATTTCTAAAAATTATTTTACCTATTATACTTGCATTTTACCAAAAACATTTACATTTTAACAAAAAAATAAATAAATTTTTTCTTAGTGTTGATTCAAAAGGTTTTCGGGTTACTCTCCTTGATCAAAACCAGTTAATTTTACCATGATTCCAAGGTCGAGGGGGAGTATGACAAGTTGTTCTTTTCATATCGTGGTGTTGACTAACGAATGTTATATGAATAAGTATGTTAGCATTTAATATGAATATTAGTTAGGGTTAAGGGACTAAAAGTGTCAATACATGAAAAATGAATTCACCACAGTCAAAACCCTCTTTGACCATTCACATTTACGTTTTTCACCAAACACATTTAATACTCTTTCACCAACCAAATCAAACGACCACCATTCTTGAATCTGTAAGTGTTAACTTGTTTTGATTATGATTGCTAACAAGGGTTTTTAATTTTATTCCAATCCAACGGCTCAATTTTTCACAATCGATTAAATTGCTTTTGGAAGTTATGCGTAACATCAAACCCAGATTTAAGTGTTGTTTTGATTAAATTAATAGATGGGAAATGGTCATTAGATGTTAATAAGCATGTTTCTTAACTCCAATCACTCCCAGAAACACTAATCGATCATGTTTGAGATTAGGGTTCATGCGTATGAATTGGGGGTTCTTGTGTTTGATCATTAGGATGGTAATTAGTGATGGGGATAGTGTTTGTGTATGCCTAGGATCATGTGAACATGGGTTAATTGGATTTTAAACATGTTTTGTTCTTGAATCTAAGGTTTAGGGTTCGTATGTCACTAGCAGATCCTATCTTGTGATTTTGTGGATGTTTTGTGTTTATATTTGATACATATGATCCTTATGATGTTAATATCAATTGCCCCATGCTTAATCGTACCCAGAAACACTTTTGACTAATGATGTGATTGAGTGTTCATGCGTGTTTACGCGTTAAGTGTTATTAGGCATGATTACGTGTTAAAATGTATAAAATAAGTGTATTGGATTGATGTTTGATCAGTGGTAATGTTTGTGCACTTTCAGGAAACTCATAACTCAAATTACAAAAGGTGAAATTCTGGAAATGACGATTTTACGCGTTAAATGTTCATCCTACGCGTAAGATTGAATCTTACGCGTAAGATTCGACACGTGGACAAATTGTGTCTTGGATAAGACACAGTTTACGCATAAAATTGTTTTTACGCATAAGTTCTGATCTTACGCATAAGTCTAGAACTTACGCGTAAGTCATTACCTACGCATAAGTTTCAATTTACGCCTAAGGGAAATCCTACGCGTAACTTCAATTTTTACGCATAAGACCTATCTTACGCATAAAATTGATCTTACGCGTAAGTTTCATTTTACGCGTAAAGTTCTAACTTACGCGTAGATTTTGCACTTACGCCTTATTTCTTAACTTACGCTTAAGTCAGGTTACGCGTAAAACAACTACTTACGCGTAAACTTGTCAAAATTCCAAATTTTTTCTAAGTGTTGGAAATTTCCAATGTGTAACTTGTTGTAAATGATAAACTTTGGTTGGAATTGAATTGTTTTATGTTTCTAACAAGTAAAATAACTCAAGTTTGTCACATAACATAAGTTTTAACACACACAAACCCCCACTGATCATCATCAAAACATGATAATCTATGTGAACACATGCTTAATGATTGCTAATACTAACATCATCAACAATTGCCATGTTTGTGTGTTTATGATCAATTCAGATGGCAGAACACAATGACATCCCATACGGACCAGAACCTGAACCCATTCGTGCATGGGAAGACACATTTCCTGAAAACTACTCCAGGAAGATTGGAAAGAACAACCTAAGAGTCAACTTCAACAAACTGACATGCAATGAGTCTTCTTGCCTTGTTGCTGTTGATGCTCTCATCTATCACCCGTGCAAAGTTCTTCTCACCAAATCTGCTGCAGTGGCATGCTTCTACATACATCAGTTTTGGCACACAATCCACCTGGACCTCCTGGAAGAATCCTTTACTTGTATGCTTCACATGAGACAAGTCACGGTCGACAAGGATCTTCTCCGTAGTGCTCTTGGACTTCCCGAACTTGAACCGAATGAAGAGTATGACCAAGTTCCCACTGAAGAAGAATTGATAGAATGGCTGAGAGATATTGGGTATGATGAGTCTGAAGGGGTCATTACTAGTCACTCTAGGGTCAATATCAGATTTCTTCCACAGCCTTGGAGAACTCTCTACATCATAATTGCCAAGTCACTATCTGGCAGAGACACAGGCCATGAACATCCTAAGCTCCAACATCTCAGGCTGTTCTGGGCTATTGCTAATGTCAAGAAGGTTGATTATGCCAGCATTATCTGGGAAGATATTGTGTGGCACATACACCGCAAGACAACCAATATTCCTTTCGTCCGTTTCACCAAACTTCTTATTGCAAGCTTCCTCCATGAATATGATGACATTCCTCAAAGATTGAATGATGAGTTTCAGCACACATACAAGAATGAGGACACACTGAAGGTCATCAAGAGAATGGATACAAGTACAAGGAAACAGGGAAAGAAACTTCCAGATAGCCTCTTAACTGACAAAGTCAAGGCTGGCAATAACTACAAGTACTACCAACAAGCCATTGAAGCAGAGAAAGTTGGGTTCTTGGACGAAGCTGCTCTACCTTCATACATGCAGAAGAAAGGTAAGAAAGTTAGCAAATCGGGCAGCTCAGAAAGTTCTACTAAGTCCAAACCAAAGAAAAAGCCATCATCTAAGGTCAGAATTCCTGCAAAGAAACCTACTGCTGAACCTGGCTGGTTTCCCTCACCTCCACCTTCTCCAAAACCTGCTGACTCTGAACAAACCGAATCCGACGAAGGTCCTATTTACAGTGAAGCCTATGCCAATATCACCAAGAAAGTCAATCTTGATGAAATTGACGATAAGGATTTGACGTTCGAAGATTGGGATAATATTATTGACGAATCTGCTGATTATGCTGAATCCCCCGCACACCTCTATCAACGTCCATTCACCAAAGCTCAAACAATTTTGGAAGAAGAAAGGATTAGAAGAAAAAAGATGAAGGAACCAGTTACAGCTGTACAAGAGCCTGAAGGCCTTTCAGTCGAAGAAGAAAATGTACGGGCTCTCAACCTCGGTCTCCTTCACAGCCGAACTGACACATTCAATGCTGATCAACCTCCACCTCCAGTGTTCTCCCAGACCACCGAAGCTGGCGGGTCTAGCAGCATTCCTGAGCCTACCACAGGAATCTCCTCAGACTTAGTTGTTTATGATAATCCCTCAGTGTCTCCCACCGACATTGAAATGACTATGGAAGAGGAAGAAGAGGAAGATCCTATGGATACCGATGCTCCAAGACTTATGTCTATGGAAGAAATGGAGCGTCGAGAAAGAGCTCAGGAAGAGGAACTGAAAAGAAAACAAGAAGCTGAAGAGGCCAGACTTGAAGAGATTGCTCAAGCTAAACTGGAAGAAACGATCAGAATGGAAGAGAGCAGGAAAGCAGAGGAGGCAGCCAAACTGGCTGAAGAAAAGTCTAAGAAGGAAGAAGAAGCCAGGCTGGCTGAAGAACAAAGGCTTAAAGCCGAAGCTGATAGGCTGGCTGAAGAAAAACTTAAGAAAGAAGAAGAAGCCAGGGTTGCTGAAGAACTAAGACAGAAAGCTGAAGCTGAAAAACTGGCAGAAGAACTTAGGGTGAAAGAAGCAGCAGCCAAAGATAAGAAAGTTGTACAACCCGAACTACAGAAAGGAGATGTCAAAGACACAACCACCATTATTGAATCATCACAGTCATCACCTCCTGCATCTAAATCAACACATGGCAAATCAATCAAGAAACCGAGCTCCAAAGCCTCTGCTGCATCCAAACTACTCAAGTCTGCTTTCAAAAGAGTGCATGATAAGAAGAGAAGCAAACTAGAAGATCAGGTTGCTAAACTTGCAACCCAGGTTGCTGAACTATCTAAGCTGAACACGAACGTCAACGAGCTACAAGATAAGGTTGACATTTTCCTAGCTAAAGACGTAACAGAGAACTTGGAAGCCGCATTAGCAGCTCAAGCACAAGAATACATGGCACAACACTTAGTGGCTGAGCTGAAAGTACTGCTGGCACCAATGAGAGACGAACTCACCAAGTTCGCTGAGCAAGCAGTTAAGAAAGTTATCCGATCAACAACCTTCACCCTTCGTGCCGACAAGTCTACTGCTCCTCTACCGGGACTATCTCTGGATGATTTGGAAATTCAACTTTTGGACAAGCTGGCAAGCAAAACTACCTTATCTCCTGAAGAAGCCAAAGTCCTGGAAGCACTGAATAACAAACTGACTAAAGAGACCTGCAGCACAGAGGCCGATAAGCTGAAACGACAAAGAGATGATGAAGACAGGGATCCTAATTCTCAGGCAAAGAAACAGAAACAAGCCGAAGGATCCTCATCTCAGCACAAAACACCGGTAATTCCTCCTACCACAACAACTTCCTCACAACAACCGAAGGCATCCGGTTCTGCTCCCAAGGCACATGATCACTTTGAATACACCGGTGGTGACGACATTCCTATGCCCGATGAAGTTCCAGAACCATCTCCTAAGCAGAAGAAGAAAGATAAGAAAGGAAAGCATCAGCAACCTCAACCGGATACCTCAACTAAAGGCACCAAACCAAAGAAACCCAAAACCGTCCTTAGCTGGCTAGACCAAGACAATAGTGCCGAATACTCCTGGTTTGAGAAGATGATAAATTCGCAACCACCACTGGAAGACAATCATGAACCTCAAGATGGTCGTACAGTGGAATATGCTCAAATGATTCAGCAAAAGTTTAAGATGAAAAAGATGAATAAGAAAGAGCTGCGAAGAATCAAAAATGATGCTTTCAATCTTCTGAAAGATCGGTCTGCTAACTCAATCGAGCTTGAATACCATCTGGAAAATATTGCTCGAGCTATGTCAAGCAATATTGACTGGATCAACCCTGAGTCATATGTCGATCCGGTCACAAAGAAAACCGCACCTTACATTACTGATTGGTCCAAACCACTACCGATGATTGGGAAGCCTAAGGAACCAAAGATCCCATACAAGTTCTTCTACAACACAGACTTGGAATTCCTGACACTTGGCAGCAAGATCGAGAAGAAGTATGTCACCTCACTCGCCTTTCTCCCTGCAGCTCGATATCTCAACAATGCCATCGAAGAAGAAGCTTCAGCATTATTCGTCGACAAAATTGTTGAATATGATCGAGATGCACTTTATGGTATTCATCATTGGCCAACCAACCGGGCACAGTACTATCGAAGCAGCAGACTTAATCAGACGATGGGTGATGTAGAAAGTGATCTGAAGATAGTCTCCATTCAATTCATCTCGACTGTCACGTTCTTTGGGTACCCCTTCCTCAGCAAAATCACACTGAAAAGGCTTGATGAAAAGGAGTACGATATTTCCGAGTCTGACTTTCCACGACTACGTCTCAACGACATTGAAGACATGTACCTGCTAAAAGTTCAAGGAAAACTCTGTGGCTTGCCCAAAGACATACAGCTTGCCTTTATCCAAGCTCTTCTCATCTACATCAGGCAGATTGTCATAAGAGAAAGAGTTGAAGATCTTCAGTTAGGAGTGGAAAGTTACCAGAAGAAGCTCAATCTCACTAAACCAAACCTGTTTGACATCCCCGACCTTCAACGTCTACCTCAATACTCCTTGATCAGACGACCATTTGGGTTCACCTACCGAAGTATTAACGGTCGCAACTGCTTTATGGGATATGAAGAAATTCATAAGTTCTGTGATGAAACTCTCAAGTTCGTCAGAGATGGAATCAAAGGCAGAATCAATGATATTGAACTGGGTAAATCCAAAAGGTGGAACACAAATGACGCCCGGGATGCTCGCAGATTCATCTTCAGGATTGAAAACAGATTGAGGCGCAGGGATCAGTTTCGGAGGTTGGAGAGTTATGTTGGAGGCGGATCCAAATTTCCGGTGCTGACATTTCAGAGGCCTGATTGGTAAATCATTGTAAGCATTTGATTTGATTTGTCAATAATTTACTTCATAATGGTTTGTGCACGCTTATCAGTGTACAACCCGTACTTGTAAAGAAAGGACCCTGAGGTACGCATCAGTGCCTCAATCCTAATATAAGGAGCGAAGGCTTCTTACTTTTGAGTAGAATTAATCAAACATTTATGATTTTTTCATAATTCTGCTCAAAAGGACAAGTATTTCACCTCAATAAGACCTAATCACTTGTTGAGGGGGAGCACTTGTCAAAACAAAATACTTTGCTCAAAATCAAAAAGTTCTTGGAGAATCTCCCCGTAAGACTCAAAAGGCATATTTTAATCTAAAAGATTATCAAAAACATCATCTTATATGCTATTTTTGAGGGGGAGAAAATGAAAAAGTGATTAAAATATACGAAGTCAATGCTTAAAAGTTGTATCATGTGCGAGCTAGACTCAGTTTTAACCCAGGAATTGACGAGGCAATAAATGTTAGTAATATCGAAAAGACTTATCCTCGACGGGTAATAACATCAAGTTAGATATTAGAGCTAGTTGTCACCTAAAAGCTGACAATGTATCTCTTTATCTAACCACGTAAGCGTGTCTCGAAAAGGATTAGTCTTAGTAGAAATGTACCGTCTCGAGAAACTTTCTGTGGACTTGACCAGGCCGGGTAATAACTTCAAGCTAGTTTAACTAGTGATGTAAGCGTGTCTCGAATCGGTCCTGTTCACAGAAAGTGAATCAATTCAAAAGTGATTGCTCCTCCCGCATGTGCAAATTTATTAAATACTTATGAGCACATGTGAAGGGGGAGCCCTTCAAAAGTGTACGCAAAACTCTCAAAGTGTTAACCAAAATATTTGATTATCACCAACACTTTGAGAGATTTTTCTATCTAAGGTTTCTTGGCTACTGTCGGAGTTATAAGGTGATTAAGATAGGAATATCCGTCCTATGATCCGCCAGAGCCGGAGGGATCTACCCAAGGACATCCCCCATAGTTAGAATTAGAAGTCCTTAGGTATGATACGAAAAAGGAGAAATGAATGAAAGGGAAAGAAGGAGTTGAAGAATTAAAAAGAAAAGTAAAGTAAAGGGTGAAAAGAAATAGCCCTCCTTATGTTCAACCTTAGGGCAGACACCGGGTTCAATACGTATGCTACTGGCTGTTGCAAAAGACAACACCGGTATTGAAGATTAAGTCGTCATGGACCCAGTGACGCAATGCACTAAACCTTCTTAACCACTCAAGTTCTCTTAAAAGGACTTGTTTCATTCTTACGGGGATCCCGCGTAATCTATCGACCTATCTCTTAGAGACGGTTGATATTGAAGCAGGAGACACCTCCCCAGTCTCCGCATAGGAAACCTAGGTGTGCACTTATAGAGTCTAGAGCCTTGAGATACATCAAAGATCTCTTAGGAACACTTAGTATTTCTACACCTGGTGTTCTACATCAATGGGCATCAGTTGTAAACTATCGAGTCCTTCGCAGATCTTAGCAATCTGCCGAGAACGTTTATGAGAGGATTACATAAGTATTTCTCAATGATTAAACGGAAATCCTGCCAGGGTCAACATCAAACAGCCCTGACAGCAGGTCACTTCGGTAACCCCACAAGGGTTACGCTTAGTGTTTGCGGTGGTTCCATTACGGTCTACAGTCGTGGAGTGATCCCCAGCGACTCACCCAGTCATTGAGCTACTCAGTAGGTCTCGTAAGCTCCTTCGGGAGTATCTGATATGGGAACGGCCTGGATAAGGATTAGAAGGAGTCTTCACAATATGCTGTTGATGAGCTCTAATTCCTTATCCGTAAGTACCGGTTGTTTTATTGCTAACTGTTTACTCACAGGTACTTCACTTCCATGATGGTAAATTCCAACATGCTCATACATACATCTTGAAGTCTAAGAAAGCTCCCCCAAAGATCTCAGCAACACAAAGTTCAAAGAAAGATTCTACGGCAATTAGAAGAATCTACAAAGTATAAAGACAAAGATCTCAATGCATGAAAAAGGAACTTCTTGCAAGTGAAAGTCTAAAGATGTATGAGTATGTTGGAATGGCGGACAACCACCACAGACGCAGGAGTGTCGAACGGCAGACAACTTCATAACTGAATCACTCCATCATCACCAAAGAACAAAGACAAAGAGCAAAGTATATTCTTTATCATTCAACCAATTTTGAAGACGTCTAGAGTTTTACATGTCACAAGTCAACGACAAAGATGAAGACGTCAAGCAACCGTGATGACCGACCCTTAGGGGGAGATTGTTGGGATCATACTTTTAGTATTTAGTCAAGTCTCGGTCATTACATTTTGTAATAGGTTGCTTAAGTATTATTTCCTATTATTGATTAAGTTAATGGGCAACATGTAAAAGCCCAAGAGGCCTTAAAAGCCCACGTTAAAAGGATAAGGGAGGAAGGGTGTGTTGCCCTAGCTCCTCCCTTATAAATAGTAAGCTTATGTTACATTTTATTTTGTTGGTTAATTGATTATCTTAATGAAACTCTTGCACTCTCACCTTTCATATTGTCTCTTAATCAACCACCTCTCATTCTCATCTCATTTCTCTTTATATATTACTTGTGTTTACTAAATGGTGACCTAACACAAACATATGTATTTAATTGCAAGAGATATTCTATAGTATCAGTAAATAAATGGAAAAACAATGATTTCATATGTAGAGTTAAGATATGTGTGTGCCTTTATGTACCTTGTAAGCAAAGTGTAGAGAGGCATGGCAGATGAGAAGTTTTTCTTTTTCATTACCAACTCAAAGTGTCTTGTGGTATAGCGGGGCCGTTTTATTGATTTGGGTGGCCCAGTGCGAAATAACGAATGAGACTCCCTTAAATCACGAAAAACTTAATTATTCTAAAAAATCAATTTTTTTTTGATATCACTCAAATTGTTCCAAGTATCTTACTGTTGGGTGTACAAACCCATTCCCACATCGGTAGAACTATAATCTTAAAGTTAACATATAAGCTTGGTGGGCTACTCTTTCTATCACCAATTGGTTTTAGAATGGAATCTCAGTTGGGCTTATATGTTGGGCTTGATGAGATGCTGGGCAGGTTAGGCCTAGTGATGATGTGGATGGTGTTCCCTTGATTAGACCTCGGCTCGACGGTATTAGTGGATCCCGGTAAACCTTATACCGAAAGGAAGCCAGTAAAAGGCGGTGTGTTCCGATGGTAAAGGTCGGCGGTATGAAAAAGGTGGGATCGTTGCTATAGTCGAAGGGGAGGCCCATGGTAGAACTATAATCTCAAAGTTAACATATAAGCTTGGTGGGCTACTCTTTCTATCACCAATTGGTTTTAGAATGGAATCTCGGTTGGGCTTATATGTTGGACTTGATGAGATGTTGGGCCGTAGGAATCTCCACACTTACATTAACAAAAGTCAAATTCTATGTGGCCCAAAGTTTGTCTTCTATTTTTTGTATGTGACCTGGAACAACTTTGATAATATTTAACGAAGACAGTAAAAATTCAAAACATTATATACTTAGATATGTTTAAATATTAATTGATGTATATTAAATTGGAAACCCCTCACAAATGGTGGTCATGTGCGGTTGCACCACTTGGACATGCTAATCGCCGTTAGTGTGTTAGCTATTCAGGCTAGGCTCCAAGAAAACAAAAGTAGTTAGTGGTACTTTGAAATAGTTGAGAGAATTTAGGGCCCGTTTGGTTTTTAGGTGAGATTGGAATTGGATTTTGATTTAAGAAATGTTTGAAAGAAAATAAGGAGAGAGAAAATTATTTATTATATTTTTAAAATACATTTATTTTATTAAAAAATTATAATAAAACATATTATTTAATTATAAAAAGTATTTAAATAGAATATGACTTTAGAAACATGTGATAGATACTTATTTTGAAATAAAAAATAGCAATTCCTCTGACATATTTTTTAGAAACCCAACGATTAGGTGAGAATTCATTTTTTGATATCATAGTATTACTTGAATCCAAATTAAATATACCAAACATTGGATTCAACAAATGAATGAATCCAAACCAGGTGACACCCACTGTAACACCCCCAAAATACCGCAGCGGAAGACTGTGTCACAGGGGTGCTACTTCATAATACAAAGTACAAGTTATAGAAAACGAACTCTAAATGAGACGTTTTGAAAAGTTACCATTCGATTAATGAATTCAAATTTACCAACATGAGATTTCAAAGTATGATACATAAATGTATACAAAATGTTTGAATGGTAAATGATAAAAGCGTAAGTCTTCAGAATATGCAGCTTGACTCTAAGTTCCACGCACTAGCTATCGCCTTATAGACCTGAGATAACATGCTAAAGTGTCAACACAATGGTTGGTGAGTTCATAGAGTTTGTCTTAAAACAGTTGAAAAAGCCTTAAAGAATGATCACACAGCAAAGGCATCGTGAATCTACTCAGTTACAAGTCCCGCCATAAGAGACTTGTAACCTGTGTGTTCACAACCCACTGCTAACATATATAGTATGAATAAGACATGTATAAGTTCATCAAGACAATTTAAGCAATTAGAAGTGAGTCTCTACTTCATCTCCGAAGACCTCACTTTTATGATGTATCCAACATTCGCAAATGTTAGGATGTATCAAAGACAACTGGGAGTCAATTCCCAAAGACAACTGGGAGCCACTTCCCAAAGACAACTGGGAGTCAATTCCCAAAGACAACTACTAGTCAATAAATAGAATAACGCAATTAAGTATAACGCAGTCATGTATGTAAGCAATCAAGTATAACACAGTCAAGTATAGACGTTTTGAGTATTTGTACAAGTAAACAAGTAGTTGAGCATGTATCCCCCCCAATAGTTAAAACAAGTACGAAAAGAGTAGGGGCTATGACTCACCTTAAGTCTATGTAGTGAGTAATGAAAGTGGTAGTCGAATCGCGAAAGTCTCTAAGAACAGCCTATAATAGAACGTTGCGACTTAGGTTTGGAGTAACATCTAAGAATACGACGAATTGCCTATATATGTCTTGCATAATGTTCATGATGTAGTACTTAGTATATAATGTAAGTCGTTGAATATAAGTGGTCTATGAAACATGTATAGGTTGTACATCTCTTACTACCGTTCGGGCCGACATAATTCAGAAGTCATGGAGTAAACGTTCGAGGAGCCAGGACACTTTAACTCGTAAATCCACAACTCGTCTCGACGGCTTACTCAATGAACTCCTCACATGAGGCTCCCTACTATTGTAGTATTTGATAACATATATATAAGCTTTTTGATTTTTAATAGTTATATGGTCTTTAGCCGTGGCTTTGCCGTGACCTTGGTCATTGTTACCATAGTCTTAAGACTCAACCTTGGCTTTAGCCATGGTTGTGGTCTTGGCTTTAGGTCATTAGACCTCTTGGTCTTAGTAAAACATAACTATTATATAGTGACTTTGGTCTAAAAATGGGCTGTTAAGAATTTGAAGAAATTTATCACTCAGAAAGCGTTTTCAGGGCTCGAGCTTCTTTGTACCTGAACGAAAACGTCGTTCCGGACAACTTTCGTGTTTTAACTTTTTGATGAATCGGACCAGAAGTGGGACTTTCAAAATCATAATTTGATCAGAATGCAATTTAGGCAGTTTTGCCGTTTTGGTTTCGCTAACTTCAAACGGTCATAACTTTTGACTCGTATACTCTTTTTGGGTGATTCAAATTGATATGTTTTCCTTGTTAAGTCCTCTTTAACAGTAAGTAAGTGTCAAATATCAAAGTTATACTATTGTGGTCGTGGTTTTCCATAAAAATCACTAGTTTGCTTGTTTGCTTGTCATAAGTTAACATATGTATACCAATACTCGTTTTATCCATTTTTAAACATCATGAACACAATACAAAGACCATATATAGCATGAAAGAAACATAATAAGCATGAAATGATATTGAGCAAGAAAGTGTATAAGGGTTTGCTTACAACTTTTGGCTTTCTAAAGAAAGGAAGTCAAGTATAGAACTAGGACACTAAACCTAAGCTTGTAAACCCTTCACCATAACTCTTGTAACCATTGATAGACTTGATCTAACCCTTGTGAAAACCATTTAACTTCAGCCCTAGTAACCTTGTGTAGCACCTAATTCAACCATGGAATCACTAAACAAACTTAAGAACTAGGTAGAGAATACTAAGACCTTGAACTTTGTAGTGTAACTTGTATATTGAAGATCAAAGGATCATGGTGCTAGGTATGGAGGTTGTGGCATTTTTATTGATGAAGAATGAAAGGAATGAGCTCTCTATTTATAGCAAGAATGAGGAGGTTAGGAAGGTGGCTAGGAAAGTGCTAAAACTTGGAGACAAAGTTGTAATTAAATATGATCCAATGGCTAAAGTCATGAGATGATGCCACAAGTGTGAATGCCCCCCCCCCTAGTGGCGGTTTGAAGAACTTGGAGAACAAGGTGTGGACTTTTGATGGTATTATCCTAAGTATGTAGCTAGTTTTGACTCCGTAAATCGCTAACCGTAAGTTGTTAAGTCACGAAACGTAAAACCGGGTATCCTAAAAATATGAAACTTGTAAGTATTGTTAAACATGTCAATATAGTCTATAATAAAATATAAAATGAGTGGTAGGTTCTATCGGGTGCTAAAACCCTGCTAAAAACTGGAAACACGGGTCTAAAACGCGTAATTCGCGTAAAACGCTGAACTGAAAAACGTAAAATTCCGAAACTTTTGGAATTGTCCTAAAATGAGAGAAAATCATATTTCTATTGTTTATAATGTTTTATGGACATATCGGGATGCTGGAAGGACGTTTAAACCTAAAAGTAAATCTCAGATACGGCTTTGTGATTTTTGCAGAAATGATCCGACGAGCGTCAAACTCTCGGATTATCGTTAAAATAGTTTAACTTACGAGAATATGAAATAAAAATTTCTGAGATGAATAGTGAAAAGTGAATAGTAAAAAGTGAATAGTAAAAAGTGAATAGTGAAATTTTTCGGGAATAAAAGTTAACCTGAAATTGCGAATTGTTACAGTCTGTACCCCTTAAGAAGAACTTCGTCCCGAAGTTCAGTTGATGTCAACTACTTACGATGTGTCTAAGAGAATTCGGGATCTAATATAGTGGTGTTCACTCTGATTCGTCTAAGATTCTGGTTAAGGAGTTGTATCGGCTACAATTAAGCCCACTTATTTATAACACATTACTTACATAAAGAAGCGTCCAAATTTATGTAAGTAAGGTCTCATAAACTTATGGTTCGGTGATTTACAATTTCTTTATTTAACTGAAGAGGCGTCCCAATCCATTTAAATAAGGAGATTCTAAATCATCCTACTTAAGAATTTCCGACACAAAATCCGCCTTCTGAGGCCGATGGTAAGATAATCAAGTCATCAAATCACTAAAGCTAAGCAATAATATTATTTAACTTAAATCTTGTGTCTCATCAAACAAGAACTGTCACAAGATCAAGTTAAATAATTAGTTATTACTGAGCTCCATGTTTTTAATGACTCGGCTAATCTCTGGGGCTCCTTATAATACTAAAGTCACATCATCTAACAGCGTGGAACTAAGCAAATCTCTAACCAAAAAGCATATGTGTATGTATTGTGTGTAAGGCAAATAAAGAGGAAGGTCCCAACGTATATAGCAGTTATAGTCTAGGCACTAAATGCAACCTAGTTCTCTATAACCAAGGCTCTGGTACCAATCTGTAACACCCCCAAAATACCGCAGCGGAAGACTGTGTCACAGGGGTGCTACTTCATAATACAAAGTACAAGTTATAGAAAACGAACTCTAAATGAGACGTTTTGAAAAGTTACCATTCGATTAATGAATTCAAAGTTACCAACATGAGATTTCAAAGTATGATACATAAATGTATACAAAATGTTTGAATGGTAAATGATAAAAGCGTAAGTCTTCAAAATATGCAGCTTGACTCTAAGTTCCACGCACTAGCTATCGCCTTATAGACCTGAGATAACATGCTAAAGTGTCAACACAATGGTTGGTGAGTTCATAGAGTTTGTCTTAAAACAGTTGAAAAAGCCTTAAAGAATGATCACACAGCAAAGGCATCGTGAATCCACTCAGTTACAAGTCCCGCCATAAGAGACTTGTAACCTGTGTGTTCACAACCCACTGCTAACATATATAGTATGAATAAGACATGTATAAGTTCATCAAGACAATTTAAGCAATTAGAAGTGAGTCTCTACTTCATCTCCGAAGACCTCACTTTTATGATGTATCCAACATTCGCAAATGTTAGGATGTATCAAAGACAACTGGGAGTCAATTCCCAAAGACAACTAGGAGCCACTTCCCAAAGACAACTGGGAGTCAATTCCCAAAGACAACTACTAGTCAATAAATAGAATAACGTAATTAAGTATAACGCAGTCATGTATGTAAGCAATCAAGTATAACACAGTCAAGTATAGACGTTTTGAGTATTTGTACAAGTAAACAAGTAGTTGAGCATGTATCCCCCCCAATAGTTAAAACAAGTACGAAAAGAGTAGGGGCTATGACTCACCTTAAGTCTATGTAGTGAGTAATGAAAGTGGTAGTCGAATCGCGAAAGTCTCTAAGAACAGCCTATAATAGAACGTTGCGACTTAGGTTTGGAGTAACATCTAAGAATACGACGAATTGCCTATATATGTCTTGCATAATGTTCATGATGTAGTACTTAGTATATAATGTAAGTCGTTGAATATAAGTGGTCTATGAAACATGTATAGGTTGTACATCTCTTACTACCGTTCGGGCCGACATAATTCATAAGTCATGGAGTAAACGTTCGAGGAGCCAGGACACTTTAACTCGTAAATCCACAACTCGTCTCGACGGCTTACTCAATGAACTCCTCACATGAGGCTCCCTACTATTGTAGTATTTGATAACATATATATAAGCTTTTTGATTTTTAATAGTTATATGGTCTTTAGCCGTGGCTTTGCCGTGACCTTGGTCATTGTTACCATAGTCTTAAGACTCAACCTTGGCTTTAGCCATGGTTGTGGTCTTGGCTTTAGGTCATTAGACCTCTTGGTCTTAGTAAAACATAACTATTATATAGTGACTTTGGTCTAAAAATGGGCTGTTAAGAATTTGAAGAAATTTATCACTCAGAAAGCGTTTTCAGGGCTCGAGCTTCTTTGTACCTGAACGAAAACGTCGTTCCGGACAACTTTCGTGTTTTAACTTTTTGATGAATCGGACCAGAAGTGGGACTTTCAAAATCATAATTTGATCAGAATGCAATTTAGGCAGTTTTGCCGTTTTGGTTTCGCTAACTTCAAACGGTCATAACTTTTGACTCGTATACTCGTTTTGGGTGATTCAAATTGATATGTTTTCCTTGTTAAGTCCTCTTTAACAGTAAGTAAGTGTCAAATATCAAAGTTATACTATTGTGGTCGTGGTTTTCCATAAAAATCACTAGTTTGCTTGTTTGCTTGTCATAAGTTAACATATGTATACCAATACTCGTTTTATCCATTTTTAAACATCATGAACACAATACAAAGACCATATATAGCATGAAAGAAACATAATAAGCATGAAATGATATTGAGCAAGAAAGTGTATAAGGGTTTGCTTACAACTTTTGGCTTTCTAAAGAAAGGAAGTCAAGTATAGAACTAGGACACTAAACCTAAGCTTGTAAACCCTTCACCATAACTCTTGTAACCATTGATAGACTTGATCTAACCCTTGTGAAAACCATTTAACTTCAGCCCTAGTAACCTTGTGTAGCACCTAATTCAACCATGGAATCACTAAACAAACTTAAGAACTAGGTAGAGAATACTAAGACCTTGAACTTTGTAGTGTAACTTGTATATTGAAGATCAAAGGATCATGGTGCTAGGTATGGAGGTTGTGGCGTTTTTATTGATGAAGAATGAAAGGAATGAGCTCTCTATTTATAGCAAGAATGAGGAGGTTAGGAAGGTGGCTAGGAAAGTGCTAAAACTTGGAGACAAAGTTGTAATTAAATATGATCCAATGGCTAAAGTCATGAGATGATGCCACAAGTGTGAATGCCCCCCCCCCCCTAGTGGCGGTTTGAAGAACTTGGAGAACAAGGTGTGGACTTTTGATGGTATTATCCTAAGTATGTAGCTAGTTTTGACTCCGTAAATCGCTAACCGTAAGTTGTTAAGTCACGAAACGTAAAACCGGGTATCCTAAAAATATGAAACTTGTAAGTATTGTTAAACATGTCAATATAGTCTATAATAAAATATAAAATGAGTGGTAGGTTCTATCGGGTGCTAAAACCCTGCTAAAAACTGGAAACACGGGTCTAAAACGCGTAATTCGCGTAAAACGCTGAACTAAAAAACGTAAAATTCCGAAACTTTTGGAATTGTCCTAAAATGAGAGAAAATCATATTTCTATTGTTTATAATGTTTTATGGACATATCGGGATGCTGGAAGGACGTTTAAACCTAAAAGTAAATCTCAGACACGGCTTTGTGATTTTTGCAGAAATGATCCGACGAGCGTCAAACTCTCGGATTATCGTTAAAATAGTTTAACTTACGAGAATATGAAATAAAAATTTCTGAGATGAATAGTGAAAAGTGAATAGTAAAAAGTGAATAGTAAAAAGTGAATAGTGAAATTTTTCGGGAATAAAAGTTAACCTGAAATTGCGAATTGTTACACCCACTAACCAAACATGTACTTAAATTCTGAAAGGGTAATGGGTACACCTATATTTTCCAACTTCTCTTTTATCCAAGATGATTTTATGCTCCGTATTTTTTTGCGTTTGACTACTTTTGATTTGTCAAATTTTATATTGTTTGTTCCGTGCATTCTATTTTGCAGCTTTAAAATGAAAGCAAAATTAAAAATAATAATAATAATAATAATAATAATAATAATAATAATAATAATAATAATAATAATAATAATAATAATAATAATAATAATAATAATAATAATAATAATAATAATAAATAAAAAAATAATAAAAAATTGGGAGGGTATTACAATAACTTTAAGACCGGGTATCAATAACCTATACCATTCTAGAAATGTAGAGTTATTATTCAAAGTGCAGGTAATTAATGTAGGACATTTCTCAATATATTAGACATCCTTAAGGGTTATCTTTATAAGGTGTCAATCGAATTAGGGCTGGGTTGCTAGGTCGATAGCCGCAACCAAACAAGATTCGTTTATTAATCATCTCAAAAAGACTCGATCTAAATCTGAATTTGCATGAACATATAATATGTTTGTGACGCATTTAACATGTTTAAATAAAGGCCATACAAGTTATCAACCAATTTAATTCAAAAATAATATAACGATTTAATAAATGGAAAACCAACAAGTTTAAATAAAAAAAAATGGGTTTAAGTCACAAAATAGTAACAAATTTTTTTCAAAGTTCTATTTTGGTACGTGAACAATAAAAAATATTATCAAATGCAACCAATTTTCATAAAGTATTACAATATCCATATTCTGATATTCTGATGTACTGCTTTTTAACTTGTCAACATATCAAATACAAATCCATAAAACTTAAAAGAGTAAATTGCAAAAATAGTCACTAAAGTATCACGAAATTGCAAAAATAGGACCGAGTCATAAAGGCGTGGAAATTTGCCATTAACGTTTCGTAAAAGTGCAAAATAGTCACCGAGAGCGTTTTTCCTTTAGTTTGCTCGTTAAGTTCCACGTCGTTGAGGGTAGTATTGTCATTTCATGGTTCATTTTCTCTCCCGCCAATTATAATTGAAGGACTATATTTGCAAAGAACGTAAACTCTTGAGTTAAAGCTACTAGATTAATAGAGTGCCTTTTCAGAGTACATTAAATCCCCAAAACCAACCCAGTTACATATCCGTTGTGAAGATAATCAACCGTCAAACCCTAACCTTTAAAAACGAAAAAAAAAATCCTAAATCGGAACTAAGGACCCAAGTTATGGCGAATAATGATAAGGGAAAGTCTTTGTTGATTAAGGGGGAGGAATCATCTGAAAAGTCGTGGTCCAAGGTTTTATTAAATGATGAAGTATTTGAGGAAGTTTTGGAGGCATTTGGTGATGAAGTAATAGCCAGGTATGGTTCGTATGCAAACATAAGGAAGGAGATAATAGAAGAAATTCTTCAATGGATGTGGAACAAAACCTTCAACAAACCAATAATGGGTGGCAATGGATGTGGAACAAAACCTTCAATGAACAAAACCTTCAACGAACAAAACCTTGGAAGTGCTAGTGGTTGCTCCAAAGATGTAGTTGCAGAGACAAAAAGAGGGAGGGGGAGGCCCAGGAAAAAAGTTACTTTTTCTGTACCAATCGACAATCAGAGTACAATGTCACCAAAAAGAAAAAGGGGAAGGCCTGTTGGGAGTGGGAAGAAGAAGGAGGGGAGTCATAATCCGAGTACAAGTACACAAAAGAGGAAGAGGGGAAGGCCTGTTGGGAGTGGGAGGAAGAGTAAGGGGAAGGAGGAGCATATGGATATTGGTATGTTAATGGAGTAGTATATTTCATTTATGTGTCATTTTTAATTTGCTTATGTTGGATTTCATGTTAATTTTGATAGACTTTTATATTCATCCCCTTCGAGTGGCATGATTGAGTGCCCTGATTGGTAGGTTTAGGATAAACATAGTATTACGGGTTATGTTAATTTTGATATACTTTCATATCAATATGTAAACAGAAAAATGATTAAAAACCATACTTAAAACGCTGGTTCTAAGCAGAAGTATTGTAATTAAGTATTCACATTGGTTATAAGCAAGTCTTAACATTGGTTATGGGTGCTAGTTGAGTAGTCATGGTGAGAAGGTTAGCCTGAAATGTAGGTAGATGGTTAAGTGCAATAAAAGGTTAATTGGAGTTGTATAATTGTCAAGGTGGGTCAAGTCTTTCAAATGTCAATTAAGAGTTTTACCCGCCAAACAGAAGTATTCTAAGTAAGTATTCACATTGGTCATCAGTCATATCTTCTAATTACTCTCACCATCTTAAATGTCTTGTTAGTTGCTATACAATGTTGCAAATTAGCTTACTGATTGTAATGTAGTGATAGCAATAGTCAAGGTGGGTCAACTCTTTCAAATGTCAATTAAGAGTTTTACCCGCCAAGTTCTTGCCTTTATATGCAGATGTAATAGCTTCATTTCAACTCAATCAATGAAATAATCTTTCTTTCAATCACTATGTTCTCTCTGTTTTCTCATTATATTTTATGATATCTGTTCTTACTAAAGGAACAACAAAAGATTGTTTATATATCAAATTAGCTTACTGATTATAATGTAGTGATAGCTTATCAGTTGTAGTATTGACGTTTGAATTTAAAATGCGGCAAATTTACTTGGTTATGGGGGTGAAGTTGTGTTCAGCATGCACAATAATGGAGTCTTTGAATTTGGTCCATTAAGGTATGTACAAGGGAATGTTTCTACACTATGTGGCTTTGTCTGTGATAGACATGTCTTTAGCATAGGTCTGGATGATATGTTTTCACGCATTAGGTGAGAAAAATGGGCTATGTTCTTTTGTTTGCTTGGCAAATCATTAGAAGAAGGTTTGAAGCTGATTCACACAGACAATGATGTGCATACAATGATTGACCTAGGTTGTCGTTCCGGTTTTGTAGACTTGTTTGTTGCTCACACAAAACAGGTGTTATCTCCCTACTATTTAAACAACATTGATGCAGAGGGTGATGCTAGGGAGGTTGTCGGATGGGTAGAAGAAGATGCTAGCTTGCGGTGCTCTATTACTTCAACTCCTTTTAGGACTACCACTTCAGAACCTTATAGAGTTGTAGCTGATGTTGATGATTCAAAGCCTGAATTCAGGAAGCAAAAAGAGAGTGTGAAGAGGTCTGCGGATATAGATGGTGGTTCTATGAAGAAGACAGCAGGTGCCAGTGGTTCAGTGAATGTGGGAGCTACGGGTGCGGGTCTTGTGAGGCCAAGAAGTGATGTAAAAATCACTAATTGCGTGCTGGCTCTAAGGGCACCAAGATCAATGAGAAACAATGTGGTTTTATTTTGACTAGGTGAGTCTAATGAATTGATTAGCAAATTTTTTGCGGATACATTGCATTGCCTATTATAGTAACCTCATTTCATTGCATATTTTGATTGTGCAGGTATAGTTACACACCTATCCAGTAGAAGCTTTTGAAGATTGACATATGGGTTTAATCTTTTGGGATTATGATGTGTAGAGAACAATATCAATTTTAATTTGGTTGTATTTACTAATGTAATTTGACTAATGTAACTTGAACTATTTTACCTCCCTTTCGAATACACCAAAGGGTGTGTGGCGGCATTGTGATGGGTTCATCTATTTTTGTACATGCCGACCAATATTATGTGACTTGAACAATATTTCAGATGGGTTAAAATTTTAGTCAATATTGACTACTATCTGATGAGGCGAAAAATGATCCATTTTTAGAGGGTCATTTAAGCCCGGAATTGAATTTATTTGATCAAAGATTGCCCTAAATCGTTCCTTTTGTGATTTTAGGTACTTTTGGAGTGAATTCTGGAAAAGGAAGCATTTTGGACGTTTTTGGAGCATAAAAGTGAAGAAAACGGCAATGTCTTAATTTTCCTTGCTGGGAACAGTACCAGACGGCGTCACCAAGTTCTTAATGACGGCGTCAAGCATAAAAACAAGAGATGAAGTGGATAGAGTACGTGACGGTCCAGAATGTTTTTGCACTAGGGCATGACGGCGTCACCATAGGCCGTCATGGTCCCTTTATACGTGACGGCCCAGAGGAAAACTGTTAGAAATGAAGCTAAGCAATATTTACGTGAATTGGAGTAGACAACTAATATACATATAATGCAGGGACTACTAATGTCATATTGTAATAGTTGTCTTATGTTTGCCCTATATATACCCCTCAAGTCTTCACTTGAGAGGTGTGAGTGTGTAACCATTTTCTCTTAATAATAATATCTTTGTTCACCTCTCCCTCTCTCTACTTTCTCTCTCTAAAACTAGTCATGGATTTCATATTCTTTGATCAACCTCGACCTCCCGAACTACATGAATCATTAGTATTTTCGGTCCTACAATTGGCATCGGAGCTTGGTTGTGTTATCTTATGATTTGTGTGGTTCGAATCTTGCTATAAACTGTTTTTATACCAATTTTTTGTTGTCCGAAATTTTTTTCCAATATCTTTTGGTAAACAGTTTTTATACAAGTTTTTTATGCTTCTTTATGGTCAAAAAGTCTCTTACTTTATACTGGTTTACAAACTTGTTTTGTGTCATCTTTATGTCCAAACAGCCTTTTGTATATCCTCTTTTTATGACTTTTTGTACCTAAAAACTGTGGAAAAAGTGGTCATAATAGTGCTCAGAATATTGGTCTAAAAGTCATCGGAATCTGCTAAATGCGTCGCCGGAATCTGGTCGGAATTTCTTGTATAAGAAATTCTCGATATGTACTTGTTTTCGAGAACACAATACGCTAAGTTATCGAAATCACATTCTCGATAACTCAGGTTCTCGATAACTATGTTCTCGATAAGCAACGTTCTCGATAATTCATGTTTTCGATAAGTTGGAAATATTCTTGATAAGTTGAAAATTTTCGAGAAGTTAATAATTTTCGAAAAGTGAACTTGCCAGTAAACTTTCGAAAAGAAAAGGTGAAAACTTTCGAAAAGGGACCAGAATATAAGAGAAAGATGAAGCAGATGAAGACTTTGACCACAACCTTAATACCAAAACTCATTTGGACTTCAGCCTTATAAAAACATCATCAGTCCATGTTTAAACAAAAGAAAAGGAAGGACATGAAAGCCGAGCCAACAACATTTAATCTGATTCAACTACTATCCTAACCCACCTCTAACTCACTACAGCAACAACAATAAATCCATCACCACCTATTCACATCCTCCTCATAGACATACTTCATCAACAAGACTCGAATTGAAAAATAAAGCAGTTAAATGATCTCAGCTTCATTTTTTTCGTGTTATACAACTTAAACATCAAGACTTTTGGAAGTCAAACACACGAAAATTAGCTCATCATCGATCTATTGAAGCCTTTAACTTCTTTTGAATATCCGACTTATTAAAGGAATAGATCAAAACAAAAATGTTTTCACCTTCCTTTCATTCGGTATAAACACAAAACAAAAAGCAACACAAATCATTCACCAACCCGAGACCCATCCTAGGATCTTGAAGCCCTCTCAATTCATCTTGATTCGTCTTATGGTGAAACTGAAATGATTTAGGTTGGGTAGTAATTGGGTTTGTGTTTGATCTATGTTTTGATGATGATGAAAGGAGATAATATTCGTATTGATGGTGATGATGGGAGCTGCTGCGTCTGAAGAGAATATTAGGAGTTGGTAGGCGGATGAGTAAGTGTGTGTGATTAGGTTTAGGTCAAATGAGATGAGTGCTACTTATAACATTAACCGGTTATCATTGTGAGGTGAATTGGGTTACATGGATTGCTTAGGACTAAAACCAAAGGACTGGTGCTTGTTTATAACGTTTGGACTTCAGATTGTTGGACTGGGCTGCACATTGCATTATCAAACTATTGGGTTGGGCTGAAGTACTACTATACGAGTAAATTGATTCTTTGTTATTAGCAGATAGTGATTTGAGCTGCTAAGAAACCATTGGGTCGAAAGAATGAATTGGCTTGTATCAGATTTTATGGACTATCTAAAAGAGATATCAAGAATTTGTACTTTTTTGGATACATATTTTTGATAACTATTGTTATAAGTGGTATATTGAGTGGTATTTTGGTATTGAAATTTCACGGGGGATACTACTTTCATGGCTAAATTTTTAAACGTTATCGAAATGTGACTACGGAGATTATTTGTTTATTACTTATTTGAGCTCGAAGTGACGTTTCACGGGTGCGTGTACTTAGTATCTCAATGTCTAGGGGTTGGTTGGATGCAAGACTTTTGAATATCCTTGTTTGAGCATTTATAGTATAGTGATTAAGACTTGGACATCTAGCTATGTGTGAGATCTATAAACGCATTAGTTGGTTCTTAATGCTCACAATAGCTATCACTTTAAGGAGTTACGTTGTAGTGCTCAGTGTCACAAAAGGTTGTGGATTGTTCAAGAGGCGGATATACAATAAAGGATGGATGGTTGGGTATATGCCACTACCTATATTGTAAGGAGTGACGTTGTTGTGCTCAATAGGTTCTTAATCACACATTAGTACAAGCGTAAGTCAGAAGTCTAGGAATTTTACTTCATTCTCAAGTTTGTCATATCGGGTTGTCTCCATACGTGGTCACTTACTATTAGCCATTGGAAGTGAAATGAGGTTTGATAAGAGGTTGATCTGAGGAGAATTGTAGAGAGAGTAGTTGTCGACATCAACTCATGGAGAATTGTAGAAAGTGTTTATGGAGAATTGTAGGACCATAAATATCACAACTTTATCACACCAATATAGAAGCTTAGAAGAAGTAGAGATGAAAGATGGTGACTTGATATGTATATATATGTATGTTAGAGAGAGAAAGTAGAGAGAGTAGAGAAAGAAAGAAGAGAGAATATTATTAGAGAAACACACAAAATACACACTCAAGCACACACCTCAAATGAGCCTTTGAGGTGTTTATATAGTTGGTAACATCATGCCCTAAAAGGCTTTCTATGGGCTTGGGCTTGGTTTACATGTTCTAATAAGGCTTACATGATATACTTAATAAGTACCAAGTCCATAGCCCAATATACTTAACTATTACAATACTTGTTGACTCAATAATGATCACTTTTAATGCTAACAATCTCCCCCTAAGGGACGATCATTGAGATCTCCCTTTGATTACATAAATGATCAACACTTCTGATGCTAACAAAAACTACTCTTGACGGCGTCAGATTTGGATCTAGGCAATCCGATTTTATTATGGGCGACGAGTTGACGGCGTCAGAATTTTCTTCTTGACGCCGTCACCTTGGAAAATCTATATATAGTTTTGTAATTTTCATTCAAAAGGGAGGACAATTTTTAGGGACGACTTGGAGAAACCCTAGCACGATTTTATCAGTATTTTCAAGGGTTTTCACCCCTTGAAACCTTTCATGTTCAATTAAGATAAGTATCCTTTCAATTCATTCAATATCTCTATGTGTTGTTTGAATATATCTTACGCTTGTCTTGATTTTAACATGCTAGGCTAGATCTCTTGTGTGTTTGCTTAGATGTAGTGAAACCTAGATGTTGATTATGGGTTGATTGCTTGTTTATAGTTGTTACGGATGAATGATTTCGATGTTAGGCTTAAGAAAACTGGCAGACTTCCATAGTGTAACTTGCTTGAACGTCTTAAGAAACATGAACCAATGCGTACTAAGTTTTTATGGTTGTATTTAATGCATGAACGAATTCTAATGATCCCATGTTAGGAGCTTCTTGCAGGCTCGACATAGGAGTGAAGTAGGAGCTTATAGAGTTGGGGAAGTACGTACGCCACCCCACGATTGGTATTAAGGAATATAACCCGTCATCCACGCAACTGTAACAAACTATCAACCTGTAAAAGATATCTAGGGAGTAATGAAATCTAAGTAAACACAATTTTCTCATTTATTGTCCACACCACTAGTTTAATTAGCTTTATTTACATTTTTGTTATTTTATTTTGATTGCATCTTTAGTTATTGGGTTAGTTGACTAGCAACTAATTTCGCCCACTCTTCTAAAACCCGAGATTTTAATTGCTTTTATAAAAATATAAAAATACAAAAATAATCATCCCTCACCTCTAGACTTAATTTTTAGGCTTTCTAATCCTAGCGACACTATTCCTGAGTTGAACGATCAATCCCCCGGTACTTGTCACTATACTATACTACAACGATCAGGTACACTGCCTGGTGGGGTTGTAAGCTTCTCCAGATCCCTCGAGAGGTAAAGCCTGGTGCAATTCCCACGCATCACTATCAATACTCTGTTTTGTGTTTCTGCTATATAATTTGTTTGTCTTTGTTTCTTTGTTTGTGTTTGTTTCTTTTGTGTTTGTGTTATATGTTTGTGTCTTATGGTTAGAATTTATTGTTTGTGATACGAATCGAAGAGTATAAAGTATTGTTAACATAAATAATGTGTGAAAACGTTATTTATATCTTTCGATATCTCTATATTTTGACGATCACAAAATGTAAAATCGTCAATCGTATAATTACTACGTAAACAAGTATTAACCTAGTTTATATCACTATATCCAACTTAATCACTTAAGGTATGGATAAACAAGTGCTTAATACATCTCATGATCAAAGGGGTATTTAATTAACTTACACAAAGTTTATTTAATTATATAAACATATTATATATTTTTGAAAAACACTTTTGGTAATAAAGAAAAATGTTTTATTCATACTAAATATATGAATTCAAATTTTTAACCAAAATCAGTTAGTTTTTCACCAAATAAACTTTCCCCACTAAAAGACAAAGATTCTGGCCGTTTCAGCTGGGCGGCCCCCTTAATTATAAGGGGCGGTCCCCTTAAAATTAAGGGGACCGGCCTTGATTTAAGGGGACCGGCCACGCTCCTCTGTCAGAATCTTTTGCCTATAAATACCACTTTAAACCTGGATTTTTTCCTCACCTTTTGCACGAAATTTTCAGATCTATAACTCTCTAAACATCCTCTAAAACCCTTTGATCATTTGTATATTAATCCTTGTTTCAAGTGATTCAAGCCCTCATAATCCATTCTCATCCAAAGTGCAAAAGAAGAACACTCTTTCTACAAGCAAGTTCAAGAAGTGTTGAAGAGTAGTTGTGCATAGTGTATATATACATTCATTTGTGAATATTGTGTTGTGCTTGTTATATATTGTTTAGAAGATATAGAAGTTGTGTAGGAAGTAGAAGTTGATTAGTAGTGAAGTAGGTTAGTTGTGAAGATTGATGTGAAGTAGAAGATTGGTGTGTAGAAGATTGGTGTGTAGAAGATAGGTGTGTAGTATATTGGTGTGAAGAAGTTGTGTAGAAGTAGTGATCAAGTTGTGAAGTTGTTGTGGTGTGTAAATTGGTGTGTAAGGTTTTCTCCGCCAAAAGGGAGTTTGTTGACATAGTGAAGAAAACTCTCGAGTAGGTGACTCGTGGAGTGGAGTAGGAACAAGGAAGGTGTCCTTGTAGCCGAACCACTATAAATCCTTGTGTTGTGGTTTGATCTTTCCAACTCTTCTCATTACTTATTTATTTACCTTTACTATATTAGCTTTGTTAGTTAGTTACCATACAATTGTTCATATAGTGCAAGTATTGAGTCCACATAAACTAGAATCGATATTTTTTAAACAAACTTGTATCTATAAATTTTAAAAGAGGTAAAACTATTCAACCCCCCCCCCCCTTCTAGTTTTCCACAATTGGTATCAAGAGCCACGTCTAGCAAGATTTTTAAAATATATTGTATTTTAAAACTTGTAACGATCTATGGAATCTGAAAAATATTTAAAAGGGCAATCTATGCAAAGACCACCACTATTTGAAAGTGATGGATTTTTATATTGGAAAAATCGATTCGAAACTTATGTGAAATCAAAAGATCTAGATCTTTGGCATGTTATTACCAATGGTGATTTTTTACCTATTCAAAATAACCCCGAAACTAAGAAAGATGAAATCGTACCTTTTGAAAAACAAAATGATGATTTAAAAAGAAAACTTGCTAAAAATAATGAAGCAAAAATGGTTATTTACAATGCGCTACCACGTAAAGAGTACGAAAGGATCTTTATGTGTGAAACCGCAAAAGAAATTTGGAATTCTTTATTAATAACCCACCAAGGTAATAATCAAGTCAAAGATAACAAAATAGATCTACTTGTTCAACAATATGAGCAATTCACGATTCCGGAAGAGGAATTAATTGATAATGTTTTTGCTAGATTTAACACTATAATCACAAGTTTAAAAGCACTTGATGAGAATTTCTCTAGTAAGAATTTTGTTAGGAAGTTTCTTAGAGCTCTTCACCCAAAATGGCGAGCTAAAGTGACGGCTATTGAAGAATCAAAGAATTTGTCAACGCTACAACTTGATGAATTAATTGGTAATTTAAAAGTCTATGAAGCAATAATAAAGAAGGACTCTGAAATAGTTAAAGGGAAACAAGAGCAAAGCAAGTCAATCGCCTTGAAAGCTAGAAAGGAATCCAACAACGAAGATAGCTCATCTTCCGAAAGCGAAGACGAAGAATATGCCATGGCCGTAAGAGATTTCAAGAAATTCTTCAAAAGACGAGGAAGATTCGTTAGACAACCACACGATGAAAGGAGAACATCTCAAAAGAATAATGATGACAAGTATAGCAAGAATGAGAGAAAATGTTTCAAATATGGTGATCCGAATCACCTTATTGGAAAATATCCAATGATGACAAGAGATCAAAATCAAAGAGCGTTTGTTGGAGGTGCTTGGAGTGATAGCGATGAAGATGAGAAAAAAACAACAAAGGAAGAAAAGTGCTTATGGCTAAAACGTCAAGTGAGGTACGTTCCGAAACCGAATATTTTAGTGATGAAAATCTATCATTAGATGAAAAAGATTTAGATAGTGAATACAATAGATTATGCAAACTAGGACAACAAGTAATGGCTAAAAACAAATCACTAAAATACATAAACAACCAATTAGAAAATGAAGTACTTGAACTAAAAATTAAAATACATCAACTTGAAAAAGGTAAAGAAACTTTTGAAGAATGTAAATCATGTCAAGAACTTAGAAGTGAAAACAACAAACTTAGGGAAGAAATTTGTAAACTTGATAAATTTGAAAATAGTAGTAACTCACTTAGTAAAATTATAAGTATTCAAAGAATATCCGGAGACAAAACCGGTCTAGGTTTTAACCCAACCGAAGCCTCAACAAGTGAAGTTAAAAATGTTAAATTTAAAAGTGAACTCAAGGAACTAAAACCTTCAAAATATAATCCTAAGTATATACTCATAAATGATAAGAAAATACCTCTAGCTAGTAATGAAGAAATAAAACCATTTTATAAACCATCTTTCAAAACCGAAGTAGAATCGTCTAAAACTAAAACAAGATCTAAAACTCCACCACCTAGGAAACCGAATAATTATTACCCTACACCTATAACACCTCAACCAAGAGTAAACCAAAATAGACGAAACTTTAACAATAATCAACAAATGTGGAACTTCAATCCATGGGGAATGTTTCCACCATATATGCACCCAAGTCAAATACAAAACATGTTCGGGACAAATAACTTTGGTCAAATAAGACAATGGGGACCAACGTAAGAAATCTCGCCATTCAAACATGGAAATCTTTGATATCACCTCTTGTTCGGACTATCTCTTGAAGATTTTGAAGTTAAACGCATTGAAGACGTAAGGTACACATTTTCTTTTATTTCCTTGTCAACAAATGCATGCTTAATTTAGTATCTAGTTTTTATGTGACTTTAATTGGTTCATTATCCCCTCAAGTTCCTTTTTATTTCTATACATATATATACTTATCTACTTATACTATATCTAAATATATATATATATATATATATATATATATATATATATATATATATATATATATATATATATATATATATATATATATATATATATATATATACACTTAGATATATCTAGGATCTTACAACCTGGAAAATTCATTTGTTGATTTTCTAGAACTAGAAATTGTTCGTTTACGAACCTTTTCTTTTCCCCATTTGCCTTATAAAAATTTTTTTTTCAACGACACTCATGCTGATGAAGAGAGATGAGTCGAAAAATCTATGGATGAAACAAACTCCCGGCTTCCGTTGCATACGTCTCCCTCCTATATTCTCGACTTATAAGCCATTACTATATATATATATATATATATATATATATATATATATATATATATATATATATATATATATATATATATATATATATATATATATATATATATATATATATATATATATATATATATATATATACTTATGAACCTTCCACAACTTTCTCGTTTACTTGACAACTTGATATATTTCATCCGAAATGATCAAGAAAAATTTATTGACAATATGTCAAGTAAAAGTGTCAAGTAATTCCCTTCGTGCGTACACTCTCCAACGTATGTTTGATTAAATATAAATCTAATATATATATATATATATATATATATATATATATATATATATATATATATATATATATATATATATATATATATATATATTTTCTTGTTTGTTCCAGAAACCAAAACTTGAAAAATAAAATTTTTGATGGGCGGCCCCCTTAATGTTTAAGGGGACCGGCAGCCAAATGAAGGGCGGCCCCCTTAATGTTTAAGGGGACCGGCCATCTGATAACTCAATCCTGTTTTTCCTTTTGTTCCTTTTGCCAAACACTCCAATTTTTCATACTCCCCTTCCCTTGCTTCTGCTGTGACGAAAACCAAAACACAAAACATCTCAAATCACTTCCAAATCACATAATTCGGGTTAATTCGCAAAGGGCAAATTCATCTAACACAATCACCATTACGTATTGTAAGTTTTTCATCTAATTTCATCTTATTTGGTCATACTCATGATTATGCATGTTTTATAAAATTCTTCAATTTCACAATTTCTTTCGAATTAAGTCGTAAAACTTCATAACCAAATGCTTCCCCTAGGATTAGGATGATTAATCAACACTAGAAACTAGTAATTATAAACTATCATGTCGAAAATTTTTGAAAAACTTCATACTCTCCTTTTCAAAATTTTTAGTAAACTCATTGTTGAATAATGATTTGAAAACGTGTTAAAACTAATCACATTATACTTTTGTAACTTGTAAAACTTGAAATTACATTTTTCGACCAAGAAAAATTATATTGGTTCACAATATAGGGGTGTTTGGATTATGTCCAAATAATATCGAAACCTAGTCATTATAATTTTTATAAAACTTTGTTATAATTATAAACCTAAAAATTACTAATCGGATTTGTCAAGATATATAATTCATATATATATTGACATACTAGTGGTATAAGTCACTAGTTAAGGAAGCGTTTGGTTTATTATTAAAAATAACATTTTTAAGTAAAAATACAAACCATCTTTTTCAAAAACAAATCACATGCATAAGAAACTCGCAAGAAATAGCTAGTTTTACAATCTAATGTAAATCTAGCAAATTTCATGATATATTAAGATGTTTAAAAGGGCGTTTGGATTTGTCCATAACTACTTATTAAACATCGTAAAGTATATCTAGAACGAGTTAAAAACAATATTAAGGAACATGGTAATCTACTTCTTAGGATTAGTAACGAAGTATGTTTATGTTCCAACATAAGCCTTAACAATATACATATACTTTTATCTTTCTTTATATTTATTTTGGTCTTTTTGTATTGTTGATGTGTTTAGGTGAAAATGCCAAAAGCAACTACCGAAGATCTTTCTCACACTAAAAACTACATTCCTAAAGTTTCCCAACTCCCCACCACATCTCCTTCCATTGGACTTATATATCGTCAAATTGAAGATAGAAATGTTCATGAAGGACGTGTGGTAGATCTTGCTTTTGCTCAATCCGACTACATAAATCGCGTGTTTACAAGCATCAACTTCAATTGTCTTTATGAAATAAATGAACCTATCATTCCTCGCTTCATAATGGATTTCTATAGCCAAGTCACCATTCAAGCCAATGATCTTGGTTTCATCACCATCTCTTTCATGATTCAAAATGAATTTATCACCCTAACTCTCGAACAATTTGGTCATATCCTCCAAATTCCTTTTAGAGGTCAAGCCGTTTTCACAAACGAGTGGGACCTCGAATCTCTTAATCGCTATCGACCAACCTTCGGTCCCTATTTCGACGAAATTCCTCATCCCGACGAAATTCGTCAAATCCTTGGTGTGGAACGTGCCACCACAAGCCGAAAAATAAAATCCAAAAACGTTCAAATCTCTCCATACCAACTTCTCCTCAAGGAATTAAGCCCCCACATGAAGCGTTGGGAAGAACTCATTCGTGAGAATGCGTTTGGTACCGGAGGTCACCGGGACCATCTCCCGGCGTGCCTTGCTCACATGTTGTATTGTATAGCTGTCGAAAAGCCGTACAATTTGGCCTACTTCTTTATCAAACGGATTGAGTGTGGTAGAAAAACTCCCAAAGCCAATCTTCCATATGGAATGTTCCTCACTCGTCTCTATCGTCATGTTATCGAGTACTACCCCGATCTTGACAATAGTATCTATGAGTCCATCTACCCCACTTTACGTCCTCTCGCTCTAAAACAAGCTCGACGAACTCGAAGTGACAAGGGTAAATCTCGTCGTCATAGCTTTCATGGATCATCTTCAAGACAAGACGATGACGATGAGGATGAAGACATCTATGATGCTAATACCCCTTCGTTCTCTGAGTTCGTTGACAATTTAGAGAATCTTGACTATCCCGACTATTCTACCCCATCTCCTAGTGATCAAAACGAAGAAGTGCTTCATGAACGAACTACCGAAATGCTTAGAAGACAAAAGAGCTTACATGAAGAAGTTAGAGGTGGTTTCAAATCGATCGGGAAGACTTTGAAGGGTATCTTTGGGAAGAAAAAGAAATGATATGCTTGGATTATGCTTGTTGAACAATATTTATTTTTATGTCTTGTGTGCTATTTGTCCGAAGTTTATTCGGAAGTACTTGTTATTTTCTTGGATGATTGTTTTGTGCACTCGATTAGGTTGTTAACTTGCTTATTTATGTTTTATTTATGCTTATGAATGCATGCTTTAACTCTTAATCTATATATATACTTGCATGATTAGCTTATATATGTGTATATATATATATATATATATATATATATATATATATATATATATATATATATATATATATATATATATATATATATATATATATATATATATATATATATATATATATCATGTATGCTTATAAAAGACCAAAACAAATGTGAAATGTCCAAATGGTGCTTGCTGCAAATACAAAACAGAACACAACATTTTTCCAGAAAATTTTTTGAAAAATTTTGGTTTCTGGGTCGTCAGATGGGCGGCCCCCTTAAATCATAAGGGCGCCCCCCTTAAAATTAAGGGGACCGGCCTCCATTTAAGGGGACCGGCCATCTGAAACAGTTTTTACACTGTTTTCTTTTGCATCATGTGATCCCTTTTGCTAGTCCCAGCTACCATTTCCCTTAAAAACTAAACTGATTTTGGAATATAACATTACAATTTCAAATTAATTCCACTTCTAAACACGTTTTCCCACTATATAATCCCCATGCATGTTTAATTCACACTCCATCATCCTCAAACATTCATCAAACTTCATCATGTCATCACCAAGAACCACCTATTCAAACAATGCCAAGAAACAAAAACTTGTCATCATTCCACCCAAACAACTCTTCATTGATCTTACAAATGAAGACAACACCACTCCATCTCCACCACCTCCATGTTCATCTCCTAGTGCACCAAATGCACCCTCCAAAACACCTTCAACAAATGGAAACTCTACTTCCTCCATACCATCCACTTCATCTATTAATGACTACATTAACACCCACTTATCTCCTCCACCAATAGTTCAACCATCACAACCTACCAATGAAAACACAACCCTTGCATTAACTCTCTCACTATCACCATTAACACCTCTTGATGCACACTTCTCATCATCCCTTATCAATCCACCAACCTATAACCCCGTCCCATGGAGCTTACTTGAAGCTCATGGTGACACTTGCCTTTGTTGCATCCACAACCGAACAATTGTGTTCGGACTAAGAGATGAAATGCAATACATGTTTTCTCACATTGAAAACTTCTTGCATCCACCACCAACAACAAACTCAACTCCTCCACCACCATCAACAAACACTCCTCCTCCATCACCATCTCCATGTTCACCATCCATTCCTCCCAATTAAACATGCTTGGTATCTCACAAATAAAATTATGTTAAACCATTTTGGATGGCAAGCTCTAGAGTGGACTTTCATATTTGAGCTTTGGTTTATTATTTCAATGATGATTGTAAGCCTTTAAAGGCTTTTGTTAGTTGCATTACTTATTTCATTTGTTGATGTAATGCTTGATGAATTTATTTCACTTGATTAATGATATGGTTATGTTTAGTTTACAATTTTGCATGCTATATACATATATATGTTGCTTGCCACTAAATATTTTTGCAAGATATCCATATCTCGATTCCTTTTGGCCTCAAAACGAGGGGGAGTATACTTCAAGGGGGAGCTTCCATTAACATGGGATAACCTTTTTGAAGCTAACAAAAAGGGGGAGAAGTGATATAAACTCACAATAATACTTGAATATATACTAATTTTCGATTAATGAGTTTAAATTTTGTAATCATCAAAAAGGGAGAGATTGTTGACATAAATAATGTGTGAAAATGTTATTTATATCTTTCGATATCTCTATATTTTGACGATCACAAAATGTAAAATCGTCAATCGTATAATTACTACGTAAACAAGTATTAAGCTAGTTTATATCACTATATCCAACTTAATCACTTAAGGTATGGATAAACAAGTGCTTAATACATCTCATGATCAAAGGGGTATTTAATTAACTTACACAAAGTTTATTTAATTATATAAACATATTATATATTTTTGAAAAACACTTTTGGTAATAAAGAAAAATGTTTTATTCATACTAAATATATGAATTCAAATTTTTAACCAACATCAGTTAGTTTTTCACCAAATAAACTTTCCCTACTAAAAGACAAAGATTCTGGCCGTTTCAGCTGGGCGGTCCCCTTAAAATTAAGGGGACCGGCCTTGATTTAAGAGGACCGGCCACGCTCCTCTGTCAGAATCTTTTGCCTATAAATACCACTTTAAACCTGGATTTTTTCCTCACCTTTTGCACGAAATTTTCAGATCTATAACTCTCTAAACATCCTCTAAAACCCTTTGATCATTTGTATATTAATCCTTGTTTCAAGTGATTCAATCCCTCATAATCCATTCTCATCCAAAGTGCAAAAGAAGAACACTCTTTCTACAACCAAGTTCAAGAAGTGTTGAAGAGTAGTTGTGCATAGTGTATATATACATTCATTTGTGAATATTGTGTTGTGCTTGTTATATATTGTTTAGAAGATATAGAAGTTGTGTAGGAAGTAGAAGTTGATTAGTAGTGAAGTAGGTTAGTTGTGAAGATTGGTGTGAAGTAGAAGATTGGTGTGTAGAAGATTGGTGTGTAGAAGATAGGTGTGTAGTATATTGGTGTGAAGAAGTTGTGTAGAAGTAGTGATCAAGTTGTGAAGTTGTTGTGGTGTGTAAATTGGTGTGTAAGGTTTTCTCCGCCAAAAGGGAGTTTGTTGACATAGTGAAGAAAACTCTCGAGTAGGTGACTCGTGGAGTGGAGTAGGAACAAGGAAGGTGTCCTTGTAGCCGAACCACTATAAATCCTTGTGTTGTCGTTTGATCTTTCCAACTCTTCTCATTACTTATTTATTTACCTTTACTATATTAGCTTTGTTAGTTAGTTACCATACAATTGTTCATATAGTGCAAGTATTGAGTCCACATAAACTAGAATCGATATTTTTTAAACAAACTTGTATCTATAAATTTTAAAAGAGGTAAAACTATTCAACCCCCCCCCCCCCCCCCCCTTTCTAGTTTTCCACAAGTATAAACCAAGAAAATCGAGATCAAACGACCCCTTCCATTCATAACCATACATTTACAACCATAACATAGGGGAAACCACAACCCCTATCTACACCTACAACCTTACAACAAAGGCACCAAAATGAACAAAAGAAACTACAAATGCCCGACCACCTACCACCTACTACCTACATTCATCATACACAACAAAACAATCCATCACAGCCTCCAGCACCCACCCCCTTCACATGTACGTTTGCCTCACAGCAAACTCAATATTGGAAACAATGTTGTCGTTTGTTTGCCTGAGCATCCTCATCAACCCCTCATCTTTCTCATATCAGCTGTCTGAATCCTCCTAAGCTTGTTCACATAGCCATTGCAGCTCTCGAGCCCCTTAAGAGTTGGAGCTCCGCAATCAGGTCTCTCCTAATACCCAACATATTAGACAGCTTTTGGCACCTACTCATCAACTCTTGTGCATGATGAATGTCTTCCTCAACCTCTCGGTGGTAATGGGATAACATCATTTCCGATATGACAAACGAGTTACAGGCAATCACGAGATCAAGACAGCGAGACATGTTACTGGAAAACATAATGATAATTTTTTGGTTACGGGTGTGTGTGTTTCTGCTTGTGTGTGTGTGAAGGCGTTGACAATTTAATATGGAAACATGAAAATAACTTTGCAAATTAGCCATTGAGGTTATGCCACAATTATACCAAAAGGTTGGCGGGAGATAGTATGAACAGTGAAATGATGATACCTCAACGACGTGGCAAATTTGCAATTTCGTGATACTTTATTGACTATTTTTGCAATTTACCTAACTTAAAATGCATGAATTGAACCTACAACTACAAGTTATTCCAAAGATAAGGGACACAATGGAAATGTCCAATTGAAATTGGGGGAATTTGGGGGGTGACAATCTATTTCAAAATCCCGCCAATAAAACCCTAATCCCTAATTCTAAAATCAAATATAATTTCAGATAAAAGATGAGTAATATTGGTGATCTTCACAAAGTATGGGAAATAAGGACTCTAAAGAAGAAAGTAGGTGCAGAAGAAGCCCGTAAATTCATGGAAAAAATAGCCAAACAAGTTCAACCCATTATGCGTAATCATAAATGGTGAGTCAAGGGTTTTTTTTTTAATGATTTATGAGCTGTTATGAGAAATGGGTTGTGATTAATTTTTCATTTAAGTTAGAAAAAGTTTTGACTTTTGTTATATTTATATAGGATATATATGTTAAAACGCAAAAGGGTCTATGTTTAGGCTAGTCGTAGAAAGTCGAGTTTTTTTTTTTTTTTTTTTTTTTTTTTTTTTTTTTTTTTTTTTTTTGGTTATGATGCATTTGGTCTAATTGGTATTGCTGTGGTCGTTTAGAACTTTTACTGGCCAACCCAAGAGGTCTGTTTAGGCTAGCTAGGGGAAGTCGAGCCTTTTTGGGTCTGATGTATGTGGCCTAATTTGTATTCATGTGGTCGTTTTAGAACTTTTCCCTGGCCATCTCAAGATGTCAATGGTTGGAGGTTTGAACCTATGTCTCTTGTGAGACTTTCAGGTTGCCTAACCACCAGTGGCGGAGATAAAGGGGGGTCAAAGGGGTCATGTGCCCCCCTAGCGAAAAAAATGGTAGTATAAATTTTCTAAAATATTTGGCTTTTTTTTGTAATTTGCCCCATCTAAGAACCAAATTATAGTGTAGTTTCTAAAATTTATAAAAGTGTGAAAAATTTTCTGGCTCCGCCCCTGCTAACCACTAGGCCACCTTGGAGATGGTTATAAGTTACGCGAATTGGGTTGTGATTTGTTTTTTATTTAAGTTAGTAAAGGTTTGATTTTTATTTAATCTTGGATTTAATGATATATAAGTCATTATGTGAAGTGGGTTAAAATTATTTTTAAGCAACTGAAGGTTTGTTGGTTTGTTTTGTTTTGTAGTCCGAAGAATCCGAGGCTATTGGGATTAAATGTTAATCATGGTGTTCATGTGAAGTTGAGGTTAAGAAGGCCGAATACAGATTGGGATTTTTATACATTTGATGAAATTAGTCACAGAAGACGGTTGTGGCAGTAGTTTTATGGTGTGTTAGTATAAGAGGCAGAAAATCGAACTCACCTTGAGCTTCAAATTCAATGTGCTCATTAATGGTTGTTTCTAATTCTGTTTACATGTTGCATATACAGTTTAAAGGGATTCATGACTTTAGTAAAAATTTTGTTTTCTGTCTATTATCGGGATGTAGGAATGTGAGGATCTGATGAGTAAAGGAATTTCTGGCTCTGGCGATGGATTTGATCTTCCAGGTAGACGTTTCGGTGGCTTCACTCGTCAACCTCCTCTCTCATCTCTCCGCCAGACTACACTTTCGGCTTCAGAAAATAGAGTGCGCCTGTGAACTCTTTTACCAACAGGTAGCAAAACCTTTATATCATATACAATAACTTTATTCATTTCAACTGTAAAAATAATCAAAATGATTAAGCAAACGAAGATCTCTTTTTATACCAAGCCAAAACATTTTAATCATGTGCTTTAGAATCAATTTGTCATTTCCTTTCTAAGCCCGTTTTCAACTTTATGTCGGGACACGTGTCGCACATTGAGTGGGTTGCGTACTCGCACATGACCAAAACTGGAACATTGTGTTCTTTTTTACCATATTGTGGACCCAAGTCAAATTTTTGTATTATTTCAAGAATTTTCTCTTATTATAATACTACTATTATACTAGCAATAAGATATCGTATTTGTTAATAATGCCATGTATATCTTGTTTAGCTTGACCTTTTCAAAAGTAGTTTGTCATTAATAAGATGTGTTTAGGTCCATACAAATCACTTTCGTCTTGTATGTGGTGGTGGTGAACACCTTAAATGCCACTTCAAGTTGACGTTTGACCTTTGCATCATACATTTACTACTTATTTTCGACTAATAATCTTGTTACTAGAAAATGTGACAATATTGACACAGTCATATATTCAAATCAACAAATTAAACTATGTGCCTCTATAATACCTCAAAGTTGCTGCCTGCGAATTATTGAACTTGGGTCATATTTGAAAATCTCAAACCGTAACCAACAACTTAGAATAATCACTATACTATGATAATGACAGAGAAAGTAAAATGAGTGAGATCTTCTTATGTTAGTGATGTACTGATATTGTCAGAGAAACTAAAATAATGGGTCTCTTGTTTCAGTTAGTGGTGGTCTCGTTTATCATTTTCTTATTTTTAATTGATTCAACATGACGAACATGAACATGAGAGGTTAACTTGAGAGGATCTTATACTTCTTAAAATTATGTAAATTTTGAAAATGAACGTTTATTATGATACGAGAGGAATGGAGCAGCATATTTACATGACCATGTTGCTTCTTTGTTGCTTAAGAGGCATAAAATGAATAGGAATGAGTGAATTAAAGGGGTGGTTACAAAGTTATAAGTAGGTTAGGTGGTTGTGGGTGAGGGTGGTGTTCGATTGTGAAATAACAAGATATTTAGCATAAAACTTTATATCTCAAGTTCTACAGTAAATCTTAACTGAGTATATGGTCGTGTGACACAGTCCTAGCATGACTCCTATTGAATTTGGTTATGAAAAAAAATTTCCAAAAATATAAACATCATACAATGACAATCATATCACTGACAGAACATGTAGTTCCAAACTTCCAACCAGACATGTGATCATACTAAAAAAACATTTACATTTCTTAGATGACCTAGTCTCTGACTACTGTCACTTTATGAACCGGGCCTGGATGATTAAAGCTTAATGATCAGGATGAGAAGGGAGTGGCTACCTACTGGAGCTTCGACGAATCACCACCGGTCAATTCCGCTTTGGGGCCACCCCTTACTCTACCATTAATAGGCACTGCCAGTACATAACGTGTGATTGTAATGTATTTCCCATAATTCATTTATCATATAAAACCAAACCAACACAACCACTTTGTCTCATTCCTTCCATTTTACTCAAAAGTTTCACATGTCTCGTTATTTCCTTTTGTTCATATCTCTTCTCCTCGTCTTCATCATCTCCGCCTCAGCTCATGGAGGCGGTGATGATGAGGAAGAAGAAGCTGGTCCAAAGCCCAACCTGCGATCAAAATCTCTGATCCTGGTCAAGATATGGTGTTTTATGCTAGTGTTCGTTGGAACATTTATTGGTGGTGTGTCTCCATACTTTTTTAAATGGAACGAGGGGTTTTTGGTGTTGGGGACTCAGTTTGCGGGCGGAGTGTTTCTTGGTACTGCTTTGATGCATTTTCTAAGTGATGCTAATGAAACGTTTCAAGATTTGACTAGTATTGAATACCCTTTTGCGTTTATGTTGGCTTGTGGTGGTTATTTGCTTACTATGTCTGCGGATTGTGTCATTTCGTATGTTTATGGGAAGCAAAATAGTTCGGATGTTGAACATCAAGGTAGTTATTTTGCTCTGTGCTTATTTAAATTTTTTCTGTTTTTAAAATTAACCAGGTCAACGCGTTTATTTTAAAATGGTTGTGTACTCTAAAATGTTTATCCGCTTAAAAGTAAGCATAAACGCATTTATAATAAGCAATCCTAGACCCCCTTATAATTGTTTGATACTTTGATGTTCTTATGTATCAAGAGGTAACAAATTATAATGGTTGATAACAGGGGACAACAGGAACAGAAAAGGTGAAAATGCTCCTACAAAGATTGGAATAACATCAGCATCTGCACTAGGGGACAGCATTTTGCTGATAGTTGCATTATGTTTCCATTCCGTGTTTGAAGGAATAGAAATAGGTATCTCAGACACGAAAGCAGCCGTTTGGAAAGCATTATGGACAATATCTATTCACAAAATCTTTGCAGCCATTGCAATGGTAATTGCTCTACTAAGGATGATTCCTGACCGTCCTTTATTATCGTGTGCATCTTACGCCTTTGCGTTTGGAATTTCAAGTCCTATAGGGGTTGCAATTGGAATAGTGATAGATCAAACCAGACAAGGTCGGGTTGCAGATTGGATATTTGCAATATCAATGGGAATAGCTTGTGGGGTGTTTGTATATGTGTCGATAAACCATTTGTTACGAGGTTACAAGTCACAAAAGCCGTCATCTGTTGATACTCAGTTTCATAAGTTGTTGGCTGTAACGTTGGGACTAGGTGTGATTGCAGTTGTTATGATATGGGATACATGAGTATGTTTATTGATTTTGTGTTTAAAATTAGCAGCATAGACTGCACATATGGATTTTAGGTATGGTTTTTTATTACCTGTTTTAGCCAACAAGGTCAAAGATATATCTGTATATTGTACGCATTGTAAGACACGTGAATTGTCTATCAAGGGAACACTAGTTACTTATGTTCTGTACTATCATATCAGTATATAAATGGGAAACCAATGCTTTACTAATTAAAATTAGTATCTGGTTGGAAACCTGGCACCACCATATCAGCATATGTTCCTTTGAAGTACCTTATAAGCCAAGTGTAGAGAGGCATGACTGATGAAAAATTTATCTTTTCAACACTAACCAACTTAGATTGTCTTGTATGATTTAAGAAAACAATATCATCTATGAGGAATTGATTTGCACACATTAAAAATTGATTGGAACACCCAAATGCATATATCAGATACTTGTGTAATATTGACATTCTGTTTTAACTGTTTGTACATTTGAGTGCATAAATAAAAAATTGAAGTATGCAAATCATATCCCTTATCTATACTAAATATAAAGAGGAACTGCATTGTTTAATGTTAAAAAGTCAGCCTAGCAAAATGACTATACTACCCTTAGTTATCATTCAATATTTTCTGCCAAGCTTCCTTTGATTTTCATTAATATTCTCTGCTAACTGTCATATTTACCTCTAGTTTTTCAATTTCACCCCATATATTTATCTGTAGTTTTTCAATTTCACCCCACAACAGAATCTATACTACATATGCTTTATCTTAGACCAATATGTTACAAAGTCATAAGACAAATAATACAATTATTAATTATAAATACAAAATCTCAATCACCTATTCATCAATACGAGTAACTTTAGCAAAGTTATCAATAAGTTTATTCTTACCAAAAGCATATAACATAAATTCGTTTTCTCGCCGGAATATTTTATTACACCAATAACCGTTGTCGCAATGCACGAGTACCGACTAATGTCTAATTATTAGTGGTATATAAAATTAGTTAGTAGAATTTAAAATCATAGAGTGTCGGGTTATTTGAATTTGAAATATAAACAATTTTCAAGGAAAATATTGTTCAACGAACAGTAATTCTTCACTAAAAATGGCAAAAATAGTCCCTGCTGTTAGAAACGTTTACGCATATAGTCCCAAAAAAATTAAAAAAATATTCCATGTCATAACTTTCTGTTACAAAGACAATCCTCCAGTTACAATTTGGGGCTATTTCTGGAACAAAAAGATGCATAAATAGTCTCTTTCAGTTACTTAACTTTACAAAAAAATCGTCCCTAAATGATAGTAACATAATTAATCTGTCACTTAACTCATTTTACTAAAATCATCCTTTCCTTCAAAAATTAATAACATTATATTTCATGATTTTAAGTTTTACATAAGTACTTTTAACTTTGATTAATTAGTAGTTAATTAGTTTTAACTTTTACATATAATTAAGTTGGCAAACTTTTGTTGTATTTTTTTTTTTTTTTTTTTTTTTTTAATTTTAATGTATTCGCCAAATAATATAATATTACTAGATTATTACTCAGAATTTTTTTTAAGTACAAACTAAAATCGGTTTAAATAAGATCAAAAAATAACCTAAACTCTTTTCACACAAAACCCCACGCCTCACAGCAGAGCACAGATAAAAATATCTTCGTTATTTAAAGTACAAGTAGTTAATGCATTTCTTAACACCTCAAAGACATCCGTAAGGTTCGTAAGGTTATCTTTATCAAGTTTTGTTAAAGTTTCAATCAGTCACTTTCAGGATGACAGGTCTATAGAATCTCAACACAAACACAACAAGTTTATTAATTGTGTAAGGATATTCAAACCCAACCAAAAATGCATAACATATGTAACTTGTTTATAACTCACTTAACATGTTTAAGTAAAAAGGTTAAGCATGTTATCATGTTGATGAATTAACGAATGAACCAATTTAATTAAATAATGATATAACAATTAAATAAATGAAAAATCAACGAGTTTAAATCCAAAAAAAATCAACCAAGTCATCACTTTAAAATAATCAAATCCAATTCCAAAAACAAATTAAATTTATGTTTCTTTATATCAAAGTTATGTAACTTTTACCCAACCCAAACATGACTTGTATAAATTCAACCGTTTAGATAGGTTAACATTTTCTTTTATCCAAAATCCGTCTATCCCTAAAGGGCTTGGCAATGCATCATTCACTCCATCACCACAAACACCAATCCCCTTATGCCACATCACCCTCCCGTTTTTCCCTTCACCCACTCACTTTTTGTTGGCATCACATCACTCACCCTTCACTCACTTTTTTTTTTTCCTTTTTCTTTTTTTTTTTTTTTTCCTTTTTTAAATTCTATTAAAATTTATTAAAACCTAAAATTCATTAAAATTAAAATAAAATTACATAACATGACACACATACATGACACAGCAAATTGGTTTTGACACGTAAAATACACGTTTACATACTCAAACTCACACGTCTCTTTTATATATCTTTCTTTACCCATGAACACACCTAGTATTATTCTAGTTTTCATGCCTCATTTTCTTTTCACCATTTACACGCCTTGATTAATACATACACACCCACGTTCCAATTCTTGTACACAACTCACATTTGGTTAGATTAAAGCCATGTTAAAGTTGAGTATGAAGAGATCAAAACCCAGTTCAACGAAAATGTCATGCGATTCCTTTTTATCATTTTATGTGACAACATGATCATCTCCAACGTCTATTTTTTCTTCCCTCTCCGTGCGGTAAACTTCCCCGCAATTCTTCCCTACGGTGCGGTAGGAGGTCACCGGCGGCGGTGTTCCCGCAGGGGAAGCCCCCCGTGCCGTGCCTCCCCGCACCCATTGCCAACCCCCTAACCAAAACCTGTTTATCTTTGTTACATCGATTTTCGTGTGGTGTTGAAAATTGCCACGTTTGCATAAGCATAAAATCAAAAGTGCATGAACTAAGTTATTCCAAAGATGAGGGACTATTCCCATAAAGTATAAACTACAGTACCAATTTTCTAATTTCCTTATTTTTTGAAAACACAATGGAATAATGAGATGTCCAATTGAAATTGGGGAAATTGGGGGGTGACAATCTTTTTCAAAATCCCGCCAACAAAACCCTATCCCTAATTCTAATTAAGTAATTATAATCAATTTCATATCAAAGATGAGCAATATTGGCGATCTTCACAAAGTATGGGAAATAAGGACTCTAAAGAAGAAAGTAGGTGCAGAAGAAGCCCGTAAATTCATGGAAAAAATAGCCAAACAAGTTCAACCCATCATGCGTAATCATAAATGGAAAGTCAAGGTTTTATCCGAAATGTGGTATTTACTAAAACACTTTTTTTTTTTTTTTTTTTTTTTTAATGATTTATGAGCTGTTATGTGAAATGGGTTGTGATTAGTTTTTTTTATTTAAGTTAGAAAAGTTTTGATTTTTGTTATATTTATATGTGATATAAATGGAGAGTCAAGGTTTTATACGAAATGTGGTATATGCTTAACACTTTTCCCGGGCCGTCTTACCGCTAGGCCACCTTGGAGATCGTTATATGATATATAAGTTGTTATGTGAAAAGGGTTTATTTTTTTATTTGTTTCGTTTGTAGTCTGAAGAATCTGAGGTTTTTGGGACTAAATGATGTATAAGCTGTTATGCGAAGTGGGTTATGACTAGTTTTTAATTTAAGTTGGTAAAGGTTTGAATCTTATGTTTTTTGCAGTATGAAAAACCCAAGGCTTTTATCTCATGGTGTAATGGCGTTGTGCCCAGTGTTACCATGCCCCATGCCAAAGTTATAGCTTCATTGTTGATTTTTTGTTGTGTCAATGCTGTGTTATGCGTGTGATTTCTTTTTTGTTTTAATGAATGAAAAAAAAGAAGGTAATAGGTTTAGGTGAGTCCCAGGCTTTAGTGTTATAACTGAGTGGTAAAATGTGGTTCGGTGTTGTGCCTGGTGTTGTGCTTATGTGGCACCTACATTTCACGACTTTGGTATTGCTGCACTGTATGCTCTTAGAATTAGATGATATATATGCTGTTATGTGAAGTGCGTTATGATTATTACTTGAGGAAGTGAAGGTTTGTTGATTTGTTTTGTTTTGTAGTCCGAAGAATCCGAGGCTATTGGGATTAAACGTTAATCATGGTGGTCATGTGAAGTTGAGGTTAAGAAGGCCGAATACGGATTGGGATTTTTATCCATTTGATGAAGTACTTGATACTATGTTGCATGAGTTGTGTCATAATGCTATTGGTCCGCATAATGTTGCTTTTTATAAATTGTGGGATGATCTTAGAAAGGTATGTATATCATACACTCTGCACTCGTATTTTGCTTTACACTAATTAGTCACAGAAGACGGTTGTGGCAGTAGTTTTATGGTGTATTAGTATAAGAGGCAGAAAATCGAGCTCACCTTGAGCTTAAAATTCGATGTGCTCATTCATGGATGTTTCTAATTCTGTTTACATGTTAGTATTAGTTAAGGTAGTGAAATTTTTATGATTTGGTGATGCTGAGTTCAGTATCATTACTTCATAAGTTCATATGATGGTGTGTTAAGATAGAATTACATGGATTTTAGGCACACATGCAACTACGAATTAGGGTGTTATAACTGATATCTTTTTCTTCATCCATGCTAACAATTTCAGTGCTGTCTAAACTCTAAAGTTATAAACCGGATCACACATTCACATGTGGATCTATTTTCACCCCTCAAGAGCAAACAAGTTAAACTATATGGTATGACTTATGTTTTAGATAAAGTGGAAAATCAGATGTGCTTATATTTTGTAATCGACGTGCTGTCTCTTTTTATGCCTCATCTTACTTCCCAATATTGATGACTAGAGAATAATGGATTAGGGTATTTTTATTATTCATTATATTGCATGATGGTAATCTGTGTTAGAGTGTTAGACACATAAGTTCTTAGCTTTATGTAGTGGAGTTCTTTATTTTTGCATTTGCGTTGCTTATTGCCATTTGTCGGTCGCACTAACTGCTTAGCAATCTTTAACTTTATGCAGTATATGTTAAAATGATGTGCATTGTTGTATATACACTTTAAGGGATTCATGACTTTCCTAGCAATGTTTTTGTTTTCCTGTCTATTATCGGGGTGTAGGAATGTGAGGATCTGATGAGTAAAGGAATTTCTGGCTCTGGTGATGGATTTGATCTTCCAGGTAAACGTTTAGGTGGCTCCACTCGTCAACCTCCTCTCTCATCTCTCCGCCAGACTGCACTCTCTGCTGCAGAAAATAGAGTGCGCCTGGGAACTCTTTTACCAACAGGACCTAAACGTCTTGGTGGTGATAAATCTATTATGTCTGCTTTAACTCCTGTACAAGCAGCTGCAATGGCTGCAGAAAGGAGATATCAAGATGATATATGGTGTGGCCTAGAGGAAATAATGGATGAAGAAGAAAGTGGCACTGGTGTCCCACAAGAGCGGATGGGACAAAATTCAAAATATGCAGCGTCCTCTAGTGGTCTAAGTGCCAATACAAATGCAAAGTCTCAGAAAAGAAGTCGTCAGTTAGATAATGGTTCTAATTGCTGTGATGGTCATCCGGGATCTACTTTTGTTGACTTGACAGATGCTCCCTCAGCGTCCAACTCTGCAGTTACCAACGATGTAACAGCTAATAAAAGAAGTCGCCAAACAGAAAGGGGCGCAACGAGGCCTTCGTCGTGTGATCTTGAGAAAAATTGTATTGATTTAACGAGTGACGTCTCTACTAGTGAATCTGCAAGTAATACAGAGTCATCTGTATGGGAGTGCATGGTGTGCACATTGCTGAATCCAGTAAGTGTCTAATACTGTAATTTTGATTGTAGTGTAATAGACTGGATACTGGAACTCTTATATTTGTTTATGGTGATTTGATTATGGCAGTCGTTAGCTCCAATCTGTGAGGTTTGTGGAACCCTCAAACCAAAAGCTGTGGAGGATAAGTATAAGACATGGTCATGCAAATTTTGTACATTGGAAAACATTGTGAAGTTGGAGAAATGTGGAGCGTGTGGGCAGTGGAGATATTCTTCTGGCCAACCTATAGGAACCCCGTCACCAAATGTGGGTACTTAATCAACGAATTAATTCAAGAATAGTTTTTCTGGTTTGGACTTGTTGATGTTTTGACTGTCAGAAGGCTGTTTAATCTCAAGGGGGTTTTCGTATTGGATGTTAACTTGTTCAAAAGGTTTTGAACTTTCGATGCATATATTCTTGATCTTTAAACCTGGTGTAGTTGATGATGATATATTTTCTTTCTCGAGTGTGTTGTAAAGCACACAATTTTGGGCAATATAAGGGTTTGTTAACGTTTGTTTATAACATGAATGATTGGCCTGATGATATATTTAATCAACACTAAGAATGCAATATACCAAGTTTCTTAGTATCTTACGATTGGTAATAAAATGAAACTTCGTACTTTATTCCTGATAATTTTCATGGTATGTTACCATTGTTAGTATTATTAGCATGTAAAGTGATATGCTAATTTACGTAATTAACCCATTATCGAACACCAAAAATAGTGTAATATTAAGCAAAGAATACTTTAATACATACAAAACATTCATCCCCTTTCCTTTTCATTTGTAACTTTTGTATAGGATATTCTTTACATCCATAGTTTTTGATGTAAAGGTCCTCTGTATTCTAAGTTAGACAAGAAAAATCAAAATGCAAAGTATGTTCAGAAAAGCTGAATGAATCAAAGAATTGGTGTTGTATGAAAAAAACGACAAGTACGACGTGGTCAAATTATAGTCTCAACCAGTCCTCTCCGGCAATAAAATGTTTATCAAGAAAAGGCGTTGCTTCAACAAATCCTAACGACTTGGACCATGGTACTCTATTCCTTCTATTTGCTCCTTTTCCTCTGCACTCATATTCTCCAAACACCGCAGTCCTATATGTCAATAACAATTTGAGTCAAATAACAAAGTAGCTTTCCTACAGTTTTTTTTAGGGATTTATGTTATTCATACCTTTGCCTCCATGGTTGGTTCCAGTCACTCCACCCCGAAGGGTCTATAATGTTGTCAATGTCACAATATGAGTACACCACCCTCGAATAATTTCCCCACGCTCTCCCCAAGTAGATTGCCCCTTCATTTCCTGTTACCGAACAATTTACAAAAGAAAATCCAGTATCTTCTTGTTCCGAGTTCCTATGATGAGCAGCAATGGCTCCATATTTATCAGCTACTGAATGCAACCTGCATTCCTGATCAATTACAACGAAACAAAAATTATTAACAGTTTCTATGCATTTTGAATTTCTAAAGAGCAATAGGAGAATGTTGGGTACCTTGTAGAGTGATCTAGAGTTGCCAAAGATGAAATCAACAGATCCTTGAATGTAACATTGATATAAGTAATGGGACCCACTTTCATCGAGGAGAGTGTCTTGTGTTCCTAAGATTCTTACTCGATACAGCACTGCTTTATCCCCTGCAATTTTTAACGCCACCGCTTGCATTTTATACCCTCCTAATATTGCAACAACCGTGTTCTGTATGTGCAAAATCAAACCACATTATGGTTATTACATACAAGTACATTACGCATAAGAGTACTCAGTATGTTGGTACCACCTATTGGACAATATAGTATAAAAGGTATTATTGCTAATTTTAGGTCCTTCATAGTTGATTTAGTTTACAAGTCGAATTATAATACTATGGTGCCCACAGTATGGTAACCTGATGCTAAAGAACTCATGTAAATCTAGTAGATCTGTAGATATTATCTAAGTCTTCCTATCTCTATGTTCTGAGCTTTATATTACCTCAATGGTGATGCCAGAAGCACAAAAATAATCAGATTCTACGGTGACAGAAGCCGTTCTATATGTTCCAAGTTCGGTACCATCTTTGTATCTGTTGGATGCTTTGTCGTTCCAGCTTATTACGGTTGCTGAAGGACTATTTGGATCTCCAATGAAAGAAATATAAGGTTTGGAAGCAGGAACAATTACCTTTTCTCTGCATCATATTCATATAAGGTCAGTCATCTGAAATAGTAACCAATGAGATGCTTATTTGACAATATAAAAGTGTTACTTTAAGTACAATCTACTACCTTTTATATAATTTCTAGAGTCATAAACTTAATCACTGTTAGTATTTAACTATAATTTCGTAAAATCAACAGATACTCTGCAGTTAACTTTATAAAGTAGTTATGTAATACGATGTAAGTATGCAATGGCCAAAAAGTTAATGATGTTTATAAAGTAAATTTGGCATAATGTGCAAGTTATATGGAACTTGCGACAGATGCACTATATTAATTAACTAACCTGTAAAAACCAGGAAGAATGTAAATCTTGACCCTGATGGAATTATTAAGAGGCACCATATCAACCGCACCTTGTACAGTAAGCGAATCACCCCTACCATTTTGATCAACCACAATCACTCTATAAGTAGTACTACCATCATTATCATCCACATTCCCAGAACCAAACCTTTGTGCTAACTTGTTGTGATCCCTGTAGTTATCATCTTGTATCTTGATATCGTCCCACGTAATATATTTTCTCATGCTCTTAACTTTATAGTTATCTCCATAAATCAGTAAAAAGAAAGCAACCAAGATACTAAAACCACTAAAGTCCATCTTGTATGTAGAAACTAACTTGTTGGTTTGTGACAAGTCTAGTATTTTTCTTGTAGAAAATCAGAACACCAACAAAGTACTAGAGAATAATGTATGTGGGTGTGAAATGTGAGTATAATAAATGGAGGAGCCTAGAGGTGAGTAATATTACATGCAAAAGTATAGTAAATAGTATAAAAGAATTAATGTGAAACATGTGTATGTAGTTGATGAAAGAAATGCAAGAACATTAGTTGGTATGTTCTTCTTACATGTCAAATAGATTGTGCTACTTTTATCATTTAGTATTCATATAACATATAGAAATAGATATTGAGGGAGAAATGATGACTTTGTTAAGGAGTAGTTATGCAAGTGGAAACAATAGCTAGCGGTTATGCAATTAACTAAGCTTGATTAGTAATAGTATAAACCGTATGGGAAATGGGGTACCTATGATGTAGGGACGTGCATTATGGTCATCACTAACTTTATGTTGGCTTAAGTTAAAAAAAAAAAAAAAAAAAAAAAACATTCCATTCAAACCCATCATTTCCAATAAAACTTCCTTAAAAACTGTCAAAACATGATAGTTTTTGATATTTTATATTGAGAAGTTTTGAAAATTGTATAAACTTGTATCATTTTCTATGTACTACAAGTTATTGTTATATATGGTCTATATGTATGAGTAGAGTATTACTAATATTCAAGTAATCAAGTTAGTATGGTTCAAAATCAAAACAAAATAAACTTTTTTTTTTACTTGAACAAGATACAGATTTTTACTAATTAATCAAGTTATAACCAATTGGTAATTTATTGTAGAACACAAATGCGGGGATAGCTCAGTTGGGAGAGCGTCAGACTGAAGATCTGAAGGTCACGTGTTCGATCCACGTTCACCGCATTACATTTTTTTTCTTTTCTTATTCATTTTTCAGCTTTAATGTTTTGTTGTCAAAATATTTCGCATGGAACCAGTTATACTTATCATTTAAAAACATTTATTGTATTGAAAACGAATTGAAATGATATAACTGATGTCTCATATCATGTGCAATGTTTCATGGTGTAATGTTCGTTCGATTAATTTGCACGTCACTGTTTAGCAATCTGACGCGATATGTGACATAATATATACTTTTTTGAAGCAGGATCTAGCTTGTAAAAATACTACTGTAATAAAGTAGTATTGTATACGTATGGGAAGTTGGGTGGTATAAATTTGACCATGTAGCCTACCAAGACTAAAATAAATACGCATGCGAATACGACACTGGTTCACCTTATTTTAGCGAGTTAGTTTTGCTCGTACATAATTGGACATAGTAGTAGTTATCACTTTGATTACGTCATCTTAATTGGCATTTGGTTCTGATCATTGTATCTGTATTTATATATATCTCACATGTTTTCAACGAGACTTGAACCCACATCCTTTAGGTTGATGTGTCACTCGCATACGTACCACTGGGCCTAGAGTACTTTGGTACTAGTATTTGAAGGCGACAAAATACCGATAGGCCTTTTTACTTGATAGAGGTGTGTGTTAGTATGCCGTTTAAAAAATGCACAAATGAGTGACTAAGCTCGCCTTTGGTTTCGATCTAAATGTCATTATAAAACAAAAGTTACCGCTAGTTTTGGCCAACAGGATCGTATTCACTTGTAAACATTTTCATGCATGAAATATAAAAAACTCGATCAGTTCTCTATCTAAATTTAGAAACCAAAAGGGGGGGGGGGGGGGGGGGGGATGAAAGTTGAAACAGACAAGCACATAAAAATCTAGAGGGATTTTGTCTCCACTTCCACATTAGACTATGTTTATTGGTGACCTAAAGTCACAACCGGTCACAAGAGATTGCCAATTTGTGGTCACTTGGTGACCTAAAGTCACAACCGATTGCCACATGTCAATTTGTGATTGGTTGAAAGGGGAGAATCGGTCGTGACCCCAACCCACAACCCACACCAAAGGTCACTAATAAACATAGTCTTATATATACACATATTGATGTCCTAACAACTTTAAGGTGTACTACATAGTACATACATATGTGCTAGTGTGTGTGAACTAAGATCAAACATAATCACCCAACCTATCGAGCAACATAGTTTAAGATAGATAGATAGATAGATATATATAATATCTAAGTGTATGCTATTGTGTTTAAATGGCCGGGGAGCATTAAAAATATGAATAACGTGTTGAATAAGATTACGAAGCTAGAAGAAAGCCATGCTTACCTTAAAGAAGAAATATCAACAAAGCTTGTGATCTCGGGTGAGCGTAAAACATCACCTAGTCAAAGAAGTAGAAGCATTGGTGAGAGGGTGAAGGAAGGTGAATGTGCGAATATATTGATTATCGAATAATATACTGGTTAGTCATATGAATTACAGTATTTCTTTTATGGGTTTTTCTAACATGTGCTCTCAATTACATGTTAAGTTATATTTATTAAACACGTATTTTATCAGAAAATGCATTTAATTATCATTAAATATACAAACAAATTACCATGAAAAAATGTAATTTTAAATTTAGTAATTTTTTACTTTACTTTTATATAAACTCAAATGTATGCCTTCATGACACATTTTAGAAAATCTCTAGTTTATCACTTATATATGGAATTCATTATATTCTCTTCCGTGAATATTTTTTTTGTTTTTTGAGGTGAATAGTTATTTTGAGGGTGACATATATGGTTTTTTCTCTTAGAGCATCTTCAATGGATTCACTAAAAATTTGCACTATTATAGTGCTAAAAGGAGTAATTAAGAAATATGTTTGCACTAAAAAAAAAGTTACTCTAATGTATTCCACTAAAGCTTTCACTAAATCCTTTAATTAGTTCTTACTATATACTATAATTTTTAATATTATTTGTGTTCGTGACATAAGATATAAAGAGCATGACATTCGTATGAGAAATTGAGCTATTATGGAAAAAATTGAATACCTAGAAAAAAAAAGAGTTAAAATTTAAGCAACAAATGAAAGATAATAAAAGTTTACATATAATTTTGGATTCGTTGGATGATCCCGTATTCGGCGAATGAATTAATAAATGATTTGATATTTGATCGCAATATTTTAAACTACACACAAAATAATACTGTAATGCTTAATTGATATTTGTTGATCGGGTTGATTATGATTCCTCCTAATTAATTTGCGTAAGCTGTTACTACAAATCTATTAACTAAGAATATCATATATGCTGACATGACAAATAAGTGAAAAGAACAAAATAATATTTTCCCTGCTGTGAACATATCATCAAAAAAAAAATGTATGATCGTATGTTTTATGAGTAGTGATTGGCATGACTAATTTATGTGCCTAATTTTATTCTTGACAAAGATCTTGGAACACATGGCTAAATCAATGGTAAATAAGAGAAGTGAGAATAAGTAGAATACACGTGTCATAAAATTAATAAATTAGGCATAAAATTAGTCATATGAATTAGTCATCTCAATTATTTTCCATTTTTCATGTTTTATATGTACTTTTCCCTTGTAAACGCCAAACATGCAACTGTTATATTATTTTATTAAGGCACACAAGGTCAAAAGTTAGAACTATGAATAAATTCTAAGGTCAAAAGTGAAATGTTTTTAGTTTTAGTGCAATGAATAGTATTGCATTATATTTAGTTCATTTTGGGGGCATTGCTATTCGTTGCACTAAATTAGCTATAAGTTGTATGCTTTAAGCTGTAAGCTGTAAACTGCAAAGCTGTTAACATGAGCTACAAGTTGTATCTTTTTTTCAATAAAAGTGTTTGGTAAGTTAGCTGTTAAATGTAAATATAAGATGTAAAATGACATAAAAGGACAAATCTAAAATTGTAAACAAATGTTTGGAGGGTATATCAGTAATTTAAAGTTGTAGCAGCTCCAATATTTTTAAAAAGCTTCATGAATCAGCTTTTCATTTAAGAGCTATTTGTTTGAAATAAAAGCTTGAAGTTAACATACCCAAATAGAGCTATTTATTTTAGAGGTGATTATTTTTTAACAAAAAGCTAATAGCTCCCTCAAGAAGCTCCTACCAAATAGGCCCTAAGTATATTTGATGCAAACACTGGAGATGCTCTTATGGTGCAGTTACCTTTTTTTTATGCATATTTTTATACAAAATAGCTTGCTATTGTTTTCTCCAACCTAAGACTACATTCAACCCTCAAATAATTTCACTTTTCACTTTAGCGTTACATCAGCTCTCTCTCCTTCACTACCATCTCACTTTTCACTTCCAAACATCTCATACCACTTCACATTTAAACAATTTTTTTTAAATACCCCACTAAATATATACCACACACTCACAAACTAATAAATAAATAAATACCCGCTAGGAAAATGCCCAAAAGATGAACTCTTCACCTGTTGCTGCACCTTTTCATCCTTGCTAAACCATCACCTCACCTCCCCCAATGGCTTTGCTGTGTGAGGCACCCTTGCAATTTGCTCACTTTGGCTACGTTGGGGGTAGCCAAAGACTTGCCATCTGTAAATGTATTGTCACGAAAAACGTATAATGAAAAGACATAGTTTGCCATAAACTTTAAATACAGGTTACCCTGCTAGTTCTTAATAAGTCACGGGGGCTTGTTAAATCCTATTTATTTCAATTTTCAGTACATGAGTTATGGGTTTTGAGGATGACAGGAAGATTTCATCAACATGTTATATCTGCAAACATCTTCAGTTTTGAGCTTGAAAATTGCAACATCAGCTCTACAAAGAATACTATAAAGTATAAACACCATTATAGTTTGCAAATGTGTGATTTCATACCAACCATGGAAAAATTATAAACGCTAAAGACCAACACTATTGACAATGTTTGTCCAAAATAGCTCATTCTTTCTTTACTTTAGCGTTTTTGCAAGAACAATCATTAGTTTTTAACAAAAAGCCAAATAGGATGCATATAGAAGAAAATATTGAAGATTAAAGACAAAAAATATGAACCTGTTTGTTTAATTGGAATGGCACAGGAATCAGATGGCACAAAATCTTTATGGTTATACTGTTGCTGAAGCTTTAGGGAAAACCTTCAACATTATAACACGACCTGATCATTCCAAATTAGCTAGATGTATCATACAACAGGCAGCAAAAGGAGAGAGCTGGTCTGGGACGTTTCCTGTTAGAAATAAAGATTGGGAAATGTTTACTGTTATCTCTACTCTCTCACCATCTCGTGATGAAAATGAAACTATAATTGGGCTTATATCTGTAACAACTGATGCTCGCCTATATAAAGGATTAAGCCCACGATCCAGCATTGCTCCCATGAGGTTTTCTTCCGCAAAATTGGGATTTGATCCTCAGCAACCTCTACAAACTACAATTGCCTCAAAGATATTGAATATGGTTAGTTTTTTTTAAGGGTTTTTCATATGTTAGATTTGGTGATTCACATTTTAGAGCATTGATGCAAGGATGTCAATATATTGATTGTTGGAAAAACCAAAACAGGTTTCCAAGGTTAAGTCGAAGATGAAGACAGGAGATACCAGCATGGATTTTGAGCACAGACAAGTTGCTTCTTCATCACATGAGCCTTTCACTGGAAAGTCCACAGCAGATTCTAGTAGGACAAGTGAAAACAGATCCGGACTCCAAAAATTTTTGTCTTCAAAAGCAGTGGCATGGATGGGTAAAAACGAAATTTTATGGGCATGGAAGGGTACTCTAAACGAAAGAAATAGTTCTGATACAAAAACATGCTGGTTTGGTTGGCCTTGGGTACATAATAGTCAAGAACAAGAGTTGGGTCCGGATTCGAGCTTCACTACTTCACTAAAAGTAAAAAGTCAGCTGTATGAAAGTGCAAGCTCTAGTAATACTAATGAAGCTACAGAGCCGTGGTCATTATCTGGTGGTGGAAGTAGCTCTGTGAGCACTGACAGTGGTTTGATTCATAAGCTGGACATTGGTATCGGTAACTTAGATGTCAAGATCTTCTGGGATGATTTGATTATCGGAGAACATATTGGGCAAGGTTAGCAATGCACATGTAAACAGATAATACTCAATTCATCGCTAAATATTGCTATAGTTTTTGTATTGGGAAGTCTCATGGAAATTGTAGTAGTTCCATCTCTAAAAACATTGCTAGCTACAAATCATACAATGAAATATTCTGCAGTGATACATTTACCGGGTTAAGCACTTTTCTAACTGTTTTTTGAAGTAATAAATTTACCTGGTTAAAACGCTTTACCCAAAAAAACTATTCTGTAGTGATAATTTCTTTTGTCGTTATCCAAGAGTTATTCAGACATTTATCTATATAATGAACCTATGCGGTTTTATCTTATTTTTAGGTTCTTTGGTACTTTACTAGTTATATATATTTTCACAGGTTCATGTGGGACAGTATATCATGCGTTGTGGAATGGATCGGTATGTTTTCCATCTTCCCCTTTTAGACATCTTGTTCCAAATGTGCACAACCGTTGTGTCTTGAGTTGAGTTGAGTAATCCTTCAAACGGACAACTAAGTTATGAGACATCAATGTATCTTCATGATATGTAGGATGTTGCAGTCAAGGTATTTACCAAGCTAGAATACTCTGATGATGTGATATTATCCTTTATAAAGGAGGTAATTTCTTCTTATTCTAGTTTCACTTTGTTCTTTATTATGGATTTTGAAATGTCAAAATGTTTGTCTTTGAATGTTTAAATTTATTTTTCTTGTGAAATGAAGGTATCTTTAATGAAAAGGCTTCGACATCCAAATATCTTACTTTTCATGGGGGTCGTAACTTCACGTCAGCATCTAACTATTGTTACTCAGTTGCTCCCTCGGTTGGTTCACTAATCCTTATATCTGCAATGTTGCGTGTTAGTTGGATTTTGTAGACCAAATTTGATATCACCATCTCTTATTTTCTTTGGCAGTGGAAGTTTGTTCCGATTACTTCAGCAAAATACAGCCAAATTAGATTGGAGACACCGTGTTCATATGGCTATGGATATTGTAAGTAGTTTAGTCACATATTTCAAAAATCGGTTTATGAACGTACTATCTTATTTATTGTTTGTTTCTATAGGCAAGGGGAATGAATTATCTCCATCACTGCCAACCACCAATCGTTCATCATGATTTGAAGTCTTCAAACCTTCTTGTTGGCAATAACTTGACTGTGAAGGTGTGTCTGTTTCGGTTAAGTTTGCAAAAAGTATTTTTGTGTTTTCCTTTCAAGCCATATGAATAGGATGAACTAAATTGTTTACAATATGATAGGTTAGTGACTTCTGTGTGTCGCGTATCAAACATGATACTTACTTGACAACAAGGACTGTGAAAGGAACGGTACTGCAATTCAATGAGACTACTAACTTTTAATTATTTTCGGAAATTAAATGTTTATGTTTTTGGTTTCTCAACTTTTTAAGCAATATTCACGTATCCTTTTTTTGTTAGCCTCAATGGATGGCTCCAGAAATTCTTCGTAACGAGCAAGGAGATGAAAAGTAAGGCCGTATCTTGTTCTTTTCCTATGGATGTCTGAGTTTGACATGGTTTGAGTATTTATTTTATTTTATTTTATTTTTATTATTTATTTTTTTTAACCTAAGACAAACAGATGTTTAGGTAAGAAAAAAGTATTAACATGGGTCGGGTTAGTTTCTAAAGTTAAACTCTTGTTAGAGAATTGTAGGTCTGATGTATATAGTTATGGAGTGATATTGTGGGAAATTACCACTGGTAAGATCCCTTGGGATAACCTCAACTCAACGCAGGTATGCTTTTCCTTCCATCTGATTACATCCTGTTTAAAATCTCTTTCAAACTTTGACTTCTAAGGTCAAACATGACTCTTTGTATGAGTTTGACCTTAAAAGTCAATGATGTACAAAATGAAAACATTTGTGATTACAATTATGACACTTACAGGTTATCGAAGTTGTTGGTTTCATGGATCAGCGGCTAGAGATTCCCATGGATGTCCATCCTCAATGGGTTTCTCTTATCGAATGTTGTTGGTCCAGGTTGTTCTCCTATTCGATCTTAGTACTAAATTAAAATTTCCTCCTAGTTTACTAACTTTCTCTTTCACCTATAAATACAAAGCACTAAATAAACACAGCTTAAACAATTACTAAATACACAATTTGTGTCCATAAGTTATATTGGTGAATCTTGTGTAAGGTCATAAAAGTTCAAATGCACTTCTTTTCGCTGAGGTAGACTAACGACCTTCTTGATTCTTTTTTCTTACTCAGTGAACCACAATCCCGTCCAACATTTCAAGAAATACTAATTAAGCTCAAAGATCTGCACAAAAAGTTTGCGAACCCCGTTCAAAATAACTGATCGTATACATACTATGAGATCTCATATTTGTCCTTATATAAATTTGCTGGTCTTATGCATTATCTAGTGGCATTGAGTTCACAGTTAATATTCAACATTCTTGAACAAGTACTCGTACATCATACAATCAAAGTCTTATTTGTACAAGCTGAATCACACTGTTGGACAAATACATTTTGTATGGGAAAGATACATTATCCTTATATTATTAGTAGGCAGACATTTATTCACTATTTTGTGTAATGCTACTTGAAAACATTGCATACAAACAACGTAACTAAACATACAATGAAAATCCATTCTGTTTGGTCAATGTTTGTCAATATGCAAAGGCATCGTTTGTCATGTTGATCGTGTGGTGTTTTACGGTCAGATTAGACGCATAAAAGAAAAGTAACTGCTGATCTTTTTTCTCTATCTAAATAATGTATTGTTTGTTGGAAATTTTGGTTCGCAAAAGAGATTTTTTTACCGACTTTGGACACAATTATCTATTTATCTATATGTATGTGTCACGTATATAAGTAATAGTTTAGAGGTTAGCGTTCACCTTGAATAGAGCTTGGCAATGAGCCTTATGTTTGGGGAAAGTAGCTGTGAGCAGTAGCAGTGAGCAGGAGCAGTAAGCTGTGAGCAGTAGCAATGAGCAGGAGCAGTAAGCTGTGAGCAGTAGCTGTCACAGCTCTCTGCTCACCGTTCACAGCTTCTTAAAGAAGCATTGGAAAAATGAGCTTTCCTAAAAAATAGCAAAGCTCACAACTCTTTTGCCAAACGAACACTAAAAATTAAAAAACTCATTGCTCACCGCTCATCGTCCCAAAAAACTCTAAAAAGCTCTACGCCAAACATAGTCTTTATGTGTCCAAAATAGAGTTGATCTGAATGATATCGCGTCTCAAAATTAGGCATTCTGTATCATGCTTAAAGAGGAAAAAGGGTTTGTTTCTATCTTTTTCTATCATGGGTGAGATGGATAAACTTGGAGGGGTCTATTGTGTATAAATAAAAGCCCTAATTTCATAAATTTTTCACACATCAAATCAATAAGTATTATTGATTTCCATCATATACGCATCTGAAAAGATGAAATTCCAGACGGTGAGTCGTTTTAAGAAAAATGTGTCAAACACGTGTCTTGGCTTTTTAGTGCTTCATTGCTAATCTATGTTAGTGATCTAGCAAATCTTTTTGACTATTTTATTTTTTATTTAATTATCGGTTATAAGAGTTCGTCTTTGTTTATGCCTCATAAGCATGCACAAAATAACTAAAGCACATGTTAGGAATACGAATATTCCTATGAAAGACTCGGTCACCTAAATGATGTAATAGCATTATGATAGCTCATAGTTAGTTAGATATTAGTTTAGTTTAGGTAACATCGTGGAAGACGGATGGGTCTTTACCCACTGTATACTTGATCCACAGCCCGCAGGAGGGCGTATACTTGTAATAGTATATATAGCCTTTCCACCTCATTTGGAAAGGTTGGTTGTTTTCTCATAATACACACACCTCTAAGGTGTTTCTCTCTCAAGAAAACCTCCCATCTCTTTTTTCTTTCTCTCTAACAATAATCATGTTTACCATTTACTACCATAATTCAAGGCCACCCGAATCACAACTATCAACATAATATATCGATCCTACAATTGGTATCAGAGCCAAGGTTTCATCTTAGGGACTAGTTTGTAATCGGATTTGTAGTTTGGTTTTTGTGTTCGGTTTTGGTTCGAGTGGAAACATCCTAATGTGTCTTTAGTTCTGGGTTAATTCATAATATTTTTGTTCTATCATGTGTAGATGTTGTTCTATCTTATAGTTGTTATTTTGTGACTCGTGTTTTTTTTTTTTTTTTTTTTTTTGGGTGTTCTTGTTTGCGGTTCTTTCTTGCTCTTGTTAGCGACTAGCATTTTTTTTCTTGGCTGCTTATGAAGTCATACTTGGAGTTTTTCTCAAAGAGGGCATATATACAAAGATATTGAAAGCGACAGATTTGGAGTGGAGTATCTGTTTTTTTCTCACCTTTGCGTTTATGTCCATGCTCCAATGTTAGCGGTTATTTTTTTTATTAGAATCGACCCTCTATAGCGATTAGCTCAAATATTATCATATCAGCTATTATCTCTAGATCTTGGTTGCGTTTAACTCGTGGTTGCGTTAAAAAAATTTGTTGCGATTAAATACTGGCTGCGGTTATCTCACAATTGCGATTACTTTTTTAAGTATTGCGATTACTCTTTTAAGTGTGCTCTATCTAAACTAAACGCTGCCCAAGTTTCATCAGTAGTGATTAGTACAAGAACATCACCCACTTTACTTCATTCATCTTAACAAACATCAGGTTTTACAACATCAACCTTTAACCAACATCACAAATCCAAATCCTCACTGCAACAACAACACAACTTGTGTGCTATCCCTTTTGTTGGTCCAGTTTAAGAGATCTAAACAACAATCAAGAGTAACAAAAACGAAATAAAGATGAAAAAAAAAAAGATAACGATCTCAGTTTATCTCATAAAATTATAACTGATTCATCTTTAGAAGAGAACCACATGAGATTCACCATCATTGATCTATGTGAAACGTAGTTTCTTTTTAATATACGAATGCTTTCAAGAAAGACAATAACAATTATGTTATCATCCATCTTTGATTCGTTCTTTGAAAACAGAAATTAAAACAAAACAAATCTAATCATCTTACCCGTGATTTTTTAAAGGATCTTGAAACCATCCTTGTGGCTAACTCTAACTGAAGCGTACAACTGGAAGGGTTTCACATATTGTTTTTTGGTTAGGGTTCGATTTGGGAAGAAAGATGGTTATTAGATGGAGATGGGATTGATGAGTTTTATGGAGATGAGATTTCATGAGATCTGTTTTTGGTTACAGGAGATGGGGGCGCACATTTGTGTGTGAAAGATTATTAGGGTTACTTAAGTGTGAGATTACAAGTGCTAAATACCCGAAAAATTAGGGTAATGTTATTATTTGGACGGGGGTATTGTAATTGGGCCCGGGTTTTAATGTGTGGAATTGGACTGGTACAGATGTTGGGCCGAATATTTCACTAATGAAGATGGACCAGTTTGGATTGTTGTCTTAGATGTGATAATAGTTTAAGTTTAGCTAGGCAAAATATTTTTATAAAATGGATCTTGTTGAAGCTAAAATTCTACTACTTGGATTACGTTTGTTTTTGGACTATATACATTTCACGGGGATATTCTTTGACAAGAATGGAAAACTCAACATACAAAGCCCTAGTTTTCAAACCTTAATTTACCGAAAAATTCTTCGGGGGCGCGCTGCCCCCTTGAACCCCCCAGGGAACTTACCGCGGAGTTCGATCCGCGAAACGGGGGGTATCTAAAGAATTAGGGTGTATTGTGTACAAGAACCTAATGAAGATTCACTAAAACGTCAAGATGGCTGAGAATTTGGACTTGGAATGTCAAAGTGATTACGGAGTTGATTGGGTATCACTTACTTGAGATTGAAGTTGACTTTCACAAAGGCATGATCTTATTTTATCTTGAAGTCGGGGTTGGTTGGATGCATGACTTTCAATGATAACTTGCTTGTGCTTAAGATTTGAGTTGAAGACTTGGTTTATCTAGTTACCAGCAGTCGGGGTGGATGGTTGAAGACCTGGTTAACTATCACTTAAAGGAGTTACATTATAGTACTCAGTGTCACATGCAGAAGACGATGTGGATAATCGCAAGAGGTGATGAAAGTCTCATACTTTGTCAGGAAAGTATTGAGTACTTAGAGTTTTGCATGGTGCACAAATTCTCTACACCGTTCTTCCAACAACAGTGCAAGCTTAAGTAACAAATTTGGGGAATTCTACTTCATTTTCAAGTCTGGTATATCGGGTTTACTTCACCAAGTGGTCACAACAATGGCCGAAAGAATACGAGGTTGGTTTGTTAGCTAATGGGTTTAAGGTTGAGATGTTATCAGCAATTCTCATGAGATATTCGACGCTACTGCACGTTAAAGATACTTCACAGTCTAAGCAAAATCTTTCAAGATCCTTCAATGCCATTCATGATTTCTCAAGATGTTTGCTTCAGATACGATCTTCACGTGTTTATGGTCGTACATGTCAATGATGCTTCCGAATGTTCGAAACCATCATGGGGGAGAAAAGTGTACTTTGATGATATTAGGTCAACCTCCAGGGGGGGTAGTTTATACTACTTTACTTAGCATGGTTTGTGAAGTATTCTACATATGTGAGAAGAAGTGTTGCTGATCTTTTGCATTTTCCCTCTAACAGTTATTCACCAGAAACAACTAGTGGATTGTCATAACCCATTCAATTTATCATTGTCTCACGGTTTCTTCTTGATTTTGTAAAATCCCGCGAAAGAATCTATTTCTCGGTTTAAATCATAGATTTGTAAAATCCCGTGATGATGGAACTATCCTTGAGAATGAAAAGAGCACTTCCGGATCTTAATTGATTCTGGTGCTACGATTTCGGCTTTGAAGAAGGGATAAAGTGTGTGCTTCATGTATTGGATGAGTTTTGACATACTTCATGGCATTTTGGTTATAATGAATTTTTACGGGGTTTTTGTGTTTTTATGGGGTTAAGTGTGTTTGACAAAGTTCGGGATAAAACCATCATCAAAGTTCATTCAAAACATCAAAAAGGGTTAGATTTGGGCAGTTAAACCACAAGATGTGACTACGGCGTCAATTCATTATTATTTATTTGAGGTTGAAGTGAAATTTCACGGGTGCGTGTACTTAGTATCTGAAGATATCGGGGTGGTTGGATGAAGATTCTTCGAGACCCTTGTTCGAGCTTTTAACCTTTACAATGACGAAGACTTGGATATCTAGTTATTTTTGGGATTCTTCCTTTCTATTACCACATAATAACTATCATTTTAAGGAGTTACGTTGCAGTGCTCAGTGTCACACGAAGTTGTGGATATTCAAGAGGTGATGTACGTCTTATAATTGATGGTTGGTTGGTTGAAGAGTATAGAGTACTTAGTGATTTGATGTTGCACGAACTCTCTACACCGCTCTTTGTCACACATTAGAGCAAGCTTAAGTCACAAGTTCGGGTTATTTTACTTCAGTCTCAAGTTCATCATACTGGGTTTTTGTCCATCAGTAGTCACGACATATAGCCGACAGAATGATAATGGGGTTGGTAATGAGTTAGCAGAGAGAAGTAGAAAAGAGAGAGATGATGTTTGGACACAACGGTTCAAGCCTCGTTCCTCAACATTATGGCGTCTGCAGATAACACTTCAGGCCCCGTTCCTCAAATAAAAGAAAGGTGTACGTTTCAATGCGCCTTATCTTTGGAAGAAGACAAATCTTCTTATTTATTACCATTCTCATCAACAAGCTTCGTGCTTTTCCCATGTTCTTACAGTCATCAAGTGGATAAACGTGCATTGGATTATATTTTTGTGCTTCACTTATTCTATCAAAAATTGCAACAAGCATATGCAATTTTTGAGGGGGGGAAGGGAAAGGATGAAGAAACTACATGTTGATGATGTTTGTAAAATGGTCATTCGGCTCTTGTATGCAGATAGTTACTCCCTCTAAGGTTTAACACATTTCAACAAGTGGTTTAAGCATAAGCTTAATCGAACTCTACATTTTCTAAGCCACTGATGAGGAGACAAAAGAGGGACTGCTTCAAGAGAGCTTTAATCATCATCTTCTTCGCAATAGTTTTTGGGCCTACACACATTTATGATGCACCTGCTATATCTCAAACATCACGGAATCTCAACTATGGCAAAAATGTCATTGCATGCCATTTTTGAGGGGGAGTGATGAGGCAAAAAATGATCCGTTTTTAGGGGGTCATTTAAGCCCGAATCCGACTTTATTTGATCAAATATTGCCCTAAATCGTTCCTTTTGTGATTTTAGGTGTTTGGAGAGTGAATTCTGGAAAAGTAGCCATTTTGGACGTTTTTGGAGCATAAAAGTGAAGAAAACGGCAAAGTATCAATTTTCCATGCTGAAGACACTAGGTGACGGCGTCAAGAGTTACACTCTGACGGCGTCAGACATTAAGAATAAAACACCGTAGTTGATGACGGCGTCAAAAGTCATCCTGACGGCGTCAAAGTATCAAGAATAAAATACCGTAGGTGGTGACGGCGTCACACAGGCCGTCATAAGTAGATCAAGGCCGTCCGAGGAAGTATTTGGCGGCGAGGTGACGGCGTCACATGCTTGTCTTGACGCCGTCAACCCAGTTTTCCTATATATAGTTTTCTAGATTTTTCATTAAAAAAGGAGAGAAGTTTTGGTGAAACCCTAAAGACGAATTTGGTGTCTCTTTTACAGGTTTTTCAAGGGTTCCAAACCCTTGATACCTTGCATTGTAATTGAGATAAGTATTCTTCTAATTCAATCAATATGTCTATGTGTTGGTTGTCTATATCTTGTTCTTGTCTCAATTCAATTATGCTAGGCTAGATCTCTCTTGTGTTTGCTTAGATCTAATGAAACCTAGATGTTGATTATGTGTTGATTACTTGTTTATTCTTGTTCTTGGATGAATGATTTATATGTTAGGCTTAAGAAAACTGGCAGATCTCCAAATGGTAACATGCTTGAACGTCTTAAGAAACATGAACCGAGGCGTACTAGGTCTTTATTGGTTGTATTTAATGCATGAGCCACTGTTTACAATCCCTATAGTTGTGCTGGGTCATGGTGTAGGAGGAGATAAGAGCTCATAGAGTTGGGGAGTTATGTATGCCACCCCATGAATGGTATTAAGGAATACGATCCGTCATCCATGCAATTATAACAAGTAATTAACATGTAAAAGATATCTAGGGAGTAGTGAAGTCTAAGTAAACACAATTTCTCCAATTACTGCTCACAACCTTAGTATAATTAGATTATTTTCATTTTTATTATTTTATTTTGATTATATAGTAGTTTTGGGTTAGTTGAATAGCAACTAATTCCGCCCACTCCTTCAAAACCCGAGATTTTACTTGCTTTCATAAAAATATAAAAACACAAAAATAATCTTCCCTCACCTTTTGAACTAGTAAGTAGGCTTTCTAATCCTAGTGACACTATTCCTAAGCTGAACGATCAATCCCCCGGTACTTGTCACTATACTATACTACAACGATCAGGTACACTGCCTGGTGGTGGTTGTAAGCTTCTCGAGATCCCTCGAGAGGTAAATCCTGTTGCGATTCCCACGCATCAAGTTTTTGGCACCGCAGCCCGGGGAATAGTTATTGTCTAGGTTAGGATTTCTTTTTATTAGATCTACTTGCTAGATTCCTTTCTAGTAAGATTTTTATTTTTATTTTTTAGGTCTTCTTTAGTCTATCTTATTTCTTCGTGCTTTTGTTTGTAACTCTTTACCATCCGACATCATGGAAGGTGGTAACATCTTTGAACCGATCATCCCACCACAACAAAACCCACCATTAGAACCCCTTAGGCCCCGAACCTTAGGAGAGTACTCCCGACCTAGCCATCAAGGCTACCAAAACACCATTGAGCTCACCGGAGCCAATGTGACCCCTTGCGATCCGACACCATCCGGTTGGTGCAAAGAGGATGTGCATTCCATGGACTTCGTTCCGAAGATCCAAACCAACACCTTAAGGACTTCCTCAAAATCGTAGATTCCATAGACCTAGGTGTTGAGACTAGAGAGACTACCCGATTACGCCTATTCCAATTCTCTCTACAGGATCAAGCTAGTCAATGGCTTGAGCATTTACCCGCGGTATCCATCACCACATGGGATGATCTCACCACTCGTTTCCTTGCTCAATTTTTCCCACCGGGGAGAACTACTAAGCTTAGGAATGACATCTTGATGTTTCAAAAACGTCAAAATGAATCTCTTTATGAAGCATGGACTCGTTTCAAAGACTTACTCCGAAAAGTCCCTCATCATGGCATAGATCTTTGGCTCCAAGTCCAAATTTTTTATGACCATATCGACATCTCCACGAGGCGAACCATTGACTAATTGGCCGGTGGTAAGCTACGTGATCTTAGTGCGGAAAAATCATGGGAACTCATAGAAGATCTTGCTCTCTATGACAACGAAAGTTGGAATGATCCCCGTGATTTGAGCGAAATGGTCAAGGCAATATCTTTGCCTTCGAACAATTCTAGCACTCCCGACCGTAGGATCATGGAACTTGAAGGTCGAGTCAAGTCTCTCATGAAATCCTACGAAGCTCATAAACCTTCAAGCCAAGTAAGCAGAATCGCTTCTACATGCAAACTATGCAATGGCCCTCATGAGACCCATAACTGCATGGAACTTCCAAAACGTGCTTATAACAAATTCACATCATCGCACATAGGTCAGGGTCCTCGAACTTCTGCCGAAGCTTATGAGGCATGGAAGGATAAACCTGATTTTAGAGGGTACCAAACGCGAAGCGTATCCTTCAATGACTCCTCACCACTCACTTGGTTCGAGCATTTTCCGACACAAGGTACTCCTAGGCAAAGCTGTGAAGATACTTTAAAAAAATTCATTCTCTCTCAAGAACTACAGCTCACTACGCTCGAGGCCAAATTTAAACAACAGCAGGATGATGTAAACAACAAGATTTGTAATCTGTTGACTGCTATCAAAGAGCATATTGATAATAGGCCCATTCCCGTTAATGAGGTTAAATCTGCTACCATCATGAGTCCACCATCCTCCCCTGTAAAAATAAAAAGTCCTAGCAAGCTATTCAAACATCTGTATCCTAACGGAAAAGAACCTGTCAACCCCCCTGGACCAATCCACTTCGTAAACACCATCACCACGATATCTGCTTCAACACCCAACCCAACCCAACAACAACCTAACAAATTCAGTCAGACAGCGAAAGAAGAGACCTCAAGGGTTGACCATGATTTGGCAAGAAAACCTACCGACTCACCCGAGCAATACACCGCGCAAGAATCAGACAAACCGGATGAAAGGAAAGAGAAATCGGAAGAGCACGAGAAAGATCCAACCATTTTGGGTAAATCTATTATAGAAGAACCCGAGGGAAAAATGGAGGATGTTATTAGTGTGGGTAACAATCATACTAAGGAAAGTAACCCTAAAGTTTTCAAGATCCCCTGTACCATTAAGGAAAAGCTCTTAACCGATAGTCATATAGATCCTAGCTTCCCAGTCAACATAATCCCCCTCTCCCTATACCACAAAACCTTCCCAGAGCACGTTGCGTGCAAGAGAGTAATAGAAAATTTATCAATTAGGATTGGGGAGCTTGTTTACAATACTGACCTCACCGTGGTTGATGACGTGGACCCTTTCACCAATCAAACGTTAACCAACCCTGTCCTTGGGATGCCATTTATCAATGAATCGGGAGCAATCCTTGATGAGAAAGATGGTAGTGTATTACTCACCGATGGTGTTAGGAAGGTAATTTTTCGTAAGGATAGTGAGGAGGTATACGAATATCGTCCCTCCCTTGAGGGGAATCTATATGGGTTAAAGGATGGAGAGTTGAGAAAGATAAGACGGCGTGATCCAAGTAATCTCAAAATCCCCTGTATGATCGGTCATAAGTATTTCGATAACATTTACATAAATGTATTCATGCCTAAAAATGTTATGTCCCTATTCCATTACAACAATATCTGCAGATGGGGGATGATTTACAAGGGAGAGAAAGTGGTTGGTAAGGATCATGAAATCCAGGTGTTCGTAGGAAATATGGCCTTCCCTATGGAATTCACGATTATGGATAACATAGAGGACTATGTCGACCCTAGATTGTCACAAGTCGTCTTTGGAGCACCCTTTTGTGAAATCACTAATTTGATAGTGGATGACTTGAACGGAATCATGACCTTCACTGATGGGATTAGGAGGATTTCATACCAAACGCCATACAAGAGAAAAGACCTTAAGGGAATAGATTGTGACGGGCTTGATATGATGAGCTCCCAACTTATCTTGTGTGATGAAGATGTTAGGAGAGGGTGTAGGAATATTTCTAATTTATCATGTGGATTCTTTAAGAATGTTAGTAAGCTTGGTTCTAAGTATCGACAAGATGTTCTCGAATTCGAAGATTCGAAGTACTTGCACTATGAAAGCGATACTGGTTTAGAAGACGACCTAGAGAGTGGAACCAATGATGAGATCACGTAGTAACCCATGACTTTGAGTCTAGCTACAAGACTCGTAAATAAAGAAAAGCGCTTCTTGGGAGGCAACCCATGTTTTGTGTGATTTTATTTGTTTGATTGTTATTTGCTTCCGTATGCATGCTTTGTTTTTATTGTTGGTTGATCATGTTTCTCAATTAAAATGTGGAAATACTTTACTATGTTGTTTGGCCTAGTCTTAACTCCAACCTAAAAGTATTTTCGCAAAAGATAAGTGTAAGGGGAAACCCCAAATATGTTTTCAAGAAACAAACCGATCATGATTCTCCACAATATTAAATGAACATGTATATTCGTATTTGTTAGAGTCAAATGCTTGTATTGAGTCATAATGAAGTTTTGCAGGATTTTCCAGGAAGTAGGACGAAGTTTTTCCAGAAATTTTCCGGAAACTTAACATAAGAATTTCTGCAGGTCCATTCTGACGGCGTCAGGGGTTTACTCTTGACGGCGTCAGGAGTTAAAAATCTGGAAATTTTACCGGTTTTGTTTTTCTAACGGAGTCTTATGGTTTTTGTGAATTATTAAGTTTTATAATCTCCAGGAAATCTGCAAACTTCATTCCACAAGCATTATATCTTACTTTGTTTTCTTGGATTTAGTAACTTATATAGGATGCCGCCGATTTTACGCGAGGTTGTCTTGTCTATTGTTGTCAGGATTTACAGGTTATGTTTGACAAGGAGATGATTTATATTCTGGAAGGGAAGCTTTGATTGTTCATTTTCTTGGAGGAAGATTTAACCTGGCCAACCTATAATCCATACCGAGCGAATCAGGGGAGTATTTGATTTCATTCTCTTTACTTTTTCACTTTTACATTCTTTACTTGAACATTGGGGACAATGTTCATCTTAAGTGTAAGGGGAGGGTAAAAAGATGATACCTTACATATGCACTTTCGCTTGAGTTTGTTTTGTTTGATGGTAGATGTGTAACAAAACTACGAGAAATACTTGTTAGTGTAATTTTAGCGCCAAATTTAAAATTTTTTACAACATTTAGGAGTGAAACTTTAGCCATAGCAAGCGTCTCATGGATAGGAGATTGTATGACTAGCACATAACCGTATATTCAGAAAAAATTTTCACCCAAAAATGTGAGGTTCGCCTTTAGATTTGATAGGAAAAGCATTCATTATTGGTGCTTATGAGTGTACCGGTAGCATTTAGATTCTAGAACTTGCGTTAGTGATGCATCCCGAGACCGCTAGTGAGACTACATTCGTGTAGAAGGATTTACTACATGATAAGAGGCATTAGGATCACCCTTGTGTTTAACCCGTATTATAATTACTTGACCATTTAAGTCATATTACTTGGCTAGTTAAGTCAACTAATTTTCCCCACACCCTTAGCGTTGTACTCATTTTTAGTACACGATACCCCTAGTACACCCCTCCGAGCCTATCTTTTCGTTTCTAACTTTAAGCATTTTACTTAAAGGAAGAATTTGTTACACCCCACTTAAATGTACAACCAAATCGCCTTAGCCTTCCGTGTATGCGCTCATTTTTAGTGCATTATTGTTATTTGTTAAACCCTAAGTTAACTTTCTAATTGATTACATGGTTGCTAAGTCGAGTCATATCCTTGTACATATTGTTTTGGGACGATTGGGACTCATGGGTAAGTACTTATTTTATGGAGTAATGGGGAAGAACATCATTTATTACCCCCATATGTACATTAATCTTAAAAGTGCTCCAAGTGTTTTGATTTTCTTAATTCGAGTCATTAGAATAGTTTAATGTAAAGTATGTAAAAATTCAAGTGTAAGGGGAATGTTCATTCCCTATGATGTATTATTTTGGATGGTAGGGTAAGAGTGTATGCAAAAAAAAAAAAAAAAAAAAAAAAAAAAAAAAAAAAAAAAAAAAGATCGAAAAATCAAGAAAAAAAGAAAGAAAAAAAATAGAAAAAGGAAAAGAGAGAAAAAACATACGAACTACCATCCCGTTTCATTCTATGTTCATTTTATGTTTTTGTTATTTCTCATTTATTAGCTTAAGTCGAGTCTAGTGGATAAACGTGCATTGGATTATATTTTTGTGCTTCACTTATTCTATCAAAAATTGCAACAAGCATATGCAATTTTTGAGGGGGAGAAGGGAAAGGATGAAGAAACTACATGTTGATGATGTTTGTAAAATGGTCATTCGGCTCTTGTATGCAGATAGTTACTCCCTCTAAGGTTTAACACATTTCAACAAGTGGTTTAAGCATAAGCTTAATTGAACTCTACATTTTCTAAGCCACTGATGAGGAGACAAAAGAGGGACTGCTTCAAGAGAGCTTTAATCATCATCTTCTTCACAGTAGTTTTTGGGCCTACACACATTTATGATGCACCTGCTATATCTCAAACATCACGGAATCTCAACTATGGCAAAAATGTCATTGCATGCCATTTTTGAGGGGGAGTGATGAGGCGAAAAATGATCCGTTTTTAGGGGGTCATTTAAGCCCGAATCCGACTTTATTTGATCAAATATTGCCCTAAATCGTTCCTTTTGTGATTTTAGGTGTTTGGAGAGTGAATTCTGGAAAAGAAGCCATTTTGGACGTTTTTGGAGCATAAAAGTGAAGAAAACGGCAAAGTATCAATTTTCCATGCTGAAGACACTAGGTGACGGCGTCAAGAGTTACACCCTGACGGCGTCAGACATCAAGAATAAAACACCGTAGTTGATGACGGCGTCAAAAGTCATCCTGACGGCGTCAAAGTATCAAGAATAAAATACCGTAGGTGGTGACGGCGTCACACAGGCCGTCATAAGTAGATCAAGGCCGTCCGAGGAAGTATTTGGCGGCGAGGTGACGGCGTCACATGCTTGTCTTGACGCCGTCAGCCCAGTTTTCCTATATATAGTTTTCTAGATTTTTCATTAAAAAAGGAGAGAAGTTTTGGTGAAACCCTAAAGACGAATTTGGTGCCTCTTTTACAGGTTTTTCAAGGGTTCCAAACCCTTGATACCTTGCATTGTAATTGAGATAAGTATTCTTCTAATTCAATCAATATGTCTATGTGTTGGTTGTCTATATCTTGTTCTTGTCTCAATTCAATTATGCTAGGCTAGATCTCTCTTGTGTTTGCTTAGATCTAATGAAACCTAGATATTGATTATGTGTTGATTACTTGTTTATTCTTGTTCTTGGATGAATGATTTATATGTTAGGCTTAAGAAAACTGGCAGATCTCCAAATGGTAACATGCTTGAACGTCTTAAGAAACATGAACCGAGGCGTACTAGGTCTTTATTGGTTGTATTTAATGCATGAGCCACTGTTTACAATCCCTATAGTTGTGCTGGGTCATGGTGTAGGAGGAGATAAGAGCTCATAGAGTTGGGGAGTTATGTATGCCACCCCATGAATGGTATTAAGGAATACGATCCGTCATCCATGCAATTATAACAAGTAATTAACATGTAAAAGATATCTAGGGAGTAGTGAAGTCTAAGTAAACACAATTTCTCCAATTACTGCTCACAACCTTAGTATAATTAGTTTATTTTCATTTTTATTATTTTATTTTGATTATATAGTAGTTTTGGGTTAGTTGAATAGCAACTAATTCTGCCCACTCCTTCAAAACCCGAGATTTTACTTGCTTTCATAAAAATATAAAAACACAAAAATAATCTTCCCTCACCTTTAGAACTAGTAAGTAGGCTTTCTAATCCTAGCGACACTATTCCTAAGCTGAACGATCAATCCCCCGGTACTTGTCACTATACTATACTACAACGATCAGGTACACTGCCTGGTGGGGGTTGTAAGCTTCTCGAGATCCCTCGAGAGGTAAAGCCTGTTGCAATTCTCACGCATCAGGGAGATAAAGAAGAAGATGGTTAACATCAAGACCCTCAAACGTGATCATGACTTGAATGTATTGAATCTATAAAAGGGGATGGTCAGTTTGAGGGGGAGCCGATTCAGAAACTTCACAAGTTCTTGAAGAAGCTCTTTACATATGATGGCCTAATTGAGGTGGAGCAAACTCAATTAGTCATCATCTCATGACTCCTGAATACTTCAATTCAGGACTCGTGAGGTTTATCGACATCTTTTCACGGGCTGATATTATTATTGATGAATGGCTTCCAGTTAATGCTTCATGTACACATCATTATGATGATTCCGATTAATCGCAACCATCAGGGGAGAGGAATGTGTACACCAAGGACGCACAACAAGTTCACGTGATCGGGCTTAATCATTTATTCCAGGATTAATAACCGCAGAGATGATTAGGGGTTCAACTTGTTACTTTGGTGTTATCATTCCATGTGTACTTCATGGGCTGATTAATCGTAACCATCAGGGGAGAGAAATGTGTACATCAAGGATGCACAACAGGTTCACATGATCGGGCTTAATCATTTATTCTGGAGTTGGTATCCACAAAGATGATCAGTGCTTCAACCTGTTACTTTGGTGTTAACGTTTTCACTTGTGTTGGGTACATGTGTGCATTATGGGCTGACTTGGGATATGTAATATAACTGGAATGCATTTAGTGAGATGAAGATGTTGATATTCTATTCCCCAATGAACAACCTTGAAGAAGGTCGAGCCTATAGTCTGCTCTACATTTTTCGCTGTGTGTTAGAAGACTAAAGACGATATGCATTTAATTATCAAAAGACTTCTTCATATTCAAGGAATTCATTAAAAAGGTTGTCAGTCTGGGGGATAGCACTAATTATGGGAGAGTGAAAAGTCTGAGTTAATCCCTAATTAGATGTTCTCATATTGTTCTTCAGCAAGTTGATTCTCACAGGATATATTTGAGCTTATTTTGTTCCTCTCACAAGATTTCAAGTATATGGGCGTAATATGTGTTGCTGATTCTGAGGTGTCAAAACCAGCAAGGGGGAAGGAGACATACATCGGAACGTACAACGAGTACACGTGATGAGCTTTACACTTCTACTTAATTGAAGTTATTCCGGAAAGACAACTGTCATAACCGCAGAGAAGATCAGTGTTTTAACTCATTCTTTTGGTGTATTATTCCAACTACATGGGGGAAGAGATGTAAGAAACAGTTTCTAATGATAAAAGAGGTACACAGTTGATTGAGTGTGTGCTTCGGGTCTTTTGAGCTTCATAAAATGAGACTGATTGCATCACTTCAACTACTTGGGGGAAGTGGTCTCTGGATACTTTTGGTATGCATTACTTCAGCCTTCAGCAGGGAAGAAAGATGAGAAGAACTATTCAAGTGTGAGATGATACGTTGCTGAGCTATCAAAGCTTCACATTGAAAAGGCTCAAGTTCAGACGACTATTCAGGAGCCTCGAACGCTTTGGTGGTGAAAGTTTAAGAGATGTTGACTACTGACTTCTACTACGTGAAGACCGATATCCTCTTTTCGGTATTCATGTCAACATCCTCTTAAACTGCATAATATCCTTTGTACATATTTAAAAAAAATAAAAATAAAAAAAATAGAAAATTATAAAATCAACAAAATCCATAAAAATCGGAAAAACATAAAAATTTCAAAAATATTCTTCTCGTGACATGTCTCTCGTGTAATCAATATTATGTACGTTTCTAGAAATGTCATTCAATAATGACACGGAAACATACATATGCTTGAGCGAGAGTTTTCTATTTTTTCCAAATAATGTTTTTCTAAAACATGTCGCTTCTCAAAATCTTCTTTAAATATGGCTTGTAGTCATTTCAGGCTACAACCCGGACTTCAAAATTAAGGCTTGCTATTACTTCTAATAGCAACCCGTTTTTCAAAATGGGGAAAACACGTCGCCAAAAAGACGTTTGTTCCTTTCACCGGGTGAAGTTCACCTGGGCATGGATTACTTTATATCCATGTTTCCTCGATCTAATGTACGCTTCAGTGCATTATTTCTTGATAAAGAAGAGAAATCTTCTTTTTATCGCCAAATATTTTCCCTTCTTTGATTTTTCCGGAAAATATTTGTGCAAAACTTGGTGGTACCATGAGATTTTGTTTGGAAATCAATTTGAACTCAAACTTTGTTAAAATTTTTCACTCAATCAATGACATAATTTATTTATGTTTTAACATCCGTCATTGATTGAGGGGGAGAGTGATTTCTCAAAATTCTATGTATCATCAAAACTCCCCACACTTTGTACAAAACAAAAGCAACAAAATGATTTGTGGTGGTTATGTGTCAGAATGAGTACATTTTCAAAGAGTTTTCGTTAAAACTTCGAATCTTTTGCAAACTCATCAAATCTGACACATAACAAACTCCCTCACAGATTGAGGGGGAGCAAGAAAAAGTTTCTTTTATCAGAAAATATTAAAATTAACCGCATTTCTCTCCCAAAAACGTTTCCTAACTTATTTAAATCAATTGAGATAAAAAATCTTGAAAGATTTGATATTTTTGTTCGGGGGAGAGAATGTGATTTAAATATGAAATCTGATATTCAAATGTGATCTTTTGTACTCAATAAATGTGCTCCCACATATGTGCTAAACTCTTTCGAATATCGATGCACATATTGAGGGGGAGCAAAAGGCGTTTGTGGAAGTAATACCAACGACCGACCATTTATCTTTATGCATGGAGTTATAAGGATGATTAAGGTTAGGTATGAATTCCCATGATCCACTAGAACCGGAAGGATCTTCCCAGGGACAATCCTCTAGATAGATTAGAAGTCCTTAGGAATGATTGAAAAAAGGAGTAAAGTGAGAAAGGGAAGAGTGCGGACTGAGACAGAGCTAGGACTGGAACAAACCCAACAAGGTTCTAGTGGTGAAGTCTCGGTAAGCACTGAAGGGGTTGAAGAATGAAAAAGAAATGAAAAGTGAAAAGGGTGAAAAGAAATAGCCCTCCATATATTCAACCTTAGGGTAGAAACCGGGTTCAACTTCATATGCTACTAGTTGTTACTAAGGTAACACTAGTATTGAAGACAAGACGTCATGGACCCAGTGACGCACTGCACTAAACTTCCCAACCACTCAAGTTCTCTTAAAAGAGCTTGTTTCATTCTCACGGGGAACCCTGTGCAATGTATCGACCACTCATTGCGAGCTATGTTGATACCAAAACAGGAGACGCCTCCCCAGTCTCCAGGAGCGGATCAAAACGCACTATTGAGTCTAGAGCCATGAGATCATCCATAAATCTCGATAGGACACATTCCAAATATGCTTATTGTTTCACACAATGTGGAAAATAAGATAAAATATTTAGAGTCCTACGCATTATCCTTGAGGTATTGCCAGAACATCCGAGTGATATGAAAATATTCACAATGAAGATGGAAATCCTTCTAGAGCGAACATCACTCAAGCTCTTGGTAGGTGACATGTGAGATCCATCTTGGATCAATGATCAAGTGACAACTGGAAAGCAACGATGGTGTGATTCAACATTGAATCAAACTTGTTCCAGGATATGGATTGACGGATACTTTTGCAAAAACCTTTCAATGTGCTCACAAACTTACTTTCGAGCACATTAACTGTGTATAACTGTTCAAACAAAAGTATTTTGGATGGAAATGTGATTCAAAGCTTAAAACTCTCATCGTGTCTCAAAAATGTTTATCATATGACACGCGAGTGATTTCTATAAATCACTCATCAATTCGTGAATATCAATTCACCGATTCACTCTACCGTGCTGTCTGCTTTGAGACGTTCCGGTATGAGAACATGCTAAGTATGAAGATTCCGAAGTGGATTCTTTAGAAAATTCATTACTACAAGCTGGAAATTCCTGTTAAAGAGAGTCTTCTTTAAAAAGAGACTCTACCTGATCACAGGTCGGTTTTTCACAAAACCGGAGGGTAGTCTGTCCTCGCAGAACGAATGACAAAGCCATATTCGTTCTCTATCTTTATTGCTAACTGTTTTATTTCAGGGACACATATAAAGATGGCGTTGATGGCTCCTATTTTCAGCTGAATCGGGTCAATCCATACCTCATGCTCACACATCCTCCTCACTATCAATGATGATGAGAGACATACTACAACAAATGTTGAGAGACTACCAACAACGTTTCCACAACTCTGATGAAAAAGTCTCCTGATCCACAACTCTAATGTAATGTCTCTAGATACAGAAGGGTGTGAGCATGATGGTCCTTATGTCACTATATCACATGAAGGCGATACTACTAAGGATGAGCTTAGAGATTTACTGTGGCTGATGATCTCAAAGGAAGCTCAAAGATCACACATCACAAAGGAACTCAAATCACAAGTTCATTGCTGGATGTACAAAGTGTGCTGTAAAGTGAAGAATCAGAACCTACGAGCTATAAAGAAAGGAATGCTTGAAGATCAAAGAGCTTAATTTCCAAGGTGACCTCGCTTAGGGGGAGATTGTTAGGAATACGAATATTCCTATGAAAGACTCGGTCACCTAAATGATGTAATAGCATTATGAGAGCTCATAGTTAGTTTATTAGTTAGTTAGATCTTAGTTTAGTTTAGGTAACATCGTGGAAGAAGGACGGGTCTTTACCCACTGTATACCTGATCCACAGCCCGCAGGAGGGCGTATACTTGTAATTGTATATATAGCATTTCCACCTCATTTGAAAAGGTTGGTTGTTTTCTCATAACACACACACCTCTAAGGTGTTTCTCTCTCAAGAAAACATCCCATCTCTTTTTTCTCTCTCTAACAATAATCATGTTTACCATTTACTACCATAATTCAAGGCCACCTGAATCACAACTATCAACATAATATATCGATCATACAACACATATTAAATATCAACCTGCTTAAACATCTAGTTCTATATAGTCAATCAGTTAATTTTAGTTATCGTTCAAGCTAGGCAGTTCTTAACCATTTTTTAACCGAGTAATCACATTCACTTATTAAGAAGACTAAGAATAATCATCACACCAACAAGTTTCATGCATCCTAAATAAATACTGATTGATGAATATGTGTTACTGTTGGTTAGGACTAATACAATGCTAATCAATCATGAATTATAGCGAACTTTTGATAACCAAACTAGGAAAACGATATAGTAGATATTAGATAATGTGTTATTTTGCCAATAAAGGTTAGGGACCACCGCTAACAATGACTACAATTCATTATGACCCCGCCAATAAGGCAATAATAAACAACGACACACACACAAACGCCCAATTAACAAATATATTCTCAAGATGCCATGGAATATACATTTTGCCTAACTTGACGAACCCTCAAAGGCTATTAAATCAAATAAAGTAAAATAATTTTGTTTGTATATTGTGAACTTAAAAACAATACAAATAAATGACATTTACTCGGATAGTTATATGATATACTAGTAATTTGTTACGCCGTAAAAAAACTGATACAAACTTAATTATTTTTGTTTTTTGTTTTTTTATTTTTTATTTTTTTTTTATTTTTTGTAAAATGACAATTTTATCTTTAACTTTATTAATTAATTTATCCTTTAAAGTTTGTAATATTAGTCAATCAAAAGTAGTATGGTAAAGTTGATCAAATTTCTTTATCTATTTTTAGTAGTGAACTATTAAATTGGGATATCCAAAAACAAAATGTGAACTATTAATTTGGGACAGAAAGAGTATAAGATTGTAGTTGAAATGATTCATTTACATGTTTGTTAAACAAGTCGTGTTAGGGTTAATGGTGACTTAAACAGGTCAACACCAACCATTTAAACCTTTTTTAAATACACACTACACTCTGTTCCCGAGTTTTAATATGAAAGAGAAGAATAGAAGAGACAAATTGGACATAAAAGAAGAGAAAAGTAATGTAATTTGTTTTTTTACATCGTGTTCCCGAGTTGGGAGAGAAAAGAAGAGAAAACCGATGATTTTACAACTATACCCTTTCTTACATACAAAATTTATATTTTATTCTTAGTCATTTAAGTCATTGTTTAATTAAAAAGTTTTCAAATATACTTTCCTCCCAAATTATCCCACTTTTGGGAAGAAAGTTTTAGAGATAAATATAACTCAATTTCTTCTCCTCTTCTTCTCTCTTCTCTCCTGAAAAACTTCTGAAACGCAAATTTATTTCGTTTACTTCCCATTTCTTTTCTCTTCTTTCAAAATTAAAAATCGAGAACGCAGTTTATAAGTTTGTGTGACTAGTTAAATGACTTACACACGTAAACGGATTGACCTATTAAATCTTTTAACCTTTTTGAAAAATATAATTGTAATAGGTTGAACATGTCGATATGTTGACCCATTTCATTTGTTTAACACGCAACACATTTTTGGCAAGCGGGTTAGTAGATTATACCAAGTTATGTGACACAACTGACATGCTTACTTAAAAAGTCGTATACAGACCAAATTGTTGATTCACATATATAAAAATTCTCTTATTATTCTTATTATTAGTATGATTATTAATACCGATATTGTGATTTTGGTAAGTCGATGTCTATAACCAAGTTTGATTTTTTTTTTAATACACTTGGGACCACCAAAATTTATTAATTAAAAGAGTTATTAATTAATCGATAAATTAATAATTATTAATTTATATATTAATTAATATTTTATTAATTTATAGTAGAATACTTAGTTTACAAACACCTTTCAAGTTTCCACTTAATTATTCTATAATGGAGTCCCTTTCGCGAAACGAAGCTATTAAAGCGGCAATCACATTGAACAATTTCTTGTTGAGCTATGAGAAAACAACACCAGAAGTTCTTACCATGCTTAGGAAAATTAGAGACGAGATTCAAGGGGAAATTGATTTCAACAAAAAACAAAAGACAATTGAGTTATTTTTCAAAAAACCTTCATAAATCATTCATGTAATATGCTATATATAAGGAATTATTAATTTATATTTTATATGGGTCTAAAGAAATTATCAAAAATGTATTATCTTATAATTTTAGCGAATTATTAATTTAGCACCCTATCCCCGAGTCGGGACCGGCAAAAAATATTATCTTAAAGAGTTTATTAAGTAATCGAGTATTAATTTATCGAGTTTCTACATGTAGATGTTTTATCATTTTGCCTTTGTTTTGACATCAAAATCAAATTACTTTCTGAAGTATATATTGATCTATTAACCCTAAACAGATTTTATACTTTTGGTTTTATGCATGTTTTAGTTTTATTTCGCTCTGTCGTCAACAAGTGCTCATCCATAGACCCGTGAAACCAAACCCGACTCAAACACGGACGGAGCTAGGAGTTTCCGTTGGGTGCTGCACAATTTTTTTTGAAAGGGTGTTGCATATAATTTTCTTTATCATAAACAATAAAACTTGCATCATAAATAATCTTTTAGGCTAAACAGAAGTAACACAAAAGTATTTTTGGGTGTTGCACATGTTAAAAAGAGTATTGTTAAAGCCTCGTACAATATTCTTCTACTAATCCTCTTACAAACAACAATATATATATATATATATATATATATATATATATATATATATATATATATATATATATATATATATATATATATATATATATATATATATATATATATATATATATATGGATCAAATAGGAAGAATAATTAAAATATGAATGATAAGAAGTAACTACAACCACACATTTCAGATGCACCTACAAAAGTGGATGCATCTTCATTCAAAATTTCCCTCCTAATTTGAAATGTGTGGCTAGAATTACTTCTTACCATTCTTATTTTAATGGGTAAATTGCAAAAATGGTCCTTAACGTTCCACGAATTTGCAAAAACGGGACCGAGACAAAAAGTAACGCAAAAAAGACACCCACGTTCCACATTTTCGCAAAATCGCCACTGAGAGCCATTTTCCGTTAATTTTCCCGTAAGTGCCACGTATTTGAGGGTAGTATCGTCGTTTCACTGTTCATACTTATCTCCCGCCAACTTTCGGGGGACTATTTTTGCAAACAACGTAAACTATGTACATTTAAAGCTGTGTGCTTTTTCAGGGTACAATAAATCCCCAAACCCAACCCACGATTGTGTAGATAATCAACCGTCAAACCCTAACATAAAAAAAATCAAATCGCAACAACTAAACCCAGCTATGGCGAATAATGATAAGAATGAAAAGGGAAAGTGCTTGTTGATGGGGGGGGGGGGGGGGGGGAGGAATCATCCAAAATGTCGTGGGGCAAGGTTTTATTAAATGATGAAGTCTTTGAGGTTGGTTTGGATGAATTTGGTGATAAAGTTATTGCCAAGTATGGTTCGTATGCAAACATAGGGAAGGAGATGATTGAAGAAATTCTTCAATGGATGTGGAATAGAACCTTCAACAAACCAAATGTGGGTGCTAGCGGTTGCTCCAATTAGGTAGTTGCAGAGAAAAAAAGGAAGAGGGGAAGGCCGGTTGGGAGTGGCAAGAAGAAGACGGAGGGGAGTCCTATTCCGACTACAGTCACAGAAAAAAGGAAGAGGGGAAGGCCGGTTGGGAGTGGCAAGAAGAAGACGGAGGGGAGTCCTATTCCGACTACAGTCACAGAAAAAAGAAAGAGGGGAAGGCCTGTTGGGAGTGGCAAGAAAAAGAAGGAGAGGAGTCCTAATCCGAGTACAGTTACAGAAAAAAGGAAGAGAGGAAGGCCTGTTGGGACTGGCAAGAAGAAGAAGGAGGGGAGTTCTAATCCGAGTACAGTTACTAAAAAAATGAAGAGGGGAATGGCAAATGGGACTGGCAAGAAGAGGAAGGTGAAGGAAGAGCATACGGATCTTGGTCTGTTAATGTGGTATACTTCATTTATGTGCCATTTTAAGTTTGTTTACGTAGGATGCTATGATATGTTTCATAGACTTTTATATGCATCCCCTTTCCTAGGTTTAGGATAAACAGAGTATTTGCATTAAGTAGGGTGTTAGAATATCATAAGTGAGAGTGTTTGGCGTTACTAAATACTGCTATAGAGAGTGTTTTGCATTACGAAAGTACTGCGTGTTCACATTGGTTATAAGTAAGTCTTCACATTGGTTGTAAGTAAGTCTTCACATTGGTTGTAAGTAAGTCTTCACATTGTGTATCTTGAGTGTATCAGGAACAAAATAGATTGGTTTCTATATCACCACATTAACTTCTTACCTAAACTACAATTATGTGGTGAGATATACAACACTGCATTGCTCTGCTTCACTTGAGCCTGCATAATTGTTTCATTGACTACTTCTGCATTGACTTTAGCATGTATACCATTAGTTTCGTAGGTGCTGGTATGTCTTGACAGTTTGAATTTAAAATTGTGGCAGATTTACTTGGTTATGGGGGTGAAGTTCTGTTCCGCATGCACAATAATGGAGTCTTTGAATTTGGTCCATTAAGGTATGTACAAGGGAATGTTTCTAAAATGTGTGGCTTTGTCTGTGATAGACATGTCTTTTTCCTAGGTCTGGATGATATGTTTTCACGCATTAGGGGAGAAAAATGGGCTGTGTTCTTTTGTGTGCCTGGTAAATCATTAGAAGAAGGTTTGAAGCTGATTCACACAGACAATGATGTGCATACAATGATTGAGCTAGGTTGTTGTGCCGGTTTTGTAGACTTGTTTGTTGCTCACACAAAATAGGTGTTATCTCCCTACTATTTAAACAACATTGATGCACAGGGTGATGCTGGGGAGGTTGTTGGGTGGGTAGAAGAAGATGCTAGCTTGCGGTGCTCTATTACTTCAACTCCTTTTAGGACTAGCACTTCAAAAACTTATAGGAAAGTGGATGATGTTGATGCTTCACAACCAGAATTCGGGAAGCATAAAAAGAGGGTGAAGAGGTCTGTGGATAAGGGAAAAGGAAATATGGTTGATGAGGCTGATGTTGTTAACAAGAACAAAACGGCTGGTATTGTCATTAGAGACGGTGGTTCTATTAAGAACCTACCAGGTGTTGGTTCAGTGAATGTGGGAGCAAAGGGTGGTGGTATTTTGAGACCAAGAATAACTAATTGCGTATTGGGTCTACGGGCACCAAGATCAATGGGTAATAATATGGTGTTATTTTGACTAGGTGAGTCTAATGAACTGTTTAGCAAATATTTTGGACACATTGCATTGCCTATTATAGTAACCTCATTTCATTGCATATATTGACTGTGCAGGTGTTGTTGATCACATGTTGGTTCATCCAGTAGAAGGTTTGAATTTTCATCCAGTAGAAGGTTTGAAGATTGACATATGGGTCTATCTATTGGGAATATGTAATGTGTAGAAACTAAAACACTTTAATTTGGTTGTATTTAGTAATGTTATTTGACTAATGTAACTTGAACTATGTAGAAAACTAGAAGGGGGGTTGAATAGTTTACCGCTTTTTCGATTCTTTTTAACTTGAATATCTTTAAAAACATTTACGTTTGCTTAAAGATATAAACACAATGTTATATGTTTGATTCTTTGAAAAGCTTTTCATGTGAATAAAAATTCTAACTTTACTAGTTTCATACTTTGAAAAGCTTTGCTTGTGATGATCCTAACTTTACTTGTTTAGTTCTTTGAAAAGCTTTACTTTTGTTTGAAGATATAAACACATCTTTACTTGTTTAGTTCTTTGTAAAGCTTTATATGTAACTAGCTATTTTAACAAAAGAACAACATGTAATAAGCAAAGATAAAGAAAGAAACGATCAAACCACAACACGATTGTTTATCGTGGTTCGGCTACAAGAACTCTTTTTTCTTTCCCTACATCCACGCCCCGAGTTTCCAACTCGAGAGTTATAAGCACTAATCAACAAGCTCCTTTCACCGGCGGAGAAAACCTTTACAACGTCGCTTACACTTTTACCGACACTAAGCTAGATGTCGAGTTCTTTTACACGGGTACAACCACTCCCATCGTCGCTTACACTTTTACCGACACTAAGCTAAATGTCGAGTTCTTTACCAAGGGTACAACCACTCCCGTTAGTTCTTTTACAAGGGTACAAAAACTCCCGACACACTATGTATTTTGAGGCCTAAAATACTAACCACTTACTTCTACATACATGACACAAATGAAGTATAAACTACAAAAGCTTATACATGACCAAGCTACCAAGACTTGCAACTTTAGAGTTGAAGCTTGTAACTTCTTGAATGATCTTGTGAAGTCCCTTGCTACATAAGAGAATCACACAAATCAAAAGGTTACTGAGTTAGTTGAGAGAGTATGTGAAAATATGTCCTAAAGGGGTGACTCAAAACTAACAAATGGTTTGGTATTTATAGCAAACCATTCTGCAGGTCTGACGGATCAGGCGGAACCCTCAGATGGGTTCCGCCCGTGTATCCCCAGGGTACCGTCAGGGCTGCAGTTGGTTTTTGCAATAAATCTTCCAAACCAAACAAGGTCACATCACATTACTTCTAGTCAAACACAAGACTTGCAAGCAAGCATAAGGTTAGTCAAACACTCTTTCTTACCATAAATGTAAATGGACAAAGCTTGCCCTAAATGTGATGTGACATTACTATTTTAAGAAATAAATGTGATGTGACAAGACACTTTCTAATTTAAGAAATAAAAACAATGTTTTGTTTAAAAGGAAATGTAAACCTTAGTTAAACAAGACTTAAACACTTAAAGTGATGATTTACTTATAGCTAAACTTCATACTTTATCATTAATAAAACTTAGCAAAGATCGTAAAATATAAATAACGTTTTTAGGCGATATTTGTATTAACAATCTCCCCCTTTTTGTTGATGACAAAACATAAACTTTATTTATAAGTAAGTCACTAGTTTTAGTGTTAAGTCTTATAAAGTTAGTATAAAAACTTGATAAGCACTAAAAACTTGTTTTTGCAAAGATGAGGTGATAAGCACAAGTCAAGTTTATATAAATTCTCCACCTTTTTGTCGAAACAAAAAGAAGAGTTAGCGAAGCGGAAGTAAGACTTGCTCCCCCTTGGACGATACTCCCCCTAAATGGAGTGCCAAGAGAGGAGACATGGATTTTGAACCTACAAGAAAAAGGTTAGTTGTCGCACAAGACAAGTCATGAAAGCATTTCATGTTAAAAACACAACTAAGAGTTGTGAAGTGAAATAATACACCACTCATGCTCCCTCTTGAATATTACTCCCCTAAATGGAGTATCAAGGAAGAAAGCACGGATAATGATCCTACAAAAAGAAAGGTTAGTTTCTAAAACACAAGATATATGTTTGCTACCATAGCAAGGTATAGTTCACTTATTATACTTAAATGGTCAACCAACAATGCACACCTTGTAGTAGAATGAAATTTATTCCATGTAAAATTTTGACTCTTTAAAGAGTCAAAGACAAGAAATTTGGATGACACCATCCTACTTCTAAAAATAAAGAAAATCTAAAAATAAAATAAGAACATAAAAAGCTACAAGGAAATCATCGTTTTCCTTAATGAGAAACATTTTCCAAAAACAAGGCTAAGGTTGTTTAAGGATGAAAATGTGTGTTGGAGGGTGTAGCGGGTTTTATTTTGAATGTTGTGGAGGTGACACGGTTTTGGTTTGTTGGTTTAAATGATGAAACATTTTCCAAAAGAAACGGTTTAGTTTCATTTTGGAGACTCTAAACTTGAGGTGGTGTTGGTGCTCTAAACTTGGTTTGTTGGTTTTAATGAGCAACATTTTCCAAAAGAAACGGTTTTGTTTCATTTTGGAGACTCTAAACTTGAGACGTTCCACAATGTGGTTTAGGATAAACCTCATTTCATTGTTTAGAGGATCATGGATGTCTTTGTAGATAAGGTGAGACAACACTGGTTTTGGGTGGTGATATTCTTGTTGTGGTGTTTGGTTGTGGTCAAAAGACTCATTTTGGTCAAGCAATGACCTTGGTTTTTTATTTGTGAAAGGTGGTGGTTTTGTTGGTCTTGATGGAAGATCATTGAGATGCTTCTATTTTCTTATACGAAGAAAATAGAGATTCAAAGTGTTGGGAAGGTTCATGTGATGGTGGTAGTTGAACAAAGTGACGAAGGCTTGGTTCTCCGAAAGGATTACCATGAAGGTTTTTGTAAATGGGGTGAAACACAAATGATTGTAGGTGTGTATGACCTTGATCATTTGGAAAAATTGAGGGTCTAGCATAACGGTAAGCCAAACTCTCAAGCAATGACGGTGGATGAGGTGCATCATCCAATGACTCAGTTGGTTGAAATATTGGTTGTTGTTGGGTTTCCGTTTCGGCAATGGTGTCAAAGAGTGACAATGATAGAGGGCTTGATGGTTTAGGTGATAGGTTTTCAAAAGTTTCCAATAGTGGATGTGGTGATGTTGGTGGTGTATGGAAGAAGTTCCATTGGTGTAAATGTTGGTGATCGATGGTTGAAAAAGATTTTGATGGTTGAAGAGTGTATATGTTTGTATTGCCATGTTTGGGAGAGAATGTTGGAGTAGCAAGATTGAGGAAATCTTGAATAGTGGTCATGTTGATGTTGCAAGGTATTGAATATGGTGTTGAGGTAGTAAGGTTAAGGAAGTCTTGGATAGGTGAAGAAATGTCAAGTGATGAGCTTGATTTGATGGTTTTGTTGAAGCAACAAGGTTTAACACTAATCCTAGTGGTTTTAGCTTGATGATTCGGATGAGGTGTTTTGGTTAAGTCATCTCAAATCTTTGGTTTGCAAGACTTTTGAGATTAAGAGAAGTAATGGTGTTGGTGTGAGTTTTGGGGTATTCTAAAGTGATCAAACTTAAAAAGAATTGTCGGAAAGAGTGTTTGGATTTGATGTGTTCCATACAAAGTTTAAGGTTTCAAATGATTTGATGTCACTCCAATGGAATTGGGTGGAGTGAAAGACCAACATATGAACTCAATGCTTTGTGATCATGGGAAGCGATTTGGTTTGAAAATGTTCCAATGGTTTGAAGGATCCTTTAAAAGGGTTCCTTGGGTTAGTTATGTTTGAATTCGAATTTTTGGCGGGAAGTGACTTCCTAATAGTTTTAGTGAGTGAGAGTTGTCATAGTATGGTTATTGGAGGTAAGGGAAGATGTTTCTCACTAAAAATAATGGTTTTGACACTTTACAAGTTTTGGACTTAAGAAAAATGAAAAAAAAAAAAAAAAAAAAAAAATCTGCAAGTGTCTGGCGGAACCCTCAGAATACACTGGCGGAACCCATTTGAGGGTACCGCCTGGTTCGTTGGGCCATTTCTGGGATTCCCAGAAAATACACTGGCGGAACCCAATTTTGGGTACCGCCAAATCCGCCAGAGCTCAAAAATTAGGCAGTCCGCATTTTTGACCCGCGAGACGATTTTCAAAATTTTCGAAAACTCCTAAAATTAAAAAGATAAGGCATTTCTGGTTAGGCAATGCAAAAATTAGACACGTAAACATACATATCATAGGACTTTGACCTTGAGGTCGAGGATTTCACTATACTTAGTAAGAATTGCCATAAGCATAAAAAAAATGACAAACACCTTAAACATTGTCATTATGCTTAAAAGTTTATACAAACATAATCCGACAAACGTAATAAACCATGAAAGTGAAAAACAAACAAATCACATAGTTTAACACATAAACGGTTTTAAAGCATTCATAAGCCAAACACTCCTTAATCACGATTCTCACAACCGATCTATCTTCTTATATAGCTTGCTTAAGTACCTTCCAAAGCACTTGAAAATTCCTTTGGTTTGTTTAAACTCTTCGGATGCATTGTCAATGACGGGGAGTTCTTGAAGGTAGTCTAAAGGAGGTAACTTATAGCTAGGAAGCTTATTGTCCTCACTTATGTTGGATGATGATGATGATGGTGTAGGTGAGCGAGTACGTTTGCCCTTACCTTTGAAAACTCGTTTATCACTTAGAGGGACGAAGATGTGGGGAACGAGAGAATAGTCAAGGCACATTCCATTATCGTTAGGAGGAATGGGTGAGATTGCTCTAAAGAGGCGGGTGAGAAGCATTCCATAAGGAAGAGCGGTTGTTCCTACCAAAGGTATGTCAGCCACTCTTTTGGCGAGGTAATAGGCTAAGTTAAAAGGTTGACCGGTGGAAATGCTATAGAGCATGTAGCTAAGACATGTGTTGACATGATCTCTATTTCCTATGGAACTTATAGTGTTGGCTCTAAGAATCTCTTTCCATTTCTTAAATTGTGGTTTGAGCTCATTGATTTTCATACCAAAAGGGTCCTTATCTACCTCTTTACCTGATCGATTCTTCCTAGTTGTTGAGGTTCTAACAAATAGATGCTCACGAATTGCTTCCTTATTCACAAGAAGATTGTCATATAGATGAAAACGCTCAATAAAGTCAAGACTAGAAAGAGGCCACTTATTCGTGTAGAGACATGTACCAATATTAGGGACACCAAGAATTGTTGCAAAATCTTTCAAGGATATGATGTTTGGTATTTGATTGGTTTTAAAGGTTAGTGAGAATTCTCCATCGTCATCAAAGTAAAGGGTTAAGGTTGCATATAATTCTAAAATGAACCTAGAACAAATAGGCTCGTCAATTTCTAAGAGACACTCAAAGTTGATTGTGGCAAGTTCCGTGTAGAGGTTTATACCTTCTAAGAAGGATGGATCAATGGTTCTACCCTTACGGACATATCGTTTTTCTAAGGCTTTGAAGACAACGATTTGAGTTTGAGTAAGACCTTTGGTTTTGTGGTGTTTGGGTAGGTACTTGATGGTGTCCTTGTGGTTGTAGTGAGTTAGAGGAGGCATGATGATTCCTAGAAAATCAAAATTTCACATTTTAGTCTAAGAGAACGACTATTGTAATGTGTATGTTCTAGTGTGTGCCTATATGAAAACAATGTGGAGGTGCGGTTAACTTGACTCATTTTGATGCTTAAAAATGTTTTATAATGCAAGTGATGTTTCAATGACGTTTTTCATTTGTTTTAACAATGTGGTGAACGGTGGTAAAGTATGGTTGACAACCGAGAGTGGATATGTGAAATGAGGTGGTGATTGCTTGACAACACTTAAAGCTTGGATATCTTCTTTGTGTTCTTCACTTGCTAGAAAGTGGAAGAGACGCATTTCATAATGAAATTCACTTGACTTTTGACGACATAGACAAATATGTTAATGAGAGTATGGATATGACAATTGCCCTTTATTTCAAAGAGCGACACAAGGGTGAACATAGGTTTATGTATCATGAAAGGTGGTTTAATCTTAATATGTTAGGTTGTAGTGGGGATGACACACTTGTTTGGTTACATTGTGGAATCTTCTCGTGAAGATGACTAGGTGGAGTTATTGGTGAAGATGATATTGACTCTTGGTTTCTTTGAGGGCATGGAAATGGTGGATGACTCAATATTGATAGGACAAAGGATAACTCGGTTTCTCATTTCACATTGGTTGTTTAAGGTTTGAGTGATGAAAGGTTATGAGGAAGATGCTTGAAGTATTGCTCATTTTGTGAATCTCATGGGCTGAGATATATCACAAGGTGAATGTGAGATGATGGTGAAAGAACAAGTGAATGATTAAGTTAAGAGGGTGTTTGGTTTAGAAATTAAAAATAAAACATCCTGCAGATTTGGCGGACCAGGCCGAACCAAAGGGAGGGTTCTGCCCGTATGGTCTGAGGGTGCCGTGGGAGCTGCAGGGAAAAACTCAAAAAGGAATTGTCTTGATTTTTGTGGTTTTATCCTAATGTTCAAACCTAAGGTTTTAGGTCTTATGAGTCTTTGACTAAGCCTAGGAATTATGAATGCTTCACATTCAAGAGATTTTGTGAACGCATTGATGGAATAGTTAACGTAGAAGACTTTCTTAGTCAAGACGTTCCTCAATGAACAATCTTACCAAGGCGATGATGATGGATCACAATATGTCTATTAGGAAACATAATGGATAGAATTGTCGCCGAAGTCGATGCTTCATTTGTTGAAGTGATAACAATGTATATGAGATGAATTTCGTTGTCGATATGAGTTAGCTTACTCAAGTGGAGCTTGTTGATGTGCTTCTTCATCCGAAACAAATTTGAGACCCTTACATGTTTTTGGAGAATCATTGGGTAAGTAAGTATAAAAGTGCAAGTACCACTTGTGTTTTTCTTATCAACTTATTACCGACATAATTCCATTTGTCAAACACAATGGTTTCTATTCCCGTTTTTTGGGATGCCATAATCCTAGTTGTGTAGTACCTTATGATGTATCCAAATAGGCTCAACTAAAGAGTTGTTTAAGGATCTTCTTTAACACGAGCACATAGACAAAAGCTAAACATAATGTTGAATCTAATTGTTATGAGAACAAGTAGTCTTCCAAACATTTCTCTACATTTAGTTTTACCTACGGATTTACTAATCTCATTCTTGATAAGTCATCAATAACTTAACCATTGAGAACAAGAGAGCAACTAGGAATGTCTTTAAGTTAAAATCCCTTGCTTTTGTGGCTTGCTTTTATTATCAAAAGGTCTTTCAAATATTGACACTATACTCACTTGATTACTTTGAAATATCAATTTCGTTTCACTAGTTGTTTTATTCTAAATTCCAAAAATTGTTTTTGTTGAATTTGTTTAGACACAACTATGACCTATAAATCAAGTTTTATAACTTATGTCAATTTTGCTTGATTCAATGTTTGTCTCATGGTGAGGAGATGTTATTTTATACTTTTATTCTTAATGTTTTACACAACATACTTGTCTTGCCATCATTGGACTTTCGACTAAGTTATCATCTACCAAAGATGATATCATAGAAGGAGGAGATCACTCATTAAATGTCATATTCAACGACTCCTCGACTCTTTGGGTTTTCTTACTTAAGATACCATGAACTCTATTTATTTTGAAAAAGTCCAAGAGGTACAACATCATGATACTATGTGTCACATTTGATGTGTAAATCCTAGATGTTGAAAACTCATTTTCTTTCACACATCCTAATATATGCTAATGTGATTTATTTCACCTTGTGTGTTTTATGTGAGATTATCATAAAGGAGTGATTGAAGAAAAACACAATTAAAGACTCAAAGTATGGTGTTTGAGAAAATTGTTTAACAAAGGTTTGTTTTGCAAGCATCACAAAAGTGTTAGACATTTTAACACTTAGGAAATTCTTAGTTAGCTCACTTGTAAGCAAGAGTTGAGTGAGACATACTCAAGAGTTTTTCGTGTTTATCTCTTGATGGTTAAAGAACCAAAACACCTTATATCTCCTACTAGTACTAAAAACTAAATTCCTTGTTGCATAGAATCTAATCTTAGTTATTACTAATAGCAAGTAAACACTTTTAGAGTATTACTAATAACACATATTCTAACACATAATGCTAGAAGCAAGAGACTATCAAAGTCAGGTTGAAGTAATGTGTACCTTTTAAATTGCATAAAGATGCTACCAAGAGGATAAACACAATGCGTAGAGTCTTGGTTTGACGACATGCTTTGAAACTCAATTACTCATATATCCAAGAAGGTTAGACAATCATATAAAAGCATAGAGCATGATAATCTTAATTCTTTTATCATGAGTTTCTATTAGAGATAGAATTATCTCTAAATCACTCTTCAAGGTTAGACAAATTTTACTTACTTTGTTTTATTAGTTAATGGTGCTTTTGAGTTAAATCCAACACCGGTTTTATCTTTAAACAACCTTTGACTCCTCAACAATCTTTCAAGAGATTTTGAGCTTTCATCAAATTTAACAAATATTTTTCCTTTCTCTTATTGCTTTTTAATCTTATGTTTGTAATCTAGACACAATTTATATTCTAGATCAATTTTAACATAACTCTCAATTCTAGACATTTTATCTTCTAACAAGATTTCCTTTTCAAAGATATTTTCAAAAGATTTTGAAGACTCATTGTTAAAGATAGTTTTTAGGTTCATGTTGCATAAACGTTTAGACTCATTTTCTAGTTTAGAAAACTTTAGGATAAATTTGTCAAGCAAAAGTGTTTGATTTCAAATGTACCTTGTTTGATGTTTTATCTAGTTGAGAATCACAAACCGGATGGTTGGCTTCATCTTCATCCGTGTTATTCCATGAGTCGTAAGCAAGTCCACTAAGAGCTCGTCTTGAGTAATCATCTTCGCTTACACCTTCATTTAAAACATTTAAACTAGTAGTACATGAATTCATCACAACTAAATGTCTATCTATTAATATTTCTAAGACTTCTAATTCATATGTGAGATCAAATTGATCTTCTTTGACTTGACATATTTCTTGATGAAAAGTTTAACTTATTTTTCCAAATGTCATTAGCCGTTTGGCAAAAATATATTATTTCATATTAGGTACTAAAGCTTTATAAAGCATTGTTTTAGCTTTAGTATTTTTATCAAGTTTAAGATAATTATCTTGGTTTTCAAAAACTTGTTTTCTTTGGTTTGAAATCACCAAAAGAAATAACATGCCAAAGATCTTGATCAATTGATTTCACATAGTTTTCAAAATTACTTTTTTCATTCAAGTAAGTTTTCTTTTTCAAATAGCGGTGGGTTTCGAATAGGTTGCCCTTCTTTGAGATTTTCAAAATCCATGGATCGATCCAAGTTTTAAAATACATTATATTTTAAAGATCTTGAGTAACGTAGCTCCTGATGCCAATTGTGGAAAACTAGAAGGGGGGTTGAATAGTTTACCGCTTTTTCGATTCTTTTTAACTTGAATATCTTTAAAAACATTTACGTTTGCTTAAAGATATAAACACAATGTTATATGTTTGATTCTTTGAAAAGCTTTTCATGTGAATAACAATTCTAACTTTACTAGTTTCATACTTTGAAAAGCTTTGCTTGTGATGATCCTAACTTTACTTGTTTAGTTCTTTGAAAAGCTTTACTTTTGTTTGAAGATATAAACACATCTTTACTTGTTTAGTTCTTTGAAAAGCTTTATATGTAACTAGCTGTTTTAACAAAAGAACAACATGTAATAAGCAAAGATAAAGAAAGAAACGATCAAACCACAACACGATTGTTTATCGTGGTTCGGCTACAAGGACTCTTTTTCCTTGCCCTACATCCACGCCCCGAGTTTCCAACTCGAGAGTTATAAGCACTAATCAACAAGCTCCTTTCACCGGCGGAGAAAACCTTTACAACGTCGCTTACACTTTTACCGACACTAAGCTAGATGTCGAGTTCCTTTACACGGGTACAACCACTCCCATCGTCGCTTACACTTTTACCGACACTAAGCTAGATGTCGAGTTCTTTACCAAGGGTACAACCACTCCCGTTAGTTCTTTTACAAGGGTACAACAACTCCCGACACACTATGTATTTTGAGGCCTAAAATACTAACCACTTACTTCTACATACATGACACAAATGAAGTATAAACTACAAAAGCTTATACATGACCAAGCTACCAAGACTTGCAACTTTAGAGTTGAAGCTTGTAACTTCTTGAATGATCTTGTGAAGTCCCTTGCTACATAAGAGAATCACACAAATCAAAAGGTTACCGAGTTAGTTGAGAGAGTATGTGAAAATATGTCCTAAAGGGGTGACTCAAAACTAACAAATGGTTTGGTATTTATAGCAAACCATTCTGCAGGTCTGACGGATCAGGCGGAACCCTCAGATGGGTTCCGCCCGTGTATCCCCAGGGTACCGTCAGGGCTGCAGTTGGTTTTTGCAATAAATCTTCCAAACCAAACAAGGTCACATCACATTACTTCTAGTCAAACACAAGACTTGCAAGCAAGCATAAGGTTAGTCAAACACTCTTTCTTACCATAAATGTATATGGATAAAGCTTGCCCTAAATGTGATGTGACATTACTATTTTAAGAAATAAATGTGATGTGACAAGACACTTTCTAATTTAATAAATAAAAACAATGTTTTGTTTAAAAGGAAATGTAAACCTTAGTTAAACAAGACTTAAACACTTAAAGTGATGATTTACTTATAGCTAAACTTCATACTTTGTCATTAACAAAACTTAGCAAAGATCGTAAAATATAAATAACGTTTTTAGACGATATTTGTATTAACAAACTATTCTACCTTTGTTTCGAATACACCAAAGGGTGTGGGCAGGCATTCTGATGGGTTAAACTTTTTTGGTACATGCCGAACAATATTATGTAAATTTGAAGTATTTCATATGGGGTTCTGTTATTTGCATAATATGTTTCTGTTTGTTTTGTGGTTCTGTTATTTGCTTCGATTAGTATCATTTAAACGTATGTGTTTGTGTATTGTATTATGGTTTCAATTATGTCAGTTTCATGTTTGTGAATGTGTTTGTGATACGAATTGAACAATGTATATCAAGACAAACGGGATCAAACGACCCCTTCCATTCATAAACCATAAGGGTACATTTACAACCTTATGGGAACCCACAACCCCTACCTACATCATCACCTACAATATCTACCTAGCTTATGACACTACGACAGTGGCACTAAAATGAACAAAAGAAACCACAACTCCACAAGTGCCCAACCGCCTACTACCTACATTCATCATACACAACAAAACACAACAAAACAACCCACCCCCAGCATCCAGCACCCAACCCCTTCACATGTAAGTTTGCCTCACAGCAAACTCAATCTTGGAAACAATGCTGTCGTTTGTTTGCCTAAGCATCCTCATCAACCCCCTCATCTTTCTCATATCAGCTGACTGAATCCTCCTAAGCTTGTTCACATTGGCCCTTGCAGTTCTCGAGCCCCTTATGTTTTGGAGCTCCAAAATCAGGTCCCCCCTAAGACTGAGCATATCAGACAGCTTTTGGCACCTACTCATCAACTCTTGTGCATGATGAATGTCTTCCTCAACCTCTCGCCGGTAATGGGTTAGCATCATTTCCGATATGACAAACGAGTTGCAAGCAACCACGAGATCAAGACAGCGAGACATTCTTCTGGAAAAGGGAATGATAATTATTTGATTACGGGTGTGTGTGTGTGTGTGTGTGTGTGTGTGTGTGTGTGTGTGTGTGTGTGTGTGTGTGTGTGAAGGCGTTGACAATTTAATATGAAAGCTGAAAATAACTTTGCAAATTAGCCATTGAGGTCTAATCACATTGATACCAAGCACATAGCCGAAAGTTGGCGGGAGATAAGTATGAACAGTGAAATGACGATACTACCCTCAAATACGTGGCACTTAACGGAAAATGGCTCTCAGTGGCGATTTTGCGAAAATGTGGAACGTGTGTGTCTTTTTTGCGCTACTTTTTGTTTCGGTCCCGTTTTTGCAAATTCGTGGAACGTTAAAGACCATTTTTGCAATTTACCATATTTTAATTATTCTTCTTACTTGATCTCTTCCACATATATATATATATATATATATATATATATATATATATATATATATATATATATATATATATATATATATATTCATTATCTCTGCATCCAAACCGTCAGTTCTGACACTTATCAGTATCTTGTCAATATAATGATTATTCGGCACATCAAGAAGGATGATTTATCATTTTCCTACTAAAAAAGTAACATTTTTCAAAAAAAAGTTACACGTAGTAATCAACCTAAAATCAAATGTGACTCGTGGCGCACCAAACTTCCGTATAGGTCCCGTCCCTGGACTCAAATATTTGTGGAATTCACAGGTTACAGTAATGTTGGGTAGTTGACACCCGACAGTAGATACCATCCACTAAACCCAGTCACATCAGCCGAAATCATACAGCCACAAAACCTTTTTTATATTTTTTTGTTTACAAATACAATAAAAAGCTCATTTTCAGTAATTTATTACTCCTATGAAAATTCTGGTTTTTGACCTATCCACGCCTCAAAAAACCTGCACACAAACGCTACTACATATACAAACACAGCCTCCATAAAAACAATAATTTTATCCCATAATAATAATCATCATCATAGTCATCATCTCATGTCTCTCTGTTTTGTCGGATCATTCCCACTTAACAACCTTAACCCCCTTAAAAAAACACACCAGAAAACACCCAAAAAAACATGTTTTTGTGTCCAAAACTCTTCAACTTCACAACTACTTGAAAATAACTCAAATTTTTTGATACCCAATTCACAAAAACATGTTTCAAGCATACCCATCTCAAAAAATCACACAAAACATGATCATGAAAATAATCTTGATGATGATGATATATGGTTTTTAATGAAACAAGAAGCACAAGTTGATGTTGATCAAGAACCTATTTTGTCTAGCTATTATTTTAACTCTATTTTGTCTCATAATGTTTTAGATACTGCTTTAGCTTATCATCTGTCTGTTAAGTTAGGTGATTTAAGTCTTCCTAGTGGGACCCTTTATGATCTTTTTATAAATGTGCTTAATGAAGATCAAGATATTGTTAAATCTGTTGAAAAAGATTTAAAAGCTGTTAAAGAAAGGGACCCAGCTTGTATAAGTTATGTTCAATGTTTTTTGAATTTCAAGGGCTTTTTAGCTTGTCAAGCTCATAGGATAGCGCATAGGTTGTGGTTGCAAGATAGGAAGGTTTTAGCGCTTATTGTTCAGAATAGGGTTTCCGAGGTTTTTGCATTGGATATACATCCGGGAGCGAGGATTGGTAGTGGGATATTGTTTGATCATGCTACAGGGTTGGTTATTGGCGAGACGGCTGTTATTGGTGATAATGTGTCTATTTTGCATAATGTGACGTTGGGTGGTACTGGGAAGATAAGTGGTGATAGGCATCCTAAGATTGGTGATGGTGTTTTGATTGGGGCGGGGACGTGTGTTTTGGGTAATGTTAGGATTGGTGATGGGGCGAAAATAGGGGCGGGGTCGGTTGTGTTGAGAGATGTGCCGGCTAGGACTACTGCTGTTGGGAATCCTGCTAAGTTAATTGGTCCTGTTAAGCTTGATAAGATACCTGGTCTTACTATGGATCATACTTCTGATATAAGTGAATGGTCTGATTATGTTATTTGAGAATTATATCGTCTTTTTTAAGGTTCACTATTTGATTGGATCTCAGAAGATATCAGTTTTGTTTTTTGTTTTGTTTTAGTTGGAGTTTAAAGATCTTCTGATTTGTTACATTGTATATGAGTTTAATTATGTGAACTATCTCCTAGTTGTACCATCAGTTTAATGCAGATTATAATGAATAAAAGAGGATTTCTGATGTTTATGAATGTCATTTTCGTCCTGTGGCACTATTTGGTTAAATGTGTAAAAAAAATGTTGTTTTTCATGTTTAGTTCTAACTTGTGTGATTTTGTCTGCTATGCTAATAGTTTTGTCTGATATAGGCTGATTGGTTTAACCTCTCTCCCTTGTATTTGTCCCCTTATGTTATTTTGTTTCTTGTGCTAGTAATTCTGTAATAATTTGTATCCCTTGAGATATATACTCATGCATTTATATTGTATTGAGAGAAAATGGAGTACATCTACAAAAAGCATCTACAGTGGTTATGAAAATTAAGGGGAAATCATCCCTGCAGTAAACTACAGGGAACCTTACATGCTGTTAGCCATAAGTCAAGGACCAATTATGTACAATTAGAAAACTTGAAGGCTGCATAGTGAACATGTTAAAATCCTTTTCCAAACAACAGCAGACAACATGAGGGAGTTTTACTGCAGGGATGATTTCCCCGAAAATTAATTGTTAGTTTCCACTTGGGATTTCCTTTTTGTTCTTTGCATATTACTTTACTTCAGGACTATATGCTTAGGTGGACTCTCTACGTGATTTTGGTGAGTGTTAATTGACTAAAGAAACTATAGTCATCTAAAGAATACTATCTGATACTAAACTTCGATCCTGTAAATAGTATGTCACTGGTTCTCCGCATATAGAAATAATTCTTGTTTTCATTGTTGATAAAATTAACTGAATGTTTTTATTTTTAGAGTTGATCTATGTTCCAGAGTGTTCTTATATGATGTCTTTATGCATAAATATAGCTTTATTACAGTATCATTTGGTAATGAAACTGAGTTCATGCTGCAATCAATTTCATCATAGCACTCTTTTATCATCATGTGCCTATCTGAGAGTACATATATACAATAGTATACAACTAAAACTCGGAACGTCGCATCTCTCCCATCACCTATTGTACCCCCACAGATCAAATAAGACCTTTCCTTATCTAGAAAAACAATAAACTGTGATAAAAGACTAGATATTCCAAAATGATCTACACTTACCTCACAGGTTGCAAATAATAAGTGGCAAGATGGGTGGGTTGGGTAACGGGTCAAAGTGAGTTGGATTGGGTTGGCTTATGTCCTTGCAATAATAATCTGAATCATTCATTAAAACTATATATGAGGTTGTATCCGGTTAAAAATAGACTGGCTGACATTCAACTGTTTGATCCACTTGACCCATTACCCTTTTAGCTGCATTTTATAGTTTCGCCCGTTTTAATTAAAGCACAACCAAAATCGACCCAATCGATCCATTTATAAGTAGATGGGTTGAAATGGCCAACTACACTCTTCATATTCATGGTACTAAAAGTTTTAGTCTAAAACTATTGAAGCAGTCACAGCAGGTCTAACCACATGGCCCCATAAAGCTTTCTTTTCAGTTCTTGGTTTCTTAAAATGCACTATTATTCCATATGGCTCAAGTCTGTATTTCATTTACTTTTTTTGTTATAAAAACTATCAACAACTGCTGTTTCTATGTACATATAACAATCTAAGCATTGCTACTCTGGCTCAGTGAAATCGAATCTAAAAAGTGCATTTGAGCATCTGATGATTTGTACAGCACCCTGTAACATGTTTTTCTCCAAAGTGGCGGCTACTAGAAAGGTTAGTCCCTTCTTCTGATTGGCAGAATGGTTTTAGGGTGCTCTGGGATGTATCTATCAGGGGTGTGTTTTAGAAATTACCTGACTCTTGCTGCATCTTGTTTATCTCATCTATTTCTTGTCCTATGCCCTTGTCATGGTTTAAAACTTTAAATAGCCACATCACTAGACATACATGCAATTCATTTTTAACAGCATTATCCTATGAAACTGAAAGGTACACTCTGACTTTCTTATATTTGTATTCTTAATCATAGTTTTCGTTTTTGTCTTTTAGCGTTGGTATTGACATGCCCAAGAGGATCTTGTGTTGCCTTTTTTGTTCTTTCTGAGACATCCACATTGTGTTAATCAATAACTTTTCAAACAAACACGCCTGCTTTGATAGTGCCAAATCATGAACATTCTACCCCCTAAAAAAGTTATAATATATAACGAAGATGCTGCGTGTATTCAATGATAGAAAAACCACATATAACTCAGAGCTTAGCTTGACCTTTTGCTATATCATAATTAGCTAAAGCTGAATCGTTCCAGATTCAGATCCTCAATGGAGTTCACTTTTCATCCGTTCCAAATCCTTATCACATTTCTTTTTGGTTTAATGATAATAAAACTCTCCAAGCGATCCAAAACAAATCATTCAACCACAAATTTACCTCCTGGACCAAGAAAGCTGCCTATTTTAGGAAACCTTCTTGATGTTGCGGGCCCACTCCCACACCGTACCTTGAAAAACTTGGCCCAGAAATATGGACCGCTGATGCACCTACAACTTGGAGAGAATTCCACAGTCGTCGCCTCGACAGCAGAAACTGCAAAAGAGGTTATGAAAACCCATGATATAAACTTTGCTAATCGCCCTTTTCTTCTTGCTGCGCATATCATAGCCTACAAATCCACAAACATTATGTTTTCACCATATGGAGATTATTGGCGACAACTCAGAAGGATTTGCAATACAGAACTTTTAAGTGCAAAACATGTTCAATCACTTAAACCAATAAGGAAAGAAGAAGTATCTCAGTTCATCCACACAATCTCTAAACAGTCTGGATCCCCGATGGATCTCAGTGAACATATTTATGCACTTACATACGGGATCACTACAAGGTCAGTCTTTGGAAAGAAGTTAAAACATCAAGAAGCACTGATATCACTTATCGATGAAGCCATAGCCTTATCTGGTGGATTTACTCTTCCTGATCTCTATCCTTCTTCTAAAGTTCTCGCCTATCTTAGTGGGCTTAGGCCCAAACTTGAAAAGATTCATCATAGATTTGATCAAATGTTCGACGACATCATTCACGAGCACAAAGCAAATGAAGTAGGAAGAGAAGACGTGAATACTCATCTATTGGTGGACGCTCTTCTGAAAGTCAAGGAGCATGGCAGCCTTGAAATTCCCTTGACCATGGACAATATCAAAGCAATTATCTTGGTTAGTAACTATGATTTGTTTTTTATATATTTATATATTTTAATTTTAATTTCATTTCTGAATTTTGAGGTTCTTTGACTCATTTTTATTCATGTCTCAGGATGTATTATCTGCTGGTAGTGACACATCTTCCACAGTCATAGAATGGGCGATGTCAGAGCTGCTGAAGAACCCAAGAATAATGAAAAAGGCACAGACTGAAGTTAGACGAGTATTCAGCACAAAAGCAATGGTTGATGAAATGGATATTCAATTACTAGATTTCTTAAGGGCGATTATCAAAGAAACATTAAGATTACACCCTCCGGCACCTTTGATGTTGCCAATGGAAAACAAGGAAAAATGTGAGATCAATGGATATGATATCCCAGAAAAGACTAAAATGATTGTGAATGTGTGGGCGATTGGTAGAGATCCAAAGTATTGGGAAGATCCTGAAAGATTTGATCCAGAAAGATTCTTGAATAGCTCGATGGATTTTAGAGGAGGTGACTTTGAATACATCCCGTTCGGTGCTGGAAGGAGAATATGTCCAGGAATATCGTTTGGACTAGCCAATCTCGAGCTTCCACTTGCTTCTTTACTTTACCACTTTGACTGGAAACTAGCAGATAGCACCATCAAGAATGAAGATCTTGACATGATTGAATCTTTTGGTGCAACTGTTAAAAGGAAAAATGTCTTGAAACTTATCCCAACTGTCCGTTTTCCTACTCCTGCTTAGTAAATTCCGTAAGATGGTGTGTTTTTTTTTTTTTTTTTTTTTTTTTTTTCCTTGTTTGTTTTGTTCTGTGCTAAAAGCCTTTTTTTTTTTTTTTTTTTTTTTTTTAATCTTATAAAAAAACTGCATAGTGTATTAGATTCTTCTCCTTTTCCTGTCCTCATTCATTGTAACAATAGAATAACATGAATATGGGCTTGATAGGTTTGATTGTAGAGAAGAAAGAAACTATTATTGTCTTCTATTTTATTTTTTATAATTTTGTTGATGCTGTACCAATTTATGTGGTATTGCATCCTTAAAATATCTTTCTTGCATAAAATGTCTCTTTCTGTTTTGTGTAGAATTGCATCCTTAAAGAGAGTTTCAACTTTTCCTCCAATGGCCCTTTTGGTAACACTAGGACTAATGACGAAATTTCGTTGCCATATGCCAAAGCTAGTATATTTAGCTCTTTATGGACCTTTTTGTTTCTTTCAGAATCTGTTTGAGTTGCCTAAACAACTTTCAAAATTGCAGCAGAAACAATACGAAGACCAACAATCATCAGGAGCTTTGTTTATCAAGGTAGATTTAAGGACCCAAACATTAAAGTTACAGTAATTTTTATAAGCAAAGGTTCCACGCTGCAGCTGCTATGCAGTCCCTAGCATATGTTTAGACTTTTTGAGTCCTATGTTACGTTTGCAGCTTTCTTGAGTAGCTTTATTTCCATTCCAAACGGAACCATAAATCCAAGTGCGTAGTGCTTATGTATTTCTTGTATGAAAATAAAATCAAATAATACATTGTCTTCTCAAGGTATTTCGGGCTTTCAACAGCTACATATGATCTTACTTTAAACCTGTTGCAAGGATTCGCGATATGGAAGCTTACTGACCGCAAAAATGGCATTATTACATTTAAAAGAATATTTCTGCTGTTTTAAAATCTTAGAATCTTTCTGTATAAATCTGTATTACATGTGAAGTTTGACGTAGGCTCTTGGTAAATGCCATCTTGGAGATGAAATTAGGACCAAAAAACAGAAGCTTGACTCATCAGGTCTTCATTATGAAGTCGTGTTCTTGGTCGTTGCCAATAATGTTGTTATTGTATCGTAGTTACTTAGGTTGGTTTTTTTTATTAGTTAACTTACGACATTGGAGAAATCAGAGCACAATCGAATACAAGCGGTCATCTTGTGCACAAGAAAAACAAGATCTTGGAGATGGTTATTGCTTCTGGTTTTACTACCTTCTACGCATAAATCTTGATCCTTTTTTTTTTATGCACTATATGCGGGCTTGAGAATTCTAGTTTTGCAAATGTAACAAGGTTATAAAGTGTTTTTAAAATGTTTTTATTTGAAGCTAGTGTATAAGAACAAAATACAGTTATTTAAGTGTGTCAAAATATCAAATCGTGCGTGTTTTGATTAGTTAAACTTTAAATCATTAGAGATTTTAGCCTACGGACCTCAATAGTCTACTTTTATCTTGTTACAGAGATTAAATATCTCGACCCTGCCTATGCGACTATCATAGTGTGTACCAAGCTTCAAGGTCTACTTAGCATCACAAATCATTGCTGCCATGTGTCTAAAAAAAATTAATTAAACAGTGAGCGAGTGTGAGGCAAATTTGACTAGATCTCGAGGTCTTCTTACCTAACATTTACTATTCTATAGTTTATTCGGAAAAAATTATAGTGATTTAGTGGCAAAAGGCTTCTAACTATGTGATTTAGTGGAAAAAATTATCTAAGAGGTTTTAAGTTCAATTTTTATTATTTGCAAACAATCTTAAAGCGGTCACGCCAAACTCTTGAAACTAGAGAGCTTTATCCGATTTGAGTTTTTGTGACGACGATTCAAATGTCATAAATTAGTTAATCAAAATGTAAGAAACCATGATTATTCAAAAGATATAATATATTTAAACTAACAATGTACTACTTTACCCATTTTACCCATAATTCCTTTTTAATAAAAAAGATGTAATAAACACACGGGTAATATTGACAATTTATTAAATCGAATATACTTTCATTACACATATCATAATTTGCAAAAGCTTTGTTTGTAAACACTTAAATTGACACAAAAGCGGTATAAAAAATGTAAATTTAGTTATTACATTTTAAATCTTCCTTTAAACCTACAAAATCACGTACATAAGGATTAGGGTTCAATTCATTTCTGTAAATTATAAGGCTGTAAAAATTATAAAGAATACGTGTCATAAAAGAAAAGGCCCGTAATACAAATAAGTTGACGAATATGATAGATCGATCACGTTTTCCAGTTCATGTGATTTTTTTTATTTTTTTATTTTTTTTATTTTTTTTTGACGAATATTCACGTTGGTCCTTATTGACTATAGAGTTAAAATATTTGCATCGTTAGTCCTCATTGAGTTAAAATATTTGCATTGTTAGTCCTCGTTGACTATTCTTACGTTTTTATCTTTTTCCGTCCGTTTTTCTTACGTTTTCGCCCGTTTTTCTCATGTTTTCATAGGTTTTTATCAGTTTTCGTCCATTTTTATACGTTTTCATCCTTCTTTCTCATGTTTTTATCCATTTCATTAGTTTTTTTTCACGTTTTCATACGTTTTTCTTATGTTTTTATCCGTTTTCATTCATTTTTATACATAATATGAAAACGGATAAAAATATATGAAAATAGATAAAAACGTATGAAAACTTGACATTTGATAAAAATGTTTCTGTATCGATTTTAAATCACAATTTTGACCCATTTCTAGTCCGAATCATCAAAAATGTAAAACACGAAAGTTATCCGGGATAATGTTTTACATCAATACTTGTGAGATTTTAACCTGAAATTACAAAACAATGGTTGTTTACTACTAAAACTTAAGCGGTTTTCGACCAAATTCATAACTTATACACTTATAAGCTCTTGCAAATCTTATAAGTTTGATGATTTACACAAGTTATAACTTATAAGATTTACAAGAGTTTATAAATTTATAAGTATAAAATGGATGAAAACGGAGAAAATATAGGAAAAATGAAGACGGATGAAAACGGATGTCAAGTTTTCATACGTTTTTATCCATTTGCATACATATTATATGTATAAAATGGATGAAAGCCGAGAAAATATAGGAAAAATGAATGAAAACGTAGAATAATAGATGAAAACGAATAAAAGTGTATGAACACGGATAAAAACGTATGAAAACGTGAGAAAAACGGAAGAAACGGACAAAAACATGAGAAATATGGATGAAAACAGATAAAAACGGACGAAAACTGATAAAAACCTATGGAAACATGAGAAAAACGAACGAAAACGGATAAAAACGGACGAAAACGTAAGAAAAACGGACGAAAAAAGATAAAAACATAAGAATAGTCAATGAGGACTAACAATGCAAATATTTTAACTCAATGAGGACTAACGATGCAAATATTTTTTACATGCAAATATTTTAACTTTTGTTAGGAGACAACGGAAAATCATTTGCATCATTAGTTCTCATTAACTGATATTATTAATGAGGATGTTTGTATGCCAACTTTACTAATGGAGGGATAATTTTATGCAAAAAAATAGCACCAGAATGTAAAGCGGTATTAAGGCAAACCAGATGAATTTTAGATTTTTTTCTCTCGTTTGTTTATTTATAAAGGAAGTGGTACACAAAACCCAAAGCATACAAAATGGATTGTTATGGGGGTATAAAGGTCATTTGACAAGATGCCACTTGCATTTAACTTGTTACAGCAAAAAGAAAAAAGGGAAGGGTTTGGTGTGGGTTGGGTTGCGTGGAACCAGGGACTGACGGAGATGATGAAGAAGAACCAAACACAACAACCACTTCAACACAAACCTTATTATTAACAACAAAAACCCATTTCCAACATCCTTTAATATAATCTTATTCTTGATTGTTTTACTTTACATATGGATATTGTACCACTTGAGGCATGTTCATTTTGGTCATTAGATAAATCAACAACACTACCAAAACCCTGTCTTTTTAGATTACCAACAAGAAGATACCCTTGTAAAATCTTACATTGTACTGTTGTGGGACCCACAAGATTCGGTGGAACTCACAACAACAAGAATATTATTAGTATTCCTAGATTAAGAACATCTGTTTGTGTTAATAGCAGCAGCAGTCTAAACCACCCAACAGAGAATAATGTTGTTGTGGGGGGTTTTGATTTTGTTGAGGTTTTAGTTAAGAAAGGTTTGGTTTTGGCTGCTGTTTGTTGTGGGGTTTTTTTAGTGTTGGGATGTAATCATAAGGCTGCGGTTGCGGTTGCGTCTGAAGGGGTATTGAATGGTGGAGGAGGAAGCTATCTGACTGCGGGTTTAGACCAGATTAAGGTTTCGTTTGTTAATTCGTTGCCAAAGATTTTGATGGTACTTAAGGTTTTCAAAGAACAAGGTTTGATTTTGGCTGCTCTTTTTGGGCTTTCTGCGTTTTTTTCTATGGCCGAGACTTCCATTACCACTCTTTGGCCTTGGAAGGTATTATTTCTTATTTTTATATGTTTTAAGTCTCTTAATATTCTCGGTTATTGTTACGACTTAGGAGACTAATAATCTATATTAATTTGCGCAAAAAGCCAATAGAATAGCATGCATCCCAAGATTGTGAAGATGATATCCAATGATATCTTAGTGGGTGTTTTGGATTGACTTCTTTAGGAAGCTATCTGATATTGCATTTGCAAATGTAAATAATCCGAAAGCAGTGTTTAGCAAAGCTGAATATTTGTTTTTTCGTAGACACAAAACACACTTTCGCAAACGCATAATCTGTTCTGAAAATGCAATTCCAAACACTGTAACATATGCAAGCAAAAGTCAATTAACTTGTGTTTTTTAGTGATATGAATCAAGGAGAGTATGTGCATTAGGATGGATTGAAGAATTCATGCAAGTTTTCCAATCTTAACTATTATAGGATGAGGACCATAATACTTTGCTAAAAGTTTGTGTTGGCTTGAATTTCTGCTGAAGATTGTCTATAAGGCTGTAGTTTGAGATAGACTCTAATTTCTCTCAGACATATAGCTACTCTCCAATTGTATCACCCTGTATGGGGGACTTAATTGTATTCTCGTTAGCTGTGAGAGTTTGGATAGATAAGGCATGTGAGTGGGTGGTGCTTGATCATATATAATTTGGTATGCGTTACTTGTATGTTAGTTTCTATAAAAGCTAAAGGGAAGCCTTTTGTGCCACTCAGTAGGTTGACCCAATTAAGGGTGATACTAAATCCCTGCACATATTCTGCTCATTAATCTTAGATTACTTGTAATTTGTTTTAGATGGTGTGAACACCTTAATTCAGTTGAAAATAGATGACTTTGGAAACCCGTGTAGTTTTTTTTTAATATGATCTAGGAACACGTGTTTCAATCCATTGTAGTTTCAGTGGAACAATTGTGCACGCCTAGTCAGTCTGTCAAAAACAACTGAAATGACATCCTTGCCTCCTAATTTTAGAAGTCTCTCAATGTAATATGTAGCTATGTCCTCCCAAACATTCTCTGATATGGGTAGTTGCAGTGATGCATGCTACCACAGCAACTTCGAATTTACGCAAACAACACAGTCTTTAATGTATTTGCTCACTTCTTGCCTCCTTATAGCATCTCCGATAAGACATCGAGTCTTTTTGTCTTATTTTTTTGTTAGTAATTTCATTATTGGAAGCTATGGTTAAAAAAAAAATCTCCAATGCAAAATAAGCTGTGAAAAGCTTATTCCTCTCCAAACGTTCCATCTCAACCGCATGGTGAACTTCAAACTATTGCCTAAAGTCTTTTTACGCAGATGCATTCAAGCTTTTTATATGAGTAGCAAGTCATTAATGACCACTCTTCCCCAGTCAGGTTCTACAGGTCTGAGTCTACAGGTAGAAATGACCAGCTGTAACACCTCACCGTTGGTGACTTTTGAAAGTACATCAACTCCTTCGTTCTTGACTCCCTTCTTGTAGCTAATCTTATAATCAAAGCCAAGTAGAATTCAAAGCCACTTGTTTTGACCAGCATGTCATTAATAATCATCAACATGAATTTTCACTCACCATTATCACTAGCTCTCTTTAGGCCATCTCCAGCCATCTCCAAATTTTAATCATCAAATATGGGAAAAAAAGAGCATCACATCAAAATATTTTTTCCTCAAATGTATTTATCTCCAAACATCCACTCCAAAGTCTCTACTCAAAATTTTTAGATTGCATAGATATCAAAGATAATCAAAAAATATATGTGCCACTCTCACCGGTCATCATATGTAGATCCCCTTTCTGACAGTTTTCCACCTACCTTAATAGCTAGTATTCATGAAGTTGTGGGATACTCCCAATTATCTAGTAGTATCTGAAATTTTCTATTTCCAAGGTTCCCTGTTCCCCTCAAGTCCAGTACATATTATCCTAACAATAGGCATGCCATCCTAAGACTTTAAGGTTTCTTTGCCAATGAGGTCCATATTATTCTTTTCTGCTTTTTAGGTTTTTAGAACAACAATCAGGTCATTTGTAGTGATAACCCAGAGATAAGATCAATTAATCATAGAAATGCATCTAACATTTTGCAGCAATCCTAAGCCCATTTTACCGATTAAGGCAATCAAGTTGACTAACAAAGTCCTCTAACATTGTATTGAACATGACTTCTAATCCTTTAGCCTCATCTGCCTTGGATGGACTCACTCTGTTTTCTTGGTTCCTGGCCATGTTTCAAGTAATCACAATGGTTTGGGGGTACTCAATTAATTTGAATGGCTAATGGGGAGGAGAATAGCTCATGGAGATATTCAGAGAACCACTATAAGGAACGATAAATATAGTTTGCTAGGAGAAATGTAATTTCGTTCATTGGCCTTACTGGTATTTATATTAGTGTCTGTTCTTATTGTAGTCATTCACGTACTCTTCATGAGTTCTATAATGACACATGAAACTATATAGCAAGAAGACGAATGTCTTCTTTTTTAATCTTTAAGTTTTAAACTCTTATTCTACTCATATTTATCCAGGTTCGAGAGTTGGCTGAGAAAGAGTCTGAGAATGGTGTGTTCAAAATGCTGCGCAATGATGTTACTCGCTTCTTGACAACCATACTTATTGGCACCACGTACTTTTCTCTCTTCTGTCACTTTTAGTTGCTCTTTTTTTCTGCAATGCTAATTGTTATTATGTTTATGATTGATACTATTTTTACACATCTCTTCAGTGTTGTCAATATTGGAGCGACAGCATTAGTCACTGAAGCTGCAACAACAATTTTCGGGGAAGCAGGTGTCAGTGCAGCCACTGGAGTAATGACGGTATGTCCAAATGACCACCAAAAAGCTATTTACCGCAATAGGAAGGTTTTTTAACCAATATAATAATCATTTTTCGTTATATAAACTATATACCAGGTTGCCGTTTTGCTTCTCACTGAAATAACTCCAAAAAGTATAGCTGTTCATAATGCCACAGAGGTTGCAAGAGTTGTGGTACGTTGACAACACTGAAATTTTAATATAATAAAAATGGGAATTTCTCACTGGTTTTGGTGTTTTAAGGACTTTACCTGACAAACTGTCTGTCATTTGCTTCTAGGTCAGGCCGATCGCATGGCTTTCATTAGTCTTGTATCCTGTTGGAAGAGTTGTAACATATCTCTCAATGGGAATGCTCAAGCTGCTTGGTCTTAAAGGAAGAAGGTATGTTTCACAGCTACATAATGTTAGAGATGTTCATTTAGTTTTTACTGAATTTTTGCAGCTGTGCTTAAATACATATATTTTTGTGACATCGTGCTGTGCTGTGTTGAAGCCTTAAAGATTTTCATATTTCCTTTATCTTTTATACTTGAAGCTAGTTATTATGGTGCACAGAGGTTTATACATTTTGTTTTCCTTCTATTTGTAACTGGTTTAAATTAAAAAGCGGTTGGAACTAATATAGTGGAACTGTGTAAGCAATTACCTAGATGTAACTTGCAACCTCGGTTGCTAGATTGCTCATTGATCAATTTCATAGGCTGGATATCAATCTAGACCGATGATAAAATCACTTAGATATTTCTGGATGCAGTAACCTTTTAAATGTAGTGTATCAAGTTCATTTATTATATTTAGATTATGTTTTTCAGCCTTGTCCTGGTTCATATAAGCAGATAATGCTACTTATTGTCATTTTAAGTTTTTCCATTTCTTACAAATTTATCTCTGATAGTGAGCCGTATGTTACTGAGGATGAACTAAAGTTGATGCTACGAGGAGCTGAACTAAGTGGGGCCATAGAAGAGGAAGAACAGGTATATACCATTACTTTTGGACTTATGCTGTTACTAAACTTAAGGCAAAAATATTACAGCCCATTATCACTCAGTGGTGCAGTACCATCCTAGATGTGTTCATTTATCTAATAACAAGAGAGATTAAAATTGATTATCACACATGTTCGCAAGGTTAATGTTGGTTTGATAAAAGAGTAATAGTTTGTGAAAGTTTTTTGCAGGATATGATTGAAAATGTTTTAGAAATAAAAGACACTTACGTTCGAGAGGTTATGACACCATTAGTTGATGTTGTGGCCAGTGATTCTAGTGCAACACTCATTGATTTCCATGCCTTATGGGTGACTCATCAGTATTCAAGGTATGCTGTACTTGTATTAAGCTAAGATGCATTTAAGGGTGTGCTAAAAACACGCTGACATGTCACAGGGTACCAGTTTTTGAGCAACGTGTTGATAATATAGTAGGTATCGCATATGCAATGGATCTATTGGACTATGTTCAGAAGGTTAGAAATTACAAAAAGCTAGCTTTTTATAATTTATTTTAAAACTTATTGTTATGTATCTTAGAGAGTCTTGTTTAATGTTCAATTGTGTACTGTTTTGAAGGGAGATCTGCTAGAAACTACCACTGTGGGGGATATGGCTCATAAACCGGCTTACTTTGTGCCTGGTATTTTATTGATTCAGTTGAACGATGTGTTTGATTAACTATTGGTCTGATGGTTAGTAATAATGGCTGTTGGAAATAAAATGCAGATTCCATGTCAGTGTGGAATCTTCTTAGAGAGTTCCGCATCAGGAAGGTACACATGGCTGTTGTCCTGAACGAATACGGTGGAACAGTTGGAGTACGTATGCACCCTTGCTTTGGATAATCCCATGTTTATTAATGGTCTTTGCTTAACTGTGATACACATTTGTCTGATGCTTACTTACATCTACAGATTGTAACTCTGGAAGATGTGGTTGAAGAAATTGTTGGTGAAATTTTTGATGAAAATGATTCGAAAGTAAGCTGTTTCTAAGGATGACTATAATCTTTGTTGGTGTTTAGTTTGTAATTCTGATTAAAAAGTATCTATTTTTGGTTATTAAAGGAGGAAATAGAGAAAAAGACTGGGTACATTGTAATGCGGGCTGAAGGAATTTATGATGTGGATGCAAACACATCTATTGACCAGCTTTCCGAAGATCTCAACATAAAGATGCCAGAGGTATCTTATTTTTAATCAATTTAGGCTCGCTTTAAATACTTGCTAGCCTCAGGTAAATTGGTCAATTAAAATCCGAGTCTGAAGTTTGGGTTCTTTGTATATTTGCATGTCTAGTTGCACCTCCCACGATGCTAAAAGGGTAACGGGTCCAGTGGGTTGAACTTGTCACACAGGGTGAAAGACTTTCAGTCTACTTTTAATGCATATAGCCTCCTAAATTGTGTTTTATTCAAATGTTATAAAAATTATCATTATGATAATAAAAGAATTATCTTTGTAATAATAGTCTATGTAAACATATTTAATGTGTCAATTTAAGTTAATGGACAAAACTCTATTAAGTCAACCCAACACGACCCATCCTGTGGCCAGTTCTGACTGAAAATGAACTGTTCCAAGCAGAACTCGTTACCCAACCGCCCATCTTGCCACCAATGGGCTATACTATGCATGATGGATGATTGTTACTTTATCTGATATTGGTTTCAGCTAATTACCATTTTTTAAAATTTTCATCTGTATTGACATGACAGGGTCATCAATATGAAACAGTATCGGGTTTTGTCTGTGAGGCATTTGGATATATCCCCAAAACAGGTGAAAGTATAAAGGTGGTACTTGAGAAGGAAGAAGAGCATGATGAGTATACTGAAGATGACGGTGATCGTCAAAATCCAAAAGAAAAAGAAAAAACCCAAGTTTTCAAAATAGAGGTATGTTTGCTGTCTTAACCTTTGTTATTTTGGTACTGTGTAACTAAGTATTATGAGAATTAATCTTTTTGTATGGTGGTGGCAGATATTAGCAGGAAATGCGAGAAAGGTTGGTTCAGTGAGGTTTGAACGTGTGACGCATGAGGAAGAAACGACAGAAGATGTGAGGAAACTAGTTCCAAAATTAATGAAAAGGAAATGGGATGGTGATGACGATATTGATAATGAGAATGGAAGCATTAGGATTGAGGATGATAACGAGGCAATCCCACACCATGAACTCAAACAGGATGATTAAAAAAAATGCTTTAAATTTTGAAATGCAAAGCAGGCACATTGTAGAAGTAGAGACATTCATGGGATTTGGGTTAAAAGTAATAAAAAAGGTGTTAGAGGAGGACATGTTTGTTTTCCAGTTGGTTACTGAAAAAAAAAAAATAATAATAAATGCAAAGCTTATTGAAAAAAGAAAAAAGAAGTCAGGGACTCATTAGAAAATCGATGGCATCTGAATTTAGTCTATGCAGAGTTCATTTGTTTTAAACATTAAACATTTACACATGTCTGATATGAGATTTGAACCTACGACCTTTGGTTGAAGGGACACTTTTGGTATCGCTTAGATGAGTTAGATCAAACTCTGGTTGGTTTCATACATTGATAGTAGTTGCATACTAAAATGAGTTTTGTTATTGTGAAGCATCAACTCATCTTTAACCATATTTGCATATGTATTTGGTGTCTATATAACAACATATGACATTGATGAAAAATGAATCAAAGTTCATTTATATTGAATGATCTGTTTTGGAAATTCAACTTGTTTTGATTCTTCACTTTGGTTATTATCATGAAACGCACATAGAGAAGCTTTTGATTCGAAAGTTGTGAAGGAAGAGGTAGTCAATAGATGATACATAAGGAACAAAAGGACAGCTTGTCCAGAAAGAACAAGTGCTTATGGAGGAGCACTTGTGCCTTGTATATTGCTAGCAGCAATCAGTTTTGAGCTACTTGTGTCTCGTCCCTCTAGTTTATCTAAGATCACACTTGTCGTCCCTATTTGATTTTAATTACATAAATAATCCCTAATTTTTAAACTATTTGCATTGATAGTCAGTAGTCACTATTTTAAAAAATAGGGACTATATCTGGAATAACGATAGGGACTATCCATGTAATATAAACTATGAATCTTACACATATGATCTCTGTTTTTCAAAATAAAGACTATCAATGCAACTACTTTGAAAATTATGTATCACTCGTGTAATTAAAATCAAGTAAGGACGGTGAGTGTGATTTTGGGTAAATCACATGGACTAAACTTGTAATTATCTTTTTGAAAATGTAGCAATAGTCCTCATGTTGAATTTTGGATTGCATGTTTGATCTCTGGCAAAAGTTAAATAACTAAAATACCTTTTATTCTATAAATAAGAAGACAATGATAATTTGATCATTTCACATTAAGAGGGAGTGTTCTTCAATTCAAACTTTGGCCAAGCCACATGGACCAAAAATGCAATTTACTCAAACAACTAACTCAAAATTTGACACCACATAAGAAAGGAAAACGACCAACCTTTGTGTCTCCTCCATTATCAAAAATGGACAGCAGAAAGCTGGTACATGTCATAAAAAACACAAAATCAATAAAACATGCGAAAATCATTCATCAAAAAGTAATAACATCAGGCTTACAAACCGACATTGCAATTTGCAAAAACCTTATAACCCTTTATTGTAACACCCCCAAATTTAAGTTTGTCGCAGCGGAAAAGTAATTTGGGTGTTACGGTGAGGATCGAAGTTTTAACCACATAAAACTGTTTAAAAGAAACGTTTCGAAAGTTATTTGTCATTCAAATAATATTTTTGATAAAAGATGAATAATTTGATTTAAAATCTTATAAAAAGATATAAAGGCTTGTAAAAATGACAAATTTGATTTTCACACCATTTTAATTTATCAGAGTAATAAATGCCCACTCCGTGTCTTGTCCTGCTCCGTTAAATTACCTGAGATACACATGCTTAAAAGTGTCAACACAAAGGTAAAACCCTTTATTTTGTTAGATTTCAGGAATATTTTGTATTAATAAAATACAAATAGTAATGAAACAAGTATCGAGTATATTCACAAATAAATCATATAAATATTCAATCATATTCAATAAAAAATCAATAATCCTAACATAAGCTGGAAACTTATGATGCTAATTTAATCAGATATACAATTCACATATGGTCAAACCTATACAGCTGTATCTACATATATGTTGAAAATATACATTTTTCCTTTATAGATATTGCACCAAGCCTCATGACACACAAGCTTAACCAGAAGGGGGTGTTCTATCAAATCAATGACAGATTTTGCCCTCTATTAATAGGTGATTTGCCAATTCCTATTTGTCTACGAATATAGTGTATCGCGACTAATACGACTAACCAATTGCATTTGGCATTCCGTCAAGTATTAGTGGAACATGGGGTCAATCCTTAACAGGTTTCGAAGCTGTTTACCATATTCGCACCCACTTTACATGTGATTAATGGCTCATGATTGAGGGACTATATGGCGATAAGCTAACTCAGGCAATATCAAGGAATAATGGCTCATTTAGAATAACATCATGTAATCAAGTATCGTATCACAGAAATCAATTTGAAAATTGTATCATTTGAGTATCAGAAATTCAGTTTAAATATTTCGCCAGTAACACATGTATATCACATACCACAATAATCATATTGAAAACATTTTCATATGAGTATCAGTATTTCAGTCAAGTAATTCATCAGTAAAATATATATATCACATACCACAATAATTGAATGGAAAACATTATCATATGAATATCAGTATTTTAGTCAAGTAATTCATCAGTATATTATATTATCACATATTACAATAATCAAATTGGAAGTATTATCATACAAGTTTCAGTATTTCAATTAAGTATTTTGTCATGTATTGTATATATCACATTTTAAATCACAAATCATATTTAATAATTACCAATTAGGAAATTGATTTGAATCATGTATTTTATTTCATATACTTATCAATTTATCAAAGTATATGTAAGCATGTATCTCCTCCAATGAGTTAAAAACAATTATTAGAAATTGGGCTATGACTCACCTGGATTGATTTGGAAATGATGAAAAGTAAAGTAGAACGAGATTTATGGGAACGATTATGGAAACGTCTTTGATACGGAACCTGATAAATAAATTTATCAGAGAATATAACCAAATACTATTTGGTAAATACGAACGAATAACGAATAATATTTATTCGTTATGATGAATAGATGATGTGCAGTGTAATTATTATGTCATGCTTGATATGATAAAATACTTTATTTAAAATATTCATCATAGTTTTACATTTTTAATCGTAAGTAATAATATTAACTTTTTAGATATCGTTATATATATTATTAACGTAAAAATAAATAATATATATATATATATATATATATATATATATATATATATATATATATATATATATATATATATATATATATATATATATATATATATATATATATATATAAAAAACGTAATAAAATGCATATGACGTGATGGTTGCCGTAAAATAGAAAATAAAATGAGAATGTCAAATAGATTATGTGTAGTCCTTGTCCTTTTCCAATTTTTATACTTTTTATACTAACGGCGTTAGCGTTACACCGTTAGTCCTTTTCGTATCTATTTTATATTTATAGTCCACTACTTGTCCAAAATTACAATCTAAGCTTGGAGATTAATAGTAAATCATTTTCCACCTTAATAATTCTGTTTTTACAGTTTTAGTCCTTAGTTTTCACAGTTTTGCATTTTTAGTCCTTTTAGGTGTCGTCGCGTTACATTTTTAGTCCAAATTTACAAAAATGATTATAAAAATTTTATAAAATTTTTTGTAGCTTCTTTTATTTATTTCAAGCTTATTTCAACAGCTTATTTTATGAAAAGCTTAATTTTCTAGCTTATGGGCCTTAACGAAACAATACATAAGCCCATTTAAAAATTTAGAGGCGAGGGCATGTAAAATGTTTTGGGCTTAAACTTGGGCTTCTTTTGTGATTCCAAAAATATATTTTATGGGCCCAGTGGGCTGTTAAATCGTAAAATCTTATTGGGCTTAGATTGAGCCCAAATCGACAATCATAATGTTTTTATATTTAAGTTTGGCTTGAAAATCCGGTTTGTGTCGATTCAAAATGGGTCGAGTATGGTGTCAAAACGTGAATATTTTTATAAGTTGTGTAAATGAAATTAATAGTTTTCTAGGTGGTCTATGGAGTCGTGAAATAATATAGTACTCTTGTTCAGAAAAATTCAAAGTTATGCGTAGGGTTTGTAGCATGTATGAATCGATTTTATAGTTTGAAAAACTTGAAATATTTACTAAGTGTTTAGGTGATTTATACGTGTGCAACATGGTTCAAATTAGGCTCGTTAAATGCATGTAACATTAAAACTAAGGTGAAATTGGTGTGCTACGTGACTCCTAGGCCTTCCAAGATAGAGGCTAGTCACGTTTGTGTTGCTAAGTAATAATATGTACGTGATATATATATATATACAAAATGATATACGATTGAACTAAATTATATATGGTGCATGACATAGAATTTTACGTGTGATATGGAAGGGAAATGAGTAGAAGAGACTTACAAACACCTTAGAGGTGATAGAGAGTCGAAGATGATAGTATGGAACACAAGAAAATCACGTTTCACAATATAACCCAAACGTTATATATAAATCAAACCGATATCCTTTCTCTTGAGTCCAAACTAGATTGCCATCGACTTCAGGTCTTGTAAGTATATTTTATAGAATGAAATAACTATGTGAAAGTGTTTGAGAATGATAAGAAGCTAGTGCATGTATGAGATGTATATTTGCATCAATTGAATGAGTCGTATGATTTGAAATCACTCAAGGAAACATAGAAACTATGCATGTCAGTATTACTTGGCTTCAAGGACAATTTATATGGTTATAATATAGAATGTGAGAGCACAAATGATGGGAATTGTTTTGGTGATTCACACCCATGTCGACATCATATATATAACCATAAACGATTTGCTTAATCTCGTACAACTCGATTATGGTTGATCATAAATGATATTTAAACATGAAAACATGCTTGAAATATTATTAGGATTATTTAGAAACAAACCGGGATTAAAACGGTTAAGAAATGAATATTTTATGAATCGATTGAATTGAATTTTGTTCGATCACTTTGCCACTTAAAAATGTATCAATCATCGTCCAATGAACTTGGGATTTGACACACTAATATTTGGCTAGGTGGTGAACGAGATGATGCAAAAATATATAGGTGTCGTGTGTACAAATTGAGAATAAATGAGGCGTTTTGGAGCTTGTTTAGTCGATTTATATGAATTATTAATAATGGAAATGGATTTAATTTTTGGGCAGGTTGGGCTTATGAAAGATCAAGGGCCCGTTTGGTTTTGTAATTAGTGTTATTAAATAGGATTAGTGAATTATTAATATTTTGTTAATTGTGTCGAGAACTTGTTTTGTCGTTTGACGAATTTTGCAATATCGTAATCGTGACCATTTTAATATACAAAGAAAATTTTAAATTTTCCCGTAAAAATGGTGATTACAATAATGACAGAGATTATTTATTTAAATTAACCGAAGTTAATTATACGAATTTTTGCGAGGTTTTACAGTACCCACATGTCATTCTGAATTTCGTCCCGAAATTCAAATTTAATGTGATTACTCGAGTAAAGAATTTTTGAACAGAGGTTGTTGAGAGATTTTATTCCTAAGATTAAGGAAACGGGATTCAGTTATATTTACCTGTACTAGACAAGACAAAATAACTGATGTATTTAAGAGATGTGAATATTGAGAAGAGTGATCACGAATAGTAGAATAACGGCTAGTGAACAGTAATTACTAACGGTTATGTCTACCAAAATAAAATAAAGGAAAAATATTTCCAAACCCTTATAAATACCACTGGCATACTTGGGTTTTTCACACACACACACACACAAAACACTCGATGCCTTGCAAACTTCCACATACCCCTGAACAATTTCGATTATTTATCAAAGCAGAAACTGAGAATAGCGATGTGGATCGCCAAAATGCGATTGTGGAGGCCATAAATCAGTATGAGATGGCAAAATATTTTAATCAAGAACTTAGAGAACGCTATGTGAGATGCACAGATATATCGGCGGAGAGGAGGCAGGTGATTGATAAATTCTTGGAGGATGAGTGCCGCAAGAACGCTGCTGTTATTGAATCGTTGAGGGCTTGTGTCGGTCAGACTCAAGCCCAGATCTCCAATAAAATTCGTTGGAGTTTTGAAGAAAATTTTGGTGTTGTTAGGGTTGAACAACAACAACAACAACAACAACAGCAACAACAACAACAACAACAACAACAACAACAACAAAATCCACCACCATTACAACAAACCCATTATGGTGCATCAAGTTCATCCGCACCAAGAGTTGTTGATCAACAACAACAATTGCCTCATCTGGATCACTTCCAGTTTAGCTTCGAGGAAAATGTGGATGTTGGTGATGGTGATTGGACTTCTGACATGGAGCGGGAGCTGAGCAGGTGGGAGGCTCAGATAGAGGAAGAGAGGTTGGCGAATCTTGACCCTTAAGATGATGGTTGTGACTCCAACAACTCTTAGATTTGGGACTATCCAGCCTATTTTTGAAGTTTAGGTTTATGTTTGTTAGGTGTTTTTAATTCAGTATTGTTTGTAATGTTAAATATATTTTTAATAATATGATGTTTGAATGTTTGCGTTGTGAACACAATTTGGAAGAAAACTCATTAGATGTCACTTTTAGATATTTATCATGAATTATAAAAATCTGTGCGGGTAACCTACCCGTTAAACAAAGAGCTTTGTTGATACAAATTTTTACAAAGAAAATTTTGGATAAGGACGTAGAGTAAAATTGTCGGATTTTCAGCCTTTGGGAATGATGAAAGTCATTTTGTCTTTGGGTAGTGAATAGGGAATGTCTGTGGGTAGGATAGTAGTCTACGGCTACCGCCTTACATATCCCACCTTTTCCTCTTCACCACTCATATTTCTTTCATCCAAAGATTTTAAAATGTCATACACCCATACCGTTCCCATAATTTTGTATGTTGTTGAAGACATTTTCTTGGCTCACATCCCAAAGGAAGATTTGGAGTTTTTGGGTTTGATCATAGCACTTTTTGTGCAAATTTTGGTTTTGATTATTAGCGTGTATAAATTATGGGGTAAGAGATAGTGATATTTTTCATTGGCTTGGCAAGCCAACCAATTGGTTATTCCTGTCTTACCTAATGGTATTTGTGACATAGCATTACGAATGCTAATTGTATCGTTGTGTATTAATATATGAAGTTTTTAATGAAATTTAGTGGTTCTTGGTTTCATATGCTTGTTATTTCATATATAATTAAACCTATTTATCTATATTTCGTTATTTACATAGAGAAGCATCCCAAACTATGTAACTAAGGAAATATAGACTCATGGTTTAATGATGTAAAATTTCTTGATTTGAATAAAAGGGCGTCCCAATCCATTCAAATTAAGACATTATAAATCATATTAAGATTCTGACTTAACATCCATACTAATCGACAAGGTAATTTATGCGCGGATTTTTGTTATTTGTACGTAAGGAACTTTAGTATTCGGAGAATTTTTATTGAGAGATGAGGTATTAGTATTTTGGATATTTGTTTTGACATTCACGGGCGTTCCTGAAGACATGCTACAGTAGTAACCGAGAATAATATTTTATGAGTATTTTGTATGTTAAAGATATAACAGTACAGATGAAATAACAATTGTGTAAGAGTAACCATTAAGCATGTAAGATAATCTCAATAAAAAAAGTATGGAGCACGGCAGTCTGCAGACACGGAGGGCATAAAATGTTATGGTGTAAAATCATTATTTTGAAAATATAGTTATAGTTTTAATGTTTGAAAACATTTAATTCTCTATAACTGTATATCTGATACCAATCTGTAACACCCCCTAATTTAAGTTTGTCGCAGCGAAAAAGTAATTTAGGTGTTACGGTGAGGATCGAAGTTTTAACCACATAAAACTGTTTAAAAGAAACGTTTTGAAAGTTATTTGTCATTCAAATAATATTTTTGATAAAAGATGAATCTTTGATTTAAAATCTTATAAAAAGATATAAAGGCTTGTAAAAATGACAAATTTGATTTTCACATCATTTTAATTTATCAGAGTAATAAATGTCCACTCCGTGTTTTGTCCTGCTCCGTTAAATTACCTGAGATACACATGCTTAAAAGTGTCAACACAAAGGTTGGTGAGTTCATAGAGTTTTAGGAAAAACCCTTTATTTTGTTAGATTTCAGGAATATTTGGTATTAATAGAATACAAATAGTAATAAACAAGTATCGAGTATATTCACAAATAAATCATATAAATATTCAATCATATTCAATAAAAAATCAATAATCCTAACATAAGCTGGAAACTTATGATGCTAATTTAATCAGATATACAATTCACATATGGTCAAACCTATACAGCTGTATCTACATATATGTTGAAAACATACATTTTTCCTTTATAGATATTGCACCAAGCCTCATGACACACAAGCTTAACCAGAAGGGGCTGTTCTATCAAATCAATGACAGATTTTGCCCTCTATTAATAGGTGATTTGCCAATTCCTATTTGTCTGCGAATATAGTGTATCACGACTAATACGACTAACCAATTGCAATTGGCATTCCGTCAAGTATTAGTGGGACAGGGGGTCAATCCTTAACAGGTTTCGAAGCTGTTCATTATATTCGCACCCACTTTACATGTGATTAATGGCTCATGATTGAGGGACTATATGGTGATAAGCTAACTCAGGCAATATCAAGGAATAATGGGCTCATTTAGAATAACATCATGTAATCAAGTATCGTATCACAGAAATCAATTTGAAAATAGTATCATTTGAGTATCAGAAATTCAGTTTAAATATTTCGCCAGTAACACATGTATATCACATACCACAATAATCGTATTGAAAACATTTTCATACGAGTATCAGTATTTCAGTCAAGTAATTCATCAGTAAAATATATATATCACATACTACAATAATTGAGTGGAAAACATTATCATATGAATATCAGTATTTTAGTCAAGTTATTCATCAGTATATTATATATATCACATATTACAATAATCAAATTGGAAGTATTATCATACAAGTTTCAGTATTTCAATTAAGTATTTTGTCATGTATTGTATATATCACATTTTAAATCACAAATCACATTTAATAATTATCAATTAGGAAATTGATTTGAATCATGTATTTTATTTCATATACTTATCAATTTATCAAAGTATATGTAAGCATGTATCTCCTCCAATGAGTTAAAAACAATTATTAGAAATGGGGCTATGACTCACCTGGATTGATTTGGAAATGTTAAAAACAATTATTATAGTCTCGGTTAAAAGGTTGGATTTATCTCTATGGTGTTGCTTAGTGACCATTCGCATCGAAACGGATCTTATAATTCAGTCAAGCCAATACTTTTCAGATGATGGAATTTTTGGTGATCAGGCCAGTGATAGTGGTTCGAATAGTTTTGTGATATCTTGGGATTTCTGTTGAGTTTTGAATGGTATTAATGTACCGAGGGATCCTCCTCATAGAAGGTATGGAAAGTCTTTCCTAGGGAGATCATTGATAATATCCACTTATCAATATTGGGTGTAGATGAGTGGCATAGGAAACTATATAGTGTCAGCTAATTCCTATATATATATGGGGGTGGGAAAGGAAATGATAGTGATGGTGAGAAGGGAAAAGACTGTGACAACTGCAACAAAATGAGATTGTGATAAAAGAAAGTACTGTGATGTAAGTGTATTGTGCATAAATATAAAAATTCATGAAATAAAATGACTAGTTGACAAGCTTCCAATCGGTGGTTCACGAAGTGATGAAAAGTAGGAATGTTATGACAACGAGAGTATACACACACGTAAATGAAGCATTTGGAAAATGAGTTGAGAATTTATTCCGAACAAAATTTTATTATAACCATTCTTACTGTTGCAAAATTCATTTCTGAGTCAGACATAGGTGGTCAGCTTATATCTCACTATCCCGGGTTGAATATAGATGACCACTCTATATCCCACCGAGGTTCCATGAATTTTGAAATACTCAGCTCAGTTATACTAAGACTATGTCCTTCACAAATACCAAGACGTTCAGAGAAACTAAGGCAGGTGACCAAACTCGAGGTCAAATAATGAAACTATGCAAGGAGAAGGCGTAACATGAGGCGCATAAGTTATGTAAGCATACTAATAGGGAAAACAATTATAGAAATCAACTAGAATAAGTGAATATAATATACCAGATAATGAGACACAAATCTCATCACCTAAGTCAGCAACAAACCACAAGTGAGGCATCATCTTGGCAGGCAGGCACGTGACGGTCATAGGGTTAAGTTTTCGTAAAAGTAGCTATAGTCTAGGTTTTAAAAACACTTAGTTTGCTATAGCCAAAGCTCTGATACCAATCTGTCACACCCCCAAAATCGGGTCCAGCGGAAGCATACAGGTAGCTGGGGTGTAACTCAATTGGTATTACAACACAAGTTCAAAAATGGTTTTCACTTTAATCATTTAGAATAAAATCGTTTAATCAAAAATGTTGAATTTACATCATTAAAATTAGTGCGGAAGTAGGCCCTTAAAATAGTTTAAAACAGTCCCCATATAAATAATCAGAGTCTTCTATGACCATGCCATGCCCTGCCAAAACCTCCTGTAGCGTGCCATTGCTTAATACCTGAAAATACATGCTAAAGTGTCAACACGAGGTTGGTGAGTTCATAGAGTTTGTTTAACAAAATAAAGCCTATAGAGAAATGATCGCCCAGCAAAGGCATTGTAAATCCACTCAGTTGCAAGTCCCGCCATAAGAGACTTGTAACCTGTGTGTTTACAACCCACTTCCAAATGTGTTAAAGTCTACGTGAACCAAAAGTAATACAGATATCCAAATTCCCAGATAAATATAGCAAAACGGCTATATAAATAATTCAGTCAATGAGGCCATATGATAAATCAGTCAAGCGGGAAAACCCGTAATAAGGTTGATGCAAAGGCATCTTAATTCAGTCAAGTAAGGAAACATTAATATTACGTTTGACATTCAGTCAAGTGGGGAATACCACAATATTACGTTTGACATCACAGCCAAGTGGGGAATACCACAATACGTTTGACATCACAGCCAAGTGGGGAATACCACAATATTACGTTTGACATCACAGCCAAGTGGGGAATACCACAATATTAAAAGGAGGTCATATGTTAAATCAGTCAAGTAGGAAAACAGCAATATTACGTTTGACATCACAGCCAAGTGGGGAATACCACAATACGTTTGACATCACAGCCAAGTGGGGAATACCACAATATTACAAGGAACATATAGGAACAATTGGTGACTATGAGGTCATATAAACAAGGATAATCAATCCCATGAAATACAGGAAAATCAAACATACCAATGGATGCAGGTGATTAAATATACCAAGGAAATACCGGTAGTCAAGCATACTAATGAAGTGCAGGTGATCAAATATATATTTAGATAAAGCTGGGAATATTTGAGTAATCAACCAGGTAAAACAAGTAGTGCGTTTAAGTAAAACGAGCATGTATTCTCCCCCAAAAAGTTTACCAAAACAATTGAAAAAGTAGGGGCTATGACTCACCTGGAGCGATAGCTACGATGACAAGAATGGATACACTGAAATGAGGCACGATCTCAAACCGCAACCTAATATGAGTAGTAACGATCTACCTTAGATCATGACGTGATGAAATGAATGCATGTGCACATGATGCCTATACCACTCGTAACTTGGAAATACTAGTTATTGTCAAAGTAAAATAGTTTCCATACTTAGGAAAATAAGTCAAAATATAGAAGTATATAACTTGTCGAAGTATATCGTATAAAAATGTTAGTGTTATATTCCTCGTCTTGAAAACCTTATAATAGCGTCTAGTAGTCGCGTAATAAACCTTGGGTCGTACGTATTTCGTTAGTTAAAAATAAACTCCTTGAATAAGAAATCTAGAAAATATGTCATTTAGTACGTAGTTATATTATTTTTCTAGTAGTGACAAAATATATATATAGTTTTGACGATGTTAAAACGCGTATAACTTGGTCGTTTTAAGCTCATTTTCCTCGTTCTTTATATCCACGGATTCGTTTTAGTATATACTAATATATTTTTGGTAGTTCGGCTCCTCTAGGTTACGTTTAACGCCTATATTTGCCCGTCGAAAACTGTCAAACAGCATGCAGTTTTTCAGAAAATAGTTTTCGTCGTTAAATTTACAAAAATCATATCTCCTTCGTTATTAACTCGTTTTTATACCCGTTTTCGGCTATAGTTTCGTATCGGAGAGTATTTTCTAAATCTTTGGTCAAAAGTTACACCCTTGCCCCTGATCTTTCCACGTTTGCCAAAAAGGGACAGCAACATTTTGAAAGTGTCAAAAATAGATTTTCCTAGTTTCTAACTTGTTCCAACTTCAACCAAACCACTTTCAATCACCACAAAACTAGTCTAATCCTACCATACACCTTCTTAGGGTGTCATGGGTTCCTAAACATCATCAATCTAGTGGATCTAACAAGGAAATCCAAAATAAACATTTCTAGGGTTTATAAGTTAATAGTTTATAAAATGAAGTGGTATAAGCTAACAAATGCACAAGATCTTGTATAGAAATCATATGATCATAAAAATAACATGAAGAAATTATGGAAAAGAGTTTGACAACTTACTTAGAAAGATTAATGAGCTTGGATGAGAAAAACCTAAGAAACCTTGAGTTTTTATCACAAAACTCAAACAAGGACAACAAAAGGAACTAGATTAACACTTGATCTTGGAAAAGTTATGGATTCTTGTTGTTGTGAAAGAGAGAAAAGAAAGAAAAGTTTACTTGTTGTTTTTGGATGAAATGAGATGAATTGTATAAGTTATATGCATTATAAGAAAATGGTACAAGACAAGATCCACAATTTAGGGAAATCAAAGAGGGGGGGGGGGGGGGGGGGGGGGGCGGCAATTGTCAAAGGGTGGAAGAGTTTTGCAAAATCTTGACTTTTGGTGTATGATTTAATTATATATTGTGTGTTTTAGGTATTACCGGGTACCGAGTTTTCTAGAAATAAAGTTTAACTGTACCAAATAAAATGTGATGACGTTGTAAAAATTATAAAATAATATTCCTGATGAGAATCGGAAGTTAAAATAATGATCGGGTTGAAATATCGCAAACCGACGGAGTTATAAGCTTCGACCGAAAAACGTAGCAATTGATTTGAAAACACCGGGTAAATTAATATTATAATTTTTATATTATTAAAATGAATATAAAAATATATTTGGATCATAGTCGGGAGTGTCGGGCGTGTTAGTCACATTCTTGGTCGTTTGTTATCGTTTATTTAGAAATAATTATACGTAAAAGTTAATTATGCCAAAAGTACTAATTTAAATATCCTACGAACGGAATAGTATGCAAGTGACATAATGATGATACGTAGACTATTTCTAGTCTGTATGAGATGTCCCAAATGATAATGCATGAATTCGCTCCTGAACCAATACGGTTACGCGAATTTGAATACTCGTAAACTAATTTTACGATGTCATGAGTAATGCACGTGAATAGTGGTTTTCTTCCGGGAATGAATAGTGTCAAGTGAATAGTAAAATTTCTGAAGGCTTCTCAGAATATCAAATTGACCTAAAAAACGATGAATAGTACAATGATGAATAGTAATCGGTGAATAGTAACTGATGAATAGTAAATTGTCGAGGTTTGGAAAATGACCGGAAATTACGAGTTGTGACAGTCTTCCCTTCTAACAGGAACTTCGTCCCGAAGTTCAGTTAGTGTTGGTCTCTGGAGTGGTACTGGTGAAAGGATGATAATAATTGAGAATTCCAGTGAACTTTGACGATAGGAATTTGACTTTGCTTCAACCGTTCGACCTAACAGTCCATGATTTCTATTGGTTCTCTTACCAAGTTTACGTTTGTCTTTGGGATGGATTCCTTTCCAAATGGGACCATAAGTGACTAATCTGAAAGTCATTTCCTGGGATTTGAATAGGTGAAACATAGTTGTGTAATCCGGTTGTTCTCTAACAGGGCTCAAGTCTGACAGCCACTAAACCTACTCTGTCTGAAATATTAAGTGGTCCAGTGTATATCGGGTTTATCTTTCCAACTTTTCCGAATAATATCATGCCTTTCCTAGGTAGAACTTCAAACATGATCTGGCTACCAACTTGAAGTTTTAAGGGTTTACAACTTATAGAATTTGTAATTGATTCTTGACTTGTAGGAAATTTCTGGTTATTTCATAAATGCCTACTGGACTAGTGAGTTTGTCTTTTTCCGAATTTCGATCCGTCCTTGGATGTTGGCACTTCGACCATAGAGTGCTTCAAATGGTGTAGTCTCTAAGCTCGTGTGGTAACTATGGTTATAAAGGAATCTGATTTATGGCAAATGGTTAATCCAACTATTTCTAGAGTCAACCACTCATGCTCTGAGCATATCTCCCTATGTTTGAATCGTTCTCTAATCCTGACCATTGGTCTGTAGATGATAGGTGGTGTAGTTCCAAAGGAAACATAATGTAATCGCTAGGAGTTTGAGGTGAATTAAATTTCTCTATTAAGAATAATTGAAATGAATATCATGAATTTTGTGGAAAACTTACAAGGTTTAGTCCGTCAAAGGGTGTTATTGGAAATAATAGATTAGGACAAGGTTGTGATTCCTCCGCAGGAATGTCATGAATTGAGTCTTTCTCCACCTATGATGCTTGGTCTCCATTACTAAGATTTTCCCAGGCTCTATGTCGTCAAATCACAAAATCCTAAATGTATAAGTGAGGTAATATAGTGATTGATTTTCAAAGTTTGTTTTGAGATTGTGTATTTTGTTCATAAACCTTCTCTGAGTAAATGAATTTAAAATTTTTAAGCAAACGGCTTTCTAAGTAACATTTTTCTTGATGTTTCAAAATTTAATAGTTATGCAAGATAGAACTATTTTCAACATAAGGTGGATAATATGATTTACCAAAAATCGATGTTTAAAATTTCTTAGCATCTAGTAGTTTTGTAAAAGATTAACCAAAAGAAATTTGCTTGTCAAAATAAGTGCCTTAGAAAAGTATTTCTTACAAGATATATGTTTTGCATAACTATAGTTTGGAGAAAAATCCATTTAAAAGTGAAAATATTAAGAGGATAAAATAGTCAGGTATGTATGTCTGCACAAAGGCATAGGTGTCTAACACGTTTGAATAAAGTCTATTGGTGAGGACATGTTCAATTTATAGTCTCGGTTAAAAGGTTGGATTTATCTCTATGGTGTTGCTTAGTGACCATTCGCATCGAAACGAATCTTATAATTCAGTCAAGCCAATACTTTCCAGATGATGGAATTTTTGGTGATCAGGCCAGTGATAGTGGTTCGAATAGTTTTGTGATATCTTGGGATTTCTGTTGAGTTTTGAATGGTATTAATGTACCGAGGGATCCTCCTCGTAGAAGGTATGGAAAGTCTTTCCTAGGGAGATCATTGATAATATCCACTTATCAATATTGGGAGTAGATGAGTGGCATAGGAAACTATATAGTGTCAGCTAATTCCTATATATATATGGGGGTGGGAAAGGAAATGATAGTGATGGTGAGAAGGGAAAAGACTGTGACAACTGCAACAAAATGAGATTGTGATAAAAGAAAGTACTGTGATGTAAGTGTATTGTGCATAAATATGAAAATTCATGAAATAAAATGACTAGTTGACAAGCTTCCAATCGGTGGTTCACGAAGTGATGAAAAGTAGGAATGTTATGACAACGAGAGTATACACACACGTAAATGAAGCATTTGGAAAATGAGTTGAGAATTTATTCCGAACAAAATTTTATTATAACCATTCTTAGTGTTGCAAAATTCATTTCTGAGTCAGACATAGGTGGTCAGCCTATATCTCACTATCCCGGGTTGAATATAGATGACCAGTCTATATCCCACCGAGGTTCCATGAATTTTGAAATACTCAGCTCAGTTATACTAAGACTATTCACAAATACCAAGACGTTCAGAGAAACTAAGGCAGGTGACCAAACTCGAGGTCAAATAATGAAACTATGCAAGGAGAAGGCGTAACATGAGGCGCATAAGTTATGTAAGCATACTAATAGGGAAAACAATTATAGAAATCAACTAGAATAAGTGAATATAATATACCAGATAATGAGACACAAATCTCATCACCTAAGTCAGCAACAAACCACAAGTGAGGCATCATCTTGGCAGGCAGGCACGTGACGGTCATAGGGTTAAGTTTTCGTAAAAGTAGCTATAGTCTAGGTTTTAAAAACACTTAGTTTGCTATAGCCAAAGCTCTGATACCAATCTGTCACACCCCCAAAATCGGGTCCAGCGGAAGCATACAGGTAGCTGGGGTGTAACTCAATTGGTATTACAACACAAGTTCAAAAATGGTTTTCACTTTAATCATTTAGAATAAAATCGTTTAATCAAAAATGTTGAATTTACATCATTAAAATTAGTGCGGAAGTAGGCCCTTAAAATAGTTTAAAACAGTCCCCATATAAATAATCAGAGTCTTCTATGACCATGCCATGCCCTGCCAAAACCTCCTGTAGCGTGCCATTGCTTAATACCTGAAAATACATGCTAAAGTGTCAACACGAGGTTGGTGAGTTCATAGAGTTTGTTTAACAAAATAAAGCCTATAGAGAAATGATCGCCCAGCAAAGGCATTGTAAATCCACTCAGTTGCAAGTCCCGCCATAAGAGACTTGTAACCTGTGTGTTTACAACCCACTTCCAAATGTGTTAAAGTCTACGTGAACCAAAAGTAATACAGATATCCAAATTCCCAGATAAATATAGCAAAACGGCTATATAAATAATTCAGTCAATGAGGCCATATGATAAATCAGTCAAGCGGGAAAACCCGTAATAAGGTTGATGCAAAGGCATCTTAATTCAGTCAAGTAAGGAAACATTAATATTACGTTTGACATTCAGTCAAGTGGGGAATACCACAATATTACGTTTGACATCACAGCCAAGTGGGGAATACCACAATACGTTTGACATCACAGCCAAGTGGGGAATACCACAATATTACGTTTGACATCACAGCCAAGTGGGGAATACCACAATATTAAAAGGAGGTCATATGTTAAATCAGTCAAGTAGGAAAACAGCAATATTACGTTTGACATCACAGCCAAGTGGGGAATACCACAATACGTTTGACATCACAGCCAAGTGGGGAATACCACAATATTACAAGGAACATATAGGAACAATTGGTGACTATGAGGTCATATAAACAAGGATAATCAATCCCATGAAATACAGGAAAATCAAACATACCAATGGATGCAGGTGATTAAATATACCAAGGAAATACCGGTAGTCAAGCATACTAATGAAGTGCAGGTGATCAAATATATATTTAGATAAAGCTGGGAATATTTGAGTAATCAACCAGGTAAAACAAGTAGTGCGTTTAAGTAAAACGAGCATGTATTCTCCCCCAAAAAGTTTACCAAAACAATTGAAAAAGTAGGGGCTATGACTCACCTGGAGCGATAGCTACGATGACAAGAATGGATACACTGAAATGAGGCACGATCTCAAACCGCAACCTAATATGAGTAGTAACGATCTACCTTAGATCATGACGTGATGAAATGAATGCATGTGCACATGATGCCTATACCACTCGTAACTTGGAAATACTAGTTATTGTCAAAGTAAAATAGTTTCCATACTTAGGAAAATAAGTCCAAATATAGAAGTATATAACTTGTCGAAGTATATCGTATAAAAATGTTAGTGTTATATTCCTCGTCTTGAAAACCTTATAATAGCGTCTAGTAGTCGCGTAATAAACCTTGGGTCGTACGTATTTCGTTAGTTAAAAATAAACTCCTTGAATAAGAAATCTAGAAAATATGTCATTTAGTACGTAGTTATATTATTTTTCTAGTAGTGACAAAATATATATATAGTTTTGACGATGTTAAAACGCGTATAACTTGGTCGTTTTAAGCTCATTTTCCTCGTTCTTTATATCCACGGATTCGTTTTAGTATATACTAATATATTTTTGGTAGTTCGGCTCCTCTAGGTTACGTTTAACGCCTATATTTGCCCGTCGAAAACTGTCAAACAGCATGCAGTTTTTCAGAAAATAGTTTTCGTCGTTAAATTTACAAAAATCATATCTCCTTCGTTATTAACTCGTTTTTATACCCGTTTTCGGCTATAGTTTCGTATCGGAGAGTATTTTCTAAATCTTTGGTCAAAAGTTACACCCTTGCCCCTGATCTTTCCACGTTTGCCAAAAAGGGACAGCAACATTTTGAAAGTGTCAAAAATAGATTTTCCTAGTTTCTAACTTGTTCCAACTTCAACCAAACCACTTTCAATCACCACAAAACTAGTCTAATCCTACCATACACCTTCTTAGGGTGTCATGGGTTCCTAAACATCATCAATCTAGTGGATCTAACAAGGAAATCCAAAATAAACATTTCTAGGGTTTATAAGTTAATAGTTTATAAAATGAAGTGGTATAAGCTAACAAATGCACAAGATCTTGTATAGAAATCATATGATCATAAAAATAACATGAAGAAATTATGGAAAAGAGTTTGACAACTTACTTAGAAAGATTAATGAGCTTGGATGAGAAAAACCTAAGAAACCTTGAGTTTTTATCACAAAACTCAAACAAGGACAACAAAAGGAACTAGATTAACACTTGATCTTGGAAAAGTTATGGATTCTTGTTGTTGTTGTGTTCTTGGCCGAGCACCACCCCAAAGATAGAAAAGAAAGAAAAGTTTACTTGTTGTTTTTGGATGAAATGAGATGAATTGTATAAGTTATATGCATTATAAGAAAATGGTACAAGACAAGATCCACAATTTAGGGAAATCAAAGAGGGGGGGGGGGGGGGCGGCAATTGTCAAAGGGTGGAAGAGTTTTGCAAAATCTTGACTTTTGGTGTATGATTTAATTATATATTGTGTGTTTTAGGTATTACCGGGTACCGAGTTTGCTAGAAATAAAGTTTAACTATACCAAATAAAATGTGATGACGTTGTAAAAATTATAAAATAATATTCCTGATGAGAATCGGAAGTTAAAATAATGATCGGGTTGAAATATCGCAAACCGACGGAGTTATAAGCTTCGACCGGAAAACGTAGCAATTGATTTGAAAACACCGGGTAAATTAATATTATAATTTTTATATTATTAAAATGAATATAAAAATATATTTGGATCATAGTCGGGAGTGTCGGGCGTGTTAGTCACATTCTTGGTCGTTTGTTATCGTTTATTTAGAAATAATTATACATAAAAGTTAATTGTGCCAAAAGTACTAATTTAAATATCCTACGAGTGGAATAGTATGCAAGTGACATAATGATGATACGTAGACTATTTCTAGTCTGTATGAGATGTCCCAAATGATAATGCATGAATTCGCTCCTGAACCAATACGGTTACGCGAATTTGAATACTCGTAAACTAATTTTACGATGTCATGAGTAATGCACGTGAATAGTGGTTTTCTTCCGGGAATGAATAGTGTCAAGTGAATAGTAAAATTTCTGAAGGCTTCTCAGAATATCAAATTGACCTAAAAAACGATGAATAGTACAATGATGAATAGTAATCGGTGAATAGTAACTGATGAATAATAAATTGTCGAGGTTTGGAAAATGACCGAAAATTACGAGTTGTGACAATATATATATATACAAAATGATATACGATTGAACTAAATTATATATGGTGCATGACATAGAATTTTACGTGTGATATGGAAGGGAAATGAGTAGAAGAGACTTACAAACACCTTAGAGGTGATAGAGAGTCGAGGATGATAGTATGGAACACAAGAAAATCACGTTTCACAATATAACCCAAACGTTATATATAAATCAAACCGATATCCTTTCTCTTGAGTCTAAACTAGATTGCCATCGACTTCAGGTCTTGTAAGTATATTTTATAGAATGAAATAACTATGTGAAAGTGTTTGAGAATGATAAGAAGCTAGTGCATGCATGAGATGTATATATGCATCAATTGAATGAGTCATATGATTTGAAATCACTCAAGGAAACATAGAAACTATGCATGTCAGTATTACTTGGCTTCAAGGACAATTTATATGGTTATAATATAGAATGTGAGAGCACAAATGATGTGAATTGTTTTGGTGATTCACACCCATGTCGACATCATATATATAACCATAAACGATTTGCTTAATCTCGTACAACTCGATTATGGTTGATCATAAATGATATTTAAACATGAAAACATGCTTGAAATATTATTAGGATCATTTTGAAACAAACCGGGATTAAAACGGTTAAGAAATGAATATTTTATGAATCAATTGAATTGAATTTTTGTTCGATCACTTTGCCACTTAAAAATGTATCAATCGTCATCCAATGAACTTGGGATTTGACACACTAATATTTGGCTAGGTGGTGAACGAGATGATGCAAAAATATATAGGTGTCGTGTGTACAAATTGAGAATAAACGAGGCGTTTTGGAGCTTGTTTAGTCGATTTATATGAATTATTAATAATGGAAATGGATTTAATTTTTGGGCCGGTTGGGCTTATGAAAGATCAAGGGCCCGTTTGGTTTTGTAATTAGTGTTATTAATTAGGATTAGTGAATTATTAATATTTTGTTAATTGTGTCGAGAACTTGTTTTGTCGTTTGACGAATTTTGCAATATCGTAATCGTGACCATTTTAATATACAAAGAAAATTTTAAATTTCTCCGTAAAAATGGTGATTACAATAATGACAGAGATTATTTATTTAAATTAACCGAAGTTAATTATACGAATTTTTGCGAGGTTTTACATTTATTTTTCATGCCATTTATATAACTCTGCCAACTTACTTTTTAAATCTTCTTTTCAAAACCACCCATTAGACATAACTTTATGGAACACATTTATTTCTAACTATTCTAAAACTTACATGGATCAAAACCTAGTGCATTTTAGCAGTACTAATTTGAAACCTGATAGTTATACGTACCCAAGTGTTTTAAAAGCTTGTAGTGGATTAAAAGATGGAAATTTAGGTCAAAAGATTCATACCCATTTGGTTAAAAATGGGTTTGAGTCAGATGTTGTTGTTATGAGTTCGTTATTCGCTATGTATGCGAAATGTGGGATGTTTCGGGTTGCGGTTAAGTTGTTTGATGAAATGCCTGACAGAGATGTGGGGTGTTGGAATACGATTATTTCGTGTTATTTACATGATGGGAAGTATGCGAAAGCATTGGAGGTTTTTGAGGAGATTAGAGATTTTGGGTTTGAGTGTGATTCTGTGACGTACACGACTGCTATATCTGCATGTGCTAAGGTTATGGATGTTGAGAGGGGAAAGGAGGTTCATGATGAGGCGGTGAGAAATGGTTTTGGTTCCAATGGGTTTGTTCAAGCTGCTTTGGTTGATATGTATGGTAAATGTGGGTGCTTGGATTTGGTTGTACAAGTTTTTAAGGGAATCCAAGTCAAGAGTTTGGTTTCGTGGAACTCCATGATTGCAGGATATAGTTTGAGAGGTGATAGCAAGTCGTGTATTCATCTTTTCTCGAGGATGAATAGAGATGGAATTAGACCGAATTCCACAAGCTTAAGCAGTTCATTGATGGCGTGTTCTAAATCAGCTAACTTGAAACATGGCAAGTTTATTCATGGGTACATAATAAAAAACGACATAAAGTTTGATACCTTTATGTATACCTCGTTGGTAGATGTTTACTTTAAATGTGGAAACACTTCATCAGCCGAATACATCTTCAAAAAAATGCCTAAAATAAACGTTGTAGAATGGAACCTTGGCATTTACAATGATTTGAACGCAGCGGGCATAAAACCTGATGCCATCACGTTTACCAGCATATTGGCAGCATGTTCGCAACTTGGAGCACTAGAACGGGGTAAGGAGATTCACAAATGTATCATTGAAGGGAAATTTGAATCAAATGAGATAGTCATGGGGGCACTTTTGCACATGTTCACTAAATGTGGCGCTGTGGATGAAGCTCAACAGGTTTTTAGTCGATTACCCGAAAGAGATTTAATTTCATGGACTACTATGATAACAGCATATGGGTCACATGGACGGGCTTTTAAAGCACTTAAACTTTTCCAAGAAATGCAGGATTTCAATATTAAACCAGATAGAGTTGTGTTTCTAGCAGTGATTTCGACATGTAGTCATGCAGGATTAGTTAATGAAGGGTGTTATTATTTTAATCAAATGGTTAATGATTATAGTATTAAACCTAAAATTGCAGATTATTCGTGCTTAGTGGATCTCTTTGGTCGTGCCGGAAGATTACAAGAGGCTTATGCAATTCTACAAGGAAATGCAAGCATCAGAGAGGATGTTGAGCTTTTGAGCACATTATTTTCAGCTTGCCATATACACGGTGATTTAGAATTGGGTGAGAAAATCGGGTGTTTGCTTGTTGATAAGACTCCTGATGATCCATCAACATATATTGTGTTGGCTAATATGTACGCGTCACTCAAGAAATGGGATGAGGCAAGAAAAGTGAGGTTGAAGATGAAAGAGCTTGGATTAAGAAAGAATTCTGGTTGTACTTGGATTGAAATTGATAAAAAGATTGTACCATTTTTGGTGGAAGACAAATCTATCCCTCAAGCAGGTTTCGTGTATCAGTGTTTGTCTGTTCTTGCTGGTCATATGAACAAGGATGAACTTTTGTTTGAGAAGACTATATCAAACATGTAGGTGTTAGCCTAGCTTGGGCATCTCCCGTGTCAGAAGACGAGGTGCCTCCGGTTGGAGGATCTACTCTCATACTAGTTTAGGTAGGTTTGGATTTTGGAAGTACTTTATGCACTTTTATTAGAGCGATGTGTCTTACACCAGCTCGTTACAAGACAGCCAATCACTCTTCCATAAAATGCATTTCTACATTTTTTGTGCCCCTATGTCTCTCTTTGATGCTACCCCAACTGGGCGCATTCTAAACAGATAAGTCAGTGTTCTAACTGTGTTCTAGTTGGTGATTGAAAGGAACCTCTTAGTCAAATTATTTTCCTCTCTATACAGGCATCGACAGATCAAAGTGCAGTTGACTTGACTATTCCATAGGTATCTCAACATAAAAATGCCAGAGGTATCTCATTTTTAATCAATTTCGACTCGCTTTATATGCTTATGAGCCTCAAGTAAATTGGTCAAATAAAATCCAAGGTCTCAAGTTTGGGTTTCCATGTCTAGTTGCACCACCCACGATGCTAAAAGGGAAACGGGTCAAATTGGTTGAACTTGTCACACAGGGTGAATTAGTGAAAGACTCTCAAAGTCTACTTTTAACACACATAGCCTCCAAAATTCTGTTTACTCAAAGATTTTGGAATTATTATTATCATAATTAAAGAATTATCTTTGTAATACATAGTCTATGTAAACATATACGATGCATCAATTTTTTGATAATAGACAAAAACTTTATTAAGTCAACCCAACATGACCCATCCTGTGGCCAGTTCTGACTGAAAATGAACTGTTCCAAGCAGAACTCGTCACCCATCCACCCATCTTGCTGCCTATGGGTTATACTATGCGTGATGGATGATTGTTACTTTTCTGCTATTGGTTTCAGCCAGGTACCATTTTTTCTTATTAACCTTCTGTATACATCTGTTTTGATATGACAGGGTCATCAATATGAAACAGTGTCGGGTTTGTCTGCGAGGCATTTGGATATATCCCCAAAACAGGCATGTTTGTCGTGTCCGCCTTTGTTATCTATTTATAGTATCGAACAACTTGGTCGCCTGAGAATAAGTTTGTTTGTATGGTGTATAGATATTATCAGGAAATGCAAGAAAGGTTGGTGCAGTGAGGTTTGAACGTGTGACACATGAGGAAGAAACGACAAAAGACTTGAAGAAACTAGTTCCAAAATTAAAAAGGAAATGGGGTGGTGATGACAGATATTGATAATGAGAATGGAAGCATTAGGATTGAGGATGATAACCATGCAATCCCACACCATGAACTCAAACAATAAGATTAAAATAACCGCTTAAAATATTTTTGAAATGCAAAGCAGGCACATTGTAGAGTAGGGAGATTCATGGGATTGGGGTTATTAAAAGTAATAAAGAAGGAGGTGTTAACCAATTGGGCTAGCTCAGTTGACCACAAAGGTTTTCATAAGGTGCCTTGGGGAGGGGATGTTTGGCTAGAGGAGGTCTCAAGTTCGAGTCCCACCCGAGACTTTTACCCCTTTAGGCGATAAAGGAGTAGCAGGCGGGTCTCAGGGCAATTGGATGTCACTGTTAGACCTAAACCACTAACAACTAACAAGCCGTTCATAAAATTAAAAATAAAGAAGGAGGTGTTGAATTTAGACTATGAAGAGTTCATTTCTTTAAACGTTAAACTTTTACACACGTCTGATATGAGATTTGAACCTATTTGAAAGGATTCTTTTGGTATCGCTTAGATTAGACTCTCGTTGGTTTCATATATTGATAGTACTTGCAAACCAAAGTAGTTATGCTATGTAAATAAGTCATGTATTTAGCATGTGAAGCATCAACTCATCTTTAACCACATTTGCATATGTATTTGGTGTCTACATAACAAATGACAATCATGAAAAATGAATCAAAGACCGGAAAGTGACACAAGCTTACATTTCATTTATATTCAGTGATCCATTTTGGAAATTTAACTTGTTTTGATTAACTTAGGTTATTAATATCATTACATGTGTTGATCGACCTTGGTTATTATTCACATCTTTAACTATTTGTTTCAGCTTATGTTGATTGCTGATTAAGACAAGTAATGATAACATAACTAGGTGGCAATCACAACCTATTTAGAGAAAAATGGGTGGATATAGGTAAAAAAATAGACTTATGTGAATCAATAAATTGGTCGAATGAGTCTCTTAAGGGTCGGATGATAACTCAACCACCATTAGATGTCATGTTTTTTTTACGTTTTCTAACGTTTTATATTTTCTATCATTTTTTGCGCGTTTTCCTGTTTTTCGTCCGTTTTTACGGGGTTTTGTCCGTTTTCAAGCTTAAGAAAAATGGACGAAAACGTATAAAAATGTGTGAAAGCTTAAGAAAACATATGAAAACGGATAAAAACGTAAGAAAAACGGACAAAAACGTTTAAAAATGGATGAAAACGTAAAAAACCAAATAAAACGTGTAAAACCCGACGAAAACATTTAAACGAACAAGTGCAAAAACGGACGAACTGTGGGTCGACCCAACCCAAACCATCTGACCCATTACCCGTTAAACCCATTTTTATAACATGACATGTTTGACCCATGACTCAAACCGACCCAACGAGACCTATTTGCCACCTCATCGATTAGGTCCACCGCAAAATATCCATATGGATAGATGGTTGACTTTTATAATTCACTATGAAAAAACAAATACGTGTCAATTTATCACTGTTGCTACTTAGTAACTAATGAATCATAAAAATAAAAGTTTAAAAAATGAATGAGTTGTCTATAAACAATGTTAAATTAACATGACCATGACAAGTTTAAAGGTAAGTCATCTGGCTTCAACCAAGACTTTTGGAAATACTGACTCAGGTTAAAGGTAATATCTACTTTCTTATGTACATACATACTCAAGACTATTGTTATTTGATACAACAATACAAGCATTATTTTATGTAAGCCGGACAGGGAAACAGAAGAGGTAAAACTTGTTTTTTTTATACTGTTGGTCTTGCTTATATATAATATAAAAACTTACTAATATGCAGACACTAATTAGTTAGCAGTTGCTGAGTAAGTCTCTTGATCAACTTGGAGCTGCTTATCTTAGTTTTCACTTACCATATTGTTTTTAACATAATTACTTCTATTGGAGGAGTGGTCACTGTTTTTTGACCAATTGTATTTAAACATAACGATTATACATGTTTAATTTTTAAGGTTGCAAAAATCGCGAATCGATAACCTGACTCTTGTAGCTTGTAATCGGTCAAAAACAACTAGTAATAGATATTAAGAACAACTATAAGTGATTAAAACAACTTTTCGGCGAGTTTTGAGTATTTCATGCATGATTTGCAGGTTCCAGCAAGTTTGATCATCGTTAACCGCGGTTGACCGATTTACACAAATCAAAAAGGTTGGTTTGCCAATTAGTTCTAGGTGGCAATTAATTGGTCTTGTAGGTCTTTTTTTGCAATGCTGAATTTTAGTACATGTCAAGTTAAGTCGACTCGCCAACATTTTTCTCAGTTTTCATATCTAATTAGTACAGTAGTTACCGGATTCGGTTCCTTTATAAAAATGAAACTATTTAAGAACAACAGTTTTTTTTTAAGAACAATTTGAAGGTCAAAAGTATTTGACTACTTGGTTTTACTTATCAGACTTACACAAGGATCTGCATTACAGACAACTATAAACTGCAATGCTGGGAGCTGATCAAGATCTTGCACGTGAAATGGAAAACAATGATCTTGAAGAACCACTCTTAACTGATAATTATGAAGCTGCAACTAGTAGAGAATCAAACAACTCAGGAACTGTAACTCCTTATGCAAAATGTAGTATCTTCAGCCGTGTAACTTTCTCTTGGTTGACTCCATTAATCGCCACTGGCCACAAGAAACCCTTAGACCTTGAAGATGTTCCTCATCTTTCCGGAGTTGATAGCGTAAGAGGGTCCTTTCCCATTTTATTAAATAAGTTGGGGAGTGATTGTTTGCATACCAAAAAACTCACAACTTCCGACCTCGTTAAGGCTCTGATCCTTACTACATGGAAAGACATCCTATTTACAGCAATCCTCGCGGTTCTTTACACATTGGCATCTTATGTAGGTCCTTACCTCATAGACGCGTTTGTTCAGTTCCTTAATGGAAGCCAAGATTCTAAAAACGAGGGTTATCTTTTCATTTTTGTATTCTTTCTTGCCAAAGTCATCGAGTTTATATCACAAAGACACTGGTTTTTTAAGCTGCAGCAAGGTGGAATTCAGGCCAGGGCAGCCCTTGTTGCCTTGATTTACCAAAAGGGTTTGACTTTATCCAGTCAGTCAAAGGTTGGACACTCTAGTGGGGAAATAACTAATCTCATAGCCATTGATGCTGAAAGAATTGGTGACTTTGGTTGGTACATACATGATCCATGGTTGGTAATCTTGCAGGTTAGTTTGGCATTAGTGATTTTATATATAAATCTTGGCGTTGCTTCACTTGCTGCATTTGTAGCCATTGGTATCGTGATGTTGTGTAATATTCCTATAGGAAGTTTACAAGAAAAGTTTCAAGACGAGTTGATGAAATCTAAAGATAACAGGATGAAAAGGACATCTGAAATACTGAGAAATGTGAAAATCCTTAAACTTCAAGGATGGGAGATGAAGTTTTTGTTCAAAGTTTTTGAGCTTAGAAGTCTTGAGACGAAATGGTTAAAAAGGTTCTTGTGTACCTCAACCACGATCGTATCTATATTCTGGGTTGCACCGACTTTCATGGCTGCAGTCACTTTTACAACATGTTTTCTTATCGGGATCCCTCTTGAATTAGGGAAGATACTGTCTACAATTGCAACATTTAAAATACTTCAACAACCTATATACAATCTACCTGACACCATATCAATGATAGCACAAACAAAAGTTTCATTAGATCGTATCACTTCATACCTTTGTCTTGATGATTTAGAACCTAATATTGTAGAGACATTCCCACTAGGTAGTTCTGATTTTGCAATAGAAATAACCAATGGAACCTTTTCATGGGACGCTATTTCTGCTGAACCAGTATTAAAGGACATAAGCATCAAAGTTGTTCATGGCATGAAGGTTGCTGTTTGTGGTACAGTTGGATCAGGAAAGTTAAGTCTACTTTCATGTATCTTAGGTGAAGTGCCTAAATTGTCGGGATGTGTGAAGCTGAGTGGTAGCAAGGCTTATGTTGCTCAGGCTCCATGGATACAGAGTGGAAAGATAGAAGAGAACATACTATTTGGTACAAAGATGGACAGAAGAAGGTATGCTAAGGTTCTTGAAGCATGTGCCTTGAAGAAAGACCTTGAAATTCTGCCTTTTGGTGATCAAACAGTTATAGGGGAGAGGGGAATCAATTTGAGCGGAGGTCAAAAACAGAGATTACAGATCGCACGTGCCTTATATCAAGATGCAGGCATCTATCTATTTGACGATCCATTCAGCGCCGTTGATGCTCATACTGGAAGCCATCTTTTTAAAGTGAGTAACCCATTACTGAAAGATGTTTATTTCATGATTAAACCTCATACTTCAAATAAACTTGCCGTAACAGGAATGTCTACTGGAATTTCTGGAGTCGAAAACAGTTATTTATGTCACCCATCAAGTAGAGTTCTTGCCAGTTGCTGATCTTGTACTCGTGAGCAGTTAAATCTTTTTTATTCAATACTTGGTTTGTAGATTATATCAAAATATTGTATTGATTTATTGTATTGAAGGTGTTGAAAGCTGGAAGGATAACACAAGCCGGAAAGTATAATGACATTCTTAATTCAGGAAGTGACTTCATGGAACTTGTTGGTGCACATAAAGAAGCTTTATCAATAATTGATTCAATAAAGACGGATCCTCAATCTGACGATTCGAAAGTTGTGAAGGAAGATGTAGTCGATGTAAAATCAGATGATACAGAAGGAACAAAAGGACAGCTTGTTCAGAGAGAAGAACGAGAAAAAGGAAGTGTTGGTCTTTCTATCTACTGGAAATACATGACAAGTGCTTATGGAGGAGCACTTGTGCCTTGTATATTGCTAGCAGCAATCAGTTTTGAGCTACTTCAGGTTGCAAGCAATTACTGGCTAGCTTGGGCATCACCCGTGTCAGAAGACGAGGTGCCTCCGGTTGGAGGATCTACTCTCATACTAGTTTATGTAGGTTTGGCTTTAGGATGCACTTTATGCATTTTTATTAGAGCGATGTGTCTTACAACAGCTGGTTACAAGACAGCCAATCTACTCTTCCACAAAATGCATTTGTGCATTTTTCGTGCCCCTGTGTCTTTCTTTGATGCTACCCCAAGTGGGCGCATTCTAAACAGAGTAAGTCAGTGTTCTAACTGTGTACTAGTTGATTGAAAGGAACCTTTGTCAAATTCTCTTCATCTCCATACAGGCATCGACAGATCAAAGTGCAGTGGACTTGACTATTCCAAATGCGGTTGGCGTCTTTGCATTTGCAGTTGTACAGCTTCTGGCAGTTATCGCCATGATGGCTCAGATTTCCTGGCAGGTGTTCCTGGTTTTCATCCCGGTTATTACTATCTGCATATGGCTGCAGGTACGACTTTAAGAATCATTTTCTACTGTAACTCGCATATCAGTATCAATAACCTAAATCTTTTTCTTTTTCCCTAGCAATATTACATCTCATCAGCACGAGAGTTGGCACGACTAGTTGGCGTGTGCAAAGCCCCTATAATACAACATTTCTCGGAAACCGTATCAGGTTCAATGACCATCAGAAGCTTTCATCAAGAAGAGAGATTTCAAGACACAAATATGAAACTCATCGATGGATATTCCCGACCAAAGTTTCACAGTGCTGGTGCTAGAGACTGGCTCTCATTTCGAGTGGAGCTTTTGTCCTCGGTTGTGTTTGCTTTATTTTTGATTTTCTTACTCATTGTCCCCAAGGGAACCATCGATCCAAGTAAGTCATTCTTTCTTATGAATCCTTCTAGGATTGGAAAAAACGTTACATGTTTAAGATTTCTTTTCCTTATCAATCATATGAAGGTATTGCGGGGTTAGCAGTTACTTATGCCCTTAATTTGAACATCCTACAAGCTTCCGTAATATGGAAACTCTGCAACATGGAAAATAGTATTATTTCGGTTGAAAGAATACTTCAATACACGTCTATCCCCAGTGAGGCACATCTTTTGGTAAAATCAAATAGGCCAAACGATATGTGGCCGTTTCATGGAACAGTAAATATCCACGATCTTCAGGTGAGATATGCCCCACAGATGCCGCTTGTGTTAAAAGGAATCACATGCACTTTTAGTGGCGGTACCAAGACGGGAATTGTAGGAAGAACAGGAAGTGGTAAAACAACTCTAATACAAACACTCTTTCGCATTGTTGAACCTACTCGGGGAGGAATTTTCATAGATGAGATCAACATTTTGTCAATCGGGCTTCATGATTTACGATCAAGATTGAGCATAATCCCTCAAGATCCAACCATGTTCCAAGGGAGTATAAGAAGCAATCTCGATCCACTTGAACAGTACACAGATGAACAGATTTGGGAGGTAAGCTCAATGATGATATCGTATATACATCTGTATAGTAGAGGGTGCTTCTTTTTAACTTGTGTTTGTCTTTCATTTATATAGGCTTTAGATAAGTGTCAGCTGGGAAATGAAGTTAGAAGAAAGGAAGACAAACTTGATTCAGCAGGTTTATATCGAGTCACCTACTTAAAATGGTAAAAATTTAAGCGATGATAGCTAAACTTTTTTTGCAGTTAATGAGAATGGAGAGAATTGGAGCATGGGTCAAAGACAACTAGTATGTCTAGGCCGTGTGTTACTCAAGAAAAGCAAGATTTTGGTGCTTGATGAGGCTACTGCATCAGTGGATACTTCGACAGATAATATGATACAGCAAACAATTGGGCAGCATTTTTCAGACTCGACTGTCATCACAATAGCACACCGGATCACGTCTGTGCTCAATGGTGACATGGTTTTAGTCTTGGAACAAGGTTTATTTTTTCCCAGATCTCAATCTAAATACGTATGTTACATTTTTAAGCTAATTTAGAATCTTTAATTCTGTTGCAGGCCTCATTGAGGAATATGATTCACCATTAAAGTTGTTGGAAAACAAATACTCTTCATTTGCACAGCTTGTTGCTGAGTACCATGGAAGATCTAGTTCAAGCTATGGAACCTAGGGAGTGTTCAAATCAAACCTTTATGGACAGACTCCTACGCCAAAATGATTTTAGAGTGTGATATCAGCTACTAGTGAAAAATGGTGTAACATGCTCTCCTTGAACTCGGTCACAACAGCGTTTTTCTTGCGGAAATAAAGGATGAAGGGTTTGGAGCCATGATACCTAATTAAGTGATGCGCCGAGCAGAATTCATGTTATTTACTGTTAATGCACATAAATAGTTCGACGAATATGGCAGCTAATATTTCACTGTGAATCCCACAGTTTCTAAGTAATACTGAATAAACGTGCACAAACACTTCATTGGGGACTGATGTTCATGCGTACACAAATATCTCATGCCAAACTTATTTTGTAGATTTATCATTACATGTATCATTACATGTTAATAGACGTTATTTTAAACAGCAAAACTGATTTGATTGTTGTGAATACAACTGTTGTGTTTAGTATTTCTTTCACCTATTGTACCTCTGCTTGCAACTTAGAGGGTGTTTGGGACTTTGGGTGAGTTTATTCAAAAGCTTGTGGCTAAGCTTATTGTATTTTTGATAACAGAATAAGCTAATAAGTACCTCAATTAAGCTTAGCCAAACAATGCAGCATGGACATCAATAAGAAGATTCAGATGCAAGCACATATTTTGTGAATTTATATCTTTCTAATTTCAAAAAATATCCACACGGTATACTAACAAGGTGCAAACTATAAAAGTAGCTACATATGATATCTTTATACCAAACCAGGATTCCAAGTTAGCTCATCAACAGTCATCTGCCTGACTGAAGCAGCCAAACGTAATTCCATCCCACGTTCGTGCACCAGCCTCTCCTGCATGTTCAAAAACGAAGGATGATCAAGCGCACCCGACACTCTATTACACAATAGCGGGTCCTCATGAAAATAAACAAGTGCCTGAGCAGCAAAATCTCTAACGTCATCTGACTCGTCTTCTAACATACTAATCAACAGAGAAATTCCATCCAAACTGGCAATCACAACCCTTTCAGCCTCGTTGTCACTCAACTGCGCAATTGCCCCACAAACGTTCTCCTTAACATTATTATCCTCACTCGTTCTCAAAAGCTCAAACAAAAGGGAAATTGCACCAGAGCTATGGATAACAGGCAATACATGTTTATAACTTGATAGATCCCACAGAACATCAGCAGCTGCTGCTATGCTTCCGTTATCGTTTCCTCTCATAATCATCACCATATGTTCAACAATTGTGTTGGCATTAGCATCCGTAACAGCTAAAATACAAAACACATCCTCTGCAATCTCTTTACACAATGGATCATGCACCTGAAGAAGCTCAGCATATAAAGGAATAACTCCATGTTCAGCAACAGGTCTGATGTAATCAACATGGGATGATATCACACCTAATGCGTTACCAGCAACAATCTTTGTTGGCATATCACCGTTTCGAAGCAAATCAGCAAGAACCTCTATAGCACCTGAATTAACAAGATCACGTCTTGCTTTTTTAACCAAACCAAGTAACCCGATTGCTTGAGCAGCTCTAGTTCTAGAACACAATTTCCCAACTTTACCTGATTCAACTAGTAAACGAACAGCGCGCAAATTGTAAATGGACCTTCTAACCTCTCTTAAAAGAGCAAGTGCACTCAAAATATCCAACAAGAGTAGTCTCAAACTGTCGGGACAAGAGTTTAACAAATCAATAATGACCTTCAACCCACCAATTCGCACTACATTAACCCGATTAGGACCATCAAACGCTACAATATTTCTAAGGCATTTCAAAAGTACTTTTTGTAAACCAACTTCGGCTTGAGGTAGAAGGCACAGGATACGCTGTATGGCGCCAGATTGGCCTATGGTTACAGCCAGTCTCCCCTCCCCTTGAGACGATATGCATTTCAAACAGTATACAGCGGCTTTCAAGACAGCATTAGTCGGATTTGTGCATGACGTGTCAAGAAGCTCCACTAAAATCGGTACGGTGGATATTAGTATATTTTCAGGAGCACGGTTACAAAGGTGAGAAAGCTTACTAATAGCCTGGAGTTGCAAAGGCTCATTTCCAGTGGCAATTACATGTTCAAAATTGTCAAGTGCCAGCACCCAATCAGAGCATTCTATTAGTGTTCCCTTTGAAGATGAGTCGTCCATCTGTAGCACTTGATAGCGTTAGAGTATACAAACGGTGTCAAAACTATGCATAAAGAAAAACACCTTGCCCTGTATACAGTATATTAGTTCAAAGCTGAGATTGTTATCAGGGCCGTAGCTAAGCTAATGGAGGCCCTGTGCGAAAGCTTATATGATCGGCTAGTCATAACAAAAAGTATTTATAACGTCTAGCTTCACTATTTACAAATATTTAGAACATAGAATATTTGAGCCTATAATGGGTATACATTTTGAGGCACCTAAATCTTTGAGTCTATGCAGTTTTACACCTCGCACACCCTTATATACGGCAGCAGCAATGAATTCCAGAATTAGCATAATCTTAATTTGATAGCTCAGGTATATTAATAATATTTAGACTCTGTGCAGAAACAGAATAAATTAATTAGGCAAAACTTAACTATCATCTTATCTTATATAAAAGGAAAATCAAACAAAATGATTAAAATAAGGATGGAAGAACCCTAACCAATTCATATCCAAGACGAGTTTGAATGAAAAGTATTTTTCAATACCATCAATTCTTATTAGTTAGAGGAGTGCTACACTCACTCACTCACATTTTACAAAATTTCTCCCACACAATGAAGTGTCATGCATCTTAGCCACTCATGTGAGAGCATTAATTGACCAAGTGAGAGCATTGGGCGGCTAAGATGCATTCCACCTCATTGTGTGGGAGAAATTTTGTAAAATATTAGTGAGTCTAGCACTCCTCTATTAGTTATTACCGAGTACTAAGTTTCTTTTCTTTTTATTTTATTTTTCTATTTTATAAGATATGAGAAGAGCGACAAGAAACACAACCTCTTTTTACAGATTAATTTCCCTTCTTTTTACAGATTAATCTTTATTTTTTCCGTAAAAAAAATAAAATAAAACTCTTCATCGCATCTTTTTAAATATTAATATCTTTCAAACCGTTAATTGTTAAACAAAAATAATATATCATTACACCGAGCATTTAATTATTTTTCTATAAATAAACACTTTTATATACTTTCAGCAAAAATTTTTTTTCATGTTTTTCACATATTTTTCATTTTTTCTTTTGTTACTGAAATTTGCATTAAAAAATCACATGTGATTAAACACTAATTTAAATATTATAATAATATCACATGTGATATTACATATCATATGTGATTTAACACTAATATCACATGTAATATTATAGTATTCAAATTAGTGTTTAATCACATGTGATTTCTCATACAAGTTTTAACAGCGAAAAAAAAAATTACGAAAGTAGGTGTATAACACAGTGATGCACTAGGTTTCCTTTATTTTGGTTCTGATTTGGTTGATATAACATATTGTTGTAGTAGGTGTATAACACAGTGATGCACTAGGTTTCATTTAGGTTTCCTCATCTTTTTTTCTGATTTGGTTGATATAACATAGTTATGTAGCGGATGTAAAACACTGATGCAGTAGGTTTCATTAAGTTATGCATAGTAGGCTTGTAAGGTTTCATTAGGTTTCCATAACGGTTGTTCTGATTTTTGCTTTGATTTAAGATAGTTATGCAGTTGATGTAAAACACGAATGTAGTAACTATGCATATGTATTTATTGATTTTCAATATATCATTTATATTTAATAGTGACTAAAGTTATATGCGTTAAACATACAAATGTTCAAGTTGTTCGTGTCAAGGATCTATTGAATGGTATAATTCCTTGATTGATTTATGCCATAAACATGTTACATATATATAGGTTACAAGAGATGGTTCTAGAATAGCTACAAATGGGCTAGGCTTAAATACAAATGAGAGCCGATAATATACAATCGACTAATACCCCCCCTCCCCCCACCCCGCAGTTGGAGCGAGAGGAAGATGGAAGCTCAAACTAGATCTGAAATCTTCAAATAATGCTGAAGGTAGACCCTTGGTGAAGATATTTGTGTACTGATAGCGGGAGGGCTCATGGAGAACTCGAACCTGACCAGCAGTAACCAAGTCACGAAAAAAATGTAGACAGGTATATGGCACTAACATTGTCACAGTAGACAAGTGTTGCAGCGGACAATGGAGAGTGTAGCTCTCAGAGAAGGTTTCGAAGCCATGCAGTCTCAGCTACGACATTGGCAACGCCCCGGTATTCAGCCTCAGCACTTGAACGGGAGATAGTTTGCTGGCGCTTAGAAGACCAAGACAGGAGATTGTCTCCCAAAAAGACACAGTAACCTGAAGTAGACTGCCTTGTTGAGGGGCAGCCTGCCCAATCTGCATCTGTATACCCAACAAGAGAGGTGATAGTAAAAGAGTACAAGTGAAATCCAAAATCCAGAGTTCCTCAAACGTAGCGTAGGATACGCTTAAGGGCAGCGAGATGAGGTTCACGAGGGTCATGCATGTAAAGGCAATTTGTTGTACTGCATAGGATATATCTGGTCTAGTAAATGTAAGATACTAAAGACCACCTGCAAGACTGTGATATAAAGTGGGGTCCTGAACTGGAATACCTTAAAACCCAGTTTGGAGTCTGTATCAACTGGTGTTCTAGAAGGGTTACAGTTGGCCATGTGAGCACGCGCAAGAAGCTCAATAGCGTACTTCTTTTGAGACAGAAATAGCCCTGTAGAGTGACGGGTAGCAGAAATACCAAGAAAATAATTAAGTGCCCCGAGGTCAGTCATGTCAAACTCACTATGTAGAGAAGCAATGATTTTCTGTAGTAAGTCTGTAGAGGAAGCTGTAAGGATAATGTCATCCACATAGATAAGTAAATAAGCAATCTGAGATCCCTAACGAAGGATGAATAGGGAAGAGTCACAACGGCTGTGGTAAAATCCAACACGAGTGGCATATCCTGCAAATCACTAAAACCAAGCACGGGGTGCCTGTTTCAGACCATATAAAGACTTCTGCAGAAGGCAGACATGGTGAGGGTACCGGGGGTCCACAAAGCCTAGTGGTTGGTGCATATATACAGTCTCAGATAAATCCCCATTAAGAAATGCATTCTTAACGTCAAGCTAATGAATGGGCCACTTGAGAGAGACCGCGAGACTAAGGACTGTGCAGATGGTGGCTGGCTTGACCACTAGGCTAAAAGTCTCGTCATAGTCAATACCAAGTTGCTGAGTACTACCGTTGGCAACCAAACGAGCCTTATAGCGACTCAGAGTTCCATCAGCATGAAATTTATGCTTAAACAGCCACATAGATAGTACCAAATTATTACCAGTGGGCTATGGTACAAGAATCCAAGTACCATTTTCAGTGTTGCAAAAATCGGCCTACAAGGCCGATTAATCGGCGATTACAAGCTGAATGGCCTTGGACCTTGGAGTGAATTACAAGGTAATCGGCCGATTAATCGGCCTTAGACCTTGGAATCAGCGATTAATCGGCCAAAAATCGCTACACGGCCCTCGACCGCCTCGGGACCGATTCACAATTTTTGCAACATTGACCATTTTTAACTAACGCATTATACTCATGCATGCTTGTAGAGTTAAAAATACATTGTTAGGTTCGCGAGATGGCATTCTTTCATAAGAAGCTTGAACCGCATGAACCAATTCATCAATTATCCCTAAAACCTCTTGCTCTTGAAGTGATTGAAAACAAAGTCTTATGTCAAACCCATCTCGAGATGCTTCTTGAAGAAACTCGACATCATCAACATTAATATAAGGCTTCGCATTGTCTTGTTGAATAAAAATCGGACCCGTATGACCTTGTGGCCATGTCGATCTAATAGCCGATAGTACCTTTTGTATCAACCATGACCTTGTAACTTCTTTAGTTACGGATAAGATAGGTTTTGTCTCCAATGTAACCGCAACACGATTCTTACTTGTACGCTTCGCCGGCTCTAATGTTGTGAGCGGGAATATATCAATCTTCCCCGAAAAGGTTTCATTACCCAACGAATCAAATCGTGGCCGTGCAACCGCGGCAAGAAACATTACCTTTTCTATAAAAATTTTAGATTTGCATGTTCTTAGCGGCTCATCTTCACCCGGAACAAGGTAGTAACGTTTTGTTGGTCTTGACATATAAAGCCACTTTTCATCAATGTGGATGATGTTGTACATATCCCTAAATGTAAGACTAAGCCATGGAAAAGATAGCTTAACCATAGACAAACTAAACCTTAACCTTGCCTTTTTATTTTCATCGGTCAAATGTGGTTTGACGGCATTCGTGTATGGTTGAAGTTCACCTTCTTTGATTCTTCTATGCACGGCCGATTTTGGAACATCTATTGATTTTGCAAGAGTTCGAATATTTGTCCGACGACGTAATGGAATTTGTGAAACTTGAGTAAAATCGATTTGTAGCCATTTACGTCCAACTACATGTTGCTTCTTTGAAGATACATCAATCATTGATCCATTAAGGACTTGAAGTCTAGCTTGATGCCAATTGCGACTTATGGTCCGGTTAGAGACATCGTATTTTCTTGCTAAAGTTCCAATTGATCCTTTTCAACTCACCATTTAAGCTTTCTGCTAACAATGATTCGTAAATGGTTTGACGTCCATAATTTGTCAAGTTTTTTTTAGTGCATGAAGTTGAGTCATTTTCCATTTTTAAAAGAGAAAAAGATAAGTAAGGTTAATGTGTTATAGGATGTATTGGAGTTTTCAAAATCACATATGTTAATCTATAGTGGGAAAATTTAAAATTATTCAAAATTTTGTGTCAAAAGAAAAGGAGAGGCGCCAAATTTTACCACATTAATTTTGCTAGTCAACTTCAAATTGAATTTGTCAGGCAAAGTACAACAAAAGCAATTTTTATTAGTGTCAATTACATAGAGTATCAAGTAGTAGTACGTGTTAGTGCAAATATTACGATATTTAATCTACACAGTCTCGTTTATTTTGATTGATGACAAACATATAACTTGATACATAACGTACAATGTACAAGTTACTTGTAATCTTATTTTGTCTCAACATACATTCAACACCTCTCAACGTCTCGAGTCCTCGTATGCTACAACACAGGTTCGTATATGTTTGTTATGTGGCATTATGATCAAAGTCCTTGACCAACCATTTAGAATGAGTAAAATACTTTGAGGGTCTTTAAGTATTTTAGGTGTCAAAGTACACTTTAGGTGTTAAATAGAATAAGTGCCACATTAGGTGTCTAGATAATATTAGTAAGTTTACAATATATAAAAATGTGTCTTATAACAACATAAGTACATAAAACATTTTTAGTAACTTACTAAATATTATATAGCCAGTTAATATATTTTTTATATACAAGTAACTTACTTTTTTAAGTTAGTATATACATTTGTCTAAATATATTTTTCATAATATGGAAAACATTCTTTTATTACCTCATGTATAGTGTCATCTAAATTGGAAAGAATCTTGATTAGACTAGACACAAATATAGAAAGATATTTGGTTTATGTATTTGTCATAGATCTTGTAAGATATGTCATAAATATTGTAGTTGACATTAGAAGATCTTGATGTGACTAGAGTAATATAGCTCATGGTTTTGGAACATGGTTTGGAAAAACCTCTTTACTTGTTTCCTATAAATAGTAAGCTCATGGTTTTTCAAAGAACTTGATGAAAAAGATGAAAAACACACATTCTCTCTACACTTTGCATAGATCATAGATCAATAGAAAACCATGTAGAAAACACAATTAATCACCCTTATTATCATGATCATAATGCTTCTAACATTCATCTTTGTTGTAAGCATATCATACATCTTGATCCACCAAAGAAGCTTAGAGATCTTGCCATCATCATCCACCACATGCATACATATATGAAGATCCATCACAACAAGATTAGAGAACTTGTGATCTTCATTCATTGAAGGCTTTCCATCAATTGAAGTTCTTTTAGATTAGTTATTCATATCCATTAGAAATTTATGTCTTGGATCATCATTGTACTCTTTATTATAGATTAGATGGTTTATGTGTTTGTGCCATAAAACACAAGGTTTCTATGTTGGGCCACAAAACATAGCGAGAGTTGTTGTACCCTTGTAAAAGAACTAGCGGGAGTGGTTGTACCCTTGGAAAAGAACTCGACATCTAGCTTACTGTCAGAAATATTGTATAGGCGACGATAGGAGTGGTTGTACCTTGTAAAAGAACTCGGTATGTAGCTTTGTACCGGAAAAAGTGTAAGCGACGATTGTAAGGTTTTCTCCGCCAAGAAGGGAGCTTGTTGATCTAGTGAAGTAACTCTCGAGTTGGGTACTCGAAAAGTGGAGTAGGGCGGAGAGAAGATCCGTGAATGAACCACTATAAATCCTCATGTTCGGTTTGCACTTTCTTTACTTTTACATTTGCACTATATTATTGTTTGTGTTGTGATTTGAAGTTTATGCTTGTGTGACAACTTATTATGCCATATGCTTTATATTAGTCATAAGACTATAATTGGTATTATTCATATTACAACAAGCTTGAGTGGTAATTTGTATTAAGGATGTTTTTAGAAAAGAAATATAAACCGGACTAATAATGGCGAAACTTGACTTAATGGTTTATACTATATTTGATACAACAAGTTTAAAGATTTTTAAATGGAAATGTATTCACCCCCCCCCCCCCTCTACGATTTCACAATTGGCATCAGAGCTTCGTAGCTCTTATTTTCAAAAAAATGGTTTTTAAAATGGAGCACGATCCATGTATCAAATTACCATTGAAGCGGACTATTATATGAAAAATGTTTCGCTAACTATGCTATGCTAATATGACTACTTGTTTTAGTTGTTTGCATACATGTTGTTTGCTTGTTTTAAGTTGGGATTACACTTGCTTATTTGTGATACATAAGTGTCATTCTTGCCTTGATATTCTATTTGCTTGTTTGATAGGACTTTTGATTAGATCTTGTGCACCAAGTTGATAAAATGCTTTTGTAGTACTTATAGTCTTTGATTTTCATCTTTGCATATGTTAAGTGATTATCTTGCTTAATTCACTTAGGAATGAGCATTGAGTTATGCTAATGAAGTATCTTGAAATATGGTCAAGTGTCTAAATGAGTCACTACATTTTTAAACATATAGTAGTCTTATAAAATGGTGTTTGGTATATATATGCTTTTACTACGATGTTTAATGAATAAGTCGTACTATATGATAGATAGTCATCTTCGTTTGATCATGTTAACTAACCATGTCATGTTTGGACGATAACACTTTGGTGTTATCAATTTTCCGTGTTTGGATTAATTTCCATTTATGGTAAGATCATAATCCTAGGCTTGATCTATATGCAAACATGTATTAGAATATGTGTTTTTGGTTTTAATCTATCACATCTAACTAGGTGCATATGCTTCAAGTATTATTAGGATGTTTTAACGGGTTTCGAAAGTCGATAATTGTCCCTTGTAAGGAGTGTTTGGCACAAGGGTGCATTTGAACAATTTGGTCGTTGAAACAATGTTATTTTATGTTTTTAAGATGTTGTAGGATGATACTATGTCTGTGGATTATGTGTGTACTAACAATATTTGCAGGGGATAACTTTTAAGTACTTTGCCATTTTCCAATTTCGGCTATTAATATGAAAGCTAGGATCGCTCTTGTAAACTCTATCGGTAAGCATGTTTCTACCTTCATTTTTTGTATCTTCTACCTACAAATAATTGATTACTTAAGTTTTAAGAAACATTTGGAAAATCGGAAAACGTTTACTGCTTCGAAAATGCATTCTGTCTCAATTCTGGGTCTCCACGGATTTGGCGGAACCAGACTTGGTTCCGCCCTTGTTGTCGATTGGTTCCTCCAGACATTCAACAAACTTTTTAATCTTTGAATTTTTTGAATTTTTCTAGTAATCCTTAGGTTCCTAACTTGCTTCCTACATGCTTGTTAGTATTTATCATTAATTCTAAGAGCCCTCTTAGCACACTTTCAACAATAGGATCATCATTCCCGTCAAAATTTCAAACTTGGCTAAACGAACCCAAGGAACCTTTCTGTTACAAGGAAGGAACATTTCTGTTACAAGGAAGGAACCTTTCCTTTGGTTCCTCCAAATCTGTGGAACATTATCTTCCATGATCACATAGTACTTAGTGCATAAGTTAGTCTTTCACTCCACCCAACTCCATTGGATTGACTTCAAATGTTTTGAACTCTTCCAAATGATTAGGAACCTCCAAATGTGTATGGAACAACATCTAATCCAAACACTACTTTTCATAACATGTTCTTCCTATAAATTGACCGACATTCATACTTCCAATTCACACCATCACTTCTCTTATTCTTATAATTCTAGCTAACCAAAGTCTTGAAATGACTAAATCCAACACCTCATCCGAATCATCTAGACCTATTAGGAAAACCGCTAGGATTAGTGTAAAACCATGTTGCTTCAACAAAACCATTCAAGTAAGCTCATCACCATCAAGTGATTCATCACTCAACATTTCCTCACCCATCAAAGATACAAACGTCCTCAACCTTGCTACTCCAACATCATCTCCAAAATCTTGCAATGCCAACTTAATCACCACTCCTCCACCAAATCATTCACTTTAGTGAGAAACATTTTCCTCAGTATTCATTAAGCATATTAGGACCATTTTTACTTATTATAACCAATAGGAAACCACTTCCCGCCAAAAACTCAATTTAAACAAAACTCACCCAAGGAACCCTTATGCATAAAGGAAGGAACCCTTTATTTGGTTACTTGCCATCCGTAGGTCCTTAACCACAAATGTTTTGTAGTCATTACCAACAATTACTACATTCTTCCATCCTTAACTCATCCTTCATCCATTAGCTTCACTTATTTGGTGACTTGACAACTTCCTAACTAATCCGGACTCGTTACTTACATAGATTACATATAATATCAAAATCACAAGTCTAACTTGTGACTATGGATATTGTCTTGTATCTATATATGTTACCTCACTTGGTTAACATGAAAGTAATGTGTCATCCTTCAAGACAATAAGGATTTACATCAAGTCATAACTTACACTTAAGTTATAGATGTACTATCAAGTCTTGCTATTCTTTAGCACTATCCAATCTCAACAAAGTAGGATTGACAACTTAAGTATTTCGTCCGAAATATTCAAGTAAATCTGACTTACGATTGTAGTCATTCAAAGTCACGTCCGAAAGAATCTACACCCAAGTATTTTAACAACATATGTTAAAACACCTATCCTAATACTCTCTCAATCAATAGGGATAAAACAAATGACAATAGGTTTTCATCATTGAATATTGAATACTTAAGTTCACTTGTTCGTTCACCATCATCTCATTCACTTTTATGATATATCTCAGCCCCTAAGCTTCACAAACATAACGAAAACCTCAAGAAATTCACTCACTAGTTATGGACCCCAAGACTTAGTATCCATCCGTTTTACTTTCAACATCTATGAAACTTAAGTACTTCCATAGCACAACAAACCTCTACATTACCACATCTTTATTAAGACGCATTAGAAGACCTACCACCTAGATCAACCAATCCACAATTCTTACCATCGTTTGAATTCATTGAGTGCATTGCTCAAAAAGCCCTTTGTCCAAACACTCAACCATACCTTACCACCTATAGGATTAGAACTTTTACCATCAAATGAGCATGAAGCTCAAATTCAGTTATACTAGGTTTAAGTAGTACCACTTTCACAAGTTATCAAAGTATTGGTAATACTTTTAACTTTTGCATAAGTTTCATTAAACCTTAAATCAACATCTTAACAACATATGTTAAAATGCAATCTCAAAGCCAACCTTATGTAGCCCGAGCAACAATAACTTTAGATTTTTATCTTGTTGACATCTTTTCTCACTAACTAATCTGTTTTAGTGGATTGAGAACTAATCATTTGCCATCTTACTTCGTTCTAGCTTTTATATGCTCATCTCACATAACTATAATCCCTTCACTTACATATAGTTTTAATGCTAATAGGATTGAGTCTTAGAGATTTGAAATTTGTGTTTGGGTATCTTTCAATCGACCTCTTTTCAAATCGCATTATTGCTTCCGCTTTCCAAAAATCACTTCCATCACTATTTAGCTATAACAATACTCTAATCCTTTCCACCTCCTCTGAGAAAACCACATGCCTCATCATGCGATCATCTCGCCTTGATAGAGAAGAACTACGTGACTTCGTGGATGAAGTTCCTTGTATGCTAATCAACATACGCAAAAGCATTACTAAGTTCATCGCTTTCATTAACCTTCAACCTCCCAAACACTTTATCGTCATTCTTTATACGATGCATTACACAATACGTTGGATGTCCACCGATTCAGGCGGAGAGAAATTCATTCACATATTTGTATTTTGTCAAAATGTATTTAAAGAACATCTACTCATGCTTCTTGCATCCTAAAATACCAACACATAGGTACACACCATTTAGTTAAAATCGGTTCACAAAACCACAAGTGTTTCAAGCCTTTTTAACCCAACATCACTAGTTTGTACCAATATCTCCTCAAGTGAAAAATACATCATGTGTTTTACAAAGTTCTTCATCTCCACAACCAACAACTAATGGAATCTAGGATCTTTCTTAAACTAGGACTTCACAACTTCATTTTCTAGAACGCCATCATAGGATCTCATCCTTTCGTACTCAAACACATATCATGCACGTCATTGTCAGTGCAATCGATATATTAATCAAACTGTCATTCCCAACACTTTCTCAACACATCGATTTAACCAACACTCTCCCATCTCATAATGTCATTCTCATCCTCATATAGGTTCTTAGTATTCTTTATTCCTTTTTTAGGAAATGTGTGTTCCTAGGTGCTTATTGTCTTCACTTCTTTTTGAATCCATTCAAGCATATATTATGGTATGATACATCATCTTTGGTAGATGATAATGTCATTAAAGGTCATATAGGACTAAAAAATGTTAGTACTCTTTCATCCATTGTCTTTCGATATAGGTCATTATTTCTAAACTATTTCGTTTTCATTAGCGTCAATCCTAATCGATCAAATCATAACCCGTAGCCGTCATTAAAGATCAATGTCCATTCACATTTTCCTTTTCTCTTAACATTACGTAAGTCGTATTCCTTTATCCCTTAAGTTGTGAATTTTAGATTGCATAAGTCCATATGTTCAATCTTTATATTCGTTATAGCATTTGCTATACATACGAGTTTCTAATTCTTTAAATAGTTGTCTACGTTATCACCACCACCTTCCATCATCACTTTCACTAATCATCACAACCATGAATTAGTGAAAACTTACTTTTATCAATCCTTAATCATCTATCGAGTTATCACCACATGAATCCTTCTAGTAAACCAACACCAACACTAGCACCACTCACTTTAACTCTCAATATTCCAACCTCACTTCATATCTTCCTTCGAGGCACTTTCTTGTAGGATTTTATCATATTATATTCGCATTTTTTTGTAATTCTTATTTGAAGAATACACCTTATTTTCTTATTTTTCTTTAAGATGAAATACATTGCACTAATCTTTTCATTATAGGTTCACCATTATATACACTCGATTGTATATTATATACTCATCTATTGATGAAGTTTGCATCAATTATTTTCTTATTTTAGATGCTTCTTGGTACCTTCGAACAAGGAGGAATCTTCATCAAGTACTCATTTTGCATCATCTATACACTTGGTTGTATATGACATACATGTCTACTAACAAAGCTTCTAGTATACTAGTATTTGTTTTGTAGGTTCATATTGACGCCCTAAAGCAAGGGGAGCTTCCGTCAAGCATTTATAGAATGCATCATACACACGCATTGTTATATATCACATACTAATTATAGGACAATTATTGTCTTATACTAGCCTTTATTTTGTAGGATTCTTCATCCTTGCATCATATACGTTGGTACCCTAGCAACGGGGAGTATTGATCAAAGGGAAGCTAATCATGCACTAACCTTTTTTTTGTAGCTTTCTTATTTCTTGTGTCATATACGTTGGGACCCTAGCAACGGGGAGTATTGATCAAGGGGGAGCTACAATCAAGGGGAAACATGCACGCATTCATTTTTATTTTCATTCTTCGACACACTTTTGTGTTTCGACAAAAAGAAGGAGATAGGTCAACATAGTCCAACATGCATTTCATTCATCATGCATTTTTCGTATAATTTTTATGTTGCACAACACTAACCTTGATGTAGTTTAAGGAACTTAATTTGATCCATGGATCCGCTAACAACCTAAGGGACGCAATAACCTTAGGAAATTGGAGTTGAAGACTAAACTTCACTAGGGATGATGCAAGCTCACCATTTCGGGGAGAAATGAAGTTAACTCCAAGGACACACCCTTTTTGTTTCGACAAAAGGGGGAGAAGAGTGTAAACGGACAAGGAAATGTAGAAGGTGTTACGGATACAAGTAAGTAATACGGACACAAGTAACTTTTTACATTTTACGTTCTATCACGTTTACATATTTTTTCATCATCAAAAGGGGGAGATTGTCAGTGAAAATATTACGATATTTAATCTACACAGTCTCGTTTGTTTTGATTGATGACAAACATATAACTTGATACATAACGTACAATGTACAAGTTACTTGTAATCTTATTTTGTCTCAACATACATTCCACACCTCTCAACGTCTCGAGTCCTCGTATGCTACAACACAGGTTCGTACATGTTTGTTATGTGGCATTATGATCAAAGTCCTTGACCAACCATTTAGAATGAGTAAAATACTTTGAGGGTCTTTAAGTATTTTAGGTGTCAAAGTACACTTTAGGTGTTAAATAGAATAAGTGCCACATTAGGTGTCTAGATAATATTAGTAAGTTTACAATATATAAAAATGTGTCTTATAATAACATAAGTACATAAAACATTTTTAATAACTTACTAAATATTATATAGCCAATTAATATATTTTTTATATACAAGTAACTTACTTTTTTAAGTTAGTATATACATTTGTCTAAATGTATTTTTCATAATATGGAAAACACTCTTTTATTACCTCATGTATAGTGTCATCTAAATTGGAAAGAATCTTGATTAGACTAGACACAAATATAGAAAGATATTTGGTTTATGTATTTGTCATAGATCTTGTAAGATATGTCATAAATATTGTAGTTGACATTAGAAGATCTTGATGTGACTAGAGTAATATAGCTCATGGTTTTGGAACATGGTTTGGAAAAACCTCTTTACTTGTTTCCTATAAATACTAAGCTCATGGTTTTTCAAAAAACTTGATGAAAAAGATGAAAAACACACATTCTCTCTACACTTTGCATAGATCATAGATCAATAGAAAACCATGTAGAAAACACAATTAATCACCCTCATTATCAGATCATAATGCTTCTAACATTCATCTTTGTTGTAAGCATATCATACATCTTGATCCACCAAAGAAGCTTAGAGATCTTGCCATCATCATCCACCACATGCATACATATATGAAGATCCATCACAAAAAGATTAGAGAACTTGTGATCTTCATTCATTGAAGGCTTTCCATCAGTGGAAGTTCTTTTAGATTAGTTATTCATATTCATTAGACATTTATGTCTTGGATCATCATTGTACTCTTTATTATAGATTAGATGGTTTATGTGTTTGTGCCATAAACACACAAGGTTTCTATGTTGGGCCACAAAACATAGCGAGAGTTGTTGTACCCTTGTAAAAGAACTATCGGGAGTGGTTATACCCTTGGAAAAGAACTCGACATCTAGCTTAGTGTCGGAAATATTGTATAGGCGATGATAGGAGTGGTTATACCTTGTAAAAGAACTCGGTATGTAGCTTTGTACCAGAAAAAGTGTAAGCGACGATTGTAAGGTTTTCTCCGCCAAGAAGGGAGCTTGTTGATCTAGTGAAGTAACTCTCGAGTTGGGTACTCAGGGAGTGGAGTAGGGCGGAGAGGAGATTCGTGACCGAACCACTATAAATCCTCGTGTTCGGTTTGCACTTTCTTTACTTTTACACTTGCACTATATTATTTTTTGTGTTATGATTTTAATTTTATGCTTGTGTGACAACTTATTATGCCATATGCTTTATATTAGTCATAAGACTATAATTCGTATTATTCATATTACAACAAGCTTGAGTGGTAATTTGTGTTAAGGATGTTTTTAGAAAAGAAATATAAATCGGACTAATAATGGCGAAACTTGACTCAATGGTTTATACTATATTTGATACAACAAGTTTAAAGATTTTTAAACGGAAACGTATTCCCCCCCCCCCCCCCCCCCCCCACGATTTCACAGTATGCATATGGGCAAAATTGTAAAGCCAAACAAATTATTTTTTATATGTTTCTTAATCTTTGAGCTTTTTGATGGTGGACATTTGAAAAGGGACAGAGGGAGTATATTATGTTAGGAATATAATTATTTATATTAAAGACTCGGTCACCCCGAGTATTGATTAGCGTTATGTAGCTCGTAGTATTTATCGTATTAGTTAGTACGTAGTTAATATTAGTTAGTATTAGTGGAGTTGGGTTGGGTCTTTACCCACTGTATACCCGATCCACAGCCCGACTAGGGGCATTTATTATTGTACTATAAATACCCCTCTCCCACCAAGGGAGAGGGTTGGACCTTTCATACACATTAATCTAATCTCTTGTGTTTCTCTCTCTAGAAAGGCTCCCTCTCATCTCTTTCTCTCTCTAAACCCTACTACAATTCGAATCTAACAAAAGACCATACATGTATATCATTATGAGTATCTTACAATTGGTATCAAGAGCCATGGTTACATCCTAGGGATTGTGTATACTCGGATTTGGTACTTGGTTTTGTGGTTTATGTGGTTCGAATAGTACTAGAAGAAAACTCACTTGTTTGATCTCATTTAGTGGTTTGTAGCGTGTTATTGATGTACTTTCATGTGTAAAGGTGTTCTAGGGTCATAGTTTTTCACTTGGATAGGTTGAATCACTCATGGAATTGGTTTTTGAAGGGATTCGTGGTATATTTCTTAGTAGCGAGTTGGTTCTCAAAGTGTATTTCTTTATAGCGAGTTGCTTGGAATTTGGCAGCGAGTTGGTTAAAGTCTGCTAGCGAGTTGGTACTTTTACTATTTTAGGAAAAGTGGACAAATCGCTGAAAGTGACTGGTTTGTCCCTTGTGTTAGCGAGTTGTCAGATTTTGGAGTTTAGTGGTTCTAGCGAGTTGATTCTAGTGAGTTGGTTCTAGGGATTTGGTTTTAGGGATTTGCTCACCAGTAACTTTATTTTCAGGGAGTTGCTTGATTAGCGATTTGCTAGATTTGTGACTTGTGATTCTAGAGAGTTGTCCCTAAGTTGCAGTTTGACCAAAGTTGACTTTTTACGTGAAAACTTCAAAAGGTCATAACTTTTGAACCGTAACTCTGTTTTCAGTGAAATACCTGTCAAAATGACCGGAATAGGCTGAATATTGTGAGGTTTCACCACGAAGTTATGAAACGAAATTTCGAGGCCCAAATCACCTCCGGAGTGAAGTTATTGAGGTTTTAAGTTTTTAGACTATAATTTCACCGTAACAACTTGCATCAATCGACCCGAATCACAACTTAACAACTTCATCAAACGATCATTAAGTTTAGCACAAAATCTGTTATCACTGTACCGATCCAACAGTTATCATTTCACGGTTTCTTTTGGTGATTTTAGAAAATCCCGCGAAAGATTCAATTTTTCGGTTTAAATCACAAGAGTTGAAAAGTCCCGTGCATGTCCACATCATGTCAAATTCTTCAGATTCAGTCATACCTGAGATACTCAAATTGAGTCTGATAATGCGGCAATGGAATCTTCGTGCTCGAATTCTCAAGAGAATGAGCTTCATCAGCCAATTAAATTGCCTGATATTGCAAAGAATAGTTGCATTGAATGTTTTCGATTACTTCATTCACATCTCAAGGTTCTCTTTGCAAAACCTGGATACTTAGGAGGATACAATCGTGCAGTCGCAACACTCTTTGGTCATGGTGTTGAGACCTTCACAGTCAAAATGATTCTATACTTAGATCAACTTCAACAACAACTTGACAAAGGTGAATTTTCTGAAGGTAGATCTATGGCTGCATTCTGTGTGATTAACAACCAACTCTAAGTTTTCATTGATTCGCGATTCACAGAGGATTATAATCATGAGAGTCAAATGACGAAAAAGTGCTTTGCTATGCTACTTACATGGGAATCAAAGTTGACGTGTTCAGAGTCACACTACTCCAACTCATGGGTAATGTGAAGGAGTACATTATGGAAAGAGCACAACACAAACTTAAGTATGAAGACAAGGTGAAGGCATGTCGGGTGCAATCAAGTGATGGTATTGTGGATTCGGGTAAAGCATCGGATGTTGGGTCAGTTGTCACCGACGATAGAGGATCAGAGACTGATAAGCTTAACACTACCAACAGTTCAATGACTCTTGTTACACATGATGTGGATGCATATATAAGACCAGTAAAAGAACAAGTACCATGTGCTAAGGTACTCAAACTGTATGACATGGTCGATAAACATGAGATTCCCAACAAAGTACAACTGGAAAACGTTGTTGGTTCAGATACTGCTAATATGGGAAATAGCGATGTTTTCCCATGTGAACAATATGTGAAACACAACGAAGAGTCGGTTGTACCTAGTAGTGCATCTTCTGTTGTTGATAATGATTGTGATTTGCATGAGCACAATGTTTATATCCCTGATGACACCCTGACCACTAGACTTAACATCCTTAAGGATCAGGTGACCATGTATGAACAACGTGAAAAATTTGAACTTACTGAGCGTGAACAAAAAATGGATTGGCATATGCGTGCATACATAACAGAACGTAATTTTACGGAAGAAACATTGAAAAAGGAGTTATATTCTTTACAAAATCAACTTGATCAAACTGTTAAACAAAAACAGGAGATACAAAAAAGTGTAATTACACTAAAACTTGATTTCAGGATAAAGAAACAAAACTCTTAAATGATTTTTCCAGACTTAAAACGTTAAAGAATAAGCTCGAAAACAAGTTATACACACAAGGCCAAACCATTCAAACTGCTCAAATGATTCAAAAGCATAGAAAGTTGTGTTATTAAAACAGTGAAAAGGATATAGGTGAACCCAAATCTGATTGCCTTAGGAGCGTTAGAGATGCCCAACCTGCATTATATGATGAAAATTTTATGCTTAAGCCTGGTCATGTCCCTTCTGATGTGACATCATTTGATGAGACTAATGAGATAGAAGTAAAAACGAGAGAAAATTTGGCTGAAAAATTAAAGGATCCCTTGTGCATTGCAAATAAAATCCTGTACAAATATGATTACTCTGAAGATAATTGATTAGCTGTTTTTATCCCTGATAACGCTCTTATTATATATATTTATCCTATCTATTATATTATATTATATATATATATATATATATTGAATATCATATTATTTGTGTAGAATTGGCACTAATCTGGTTGCAGGATTGAACAAGAGAAGGAAGTTAGAAGTATCACTAAAAGGACGATAAAGTAACAACTACAACAAAAGGAAAGACTTGGAATGAAAATACAAATACAAAAGACCAAAGTACGCCGGTCTTAGGACTATGTGCGGCGTACTTGTTTGGCGGGTAAATGAGATTGAATCTACACGAAGTACGGCGACCTTTCTACGGAGTGCGGCGCACTTATCTTGTCAGTTACAAATACAGAGTTATGATTGCATTCATTATGAGTATAACACCCCCATTTTTTAGTTACGCAGCGGAATCATAAGTTTGGAGTGTTACTACAGGTATCACAGTCACAATCATAGAAAATGACTCAAAAGAGACGTTTTTAAATAAAACAGTTGTCATTCATTAATTAAATCAGATTTTACATAATAGAGGTCCCAACGGGAGTTCTTGAAATACATATAAAAGTTTATTCATTGAATGATAACAAAATGGACACCCTTTTTATAAGAAAGCCCATTGCCACTCCGTGCCAAGTTATGCATCAGTTACCTGAGATAAAACATGCTAAAAATGTCAACACAAAGGTTGAGTGAATCCACAGTATTTATAAATAGGTAGTAGGTTGAACACAAGTTAAATAGTTGTAAAACAATAGTATTACAGCACAACATATTGCCCTAAGTCTCATGACACGCAAACCTTAACAGTGGGACATCATAGTAATGAACTATAATGTAAGTTACTAACATTATAATAATAATGTAAGTAATAATGCCCTCGAGTAGGAGCTTGCCAACTTCCTATTTAGTTTTCAAATATAATGCATTTGGTCACTTATCCAGCAACACAAATGGGACGTCAACTGCCAATAGATCTATTCACTATATTCGCGTTCACTCGCAAGTGATTAATGGCTCATGATATGAGGGTCTTTTAGTGGCAACAAAGCTAACTTAGGGAATACCAGATAAGGATAACATACGAAAAAATACTTGTGTTCGGTTTGTAGCATGTATCTCTCCACAAGTTTGAAAAATGTATAAAAGTGGGACTATGAACTCACCTTGGTGATAAAGTAGTCTGGATGAAAAACAAATGATGTTTATCGAATAAAGTGCTTCGTCACGCAACCTAAGTGAATATGTCAAGTGTTTGTGAGTTAATATTCGTATTGTGAAAGTTTGTTGATGACTAAATTAGTTGATGATTAAGATTTATTTATGTTTTGTTAATTGGTGCCGACGTGTTTCATAAAAGTTTTAAATTAATTTCCGAGTTATTTTGGGTGTTATAATTATATTCCTGTAATAATATAGAATATTACACTTTTTACCCTGAAGTTTTAGGTATTGACAACATTTACCCCTGAACTATCATGAAATGATAATTCATACCCCCAAGTTTTATATATTTACAACCTATACCCTTCAAGTTTTACAAAATTGCAATTTATACCCTTTATGTTTTATAAAATTACATTTTATACCCTGAAGTTTGGTGAAATGATGGTTTACCCCCTTCAACTTTAGTGAAATGACAATTTCTACCCTGAACTTTTCAATATAACACTTTCCACCATTTAACCTTAAGTTTATTTCATTTTAAGTCTGACTCATATGATTAGTTTAGAGTTTTGACATAAAATACCCTTCATGCAAAAATAACCTTTAACCCGAAGTCCTTTTTAAACGAAAACGCACTTTTAGCCTAGGAAAAGGGCACGACTTTTTACGACTCTTTTATATATACTAAAATAAGTTTACAGATATGTTTTACGTAGCTTATCAGCTAATATTTCCAGCTTATTAGTTCAAAATAATTAAAAAGATACGTTTATTAAATACGCGACAAGGCCAAATACAAGGGTGAATAAAGGCAAGGTATTGAAAGGTTTTTACTACATTCTTGGACTTCTTATTAGTTTGATGTATGGTCTTTAACATGTTTCAGACTAGAGGTTCTAATATATTATGGTTTAGACGCAATAGTTATCCAAAGTTGGGCATTTGAAACTGTTTTTTATCGAAATAAACCAAGTGTTTTTGGTTGTTTTCAGCTAGTGATAGGCCAGAAACATGGCTCAATAAAAACGAGGCCTTACATTGAAAGTCAAAAGTTTTTGATCCTTCTTAATCTATGCCATGAGGTCTTAAAATCCCCCAGGTTTCATAATTTTTATAGTTCATTTGATTGGTAAAACAAATGGCTAAAGTTGGCTTTACAGAACTGGTACTCGACGTGTATCTGATGTGAAAATGAGTTTGGTATTCGATTTTTAACCTTCCAAACCAACTTTCTGAGATTAGAAACATGTTATTAGACACATATATGTTATTTTTAAACAAGGTTTAGGGTTGCTCGTTTTATTACTCATGCCACAACTATTATGGTTGTCTGATAGTGCTTGACCAAAACAAAAAAAAAAAAAAAAAAAAAAAAAAAAAAGAAAGAAAAGAAAAGGACTGCGTGTATTGACCTTATATTTGATTCAAGCTTATTATAATGAAGTATTAACATGTACTAAAGAGATTAGGAAGGCTAGGACTTACAGAAATCAAAGGTGGAAGAAACTCGACACTAGTGAGCTTCGACTTGAACCAAGGTCTTCCAAGCTTCTAGCCCTTATAATACTTGCTCCTACTTCTCTTATGTGCTTATGGGATCAACATGGTCGTTATGTGAGTGAGTGTGATGAGTTTTTGAATATGGGATGGAGTAAGGAGGCGAGGAATGCTCGTTATTTGTAGGGGTGGATGTCTAGGGTTTCATTTAATGATCATGACCACTTGGTATGTGTTGTAGGGATTAAAATTCCCCAATTGGTCTTGGTTATAATGGTGAAGTGGCACGGAGGGCACATGTAAGCTTGACATAATTGACCATGGTTTAAAAGTAAGAGTTACAAGTGTAGGATGAGGGTGAAGAGTCATCCATGCTAAGTTTGATCTCATGTAACTAATCTTGTGGGTTTTTGGTTTAATTCGAACTAGGGAGTTATATTTGGATCAAATCATGCTTTAGGGGTGTTATAAATTGGCTTCAAGGTGTTGTACTTTGGTTAGGAGGTGTAGTAAACTCAAGGTAGGGTTTAGTTTGATAGGAGTGTAGTTAGGAATAAACTAGGGTTTGTTTTGGTTTATTTTATGTCAAACTATATAGGAAATGGGAAGATATTTGAATGGTGCATTAGGGTGTGGTACCATGGACTATATTGAGTTGTACTTGGGGTTTTGGAATATAGAAAATATAGTTTTATGGTTTTGATTAGGTTTACATAGGTTTTAGGACTTTTTTAGTTAAGTTAAAGTATGTAATTATAGAATTTTAGGTTTTCATGCATGAGACACTTGTACACTAGGTTTAGAGACTTGTACATTTTAGTTTAAATGTTGTAAAAATATTAGGTTTAGGTTTTGGTGCATAATGACCTTGTTTTGTGTGCTTTGGGGTAAGTACATTGAGGTTTATAATGAATTTATGCTATATTATACTTCTATGCATTACTGACTTGTACCTAAGCTTTTAAGATTTGTACTCTCATATTTTGTTGAAAACATGTCACTATTAGCTAGGTTTTGTGATTTGATCACATAAAATCATAGGTTTGTAAGTTTAGGGTTTATATCGGGAGTTAAAGTGAAATTAGGGTTTTCGGGCTTTGAAAGTCTGCACATTGTGTTTGTGGGTATTGTACTTTAGGGTTTCATGGTTAAATGTTTTATATTGATATTATAATAGTTTTTAGGGTTTTTTGGAAACCTGAATGGATAGAAACTGTTTAATGTGAGCGTACGTTAACAAATTAACATAGAGTGGCAAATGTGATATCAGGATGTTGTGAACTTGACATATAAGATGTTTTTGTAAGATAAACATAAAGTAAGTTGGTGTTGGTCTACATGGGAGCACATTTATCAAGTTTGTGAGTTATATCACATTTAGTAATCATGATTAGAAAAAAATTATACGTAGAAAAAGGATAATCATTTTATTAGCACATGAAATAATTTAGTACAAGGTGAAATTTTCCCAGTGGTTACAATGAGGCTGATCATTTGTCCTCAATTATTGAACTCTGGAGTTAAGCTAGGTCAAAGAAGCCTATATATTGTGACCTACGAATCAGAGCAAAAGCAGCAACAAAAGGGGGTAAAATCTAGTGGTAGGGAAAGTATACAAAGTGATATTGGTGAACTCATACCAAGTTCACCATATCAAGGTTGCCTTGTAATCCTATTACTGTGACAGAGGGTAGGAGAACGAGTCAAGAGAGTTATCTCTTTGAAACCATTTGTTCTTTCGTTGTAATCACTTTGGTACAATTCTCTATTTCTACGAATTATATTTATGAAATCTATTTTGAATGATATGTGTTTTGTTACCAAGATAATGGAGTAGTCGTTCTTATGTTTATTTGGGTGATGTGGTTATATGGTTGTTTTCATTGTAATGTAAGCTTGTTATTTGATACTATGCTTAAGTTTAATTGATGAGATTATGTTTGGATCATTGTTGAATGTTTGATGTATTCCTGTGGTAGAAGTAGGTTGAAAGGGTCTATCACTTTGGTATTATTTCAAGGTGTTTGTTTATGGCAACTTGGTGTTTACCATGTAGAAATTGGTGGAAAAAATGTTTATCAACCCATCCATGATCTTGTTTAATGCCTTATCTCATGTCCAACGAACTTGATGAGGAAATTGGCTTATGTATACTTCTGTTATGAACCATCCTTAATGCATTTGATATATTGAGAATTATAGGTCAAAAGGGATTCTTAATATGTTGGATAGTTATTTGTAGGAGTGATCACCAGTCATCTCTTACTTATATATCTTGTTCATGATTGCTTGCTCATCATTTACATGTCTACTTCCATGTTTCTCAGCCTAAATAAACATTACTTTAATCATATAAACAAACAATCTAAATTACTAGTCTTTGGATAAGTGACAATCTATGGTCTTTACTTTGAAACAATTGCTAACATGGCTTTTCTACAATCTCTTGGGACGACCTGGTCATACCTAAACCTTTACTATAAACGGGGGTTATACTTTACCCATGTGTTTTATATATCACGGAAATTGGTGAAATAAGTATTATAAATTTAAAGCTTTTGAAACACATCAAAGTTTTTGGCGCCGCTGCCGGGGATTGGCAGTGATAAAATCAGGTTGGTTAAGTGTTTTGAGACTTTTTACAAACATAGCCGTACAGTTTTCTGGCAAACTTAATCAAAAATTTGCTTTTTGAGACTGAGTGTACACCGCACTTTCAAGTTTGTGCGTCGTATTCTCTGGAAAAATTTAAAACTACGCCGGTTTTACTTTCTAAACCGCCGTACTTTCTGAAAAATTTCACAATGTTTACTAAGATGAAATAAAACCAAAACAAAAACTTTTTAATGCTTAAATTCAAGGCTGAGAACATGAGAATTGCTTTCTATATGCCTTTGGTATTTGGATTGATGCATTTGTTGACTCATCAAAAATACAAAAATATTTGCTTATTTGGTTAATTAGACATTTTCTTGTTTTTAATTGTTTATGCATAATAATAATCTGGACTATATGTTTAAATAAAATTATGAGATATTCTGAAAACTACAAAAAATTAGAAACTAAAAACAGGGTTAGTACACCGCACTTGTTCTCAAGTACGTCGGTCTTTCCTGGGGATTTTCGAAACAATATCAAAATAAAAAGGGAAGTACGCCGCACTTGTTTACAAGTACGTCGCACTTTTATGACAAAAAGATCACAGAAGACTTTTATCTTGTTCATTATGATTAAACCAATCCATCTTTTGATTTCTGAATGTTTACTGATGTTATTGGAGTGCAAAATATCATTAAGTTTTGTTTATACTAACATACTAATAGTTTACTTCATGTTATGTTGTCATATGTTAGAAATGGACCCAAATTCGACTCTTGGACGTATGTGTCTTGATAAGGGAAATTCTCTTGCTGAGAATAACCAAGTGGAGAGTGTAGGAAACTGGGATGGAGATAGCACTTGGGACACAACAGACAGTGGAAAACAAAAGGAGGTGAAAGCTTACACTTTCTTTAGAATGGAAAAGGAAGATGGCACTTGGGATAGATACATAACACCTTGCTGTGTGGAAGGTGTGAATGCTTTTGATGGGGTAACTGATTTGGATTGTGATAAAAATTTCATTTCTCAAGAGGTGGTGATTGAAAAGAAATGGAAGTACACTAAGCTAGCCAATGGGGACAAAAAGCTTGATTAAAAATTGTTGGTGAATTTAGAAGGAGAAATATATGTGGTCGAATTTTATGTGAATCCGGAAGAGGATGATGTTGAACCTACTGTGATACTTGGTAGGGATTTTCTTAGGTAAGCTAATGCCATTGTGAACCTACAACTTGGCCTAATAACCCTTTGGCCCGAACCACCTGTGTATGATTCGAAGGATGAAGAGCTAGATGCTTTGCTAGCTAATTTCTCAGTTAAAGAACTTCCACCACTCCCAACAAACCTCAATGATTTCCCAAACTATGTGTGCAACATGGGAAAAAGCTCTAGAAACAAAAACAAACAACAAAAAGCCTATAAAATGACCTATGATGATGAAGGCCCATCACTAACAGTAAACCACGCAAAAACACAAGAAGAGTCGACTAGGGAAGAGTTTGAGAAAGATGTGCTAGTAAGAGTGATAATACTCAATGAAAAAAGACCCATTATCGAAACCTTGAAAAACTTAGACAAACACAAATTGATGCTTGATAGTGTGTTAATTGATAGGCTTAAACTTGATGGTAAGGTAACTAATGCGGAAGAGCATGATTTGGCTAAAGAAGTGGTTAAGGAGCATAAGGTTGTGAAAGAAGGAGAAGATCCGGGTTGTTTCATTTTACCTATTCGTTTGGAAGGAAAACTCACTTACAATGCATTAGTAGACACCGGATCAAACATAAACATGATGCCATATCGTATCTATGCAATTTTGGAGAGAGGAAAAGCAAGTCCTAAAATTGATAAAGTGAAATTACTAGACCACTCTAGTGCGGAAACTATGGGACGTTTACTCAATGTCCTTTGCCAAATTGGTACCAACACCATTCTTGCCAATTTCTTACTTTTGATGTGCCCAATGATAGAGATGTACCATTGGTTGTCGGGAGAAGTTTCATGAATACTCTTGGAACTATAATGGACATGAGACATAATAGGATAAGTGTGTTTGGATGGCATTACAAGATTGTGCCCATAAAGAAGAAGGAGGAAGAAAGTGATAGTGATGAGGAGGATGATGAGTATTCTCTAAAAAGAGATGAGAATGGGAATCCATTCTATGGACCTGTTTATCCAAGCTATATGGAATGTGAAGATGCTTTGGATCGTGCTCTTGGTGAGCAAGACTATTTGAACCCATTTCGTGATGTATGTGTTTGGAAAAAGTTGTTAGGATTTCTTGGAGCACTACCCGTTTCTTTAACTAATAATGACTGGACACCTAACTATTCGGGGAGAAATGTAAAAGTCAAAGGAGAGAGGAAGTGGCACGTTAACGTTAAGATTGTGGATTGATTTTTGTATTTGTATAGGTTAAGTGTTTCCGAAGAAATACCGGTGAAACTATTTCACCGGGTCGTTCTCCCAACGAAGGTGTGAATGGAATCTTGAATATCGATTCGTGAAAACCGTGTTGTGAAAGTGGAAAAAATGATTTCAAAGAGATTTACACTAATGAATATGAGAATGAAGCACAATTAATCACTTAAGCAAGTAAAGCAATTAATCAAATCTAAAACGCAACGTAGAATAAAAAACGTAAGCTTAAACGTAAAATAAACATAAACGTGCGAAAGAAAAAGTTAAATTAGAGCTACACTAATCCTACGTGCATGAAAATGACTTTTCTACATTCCAAATGGTAAAAGAAAATTTTGAGAAAAAGTAAAATATTTTTTTTACTTTTTATTTATTTAATATGATATAAAATCTATTTAAAAGAAATAAAATGAAGAAAAAAAACAAATAAACTAGAAAATTATGGAATTTTTATGGAAAAATACTATAAGCTATAAAGGAGCTAAGAAAAATAAAAACATTGAAAAAGCTCTTGAGAATAAGCTGCTACAAGCTAAGCAGATTCTATAAGCTAAAGTAAAATGAAAATTAAAATGTCTATAAAAGAAAAGAGAAACAAATATATAAGGATTAAAGGCCTAGGGCAGTTGGTGTTTTGGAGTTTGAGTGAGGTATTGATTGCAAAAGGTCCTAGGTTTGAATCCTGGACCTTCCTTTTTTCAACAAACTTATTGTTTTTATGATTTTCTTTCAAAAACTGATTTACAAGCAGAAAATATGAGACTTTTGTGAAAGTAAACTATTTGAAAACTGAAATGAGTGCTGAGAGAATGAAATCAATATGGACAGTTAAAAGAAAGAGTAGAGCAGCAGTTTGTGAGCTGACTTGCAAGCTATGAAGAGCTTATTAAACAAGCACTAACTACTCCAATAAGCACACCAAAATCAAGATAAGCTAGCAAATATCCTAGAAAAAAAATATCAGGTTATAATGAGCTTATAAAGGGCTTGTAAACTAGCTTAGAAGAAGGCTTGCTGGATCAGTAGGCATGGGTACAAGGCAACAGATGTAGGTCTATTTTAATGCAAATAAACAAGTTTAGAAAATGCAAAATTAACTTAAAATTGTAAATCCTACACTACTAAAAACTAGTAAAACTAACTCCAAGTTCTAAATCTTACTTTAATCTACTGATTTTTGAAATCAAAACAGTCCTAATGGGTCAGATTGGTTGCTGAGCAGTTATAGGTCCAAAATGGGTAATATGGAGTTTTGATCTTTAAAGCCAAGGTACCAGATTCTTCAAACATCCAATATCCTATTATGTAGTAATTCTAGTTAACCTATATGTACTAACATGAGCAATGAACAACACCTAAAGTATACCTAAATCTGAATATGCAAAATTATACTAGTGAAACAGTTATATGTAGTAACTAAAAAGAAAAAGATGCAAATGATTAAATTCAACTCAAAACTACTAAAATATGAATCTAATCTACTTATAAGATCAAAACAAGGCTAAATCAACTAGATTAATTGGCTTACACAGCCTAGACTTCAAGAAATTAAGGTGATTTAAACACCCCATAAATAGTCAATTAACTCACAAATGTTGAAAAACGCCACGATAAACCAAACAAAGAATCACACTGTTAATCTATCCTAAGTTACCAGCTAAATGATCAATTAAATCCAACCATCAACCACTAGAACATAGATTTGTAGTAAACTTAAAATGAAGGCAGAAGCAACAAAAAACAATCAATCAATCCACCCAATAATCTAACTACTGCAATTAACTAATCCAACAAGATTACTAATCCAACAAATGTAGGTCTATTTTAGTGCAAATAAACAAGTTTGGAAAATGCAAAATAAACTTAAAATTTTAAATCCTACACTACTAAAAACTAGTAAAACTAACTCCAAGTTCTAAATCTTACTTTAATCTACTGATTTTTGAAATCAAAACAGTCCTAATGGGACAGATTGGTTGTTGAGCAGTTATAGGTCCAAAATGGGTAATATGGAGTTTTGATCTTTAAAGCCAAGGTAACAGATTCTTCAAACATCCAATATCCTATTATGTAGTAATTCTAGTTAACCTATATGTACTAAAATGAGCAAAGAACAACACCTAAAGTATACCTAAATCTGAATATGCAAAATTATACTAGTGAAACAGTTATATGTAGTAACTAGAAAGAAAAAGATGCAAATGATTAAATTCAACTCAAAACTACTAAAATATGAATCTAATCTACTTATAAGATCAAAACAAGGCTAAATCAACTAGATTAATTGGCTTACACAGCCTAGACTTCAAGAAATTAAGGTGATTTAAACACCCCATAAATAGTCAATTAACTCACAAATGTTGAAAAACGCCACGATAAACCAAACAAAGAATCACACTGTTAATCTATCCTAAGTTACCAGCTAAATGATCAATTAAATCCAACCATCAACCACTAGAACATAGATTTGTAGTAAACTTAAAATGAAGGCAGAAGCAACAAAAAACAATCAATCAATCCACCCAATAATCTAACTACTGCAATTAACTAATCCAACAAGATTACTAATCCAACAAATGTAGGTCTATTTTAGTGCAAATAAACAAGTTTGGAAAATGCAAAATAAACTTAAAATTTTAAATCCTACACTACTAAAAACTAGTAAAACTAACTCCAAGTTCTAAATCTTACTTTAATCTACTGATTTTTGAAATCAAAACAGTCCTAATGGGACAGATTGGTTGTTGAGCAGTTATAGGTCCAAAATGGGTAATATGGAGTTTTGATCTTTAAAGCCAAGGTAACAGATTCTTCAAACATCCAATATCCTATTATGTAGTAATTCTAGTTAACCTATATGTACTAAAATGAGCAATGAACAACACCTAAAGTATACCTAAATCTGAATATGCAAAATTATACTAGTGAAATAGTTATATGTAGTAACTAAAAAGAAAAAGATGCAAATGATTAAATTCAACTCAAAACTACTAAAATATGAATCTAATCTACTTATAAGATCAAAACAAGGCTAAATCAACTAGATTAATTGGCTTACACAGCCTAGACTTCAAGAAATTAAGGTGATTTAAACACCCCATAAATAGTCAATTAACTCACAAATGTTGAAAAACGCCACGATAAACCAAACAAAGAATCACACTGTTAATCTATCCTAAGTTACCAGCTAAATGATCAATTAAATCCAACCATCAACCACTAGAACATAGATTTGTAGTAAACTTAAAATGAAGGCAGAAGCAACAAAAAACAATCAATCAATCCACCCAATAATCTAACTACTGCAATTAACTAATCCAACAAGATTACTAATCCAACAAATGTAGGTCTATTTTAGTGCAAATAAACAAGTTTGGAAAATGCAAAATAAACTTAAAATTTTAAATCCTACAGTACTAAAAACTTGTAAAACTAACTCCAAGTTCTAAATCTTACTTTAATCTACTGATTTTTGAAATCAAAACAGTCCTAATGGGACAGATTGGTTGTTGAGCAGTTATAGGTCCAAAATGGGTAATATGGAGTTTTGATCTTTAAAGCCAAGGTAACAGATTCTTCAAACATCCAATATCCTATTATGTAGTAATTCTAGTTAACCTATATGTACTAAAATGAGCAAAGAACAACACCTAAAGTATACCTAAATCTGAATATGCAAAATTATACTAGTGAAACAGTTATATGTAGTAACTAGAAAGAAAAAGATGCAAATGATTAAATTCAACTCAAAACTACTAAAATATGAATCTAATCTACTTATAAGATCAAAACAAGGCTAAATCAACTAGATTAATTGGCTTACACAGCCTAGACTTCAAGAAATTAAGGTGATTTAAACACCCCATAAATAGTCAATTAACTCACAAATGTTGAAAAACGCCACGATAAACCAAACAAAGAATCACACTGTTAATCTATCCTAAGTTACCAGCTAAATGATCAATTAAATCCAACCATCAACCACTAGAACATAGATTTGTAGTAAACTTAAAATGAAGGCAGAAGCAACAAAAAACAATCAATCAATCCACCCAATAATCTAACTACTGCAATTAACTAATCCAACAAGATTACTAATCCAACAAATGTAGGTCTATTTTAGTGCAAATAAACAAGTTTGGAAAATGCAAAATAAACTTAAAATTTTAAATCCTACACTACTAAAAACTAGTAAAACTAACTCCAAGTTCTAAATCTTACTTTAATCTACTGATTTTTGAAATCAAAACAGTCCTAATGGGACAGATTGGTTGTTGAGCAGTTATAGGTCCAAAATGGGTAATATGGAGTTTTGATCTTTAAAGCCAAGGTAACAGATTCTTCAAACATCCAATATCCTATTATGTAGTAATTCTAGTTAACCTATATGTACTAAAATGAGCAATGAACAACACCTAAAGTATACCTAAATCTGAATATGCAAAATTATACTAGTGAAATAGTTATATGTAGTAACTAAAAAGAAAAAGATGCAAATGATTAAATTCAACTCAAAACTACTAAAATATGAATCTAATCTACTTATAAGATCAAAACAAGGCTAAATCAACTAGATTAATTGGCTTACACAGCCTAGACTTCAAGAAATTAAGGTGATTTAAACACCCCATAAATAGTCAATTAACTCACAAATGTTGAAAAACGCCACGATAAACCAAACAAAGAATCACACTGTTAATCTATCCTAAGTTACCAGCTAAATGATCAATTAAATCCAACCATCAACCACTAGAACATAGATTTGTAGTAAACTTAAAATGAAGGCAGAAGCAACAAAAAACAATCAATCAATCCACCCAATAATCTAACTACTGCAATTAACTAATCCAACAAGATTACTAATCCAACAAATGTAGGTCTATTTTAGTGCAAATAAACAAGTTTGGAAAATGCAAAATAAACTTAAAATTTTAAATCCTACAGTACTAAAAACTTGTAAAACTAACTCCAAGTTCTAAATCTTACTTTAATCTACTGATTTTTGAAATCAAAACAGTCCTAATGGGACAGATTGGTTGTTGAGCAGTTATAGGTCCAAAATGGGTAATATGGAGTTTTGATCTTTAAAGCCAAGGTAACAGATTCTTCAAACATCCAATATCCTATTATGTAGTAATTCTAGTTAACCTATATGTAATGAAATGAGCAAAGAACAACACCTAAAGTATACCTAAATCTGAATATGCAAAATTATACTAGTGAAACAGTTATATGAAGTAACTAAAAAGAAAAAGATGCAAATGATTAAATTCAACTCAAAACTACTAAAATATGAATCTAATCTACTTATAAGATCAAAACAAGGCTAAATCAACTAGATTAATTGGCTTACACAGCCTAGACTTCAAGAAATCAAGGTGATTTAAACACCCCATAAATAGTCAATTAACTCACAAATGTAGAAAAACGCCACGATAAACCAAACAAAGAATCACACTGCTAATCTATCCTAAGTTACCAGCTAAATGATCAATTAAATCCAACCATCAACCACTAGAACATAGATTTTTAGTAAACTTAAAATGAAGGCAGAAGCAACAAAAAACAATCAATCAATCCACCCAATAATCTAACTAATGCAATTAACTAATCCAACAAGATTACTAATCCAACAGATGTAGGTCTATTTTAGTGCAAATAAACAAATTTGGAAAATGCAAAATAAACTTAAAATTTTAAATCCTACACTACTAAAAACTAGTAAAACTAACTCCAAGTTCTAAATCTTACTTTAATCTACTGATTTTTGAAATCAAAACAGTCCTAATGGGACAGATTGGTTGCTGAGCAGTTGTAGGTCCAAAATGGGTAATATGGAGTTTTGATCTTTAAAGCCAAGGTACTAGATTCTTAAAACATCCAATATTCTATTATGTAGTAATTCTAGTTAACCTATATGTAATGAAATGAGCAAAGAACAACACCTAAAGTATACCTAAATCTGAATATGCAAAATTATACTAGTGAAACAGTTATATGAAGTAACTAAAAAGAAAAAGATGCAAATGATTAAATTCAACTCAAAACTACTAAAATATGAATCTAATCTACTTATAAGATCAAAACAAGGCTAAATCAACTAGATTAATTGGCTAACACAGCCTAGACTTCAAGAAATCAAGGTGATTTAAACACCCCATAAATAGTCAATTAACTCACAAATGTAGAAAAACGCCACGATAAACCAAACAAAGAATCACACTGCTAATCTATCCTAAGTTACCAGCTAAATGATCAATTAAATCCAACCATCAACCACTAGAACATAGATTTTTAGTAAACTTAAAATGAAGGCAGAAGCAACAAAAAACAATCAATCAATCCACCCAATAATCTAACTAATTCAATTAACTAATCCAATAAGATTACTAATCCAACAGATGTAGGTCTATTTTAGTGCAAATAAACAAATTTGGAAAATGCAAAATAAACTTAAAATTGTAAATCCTACACTACTAAAAACTAGTAAAACTAACTCCAAGTTCTAAATCTTACTTTAATCTACTGATTTTTGAAATCAAAACAGTCCTAATGGGACAGATTGGTTGCTGAGCAGTTGTAGGTCCAAAATGGGTAATATGGAGTTTTGATCTTTAAAGCCAAGGTACTAGATTCTTAAAACATCCAATATTCTATTATGTAGTAATTCTAGTTAACCTATATGTACTAAAATGAGCAAAGAACAACACCTAAAGTAAACCTAAATCTGAATATGCAAAATTATACTAGTGAAACAGTTATATGAAGTAACTAAAACGAAAAAGATGCAAATGATTAAATTCAACTCAAAACTACTAAAATATGAATCTAATCTACTTATAAGATCAAAACAAGGCTAAATCAACTAGATTAATTGGCTAACACAGCCTAGACTTCAAGAAATCAAGGTGATTTAAACACCCCATAAATAGTCAATTAACTCACAAATGTAGAAAAACTCCACGATAAACCAAACAAAGAATCACACTGATAATCAACTACTGCAATTAACTAATCCAACAAGATTACTAAACATGAACAAAAACAGTAACTAACAAGTTACACAGATTAAACTATTTAAGTAGATTTAAAGAACAAATGAGATTGAAAACTTTAGAAATGAACTTACAAACTACCCTTCAGCTTAACAGAGGGTTACTTCTGATCATAGCCTATCTTTGGATAAGCTTGAATAACACCAGTTACCATGAATCCAACACTAATAAACCCAGAATCATCCTTGTGAACCAACGTTGACTTCCGTTGACCAGTATTCATAGAACAAATGTAAAGCAGAAATAATGTGACAAAACTCACAACAAGCTATTGTTTAGCTTAAATGAGCTTATGAAATCAGAAATAGTAGCATATATGAGAAAATTAACCATAAGAAATCATTATTTGAAACATAACAGTAAAATTGCAAATTTATGAAAAAGGAACTTTTATTAAATATGAAACTTGGTTACAATACTTGAGTAAAACAGAATTTAAAAGATAGAATTAAACTATAAGCTACAAAATATTAAACTAAACACTAAACTTAATTACCCTAAATTTTACCCTACTCCTAATCCTAATAAACTAACAACTTCAAATGGAAGGGTGAAGGGGCTATTTAAAGCCTGAGGTGAGATCTTCTGAGGGTTTCAGGAAGCTTCTAGATCATCAAACATCAGCCCTTGATCATCATTTAATCATTGATCTCTATTATTGGCGCTTGGATTAAATTATGACTTGTTCCCTCCAATCAGAGCTTGCCAATAGTCCAGCGTGTCATTCCTTATGATGCAAATTCTCTGTCTTGTCAACACTTCTAGAAGCAGTATCCAAGGCAAAGGGATGAGGTGGTGTATCCAATAAAGCTCTGCCAAGTGTCCTCATGAACAAATCATTAGATAATCATATATCTGACATGATTGGTGCACGTGGGATACCTTCCAGAAGGTCTAATTATTGGTTAATTTATGGGAATTTGGGTAAATCATGGTGAATAGTATTTAGGGTTCATGGGGTTAATTGGGAATTTAGGATTTCTGGGTAAAAAGGGAAGAGGATGTACGGTATAAAATTGTGGATTTGTTTTATTTTTATTGTTTTGAATTTGGGTCGGGTTGTGGGTAAAACGGGTAAGGGGTTTATGCGTAATAGTTTTTGGGCTTGGTAAATGGATTTATATCTTAGGCTTGGATTATAGAAATAGGACTTGGAATATGTAGTTATAATTTCAGCTTTTGACAAGGACTAAATGTGTACCAACTGAAATTTGGAGGACTGAAACTACCATTTCCAATACATGTGATCCAAGGGCTTATCATGTAAATCTTTGATACTTAGAGGACTTGACTTGACTTTTGAGCTCAAATATAATCCAAACTTTTCTCGGCTTCGGCTTTTGATCTCTTTTCCATTTCCCGTGCTCGTGTTTGTCTGTTTTTCTATGATTTTTTCCATTTCTACAATATCCGTACCTGCACATGTAAAAACACAAAAACAACATATATTTGGCATTTTGGGTCGGTTTTTGGTCTTATTTGGTCTGGTTTTGGTCTTATAAAAGGTGTGTAAATTAATGCACACCAAAATCCCCCCAACTAAAGTATTGCCGTGCCCTCACGCAATGTGATCAATTCACGCTTTTGGGATAAATAATTTTATAACTCTTTCTACTAACGTTGTAAAGTAGCAAGGAGGTTCAAAAGAAGTTATAAGATCATTTATTCCTGCAAACGCTCTATTTTCCAAAATTTTATCTTTATTCTACTTATCACTACTATTTTTGACTTTTCACACTTTATTCTTATGACGGTTTGTTGAAATTTCATTATTTTGCAATAATTTTTAGGGTCAAAGAGTAGAAACACTTCTCATGGAAAAGTGACCATACGGATAAAAATCGTCATCCTTGATTTTTCACAAGCTCCCAAACTAAGTGTACAAACGTGATCACAGCTTATCTACAAGTTAGATGCTAACACTACTCATAAAAGTTACTTGTGGAAACCTCCTACTCCCATGTCCTAAGTTTTGTATCTCAAAATTTTATTTTTGATGAGAAATGAATTTCTTCATATTTTCTCGTTTCAATACTTTTTAGTCCGATAGAGATACCAAGTTTAAACACTAAGTAGTTTTTCATTTTCTCTCAAGAACCACTGCAATAGAAATTCGGTCCACATCAAGGAATTTGGGTACATACAATCTCATATATAAGTTGCGGAGTACTACACGTGCACCTCATGTATCCAATTCAGAATCATTCACATGCACCTCACGTGCCAACAACTTTTATACATTCAAACTCTTATTCAATACAACTTTCATTTTTCACTTTTTTTCATTTTTTCACTTTTTTCACTTTTTGCATATTTTTCATTCTTTTCTTTCTTTACATTTTTCATCAATGGAAGCTTATAGGGTAGCTCAAAAACCACATACATAATCAACTTTTGACTTTTGATTTTTCATTTTTGCTTTTATTTTTTATGTTCCTTGATATGTACCCAACTTCTAAAGCAAAGATTCTCTTAAGAAAATAAGAAACTAAATATTATCCAAACCTAAATACCACTAATTAACCTAGAACATCTATTATATATCGGTGATATAATTTTGTGGGAGCAAAAAGTCACAAGTACCACTCATGAGCTCTAAAGAGAACCACTACTCCACGTTTAGCATCAAACTTCTAAATAAACTCTATCATTTCTCGCTCTTCGCAATTTAAGATTCCAAATAATGAAACCAGCGAATACTTAGCAGATAATCAGCCACGCATATATAAAGTCAGTTACGAAAACTTGCAAATTCTAGAAGAAGAATTCGTGTTTTCTAGCTCCTGATGTAAAAGACTAGCGAAAGTTTTTAAGTTGCGCATGTATAAAGTCAGTTACGGGAACTTGCAGATTCTTAAGAAAGAATTCGCGTTTTATAGCTCCTGATGTACAAGACTAGCATAAGATTATGTGATTATCATTGGTTAAGGGAACAAGCTAGGGCTCAACACGCCCGGTCAAGTCAAAATATTTATTCCTACTCTCGCCAGCTGGAAAGTCAACAAGGTGTCAAAACACTTATTCAAACTTTATTATTTTTTTGCATATTTTTTTCACTTTTTCTCATTTTTTGTGCTTTTTCATTCATTTTTCTTCAAAAAATTTTGAAATTTTTCAATTTTTTCAATTTTTTCATTTTTTAGAGAAAAAACGAAGTTGCGAGAGTACACGTCATGGTGAAAAATGCAAGGTCAAATCGAATCGAAGATTCACCCTCCCCCGGACTAGAATTGAACATTGTCCTCAATGTTTTATGGGTAAAGGCAATCCTAACAAAATTCTAGGGCCGTTTATTAGTTATGCCAAAGAAAACGTTAGTCGATAAGATTCACGGATATAGGATTTCCAAAAGCATCGATGAATGAGACTCGAGTGGAGAGATATGACGAGCACGAGAGTCATCATACATCGCGGACAATCCTAAACAAACATTCACAAACAACCACGGAACACAAGAGTAGAAGAGGCACCCCCTCCTCACGTTATTTGTTAGAAATAAGAAATATAAGAAGATGAAATGGATAAGCATGGGTTGCCTCCCACGAAGCGCTTTGTTTTTTATTACCGAGTCACGTAGCTTGACTCAATCCCCGAATTCAATCGTCCTTGGGGAAATTTTGGAGATCCGGGACTACCATGGTTGGTACGTCCCCTCCGAAATAATGTTTTAAACGGTGACCATTCACCTTAAAGTAGGGACCATCGGGTTGAGCTAACTCAATGGTACCATATGGGAATACTTGTGTTATGGTGAATGGTCCAGACCAATGGGTTTTAAGCTTACCCGAGAAAATCTTCAATTGAGAGTTAAAAAGAAGCACTTGATCACCAACGTTGAAAACGCGGTCTTTAATCTTGGCATCATAAAGTCTTTTAGTTTTCTCTTTATAAATCAAAGAATTCTCGTAAGCTTGATCATGAAGTTCGACTAGTTCATTCAATTGAACTTTTCGGTGATCACCCGCGGTTTTTAGGTCAAAATTTGCATGTTTTAAGGCCTAGTAGGCCTTGTGCTCAAGTTCTATGGGCAAATGACAAGCCTTCCGGTAAACCAGCTTATAAGGAGTACACCCAATAGGTGTTTTGTAAGCGGTCCAGAAAGCCCATAAAGCATCGTCTAACTTATCAGCCCATGAGGCACGGTGCTCTCCTACGGTCCTTTCTAATATCCTTTTTAAACCACGATTGGACACCTCAACTTGAGCACTAGTTTGTGGATGGTAAGCCGTAGAAAGACGATGTGTGACACCATATTTAAGCATAGCTTTAGCAAATTGATCATTGCAAAAATGGGTCCCACGATCACTTATAATAGCTCGAGGTGCACCAAATCGGGCAAAGAGACTTTTCAGAAATTTGACAACTACTCGGGCGTCATTGGTGGGGAGCGCCTTCGCTTCAACCCATTTGGACAAATAATCGACGGCCATGAGAATATACTTGTTTCCTCTAGATGACGGGATGGTCCCATGAAATCGATACCCCAAACGTCAAAAATTTCACAAACTTGAATAGCATTTTGAGGCATTTCATCTTTTTGAGAAATTTTTCCTTGACGTTGGCAAGAATCACATGATTTCACCAATTCATGGGCATCCCGATAAATCGTCGGCCAGTAGAAGCCGGAATCAAAGACTTTCTTTGCTGTAAAATTTGCACCATGATGTCCCCCCGTGGGTCCACTATGGCATACCATAAGAATTTCAACAGCTTCCGTGCCGTGAACACACCGCTGGGTCACTTGATCCGCACAAACTTTGAGCAAATAGGGGTCGTCCCAAAAGTAATGCTGAACATCTTTGAAGAATTTCTTCTTTTGTTGGGACAACATCCCTTTCCTTATGAAATTCCCCGCATGGTAATTCGCAAAATCGGTGAACCATGGGGTACTTGAATCAATTTAGACACACTCCCAAGTGTCTCTAAAGGAAATGTTTCAGTAATTTCCTTATTCTCGAGAACACTTTGATGAGGATTCTCAAGACGTGAAAGGTGATCAGCAGCAAGGTTCTCAGCTCCTTTTTTTGTCTCGGATTTCAACATCAAATTCTTGAAGGAGTAGAACCCACCGCATCAAGCGTGGCTTAGCATCTTGCTTTGCCATAGATATTTTAAGGCCGAATGATCCGTATACACTATGCATTTTTTCAAAAGCAAATACTGTCAAAATTTTTCAAAAGCATAGACAACGGCTAACATCTCTTTTTCAGTAGTCGTATAGTGATGTTGAGCGTCATTCATTGTCTTACTTTCATAGTGTATCGACTGAAAGTACTTACTCTTACGTTGCCCCAGAACTGCACCAATGGCATAATCACTTGCATCGCACATTAGCTCAAAAGGTAAGCTCCAATCGGGGGCAACTAAGATCGGTTCCTCCGTTAACTTCTTCTTCAAGAAATTAAATGCATCGATGCATTCATTTGTGAAGTTAAACGGAGCATCTTTTTCTAAAAGGTGGGTCAGAGGCCGGGCTATTTTGGAAAAATCTTGTATAAAACGTTGGTAAAAGCCAGCATGACCAAGGAAACTTTGGATTCCTTTAACGGTGGTAGGATGAGGTAGCTTAGCAATTACATATACTTTTGCACGATCTACCTCAATCCCAGATTCGGAGATTTTATGGCCGAGGACTATGCCCTCTTTAACCATGAAGTGCCACTTCTCCCAATTTAGAACTAAGTTGGTGTTTTCACACCGTTTCATCATATTCTCTAAATGGGAGAGGCAAGAGTCGAAAGAATTTCCATAGACGGAGAAGTCGAACATGAACACTTCCATGGTTTTTTCAATCATATCGGAGAAAATGGCCATCATGCACCTCTGAAACGTGCCTGGAGCATTACATAAGCCAAAGGGCATTGTACGATAGGCAAACGTTCCATACGGGCAAGTGAAAGTGGTCTTTTCTTGATCCTGGGGATCAACGGGAATTTGAAAGTACCTAGAAAAGCCATCGAGAAAACAATAGAACTCATTTCCCGCTAATCGTTCGAGCATTAGGTCCATAAAAGGGAGCGGGAAATGGTCTTTACGAGTTGCGTCATTCAACTTGCAGTAATCAATGCAAACTCTCCATCCGGTCACAAGTCTTGTCGGTATAAGCTCATTATCTTCATTTTTCACAACAGTGATTCCGCCCTTCTTTGGAACACAATGAACAGGGCTAACCCATGAACCATCCGAGATTGGATAAATCATTCCAGCATCAAGGAGTTTTATAACTTCCTTTTTGATCACTTCATGGATTTGTGGATTAACCCGTCGTTGTTGTTGGACGGAAGCTTTGTGATCATCTTCAAGCAGAATCTTGTGTGTGCAAAATCGAGGGTCAATTCCCTTAATGTCGGAGATTTGCCAGGCAATAGCACTTTTATGCTTCTTAAGCACATCTAAGAGTCGGGTCTTCTCCTCATCTTTAAGGTCTTTCGGAATTATAACGGGTAATTTATTATTCATTTTTAAGTACGTGTATTCGAGATGAGGAGGTAAATTCTCGAGCTCGAGCTCCGGAGGATTCTCAATAGACGGCTTTACTTCTTTTACGTCTACCATTTTTAGGTCCATCGGAGGGGAAGAAAGAATCGGGTCTTCATTTAAGAGTTTTTCAATCAATAATATGTCCCCCTCCGGATCAAAGTCAGAATTATCAATTTCCGGTGAAATCGAATCATTTGAAAGACAAGCTTTGATTTCTTCCCAAGCGAGATCACTTCCCTCAAACGGAGTGAGGGAAGGGGAAGAATCGGAGATGACTGGTTCAGAAGAAGGAGTGGGATTGCCACTCGAAGCATTATTTGTAAAACCAAGAAGTTCTTGAGAATACTCCTCCGTAGCCTCATTAATAATATCGACTCGGTTGACGAAAACATGATCGTAATCGGAGGAGTATCTCGCGGTTTGATCGAGATTAAACGTAACAGCTTCATTTCTAACACGTAAGGTAATCTCCTCGTCGTATACATCAATTAAAGGACGGCCAGTCCGTAGGAATTCTCTCCTGAGAATGAGAGGAACCCGTGGATCAGCATCAAAATCAACAACCACAAAATCGGCAGGGAAATTGAATATCCCAACATTGACAAAAATATCCTCAGCTATACCAATTGGTCGAGACGTAGATCGGTCGGCAAGCTCTAGGGTCATAAGAGTCGGTGTCAAGTTAGGAAGAGACAACTTTTTCCAAATCGACAATGGCATTAGGTTAATGCTAACACCAAGATCGGCCAAGGCGAAGCATTAAACCATACCCGGAAAATTGCATGGAATAAGAAATTTATCAGGGTCTTCAAGCTTTTCGGGTAGCTTGTTTAGAACGACCGCTGAGCAATTCTCATTCATCTGGGTCTTAGACATTTCAAACAACTTTTCTTTATTATTCAAAAGACCTTTTAACATCGAAGCAAATTTAGGCATCAAAAGTATAGCATCCGCGAGACTTATGTCAAAATGTAATTCTTGAAAAATCTGATAAAACTTTTCCATCTGGTTTTTATCTTTCTCGTGGTGCTTTTGTTCATTTAAGTGTGACGGATAAGGCAATTTTGTTTTAACAGGAATTTCTTTTTCAGCTTCATTAACGACTTTTTCTTTTCCTTTAGACGTTGAGACCACCGGAGGTTGGATGTCTTTGGTCCTTCCATTATTAATAGGAATTTCCGTATCCGTAGTCACCTCGATTTCACATGCGACTACCTTAGGAGGAAGAGAAGAAGAGGTAGTCGGAGCCGTTGGTCCATCATATGAAACACCACTCCTTGTCGTGATCGCTTTTGCATCGCCCCTCAGGTTAGCGATCGTGTTGCTTGGAAGAGTTCCCGAGCCCGAGTGTCGATCATTTAAACGTTTGTTAAGTTCAAGAATTTCCTTAGCCATTAACTCTTGGTTTTTCATAATCTGGTTAAGAAGCTCATCCGAGGGCGACGGATTTTGAACCACATTCTGATTTTGATTTTGAAAGTTTTGCCCTCGGTTGTTTTGATTAAAGCCATGATTTTGGTTTCCTTGATTCGTATTTTGAAAATTTCCATTATTTTGAAAAGCATTCCCTTGAGGCGGGCCTTGATTGTAATTCCCCCGATTTTGATTTTGATGAAAACCTTGATTTTGACCTTGAAAACCATTATTTCCCCGATTTTGATTTTGATTGTGGTTAAATTGATGATTCCAGTTTTGCACATTATTGTTATGATTCACTTGACTTGGTTGATTGAAACCGGGTGGTCCAAGATAATTGCCAGAACGGTAGCTAAGAAGATTACGGTCACCTTGTCGTGGGTAAACATTACACTGTTATTATAGGTTCCCGAAGTAGCATACACGTTTTCCTAAGTGAAGCCACTGGAGGATGGGCACTCAAGATACGAATGAGGACCACCACAAGTCTCACAACCGGTATTAACCATATTGACTTGAGGGTTCTTAACTTGATTCAGAATCATTTGATACATTCTTAACATAGCCGTAGACATATCATCAAGTTTCTTAGTAATGGCGGCCAACTCAGAATTGTAAGAGGGAGAAGAGTTTTGAGTCGCAGTCGATCTTATTGGCTCACTCCTCTCGGCTGAAGAATCCCAATAATTGTAATGGGCCGTCATATTCTCGATTAGCTAGTAATAATCCTTAGGACGACGTTTCATAAACGTTCCACCAGCTGCAGCATTGATCGTGTCCCGATGTCGAAGAGTTAAACCATTGTAAAACGTATCAATGATCGTAACGAGAAGCATATTATGGTTTGGAAAACGATCAATGGCAAGCTTATAACATTCCCAAGCCTCGAATAAAGACTCATCGGGAAGTTGCCAAAAATTTCTAATGTCGTTCCTTAACTTCGTCACCATCGATGGTGGAAAATACTTCGCCAAGAACTTCGATACCATTTCCTTGAAAGTATGAATCGAGTTCTTGGGAAGACGATCAAACCAAGCGGTGGCATGATGCGTTAGAGAATAGGGGAAGAGAGAAAGACGGAGGGCGTCATCGAAGACCCCGTTTTGTTTCATACTTTGGGTGACGGTTAGAAATTTGTCGAGATGCTTGTTTGCATCGTCACCCGGTAATCCGTGAAATTGGCATGAATTTTGGACTTGTTGCATCATATGATGCTTTAGTCCAAAATCTGTAACCTCAATATTGAGAGGGGCAATCGGGCCACCTCTACCATGCATTGTGGGTTGGCACAGCTCCTCCATCATTCGGAGATCGGGAGCTGGCACGTGTTGGTGATCATTACCACCCACCAGAGGGTGTTGATTATTCGGGTCCATTTCCACAACGTTGGGGAAATGGACACGGTGTGTGTGTCGAATTACCCTTTCGGGGTTTAACAAAGGAGATATAAGACTTTCAGAAGAAGAACGGGTGTTCATACACCAAAAATAAAAAGAAAGGGAAAAAAAAGAGAAAAAGGAAATCTTTTTGTATTTTTTTATTTAAACAAATCTCAAAAAAAAATTCTTTTGTTTTTCTTTTTATAAAACGTTACATTAATCGTAACCGTTTCCTTCAAAACTACTCGCGACGGAACGGGAAAGAAGAGTGTTTCTCTCTTCAGCTAGCAATTTAATGTCTTAGCTTCCGTATTTCCTGCTTATTTGGCGTTAGAATTAAAGTAATCCGATTAGCAACTAATTTCACGTTTTTCTTATGTTGTTGGGCTTATTTGGTTTACAACGCCCCCCTTCCACGGGAGAGTCAATGCTGTAACTTTCTTTTTGTATTTTTGAAAACACTTTAGGAAAAGTGTTTTTGATTTTTCAATTTTTATATTTTTATAGAAAATATTCACAAGATAGAGGAAGGCTTATCAAAACACGATTTTTCAAAACGAATATTCAAAAACTCACTTCAACCTTCCCCGGCAACGGCGCCATTTTGATTTTTGTATTTGTATAGGTTAAGTGTTTCCGAAGAAATACCGGTGAAAGTTTTCCCCGGGTCGTTCTCCCAACGAAGGTGTGAATGGAATCTTGAATATCGATTCGTGAAAACCGTGTCGTGAAAGTGGAAAAAATGATTTCAAAGAGATTTACACTAATGAATATGAGAATGAAGCACAATTAATCACTTAAGCAAGTAAATCAATTAAACAAATCTAAAACGCAACGTAGAATCAAAAACGTAAGCTTAAACGTAAAATAAACATAAACGTGCGAAATAAAAAGTGAAATTAGAGCTACACTAATCCTACGGGCATGAAAATGACTTTTCTACATTCTAAATGGTAAAAGAAAATTTTGAGAAAAAGTATAATATATATTTTTTTTACTTTTTATTTATTTAATATGAAATAAAATCTATTTAAAAGAAATAAAATGAAGAAAAATAACAAATAAAACTGGAAAATTATGGAATTTTTATGGAAAATACTATAAACTATAAAGGAGCTAAGAAAAATAAAAACATTGAAAAAACTCTTGAGAATAAGCTGCTACAAGCTAAGTAGATTCTATAAGCTAAAGTAAAATGAAAATTAAAAAGTCTACAAAAGAAAAGAGAAACAAATATATAACGATTAAAGGCCTAGGGCAGTTGGTGTTTTGGAGTTTGAGTGAGGTGTTGATTGCAAAAGGTCCCAGGTTCGAATCCTGGACCTTCCTTTTTCTACAAACTTATTGTGTTTATGATTTTCTTTCAAAAACTGATTTACAAGCAGAAAATATGAGACTTTTGTGAAAGTAAACTATTTGAAAACTGAAATGAGTGCTGAGAGAATGAAATCAACAAACTTATTGTGTTTATGATTTTCTTTCAAAAACTGATTTACAAGCAGAAAATATGAGATTTTGTGAAAGTAAACTATTTGAAAACTGAAATGAGCGCTGAGAGAATGAAATCAATATGGACAGTTAAAAGAAATAGTAGAGCAGCAGTTTGTGAGCTGACTTGCAGGCAATGAAGAGCTTATTAAACAAGCACTAACTACTCCAATAAGCACACCACAATAAAGATAAGCTAGCAAATATCCTAAAAAACAAAATATCATGCTATAATGAGCTTATAAAGGGCTTGTAAACTAGCTTAGAAGAAGGCTTGTTGGATCAGTAGGCATGGGTACAAGGAAACAGATGTAGGTCTATTTTAGTGCAAATAAACAACTTTGGAAAATGCAAAATAAACTCAAAATCGTAAATCCTATACTACTAAAAACTAGTAAAACTAACTCCAAGTTCTAAATCTTACTATAATCTACTGATTTTTGAAATCAAAACAGTCCTAATGGGACAGATTGGTTGCTGAGCAGTTATAGGTCCAAAATGGGTAATATGGAGTTTTGATCTTTAAAGCCAAGGTACCAGATTCTTCAAACATCCAATATCCTATTATGTAGTAATTCAAGTTAACCTATATGTACTAAAATGAGCAAAGAACAACACCTAAAGTATACCTAAATCTGAATATGCAAAATTATACTAGCGAAACAGTTATATGAAGTAACTAAAAAGAAAAAGATGCAAATGATTAAATTCAACTCAAAACTACTAAAATATGAATCTAATATACTTACAAGATCAAAACAAGGCTAAATCAACTAGATTAATTGGCTAACACCACCTAGACTTCAAGAAATCAAGGTGATCCAAACACCCCATAAATAGTCAATTAAATTTCCAAATGTAGAAAAACGCCACGATAAACCAAACAAAGAATCACACTGCTAATCTATCCTAAGTTACCAGCTGAATGATCAATTAAATCCAACCATCAACCACTAGAACATAGATTTGTAGTAAACTTAAAATGAAGGCAGAAGCAACAAAAAACAATAAATCAATCCACCCAATAATCTAACTACTGCAATTAACTAATCTAACAAGCTTACTAAACATGAACAAAAATAGTAACTAACAAGTTACACAGATTAAACTATTTAAGTAGATTTAAAGAATAAATGAGATTGAAAACTTTTAGAATGAACTTATAAACTACCCTTCAGCTTAACAGAGGGTTACTTCTGATCATAGCCTATCTTTGGATAAGCTTGAATAACACCAGTTACCATGAATCCAACACTAATAAACCCAGAATCATCCTTGTGAACCAGCGTTGACTTCCATTGACCAGTATTCATAGAACAAATGTAAAGCAGAAATAATGTGACAAAACTCACAACAAGCTATTGTTTAGCTTAAATGAGCTTATGAAATAAGAAATAGAAGCATATATGAGAAAATTAACCTTAAGAAAGCATTATTTGAAACATAACAGTAAAATTGCAAATTTATGAAAAAGGAACTTTTATTAAATCTGAAACTTGGTTACAATACTTGAGTAAAACAAAATTTAAAAGATAGAATTAAACTATAAGCTACAAAATATTAAACTAAACACTAAACTAAATTACCCTACTCCTAATCCTAATAAACTAACAACTTCAAATGGAGGGTTGAAGGGGCTATTTATAGCCTGAGGTGAGATCTTCTGAGGGTTTCAGGAAGCTTCTCGATCATCAAACATCAGCCCTTGATTATCTTTTAATCATTGATCTCTATTATTGGCGCTTGGATTAAATTATGACTTGTTCCCTCCAATCAGAGTTTGCCAATCGTCCAGCGTGTCATTCCTTATGATGCGAATTCTCTGTCTTGTCAGCACTTCTAGAAGCAGTATCCAAGGTAAAGGGATGAGGTGGTGTATCCAATAAAGCTCTGCCAAGTGTCCTTATGAACCAATAATTAGATAATCATATATCTGACATGCTTGGTGCACGTGGGATAACTTCCAGAAGGTCTGATTATTGGTTAATTTATGGGAATTTGGGTAAATCATGGTGAATAGTATTTAGGATTCATGGGGTTAATTGGGAATTTGGGATTTCTGGGTAAAAGGGAAGAGGATGTACGGTATAAAATTGTGGATTTGTTTTATTTTTATTGTTTTGAATTTGGGTCGGGTTGTGGGTAAAACGGGTAAGGGGTTTATGGGGTAATAGTTTTTGGGCTTGGTAAATGGATTTATATCTTGGACTTGGATTATAGAAATAGGACTTGGAATATGTAGTTATAATTTCAGCTTTTAACAAGGACTAAATGTGTACCAACTGAAATTTGGAGGACTGAAACTGCCATTTCCAATACATGTGATCCAAGGGCTTATCATGTAAATCTTTGATACTTAGAGGACTTGACTTGACTTTTGAGCTCAAATATAATCCAAACTTTTCTCGGCTTTGGCTTTTGATCTGTTTTCCATTTCCCGTGCTCGTGTTTGTCCCTTTTTCCATGATTTTTTTCCATTTCTACAATATCCGTACCTGCACATGTAAAAACACAAAAACAACATATATTTGGCATTTTGGGTCGGTTTTTGGTCTTATTTGGTCCGGTTTTGGTCTTATAAAAGGTGTGTAAATTAATACACACCATGGATCCATTTGGGAATACCTTTTAAAGAGGTTACGAGACTAAGAAAACTGGAAGGAAAGTTTCAGGGGAGTACAAGTTGAGTGATGTCATGTCACCCGATTATTTCAGAGCTTGAAAAAAAAACATGGATGGCAGATAGTAGTAGCAACATACGCTCTTGAGTTTGTGTTTCTTGTTTTATTTTTCTTTTCTATGTTATTTTTCATCATTTGAATAAAACATACCAAAACATTGTATCCTGGAAAGTTAAGGAATGTCTTGATGAATGAATGAATATAATGAAGTTCGATTATATGTTGATTGAACGTTTTTATGTATGCATGTTAGTTAAAATTGTTTACTGTGGAAAAATTTGCAACAAGTACGCCGTACTTGGAGTCAATTAAGCCGCACTTCTAAGCGGGGCTATAAATACAACTTAAAAATCTTTCAAAACATACAAAATTTCACACACACCAAAAGAAAAATAACCGCCACACTTTGATCGAAAAATTCTCCACAAAGGTCTTTGAACGAAAAATCATTCCACATTATCATGTCTTCAGTATGTTTATCCATTTTATTTTCTTACAATTTTATTTCGTATTTTAGGGTTTATATTTTGTATTTTGTTTTAGATTTTTATATTTTAATAAAGGTATGTGTTAGAAGATATTTAGAACTTTTAGGATTATCTAGTTACATGGATGAAGGTTTTATGTAAGAATGAATCGAATTAGGGTTAGGGTTTGGCCTTGATCACTATTTTTGCGAATAATAGGAATTGGGATATGCTTATTTAATTTAAGGGAGATTAAGATAAGATATTAAAAGAATTATAGATGGAATGTTTTTAGAAACTATGAGATGATGCTTTTGATGCTTAAACCTATGATAAGAACTGCTTATTTTAGGGGTTTTTGGAAATCAGTGAAGAAAAACTATAAGGATAAGTTTGAAAACGTAGTTTTGTTGGCATGATGCTTTAGAATCAAAAATTTTGCTCCCAGAATGCTATGTGCACATGTCTTTAGATCTGGACCACTGTACTTACATTTTAAACTAACTGGTACGCCGTACTTATTGTCAAGTACGCCGCACTTGTTGCCTGAATTCAAAACAGAGTGTTTGAGGAGTAGAATTTGAGTGAGATTTAGCCATATTTTGTTACACTAACAGCTGATAAACTTGTCTTTGTTGATTATTTCTGTTGTAGGTTGTTGCAAACAGGACTAGGGGAGCTATTGTGAGAGCAGCTAATGCAAGGAAACCTAATGATAATCCCAATCTAAGGTGGAGAGGAGCTTCTAGAGCTGAAAAACTAGAGTTCAATATGAAGTTAATGAGACTGTTGGAAAGAGAGATAGATATTCCTAGGATAATTGATTGGAGGGTCATGAGGAATTTGGGCTGTGACAAAATGCTGGTGGATATACTTTTGGTTAAGATGGTTTTCAATGAAAAGATTGTAAACTCCTTCATGTGGAGGAAAGCTGTGGAAATTAAGGAAAATATTTATAGACAATGGTGCTTTGAGTTCTTTAGCACTGTTAAGGTGAAGAAGGAGATAACTGATACTGAGTTGTTTACTGAGGGAATCCTGAAATTTAGACTTGGAGGGACTGAATGCACAGTTAAATTAATGGAGCTTGGTAGATTGCTGGGAGTTTATTCTGAGGAAGAAGTTGGTAGTGAAGATTTTAAGAAGTTAGTTGCAATGGGAGAAAGAAAGAAGAAAATTTTTTATGGTGATAGGTATTGGGAGGAAATAAGTGGTGAGAATGTGAAATTGTTTGGAAAGAAAAGAGTCTGGAAGATTAGGAACCTTATGCTGCAGGTCATTCACAAAATTTTAGTGAAATCAATTTTTCATAGGAATCATTATCAACAATATGTGCTTGATGATGATCTGTGGATATTGCACATGTTACACAAGCACCAATCTACGTGTCATGTGAATTTGGTTTGGATGATGGCACAATATCTAGGGAAGGATAGCAAAAGGTTTAGGGTTGATGAATGAAAGTGAAATGGCATTGTTTGGCAGACATGTGAGGCCAGGGACTGTGAACATGGGAAGTTTTGCTTACTTGAGAGATAAGGAGTCTGGGAAGTTGAGGGACATTCCAGAGGTGCTGATAGTAGAACCCTTGCAGGAAGATGACACCACCACCACCACTCAGGAACAACATCAGGAACAACAACAGCAGCAGCAGTAACACCGCCGCACAAACATTTGTGTGCGACGCACTTAGATGGTCAACCAGAAATCTAGTTGTGATGTTAAGACAATTTCTAAACAATTTATATTTTTAATGGTCTGTAACATGCCTCTGTTGGCATTTAAACAATGATGTGTTGGGAACAAAACAATGGTACTAGAGGGAAACACTTGAACAAAAACAATATATATATATATATATATATATATATATATATATATATATATATATATATATATATATATATATATATATATATATATATATATTAATAAATAAATATCTAATCTTTTGTTTATCTTGTTTTCATGTTTTGTTTTGTTTATGATAATGTGCAGGTTACGAATAAAGTACGAAGGCTCCATTTTGCTTCATACAATTATAATAAAGTAACTCATTCCCATTTCTCTATTTTATTTATATTCTTTCACATTGAGGACAATGTTCATAATAAGTATGGGGGGTGAGATAAATTGGAATGATTTAAGAAAAAACAGATTTTTAATATAAAGTGCGACGGTTTTTGAACTTATTGCGCCGCACTTGCTATATAATTTTGGAAAAATGATCGAGTTAAGTCATTTAAGCTAATTCGACTCGGAATTGATAACGTGCTAGCATATTCATAACCACTACCACTTAAATGTGAGGAATTTTCAGCCTTATGCCCTTATTATTGGCTTGTTTCTTTGTTTATGAGTGTGCCGATGTTTTATTTATTCTAGAGCTTGTGCTTAAAATCTTTACGAGACCGTTGTAAGATCACATTCGTGTGATATAATTTATTTTAAATGATAAAGAGGCACAAAACTTAGGATTTACACCAAATAGCCGTCCAATAAACTATATATATTAGTAATCAAATCGATTATCTAATTTCCAATTAAAAAAACCTTTTGTAGCACTTATCTTCAGTGCTAGATACCATTAGAACAACATTCTGAGCCAATCTATTCGTTTCTTACATCCACTATAAAAATAAAATATATACAACCTTAGCCTTTTAAACCTTGAACCTTGTTGGAAGTCCAATGAAAAAGAAAAAAATAAATTACGGATTATGCTATTTTGAATGAAATATGAAGGTTGCAAACTTCTAATTTTGATTGAAGTGGTGTGTTTATCGTAAGTATGGGGAAAACACATAATTCCATAAGAAAAAGAAAGAAAAAGAAAGGAAAAAAAAAGAAAAAAAGTACATCTACAAGGAGAATAAAGTGTTGGCAAACCGTGTGCCAAATGAAGACCGTTATTACAGAAAATGGATTTTCAACTTATTATTATTATTTTTTCTTTTTGAAACAATTCCACCATATAATCCCATGTCTAATCCATACCTATATTATTACCTTTAGCCAAACATTATAACCCGAATAAAAGTCCTCTCTTTGATAAAATCTACTTGGTGCTTACGCCATGTCGGTGAAGTTTAGTTTTTTGTACAAGCCTATGGTAATTTATTTAACATGTCTGAGCAACTGAGTCTGATTCCTTTATACCCGATATATGAGTGTGAGTGAATTATACTTTCCACTTTCAAGATATGCTTAGTCACGTTATCTTGGCTTATGATTTCTTGATAAAACGAAAATAAACATATTTTTAAGGATTGCTTGAGGGCAAGCAATAGTTAAGTATGGGGGAGTTGATAACGCTCTTATTATATATATTTATCCTATCTATTATATTATATATATATCTATTGAATATCATATTATTTGTGTTGAATTGGCACTAATCTGGTTGCAGGATTGAACGAGAGAAGGAAGTTAGAAGTATCACTAAAAGGACGATAAAGTAACAACTACAACAAAAGGAAGGACCTGGAATGAAAATACAAATACAAAAGACCCAAGTACGCCGGTCTTAGGACTATGTGCGGCGTACTTGTTTGGCGGGTAAATGAGATTAAATCTACACGAAGTACAGCGTATTTTCTACGGAGTGCAGCGCACTTATCTTGTCAGTTACAAATACAGAGTTATGATTGCATTCATTATGAGGCCGATCATTTGTCCTCAATGACTGAACTCTGGAGTTAAGCTAGGTCAAAGAAGCCTATATATTTTGACCTACGAATCAGAGCAAAAGCAGCAACAAAAAGGGGTAAAATCTAGTGGTAGGGAAAGTATACAAAGTGATATTGGTGAGCTCATACCAAGTTCACCATATCAAGGTTGCATTGTAATCTTATTACCGTGACAGAGGATAGGAGAACGAGTCAAGAGAGTTATCTCTGTGAAACCACTTGTTCTTTCGTTGTAATCACTTTGGTACAATTCTCTATTTCTATGAATTATATTTATGAAATCTATTTTGAATGATATGTGTTTTGTTACCAAGATAATGGAGTAGTCGTTCTAATGTTTATTTGGGTGATGTAGTTATATGGTTGTTTTCATTGTAATGTAAGCTTGCTATTTGATACTATGCTTAAGTTTAATTGATGAGATTACGTTTGGATAATTGTTGAATATTTGATGTATCCCTATGGTAGAAGTTGGTCGAAAAGGTCTATCACTTTGGTATTATTTCAAGGTTTTTGTCTATGGAAACTTGGTGTTTACCTTGTAGAAATTGGTGGACAAAATGTTTATCAACCCATCCATGATATTTTTTAATGCCTTATCTCATGTCTAACGAACTTTACGAGGAAATTGGCTTATGTATACTTCTGTTATGAACCATCCTTAATGCATTTGATATATTGAGAATTATAGGTCGAAAGGGATTGATGTAATCGTTTTAAATATAGGTTTGTTTTACCGTAGAAATGCTTAGCAAAGTATTTCCCCGGGTCGTGTCCCAACGAAGGTGTGAATGGAATTCTGAATTCCCGGTTCGTGAAACGTGTCGTGAAAGTGGTAAAAAGTGATTTTGATGAGATTATGCTAATGAATAAGTAAATTAAGCACAAATAATCACTTAAGCACGTATTTCAAATAAGGAAAATAAAAACGTTACGTAAAATCGAAAACGAAAGCTTAAACGTAAAATAAACGTTAACGTACGAAATAAAACGCGAATTTTAAGCTACACTACACCTACGGAATTGAAAATAATTTTGAAAAGTTAAAAATAATAAAAGAAAATTTTAAGAAAAAGAAAAATATATTTTTGACTTTTTAATTATTTTTTTATGAATTAAAACTAATTAATCTAATTAAAAATTAAAAGAAAATGTAAGTAAGGTGAGAAAAATGAAAATAACTAAAAAGTAATTTTAAAACTAAAAACTAATTTTTTTGGCTTTTTATGAAATTTTTAGGAATTAAAAACTATTAAATCTAATTAAAAATTTAAAATAAATTCAAAATAAAGGGGAAAAATGCAAAATAAATTTCTAAAATTCTAAAATAAATGAAAATAAATTTCTAAAATATTTTTGGATTTTTCTAGGCTTCCTCTGATTTTTTTTGGATTTTTCAGTAATTAAACAGTATTTAAAATTGATTAAAAATGAAAATTAAATAAGAAAAATAGTAAATGGACTCAGAAAAATATGAAAAATTTAGGGAAAATCAAAACTAATATTTTAAACTTAGGAAAAAATTAAAAACTTGAAAATAAGCTGTGGAACTACTGTTTGCTTTGAAATCAGCTCATAGAGAAATGCTTATTTGATAAGCACTTTGACCAAAGTTGACCAATTCTTGACAAAATGATTTTTTGACCAAAACAAGCTTAAATCAACAGAAGGAAAGCCAAAATGAATACGGAAACTCAGAAATGGGCCAAAACAGCTCAAATAAGCAAATGGAATAAGCAGTTGAGCAATACAGAATAAGCTGAGGGCACCAAACTATTACAGGACCTAGATAATACCTAAATAAGCACTAGTGAACAAGAAAAGCACAGAAAATCTGAATGGATAAGCAGATAAGCATTCAAACAGATAAACAAGCCAACCAATTATTGGACAGAAAAGAGAGCACAAATAAGCTGTCAGTATAAGCTCTAAATGGAGAACCAAAAGCAGAATCTTAAAGTCAGTTAAATTGGCAGTGTTTTGCCCCAAAAATCTCACCAATAGCTTAAATAGATTTCCAGAAAAGTGCTTGTACAGATGGGCTAGTGACTGAGTAGCTTAAGCAGACTAGCAGATTATGTCTTATGGTTACGTGCTAAAATGAGCTGCAAATTAAGATCTTCTTGTTGATACTTAGATACTAACCATCAAACAACACAAATCCACAATTCAAACTTAATTTCACCAAATATTGAAGCCTATGGATTCAAATGAATTTCTGTCAAACTCAGGTTCTATTGGCAGTTTTGACTTTTTATGTGCACTTCTACTTTGACCAAGATGAAATTCCAGTGGACAATACCACTCTTAGATGTACAATAATGATGTTTAAACTCAATAATCATCAAATCAAACACAATTTCTACTAAATCAAGCTATGGCAGGTACAATACTAAACTTATGCAAACCGAAATTTGAATTCCAAGCCATCTTTGACTTTTGCTAAGTAGCCTATGTATTTTATGACTTATCTATTTTCACCAAACCAATTGTGAGCTAATTGAGCTACTTTTAACACCTGCAAATCATTAGAACTCAGAACCTAAGCTTAAACCAAACACCCCTGAATATGAATCTGTCTCAACAATCTCACCTAAAACCTAGTCTAATATATCCCAAACCTTAACCTCAGTGCAACAGAAGATTAAAATCACTTAGAAACTCAGAACTAAGATTCAAAACAATAAACAGAAACACAATCAACACAGATCAAATATGATGAAACAATGTAACAGTATGCAAACCAAATAAATTCAAACTAGCATCTTATGAAAATAAACAAGAATAAACAGTAGTAAATGAGTTAAACCACTAATAAGCTACTTATGCAGAGATGATTTTAAATAAGAAAAACTTTCAAACCAATACCCCCTCAGCTCAAATAGAGGGGGGTCACTATGCTTGCCTGTCTTTATGACAGGCCAAGTGGACACCTTATTTGGCTGCCAAATCTTCCAATAAGCTCAGCTTATTAAAATAAGCTGACAGTTTGACCTTTTGTTGACTTTGTGATTAATAAGAGACAATGACTAAATAAGCTTACAAAAACTATTAAGTAGCTGATAAAAACAGAAAGAGCTATATTGAAGCTTAACTTGAGAATTAAAACTATTTTTTTTTATTTTTTTCTGATTTATTTATTTTAAATGATAAACAACAACAGAAACTTGGAACTAAATTTAAAACAGACCACTGATAACAGGAAATTAAAGGTAATAAGTAAAACTACACTAAAAATTAAACTTAAACAATAATTTGAAATGAAACTGAGAATTATATTAATAATAGAAAAGTTGAATACAATGCTTGAAATGAGAAATTACAAATAAAAACTGAAATTAAGTACTGAATTTTAAATGACAAGAAAATTGAAATGATCAAAATTCTTCTAAGACATGAAAAATTGTACAGGTTTATATGAGTGACGAGGGGGTATATATACTAGAGCATGAGCCTGCTAGGGTATGTCCAGCTCATTAATCCATGCCCCTTTGTGCTTCTTCATATCCATCTCGACCCTTTGATCAAATTCCAGATGCTTCTGATTAATATCGTCCCTTGGATTGATTGATTGATGTGACTTGATCCTCCGTATGCTTCCTGATTGGTCCACGTGTCCAAGACATTCCCTGTCCTCACCTGACGCGTGACAGATCTTCTAGAAGCCCAATCATATGGGTAATTATTACTTAGTCAAGGTAATTTTGATGAGGTGAAATCTAGGGTTCCTTGTATAGTATATTTTCTGGGTAAGTTTATGAATTGGGGGGCGGGGTATTGGAGTTGGTTATTTTATTTGTATGGGGTGTTGACCGGGTTAATGGGGTTGACCATGGGTATTATTAAGAGTGGACCGGGTTGTAATATGGGGGGCTTATGTTTGGTACTGGGCTTTTGGGGGATTATGTTGGATCATGTTTTATTAAGGGTTTAGTTTAGTTTATTTGATATTAGTAAAATGACAAGGATCAATATTGTTCATTCTGAAATCTTGGGGACCAAATCTATAATTTTCCAACTTGTATTCCAAGGGCTAATGTTGTACTTTTCTGAATCAGGAAGGGTTGATTTTGAATATTTCTTCAAGGGACCATTTTTGACAATTGTTGAAAGTACAAGGACTAAAGTTGTCATTTCTTCAAACTTTCACCAGGGACCAAATCTGTACTTTGATGAATCTCTGAGGACTTCTTATGAGATTATGAGCTTTCTTTGATCATTTTGCTTCCCCGGCTCCGGCTTTTGACCTTTTTTCATTCTCGTGCTCGTTTTTGTCGGTTTTGGCTTCGTTTTTGTTCATTTTTCACATCTCCATACCTGCATATACACAAATACAAAAACACACATTCTCTTGGCATATATGGTTAGTATTTGGTGTATTTGGTCTGATTTAAGCCTAAAAAGAATGTGTGTAAAAGCACACATCAAAATCCCTCAGACTAAGGTATTGCCGTGTCCTCACGCAATGTCATCACCTCACGCTTAAAAGATAAATAATTTGAAAACCTCTCTTTCCTGACGTTCTAAAGTAGCAATGATGTTCAAAAGAGATATCAAAATCATTTATTCTCAAAAACACTCCATTTTCCGTTTTCATGAATAACAACTACTACTACTCTTTTTGTACTTTTTATTTTTTTATATATGTGACGGTTTACTTTGACTTTCATTATCAATTCTTATCTGTTGATAATTTTCAGGGTCAACGAGTAGAAACACTTCTTACAAAGAAGAGACCATACGGATAAAAATCGTCATCCCTAATTTTTCACAAGCTCCCAAACTAAGCGTAAAATCGAGATCATTGTTTATCCACAAGGTAGATGCTAACACTACCCACAAAAGTTACTTGTGTCATTACCTCTTGTTCCCAGTTCCTAAGTTTTGTATCACAAGATTTTAATTTGTGATAAATGAATTGCTTCATATTTTCTCGTTTTGATACTTGTTAGTCCAATAAGAGCACAAAATTTGAACGCTAAGTAGTTTCCAAACTTTCCCTCGAAAAACCCCTGCATACAGAAATCGGGTCCACATGAAGGTCTCTGATTTAACACGATTTGTGGAGGTCCCCCTTTTTATTTACGACTGTCACACCCCCAATTTACCTGACTTGCAGTGGAATGGAATACCTGGGGGTGTCTGTCATAGCACCACAGTTACAATTACATTGAACGACCTAAAGTGTCGTTTGGAAAATACTGCATTTGATCATTGAAATAATTCAGAGTTTACAAAATGAGGTCCCCAAAATGTGTTGCAAGTTTATGAAAACAAGTCATACTAGATCAAACGTTTACATAAGTGCATGAAATAATGATGAGACGCGTCGACTCCGCGACTCCATGAAGGTCCAAATGCATGTCACATGAGCTACCTTAATAACCTGAAATACATTGCTAAAACGTCAACACGAATGTTGGTGAATTCCATAGGTTTGTAAAATGTAAAGATGTACGGCCACCACAAGTAAAAGTGCAAGATAAAAATCTCATGAAAATTGTACAATAGCCTTAAGCTCATGACACCGAAGCTATGACTGATGAAATTCTATGCCCCTCCCGAATGTTCTGCCGAAACATTCAAATGTAAAAGACATGACATGCATCCGCTTACTGTTGGTACTCACTACCACGGATGGAGGCGTCACCCTCGATAGATCTATCCACTCACTCTCGCTTAACGGTAAATTAACGGTTCATGATGTTACAGGGGACTTATCACATGGCAAGGTAACTTAAGCAATGTACATGTTTGAATACTTGGGCTCGTACTAAAATGATTGATGCAATGTATTCCCCCCGTGGGATTTGAAAACAATCAAAAATGTTGAATTGAAAACGGGGCTATGAAAACTCACCTTAACTGATGAAACTGTGTTGAAATGAAATGAACACCAATGAACAATTAGCTGCTGCAACCCAATATGATGGTACCATGAACATGTAATGAACTGAAAGACAAGGCGCGCACACTAGCCGCAACCTAATGTGAATGATGAACGATCTACTTTAGATCATGAAATGATGTTATGAATGTCCATGCACATGTTTCCTATACCACTCTACTCTTTGAAAAACACTTGTTGTTATCAAAAGTATATATTCCAAGACTTAGGAAAATATGGCTATTAGAAAAATAAACTAGTTGTAATATATATACTTATATATATATCGTATGTACCAATGTTTGTGTTGAAATCCTCGGTTTGAAATCCTTGAAATAACGCCTTGTACTAATAAAAATATACTTGTAATCACTAATACATCATTAGTTATGAAATTGGGTACTTGGTTAATATTTCTAGAAAATCTAGAATTTAGTACGTAGAAGTATTATTTCTATTAGTGACAAAACGGTCTCATAAAACTAGTCGTGAAATAGTGAATATTAAGAGTTAGGAAAGAAGCTCAGTAGTTTTGAGAAGATTTTCACCATATCTAAAAAGTCACAGAAGTGAAGTTTGTCCATACAGGTCTCGATCATAAAGATAATTAGCCGTCAAGTGAGGTGTTTGGGCTGTTTTGGCAGATTCTGGGCAGTTTTCGGGAAAGTTTGGAAGTCCATAAGTTGTTCGTTATAAATCCTTTTGACAAACGGCTAGATGTTTTGAAAACTAGGCTGGGTGAACTAACTTTTTGTCAATGATGTAAATTTTCCAGAAATGAGTTTATTAATGAGTAAATTGGCTCTCAACATGATGTCTTACAAAAACTGTTTTTCTATACTTAGTAATATTTTGCTAAAAAGCTGATGGAAATAAATAGAGTTTCGCCGATTTTGAAACGTGTATATCTTGGTCGTTATAAGCTTGTTTTCTACGTTCTTTATATCCCCGAAATCGTGGGACAACATACTAATATATTTTTGATAAGTCGGGATGGCTAGATCAAGTTTTACACCTCAGATTGCCCATTGAAAATCGTGGGACAGCATGTACAGTTTTCAGAAAATAGTTTTCGTCGTTAAACTTGCAAAAATCATATCTCCTTCGTTATAAACTCGTTTTTATCCCCGTTTTCGGCCACGGCTTCGTCTCGGAGTGTATTTTCTAAATATTTGGCCAAAAATAACCCAAAAGTTACTGAGTTTCCCACGTTTTCATTTTTCTTACAGCGGGTTTGTATATGTTGTAAAAATCATTTTCCAATGTTTAAAACTAGTCCAAAACTTCACTAAACCACTTTCAATCACCACAAATACTAATCTAATCCTACCATATACCTTCTTAGGGTATCATGGCTTCCTAAACAACCTCAATCATGCTAATCTATCAAGGATTCACTTAAATAGATTTCTAGGGTTTGAAACTTTGAGAAAAATATATAAAGAGTGGTATATAGCAACAAATGCATGAAAACCTTGAAATTAATCATGGGAGAATGAAAGAATCATGGTAAAATCATAAAAATAAATTTTGTAAACTTACTTTGAAATATGAGGTGATTGAATGACTAGAAACCTTGGATTACTTGTGTATTTGATGCAAGAATCTTGATTAGAACCACAAAATGAATAACTTTGGTGCTTTAAACTTTTGAAAACCTTCACTTGGTCTTGGTATGGTGGTGAGGTCGTGGGTTTGAGCAAGAGAGGAAGAGATGAGTTGATTTTCTTTCTTTCTAAAAAGTGTATGAAATGATTCTTGATTTTTGGTTAAGTATAGTTTTTAGAGGTTTATTAGTTTTATAATAGGAAATCAATGCATAAGGTTAAGGGGTGTTCATGTGGCCGGTTATGGTGAGCCAAGGGGGGGGGTAGGGGTACTTGGTATTTAATTAGGAAATTAGTATAACGTTAAGTGTTATTACGTGTTATTCGTTAAAATCGGGTACCGGGTTTAATAGCAATAAACGTTCACGAAGTTAACCGGGATAAAATAAAGTTATAATAATGATAAAAACATATTAAAAATATGTTGGGTACATTTACTGAGTGATCGGGTGATTATTGTTTAGTTTTCACGAAAACCGTCGTTATATTCATACGCGTACGTTATAAATAAAATAAATTTCCAAAATACTGGGTAACTGAATGTTATAACTTTTATGATGTTAAAATGGATATAAAAATATGTCGGGACCGTTGTGGGAATATTTAGATATATTCATCGTGTATAAACCGGGTGTTAACGTTTACTATAAATACTTATACGTAAAAAACGTTAAATGTACTGAATATAGAAATTTGAAAATCCTGAGAGTGGTATAACCTGAAAATGCTGTTATGATGATATGCAGACTATCTCCAGTCCGTATGAAAAGTCATTACTGATAATGCATGAATTCGCACCTGAACCAATACGGTTACGCGAATTTGAATACCCGTAAACTAAATTTACGATGAAATGTGTAATGCACGTAAATGATGAAATCTTTTCCCGCAGTGAATAGTGTTCCGTGAATAGTAAAATTTCTGAATGCTTCTCGGAATGTCAAACTGACACCAAAAATGATGAATAGTAAACTGATGAATAGTGTTTTTCCAAAGTTCGGGAAATGACCTGAAATGGTGAGTTGTGACATTCTTCCCCTCTAAAAGGAACTTCATCCCGAAGTTCAGTTTATGTTGGTATCTGAGAATGTATTGGTGAAAAGGTGATGATGTTCGAGAATTCCAGCGAACTCTAACGATAGGAATTCGACTCTGTTTCAACTGTTTGACCACACGGTCCGTGGTTTCTGTTGGTTCTCTTACAAGGTCTGAGATTGTCATTTGGGATGGATCCCTTCCAATGGAATCATGAGTGTCTCATCTGAAAGTCATTTCTGGGGATCTGAAAATGTGAAATATGTTCGTGTAATCCTGTTGTTCTCTGGCAATGTTCAAATCTGACGGCCACTAGGCCTACCCTGTCTGAAATATAAATGGTCCAGTGTATATTGGTGTAACTTTCCAAATTTTCTGAACGATAACATGCCTTTCCTAGGCAGAACTTTCTGCATAACTCTGCAGAACTTGAAGTTTTAATGGTTTACGACTTATTGAACTTGTAACTGATTCTTGACTTGTAGAAAATTTCTGGTTATCTCATGAATGCCTACTGAACTAGTGAGTTGAGCTTTTTCTGAGTTTGGCCCATCAATCGATGGTCTGCGCTTCTTAATGTTTTAAATGTGGTACTGGTAATATATACTGCTGAATTATGCCAGAATTCAAGTTTGTATGCTAGTTGGTCGATTCTAAAATGAATCTTAAATAGTCCAATATGCTAAAGGTTCAACCTTTCTTGTTATCCAATTTGTATCATGCCAATCCAAGGCAATTCTTTTAACTTAGTTTGTTCTCCCACTTGAATCTGGATGGTTTGTTGTTCAGGATACTCAATCCAATTGATGTGTGTTATGTACCAACCTAACTTCTGCCAGTTTCTCGCTGTTGGTGTGATAACCATTGTTGTAGATGAATTTGATTTATGTTAAATGATTAGTCCAACCATTTCTAAGGTCAATCACTCATGCTCTGAGCATACTTTCCTATGTTTGAATTGTTCTCTCACTTTGACCATCGGTCTGAGGGTGATAGGTGATGTTCACATCTAAAGGGGTTTCTGAAGGAAATTCTGAAATGATTACCTGAAGTCCAAGGTGAATCGGTTTCCTTAACAGGAATAACTGAAATGGGTACAATAAACCTTTGTGACTAATTCCACAACGTTCGGTCCTCCGAACTTGGCGTTATCTGAAAGGGATAGAATATAGGTAACAATTTGATTCCTTGTGTTTTGTTCCAACGGATGATAAGACATATGTTTTTCTTTGCCTAGTGGGTTTGGTCTCCACTACTGAAGTTCGTGATTAATTTGTGGTGTCCTTCCTAATTCCTTCATCACATATTCCAAATATTCTTTATTGTCAAGTCACAAATCCTAAATGCATAAGCGATGTTGTAGGGAAAAGTGGTTCTGGAAATTTGTCTTGCGATTGTGAGTTTTAGTTGAAATCCTTTTCTGAATAAACGAATTTAGAAAATGGAGCAGATGATTTACTAAGTAATATATATATATATATATATATATATATATATATATATATATATTTTTTTTTTTTTTTTTCCTGATGATTCAAAATCCAGTAGTTATGAAATAGGAACTATTTTCAAACATGTTGTGATTAAGATTGCTTACCAAAGTTTGATGTTTATGTATATTTCTCATTGTACAATAGTGTTGCTAAAGTTTGACCAAAAAGGATCGTACTTGTTCAAAATAGGAATTTCAGAAATCATTTTTTCCACAAGGTATGTGATTTATGTAAACGCATCAACTTTATTTAAAAGTGAAAACACTGACAAGGATAAAATGGTAGTATAGAAAATGTTCGCTTAAATGCATAGATGTCTAACACTTAGTTCCTGAGGTTGTATAATGTCTATTGATGGTTATCTGGCATAACTACAAGCATAGGTATTTAGACTAACTTAAGTCCTGAAATAGTTTATCGTTGTAATAGACAAGACGAAGGTATCACTTGATGTTGTGTCGATGAATGTCTATTCTGTTTTCCCGTGTAGATGAGGAGATATGTTCTGGTTTGATCCCTTGCTTGGTATGAAGGTGAGGTTATCTGAAATTTCTAGAGACATAATGCCTTAGAGGAATCTACATCGATATTCTTGTTTCAAACAATTGTCCTTTGTGAAAACTTACTGCAGGAAAGTTTATGTATGGATGAGGCCATGTTTAAATAAAATGCTCTACAGTCTCAATTATAAGCTTGGTTTATTTCTATTGTGTTGTCCTGCGGACATCTATATTGAGTTCAATCCTGTAGCTCAGTCTAGCTAGTACCTTTAAATGATAGAATTTGACAACTAAGTCAGAGATGGTGATTCAGATGGTCTCGCAGTATCTTAGGATTTGTTGTTGAGTTATGAATTCTCTCACTATATACCTCTAGTTCTGTTTAGTAGTTCTGTAATCCTTTCATTGCTTTTATTGTATAAAGGAATCCTGCATGTAATTGATATGGAAAATCTCTTCTAGGAAAGTCAATGGGAAAATCCAACTTAATGTCTGAATGAGTGACTGGTGGGGTAAGTATCCAGGGATAGTTCGGCAAAAGGGATGTTTATGAAAGAGTTCCTTTGTTTACAAAACTTTTGGATGAAGATTGTTATTAACAATCCTTTGAAAAGTAATTATTTCCTTCATGGCATAATCCTTCCTGAATTTTACATAGGTGATCAGGCTATGTATAATTGAGGACTAATGATGCGATGTTGGATTTTGTCAAAATATCATAACTTTTCTCAAAAGTTTTAGATAGTGTTCAACGCATTGTTATTAAAATGGTATCCTGATGTTTCCTTTCAAGTAACATGAAAATTGCTTCTCGTAATAATAGTAAATGCTTGGTGTAATGACAGAAAAATCAATTTATAGGATGGAAATAAAATAGCTTACTTCAGAAATTTTTTTTTTCTGTAAAACAATTTCCCCATATGATGGTAAAATAGCGTGAATGGTGTATTGGATACGTGAGTGAATCTTGTCGAATGGTAATAGTCTACAAATTCTTCAAATACGAAATCAACCTGATACCTGATGAGACAATGCTAAAATGTTGTGAAACGATTGAAGTCTGAGCAATCGGGATAGAAAATGGAGTAAATGATGGTTATGATTATCACCTAGGTAACAAAGGATAGATACTACATTGGATAGGAAAGTGCTTAATGCCCCTAGGTCATGTCATCGTACCAACGGTAAGTACAAAAGGAAAGATACAACCCTAAAGGCTCGAACTACGGTTTATATATCGAAACAAAGCTCCTCCTGCTGAAGCATTGTTGTTATCCTTGATGTTGCTAATATCCTGATGGTTCTCTTTCAACAACTCACGCTATTCCTCGAGCGATTCAGTCTTGATTCCAAGTTCCTGATTTTTCCTTGTTCCTTAGTTTCGGGCAGTCATTCTTGAAATGCCCAAAGTTTCCACATTTGAAGCAATTCCCTGGGATTTTCTGATTTGTGAGTTTCCTACAATTTTCAGTCCGATAACCCTGCTTCTTGCACACTCCACACGTTTTACTGCAATGACCTTGGTGACATTGATTACACAGGTTGTAGTAAGGTAACTTTCCAATATACCTTCTCTTTGTGTGCGGTTCTGCAGCAAAGGCTCTATTCATTTCTTGTCCTTTGGGTGATTGTTGAGCAGCATTGCAACCTAGATTTTGTTCCTCACCTTCTGTGGCTAGGATAATAGTAAAAGCTAGTGAGGATATAAATCTGGTCTAGGGACTTCCTGGTGTCCCTCTGTGTGAAATCAGGTTTGTGGCATCATAAGGTCGAGATAGTCCTGAAGTGGTGTCTGAAGTTGTGCATCTATCAAATCTTAGATAATATAGGTTCTGAACCATTCCTGAAGAATCTGCGGATGTTTCTGTTGAGTCCGTGTTATTGGTATTATCTACTAGGTGTCATCTAGTTCATGGCAAGTGGGAATGGAAAAGGAAAATGACAATGATGGTACTAGTGAATGGAATACTACCCTCTTTCGCGCTACCTCGCGACATCCAAAAGGTAAAACTAAAGTACACACTGTGGGAAGGCCAATAGTGTAATAAGTAACTGATGGTGGTGATAGTACCTGAGTAGTAAGTGCCCTACTAGTGATGGAAAGAAAACACACTATCTTCCTTGCAATAAGCATCCTAATAAGTCCATTAAGATTAATTCTGAATACACTACCAAAAGGCATTCTATGTACGGGCTGAATGATAGGAAAACCCTGTTCCTATGGCAAATCAATAGTACTAATGGTGGTGTAAATGCAACTGGTGGTATAATGGTAGTGGACGATGACAAGGCATCTTCAATGTCGGAATCCGATAAAAGGATGTCAGGGTGAGTATCTGAAGACATGTCACTTGTGAACCAGGTCAATAAAATGATATACGTATACGGATATGAGTATAAATAACTCGCACAGGGTATGTATGAAACAACATGTATCATGATTATGCACTTATGATGAAATGATGAGATGCTATGATGATGCGGTTATAGTCTAGGGTCCAAGATACATCCTAGTTCGCTATAACCTTAGCTCTGATGCCAATCTGTCACACCCCCAATTTACCTGACTTGCAGCGGAATGGAATACCTGGGGGTGTCTGTCATAGCACCACAGTTACAATTACATTGAACGACCTAAAGTGTCGTTTGGAAAATACTGCATTTGATCATTGAAATAATTCAGAGTTTACAAAATGAGGTCCCCAAAATGTGTTGCAAGTTTATGAAAACAAGTCATACTAGATCAAACGTTTACATAAGTGCATGAAATAATGATGAGACGCGTCGACTCCGCGACTCCATGAAGGTCCAAATGCATGTCACATGAGCTACCTTAATAACCTGAAATACATTGCTAAAACGTCAACACGAATGTTGGTGAATTCCATAGGTTTGTAAAATGTAAAGATGTACGGCCACCACAAGTAAAAGTGCAAGATAAAAATCTCATGAAAATTGTACAATAGCCTTAAGCTCATGACACCGAAGCTATGACTGATGAAATTCTATGCCCCTCCCGAATGTTCTGCCGAAACATTCAAATGTAAAAGACATGACATGCATCCGCTTACTGTTGGTACTCACTACCACGGATGGAGGCGTCACCCTCGATAGATCTATCCACTCACTCTCGCTTAACGGTAAATTAACGGTTCATGATGTTACAGGGGACTTATCACATGGCAAGGTAACTTAAGCAATGTACATGTTTGAATACTTGGGCTCGTACTAAAATGATTGATGCAATGTATTCCCCCCGTGGGATTTGAAAACAATCAAAAATGTTGAATTGAAAACGGGGCTATGAAAACTCACCTTAACTGATGAAACTGTGTTGAAATGAAATGAACACCAATGAACAATTAGCTGCTGCAACCCAATATGATGGTACCATGAACATGTAATGAACTGAAAGACAAGGCGCGCACACTAGCCGCAACCTAATGTGAATGATGAACGATCTACTTTAGATCATGAAATGATGTTATGAATGTCCATGCACATGTTTCCTATACCACTCTACTCTTTGAAAAACACTTGTTGTTATCAAAAGTATATATTCCAAGACTTAGGAAAATATGGCTATTAGAAAAATAAACTAGTTGTAATATATATACTTATATATATATCGTATGTACCAATGTTTGTGTTGAAATCCTCGGTTTGAAATCCTTGAAATAACGCCTTGTACTAATAAAAATATACTTGTAATCACTAATACATCATTAGTTATGAAATTGGGTACTTGGTTAATATTTCTAGAAAATCTAGAATTTAGTACGTAGAAGTATTATTTCTATTAGTGACAAAACGGTCTCATAAAACTAGTCGTGAAATAGTGAATATTAAGAGTTAGGAAAGAAGCTCAGTAGTTTTGAGAAGATTTTCACCATATCTAAAAAGTCACAGAAGTGAAGTTTGTCCATACAGGTCTCGATCATAAAGATAATTAGCCGTCAAGTGAGGTGTTTGGGCTGTTTTGGCAGATTCTGGGCAGTTTTCGGGAAAGTTTGGAAGTCCATAAGTTGTTCGTTATAAATCCTTTTGACAAACGGCTAGATGTTTTGAAAACTAGGCTGGGTGAACTAACTTTTTGTCAATGATGTAAATTTTCCAGAAATGAGTTTATTAATGAGTAAATTGGCTCTCAACATGATGTCTTACAAAAACTGTTTCTATACTTAGTAATATTTTGCTAAAAAGCTGATGGAAATAAATAGAGTTTCGCCGATTTTGAAACGTGTATATCTTGGTCGTTATAAGCTTGTTTTCTACGTTCTTTATATCCCCGAAATCGTGGGACAACATACTAATATATTTTTGATAAGTCGGGATGGCTAGATCAAGTTTTACACCTCAGATTGCCCATTGAAAATCGTGGGACAGCATGTACAGTTTTCAGAAAATAGTTTTCGTCGTTAAACTTGCAAAAATCATATCTCCTTCGTTATAAACTCGTTTTTATCCCCGTTTTCGGCCACGGCTTCGTCTCGGAGTGTATTTTCTAAATATTTGGCCAAAAATAACCCAAAAGTTACTGAGTTTCCCACGTTTTCATTTTTCTTACAGCGGGTTTGTATATGTTGTAAAAATCATTTTCCAATGTTTAAAACTAGTCCAAAACTTCACTAAACCACTTTCAATCACCACAAATACTAATCTAATCCTACCATATACCTTCTTAGGGTATCATGGCTTCCTAAACAACCTCAATCATGCTAATCTATCAAGGATTCACTTAAATAGATTTCTAGGGTTTGAAACTTTGAGAAAAATATATAAAGAGTGGTATATAGCAACAAATGCATGAAAACCTTGAAATTAATCATGGGAGAATGAAAGAATCATGGTAAAATCATAAAAATAAATTTTGTAAACTTACTTTGAAATATGAGGTGATTGAATGACTAGAAACCTTGGATTACTTGTGTATTTGATGCAAGAATCTTGATTAGAACCACAAAATGAATAACTTTGGTGCTTTAAACTTTTGAAAACCTTCACTTGGTCTTGGTATGGTGGTGAGGTCGTGGGTTTGAGCAAGAGAGGAAGAGATGAGTTGATTTTCTTTCTTTCTAAAAAGTGTATGAAATGATTCTTGATTTTTGGTTAAGTATAGTTTTTAGAGGTTTATTAGTTTTATAATAGGAAATCAATGCATAAGGTTAAGGGGTGTTCATGTGGCCGGTTATGGTGAGCCAAGGGGGGGGGGGGGGGGGGGGGGTAGGGGTACTTGGTATTTAATTAGGAAATTAGTATAACGTTAAGTGTTATTACGTGTTATTCGTTAAAATCGGGTACCGGGTTTAATAGCAATAAACGTTCACGAAGTTAACCGGGATGAAATAAAGTTATAATAATGATAAAAACATATTAAAAATATGTTGGGTACATTTACTGAGTGATCGGGTGATTATTGTTTAGTTTTCACGAAAACCGTCGTTATATTCATACGCGTACGTTATAAATAAAATAAATTTCCAAAATACTGGGTAACTGAATGTTATAACTTTTATGATGTTAAAATGGATATAAAAATATGTCGGGACCGTTGTGGGAATATTTAGATATATTCGTCGTGTATAAACCGGGTGTTAACGTTTACTATAAATACTTATACGTAAAAAACGTTAAATGTACTGAATATAGAAATTTGAAAATCCTGAGAGTGGTATAACCTGAAAATGCTGTTATGATGATATGCAGACTATCTCCAGTCCGTATAAAAAGTCATTACTGATAATGCATGAATTCGCACCTGAACCAATACGGTTACGCGAATTTGAATACCCGTAAACTAAATTTACGATGAAATGTGTAATGCACGTAAATGATGAAATCTTTTCCCGCAGTGAATAGTGTTCCGTGAATAGTAAAAATTTTGAATGCTTCTCGGAATGTCAAACTGACACCAAAAATGATGAATAGTAAACTGATGAATAGTGTTTTGATGAATAGTGTTTGATGAATAGTGTTTTTCCAAAGTTCGGGAAATGACCTGAAATGGTGAGTTGTGACAACGACCGAGACATACCATGTTTGATACCTGAAACGGAAGCTTTTTATTAGGGAAACCCCGGGAGTCGAAGCTTGGCATTTTTGCATAATTATAAGCACTTTAATAATACTTGGTCCTTAGTCCTTTATTTCTTTTACAACAACGGTTTATGAGCCACCAAGATGTAAGAGCTTTATTATGACCTTGGATTTATATCCGCTGCTTTTTATAGCTTTGGATTCCTCTGCCTTTTTATTTGGCTTTGGACTATTATTATTGATATTCATAATCGTATGCCAAACCCCGAGTCCTACGGCCTTTACTAAGATCACAACATCGGCTGCGAACCGGCAAGATGCAATAGTCTATTTCACCGTAACACTGGCAGTACCCCTATGTGTACCAAACCCCCATATGCAGAGATTTTGTTGGGAACGAGAAAAAACTAAGTATTGCCCAAACCGTATACCCTTAATTAATCCTAGAGATCTATTATTATTTGTGTGCAAGCTTGTGGGAACAAGGAGGCCACAAGTACCTTTCGTGGGCTCTAAAGAGATCCAACTACTCCACGTTTAGCACGAAACTTCTAAATAAACTCTATCATTCCTCGATCTCCGCAAATTTAAAATCCCAAGTAATGAGATCCGCGGATGCTTAGCCATTATCTTTTGATTATATTGGTTAAAGAAGACGAGCTAGGGCTCAACACGCCCGGTCAAGTCGAAACATTTATTTCTACTCTCGCTGGTAGGAAAGTCAAAACAAGGTGTCAAAACTTATTATTACTTCATATATCATTTTTTTTTTTTTTGGTTATAAAATGGTGACAAAAATTTTAAATTTTTGGTGGAAAACGGAGTTGCGTAAGTTAACAGCTCAGACGAAGGTAACAGGTCAAATCGAATCGAAGATTCACCCCCCAGACTAAAGTGAAACATTGTCCTCAATGTTTTCTGGGTAAAGGTAATCCTACGTAAAATCTAAGGCCGTTTATTAAGTATGCCAAGAAATAAACGTTAGTCGATAAGATTTTGGATATGGTGAATTTCCGAAAGAGCAGCGAAGGATGAGACTCGAGTGGAGAGAACGACAAACCACGAGCACGAGAGTCCTCAAACTTCGGGGAAATTCCTGAACAATCACAAACAACCACGAAAACACGAGTTTGGAAAGGGTCGCCCCCCTCACGTCATGTAACTTAGAAAATAGAAAATAAAGAAAATGAAAATGGATAAGCATGGGGTGCCTCCCACGAAGTGCTGTTTTTGATTACCGAGTCACATGAGCTTGACTCGATCCCCGAATTAATTTGTCCTTGTGGAGAGCAGATGGAACAGACACTCAGCATGATAAGCGGAGATGCCGGGGTCAAATACGGTATCCTCACTCCAGGTGGAGTGAAAAAGTGAAGAAATCATGGGATAAGCAAAGAACGGATAAAACACCCAGATGATAAAAGCAAATTCGATTTCTGAATCACGGGTGGGTTGGGTGGGTAAAATATCCAGCACAGGAACATCATGTTCAAAAATCTCGTCCACCACTCCAAAATTATCTTCATTCGTATCTGATTCAAAATCTATATCCGGTGGTTTCGCAGGTGGACGAGAAGAAGGTAAATCGGAAATAATATTGCTTTGAAGGCCATTATCGTCATTCTCAATACCCGGTGGTATCGAGTCATCTGCAGCAAGAAATTGATCAACATCCTCTAAAAGAGGGTCACATGACGGATTATCGGAAATAAGCACATAATCAATAACAAAATCAAAACGCTCATAATCCAGAAGAGATATATCAACATGAATAGTGGGATTGTCACTACTCATCTCTTCAAATCGAAAAATTTCAAGTTCGGGTAAGAAATCACTATCCATAACGGGGATAGGAGAAAAATTCGGAGGATCTTTTAATGCCTCGATCTTAGAAATGAGAAGATTGATATTCAATAATTTTTCACGAAGTACTTCATCTTGGATTTCAGTTTCAACTTCTTCATCATTCTCTTCTTCTAAGCTGATGAGCTCAGAAGGTAATTCGTCTACATAGTCGATGTCTCCACAAGATATAGAATCGTCATTGTCAGAATCGGAGAAAATCTCATCAGGATCAATCGAATTTTCAATCAGAGATGACTCACATTCTTCAGCCGTATCAAAAACATATTTCTCAAAATCGGGTAAAGAATCCTTGAGCTCGGGCTCCAAAGGATCTGATGGCGTAACAATCTCAGTCGAAATAGAATCATCGTTATCAAGAAAAGTATTGTCTTTTTCCAAACCGGGATTACTTCCCTCATCCGGTGTGAGAGAAGGATGAGAAGAGTCGGGAGTAATTGATTCAAGTCTCGAAAAACATCTTGAAGAATCCGGAGGTGGGACAAGTGGTGTGCTCTGAGAGCTAGGAATTTCCACCACTTCCGTTATGGTCTCTGGTTCTTGTTCGTGAAGATTAGGCAACTCATTTGTTCTAAACACCGTTTTAAGCTCAGCACGTTTGCTTGACAAACTCTTAACCGTAAATCATGAAAGGTTTGGATCAAATTTTGACGGATTAAGAACAATTGTAGGCTTAGACTCTTGGACAACCGTAGGTTGGACGTATTTAGCACTTCCATTGTTAGTGGAAAGTACCGAGTCCTTTGTCACCTCGGTTTCTCGTCCCATTTCCCTCACCGGAGAAAGAGTAGGAAACGATGGCCCATCATAATTAACATGAATTTTCAAAAAATTTGATAAGGCGTAAAGTTATTCCATTTTTATTTTAAAAGCCTTACGTTTAAAGAAATCGTCGTCGAGAGATGTCATAGAACAATCTTCAACATTTAAAGGTTTACAAGACTGAGTGGGATTAATCGTAGAATTTTCTTCTTTATAAAGCTCATTTTCGTCACTCTTAATGGTGTTAACTTGTTCTTTCACACGAATTACTTCTTTAAAAAGATCTAATAACTCGGTAAAGTTATTTTGAGCAGTCATCATTTTAATGATTTCACTCTGATCCGTGAGAATCGTATTGTATTGTGGAGGTTGGTCGTGATAATTATTGTCATAAGGAAACGGTTTCCTTGTTTGACAATCAGTGCTAAAGTGTGGACCTCCACAATTCTCACAACCGTTTTGTAGTTGTGAGGTCGGTGCATTTTGAAACGATTCATTATTGAAGTACGGAACTTGCTCATATGAATTGAAATTGTTTTGATAATAATTGGAAAAGTTCGTATCATAATCGGAGGTGAATGTGGGTTCAGCTTTCGAAGCATAACACATACAAAATCCACGAGTAAATCCACATTCTTTGCAAATTTGTTGATTGAATGAATCGGGCTGAGGTGGGTAGTCGGAAAAATTTGGAAAGTTGTTGTACGAATTAGGTGCATAAGCAAATGAATTGCAAAACAAACAACTTCCATCTCGAATATCGTTACCACACCGTCCGCATGTACACCAAACACAAGAACCTTCAAAGGACGGTTCTCCACATTTAAAACACATCGGATCCATGAGAATGAAAGAATTATCGGTATAGAGGGTTAAAGAAGAAGAATCAAATGATAAGAAGATTATTTTTGGTTTTTAATTATCATCAAATAAAAATGGAAAAGGAAAATCTTTTTGTATTTTCTATTTTTGGAAAACAAAATTCGAAAACCTAAAACTTTTATTTTCTTTTGTTTTTTCAAACGTTACGTTAATCGTAAACTGTTTCCTTCAAATCTACTCGCGATGAAACGGGAGAGAAGAATGGATCTCTCTTCAGCTTGCAATTTAATGTCTAAGCTTTCGTATTTTCCGCTTATTCGGTCGTAGAATCCAAAGTAATCCGATTAGCAACTAATTTCGCGTGTTGTTATATTGAAAAGCTTATTTGGTTTACAACGCCCACCCTTCAACGGGAGAGTAGAGGCTGTAACTTTATTATTTTTTTTTTTTGGTATTTTTGAAAACACTTTAGGAAAAGTGTTTTTGATTTTTCATTTTTTTTTTTTTTTTTTGGTTTTTATAGAAAATATATACAAGGAAGGTTTTCAAAACACAATTTCGAAAAACGAAAATGAAAAATTCACTTCAACCTTCCCCGGCAGCGGCGCCAAAATTTTGATGTAATCGTTTTAAATATAGGTTTGTTTTACCGTAGAAATGCTTAGGAAAGTATTTCCACGGGTCATGTCCCAACGAAGGTATGAATGGAATTCTGAATTCCCGATTCGTGAAACGTGTCGTGAAAGTGGTAAAAAATGATTTTGATGAGATTATGCTAATGAATAAGTAAATTAAGTACAAATAATCACTTAAGCACGTATTTCAAATAAGGAAACTAAAAGCGTTATGTAAAATCGAAAACGAAAGCTTAAACGTAAAATAAACGTTAACGTACGAAATAAAACGCGAATTTTAAGCTACACTACACCTACGGACTTGAAAATAATTTTGAAAAGTTAAAATTGATAAAAGAAAATTTTAAGAAAAAGAAAAATATATTTTTGACGTTTTAATTATTTTTTTATGAATTAAAACTAATTAATCTAATTAAAAATTAAAAGAAAATGTAAATAAGGTGAGAAAAATGAAAATAACTAAAAAGTAATTTTAAAACTAAAAACTAATTTTTTTGGCTTTTTATGTAATTTTTAGGAATTAAAAACGATTAAATCTAATTAAAAATTCAAAATAAAGGGGGAAAATGCAAAATAAAATTCTAAAATTCTAAAATAAATGAAAATAAATTTCTAAAATATTTTTGGGATTTTCTAGGCTTTTTCTGATTTTTTTTGGATTTTTCAGTAATTAAAAAGTATTTAAAATTGATTAAAAATGAAAGTTAAATAAGAAAAATAATAAATGGACTCAGAAAAATATGAAAAATTTAGGGAAAATCAAAACTAATATTTTAAACTTAAGAAAAAATTGAAAACTTGAAAATAAGCTGTGGAACTACTGTTTGCTTTGAAATCAGCTCATAGAGAAGTGCTTATTTGATAACCAGTTTGACCAGAGTTGACCAATTCTTGACAAAATGATTTTTTGACCAAAAAAAGCTTAAATGAACAGAAGGAAAGCCAAAATGAATACAGAAACTCAGAAATGGGCCAAAACAGCTCAAATAAGCAAATGAAATAAGCAGTTGAGCAATACATAATAAGCTGAGGGCACCAAACTATAACAGGACCTAGATAATACCTAAATAAGCACTAGTGAACAAGAAAAGCACAGAAAATCTGAATGGATAAGCAGATAAGCATTCAAACAGATAAACAAGCCAACCAATTATGGGACAGAAAAAAGAGCACAAATAAGCTGTCAGGATAAGCTCTAAATGGAGAACCAAAAGCAGAATCTTAAAGTCAGCTAAGTTGGCAGTGTTTTGCCCCAAAAATCTCACCAATAGCTTAAATAGATTTCCAAAAAAAGTGCTTGTACAGATGGGCTAGTGACTGAGTAGCTTAAGCAGACTAGCAGATTATGTCTTATGGTTAAGTGCTAAAATGAGCTGCAAATTGAGATCTTCTTGTTGATACTTAGATACTAACCATCAAACAACACAAATCCACAATTCAAACTTAATTTCACTAAATATTGAAGCCTATGGATTCAAATGAATTTCTGTCAAACTCAGGTTCTATTGGCAGTTTTGACTTTTTATGTGCACTTCTACTTTGACCAAGATGAAATTCCAGTGGACAATACCACTCTTAGATGTACAATAATGATGTTTAAACTCAATAATCATCAAATCAAACACAATTTCTACTAAATCAAGCTTTGGCAGGTACAATACTAAACTTACGCAAACCAAAATTTGAATTCCAAGCCATCTTTGACTTTTGCTAAGTAGCCTATGTATTTTATGACTTATCTATTTTAACTAAACCTATTGTGAGCTAATTGAACTACTTTTGACACCTGCAAATCATTAGAACTCAGAACCTAAGCTTAAACCAAGCACCCCTGAATATGAATCTGTCTCAACAATCTCACCTAAAACCTAGTCTAATATATCCCAAACCTTAACCTCAGTGCAACAGAAGATTAAAATCACTTAGAAACTCAGAACTAAGATTCAAAACAATAAACAGAAACACAAACAATACAGATCAAATATGATGAAACAATGTAACAGTATGCAAACCAAATAAATTCAAACTAGCATCTAATTCAAAATAACCAATAACAAACTAATATATTATGAGAATAAACAAGAATAAGTAGTAGTAAATGAGTTAAACAACTAATAAGCTACTTATGCAGAGATGATTTTAAATAAGAAAAACTTACAAACCAATACCCCCTCAACTCAAACAGAGGGAGGTCACTATGCTTGCCTGTCTTTATGACAGGCTAAGTGGACACCTTATTTGGCTGCCAAATCTTCCAATAAGCTCAGCTTATTAAAATAAGCTGACAGTTTGACCCTTTGTTGACTTTTGTGATTAATAAGAGACAATGACTAAATAAGCTTACAAAAACTATTAAGTAGCTGATAAAAACAGAAAGAGCTATAATGAAGCTTAACTTGAGAATTAAAACTATTTTTTTTTTTTATGATTTTTTTTATTTTTTTTATTAAATGATAAACAACAACAGAAACTTGGAACTAAATTTAAAACAAACCACTGATAACAGGAAATTAAAGGTAATAAGTAAAACTAAACTAAAAATTAAACTTAAACAATAATTTGAAATGAAACTGAGAATTATATTAATAATAGAAAAGTTGAATACAATGCTTGAAATGAGAAATTACAAATAAAAACTGAAATTAAGTACTGAATTTTAAGTGACAAGAAAATTAAAATGATCAAAATTCTTCTAAGACATGAAAAATTGGACAGGTTCATATGAGTGAGGAGGGGGTATATATACTAGAGCATGAGCCTGCTAGGGTATGTCCAACTCATCAATCCATGCCCCTTTGTGCTTCTTCAAATCCATCTCGACCCTTTGATCAAATTCCAGATGCTTCTGATTAATATCGTCCCTTGGATTGATTGATTGATTGATTGATGTGACTTGATCCTCCGTATGCTTCCTGATTGGTCCACATGTCCAAGACATTCCCTGACCTCACCTGACGCGTGACAGATCTTCTAGAAGCCCAATCATATGGGTAATTATTACTTAGTCAAGGTAATTTTCATGAGGTGAAATCTAGGGTTCCTTGTATAGTATATTTTTTGGGTAAGTTTATGAATTGGGGGGCAGGGTATTGGAGTTGGTTATTTTATTTGTATAGGTGATGAGTGTGTAAATACTCATCATTTTTACCAATTCTGAACTGCCAAAACAACCCAAAACACTCAATAATGAATCAAAATAGTGTAAATATCCCAGGAAAGTGTTTTACATGTTTCAAATGCAAAAATACCAAAAACAGATGAAAAACACATAAAGTTTGCATAATTGGCAGTTTCAGTCCCCCAACTTTCAAAAGTTGTCAAATCTAGTCCCTGGTCATTCTAAAAACTTGAAAAAGTCACCAAAGGCCCTTATAAATCAAAAAGTTAAATAATTAGTCCTTTGCTGAAAAGTTTCACAAAATGTCAAGTATAGTCCCTGAAATCTGGAAATTGTCAAAAATGGTCCCTGGGATATGAAAACTTTGAGAAAAACAAATTTTGTCCTTGCACTAATCTCTTATGGCAGGTTTGGTCCCTTGGTAAAAAGTTTGGTGAAATTACAAGGCAGGTCCCTGAAGTTTGGGAAATTGACAGATTTAGTCCCTGGGGTTTTTAAAAGTAAAAAAATCAAAATTACACCTCATACTATTCATCATTGGCATTTTATACCCTTGGAAATAAATTAAAAAGATGCCAAAACCCAACCCTCCACTTTCCCAAAATTACACAAATAGTCCTTGTAAAAAAACCAAATCCAGATCCAAAATAAACTTAAAACCAAAACCAAAACTAGCCTAATCCTTTGGGCCCAAAAACAAAAGTCCACATCCAAGCCCAGTCCACCCACTCTTTGACCCGACCCCTTGTTTGACCTCGGTCAACAAAACCACAAAACCACCCCGACTACTTTTTCCCTCCCAAACCACCACCACCACTCAGACCCAAAACCACCTGGTTTTGCCACCACCACCCCCACTTGCACCTCAATCATCACCATCCCACCCCCCTACACCTACCCCTCACCTCCACAATTAATGCACCCTCCCCATTACACGTTATCAGAGCCAAATTGAAGAAACAGATTTTGGCGCCAAATCCACGTGTAAGCTCATTAGTGGACCAAATTGATCAAGACATGGTGGGATTTGCTCAGAGTGCTCAGGGGAACCCTAATTGGGAGCTATAAATAGAGGGGGAAGCACAAGGAAGATTAGTTAGTTAATTTTAGTTTTAAGTATGTCGTTTAATTTCAATTTTCAATTCTAAGGTACACCCAAGCTCTTAAGCAGTGGTAACCTTCTTTTTATTGTATTGTGACTTCATTTCAATTATAAAGTTCAAGTTTCTTTTATTATTACATCGTATGCAATTTTAATTCTATTTCAATATCTTGTATTGCATCAATTGTTGTTTTAGTAGTTTGTATTGGACTCCTAGGTACATATAAGCTCCTAAGTAGCTTATTGAAGCTATTAGTAATAACTTAAAACAGTTTAGAAATAAAAAAATTCAAAATACAAAAAAGGTCAACTAAAGTCAAAATCAAGTGTTCTTGGAATTCACAGCTGGAGCAAGGTGTAAAATGGAAGGCCTTGGGTTAGAATCCCATGGGGGATGTTAGGAAAAGGTTCATGGTTCTTGGTTCATAAGCATAAGCTGGAATGCACTTTGTAAGCTTGTTCTTTAATTTTTAGTATCCTACTGTAGCTTAGCTTAATCTTTCTTATCTGTGTGCTTTTGAGTTTATTTGGTGTTAGTTATTCAATATATAGCATAATATAGATAGCTTGTTAATCAGATTTCCTTGTTGCTAAAAATCTCAAAATCTCACAGTTATATCATCATAATTGTCAATTCATGGTATCCTGATGTTATTGTGGTTTATTCATGTTCAGAAGCTGTAGTTTAATGATTTTATAGAGTTTGGAAACTGAGTTGGAGTCTAAATCAACTAGCTGTTTTGAAAATCTTCATATAAGTCACATTAAAGGGTGTTTGGCTCAGGGTTGCTCAGTGAGCTCAACTGAGTTTAATTGTGAATTTGTGATACAATATAGTAACTTAGGTTCATACAAGCTCAGTCAAGTAATAGAAATAGGTGGAAACTTTGTTTAAAGTCAAAATCATACAAAATCAACCAACACAGTTAACTGTGTTGGTTTTGTAGTCCCACAAACCCTCAAATTAGGTTATTAGTAGTAGGTTTAGATTAATTTAACTTTATCTTAGCTTATTTCAACTTATTTAATAAGTAGTGAGTGTTAGAAACTCAAATAAGTCAAACTAGTAAGGTTTTACTCAAAGTCAACTTTTGCACATCTCAGATTTTTCCAATAATTCAGGGAATTGTTTTGATTTAAGTATTTGGGTTTAGAAGCTGAAACTTGTTCCTAATCCTATCCTACCACCTCAACTTAAGGGTCTCAATAAGCTTTCATTTTTGTGATTTTTCTTGTGGCCCCCACAGACCCCTAAACTAAGTTGCAGGGCAAGGTTGTGCCCTGCTCACCCAGTCACCCAGTCACCACCACCACTTTGGTGGTGTTTTGTGACCACCTCAGTGGACCCCAGACCCCATAGATAGGTTTTTACATCCCCCCTCCTACCAGAGTCTCAGGTTTGACCACTTGTTTGACCTGAGTCACTGTGGACCCCACCTAGTTTAAGCCTTAAAGTTTGTCCCCAAACCTGGTTCAGTTTTGACTTTGCTCAAGTGCTTATCTGGTCTTAAACAGCTTATTTGTGCTTATTGTTTGTTGTTCCTAGCTTATTTGTGTTTGCTTATCTTGTTTGTACCGTTTTTAACCATTGTGGACCCCACCCAAAGCCATTTGACCCAGATTGACCAAACAGTCAACCAAAGTCAACTGTTTAAGACAAGGGGGTGTCACAGCTTATTTATAAGCTAATTTTAAAAGTGTTTTCATTAAAGTTTGTCATTTTAAGGTGTTAAGTAGTTCTGTAAAAGAAAAATCCAAAAAAATCCAAGTTAAAATAAGTGATAGTTTCTATTTAATTCAAGTTAATTTTAATTTTCATTTTTATAATTTAATTAAGTCACTAGTGTTTTTATATTTTTATTAAATACCTTATATAGTAAAGTAATTTTGATAATTTTTTCAGATTTTTATTTTGTCATTTAGTGTTAATTAGATTTAATTTTAATTTTCTTTAATATTAATTAATATCAAGTATTAAATAGCTTAATTAGTTTTTATAAGGTTAAATCTAGTTTTTATAATTTTCCTAGTTCTAATATAGTATAATAAGTTTTTAGAAAATAAAATTTGATATTCTACTGTTCATATTCTATTTTTCTTATTTTATTTGTTTAAAATAGATTTAAGTTAATTAATAGGTAAATAATTAGTAGTTTAATCTTAAAATATAATTTTTAGAGTTTTTATAATTTTATAGGATTCCTGTGATGGTTAAGTAATTTTATAAATTTTATCTTAATTTTCTAAGTTAATTTAGTATTAATATAAATTAAAAGTAGTTTATTTAGTTTAATTAAGTTAAATAGTTTTTAATTAATAACTAAACCACAAAAAGACAAAAATATTATTTTTAATTTTTTATACTTTCTTCAATTTCTAATTTAGGTTTAGAAAATATTTTTGTTAATTTTTAGTTTAATTTAAATCATTTGTCATTTTTAGTTTAATTAAATTAGGTTTTAATTTAGATTTTAAATAGTTTAATTAATTAAATAATAGTTTAATATTATTTTAATCACTTTTATAATTTCTTTTTCATTTTTAATTTTAAGTTTTGAAAAGTGTCAAAAGCACCCCCTGTAGTTGTTAAATACTAAAAACCCACTTTCCCAGTCCGATACGTGATCTGAATTGTGAATACGTGTATATATCTGTTATCTGATTTTTGTGAATATTATATTTGTGTACAAATACCAAAATAACAGTAGCAATTTCAACTCCACATCATCTGGCTACTGTCCTCAGTGCCACTTTCTCAAAATCGATTCCAAAAGCACCATTGCAATCTCGCTGGGACTTTAACGACCCGGGAATACACTATACTATCACCGGAGTATTGATTCTAGGCTGTCTTTGACTTGTTGACCTTGGTCAATAATAATCTGACGGCTCAGGACCAATCAAAATTTGGCGCCGCTGCCGGGGAAGTTGTTGCGTGTTTTATAAAATCGTTTTAAGTTTAGTGGTTTTCAAAACCCTCCCTGTAAAAAGTTTTTGTAAAAACTCAATCATATCAAAAAACGTTCATTAACACTTCTCCTGAAGTGTTGAAAAACACCAAAAAAATTAAAAAACAATCAAAAACAAACTGTGAAGTTAAATTACTTCGTGTTCTTTAAGATTACAACCTGAAACAGTTGGTTTAAGGTAAGTTCTGACATTAAATTGCGAACTGAAGAGGAATCCATTCTTTCCTCCCGCCAGCCTGCGAGTAATCTTAAAGGGACGATTTCGGTTAACGAATCAGTTCCAAAAATATTTCCCAAGTTTTCTGCACACACACCCATAAGCCTAAAGCAGTTTTTCAAAAATCAATTAATAAACCCATAATAAGTTCCCAAACTTAAGATTAAAACTTGCCTTTATATCCCTGAGAGTGGTGTACCTTTTTTAAAGAAGCCATTCACTTGTGATTGCTGGTTTAAGTTCACTGTGGTTTTGCCTCGATCTTGTTTTGAAAAATTGTTTTTAGTGCATGCGCACTCGGTCACAAACAAAACGTAAACTTCAGAAAAACGTACACGAGCTACGTTCTGACACACAAGAACCAAAGACCGAAATGGCCGCTGGGCCACCACCACCTTTACCACCCCCTGACCCTCCCAGGGATGAGCCAGTTCCCGATCTCCGAACGATGGAGGAACTGTGCCAGCCTACCATGCAAGGGCGGGGTGGGCCTATTGCACCAATCACTATTGGGGCTGCGGACTTTGGCCTCAAGCACCACATGATCCAACAAGTCCAGAATTCGTGTCAATTTCACGGATTACCGGGTGACGATGCTAACAAGCATCTTGACAAATATCTTACGGTCACCCAAAGCATGAAACAGCATGGTGTCACCGATGATGCCCTTCGGCTGTACCTCTTCCCCTATTCTCTCACTCATCATGCCACTGCATGGTTTGACCGACTCCCAAGGAATTCTATTCGAACCTTTGATGAAATGGTAACCAAGTTTTTAGCAAAATATTTTCCACCATCCATGGTTACCAAGTTACGAAATGATATCAGCAACTTCCGGCAACGTCCCAATGAGTCTCTTTTTGAGGCTTGGGAACGTTATAAGCTAGCCATTGATCGGTGCCCTAACCACAATATGTTGCAAGTTACCATCATAGATACCTTCTATAATGGTCTGACATTGAGGCACCGAGATATTCTCAATGCTGCTGCTGGTGGGACCTTTATGAAAAGGCGTCCCGAGGAGTGCTATGACCTAATCGAGAACATGACTGCCCATCATAACTTTTGGGATTCCTCTGCGGAGAGGGATGCGTCATGTCATTCAGTTACTCCCTCATCATCATCTCCTGAAATAATAGCTCTTACCAAAAAGATGGATGATATTTCTACGGCTGTGTTGAGGATGAACCAAACAATACAACATCAGGTTCAAAATCAACAAGTGAAAGCCGTGGCCCGAAGTTGTGAAACTTGTGGGGGCCCTCATCTGTATTCCGAGTGTCCAGCTACTGCTGACTTTCCTCCAGAGAACGTATATGCTGCTCACGGTTCCTACAATACGGGGGGTAATTCTTACCAACCGCAAGGGGACCGTAATCTCTTAAGCTATCGTTCCAACAATTTTCTCGGACCTCCCGGTTTTAATCAAAATCAAAACCGTAACTCGAATCAGAATTTTAACCAAGGTCAAAACTCAAATTTCCAAAACCCGAACCAAAATCAAGGCCAGTTTAATCAAAACAATTTTCAAAATGGCTATCAAAATCAAGGTTTTCAAGGAAATTTTCAAAGAAACCAAAATCAGGGTAATTTCAATCAGAGAAACACTTTTCAGGGTAACAACAATCAAAATCAAGGGAATTTTCAAAACAACCGTGTTCAAAATCCCCCTGTTCAAAATCAAAACGTTGTTCCGCCCCCGTCTTCCTCCGATGCTGAGATTAAACAATTCATGAAAGCACAAGAGGAAACGAATCGGTTATTGATCAAGACGATCTCTGAACTTCAGAAGTCTTTAAATGATCGACCCTCGGGCCCGGGTACATTACCGAGCAACACGATCGCTAACCCGAGGGGCGATGTCAAAGCCATCACCACCCGAAGTGGGACATCTTACAATGGACCCTCGATTCCTTCTACCTCTTCTTCTCCTCCTAAGGTAGCAGAACGTGAACCTAAGGTCACTACGGACAAGGTACTTCCTACTAATAACGGAGGTATCAACAACGTCCACCCTCAAGTTGTCTCGGTCCTGGCTCGTAAGCCGAAAGTTGTATTTGATCCCCCTGTGAGTTCTGGTGAAATTCCAAATAATGATCCTAAGCCATCAATTCCATATCCTTCACGTTTGAATGATCAAAAGAACCGCGAAAAAGCTAACCATCAGATGGAAAAATTTTATCAAATTTTCCAAGAATTACACTTTGATATTAGCTTCGCGGACGCTCTTCTTCTCATGCCTAAGTTTGCTTCGACAATCAAAAATCTGATAAGCAACAAAGAAAAACTTTGTGAGATGGCAAAAACTCCTCTTAATGAGCATTGCTCAGCAGTGCTCTTGAAAAAGCTTCCCGAGAAGCTTGGGGATCCCGGAAAATTTCTCATTCCTTGTATTTTCCCGGGGATGGTTGAATGCTTTGCCTTGGCCGATCTTGGCGCAAGCATTAACCTGATGCCTTACACAGTCTGGAAAAGACTCTCACTTCCTGCTCTCACTCCGACCTGCATGACACTCGAGCTTGCAGACCGTACTATATCCCGTCCTCTCAGCATTGCCGAAGATATCTTCGTGAAAGTAGGAAAGTTCCATTTTCCGGCAGATTTCGTGATTGTTGATTTCGATGCTGACCCACGAGTCCCTCTCATTCTCGGGAGGGGATTCTTAAGAACGGGTCGTGCTTTAATCGATGTATTCGAAGAAGAAATCACTCTACGTGTTGGTGGCGAAGCCATCACATTCAATCTTGATCAGACTTCAAGATACTCCTCCAACTATGACGCAGAAACGGTTAACCGAATTGACATCATCGATGTTGCGTCTGAGGAATATTCTCAAGAGGTCCTTGGTTTCTCATCCAGTGGCAGTCTTTCTACTGACCCTATCATTTCCGACTCTTCCCCTTCCCTCACTCCGTTTGAGGGAAGTGACTTCCTTCTGGAAGAGCTCGAGGCTTTTCTTGCTCAGGATAGCTCAATCCCCGATGGGGTTGATGAAAACTATCTTGACCCGGAGGGGGACATTCTTCTCCTTGAAAGATTGTTAAATGACGATCCTTCACCCTCTCCATCTCCACAAATACTTCATAAAGCGGAAGTCAAAAATGTTGAAATAACTGAAGACTTTCCCGAGGTTGAGCTCAAGGACTTGCCTCCTCATCTAGAATATGCATTTCTGGAGGGTGATGATAAATTACCCGTCATTATTGCTAAAGACTTAAAAGTTGAGGAAAAGGCTGCACTCCTAAAGGTTCTTAAGTCAAACAAGCAAGCAATTCCTTGGAAACTCTCCAACATTAAGGGCATAAGCCCGAACTTTTGTACTCATAAAATCTTAATGGAGGATGACTTTAAGCCAGCTGTGCAACATCAGAGAAGGGTAAATCCCAAAATCCACGAAGTTATCAAACAAGAAGTTCTTAAACTTCTTGATGCGGGATTGATTTACCCTATATCTGACAGTCCTTAGGTTAGCCCAATTCATTGTGTTCCCAAAAAGGGTGGCATTACCGTTGTCACCAACGAGGATAACGAGTTGATTCCAACTCGTTTGGTCACGGGTTGGCGTGTTTGTATTGACTATCGAAAGTTGAATGAAGCCACCCGTAAAGACCATTTTCCTCTCCCTTTTATGGACCAAATGCTCGAAAGACTTGCGGGGAATGAATACTACTGCTTCCTCGATGGCTTCTCGGGTTACTTCCAAATCCCCATTGATCCCCAGGATCAAGAGAAGACTACCTTCACATGCCCCTACGGAACTTTTGCTTACAGACGTATGCCTTTCGGCTTATGTAATGCACCAGGCACGTTCCAGAGGTGCATGATGTCTATTTTTTCCGACATGATCGGGAAAACTATGGAGGTATTCATGGATGACTTTTCAGTCATCGGGGATTCATTCCAGACCTGTCTCTCCCACTTGGAACAAATGCTTAAACGTTGCAAAGAAACGAATTTGAGTCTCAACTGGGAGAAGAGTCACTTTATGGTTAAAGAGGGCATAGTCCTCGGCCATAAAATTTCAAAGAACGGGATTGAGGTTGATAAAGCCAAAATCGATGTCATTGCTAAATTACCTCATCCCACCACCGTAAAAGGTGTTAGGAGCTTTTTGGGTCATGCCGGCTTCTACCGCAGGTTTATCCAAGATTTTTCTAAGATTGCTCGGCCTATGACCCATCTCCTCGAGAAGGATGCTCCTTTCATCTTTTCTCCTGAGTGCATCGAAGCTTTTGAAACATTAAAGAAAAAGCTTACCGAGGCACCGATTCTTGTTGCCCCCGATTGGGACCTACCTTTTGAGCTTATGTGCGATGCTAGTGATTTTGCCATAGGTGCGGTCTTGGGGCAACGTAAAGCAAAATACTTTCAGCCTATACACTACGCAAGTAAGACTATGACCGAGGCTCAAGGACATTACACCACCACTGAAAAAGAACTCCTAGCTGTGGTGTATGCCTTTGAGAAATTCCGGTCATACTTGATCCTGACCAAATGCGTAGTGTATACGGATCACTCGGCTTTGAAGTACCTATTTGCAAAGCAAGATGCAAAGCCGAGGCTTCTCCGTTGGGTTCTCCTCCTCCAGGAATTTGATATCATTATCCGTGATAAAAAAGGAGCCGAGAACCTTGCTGCTGATCATCTCTCACGATTAGAGAACCCCCATCAAGATGTGTCCGAGAAAAAGGAAATAAATGAAACATTTCCTCTCGAGACACTCAGTGCGGTTACTTTTCGTGGTGACTCTACTACCCCATGGTTTGCCGACTTTGCAAATTACCGTGCGGGTAACTTCATCGTGAAGGGGATGACGTCCCAACAGAAAAACAAATTTTTTAAAGACGTCAAACATTATTTCTGGGACGACCCCTTCTTCTTCAAAATCTGTGCCGATCAAGTCATCAGGCGATGTGTATACGGACAGGAAGCCGCTGATATTCTCAAGGCTTGCCATGCTGGACCCACCGGGGGCCACCATAGTCCTAACTACACCGCCAAAAAGGTGTTTGATTCCGGTTTCTATTGGCCCACAATCTACAAGGATGCCCACGAGTTAGTCAAAGCCTGTGATGCTTGTCAGCGTCACGGGAATATTTCACAAAAAAACGAAATGCCACAAAATGCTATTCAAGTTTGTGAAATCTTTGACGTCTGGGGCATTGACTTTATGGGGCCATTCCCATCTTCTCGTGGAAACAAATACATACTCGTGGCTGTTGACTACTTGTCAAAATGGGTTGAGGCTAAGGCCTTACCCACTAACGATGCCCGAGTAGTTGTGAAATTCTTGAAATCCCTCTTTGCTCGTTTTGGAACCCCACGTGCCACCATTAGTGATCGCGGTACTCACTTTTGCAATGATCAATTTGCAAAAGTCATGCTGAAATACGGTGTTACTCATCGTCTTTCCACCGCATATCACCCCCAAACAAGTGGGCAGGTGGAGGTTTCCAACCGTGGTATTAAACGGATTCTTGAGAGGACAGTAGGTGAAAACCGTGCTTCCTGGTCGGATAAACTAGATGATGCACTCTGGGCCTTCCGTACAGCTTACAAAACACCCATCGGGTGTACTCCATACAAGCTTGTATACGGGAAGGCGTGTCATTTACCGATCGAGCTCGAGCACAAAGCCTACTGGGCCTTGAAACATGCTAACTACGACCTTCATAAAGCGGGTGATCACCGTAAGGTTCAAATCAATGAATTAAACGAACTTCGTGATCAAGCCTACGAGAACTCTTTGATCTACAAAGAAAAGACAAAGAAGATTCACGACTCTAAGATTAAGAACCGAGTTTTCAACGTCGGTGACAGAGTCCTTCTTTTCAATTCAAGATTAAAGATCTTCTCGGGGAAATTAAAAACCCGATGGACCGGACCATTCACCATTGCTAAAGTTTACCCATACGGGACTGTTGAGTTATCTCAACCCGAAGGTCCCAACTTCAAAGTGAATGGTCACAGATTGAAACATTATTTTGGAGAGGACACACCACCCATGGTTGTCCCGGATCTCCAAACTTTCCCCATGGACCAATGAATTCGGGGATCGAGTCAAGCTAGTGACTCGGTGAACAAAAATTAGCAGCATATATGGGTTTTCACCCGTATTTCTGACTTCTTTCTACTTTCTACCACCCTAGTGTGGGGGAGTGGCCATCCCCCACCGTTTTAAAAGTAAATATTTTTCAAAATTCAATAAACATGTTTTGTATGTATATTATGTCATTCAACTCCCGGGCTGTCAGGGCAAATTTACTACAGTTAATCATTCACAAGTGATTAGCTAGCGTGGTAAACTTGACACAAGCCTGGGAAGTGTATGTATATTATATACTTTATTATTCAACTTCCAGGCTGTCAGGGCAGATTTATTACAGTTGATCATTCACAAGTGATTAGCTAGCGTGGTAAACCTGACACAAACCTGGAAGGTGTATGTATATTATAAACTTTATCATTCAACTCCCGGGCTGTTAGGGCAAATTTATTACAGTTAATCATTCACAAGTGATTAGCTAGCGTGGTAAACCTGACACAAGCCTGGGAGGTGGTGATTCAAAAAAAAAAAAAAAAAAAAAAAAAAAAAAAAAAAAAAAAAAAAAATTGTATGTACAGATAAAATAAAGTGAAAAATAGAAATTTCCACAGTTAGAATCGAATATTAGCTTTCCCGTTCAGAGATTCGGCATAATAGCCGGGACTTTGAATATTGAGGACAATATTCAGTTCTAGTGTGGGGGGGGGGGGGGGGGGGGGGGGAAATTCTTACAAATTTTATCACAAAACTTTCCAAGTACCCCCATTTTAGGCCAAAATTTTTCAAAATTTTTCACTTTATTCCAAAATTTTTGTGGTTATCAATCCGCCAAAGTCTAAATGACAAAGGGATTGGCTAGTCCAGGAGCAAACGGCTCTTGGTAAAGACAAATCAAACCCGTTGATGGCTGACAGTTTGCCAAAAATTGCATGGTTCCTCAGCTCCCCCGCATCCTCATAAGCAAATGAGTTGGCTAGCCCACAAGATTATGGCTTGTGGTAAAGGCAGTAGAAAATCCATAATTGGTATTCAGCTCACCAAGATGTTGACTTAGTCCATCAAGATGCTGGCTAGTCCAGAAGCAAACGGCTTTTGGTAAAGACAAATCAAATCCGTTGACAGCTGGTGGTTTGCTCAAAATCACACGGTTATCAGGTGTGCCACAGTTCTTACACCTGGCTACTCCAGAAGTGATGGCTTTTGGTAAAGAGTTTCAAATCCATTAAGTTTTTCTCAAAAGATTGCTAGGGACTAGCAATGTTTTAGTGTGGGGGATTGATGAGTGTGTAAATACTCATCATTTTTACCAATTCTGAACTGCCAAAATATCCAAAAACACTCAATAATGAATCAAAATAGTGTAAATATCCCAGGAAAGTGTTTTACATGTTTCAAATGCAAAAATACCAAAAACAGATGAAAAACACATAAAGTTTGCATAATTGGCAGTTTCAGTCCCCCAACTTTCAAAAGTTGTCAAATCTAGTCCCTGGTCATTCTAAAAACTTGAAAAAGTCACCAAAGGCCCTTATAAATCAAAAAGTTACATAATTAGTCCTTTGGTGAAAAGTTTCACAAAATGTCAAGTTTAGTCCCTGAAATCTGGAAATTGTCAAAAATGGTCCCTGGGATATGAAAACTTTGAGAAAAACAAATTTTGTCCTTGCACTAATCTCTTATGGCAGGTTTGGTCCCTTGGTAAAAAGTTTGGTGAAATTACAAGGCAGGTCCCTGAAGTTTGGGAAATTGACAGATTTAGTCCCTAGGGTTTTTAAAAGTAAAAAAATCAAAATTACACCTCATACTATTCATCATTGGCATTTTATACCCTTGGAAATAAATTAAAAAGATGCCAAAACCCAACCCTCCACTTTCCCAAAATTACACAAATAGCCCTTGTAAAAAAACCAAATCCGGATCTAAAATAAACTTAAAACCAAAACCAAAACTAGCCTAATCCTTTGGGCCCAAAAACAAAAGTCCACATCCAAGCCCAGTCCACCCACTCTTTGACCCGACCCCTTGTTTGACCTCGGTCAACAAAACCACAAAACCACCCCGACTACTTTTTCCCTCCCAAACCACCACCACCACTCAGACCCAAAACCACCTGGTTTTGCCACCACCACCCCCACTTGCACCTCAATCATCACCATCCCACCCCCCTACACCTACCCCTCACCTCCACAATTAATGCACCCTCCCCATTACACGTTATCAGAGCCAAATTGAAGAAACAGATTTTGGCGCCAAATCCACGTGTAAGCTCATTAGTGGACCAAATTGATCAAGACATGGTGGGATTTGCTCAGAGTGCTCAGGGGAACCCTAATTGGGAGCTATAAATAGAGGGGGAAGCACAAGGAAGATTAGTTAGTTAATTTTAGTTTTAAGTATGTCGTTTAATTTCAATTTTCAATTCTAAGGTACACCCAAGCTCTTAAGCAGTGGTAACCTTCTTTTTATTGTATTGTGACTTCATTTCAATTATAAAGTTCAAGTTTCTTTTATTATTACATCGTATGCAATTTTAATTCTATTTCAATATCTTGTATTGCATCAATTGTTGTTTTAGTAGTTTGTATTGGACTCCTAGGTACATATAAGCTCCTAAGTAGCTTATTGAAGCTATTAGTAATAACTTAAAACAGTTTAGAAATAAAAAAATTCAAAATACAAAAAAGGTCAACTAAAGTCAAAATCAAGTGTTCTTGGAATTCACAGCTGGAGCAAGGTGTAAAATGGAAGGCCTTGGGTTAGAATCCCATGGGGGATGTTAGGAAAAGGTTCATGGTTCTTGGTTCATAAGCATAAGCTGGAATGCACTTTGTAAGCTTGTTCTTTAATTTTTAGTATCCTACTGTAGCTTAGCTTAATCTTTCTTATCTGTGTGCTTTTGAGTTTATTTGGTGTTAGTTATTCAATATATAGCATAATATAGATAGCTTGTTAATCAGATTTCCTTGTTGCTAAAAATCTCAAAATCTCACAGTTATATCATCATAATTGTCAATTCATGGTATCCTGATGTTATTGTGGTTTATTCATGTTCAGAAGCTGTAGTTTAATGATTTTATAGAGTTTGGAAACTGAGTTGGAGTCTAAATCAACTAGCTGTTTTGAAAATCTTCATATAAGTCACATTAAAGGGTGTTTGGCTCAGGGTTGCTCAGTGAGCTCAACTGAGTTTAATTGTGAATTTGTGATACAATATAGTAACTTAGGTTCATACAAGCTCAGTCAAGTAATAGAAATAGGTGGAAACTTTGTTTAAAGTCAAAATCATACAAAATCAACCAACATAGTTAACTGTGTTGGTTTTGTAGTCCCACAAACCCTCAAATTAGGTTATTAGTAGTAGGTTTAGATTAATTTAACTTTATCTTAGCTTATTTCAACTTATTTAATAAGTAGTGAGTGTTAGAAACTCAAATAAGTCAAACTAGTAAGGTTTTACTCAAAGTCAACTTTTGCACATCTCAGATTTTTCCAATAATTCAGGGAATTGTTTTGATTTAAGTATTTGGGTTTAGAAGCTGAAACTTGTTCCTAATCCTATCCTACCACCTCAACTTAAGGGTCTCAATAAGCTTTCATTTTTGTGATTTTTCTTGTGGCCCCCACAGACCCCTAAACTAAGTTGCAGGGCAAGGTTGTGCCCTGCTCACCCAGTCACCCAGTCACCACCACCACTTTGGTGGTGTTTTGTGACCACCTCAGTGGACCCCAGACCCCATAGATAGGTTTTTACATCCCCCCTCCTACCAGAGTCTCAGGTTTGACCACTTGTTTGACCTGAGTCACTGTGGACCCCACCTAGTTTAAGCCTTAAAGTTTGTCCCCAAACCTGGTTCAGTTTTGACTTTGCTCAAGTGCTTATCTGGTCTTAAACAGCTTATTTGTGCTTATTGTTTGTTGTTCCTAGCTTATTTGTGTTTGCTTATCTTGTTTGTACCGTTTTTAACCATTGTGGACCCCACCCAAAGCCATTTGACCCAGATTGACCAAACAGTCAACCAAAGTCAACTGTTTAAGACAAGGGGGTGTCACAGCTTATTTATAAGCTAATTTTAAAAGTGTTTTCATTAAAGTTTGTCATTTTAAGGTGTTAAGTAGTTCTGTAAAAGAAAAATCCAAAAAAATCCAAGTTAAAATAAGTGATAGTTTCTATTTAATTCAAGTTAATTTTAATTTTCATTTTTATAATTTAATTAAGTCACTAGTGTTTTTATATTTTTATTAAATACCTTATATAGTAAAGTAATTTTGATAATTTTTTCAGATTTTTATTTTGTCATTTAGTGTTAATTAGATTTAATTTTAATTTTCTTTAATATTAATTAATATCAAGTATTAAATAGCTTAATTAGTTTTTATAAGGTTAAATCTAGTTTTTATAATTTTCCTAGTTCTAATATAGTATAATAAGTTTTTAGAAAATAAAATTTGATATTCTACTGTTCATCTTCTATTTTTCTTATTTTATTTGTTTAAAATAGATTTAAGTTAATTAATAGGTAAATAATTAGTAGTTTAATCTTAAAATATAATTTTTAGAGTTTTTATAATTTTATAGGATTCCTGTGATGGTTAAGTAATTTTATAAATTTTATCTTAATTTTCTAAGTTAATTTAGTATTAATATAAATTAAAAGTAGTTTATTTAGTTTAATTAAGTTAAATAGTTTTTAATTAATAACTAAACCACAAAAAGACAAAAATATTATTTTTAATTTTTTATACTTTCTTCAATTTCTAATTTAGGTTTAGAAAATATTTTTGTTAATTTTTAGTTTAATTTAAATCATTTGTCATTTTTAGTTTAATTAAATTAGGTTTTAATTTAGATTTTAAATAGTTTAATTAATTAAATAATAGTTTAATATTATTTTAATCACTTTTATAATTTCTTTTTCATTTTTAATTTTAAGTTTTGAAAAGTGTCAAAAGCACCCCCTGTAGTTGTTAAATACTAAAAACCCACTTTCCCAGTCCGATACGTGATCTGAATTGTGAATACGTGTATATATCTGTTATCTGATTTTTGTGAATATTATATCTGTGTACAAATACCAAAATAACAGTAGCAATTTCAACTCCACATCATCTGGCTACTGTCCTCAGTGCCACTTTCTCAAAATCGATTCCAAAAGCACCATTGCAATCTCGCTGGGACTTTAACGACCCGGGAATACACTATACTATCACCGGAGTATTGATTCTAGGCTGTCTTTGACTTGTTGACCTTGGTCAATAATAATCTGACGGCTCAGGACCAATCAAAATTTGGCGCCGCTGCCGGGGAAGTTGTTGCGTGTTTTATAAAATCGTTTTAAGTTTAGTGGTTTTCAAAACCCTCCCTGTAAAAAGTTTTTGTAAAAACTCAATCATATCAAAAAACGTTCATTAACACTTCTCCTGAAGTGTTGAAAAACACCAAAAAAATTAAAAAACAATCAAAAACAAACTGTGAAGTTAAATTACTTCGTGTTCTTTAAGATTACAACCTGAAACAGTTGGTTTAAGGTAAGTTCTGACATTAAATTGCGAACTGAAGAGGAATCCATTATTTCCTCCCGCCAGCCTGCGAGTAATCTTAAAGGGACGATTTCGGTTAACGAATCAGTTCCAAAAATATTTCCCAAGTTTTCTGCACACACACACATAAGCCTAAAGCAGTTTTTCAAAAATCAATTAATAAACCCATAATAAGTTCCCAAACTTAAGATTAAAACTTGCCTTTATATCCCTGAGAGTGGTGTACCTTTTTTAAAGAAGCCATTCACTTGTGATTGCTGGTTTAAGTTCACTGTGGTTTTGCCTCGATCTTGTTTTGAAAAATTGTTTTTAGTGCATGCGCACTCGGTCACAAACAAAACGTAAACTTCAGAAAAACGTACACGAGCTACGTTCTGACACACAAGAACCAAAGACCGAAATGGCCGCTGGGCCACCACCACCTTTACCACCCCCTGACCCTCCCAGGGATGAGCCAGTTCCCGATCTTCGAACGATGGAGGAACTGTGCCAGCCTACCATGCAAGGGCGGGGTGGGCCTATTGCACCAATCACTATTGGGGCTGCGGACTTTGGCCTCAAGCACCACATGATCCAACAAGTCCAGAATTCGTGTCAATTTCACGGATTACCGGGTGACGATGCTAACAAGCATCTTGACAAATATCTTACGGTCACCCAAAGCATGAAACAGCATGGTGTCACCGATGATGCCCTTCGGCTGTACCTCTTCCCCTATTCTCTCACTCATCATGCCATTTTTAGTTTAATTTAAATCATTTGTCATTTTTAGTTTAATTAAATTAGGTTTTAATTTAGATTTTAAATAGTTTAATTAATTAAATAATAGTTTAATATTATTTTAATCACTTTTATAATTTCTTTTTCATTTTTAATTTTAAGTTTTGAAAAGTGTCAAAAGCACCCCCTGTAGTTGTTAAATACTAAAAACCCACTTTCCCAGTCCGATACGTGATCTGAATTATGAATACGTGTATATATCTGTTATCTGATTTTTGTGAATATTATATCTGTGTACAAATACCAAAATAACAGTAGCAATTTCAACTCCACATCATCTGGCTACTGTCCTCAGTGCCACTTTCTCAAAAACGATTCCAAAAGCACCATTGCAATCTCGCTGGGACTTTAACGACCCGGGAATACACTATACTATCACCGGAGTATTGATTCTAGGCTGTCTTTGACTTGTTGACCTTGGTCAATAATAATCTGACGGCTCAGGACCAATCAATAGGGTGTTGACCGGGTTAATGGGGTTGACCATGGATATTATTAAGAGTGGACCGGGTTGTAATATGGTGGGCTTATGTTTGGTATTGGGCTTTTGGGGGATTATGTTGGATCAGGTTTTATTAAGGGTTTAGTTTGGTTTATTTGATATTAGTAAAATGACAAGGATCAATATTGTTCATTCTGAAATCTTGGGGACCAAATTTGTAATTTTCCAACTTGTATTCCAAGGGCTAATGTTGTACTTTTCTGAATCATGAAGGGTTGATTTTGAATATTTCTTCAAGGGACCATTTTTTACAATTGTTGAAAGTACAGGGACTAAAGTTGTCATTTCTTCAAACTTTCACCAGTGACCAAATCTGTACTTTGATGAATCTCTGAGGACTTCTTATGAGATTATGAGCTTTCTTTGATCATTTTGCTTCCCCGGCTCCAGCTTTTGACCTTTTTCCATTCTCGTGCTCGTTTTTGTCGGTTTTGGCTTCGTTTTTGTTCATTTTTCACATCTCCGTACCTACACATACACAAATACAAAAACACACATTCTCTTGGCATATTTGGTTAGTATTTGGTGTGTTTGGTCTGATTTAAGCCTAAAAAGGATGTGTGTAAAAGCACACATCAGGGATTCTTAATATATTGGATAGTTATTTGTAGGAGTGATCACCAGTCATCTCTTGCTTATATATCTTGTTCATGATTGCTTGCTCATCATTTACATGTCTACTTCCATGTTTCTCAGCCTAAATAAATATTACTTTAATCATATAAACAAACAATCTAAATTACTAGTCTTTGGATAAGTGACAATCTAGGGACTTTACTTTGAAACAATTGCTAACTTGGCTTTTCTACAATCTCTTGTGACGACCTGGTCTTACCTAAACCTTTACTATAAACGGGGGTTATACTTTACCAATTTGTTTTATATATTAAGGAAATTGGTGAAACTAGTATTATAAATTTAAAATTTTTGAAACACATCAGTCCCTCAAAAAAGGTTAATCCCAGAGCAAGTATTTTGGAGTATAGACTTAGAAAAATTGAAAGTAGAAAGAATTGTGGGCGAAACCCATACCATGTTTAAGATAGCTGCTCCAACGTTATACCCACAACATACTCCCATGCATCTTGTTCCTTTAACTCTCCCCACGCATAATAATACTCTAATTGGTCTATATGTTCTTTGTCAACTATTTGCTGATTTTGATAAAATATGTAAAAAGAGAATTACGCCAACGGGTATTACTGAAGGGGAAAGGGGTTTTGAACAAACAAAAAGTTGTTATTTAACTGAGGTTATGCCATTCTTTAAACTTCTCAAGGAACATTTTGAGGGTCTTTAAAAAACCTTAAATAAAAATGTTGATGATATGAAAAAGGTGTTTGAAGAAGTGGAAAACGAGGGAAAACAACTAGAAATTGATCTTAAATGCAGTGAAATTGAGAGGAAAAATATTCTCATCATGAGTGAGAATTTGATTGCTAAATGTATTGCACAGGATGTATTTTATACTGCTATTTATTCTGCATTATCTGCCTGCCAATTTCAAGAGATGTCTATTGCATTGAAGTTGCACCAAGTGTAATTGATGTATGGAGTATTATACTAAACAACAAAGATCAATTCAAAGACAAAATTTCAACTGTCAGTAATGTTTACTGTAGTACAACAATGCTGGTAAGTAATTCATCTATATAATATCGGTAATTTTAAGTTATAACTTTTTACTGCTTATAAAACATTTCATGTTTATTAAAACAGCCTCATCAAATGGTTGAAGATGGAAAGGATTTGCAAAAAAGAAGAATAGTTTTTTATGAGAATGTTAAAAGTGACAAGAAGAATTTCAGAGATGTTGATTTGGTAAGTAAAAAACGAGTTTCAATGATTTGATTTTCATCGACACAATAGACAACGATATTGAAGATATATCAGTAAGATATGGGGATTATGCAACCCCTCTGGTAAGTATAACTAAAAGTACATTGAATGTTTTTTACTACATCAAAGTGTTATACCTAGTGCACGAAACTTTTTGCTGCATCATAGTGTTATATACAGTGCATTTAAGAAACTAAAATTAATTTAACAGTATCTCATAATTTTCACAGATTGATTCACGTTGAGTTGTTAGTGTCGAACCCAAGAATAGTGCCGATGAAATGGAAGACAATCTACAATGGTGTCGACTGTGGTGTCTTTGTCATGAGGCATATGGAAATATATGTTGGTCACGGTGTATTTTTTCATGAATTATAGATTGGAAGATCCATGTCTAAAAGGACAGTTTAATATGCTTTGTGAAAAGTACCTGGCAAAGATATTACTCAAAGATATTAATCTCAAAAAGAAAGAATTACAGAAAATAGCTGAAGCAAATGGGAAGCAAGGAAAGAGCTTTAAGATTGTAACAAATACTGGGGTCATAGTGGATCAAGATTTGATGAAAAGGTTTAACGAAAAACTAGTCAAAACCATTGAAAGCTGATATGAAATTTGCGTTGAAGTTACTTAAACACTGAAAAACCTTTTGGATATGTTTTACTGAATGATCAGTGTTTCTATGGTACTTTTAAATTTGGTTAATGTTTCTATGGTATTTTTTGATTTGGTTAATGGTTGTTAAAAACTAAGTACTTTTACTTTTAATGATTTGTCTTTGTTATTACTTTTATTTATATTTTGTGTTTGATTATTGTGGAATATTGAATACTGTGATGCAGGTATAAAACTACCAGTGCATCATAATATGTAAGATACTCATAATATATACACGTTTGGTCTTGTGTTAGATTCGAATTGTAGTAGGGTTTAGAGAGAGAGAGATGAGATGGAGCCTTTCTAGAGAGAGAAACACAAGAGATTAGATTCATGTGTGTGAATGGTCCAACCCTCTCCCTTGGTGAGAGAGGGGTATTTATAGTACAATAATAAACGCCCCTAGTCGGGCTGTGGATCGGGTATACAGTGGGTAAAGACCCGACCCGACTCCATTAATACTAACTAATATTAACTACGTACTAACTAATACGATAAATACTACAAGCTACATAATGCAAATCAATACTCGGGGTGACCGAGTCTTTAATATAAATAATTGTATTCCTAACAATCTCCCCCTAAGGGAGGTCACCCCAGAAATTATACATTGAATTCTAGCATTCTAATCTATGACGATAACTTTGTAGCTCGTAGCCTCTGATTCTTCATTTGTTTAAACTTTGTACACCCCTTGATTAACGTATTGGATGATCTTTGTCATTACTTCGAGTTTATCATCCAAATGAATATCTTCAAGTCATCTTTTTGTTGAAATGTTTCCATGTGATGTGGATAACTTAGTATCGGCATGCTCACACTTTTCAGAATCATGAACTTCAACATTAAAGTTATGGAAGCATAGTTGGCGCCCATTCAATGATCATGATTTCTTCGATTGTGATGTCGAAGTGTGAGCATGTTGTGATGGATCAGCATCTTTTCAGCAATCTACTGTAACCGTCAGAAATTCTTGCAAGCAAACAGTTAGCAACAAATGGTCCGACACTTACAGTCGCGATTCTATGAAAGAAAAGTTATGATTTACAAAAGATGGTTTGAAGTAGAGATGATGCTCGTTGAATACATATGCAGTGATAGTTGTCCTGAAGGGTAAATTTTATTTCAAAAATATTTTATAATTGTTGCATCAATATTTATATGTTACTACATCATAGTTCATATTCTACTGCATCAATGCTTATCTGTTACTACATCAATCTTTATCTGTTACAACATCATATGTTATATTATACTGCATCAATGTTTACTTGTTACTACATCTAAAATGTGCAGTGATATTGTTTTTAGTGGAAAAGGCTTAGAATTAGAATGTGTGTTTTTCTTGAGCCTTTATCCTGAAATTCAAGTTGCTTCAAGTGTAATTGATGTATGGAGTATTATACTAAACAATGAAGAGCAATTTAGAGACAAACTTTCAACTGTCAGTAATGTTTATTGTATTACAGCAATGTTGATTAGTAATTCATCTATACATAAACAATGAAGAGCAATTCAGAGACAAACTTTCAACTGTCAGTAATGTTTACTGTAGTACAACAATGTTGGTGAGTAATTCATCTGTATAATATAAGTAATTTTAAGTTGTAACTTTTTAATGCTTATAAAACATCTCATGTTTATAAAACAGCCTCATCAAATGGTTGAAGATGGAAAGGATTTGCAAAAGAGAAGAAAAGTTTTTGATGAGAATATTAAAAGTGTTTTAGAAAATTCGGACAAGAAGAATTACAATGATGTTGATTTAGTAAGTAAAAATAGATTTATTCTTATGAGTTTCAATGATTTGATTTTCGTTATGAATTTCAATGATGTTAATGCGTTAAAATGTCTACAGGTTTTCTTTCTTTTGATAAAGATATCAGAAACATCACATAATTACTATGTCATCTTCTTTAATCAATGGTGAAATAGACATCCTCGACAATATAGACAACGATATTGAAGATATATTAGTAAGATATGAGGATTATGCAACGGCTCTGGTAAGTATAACTAAAAATACATAGAATAAATAGACATCCTCGACAACATAGACAACGATATTGAAGATATATTAGTAAGATATGGGGATTATGCAACGGCTCTGGTAAGTATAACTAAAAATACATAGAATATTTTTTACTGCATCAACGTGTTATAACTACTGCATTTGAAACTTTTTACTGCATCATAGTGTTATATATAGTGTATCTAAGAAACTAAACATGATTTAACAGTATCTTATAATTTTCACTAAACTTAATTTAACAACATATAGTCAATAAACTAACCTAAAATGCAAACTAATATCATCATCAACAACTTCCAACTACAATCCTAACTAACTAACCACCTATTTCTAAACAACATATATATAAACTAAAGTACCATCATAATAAGCATCAAATTAAAAGCAACAATAAATAATTTACACTAAACGTAATAACTACTAAAGAAAAAAAATGATTAGAAGTCATCAACATTGAGTTAATAACGAGCAAGACGATACACAAGCTTGCAACAATACCAAAAATACTCAAACCCAAGCTCATATACTCATACCCTTGTTGATAGCTTCATAATCACTCTATAAATAACCCAAATACACTACTAAACTCTACTAACTGCTATTTAACCTCTATTTATTTCTAAACTTAAAGCACAACTTTTTCACTAACTATTGATAACTAACAAAATATCTAAGACTAAAGAAAAATTTTAGACTATAAAGAATTAAAAGATGAAACACTGATTTTGTTTTGGTATTTAAAAAAAGAGATAAACAAAAGTAAATTTGTTTGAAACTCTCGGTGGAGTTTTGTTAATCAGAAATCAGGTTTATGCAAAAACAATAAAATTAAATCTACCCATCATTAAAACATGATATTTAAATAATTAAAAAAATTCATGTTTAGAAAATGGAGACAATGAAAAAGAAAAACTAAGATTGTCATTGATAATGGTATGGGCTAAAATGTAGATTATCTCTTGGGCTTATTATCTTGGGCTTCACTTAGGCATTTCTTTGGACTTTTCTTGGGCTTTAATAATCTTCGATGAACGACCAAAATCTCGTACTTTTGTTTCAAGGTTCTCGTCTCGTGCCTATAATAATAAATAACAACTTTAAACAATATATGCACTTAAAATACACATTTTTGTTATCTATTTTGCCTTAAATTAGGAAAATTTTGATATGAAATATATGTGTAATTTAAGGACTATCAGGGGTGATCTTTGACCGGTCGATGCAGTGAGAATGAGATATTGATTGAAAGTCGATCGAATTGACAAGCTACTTCACTTGTTTTCATTAAGGAATTTTGCTAACACTCTAAACGATTCTTGAGACGATTGTTCTCTATGTTAATGTTATCGTCCTTTTGTGATAGACCGGTTCGTAAATCAAACTTTTTATTAGATTTTTTTTCTCCAACGAAAGAGTAAAATAAATAAATAAAATGAGAATTTACAAGACAAAGACCAAGTTAAGAACTAATAAGGACAAACCCCTAAAAAGTTCAAAAACTTGTCAAAGGAAACAAAATTCAGGAAATGGACAAGCCCATTCAAATAAAAAAGAAACATATTACAAGCCCAAGAAATAAAAAATCCAAACTGCTGCCAATGACTATAACTGAAAAGTACATACCAAACAAGTAAAATACACCCAACAAACTAGAAATCCAACTCAATATATTAGACCGTTTTAGCTATGATACGCACTTTCAATCGAACAAATTACTTTCTTGGTTTCTAATTTTTCAACCCGGAATTTTTATAAACGGTCAAGTTGTTTAATGTGGTATAAGTTACACAATGTTGTCGTGTTTGATATTTTTTGATGATGTGCTATAGAAACGGGTCAAAAAGAAGGAAGTAGGGGTATATAAGATTTTCCTCTTCTTTTTAACACACCCGCAAGAACATGTCAACATTCGAGTGTAATTTATGCAACGCTAGAAAACTTTATTGGTTATGCCGATTCCTGGTTAAAAAATCAAAAAAATAATATCTATTTTTGTCTGCGAAAAGTATGTTAGTAACTTAAACCGCCATAAAAAAGTTTTGTCCATTAGAGAAAATACATGTCTATTTTATGACATTAACCGTTAAATTATTGACTAGCTTCGGTTGTAGCTTAATTTTTCGCGCTTTTATTCTTTTTGAAACCATGGATTCTATCATCGAACTTGTTAGTTGATGATTTTGAAGACCGAGTCGCTTGGACGTGAGTGTGAAATATATTATCATGGTACTCGCGCAAAGTTGCAAACTTGCAAAGTTAAAATAGTTGTGCAAAAGACTAAAATAAAATGTTATGCTAGCGGATTTCGGTTTACTATAACCAAACATTTGATAAGTTTTCGGATTATAATTTCCTTAAATTTCATATCTTTCAGAATAGAGTTTCTTCAAATTTTAAGTTAGATTTCTTAAACATATTTCACTTTCATATGCGAAACAAATGCGGCATTAATTAGTACTTTGTCATTGTGCATAAATACGATGTTGATATTTCAAATGGTCAAAATATTAAAGTGTGATTGAATTATGTTAATTGTTTAGCGATATCAAACAAAAATGGCACTAGAACATTCAACACTGAGTCACTAAACAAAGTTAAACATCGTTCTTCTATTGTTATAAAAAACAATATCTGCAACCAAAGGTTCATGCATTTTGAAAGATGGAAGAAAGAGGTTTAGTCATCAGTCAACACAAGCTAAGATAAGATCAATTAGATTGTAAGTAAATAAATTAATTAATCATAAGAATGGTTTAAGTAAAAGCATGGGAGACAAGCGTCTTTCATAATTTGGGTTCGGATTAAACCGTGTGGACTGCCAAAACACGTTCACGTGCATTCATTATCTATATATCCTAAAATAAAATTTTCACAAACCACCTAATATTAGAGCCAAGGGAGTGGTAATACCAAATAATATCATTTTACCTGTCAGCGCCACAACATTATAACACCAAAAAATACCAGAAAATCATAACACCAAATAATAGGGGGTGTACGGTTCGGTTTGGGTCAGTTTTTTTGCTAAAACCGAAATCGAACCGAAATATTCGGTTTTTACAAAACGCAAAACTAAAACCGTTCGGTTTTTGACAATTCTGTTTTTTTCGGTTTATTATCGGTTTCGATTTTTTCGGTTTTTAACCGCTAATATTTTGAAGTCGCCAAATTTATACCAACAAGCTTGTTTTTTTTAGAAACTTTATTATTTTTCTTTACTTTTTGTCAAACAAAGCCTAATAATATTTGTATCAAATTTTTACAAAATGAATATGAATTTAGAAATTTGATTTATTTAGTTATTTATTTATATTATTAGTTATATATTATTATATAATAAACCGGTTCGGTTTTGGACAAAAACCGAAACCAAACTGAAGTTTTTGGTTTTGAAAAAGTAAAAACCGAACCATCGGATTTTAGTTTCGATCGGTTATTTTGATTTGGTTTTTTTCAGTTTCGGTTTTGGTTTCTGGTTTTTAGGTTTTTTCTGCTCACCCCTACTAAATAACATCAGGTTTTGGAATTTTTTTTTTTTAATAGTTTACAATTTACAAATTCTACTCTTAACAATTTCTTTCATTAACAATCTAATACTTCATTAAACAATATATACAAATTAAAAGAAACATAATTAAATTACAAATTATAAAATACTTAAAAGAAACATACTTAAATTTAAAATTACATCAAACAAAATTAAAAACTAATACATAAACTAAATAAACATGCCTAATTGTCATCTACTTTCATAAAATCTTCATGTTCACGCCAAATATGCTCAATAAGCTGGTGTTGAAGATTAAGATGAACATTTTTGTCACGTAATTCTTTTGCCTTTCGACGACGTTTATCACATCTGTCAATCCATCTGTCTGGCATGTGTCTAGCCGGATTCCTGAACAGTTCTTTGTATTCACTTAGTGCAAAGTTTTGATCTTTTAAAATCATGTTATGCAATATGATGCAAGAACACATGATTCTACGTATCTTGGTAACCTGGTATGCACGTGCTGGTTGTTGTATTATTCCCCAGCGTCTTTGGAGAACACCAAAAGCACGTTCGATATCCTTATATGCACTTTCTTGTCGCCATTTAAAGAAAGTGTGTTTATCGTCAACGGTATTTGTGAATGATTTGATAAAAGTAGCCCACTGTGGGTAAATTTCATCTGCTAAGTAGTACCCCTTTTCAAACGCAACTCTATTTACCTCATATGGAGCTAAAGGTGCTTGATCATTAAGAATGTCGTCGAATAACGGCGAATTATCTAAAACATTGATATCATTATTCGCACCCGCTACATCAAAAAAATGCATGCCAAATCCATAAATTATACGACGCAACAGCTTCAAGCATTATAGTTGGGCATTTTTTTTATCACCCCTGCCATATTACCCTTGCCATGACACCGGACAATTTTTCCATTCCCGATGCATACAATCGATGCTACCAAGTATTCTCAGACTACCATGTTCACGCTCATGTTTGGCATATAGGTTTTGAACGTCATGCATATTTGGTTTTCTTAAAAACTCTTGCTTAAACAAATCAGTAGCGCACATATTAAAATTGTCTAGACAATCACGTCCGGTACGTGCACTCATTTGCAAATACTCATCGAACGCATCTGGTGAGCTGCCGTATGCCAATTGGCGTATGACCATAGTGCATTTCATGAGAACACTAATAATCATCCGACCAGTACAATCGGGTGCTTAGCTAAAGTATGCAAAATGATCCGAAAGAGGATCGGCAGTATATGATTCAATACCGGAAACTATTTCAAGAAATAATTTCCGGCTCATATGAAATCTTCTACGAAAGTCTCTATGAGGATACTTACAACATGGATTAAAATAGTTGGCCTTCAAACGCTCCTCTGCAAACTTACGTTGACGGGGAATTGGGTTACGAGTTAACCGGAGAGATGATTGGGCTTCTTCTTCTTGTATTCGCTGGTACTCATAGGCAAGCATAATTGTTAAAGCATCATCTTCATCTTCGATATCGAAAAGGTTCATTGCAAAAGATTTTTTTTAATATATATATAAAGATAGTTTTAATTTTGTGTTTGTAAAAGGGTTAGATAAGATGGGTTTATATAGGTGGTTTTTTTTAGGGAAAAAAATAAATAATTACTAAAATTTATACTGGCCGTTGGCTAGTAATTATTTATTTATTTTTCTGGTTTTACAAACTATCAGTTGGTAATAAAAGTTTGGGGTGTTTTGTAATTTTTTTTTTTTACATTGAATCAAAATAGCCGTTGGAAGCATTTTTGGACAAAAGGGGCGTTGCAACGTACGTTGCTGTGGCAATACAGAAGCAAACGCGTTACCAACGTCGGGGATGTGGAAATGGTGTTAACGCCGTTACCAAGTTATTTTCGTGCCACATAGACAATAACGCCAGGGAAGCGTTACCACTCCCCGGGCTCTTAGATTTGGAATCTTCAGCCACCATGTACTTTGATACTATTATTCTACGAACACAACAGTATAAGTTTCTTCGACATATAGTATAGGGATAATTCCAAAATGGTGCCTAAAATCGGATTTACAACCATAACCGAGTCACAAATTATCCAACTTCCAATTTTGGTCATGTGCTACCTGTGCGACTGTGCTACTCCATACATTTGTTGACACGTGGCACAACACACATTTCATTTCAACTATTTACGAATCATGATGTGACCCCACTACTATTTTGTCTTACTTGAACTTAGTGTGCGAACGGCGGCTGTGCTAATGTGCGACTGGCGGCACAAAATCTTTCTTAGATTTGCATGGGGAAGGTACACTAGTACTACATGACCCTTTTTTTTTTTTTTTTTTCATTTTCTCTCTAGTGTGTTTCCCTTCTTCTTGTATAACTGATACCAGTGTGTGTGATGCTACCATAACCGTGATACTATTCATTTCCGTAATCATTAGTAAAATTAATGATGATTGATGATATGGTAGGTTTTACTGTTTATATGTGAGTATGTTATAGTTTAAGTTGTTTATTACTTTGATTTGATAGGCATTTATGTTTTAGATGTATTAATCCTCTTATAATTTTGCATTATATATAGTGCCACTTAGTTATCACACAATCCTATCCACTCAATAACTTAACATTTCCGATCACCGTAGTTTAAGTATTCCGACCACACACTTACTTATCCGGCCATTTTATCTTCAACCTTCACTCAAAATGTCTTCCCCAAACTTCCCATTTCATGCTAAACTAGCGGTTGAAGCTCTCTCACTCAGCAGAGCTCGTCAACTGTTTGTTTACTTTGAGAGGATTAGGGCAGCCAACTTGGCTGAAGAAGAAGAGCTGAGGGCTTATGTTGAGGAAGCCCGCCAAAGAATAATAGAGATTGATCTCTATTTGTTTGAGCTGGGCCAGGTGTATGGCTCGACCGTGGCTGCCCATGGTCGTAGTATGCTTAGGCTAGCCTGTTACCAAGATGTGTCAAGGATTGTCTTGTACACACGTGTTGCCGATGAGGCACGTTACAATGCCGATCTACTCTTGGAGTTTATTGGCAGTGTGTTGCGTCTCTAGGCGTTGGTTGTAGGTCTAGCCTATGGTTTGGGGATGTTGTTCGGCTATATTAGTTTATGTACTAGTTTATGTTTTTTAGGGGGATACTTTACGCCATTTTGTTTTGTAGGCGTTAAGAATGTTTGTAAATTTATGGTTTTAAGGGAAATTAGCTATCTTCTATCTATTGTTATGTGTTGTTGATGATATAATTGTGTTGTCTACTAATGTGGTACATTGTTTATTAAATGCTGGTTTTTGCAGCGCATCCAAAGACATTTAAATGATGATATAACCGTGTTGTCTACTAATGTGGTTCATTGTTTAGTAAATGTGGAGTTTTTTATCGATATTAAACTGTAAATACTATGGACAACCAATAGCTTTGCACCCATAGTGGTTCTAGTAATGATGTTTGCGTTTGTCATATTTAAGTTGATAGTTGATTAATTGTTTCAATGTGTTCACTTAATCTCAGATTTACTCACTTTTGCATTTTCACTTCTAAATCTGCATTTTATAGCTTTGGATTAATATGTGTGAAATTTCTGATCATGACTGCTTGCACAAGTCTCTTTTAACTTATATAATCATAGTGAATAAATATTTTAGCTTCAAATTATCATTTGCAATTCAAATGGTCATATTAGTAGCCTACAAGAGTGTTTGGATTAGTACTACTCTCTATGTTATAGACTATTTTAGTTGTTAAATTTGGTTCATCAACTTTATACTAGTTGCATTGAGGTTAGTTATACACTAAAAACAATTAGTTAAGTGCATAATAGTCGAAATCATTATATAATCTCATATTTGCAAAATGTGTTAGAATTTTAAGTCATTTGGTTTCCTAACAAGTTTTAACAACCATTGTCTCTTATTTTTTTTCATTTACTCATTTTTAAACCAAACTGTTTTAGATTTTAGGATCTTTGAAATTGGTAGCTCATCTTATTGATCCATATTTTTTCTTATTTGTTGATACTTGTTTAAGTAGTTTTTTAGTACCTTATTATGGCCTGTATGGACAAAACCTCCCCTTCACCACTGCAAATTTGCCTAACAGTCATTGTTTGGATATTTGATCTTTTTTTGAGTGCTTACTCTAAGCCTGCTAGTTGCTCTAGTGGATTTCTTGTTTGAGTAGTATTGTGCAGTTGGGTTTTTGATTATTTGAGATTGATTAAGCATGTTAAAGCATGTTTCATTGTTGAATGTGGCTTGTTTACTGGTCCTCAGACTAGTTTCAGCTTACTTGCACCCTTAGCTTGTACTTTTAATTATTATAAATCTCTTTTTTAGCTTAAGTTGTTAAGTGTTTTGGTACTTTAGCTATTCAGAGCTTATTTACATTTTTTCATCAAAAGATGGTTCAGAAAAGTTTCTCATTTAGCTGTTAATCATTTTTGCAAAAAGAAAATTGAAATTATAAAATGGTACTTTAGCTATTCAGAGTTTATTTAACTATTTTGTTACTTTAGCTATACAGAGCTTGTTACCATTTGTTTACGTTTATTTATATGTTGTATTTGTTTAATAATGTAGGGATACTTAAAGAATTCGAAGGTCCATATCAGAAGCAAAGTTCGTTACTTTCCGTTAATTAAGGGAAGGTTAGATGAAAAGCGCCGTACTTTATTCAGGTCTACATGTTTCAGTCCATGGTTAGATATAACTTATGTTGATAATGACGAGAGTCTTGTTCATCAAATGCTGCAAAAGCAAATGAAATCTGATGATCAGCACTATGACTTGTCACTTATTTATAACGTAAACGGGCATCTTTTGCATTTTGGACGTCGTGAGTTCAACCTCATAACTGGTTTCAGATTTGGAACCCCTACTCTACGTGGGTTTAGGACTGGTCCTTTAAATTTCCGCGACCATGTGTTTCCAGACAAGATTGGTGAGCATTTAAAAAACATTGATCTTCTTTCTTTAATTGAGGATGACGAGGCTTTTTCCAAAATATCCGATGAAGATGCAATTCGTGCGTGCCTCTTGTTAGCCTTGGAGGTAATTTTTATGGGGCGTGAATTGATATTTGTCGTTAGGATGGTTGACAGTTTAGAAACATGGAATGATTTTTCGTGGGGGGAACACATTTGGCGAATGTTGTATGATGTGATTTATAATGTTAACTCATTTCAGAAGCGTGTGTTTCACAATGAACTTAATATGTACCCTAAATTTCAACCTTCTTATTCATTGGGAGGGTTTATTTTGCCATTTAAGGTTAGTAATTTGCCGTAACATCTTTTTAGTTACCTACTCTTATGCAAGTAATTAATTAGACTGACTTAAGTTTGCAATTATTTTTAGATTTGGATTTTAGAAGCATCTTTCCAGAGTGGCCGGTGGTGGACAAAGGAGCCTAATGTTCTTCCAAGAGCTATAGCATGGACGAAGAAGGTTCCGTTTCAAGCATCTGAGTTATTGGGAGATCTTTTTCCTGAGGTAATTCGTACGTATACATAATATTATGTTTTAGTATGTATTTTTTTACTTGGCAAGGATGAGTTACTGTTTTTAGGATTCAATGTAGCTTGTATTTGAAAATTTTTAAGTTATTGTTAGTGCTTAGCCCAAATTTATATTTTAATTGGTTTGATAGGGTGAAAAAAGCGTATACGAATTGTATCCAACAAGGGACGAGGGAGCGTCTGAATCGTTTAGACGTAGTGTTAAGTTTTTTAATTGGTACGTGCCTAGACCAGCGCCTGTTGCTGAAGTTGGCCTTGTAGATGAATTCTTTCGTAAAAGACGTGAAGCCCGCAAGAAAATGCTAGCTGAAGATGCTGAGGAAGAAGCGGAAAACCGTTCCAATCTCCATACTGTTTCTATTATGGAACGTGTTGAGATTATACAGAAATGTGTGGAAGTTTGTTGAAGCTACCGGCAGAGGTTGATAGTTTAAAAAGACGTATCCACAAACTTGAATTTGTTATTCATGTAAGTATTCTAATACAACATTATGTGAAGGTTCATAGTTTAAAATTGTTTATATCAAAATAACAGTTTGTGACCACATTTTTTTTATGTTCTAGATTATGACTCGGAAAAAGAGGGCTGAAGATACTTTGCACCAAGTCAACAAGGGTGAGCAGAATTGTAATTTGGATAGCAAAAAAGTAAGTTCCAATTCTTGATATTTGATTGACGTATTTGGTAAAACCTTGGTGTGCTTTTTTTCGGTTGCTTATCATATAGGTTAAAACCTTGTAGGGTAGAGTGGAATTTGGATCTAATGTGGAGAGTGATCTTGCTAACGAGTATTGCACACATTTAAATGACAAATTCCTGGATTTGTTTGATGCGCCGGTTCAGCAAACACAACAATATGTTGTGTTTGACCCGATGAAATCTGTTGGGACCGGTTTACAGGTTTGTACAGCCTGAACTAGTAACACACATTAATTGCGACTTAATGTTTTTCCTTAGAACATATATTACATGTTTCAGGATGTGTGTCCTAAAGTTGAGGAAGTATATGACAAAGATGTTGAACAGGTTATTTATAAATACCCTTAACATTACAGTTATGCAGTGTACAATTTATAATCTATGGGTGAATTATAACTTGGTTTGTATTTCGTGTTGTTATTAGTTGTAGGATGAATGGGTCATTTTGGATGATTGTGAGAAAGTTGATAAGCATGAGGCTGAGATACGTAGGTTGGAATCGGTTAGAGATGAAACTGTACGACTTAGACAGGAAGAGGCGAAAAGATTTGTGGATACTGGGGTCATGAAACTGCCTCATATGAAACTTTGTTTAAACCGACCTGGACCAAAGAAAAGGGAGTACAAATTTTTTTTGAGGCCGCCATTCACGGAAGATCTTCCGAAACATGTTATTCCTACCATGGAAACACTTAAAAGTCAAAAGACTATTCGTGATCCTTTTATGCTTGAAATGTGTAGAGATGTCAAACCTTGGGTAGAGGTATGTCCTAAAGCATTATACAATATATGTCGTATATACGTTTTCACAAGATACTCTTATTGCTTGATAAACATATTATTCTTAAAATGTGCAGGATCTCAAAAGGAGACACAATAGTATCGACACAATTATAGTTGATCGTGACTTTCAGGAATTTATAGATAGTTCTTGGTCGCCTCGTGGTGTGTGTTAATTTACACACCTTTATTTGACCAAAAACCGAACCAAAAGGACCAAAAACCGACCATAAATGCCATATATATGTTTGTTTTTGTGTTTGTAAATGTGCAGGTAACGGATATTAAAAATGGACAAAAAGAAAGTCAAAACGGACAAAAAGCGAGCACGAGATTGGAAAGAGTGTGAAATTACGGGATCGCCGTTAATTTTATTTGGAGCATCGGGAAAGAATTATTTTAGCAAAGTGGAGCATAATGATGATTAATTGAGATTTGAAGATATTAAAAATGATTGGAAGATTTATTGGAGCTTATTCAATGATTTATCAAACTTTAGTGGAAGCCCAAAAAAAATAAAGCCCGAAGATTAAGTTCAAGAATTATTAAACATGGCCCAATGTAATCAAACAAAGAGCAGCCCAGGTAAAGCCCAAACGAAGGAAAAGAAAATGAATTAATTGGAAGTGTTTTTTTTTTTTTTTTTTTTTTTTCTGCAACCAAGTGAAGACAAGACGTGGCCAAAATTCTTTTGTCAAAAGATATATAAAGTGGTTTTACCATTTGATGGAGGGAACCATGTTATAACAAATCAAGAATATGGACAATGGAAGTCAAGTACGTGGTCCCTGTGGTTGGTTGATTCTACTCGACAACAAAAGAAAGAAAACAAAGAATTGAATGAAGACCAAGCCAAAGGACAAAAGAAAGAAGAAAATAACAAAAGGGTATTGCGGTCCCTCCTTGGCCTTTTCCTTACAAATCGACAAAATGGAAAAAAAAAATAAATGGAGTTGAATTATCTATTGAGGCTAGCCACGTGACTGGATGCTATCTTCTCAAAAGGGCACACGACAAAATTCAACAAAGAAAAATAAATAAAACTATTTAGATGCAAAAGGTGGCACGTGATTGGTTTTTATTTGGAGGTATTCTCCAACGAATGCTAGCGTCTGACTCTCACTCGCCCAAATTAATTCAAGCAAGGCGCGTCATTTTGTTACTCTGCCTACTAGAGACGCAACAAAAAATATTTCAGCCAACCAAGGCATGCCACGTCCCACTTATGACGCTACATCTACCAATAAAATTATGCCACGTCCCTTTTATTTGCTGGCAGTGTCATAAAGGACGGAGAAGGATCCAGAATATGAGAGAATGTGCCAATCATTGCTATAAATACAACGCTAAATTCGAGAAAATTGATCATTCTCTCATCACCATTTTCACACACACTTTTCTTTTATTTTAGTTTATAGAGTAGTTTTTAGTTGTAGCTTATTTTGAGTAGTATTGTATTAGTTTAATTTCAATTAGCTTATTTCAAGTGTTTTTCTTGTATCAACTTTTGGCTTATTATTAAATAAAGATGATTTTTAGTTATCCAATTTAGTTTATATCTTTTTCTCATCTCTTTCTTTTATTTTTATTTTCATTATTCTAAAAACATATTTTAGCTTAATAGTTTTTTTTTAAGCTTATTAGATTAGATTATTAAATAAGCACTTTTTTATTTCTTAATCTCTTTTCATAACTTCTTTAGTGTTATTAAATCTAATAATTTTTAGCTTATATTCACTTAATCTCTTTTCATTTTAAAAGCTTTTTCTTAAATAAACCAAATTAGCTTAATACTTTTCATCTAATTAGTTTATCTCTTATTTTCTTCTAATCAATCTAGCTTTTTAGCTTTGGTTGATTCATAACTAGTCTAGATCTATTAGCTTTCTAGCTTTTTGGTTCTATTACTAGTTTGTCTAGATTTGATTAGCTTTTCTATAGCTTATTGAATTTGGATCTAGTTTATTCAAGAGCTTAATTGTACTAATGTTGCATAAAGTTGTGATTTTTCTTAGTTTCTCATCATTCTCTACATAAGGCGAGGAGCTTAAGGGTTTTATAAGCTTACTTATTAATAAAGCTTATAGCTTTTCTAGTTTTTATAAAGCTAATTAGTGATTAAAGTCAAAAACTTTATTTACTATTTGGTGATATTGAAGCTATTAAAGAAATAAACTTTATAATTTGTCAAGTTTATAAAATCGGGTGGTTTATTATTCTTGTCGCATTAGATCGGGTTCTACTTTCTATTCCTTTTCATTTTTATATAATTAGTTTATTAATCATGTTTGTTGGAATATTTGTTTTTATTAGTTTGATTGGTATGTTTAGCGAGTAGTTTATTAGTGTTTGTTAAGTGATATGGATTTGTGATTTAAGTGTGAATTAATAAAAAGGGATTGTGATTAATAATTAGTGAGATTATTTAGATTTGTGATTTTATTATTTGAAGGGCAAAAGCCGGAGAATAATCAAATTACACATCTAGAAATTATTTTCTTTTTAAAAGATTGTTTTCAAAATAAACCAACGTTGTGAGAAAATAGTCTTGTTTAAGGAATATAATTCGTCGTCAAACCTTAATCCACACTTAATGAACTTTTCTCGTCACTTAGCAAACATATTTCACATTTATCTCTTTTAGATCATTTTATATGCTTGATTGTTTCCTTTTAGTTTACGTTTGCTATTGTAGTCTAAAAACTCCAAAAATCACTATTATCTCTCACTATTCATTTCACGATTCACGAAACGAAAATCACGACTCCATTCAACCTTCGTTGGGAGAACGACCCGGGGAAATACTTTCACGAGTATTTCTTCGGTAAAATAAACCTTATACTAAAACGATTTATATCAATTTTTGGCGCCGCTGCCGGGGAAGGTTTGAAGTGAGTTTTGAATTTCGTTTTGAAAAATCGTGTTTTGTTAAGCCTTCCTCTATTTTGTATATATTTTCTATAAAAAAATAAAAATTGAAAAATCAAAAACACTTTTCCTAAAGTGTTTTCAAAAATACCAAAAAAATAATAAAGTTACAGCCTCGTTCCGATCGAAAGAAAGGGCGTTGTAAACCAAATAAGCCTAACAATAAAACGAAAACGTGAAATTAATTGATTATCGGATTACTTCAATTCAACAACCGATTAAGCGGGAAAATTCATTTCTCTCGTTTCGTCGCGCGTGGTTTTGAAAGAAACGGTTTCAATTAACGTAACGTTTCACAAAAAAAAAATAAAAAATAAAAAATAAAAGTTTTTTGTGATTTGTTTTTCTATAAATATAAAAACCAAAAATAATCTTCTTATCCTCTAAAATTTGATTCTTCTTCTCAAACCCTCTTATTTTTAATTCTTATGGATACGTTTTGTAATAATTGTGGAGAACCGTTTTTCGGAGGGTTGTGTGTGTGGTGTACGTGCAACGAATGTGGAGATAATATTCGTGATGGCGTTTGTTTGAATTGTAATTCTCACACGTGTGATCAAAATTCGTTCAACATTTCGTCAAATATTCCCGATTTTTATACACCACCACCACCTGCGTTTTATTGCTATAATTGTGGAAACCCGTCCGAAGAAGGAAGGTCGTGTGGGCAATGTTTTTGTGACGGATATGGATACACCGATTGTATGTGCTATGCTCCGAATGCTCACACGTCTTACGATTACGACTCGAGCTTCAATAATTTTCCTCAAAATGATTTTTATGAGACAAATTCGTGCTACAATGGTGATTTTCAAAATACATCGAGTTTTGAAAATTGTGGGGGATCGTTTGAAAGTTCTTATCATGAACCTAATTCTTGTTACAATTTTAATGATTTTTACCAAACCCCACAATCTTCCACTTTTTCTAATCAAATTTTGGAAATCAAATCCATGATGGATGAGTTGAAAGAGATGGTGAATAGTCGTTATACATCTACTCCCGAGCCTAACGTGAAATCAATGGAAGAACCTTGTACCAAAGAAAGAAAATTCCAGTTTTGCGAGTGTTGTTTGTACGATGATGATTCCACAATCACGATCAATATAAACCCTCAAAATGATTCTATTTCCTCTCCCGTAGAACCCGAAGACTCTCTATCAATGGGGGACGGGCATCTTGACACTATTCCGGCAACGGAATCGGACGAATTCAATAAGTCAAGTGTTGAGAACCTCGTTCCAATCCCAAGTGGGTCCGAGGAGATTTCTAACGATGTTGAAAATAATCATTTTGATGATCATGTTGATACGAATGATATACCGTTTGATGATAATCGTGATGAGATATTCTTCGATTCTGATAATGATTCTATATCATGTGGAGAGATCGACTATGTTGATGAAGAACCTCTTGAGTTTGTAAGCTTTGAAGATGATAATGAAGAAGATGATGACGTGGAAATACGAGATGAAGCTTTACGTGAAACATTATTGAATGTCAATCTTCTTATCTCTCGTATTGAGGCATTGAATGATCCTCCGAATTCTTCTCTTATCCCCGTTATGGATAGTGATTTCTTACCCGAGCTTGAAATTTTTCGATTTGAAGAGACGAGTAGTGGCAATCCCACTATTCATGCTGATATCTCTCTTCCAGATTATGAGTGCTTTCACTTTGAGATTGATTCTATTCCTATTTTCGATAATCCGTTACGTGACCCTCTTTTAGAGGATGTCGATCTATTTCTTGCTACGGATGACTCGATACCACCGGGTATTGAGAATGACGAGAATGATATTTCTTTCAATTTGCTTTCTTCTCGTCCACCTGCAAAACCACCCGATGAAGTTTTTGAATCCGGTTTGAATGAAGTTATTTTTAGAATGGTGGACGAGGTTTCAGAAATAGATTTTGCTTATACCATCTGGGTATTTCAATCATTCGTTGTTTATCCCATCACTTCGTCACTTTTCCACTCCACCGGGAGTGAGGGTACCATATTTGATCCGGGCATTTCTATTTCCAAGTGGTCGTTTTATCTGCTCTCCCCAAGGACGAATTAATTCGGGGATCGAGTCAAGCTCATGTGACTCGGTGAACAAAAACAAGCGCTTCGTGGGAGGCACCCCATGCTTATCAAATTCATCTTCTTAAATTTCTTATTTCTTATTAACGTGACGTGAGGAGGGCTACCTCTTCCATTATCTCGTGTTTCGTGGTTGTTTGTGATATTTGTTCAGGATTGTCCATGATTTATGATGACTCTCGTGCTCGTTATCTCTTCACTTGGAGTCTCATTCATCGGTGCTATTTGGAAATCCTATATCCGTTAAATCTTATCGACTAACGTTTTCTTTGGCATACTTAATAAACGGCCCTAGATATTTGTTAGGATTACCTTAACCCATCAAACATTGAGGACAATGTTTCGTTCTAGTCGGGGGGAGGGTGAATCTTCGATTCGATTTTGACCTTGCATTTTTCACATGTCGTGAACTCTCGCAACTCCGTTTTTCCACCAAAAATAAAAAAAAAAAAAATTGAAAAAAATTGAAAAATTTCAAAAATTTTGATGAAAAAACACAAAAAGATGTGAAAAAAAAATTGAAAAAGTTGTGCAAAAATATAATAAAGTTTGAATAAGTGTTTTGACACCTTGTTGACTTTCTTGCTGGCGAGAGTAGGAATAAATATTTTGACTTGACCGGGCGTGTTGAGCCCTAGCTTGTTCCCTTAACCATTGATGATCACATAAGCTTGTGCTAGTTTTGTACACAAGGAGCTATAAAATGCGAATTCTTTCTTAAGAATCTGCAAGTTCCCGTACTTGACTTTATACATGCGCAGCTTAAAAGCTTTCGCCAGTCTTTTACATCAGGAGCTAGAAAACGCGAATTCTTCTTCTAGAATTTGCAAGTTTCCTTAACTGACTTTATATATGCGTGGCTGATTATCGGCTAAGTATTCGTGGGTTTCATTATTTGGAATCTTAAATTGCGAAGAGCGAGAAATGATAGAGTTTATTTAGAAGTTAGATGCTAAACGTGGAGTAGTGGTTCTCTTTAGAGCTCATAAGAGGTACTTGTGGCTTTTTACTCCCATCAGATACGTCACCAATTTATAAATAGATGTTCTAGGTTAATTAGTGGTATTTCGGTTTGAATAATATTTAGTTTTTTGTTTTCTTAAGAGAATTTTTGCTTTAGAAATTGGGTACATATCAAGGAACACCAAAAATAAGAGCGAAAAAGTGAAAAAATCAAAAGTCAAAAGTTGATTATCTATGAGGTTTTGGAGCTACCCGTTAAGCTTCCATTTATGTTGAGAAAAAAAGTAAAATCAAGAAAGGAAAAAAGTGAAAAATATAAAAAAAAAAAAAAAAAAAAAAAAAAAAAAAATGAAATGAAGAAAAGTGAAAATTGAAAGTTGTATCGAATAAGAGCTTATGTATGTAAATAAGTTGTTGGCGCGTGAGGTGCATATGATAAGTGATTAGTAATCAGTCACATGAGGTGCACGTGATCGTACTCCGCAACTTATATCCTTGATATTGTATGTACCCCTAATTCCTTGAAATGGACCGAATTTCTATTGCAGCGATTCTTAAGAGAAAATGAATAACTATTTATCGTTTTAACTTAGGTGTCACTATCGGACTAAAAATTAGTGAAACGAGAAAATATGAAGCAATTCATTTATCAACAAAATAAAATATTGAGATACAAAACCTAGGAAATGGGAGTAAGAAGTTTTCACAAGTAACTGTCATGAGTAGTGTTAGCATCTAAATTGTAGATAAGCTGTGATCTCGTTTGTACGCTTAGTTTGGGGACTCGTGAAAAATCAAGGATGACGAATTTTAACCGTATGGTCGCTTCTTAAAAAGAAGTGTTTCTACTCGTTGACCCTAATAATTATTGCAAGATAATGAGAGTTCAACAAACCGTCACAAGTTTGAAGTGAGAAAAGTACAAAAATAGGAAGTATAAGTGAAATAAAGGAATAAAAGGAAAATTTTGGAAAACGGAGCGTTTTCGGGAATAAATGATTTTATAACTTCTTTTGAACCGCCTTGCTACTTTTCAAAGTTAGTAAAAAAGAGTTTTGAAATTATTTATCCCAAGAGCGTGAATTGATCACATTGCGTGAGGGCACGACAATACTTTAGTCGGGGGGATTTTGGTGTGTGTTAATTTACACACCTTTATTTGACCAAAAACCGAACCAAAAGGACCAAAAACCGACCATAAATGCCATATATATGTTTGTTTTTGTGTTTGTAAATGTGCAGGTAACGGATATTAAAAATGGACAAAAAGAAACATATATATGGCATTTATGGTCGGTTTTTGGTCCTTTTGGTTCGGTTTTTGGTCAAATAAAGGTGTGTAAATTAACACACACCAAAATCCCCCCGACTAAAGTATTGTCGTGCCCTCACGCAATGTGATCAATTCACGCTCTTGGGATAAATAATTTCAAAACTCTTTTTTACTAACTTTGAAAAGTAGCAAGGCGGTTCAAAAGAAGTTATAAAATCATTTATTCCCGAAAACGCTCCGTTTTCCAAAATTTTCCTTTATTCCTTTATTCAACTTACACTTTCTATTTTTGGACTTTTCCATACTTCAAACATGTGACGGTTTGTTGAACTTTCATTATTTTTGCAATAATTATTAGGGTCAACGAGTAGAAACACTTCTTTTAAGAAGCGACCATACGGTTAAAATTCGTCATCCTTGATTTTTCACAAGTCCCCAAACTAAGCGTATAAACGAGATCACAGCTTATCTACAAATTAGATGCTAACACTACTCATAACAGTTACTTGTGGAAACTTCTTACTCCCATATCCTAGGTTATGTATCTCAATATTTTATTTTGTTGAGAAATGAATTGCTTCATATTTTCTCGTTTCGATAACTTTTAAGTCTGATAGTGACACCTAAGTTAAAACGATAAATAGTTATTCATTTTCTCTTAAGAACCACTGCAATAGAAATTCGGTCCATTTCAAGGAATTAGGGGTACATACAATATCAAGGATATAAGTTGCGGAGTACGATCACGTGCACCTCATGTGACTGATTACTAATCACGTATCACATGCACCTCACGCGCCAACAACTTATTGATACATAAGCTCTTATTCAACAATACTACAACTTTCACTTTTTTTCATTTTTTTTTTTTTTTTTTTTTTTTTTTTTTTTATATTTTTCACTTTTTTCCTTTCTTGATTTTACTTTTTTTCTCAACATAAATGGAAGCTTAACGGGTAGCTCCAAAACCTCATAGATAATCAACTTTTGACTTTTGATTTTTTCACTTTTTCGCTCTTATTTTTGGTGTTCCTTGATATGTACCCAATTTCTAAAGCAAAAATTCTCTTAAGAAAACAAAAAAACTAAATATTATTCAAACCGAAATACCACTAATTAACCTAGAACATCTATTTATAAATTGGTGACGTATCTGATGGGAGTAAAAAGCCACAAGTACCTCTTATGAGCTCTAAAGAGAACCACTACTCCACGTTTAGCATCTAACTTCTAAATAAACTCTATCATTTCTCGCTCTTCGCAATTTAAGATTCCAAATAATGAAACCCACGAATACTTAGCCGATAATCAGCCACGCATATATAAAGTCAGTTAAGGAAACTTGCAAATTCTAGAAGAAGAATTCGCGTTTTCTAGCTCCTGATGTAAAAGACTGGCGAAAGCTTTTAAGCTGCGCATGTATAAAGTCAAGTACGGGAACTTGCAGATTCTTAAGAAAGAATTCGCATTTTATAGCTCCTTGTGTACAAAACTAGCACAAGCTTATGTGATTATCAATGGTTAAGGGAACAAGCTAGGGCTCAACACGCCCGGTCAAGTCAAAATATTTATTCCTACTCTCGCCAGCAAGAAAGTCAACAAGGTGTCAAAACACTTATTCAAACTTTATTATATTTTTGCACAACTTTTTCAATTTTTTTTTCACATCTTTTTGTGTTTTTTCATCAAAATTTTTGAAATTTTCTCATTTTTTCAATTTTTTTTATTTTTGGTGAAAAAAACGGAGTTGCAAGAGTACACGACTTGTGAAACATGCAAGGTCAAAATCGAATCGAAGATTCACCCTCCCCCCGACTAGAACGAAACATTGTCCTCAATGTTTGATGGGTTAAGGTAATCCTAACAAAATTCTAGGCCGTTTATTAATTATGCCAAAGAAAACGTTAGTAGATAAGATTTAACGGATATAGGATTTCCAAGTAGCACCGATGAATGAGACTCCAAGTGAAGAGATAACGAGCACGAGAGTCATCATAAATCATGGACAATCCTGAACAAACATCACAAACAACCACGAAACACAAGAGTAGAAGAGGCACCCCCTCCTCACATTAGGTGTTAGAAAATAGAAATATAAGAAGATGAAATTGGATATAAATCGTTTTAGTATAAGGTTTATTTTACCGAAGAAATACTCGTGAAAGTATTTCCCCGGGTCGTTCTCCCAACGAAGGTTGAATGGAGTCGTGATTTTCGTTTCGTGAATCGTGAAATGAATAGTGAGAGATAATAGTGATTTTTGGAGTTTTTAGACTACAATAGCAAACGTAAACTAAAAGGCAACAATCAAGCATATAAAATGATCTAAAAGAGATAAATGTGAAATATGTTTGCTGAGTGACGAGAAAAGTTCATTAAGTGTGGATTAAAAAGTGGCAAAAGTGATAATATGTGGGATATTATAACTACGGTAAATGAAACAAAACTAAAAAAAAAAAAAAAAAAAATGAAATGAAGAAAAGTGAAAATTGAAAGTTGTATCGAATAAGAGCTTATGTATGTAAATAAGTTGTTGGCGCGTGAGGTGCATATGATAAGTGATTAGTAATCAGTCACATGAGGTGCACGTGATCGTACTCCGCAACTTATATCCTTGATATTGTATGTACCCCTAATTCCTTGAAATGGACCGAATTTCTATTGCAGTGGTTCTTAAGAGAAAATGAATAACTATTTATCGTTTTAACTTAGGTGTCACTATCAGACTTAAAAGTTATCGAAACGAGAAAATATGAAGCAATTCATTTCTCAACAAAATAAAATATTGAGATACATAACCTAGGATATGGGAGTAAGAAGTTTCCACAAGTAACTGTTATGAGTAGTGTTAGCATCTAATTTGTAGATAAGCTGTGATCTCGTTTGTACGCTTAGTTTGGGGACTTGTGAAAAATCAAGGATGACGAATTTTAACCGTATGGTCGCTTCTTAAAAGAAGTGTTTCTACTCGTTGACCCTAATAATTATTGCAAAAATAATGAAAGTTCAACAAACCGTCACATGTTTGAAGTATGGAAAAGTCCAAAAATAGAAAGTGTAAGTTGAATAAAGGAATAAAGGAAAATTTTGGAAAACGGAGCGTTTTCGGGAATAAATGATTTTATAACTTCTTTTGAACCGCCTTGCTACTTTTCAAAGTTAGTAAAAAAGAGTTTTGAAATTATTTATCCCAAGAGCGTGAATTGATCACATTGCGTGAGGGCACGACAATACTTTAGTCGGGGGGATTTTGGTGTGTGTTAATTTACACACCTTTATTTGACCAAAAACCGAACCAAAAGGACCAAAAACCGACCATAAATGCCATATATATGTTTCTTTTTGTCCATTTTTAATATCCGTTACCTGCACATTTACAAACACAAAAACAAACATATATATGGCATTTATGGTCGGTTTTTGGTCCTTTTGGTTCGGTTTTTGGTCAAATAAAGGTGTGTAAATTAACACACACCAAAATCCCCCCGACTAAAGTATTGTCGTGCCCTCACCTCGGTGCAGTGATATTGTTGTTGATCGTGTTTTCTGGGATAGCCTAGCTGGTCTTGACAATAATCGTTCGGGTTGGTTACGTGATGAGGTAATACATATACCCTTAGTAACAACTTAATGTCTTTTTTAATAATTGTGTTGAATGTCACAAATATATTTATTATTTTTCTTTCTTTATAATCACAAACAGCACATAGATCTTTGGGTGATGTATATGTGGCACTGTAGACCAAATAATGCAGATTGGTGCATGGTTAGTTGTTATTTCTTGACTATTCTCCTTCAAGGTTCTATGCCACTATTTTATGCGACTAAAGAAGTGTATGACTGTGCATGGAGTGATGTTGAGCGGGTATGTAATTGAATCAAACCATAAACCTTTTAAATAAGTATGGTATTGGTTATATTCATGTTTCTGTATTAACATTTCAGGTTTTCATCCCTATTAATGAACCTTACACCCATTGGTCTCTTGCCGTCTTTTACATACAAACTGGGGAGGTGGTTTTTTATGACAGCGGTGAAACATATGAAGTAGAATATCATGAGTGGTATTTCAAGATGAGGATGTGTCTAAGGGAAAAGCTTCCTTTTATCCTTAAGGAGACATGTATGTTTGATAAGAAAGGAATCGACCCCACTAGCTACCGTATCAATTTTCGCCAGGTTAGCAATACTTTCGTTACCGTGTAGCTACTTTGTCGTTACGTATTGTATTTTTATTTACAGGTTGGCTTATGGGATCCCTCTGCTTATGGATGACCCAATTCAAACAGCACTGGCATACAGAGAGGCGTTGATTCATTTCTATTTCTAGCACAAGATATGTTGCCCTTGAATGTTTGAACTCGTTTGGAATGATTACATGTGATACCTATCTAAGTTGTAATGTAAAGACATTGTCACTTGTTGTTAAAGTTTATGAAGTATGTGCTTTAGTAACGATGGTAGTTTAATGGGTATGTGATGGTATGTAATGTAACCATGACTAAAGATTGGTTTTACACCAATCATTTTGGTACTTAATGTATCATATGGTTACATTCCTGGTTATTATGTTTGTTAGCTGTAAACTTGAAAATGAAAACATTGTACTATAAAACCTGAACATGCTTGTTGTACAAGATTGGATACGTAACATGGTTGTTGTACAACAATATTAACTTACTAACACTTCTTTTAACTTACTAACACATTTGTTAACCTTAAGGGTCTGCCAAGTTAACCGGGTTGTAGCCAAACGGCATTGATCGTTCTAAACTCTGTGAGCTAACACGTCTGTTTTGAGGCCTTCCATTTTGAGTTTGTGAGCTTCCACTACTTCTTTGCGTTGCTCCGGTTGATGACATGCCACCCCTCTTCTGTACGTTATGACAATTTGTTATATTTGGATACTTAATGGTCGTTTTGCAATATATTACTATAATAAATAAATAAAATTAACCTTTTGTTTCATCAATGGTTGTTTGCATGTCGCTCGGTTGTGTCCAAATACACCACACCTACCACATGATATTCGTCTTGGCTCCTCTCCTATAGATCTTATTATGTCTTTGTTCTTAGGTCTTCTGGCTGGTCTCCTATCCATAAGTGGTGGTTCTACTACCTGAATGTTGTTTGGTGTTTCCCAGCTAGATACATCACCGAGAGGAAATATCAAAGGTTCGTAGGTAGACTTTAGAGTTGTTTTCTTAAACCAGTCTCTTGCCAACTGACTAGAATCACTTAAGCCAAGAACCCTACACACAACTATAGCATGACCACATGGGAAAGCTGAAAGTTGCCATTTGCGACAAGTGCAAGTACCTTCAGTTAGCCGAACTACGTGCGTCCTTAAATTATCATAAACTTGATATATTTCTCCATGCTCAATCCCATTCACAATCCAGTTCGCACTCTTCAACATCCGGTCCTGTACTTTTGCCGCAGCCCAATCACTGAGTTCCCCATCAACAGCATCTATCGTAAAATAAAAATAAACAAACATAGTAATAATAAAATTAAATAAAAAAAATTAATGTATATTATATAAATCCCATTAACCAAAAAAAAAGTAAGAACAATAAATTAACTTTTAAAATTAGAAAATCGTTTGCGAACCTGCATATTCCTGACGTCGTTCAAAATACCAATTTTGTATAAGCGCTCTATACCACTCCATTAGCATCGTAATTGGAACTTTTCGAACGCGTCTGGTGAGTGCATTTATTGACTCAGCGCTATTCGTTGTCATGTAATTATATCGCTTTCTAGGACAATATGCCCTGGACCAGTTACTAACACCAGCTTCTATTAGTTTGTTGTAGGCTTCAGCCTTAAAATCGGCTAGGTTATTCAACTCTCTGTGAAAATCGTGGGTCGTGTAAACTTTACATAACTTCCAATACAGCTTCCTTACCTTTTTCCCTTTTAATTTGCAATTCATCATCAAATGCCTACAACAACAACAACCATGAAATGTGTTTAGGAATACAGTACGACATGCTTGTTATATGGCTGGATGTCTATCAGAGATTATTGCCAAATCTGGGGGTTCACCGATACATTCGCGCAAGTTGGTCAAAAACCATGTCCACGATCTACCTGTTTCTCCTTGGGATACACCAGTTGCAAGAGGTATAATTTGGTTATTCCCATCCATGCCAACAGCCAGCAAATTTGTTCCAAGGTATCTTCCTTTCAGATGGGCCGCCTCTATGATAATCAATGGCCGTATATGCTCTTGCAACAAACTTCTAATCTATAAGAAAACAAGTTTAGTATGTATATGTAATAAAAGATAAAAAGTTAAAGCATGAGTCTTGAAAAATATGATTACCGAAACACCAATTCCCATAAAAAAAAACATTTCAAACCGGTCTTCATCGTCAGTCAGAATATTTGTTGCCCAACCCTCGTTTGTCAAATGTAAGTTGTGACAAAAATAGGGTAATTGTGCAAAAGAATTATTCGGGCAACTGTTGAGAGTCTCGAACGCTATATTTCTTCCTCTCCATGCCTTCTTGTAAGAAACATCACAATTGTAGTCAACTTTCATGTCCTGTACAATGTCCTTTGCCTTATAGATCCGATTATTATCTCGTAGTTTCGGTACAAGCAAATGACCCAACAATTTTGTTGTTGCATTACGATGGTTTGGAATGATTTTTGTTCTTGAACATGTGTGAGTGTCTCTAACTTTTCGTATTTCCCATTGAGAACTGCCGTCAACTTTAGACGTAATTATTAGCCAATCACATCCTTCATGGACACACTTAACATCATACCTATACTTATCAGATTTTCTAGGCTTATATTCATATGCATGTGATAGTGATTGTTCACCTATTTCATACATACATTCTTCTTTAGAATTAAACTTTCTTCCGGGAAATAACCCGAATGAGCTGTTCTCAGTGATTGTTCGGGATGGTTTAACTGGAAGTTTTGGTGGATCAGGTGGTGTAGGCATATACGTAAACGTATTTTGTTTCCATTTTGGCTCGGAATATACGTTGGGGAAATGGTGAACGTCATTTGGAAAATATTCGTTTTTTTTTGCTTTTTTGGTATGTTTTGAAAATCATTGTCAACACCATTGTAACCTTCAGGATATACATTTAGATCAAAATCTAACGGCTTTGTGGAAGAAAGAGTTACCTTTGGTGGTTTGACAATCTTTGACACAAACAAAGATTGCAACTCAGACTTATGCTTGCATACTTCATGGACGAAAAAAGCAACATCATCATCATCAACTATGCTGACAGCTTTTTTTCGAATATTATATGAAAGGCAAACATCAAATTCCCTGCCGATGTTCAGTTTTCTTTTGACAATAGCTAATAGCTGTTTGTAGGTTGCATTTTGTGATAGTGTAATACCATATGTTAGTTCTTCCTCCAACAAAACTAACAATAAATAGAACTTCGGATCTGATGTACTAGCCATATGTGATAAAAAAATTTTGTTTCCGTCATTACGGCAAGCAAATGCTATATGTAGTTAAATAATTGTTGAGTCGAACCGTCACACACTTCAGCAATTATGTTAGACTTTCAAACTAACCAACCATAAATTTATTTCTAGTCATGTCAATCAATCTAGTCCTACCTCATTATTTAATGCATTCATCGCACATTGTTAGTAATTTTGTATATAAAGAATGTATGTATTAGGTCCAAATAGCATATTCAGTAGATCAATTATATATATATATATATATATATATATATATATATATATATATATATATATATATATATATATATATATATATATATATATATATATATATATGTCTTCCATTTTACCAAATTTCGTAATGGATATGAGTACACCAACAAACGTTGACACAACAACAAGCAAATACAAAGTGATCTCCGAATCCGAGTTGCTCATGGGGTATTTACTTTAGAAGAGGATAATTTAATTAAACTAGAAGAGGAAAGGTTGAGGCAAGAGTTCGAAGAAACTGAAACTAATCAAAGGGAATTGGAAGAAATCATAAGAAAAAAGGTAGAGGACGAAGAATATCAGTTACGACTAGACAAAGAAGCTACCAGTGCAATTTTAGCAGAAGTAGCAACAAATGATCGTGAATGGCGGTCACAAATCAAGAAAGAAGAGGATGAAGAATACGATTTTTTTTTAGAATTTGGTTGTTACCCATATCAGTTATTCGAATCGGATTCCGACGCCGACACTAACTGACGACGTTTATTATTGTATTAATTGCCATGCATGAAAGAAAACTAATGGCAAATTAGCACAGTCGCAATGTAGCACAGTCGCAAGGTAGCGCAGTTGCACAGTTGATAACCACCTACCACATCTACATTACTATTTACCTTTATTGCCTTATAAATATTAATATTTACTTTACCATCCAATTAAAAAACACATACACAAAAAAAATTTCCTAGTTCATTATGGATAATGCATGCCACCATTGTGGAGCTGCGACAACGATTACCACGTCATGGACAGATCATAATCCGGGTCGTCGGTTCCGCCTATGTCCTAACTGTGTTTTTAGCCGTTGGTACGACCCGCCCATGTGCCCATGCTCGGTGGTTATCATTCCAGGATTATTGAGAAGGATCAATAATCTTCGGGAAACATCTAACCAAAATGCTAGCAATGCACACAGAATGAAAGTGCTATTGTATTTTTCTTGGTTCTTATTTATGATGTATGTTGTGTTTAAGTAGCTATTTGTGTCTCATGATGTTTTGTTTTTTAGTTTTTGTATTCAAGTTATGGACTACCAATCTTGAATTGATAGTGTTTGATTCTTAGCCTTTATTGTTCTAATGTAGTAATGTTGACTTTGTACTTATCTAATGGATTAGTAAACTTCAGTTTCTATTGTTTGCTTCAAGTTTTTAGAGTTATGTAAATATCTATGCATGTTTAAAATACTGGGGTAAACAAATAAAATAAACGCCAACATATATACATGAAATGAACATAAGAAATAGTTGGTGAACATAAAATCCATGAATTTAGCATACGAAATAGTTTATAAACATAAAACCGTAGTACATACACCCATAGTTTCATAGTCAATAAAATAAACATAAAACCGTAGTACATACACCCATAGTTTCATAGTCAATAAAATAAAAGGTTGGAATGCCGAACAGATTGTTTTTTGTAAAACATGATGAACATTCACCATCTACCCTGAGATTAGGATTAGGCACAATCATCTTGTACTTCCAATAGAAAGCTGTCAGTTGCTCTCGATATGCTAAAGCTACCTCGACGGGATCACTTACAGCCAACGATAATTGATGTGTTAACCGGTATAAAAAAGGCAAACCTACACCCCACAATCACCATAAGTAGGACCTTGTACCGGTAAATTCTTCGCATACCTGAAAGTTATACAATACTTTGATCGGTCGATGTTCTTCCTCTCTATGACTTCACTTTCTTTTAGGTACAATGGGAGATGCTCAGCAACCACATTCATCCAATTCTCCCACCACGGGCGTGCGTCTTCATCAGCATTTTCGGGAGGACCCAGACTGTCGTATATGGTTATCACACCAGAACTTATATCAAACTCTGCTAAACACCAATGAACTTCTGTTTCGTTGACCGGGAAATAAACCTACAATATGATATAAAAAATATTAGAAATTTAAGGCATTTTACAACAATATAAAAATTTAAGACAATTATTTATGATAAATTCAATTCTTTTGTCAATAAGCTTTATGAAATATATACAAACGGTACTGGGTGTGACCTTATTACATGCAATCTGAAATGGTTTCTAAACAATCATCAGTCACTATTACAATTTAGCCCAACATATATCATATACATACAGCTTAAGCAAAATTCAGGGTATGACACTTTCTAATTAACGAATTAAATAACAACGCACCATATGCATATATCATCATAAACCAATTAATGAATATGAAATGTTACCTTCTTAACAGATTGTGAAAACCAAGGTACACCATAAGTAACCCCATCAACATAATACAGTGGCATTTCACGATTGAGGATCATGGTGTTGAAAAATGGGCTAACGGCTACCCAATCGGCATTGTCCGGTCTAAAGTGCATGATATACAAGACCCATGGTTCTATGTGTTGCAACATAAAAAATTTCGTAAAATAATTTACAATAGTTTTACATATTTCAAAAAAAAAAAAAAAAAATTAAAAATTCAATGGAAAAATTGCATACCGAATCAGAAAGCCACCCTCTTCTATTTCCATCTTTGCACAAAAAGGCTGACCAAAAGCGCCAATCCACCACAATCTCTGACCAAGGAAAACTATAGTAAAGGTCCTTTTGCGTACGCAACACTAAGTTAATTTCTCTAACTTCGTTAACTCTGTTTGCTGGGGAACCTTTAGGACGGGTGAGATCCTGAAATGTTTTGGATAGAAACACAAACAAATTGGTTTCCAACAATTATGGAATAAAAAATATAATCTTAGGTTAAATTACAATGTATGTACCTCATTCCATGGTTGTAGCTGGATCTCCTTTCCATCAGCGCCAAGCAACGTCTTTAATGTTTTTCTATGAAACTTTTGCTTACGCTTTCTGCGGACCCGAGGTGTAGTTGGTGGTGGGTCAGTAAAAGGATCTTGTAGGTACACACTCTTCTTCCTTTCACGAACAAATGGAACCTTTACAGTTTTAACCTTTTCTATGTCTTGAGCATCGTTAACGTTATAACCATCGTGTGTCTCATCATAAACATTTAAAATTTCCCTATCATTATCCCGTTCCATATTAGCTACCCCTTCATTGAACTGATTACTTTCCTAAAAAGTAAGTTTAAGAAATGTCAAGCAAACATAAAATTGTATATAATCAAGACAATGAATAACACTGTCTTAATTGCATCTAATCAAGCCTATGAATTAACGTATAATTACCTGAGGAGGGGTGAAGCAAATCAACTCCATCAAAGCCGCTACTCCTACCAAGCCTTCACTAGGCGATGGACATATGTCTCGAACATCTTCATCGACATGCATCGTTTCTTCAGCCATATTATCCTTAACAAGAAAAAAAAAATCATTAAAAAAATAATACAAAACCTTACAATATCGTAATCAAAGAAATTAAAAAGGGATCATAATTATAAGTAAAAACAATTAAGTTAGAGACTCACCTGTGAAACATGAACACCAATATCATGATCAGTAGCAACAGTTGTTACAAACTTATCAACACAAACCCTCTTGGTTACCACACTGTTATCCCAATTAAATGGGTCGGTCACGTATTTGTTCAATCCATTCGTACCGGTTCCCAAGACTCTCCTCGCATTACATTCATCCACCAAACCATGCTTCTCTTTGATAACACCCTCATAAGCATCTTTAAAAGTATTGCTAACACTAACACAAACATCAACCAAGTTACGGTTGTTGACAGAATCCGATAAATCCAGGGAAACGTCAGAACTTTTCTACCACATTAAGATTCTGTTTGTTTACTACATAATCAACACCAACAGCTACATCAACCAAATTGTTATTAGCAGTTTCACAACCCTTAACACCATTACTAGCAATCACCGAATTTTCACCACAAGTTAAAGCTTCACCAATCTTAATACCTATGCTTTCAGCCTTTTCTTTAATTGTGGGAACGATTTGAGGTTTCAGTAGTTGTTCTATAGCAGTTAAACGAGTACTAATAGTTTTGTAGTTTGTCAATTCACGTTCCATATCAGCCAACTTCCTTACAAGTTCTGATTTGCTCAGCCCATTCAACCCTTCATCAACAACCTTCTCATTCACCTATTCTTCATTCTCATTTTCCTCCTCAACGGGGGCACACACCCCAGGTTTAACATGTTTCATAACTTCCTGTTTAACATTTTGGCTAACCAATCTACGATAAATCCTTGGCGCAAATTTTCTACGTGCCAGTGGTTTCGGAGTTTCGATGTCTAATGTCTCCAGTTGTTGGAAAAACTCAATACTGGATCGCCACCAAAGTGATTGGTTTTCGGTAGGTGTTGGCATGATTTTTTTTGAGAGGTGGTGTCGAATAAAAAAGTGTGTCGTAGTCAGATTTGTTAAACTTTGTACCATCAGCCCAAGCCACACAACGGGGGATAACATTATCTTCTTTTTTCCACCATAACCTTGACTTAGGAAAGCTTTCCAATACAAAAATCTGCAAATATACCAACAACGCAGTTAAAATTTCTGAAATCAAACTAATATGACCTAGTAGTACCTACTGAAACAAGTTCCAACCAATGTTACCAACAGAAACCAACAAGAACACAGTTAACAACCTAAAACCAAACACTCCCTTAAACCAATGAAATCATGCATTTCAAACAATATAACTGATTCAAGCCATAATTTTAATTCTCAATAGCATATAATGATGGAATAGATTTATTTAAGCTGAAAAATACAACCATTAACCACTTTAACCTATAAAATACCGTAGTGCAATTTTGTGCCAGATTACATGAAAATGTGTTCAAATGGTATCACAACTTTGAAACATGAACTAAAACCTATCTAATAAGTTATAATAAGCCATAACAAGCACAAACAAACAACAAAATACAACTAACACTATCAATTACCAATTATGCCAATTATTACACTAAGAACTTAAAACTTGGAAACAACATTGTCAAACCTTTACCACTAACTAAGCTAGGGCTTCTTTAATTGATGCTTATCAAAGATAAGCTAGGTAATGGTCAAACTTGCAAATCCATTTCTGGCAACTTCCATTAGCTTCCCGTCTCATATGCATAGGTACTGATTTCTGAGCTTTTCAACTGATTAAGTACAAATGATGATTTCTAAAGTTATATTTTGATAGCATAAACCTAAATAAAATTTTAAACATATTATATAAGCTTTTGAGTACTACTTTACCTATTTTTTTATTTTTCAAATATTTTTCTTATATATATATTTTTTGAGTTTTTATAACTACACTAGGTTTGAATAAATTCTGAGTTTCTTAAACCTTACACATACCTATTATAAGCTTAAAGGACCAAAGAAATGTAACTTTTAACAATTTTAGGCTAAAATGATATTTTTAATGAAAATGGCAAAACTGAATGTGAACTAATATGACTTGAAATATATATTGAAGAAGGTTGCTATTACAGTATAAGAGGTAACTTAATCTAAGTGCTAAAAGCAAACAACAATATTCAACAACCTGTTAGAATTCAAATTTGACAAATTTTAAGCAACAATCTAAACTACTACATCAACGCTACTGAACTCATCCTAATAAGCAATAAGAATCAACCTCAATACACAGATACATAACTATTTAACTATATTATGCAAAATTTAGATACAAATTAACAGATATAAACATTTGCATGTCAATTAAATACTATATATACTAACCTTCAAAGCAAAAACAAATCCGTATAACGAATATGTAGTGGTGTATGAAAAACCCATCTGGACGAATTCTTTCAAATGCGTCTTTCTTTTCTTTGAAACAACATTGTAAACCCTGTCGTGAAATTCCCTCCACATATATTCCCCCCAGGGAAAAGCATCCCACGCATAAAAATCATCAACTAGGCAAAGTATCTCGTTTGACATTACATGCCTAAGCTCTTGACCCATCAATATGTAAACTAGTGCTAAAAGCAGACAAAGACGCACGACATCCTCATTGGACATTTTATTAAAACTTTCACTTTGGAGAACACTTATAAGATCAAAACCCTTTATTCTTTCCTTACCCGGAAAAACACGCTCACAGAAACCAGACACTGATTCCTCCAAATGTTTTAAACAGATTTTGCCAAATCTTAAACCAGTCATTAAACAAAACTCTCTCCTACCAAACTCTAGAGTATGTTTATCTATCTCAAAATACATGGGAGTTTCATAACTAGAGTTATCAATATGCTTTTGATGTTGAAGCATAAAATTGAGGACATGATTATCATGCTCTTCTGACCTTAAATCCAACCATGGGCCCAACACAGTGTTTCTAAACATCGCATATTGATCCTCATTGTAAGCCAATACCCTTAATGGTTGAAATTAAGTACAGCCTACATCGGATTGTTACTTTCGCATTATAAACCTACATCAAAAAGGGAAAAAATTCAAAAAAATAAAAATAACAAAATTAAAATGAATTAAACACAAAAACATAAAAATAAGTATCATAGGTTTTGTTTAAACATACGCTTTGACGTCTCCACGTCTCCTGTTCTTCATGATTAACCTAAATCAAATAAATTGACAAAATGATAGTTAAATAAAACCACATAATCCTACCAAAAAATGGGTAACAATCATAAAATTTAAACTTACGGTTTGACGTCTCTTTTTCTCCATAAAATGTTTGGTGTGCTTTGTGAAGATCGGCTCGCGATTTGTGTTGAGTGGAACCACAATGTGTTCTTGATGATTAACCTAAATGAGCCAAATGCACAAAATTATATTCAAATTAAACAACCAAATCGTAACAAAAAATGGGTAAGATTCATAAAATGTAAACTTACGGTTGATATACATGATGATTTGTGAATATCAAGCCTTGAAACGCTTCGATGTGTAATGTGTGTGTAATTTTTAGATCTACAATTTGGAATAGTAAGGAATAGTGGTGGCGCGAGAAACAAGAATGTCACAAATTAAAAAATCAAATAAATAAATAAATATTATTATATTAACTTGTTCCTTCCTCATGCAAATCTAAGAAAGATTTTGTGCCGTCAGTCGCACACTAAGTTCAAGTAGCACAGCCGTCAGTCGCACACCAGTTCGGATAAAACAAAATAGTAGTGGGGTCACCTCATTATTGGTAAATAGTTGAAATGAAATGTGTGTTGTGTCACGTGTCAACAAATGTATGGAGTAGCACAGTCGCACAGGTAGCACATGACCAAAACTGAAAGTTGTATAATTTTTGACTCACTTATGGTTGTAAATCCCATTTTAAGCACTATTTTGAAATTATCCCACTAGTATATGTCCTTTGTTGGGTCATCGTATTCTTCTAGCTTCATGCATAAACAACTAATTAAACTATACGTATTCTTTTTGTGTGTTCAAACTACGAGTTGGCTAATCAGTGTAATGGTTGGAAGCTTTTTTATGTTGTATTTTCAGTAGATATGACCTTTTACAATCTTAGAAGTAAAGTCTCTCTAATCATCATTAGCTTTAAGACGAACGTTCAATCTTTCAACGGTACATGTTTAAGGTTTAAAACAATGCCCGCCGAGCAATGTTTAATACAAATATAAAAAGAAATTTTGACTTTATTAAATAAAAAATAACATATATTTAAATTAATTTTTATGTTTATTTATTGTGCATTAAATGCATAATTACTTTAAATATGAAAAGAACAGATAATTTAATGAACCTTAAGCATTGCCCAGTGGACAGTATTTAGCAAAACTCTTGATTTATTAGGCAAAGTGTAATAAGGACTCTCAAGTGACCGACATTTCCCCTATCATCTCAGCTTTCTCTCTCTTAGACTACTACATGACCAACTTTGTGTAATAAGAAGATCCACGTCTTCATTTTTAAATTTTTTTTAAACAATAAAATTAAAATTCATCGATAATTAAAAACATTTACATAATATTTTAAATAAAATAAAAAATATTTACAATAGAACCGGTTTCCGATCACCAAATTGATTAACGGTTAAACCAGCGGACCAAAAACATATTTTATAACACAAAAAAATTACCTCACTCCTTTCTTGCTTTTTCCAAAAAAATCTAAATAATTCAAAACCTGTTATGGGCCCAACAGCCCAAAAAATCTAAATAATTCAAAACCTGTTATGTAAAAAAAAAAAAAAAAAAAAAAAAAAAAAAAAAAAAAAAAAAAATCTTCTTTTTTTCCTTGTGTATTTGCAACAAATTTATATAAGATTTTTATTTTTTTTTTAAACCAAACAACAATCCAAAAAATAAAATAAAATAAAATAAAATAAGGTGTGCAAATGAATCGGTCGTTCGGCCAAACTTTTTTTTAATCGTAAGACGCGTTGATGGTTGCCTGATGTAAAGGGACGATGCGGCGCAGCGGCGGGGAAGGTGACTGACCGAGAGTCAACCCTCCAACCTTAGTATCCATGAGATTTCATTGATCAAAAGGTTGTTGATGCAAATGTAGAAGAGTAGTGAGCTTAATAAAAATTTAACAAAAAATCAACGATCAAATGTACAAATTCTAACAATGCATTTTTCAAAAAAATAAAAAATAAAAAGTAAAAAATAAATAAATAAGTTTTCAGTTTTTTATTTAAAATAGAATATCTTATAAACGGTAAATCGTTAAGCGACAAAATATACATTATCACGACGAGAAATTTTTTGTTTTTTAGTAGACGGCATTTCAGTATATTTTCGACAAACTTTATTTGTTCGCTTTTTTTAATGGGTATTAAATTTTAGACAATACGAAATCACATGTGATTTGTGATGCAAGTTTTAAAGTTCAAACACTAATTACATGTGAATTTTTATATTGCAAATCACACGTGGTTTTACAAATCAGATGTGATTTTTCATGACGTAAATTATAACAATCACAAAATAACCCGAAAAAATGTTCGTTCAAAGTATATAGAAATGCCCTTTAATGAAAGATGATTTTATGCTCGACATGGTGGTGTAATTAGTTTTACTTAACGATTAACTGATTATAAGATATTTAATTTAAAAAAATAGGATGTGAGTGAATTTTTTCATCTTGATTTAAAAATGAGTGGCTAGAATTGTCACATTTTATCCTTTATTTTATTTTATTTTTTAGTTTTATTTTTATTTTTTTACTGAACCAAACTCATAAATAAAATTTGTTAGCTATGGAGTAAAAAAAAAATAGCAAAGCCCACAGCTCACAGCTACTGCTCATTGTTCACCGCTCATTGCCCACAGCTCTCATGCCAAACGAACACTAAAAATCAAAAAGCTCATTGTTCATCACTCATTGCCCAAAAAAGCTCAAAAAAGCTTTGTGCCAAACATAGCCTTTATGAAGCTGTGAGCTTTTTTGGCTACTGCTCACTGCTACTGCTCACAGCTCACTGCTACTGTTCACTGTTACTGCTCACAGCTACGTTTGTCAAACATAGCCTAAGTGTATTGTGTTGTGGTTGTTTTTCGTTTTCTTTAATGTTTGGATATCGTTGCATGATCCTTTATCGCGGATATAGGATCCAAACAACAAGTTTCGCAAAAGATAAAAGCGGAAATGATGTGATTGTGTGAGAATACACATAATGTAGTTATGTGTGAGTTTGGCTTTTGTTAGATAGAAAAAAAAAAAATAGCGTCTGTATCCTTTTTACAAGTTTTTTATCCACATAGTGCAATGATTTTTATGCATGCTTTGAATATATATGCAATTATGCATTTTCGGAAAGATATATATGCAAAAACCTCAAATATATATATATATATATATATATATATATATATATATATATATATATATATATATATATATATATATATATACAAGTTTAGTTTAAGCATCACGGTTTTTATTTGATACTCCTATTTAGAGAAATGATTTCTATATTTCGTTTGATGCTAACGGTTTTGACTAAATGGATTACTATAATTCAAACAAACGTTTTTTTGTTTTGTCTCAACTCTAAACCACACAGCTCAAATTCGAAGACTTTGTCCATGTTAATGTTTATTGACTTGACCTTTAAATACAAGACAATGATATTTTTTGTCATAAGAGTTGACTTTATTTCGTTTTGTAAGGATGGTATCGAACTCCTTTACTCCTTAGAAAATTGGCGTATGATATTGCACCACAATTTAAAAAATTATGTTGACCAATATACCGAAGTAGTGATTTTATATTTGTAGTTACAAATTTAAGCTGATTATTTTGTACTCAGCTTGTTGCTCAACCCACTTTTTATATTTTATATTCCTAGTACTTTATCTCTAACGAAGAAATGAATAAAAATGGAGTAACTAATTACTATTACTAATATATACATTTCCTGTCCCTTTGATGAATAGTAACCCGAGTTACTATTCTTTCTACAGTAACAGGCTTTGGGCTTTTTTTTTTGTTTGGGTGGTCATGCATACTAAGTCCAGCCCGTTTTATTTGTCGCCCCTTTTTTGAGATTACTCGGACCCGGGTGAGCATGCATATCTTAATATTGAAGCATCCCGCGACAACGTGCGAGTTTAAAACCTTGTTTGGATGAAAACGGGTCATCGGCTCTTTTTAAAAAAGCTACCCACAATGTATTTAAAATGTTTCAAGATGATTCACTAGTGTGTGCTAGCTTATTATCTTAGAGTCGAGTTATTTTACAAACCAAACATTTGTCACATACCAAGGGACTCATCCCCACCATCCATCTAAAAAGGAAATCAATGGTTGAGATTAAAAGCATTTTAATATTTCACATATTTTTTATAATTTAAATATCTCTTAAACCGTTAATCGTTAAGCGAAAATAATTATACCATTGCGACGGACATTTAATTATCTTTCTATAGACGGGCACTTTGATATACTTTCGAAAAATAAAAAATAAAAAATCATTTTTTTCACGTTTTTTTTCGTGGCCGAAAAAATATCATATATGATATTACATATCATATACGATATGTAATATCATATATGATATTACATATCATACATATATGATATGTAATATCATATATGATATTATATGTAATATCATATATGATTTTTTCGGCCACGAAAAAAAACGTGAAAAAAACGAAAAAAAAATTTTGTTGAAAATATGTCAAAATGCATATCTATAGAAAGATAATTAAATGCCCGTCGTAATGGTATAATTTTTTTCGCTTAACGATTAACGGTTTGAAAGATATTAATATTTGAAAAAAAGGATGAAAGTGGATTTTTTAAATTGTTGTGATTAATCTCATCCATTAGATCAAATAAAGATGAGAGAAGATAGAGGGTGAAGATTAGTCCTTAGTATGTAAAAAAAATTTTGTCCTCAATTGATCTTATATCATTATCTTAATGATATAAATATTATTAGAACAATTTGAAACACACCTGTTTATTTAAAAAAGCAAGCTACTTAAAATAAAGTTTGTTTAACATGACAAAATAAAGTTTGGTATAAAATTGGAAAGAGAAAATTCTTTAAATACCCCAAAAGTACAATAGTGTGTACCTTATATACTTCAAAATTTTCCAACTTCTCCAAATACCCCAAGGGCGACTCTTTACAAGAAAACTTGGGCAACTATCCCAGAATTTTGACAAGTGTCCCATTGGTTGTCCCCACCTTGTACTTGCAAAGTACAACTACCTCACTAATTTATTGGGCAACTAGGACCTACTTTTTTGGGCGACTTCACTATTTTGTCTTTTAGTAAAAAAGTATGGTCTTTTTATATTAATTTATGGTACAAATTTCTTGAGCAACTTGGTCCCACTATTGTACCTTCTTGGGCAACTAGTTAGGTATAGGGTACATCTTTTATAATATTTTTTTGCATGAGAACTTGTTCCATGTTTTTTTTATACAAAAATACACCTTTTTATTAAATAAAAATACACATTTTTATTAAATAAAAATACAACTTTTTTATTATTAAACACATTTCAAATATATTCAAAACAAAAAACCACTTTTGACAACTGATAAAAAAAAAAATAAATTAAACACACACACAAACCATCTGCTACAACACCCATTAAACACACATTAAACACCTAAAAATCGTTCAATCGCTCAACACCACCCTCATCGGTGAACCCTAATCAAGTACAATGTTTGAGGCGAAGATTACGGTAAGATCTAGATTAGAACATCTTTCACATATTAGAGCTTTGTTGAATGGTAATACAAGTGAGTTGTTTAGAACAACCGTGTTTGGTCAGTGGTTAGATATCCCCACCTTAGATCCTGATAACCATTTGTATGATTATTTTTATCAAAATGCTGTTACGGTTCCTATAGTTAGTGATACTTGCCCTCCTCTTAGTTTTAAAATTGGTGATAATGTTCTTGATTTTGGGCGTCAGGAATTTTGTCTTGTAACCCGTTTTCGTTTAGGGCAAGTTGTCAAAGAGGAAACTGACGTAGGTCGTATTGTTCGTGGTCTACCATATAGTCCTTTTTTTGATCGTTTGTTTCCTGAAAAGAAACCAACTTTGAATAAAAGAGTAAAAGGTGAAGACCTTTTGAAGTTTATGAAGAATGGTCCAGTATGGGAATCTATTTTGGATGTAGATGCTGTTAGGATTTGCTTGTTGGTCCTTGCAACCTGTGTTTTCATAGGTAGAGAACCAAGGTTCTACATTCCGGATCATATGTTGAAAATGATAGAGGATTTAGACGTTTGGAATGAATATCCATGGGGAGAGTATATGTTGGTTCATTTGTATAAAAGAACGGTGAATGTTGTTCAGAGGCATACCGACAAACAATCTAACAAGGCTGTTAGAAAAACTTCTAATAAACAAGAAACATGCATGAAATCTCCCAAAAAAGAAGAAACATACAATCTATATGGATTTGTATTGGCACTAAAGGTTAGATTTTATTTAAAACATGCATTATCTTAGCTTTTATTTTTGTTACTCACTTGACGTTTACTATTCATTCTGCATAATACTTGTTCTGTGGTGTTGAGTGGCTTAATGGATTGTTTAGATTATTTGATTCATAAATAGTTGAAAACATTCTATTAAGGAGTGTTTGGTAGAGTAAGATTCACTGAGTTTAAGTTGTTTGCAAGATGATAGTAAATTTCAGATAAGTCACATTAGACTCATATTAGATAGAAATTGCATTAAATCCTTAGGTTAATTCATAGATAGAAATAGCATAATTGGGTAACTTACGTTGTTTAGGTCTCATATTAGTTAATTACAGCAATAACTTAGGTTGTTTAGTAGCACAATTGGGTAATTACAGCATAACTTAGTTCAATTTAGTCAAAGTAATTTGCATATGAAAAAGTCAAAATGCTTTGGTACTCAGAAATTGGCCAGTACTTGTATATCATTTGTAGGTATGCCCGGTTGAATCATAATCAATAAGAAACATAAGTTGCTCATATTGCCATGCTCCAAACAGTTGATATTGATTTTGCAAACATAGTTATTAAGTATCAACATAGATATCTTGTGTTCGTAACTGTGACTTTTTTTGTTTTACTTCGTTTATCAGATATGGATTTGGAAAGCTTCCCTAACAGTTCACATTTTTATACCAAAGACCCTTTAAAGATTCCACGTGCATTATCATGGTCGAAAGTGAAAATTTTTTAGAGAAAGCATCACTTTATTCTATTTGATCAGGTAATTAAATCTCCCAAAATTACTTGATAAATGATGAATTGCGGTTTTAATCTTGTATTTTATTTATTTTGTAGGGTGTTCCACCTTTAAAGAAGCTGGTACCAACACATTCCGAGATTAAATGCATGTGGTACATTTGTAGCATGGAATACATCCGAGGACTTCAGATGCAACTCATAGTAAGAGATGATGAAGAAATTGCAAATGCGATACCGGTGTCCGAAGTGGTTCCTGAAAATATGGATGTTGAAAAAAATTGTAATGAGGTTCTGGTTGTTGAAACTGCTACTGAAGCTATGGATTCTGCAGAAAATGCAAATGTAGGAAATGCAAACGAGGTTCCGGTGGCGGAAATGGCTTCTGAATATAGCGATGATACAGGAATTGCAAAAAAAATGGATGATGAAAAAAATGATAAAGAGGTTCTGGTTGTTGAAGCTGCTCCTGAAGCTATGGATTCTACAGAAAATGCAAATGCAGAAAATGCAAACGAGGTTCCGGTTGCGGAAATGGCTTCTGAATATACCGATGATACAGGACTTGCAAATGATGTTGATGTTGTGGATATGGTAGATGAATATATGGCTGACCCGAAAATGGTTTTCTTGACCCCGATGATACAGGACTTGCAAATGATGTTGGTCATGAAATTCATATACATGAAGACAACGTTATTGAGGTTGGTGAAAGTGCGACCCTCAATGACGATGTTGTTGGAGTGGAGGATAACAAAGATGATAGGTCTAATGAATTTCCTGATGTTCTTAAAAAAGATGTTTCTGAGCCTTCTGAGAAATATTTAACATTACCAATACTTGATACAGATCACATTAATGATGAGGTTGCGTCCATTAAGTCAAATGATGGAGATATTGAAAAAAGAGTCGGAGATGTTGATGTGTCATATCTGTTAAGTGAGTTGGCCATTCTTAAACAACGGATTGGGGTTGTTGAGAATGTGTTAGGAGTTAAGTTTGAAGAGAAGTTGGTAGTTAATGATGCCAAGTGTTTAGTTAATGATAGTAAAATTAAGGTAAGAAGATTCGTATTTTTTTTAATTTTATATTAATTTATTATTATTATTATTATTATTATTATTATTTATTTTTGTTTTACTAATATGAGTACCTGTTTTTAGTTGAAAACTGCGGATGTCAACACACCCATGAAGACCAATGATTCAGATGATCAGAAACATAACCTTTATTATACGGGCCCTTGTATGTTTACGGAGCCTATGACACAGCTAATGAAAGTCGTTGGTATGGAGTTTCCAGATCAAGATCAATCAAATAATGTTATGCAAGTAGATGTTGATAATAAATTTGATTGTAGTTCGTTACCAAACCTGAATGAAAAATTCTCAGATATTGGTTATGATGGGTTTGGACAAACTCCTAATGTGGTACGTATATAGTTCCATAATTCAATCCTTGTCGACCTATTAATTTTATTGCATCTTAAAAACATTCACCTTTTATTTTTTAGGAATAGTAGATGTCTATGGATACCCAAGTAAAAGAAACTGAATTTGAAGACAAACAAACATATGAAGAGGGGTGATACAGCTGAAGAACCAGATACGGTACTGTCTGATACAAATTGTGAGGCTCCTCCGCAGGTTGATGATAATGTAGATCAACGGTCAGCTGAGGGTTGTGACATTGCGCTTTCACCAGCATTGGAGGGGGCTACCACGGATGATAATGGAGTAGAGTTGATTTCCATTGACGATGACGACGACCCTTTAGTCGTTAAGGTACACTAATTTATGTAATACATGCATAAGATATTTATTACACACTCCTAAATACCATTTTTGCAGGCTGAAAAAGTCAGATCTATATTCAATGAATTGAAACGCAAGAGGAAAGTAGGGAAATATTACAAGTCCCCATATACCAATCCCCCTGACACTACCCCAATAAAGTTACGAAGGCGTTCATCGAGGATAAATAATAAAAACATATCCCCGCCTGCAGCACCTGATTTTGATGATAATTTGCAAGTATCGCAATTTGAACCCTTTACAGAGGTATGTGACTGTACGTATATATTTAAAAATGTATTAATAATAGAAAACCACGTAATATATTAATTTCTATCCTTCAGAATCTGTCAAGAGCTCGCAGGTCAAAGCCAACAGTTGTAAGTGTGCCAGCTTACTTTAGAAAATGGTTAAAGGAGGCACCACCAAATACACTGTTCTATTTTCCTTGGGGAGACGAAACTATTGTGGATCGGCGTTTCTGGGAGTGTATCGTTGGCACAGGTGCTTGGAGTTCAGGATGGCTTAGAGACGAGGTTCGTATAAATTTCTGTATAGTTTTGTTACCACATTCTGCCTTAGGTATAACCATTTAGTTGAAAAATAAAAAATGTCTTCATATGGCACTAAAATTTATTTATAAGAAGAATTTATATTGTTAGTTTGTTATGTTAGTCTTGCTTATCTTAGGGAAAATACAAATAGTGTGATTTGATCTTTAGAGTGCAAACTGTGTGCAGTAAAATTCAGTAGTCTAAAAGATGCTTCCCTTAACGCTTCTTTGTCTAAACTTTCTTGATAATCCTCGGCCGTTTCTGTTTCCTTCTTCGGCTCGTCACAAATTTTCTTTACATCTTCCTCACATGTTTCCTTCAAAGCTTCATCTACTGTGTCCTTCTTGACTTCTTCAAATATATCTTTTACCATCTCCTCACAGTTATCATTGGCATCAAACCATAATCGTCTCCTTACAGGTTCTGTATTAAAAAAAATTAAACTAAATTAAATAATTATTAGTAATTATATACAAAGATATGCAATGGCTTTTACCATTCGACATCACGAGCAGGTATATTCATACTCATCCTACATTAACCTCATATTTATACAAAGAAATGCAAGTTCACAAACAAGTATGTTGGTACAACCATGTAACTAGGTTGTTGAAAATCTTGGGCGACCTATTAAATATTTCACATAATCCAAATAAATGCAAAGTACACACATAAGAATTATGAGGTACAAAGATATAACTAGGTTGTTCAAATTAGTGGGCGACCTAATTAATATTTCACATGAAACATATAAATGCAAGTTCAAAAATTTTGGATTACCAGGTACAAAAAAAATGAATAAACAAGTACAATGGGCTGTTAGAGCTTTTAAGTAAGAGCAATTAATTGGGTGCTTTAGGTAGTTCACATTTTTGGGCGACTTAATAACTATGTCAAATGATCATAGTAAATACACAAGTACAAGGGCTGTTTCATATCCTTAAATGTTTATATTTCTTGTTACTCTTTTGTTTACTAAAATTACATTACCAGTGAGATTACAAGATACCATGAATGATGATGAGAATTCAAAGTTTAAGGTTATTTTGGTGCATCCATCATGAAAACATGCTGTTAAACTACCTAAAACTATCAGTTTTAAGAACCTAGTGGAATACGTGAAGAAAAAGGTGGACGCCGTGAAAGACAGCCAAAATTCTATCGTCAGGTTATTTTACAAAGAAGGTTCCATGTCACTGGACGTTGTTGATGATGACGATGTCCAATACTTCATTATTGATGTTTGTGGTAAGAACGATCAAGTTCAGAAACTATTCATTTCACTAATTCAACAACCTTCGGAGGTAAAATCATCTTCAGCTTCTAATAATATTTCATTTGATCTTAATGTTCCGCTAAATCCCCAAGAATATTATTATCCCACCCCGAAAGTTGAACAATACACCTTTCACCAACAAGATGATTCACTTCCTAAATGGCAAAGAAACAATTTTAACCATATGCCTACGCCACCCAATGCCCCAAATCCAGTTTTTAAAACATACCAGTCCCATATAAATAATAATGATTTTTTTTTAAAACAAGGAATTTTATAACAAAGCAGAATGCATGTTTGCTATTGGAAAGAAATCGTTAATTGAACGGTTTGAATACAAAGTTATAAAATCTGAAAGCATTAGGTACAACGTGAAATGTACACGCCCAAGTTGCTCATGGAATATATACACTCATAAAAATAAAGTGGGTAGTAAATTCTATGTATCTAGCATGAACGATGTGTACACATGTTCAAGAGACCAGATTTGTCCAAATCATCGTAATGCAACTATGAAACTACTCAGTCAGTTACTATATGAAAAATTGAATGATTGTAGCAGGGTATATAAGGTGCGTGATATACAAAAAGATGTTAGGCTTGATTGGAAAATAGACATTTCTTATAAAAGAGCTTGGGGGGGGGGGGGTAGGAATTTGGCATTTGATATGTTGAACGGTAAACCAGAGGATTCGTTTGAGCAGTTACCTATTTATTGCCATAACTTAAAGCTCAAAAACCCTGGGACGGTAACCCATATCGAAACAGATGATGTAGGAAGATTTAAGATTGTTTTTATAGCTGTTGGTGTTGCGGTAAGCATTGTTTTAGTTATTACTTAAGTTTTTTAAAGTTACATTATGTTGTAATTTGTAGTATTCTAATATACGTTTTATGATACTAAATCCGCAGTTTTATAGCCTTTATGCGTCCATTGATAATAATCGATGCCGCGCATCTAAAAGGGAAGTACCTAGGAACCAACCTGCTTGCGGTTGGTATGGATGGTAACAATCAGATTATTCCAATTGCTATGGGGGTCTCACAAGGCGAGACCGGTCAAGCGTGGACACAATTTATGACCTGGTTGAAAGAATGTATTGGTGAAGTGCCTAATTTGGCCATTATTTCAGACAGACATGCAGCAATAACACAAGCATGTGATACAGTTTTCCCAAATTGCTTTCATGGTTATTGTTGCCGTCACTTGATGATGAATTGCAATTTGAAAGAGGAAAAGGTGAAGTATTTATATTGGAAGACGTGAAAAAGTTATAGTCATGAAGTATTTAACAAGACACTTGCTGAGCTTCGCGCAAAAAGACCTCAAGCCGTGGAAAAACTTGAACAAGCAGGATATGATAAGTGGTCAAGGGCATATTGCACGGGAAAAAGATACAATTACTTGACTTCAAACAGTGCAGAATCAATTAATGCATTAACACGGCATGTTCGTAGGGTTCCAATAACCATGCTCATGGAGTACTACAGAACGCTTTTGCAAGATTGGTATAACAAACGTAGAGAGAAATACCGAGGTATTTATTTTCCTATATTTGAAATAATAATTAATTATTTGGCGGCATATAATTAAGTGGTGAAATTGCAGTCGCACCCGAATTTGAACTTATAGAGTGGGCAACAAAGAAGGTACGTCACAGAATGTGGAAGAGTGCTAACTGGAAGTTAGAGGCATTGCCATGTGTGCGTGTTCCAAGTATTATCCCCTTATGGTAGTAATATTGTGGATTTTTTTAAAAATGAATGTACTTGCAGGTATTTAATATAAACTGTTTTTTACTTTAAGGTTCATGATTTTTATTCATGTATGACATTTAATTGAGTTCCTTATGCAGGCAATGGGAACTCTCGGGTTTACCATGTGGTCATGTGTGCGCCGTTTGTAGATATGAAGAATTGACTAACTGTAACAAATGGGCGGAATCATGGTTTACAAAAACATCATTAAAAGGCACATATCAAGAAATGGTATTTCCACTGGAAGAAGAAGCAAATTGGCATAATCCAGGAAACTTGCAAAAGGTTAAACCGCCTTTGATGGATAAGCGGCCAGCGGGGAGACACAAAAACAAAGATCGGATTCGCTCAAAAAATGAGGAGCCAATAATTAAAAAATGTGGACGTTGTGGCAATGAAGGACACAACCGTGAGGCATGTATGCAACCGGTGCCCAGTTCGAAGGTAATTTGAAAGTTCAAAATAAATTATAAACATACTATTTATTTGTTAATCTTATAATAAAAAATAAATGTTCGCAGGAAAAATTCAAGGCAAGCACAAGCAGATCAGACAAGGGTAAAGAGGTTATGCAAGAGATGGAATCACAATCGAAAACTCGTAAACGCAAATCAAATAGTGATAAGCAACAGAAAGTGGAAGTCAATCATCAAGTGGACGAAGAGTATTTTCAAAATGGCATAATTTATTAGGAATGGGACGACCTAAGTTGGGACTTTCAACCATCTAACTGGCAATGGAATGGCGATTTGGTATGGGGTGGTGAAACATCATATTCTGGTTTCAACTTAAATTACAACCCGGAATCATCTAACCAATATCATTTGGATGATTTTTAGTATTACATTTACTTCTTATCAGTTGGATGATTTGTAATCTTACGTTTATTTCTTATGTGTTAAACTATATGGACATTGTTTTTATGTGTCAATGGGGCATATTTAGTAAAAACTAATAAAGTAGATGTGTGAAATTGTGTACCTGAACAAAATGATGATCGAACATCTTCCTTTAAAACCAGTGTCCCCTTCACTTGTAAAATCAAATCTTGTTAAACCTACATGAGTGATGCAAACAAAGATTTGAATAAGTAATCCTTAACAAAATTATATTGATTGATTTGTAAAATCAAAAAAGGATCGCCCACCTTTTATTAATCATGTATCGCGACGAAATACAACTTGTAGTAGTAAAAAACACCAAGTATGAGATTTTTAATAAATGTTGTAGTACAAAACACCATGTATCAAAATTACAAAAATTGTTCTACATTCCTAACACTAATTATACTAGTACAACACCCAGTGTATACGAATTACAACGATCGTGCTCCACTTGCCAAACCTACCAACTAGACACTCGGTGTTTGAAAAAGAACTTAGCCATATGCTCGCGGTAAGCAAGAGCAGCCTGGACAGTATTTTCCACCGCCAACCGTTTACCATGTGCCAGTCGGTATAAAAAAATGCAAACCCAGATACCGCAATCACCAAACAATCCTCCTTGTGCTGGAATGTTGCATGCACTCTCGAAGGTGATGGCATACTTTGCAGGATCTATACATTTCTTCTCAAAAACTTTGGCTTGCTCAAGAACAACTGGAAGTCCAGCCTGTAGATTGATTAAAACGTATTACTAAAAATATACAAGCAGACAAGAATGTGATGATTTAAAAACATTCAAAAGTTAACGGATTACATTAACATCAACCTGATAACAAAACTTAACATAATACGATAAACATTAATTCATTTCATACATAATGCGATTACAAAAGAAAGGTCACTAACGGATTACAATAACAACCAACATCACTAAGTACCTACTACCATACTAATCTAAACTGCGTTCAAAACGATAACTAGATTCACTAACATATTACAATTGATAACCTACAATCTGATTACGTAAACCATATACCATACGATCAACATGAGTTTGAAGAAGAACTGATTCATTATACGGGGTGATGAAAAAAGAACCACCATCACCTTCGATCCCTAGATTGTGAAAGGTATCAGTAGCAAATTTGTAGAGACTAAGACTTGTAGCCCATCCTTCTGGGTTCTAAAATTCCAGTATTGGGTCATTGTTATCATCGAAACAAATTAATTTCAACTTACAAGTGTTGGGAATGTTAAGCAAACATTGAAAGGATGTTATTGTCCCACCAACAACCGTTAATAGCCATAGGCAAAAAACGTAGTGGTCATTCTGTTCTATGTTTCCTGAAACAACTATGTTGTCCCTTAAGTTTAAAACTAGAAATGGTAAAGGTAGATTGACCAACAACTCTGCTGGTATTTCTAACTCTTGGAAACGGTAGGTGACCAAGTTGAACGACACCATAATGTAGCTCTTGTATTTTCTACCATCATTTCCATACAATTTTTCATATCCACACCAGAAGATATGCCCATCAACGACACATTGACTTCCTTTTTTTAATCTTATTGATTGTCGGGGTAAAAACTCAGTTCCCAAACGGTTCCATTCTCTGGATGAGAAAGTATAGTAAGATAGACCATTGATGATGTAGAGGATTGAAGGGGTATGAAATCTTGAGGAGGATTGGATCAAGATTGTCTGGGCGTACCCCAAAAGCCAGCATACGCTTTTCATACTCTTCGGGTTGTGTAACATATGGCACAAATGTGGCACATGATCTTCTGATAGATGGATTCCAAAGGATCGCCATGTAATCAGACACAATTGGACCATACGAAAATCCCAAGACCCCATGAGAATACCCAATTGGTTCCAAGTCAGAATAAGAAAAGTTTGAAGGGACATCTGTGCGAGAAAAATCATCATTTAAAAAAGATAAGTAACCTTTATACCTTTGCCGATAACATAAAACAAGAATTGAACTATCAGCAGGGCAAACACCATAACATGCAGTGAAATGTAAAGTGTCAATACGAGCCTTCCAACTCTTAGACATAGTTCGACATTGAAGTATACACTTGACAGGAAGCCTTCTCACGATGTCCATTTGAACTTCCACAGGATTGTTATCAGACATGGTGAGTTGTTATCAGCAAGCTGATTTTTGTTTTGTGTGTGTAGAATAATGTGAGTGATGGAGAGTATAAATAATAGTTGCATTTACATCATTAACCTAACTAGCAAAAGATAACTAAATGCTAAAAGGTACTAAAATGTACTTTGAAATATTATATTAAGACCATACCAAGTACTTTTAAGGTTTATGTACAAGAAAGATCAGATTTGACAGAGTTGACTTTGTTGAAGAAATCTTCTCAAATCTTATTGTCATTAATGTACTTGAAGTTTGTTTGTCACCATAACCATATGGTTGACATTGAACTAGTTTATTAAGTTTATTAAGGTTTCTTTAAAAGTACAGTTAAGTAATACTAATGTTTATACATAAATATAACAACTAAAGAAATATTGAGTAATAAATATAGTCTAAGTAACCATGCACATTTTGAATGCGATAATGAAGGACTTTGGCGTGTCATAAACATTTCAAACTATATCATTATCGTATTCAAGACGTCTTAATTACAATGGCTGATATATCTAACATCATCGATGTATTCCATTGCTTTGTTCTTTTGTACCCCGTCTTATACGGGTGTGTGTTTGATCTTGATAACAAAATTTGGCTCTTTAAATAAAGTTTATTGATTGGTGGGAATAAAATAAATGTACATTAACAAATGAAGATTATTTAAATCAAGTTTATTGATTTAAATAATGAAAAATTAACAAATGTACGTTATTTAAAGAGGCAAAACTTGTTATCAAGATCAAACACCACCAAGTATAAGACTTGGTACAAATGAAGCAATAAAACATATCCACAACGTTAGATATATCTGCCCTTGTAATTGAGAATTTAGTTATTAGAAGAAATATTATTACTAACATTCATATTGCTCCTTTAGATGTAAGGAATATACATATTAATTATGTAGATTGTCCTACATCGTAGAGCTCATCGTGCATTAATGAAAACATATTAATTCTATATAAACACATAATGCAAAATTTTTAAATGTTATGTTTTACCTGTAAACATGACCGCATATATAGATACCACGGACGGCCCTCATGTTGCTCCACAGAAGCACTGTCGTAAAAAGTTACAATCCCAGTCCTGATTTCGAACCGTGCTAAAAACTAGTGTTTCTCCTTTTCGTTAATAGGCATAAAAACTTGGTCAACATCACCCCATGATATTTTGTACTTTTCTCCATTGGCATACCAAATTGAAATGGAGTCCCAAGAGTAACTGTACAAAGTATGCAGTAACCATACACCAATCAGCGTCAACAGGTCTGAAGTGCAACATGTATTCCACCCATAGCTCTATGTGCTGTAAAAAACAAAATTTTCATGTAAAAAACACTATAAAATTGAAATATACAGGAAAGTTCAAAACAACACAATAAATTACTTATTCTGTCCTTACCTCATCCATGAGCCACCCTTTTTTTTGTGGATCTAAACATATCAAGCTCTCCCAGAAACGGCAATCCACACGTACAGGTTCCTTTGACCAAGGGAATGTACAACGAAGGGGGCCCGGTTGTCCAAGGAATTCGTCGTAATCATCAGTAACATGTACGTAGCTGATCGATTTGTGCACATGATTAAGATTCTACAAAAATATTGTTACTATATTAGAAAAAATAACGCTAATGTTAAACCTATAAAACTTATAGCTCAAAAAAATTATACCTCCACCCAAGGCTTAACATCTTTTAAAAACTCAGTCATGTCTAGATCCCTACAGCCTTTAGGAGGTATACGCATTTTTTCTGCTTCTACAAATTTTGAGGACCAGTAATACGACGACTCAGAACCATCTTTCTGACTCCTCTTGTCAGTTGTAGCCATGTCCTAACGTGCTCTTTGCCAGTGTTCTGATTTAAAAAAGGCCAACCGCGCTTTCTTCTTCTCCTGAGCTTCCTTCAAAAGTTTTTCCCTTTCCACCCTGCGATATACCTCCTTTTTCAACGCCTCTAGAAACACCATTTCCTTAGTCTTTAGTTCTTCAATCTTCCACTTTTCTTCCTCTTGTTTCCGCAACATTAATTCCTCATCTAAAAGATATTCCTGTAACCAAAATTAATGTTTTTATTAAAGGTACAATATCATTAAGTGTCATATTATATAGACAAGCAAATAACCTGTAAATTGTCATCATCAGAGTAGACATGTATTTCGGTTGAATGTCTATTAGAAATTAGAGTGTCAACCAATTCCGCGAATGCGAAAAAGATCGACTAAAGTCCAATTTCTCCTGTATATGAAAAAATAATAATTTAAAAAACAATAAATTAAAAAAAATAAAAAAATAAAAAAAAAAAATTGGCAAATAAGTTAATCGAGCTAAAATGTTACCCTAAATCCATAAGTTCTTTCGCATGCAAGAACCTACAAAGTAATTTTAAAAACAATTAAAATTGGCCACCCTATAATAAACCATCTAACAGGAAAATATTTCTTTTATGTATAACGCAAATCACCTGAATAATAGACTCAAGTTTGAAAACACGACTATTCAACTTCTGAATTACGGAATCCTTAACGCCAATCTCTGTAATAAGACTACTGGCATCAATCCTAGGGAGAAGCGGTAAATACTTCTTTTCTGTTCTCCCACGTTTCCTTAATGCATCCAACTTCTATTAATAAACATCATAGTCATGTGGTGCTTTTCGTTTAAGAGTCCTTGGTATGTACTCCATTATATACTCCCGAGACTGGATATAAAATTCCGACTGCTGCTCCCCTAATGTTGCTTTCAAATCAAAATTAATCTTCGATTCCTATGAATTACATCAACAACTAGAGTATTATAAAATGAAAATTATTAAAAAATATATTAGTCCTTGTTGTTGCGTATATGAAAATTTACCTTGCCAAATAGAGATCTATAATCTGATTTTTTAAAAACTTGTTTCTTTGACAGGCTATACCCCTTGGTATGACATCTGGTTGTTTATTCCACCAACAATTGCTTCTTTCAAAGGACTCAAGAATCCATATCTATAAAATTAAACTTTGTGTTTCTCTATCTAAGATAATCAATTAATAAGAACTGTTACAAATATAACAAAAAAAAGTACGGAAATACCTTGAAAGCCCAGACAAATCCAGAAAGCGTATAACTTGGCACAAACTTCGAACAAGCTTCAAGTCCTTTAAGATGTTGACACCTATGTCTTGATACGACATTGAATAATTGGTTGTACAGTAGCCTCCAAATGTGATCCCCCCATGGAAACAAATTCCATGCTTCAAGGTCTTCAACCAGAGGCAATAGTTTATCATCCACTTGTTCAGTCAACAACCGACCCATAAAAATGACCTCTAACACTAACAGTAGGCATACACGGACTGCGTCTTCATCAGATAATTTACCAAATAACTCTTCATCCTCAAGAACACCTAAAAGATCTAAGTTGATAATTTTTACCCCCTGTTTTATGGGAAATACCCTAGTTTTAAATTTTATATCCCCTGAACTATATGACTCAGCGCTAACATACTTACCAAATCTAAACCCCGTTATTAGATAAAACTCGTGACAACTGGTGCGTAGGGATTGCACCAGGCTTTACCTCTCGAGGGATCTCGAGAAGCTTACAACCCCCACCAGGCAGTGTACCTGATTGTTTTAGTATAGTATAGTGACAAGTACTGGGGGATTGATCGTTCAGCTAGGAATAGTGTCGTTAGAATTGAAATTAATCTAACTAGGTCTAAAGGTGAAGGATGATTCTTTTTATGTTTTTATATTTTATGAAAAGCAAGTAAAAATCTCGGGTATTGGGAGAGTGGGCGGAATTAGTTGCTAATCAACTAACCCAATAGCTACTAATTAATCTAATAAACAAGAAAACTAAACTAAGGTTCTACAAGATAAGTGAAGCATGTCTACCCATGATATGTTACTCCTTGCTAGCTATCCAATTCTACCTATTAAATTATACACCTTGTTCTAATTGACGGGTTGTATTCCTTAATACCATTCATGAGGTGGCGTACTTACTTCCCCAATCCTATAAGCTCCTACTTCACTCCTATGTCGAGCCGGCTAAGAAGCTCCTAACATGGGATCACTAGAATTCGCTCATGCATTAAATACAACCATAAAAACCTAGTACACATCGGCTCATGTTTCTTAAGACGTTCAAGCATGTTACCCTATGGAAGTCTGCCAGTTTTCTTAAGCCTAACATCGAATTCATTCAACCAAAACAAGAATCAATAGGAAATAAGAATTATAAACTAAACCAACTAGATCTATTGAAGTTGTCACGCCTTAATTGATGGAGATAGACACACACATCAACAAGCCCTCATTGATGGAGATAGACACAACATCAACAAGAAATCAATGAGATCTAATCAATTATACACAAGTTTCACACAATCATAAGTAGACACAAAGTGAATTAGCAAAACATAATCAAAGAAGAACAATCAACAATAATAATGGAAAACATAATTAAGATAGAATCAACAAACCAATACATGATGTTTATGGAGTGATTGAAACCCTCTAAGTTGCTAGAAAAACACCTACCTAAACCCAGGAATCGACCTTAGGGTTTAGGGCTTACAAAAAGTGAAGTTATGATGTTATATTTATAGGCATGTTTTCTGTCACCCCTTCTTGACGGCGTTAGCCCATTACTCTTGACGCCGTCACGACCATTTTTTCACCAAATTCTAGATCTCTTTGTCCTCTTCGCGTGGGCTTTTGAATCACCTAAATCCGAGTTCGTATGCAAAAGTTATGGCCAAAACAATATCAGCTACTTCGCGCGCAAGTTTTGACATGTTAACACGTGACGGCCTTGGGTGACGCCTTCACGTTCTCTCTGGTCCGTCACCACTTTTACTCTTGACACCGTCACCAAAATGCTCTTGACGCCGTCAGGTACTGTTCTCAGCATGGAAAATTAAGTCTTTAGCGTTTTCTTCACTTTTATGCTCCAAAAACGTCTAAAATGCTTCCTTTTCCAGAATTCACTTCCAAAGGACCTAAAATCACAAAAGGAACGACTTAGGGCAATATTTGATCAAATAAATTCGAATTCGGGCTTAAATGACCCCCTAAAAACGATTCATTTTTCGCCTCATCATATACCCTTACACTTGAGATTTGCTTGTCCTCAAGCAAATGCGCTTTTATTCTAATCAAAATACAAGTTAGGGGTCATTTAACACTAATATAAAAGTAATTACAACAAATAATCATTTCACTAAAGACCAAAGACAAGCACGGAGGTCATACACTAGCACCTCACAAATAGTGTTTAGATACTCACATCTCTCGGGTGTAATAAAGTATAAATTACAATATGGAAACGGAAGATATCTCTCACTACCTGTCATAGCAAAATAGATTACCATAGGCTTGGGAAAGGATCAAACCTCCACCACATGGCGTAAGCACCTAGGATAAACTATCAAAGAGGTCTTTTAAAGAGTTTTAACGTTAGGTGTAGGGATATGAAATACACGGTTTTGTTGGATAAAGGAAATTTTTACTGGTGGCGAGTTAACAATCTTGGTTAATTACATGTACAATATGGCGTTGCTAAGCCAAGATTAGACGCGACTTAAGCTAATAAATGAAAAATTACAAAAACATAAAATAAATATAGAATGAAAAGGGATGGTAGTCCGTATGTTTTTTTTTTTTTTTTTTTTTTTTTTTTTTTTTTTTTTTTTTTGCATACACTCTTACCCTACCATCCAAAATAACACATCATAGGGAATGAACATTCCCCTTACACTTGAATCTTTACATACTTTACAATGAACTAATCTATTGACTCGAATTAAGAAAATCAAAACACTTGGAGCACTTTTAAGATTAACGTACATATGGGGGTAATAAATGATGTTCATCCCCATTACTCCATAAAATAAGTACTTTACCCATGAGTCCCAATCGTCCCAAAACAATATGTACAAGGATATGACTCGACTTAGCAACCATGTAATCAATTAGATAATTAACTTAGGGTTTAAACAAATAACAATAATGCACTAAAAATGAGCGCATACACGGAAGGCTAAGGCGATTTGGGTGTACATTTAAGTGGGGTGTAACAAATTCTTCCTTTAAGTAAGATGCTTAAAGTTAGAAACCAAAAGATAGGCTCGGAGGGGTGTACTAGGGGTTTCGTGTACTAAAAATAAGTACGACGCTAAGGTGTGGGAAAAATTAGTTGACTTAACTAGCCAAGTAATATGACTTAAATGGTCAAGTAATTATGATACGGGTTTAACACAAGGGTGATCCTAATGCCTCTTATCATGTAGTAAATCCTACTACACGAATGTAGTCTCACTAGCGGTTTCGGGATGCATCACTAACGCAAGTTCTAGAATCTAAATGCTACCGGTACACTCATAAGCACTAATAGTAAATGCTTTTTCTATCAAATCTAAAGGCGAACCTCACATATTTGGGTGGAAAATTTTTCTGAAAGTACGGCTATGTGCTAGTCATACAATATCCTATCCATGAGACGCTTGCTATGGCTAAAGTTTCACTCCTAAATGGTGTAAAAAATTTTAAATTTGGCGCTAAAATTGCACTAACAAGTATTTCTCATAGTTTTATTACACATCTACCATTAGACAAAACAAACTCAAGCGAAAGTGTACATGTAAGGTATCATCATTTTACCCTCCCCTTACACTTAAGATGAACATTGTCCTCAATGTTCAAGTAAAGAATGTAAAAGTTAAATAAGTAAAAAGAATGAAATCAAATACTCCCCTGATTCGCTCGGTATGGATAATAAGGTGGTCAGGTTAAATCTTCCTCCAAGAAAATGAACAATCAAAGCTTCCCTTCCAGAAAAATAAATCATCTTCTTGTCATACATAACCTGTAAAACCTGAGAAAACAAACACAAAAACCCAAAGCATCAATCCGAACAAAGAAAATTCACAACTAGATGTAATTCCAGACTTAGGAATAGAAACAAAACAATTAAAGATATAATGCTTGTGGAATGAATGTTTGCAGATTTCCTGGAGTTTATAAAACTAAAGAATTAACAAAAAATTTTAAGACTCCGGTATAAACAAAAACTAGCAAAATTTCCAGAATTTTACACATGACGCCATCAAGAGTAAACTCATGACGCCGTCAGAAGTGACCTGCAGAAATCTTTACGTTAAGTTTCCGGAAAATTTCTGAAAAAAACTTATGTCCTACTTCCTGGAAAATCCTGCAAAACATCATTACTACTCGATACAAGCATTTGACTCTAACAAGTACTAATACACATGTCCATTTAATATTTTTGTGGTTCATGCTCATTTTCGTTCTTATAAACAAATTTGGATTTCCCTTACACTTATCTTTTGCAAAATACCTTTATGTGCAATTAAGACGAAGTTAAAAACAAAATAAAGCATTTTCACAATTTACTTTGAAACATGAGCCACAAACATTAAAAATAAAACATGCATACGGAAACAAATAAAATCAAACAAACAAACAAACAAATAAAAACACACAAAATATGGGTTGCCTCCCAAGAAGCGCTTGTTTTTGTTCGAGTCACGAGCCTGATTCTACCCTTATTTAACGGAAATAGGGGAGGTTCTCCCTAAACTTAGGATTAAGTGTGGGTGAAAGTAGCGATACACACCCTTAGGGTGTGAATATGCCACATGAGGTGAAGGGGGTGAGTGAATGGCTTCCTTCATCCTAAAACTACCCGGATAATATTGGTTGATAGGTGGGTCGGTTCCTCTTTTGTCTCCTAGAAATATATCTAAGGATGGAAAGGTGTGTAAAGATTGAGGTTCCGGTTCATCAACACTAGGAAATTCCCTAGAACTAGGAGTAAGGTTATCACTACAAGTATTCAAACCTATATCCTCAAGTGGTGCCTGGTCCAAGGGTTCTACCTCCATCAGAATTCCTAAAGTTTCTTCTACTTCTTCCGGGTAAGTCACGGGCGGTGTGTGTGCCTCAAATGATGGTTGAGTATTTTGTGTGCTTTTGTTATTTACCTCATCATTCCATGTATTAATATCACCTATATCCTCAACATGGGTTTTATTATAATCTAGCCCTAACATTCTCCCAAGTATCTCACGTGCTTCTCTAGGCATCTCAACTTCTATGTCCGAATCATAAGGATCATCTTCAATATTCTAACTGCTATATACAAATTGCCCAAGAGATTCATCATCTCTTTCTTGAGATTCATCATCATCGATCATAAAACCTAGGTCTTTTTGATCAATGTGATCATGCTCGGCTAAATCCTCCTCAATTGTTTTCTTAGGTAGTGATAATAGCAAACCTAGTGCTTCATCCAACTTATGATTTGTTGCAATGGCTCTCTCCATAATTCCTTGGCCTCACTAAAACTAGATCTTAAACATGGAGGTTGTTCATAAGAATCTATCCTAGGTGAAGGCTCATATGATTCATAGGTGTCTCTAAATGAGGTATTTTGAACTCTTTGGTGTGTTAGCCGCTCAACCCTATCTTGCAATCTTAGAAGCCTAAGTGTAAAGTCCATTTGAAGCAAATTACAAACAAAATCACAAAGAAAAGATAGACTACGAGAAAGCTACAAAAGAAAAAATCTCACTTGATAGGAATCTAATGAGTAGACCTAATAAAAATCAAGTTCAACCTAAACAATAACTATTCCCCGGGCTGCGGCGCCAAAAACTTGATGCGTAGGGATTGCACCAGGCTTTACCTCTCGAGGGATCTCGAGAAGCTTACAACCCCCACCAGGCAGTGTACCTGATTGTTTTAGTATAGTATAGTGACAAGTACCGGGGGATTGATCGTTCAGCTAGGAATAGTGTCGTTAGGATTGAAATTAATCTAACTAGGTCTAAAGGTGAAGGATGATTCTTTTTATGTTTTTATATTTTATGAAAAGCAAGTAAAAATCTCGGGTATTGGGAGAGTGGGCGGAATTAGTTGCTAATCAACTAACCCAAAAGCTACTAATTAATCTAATAAACAAGAAAACTAAACTAAGGTTCTACAAGATAAGTGAAGCATGTCTACCCATGATATATTACTCCTTGCTAGCTATCCAATTCTACCTATTGAATTATACACCTTGTTTTAATTGACGTGTTGTATTCCTTAATATCATTCATGGGGTGGCGTACTTACTTCCCCAATCCTATAAGCTCCTACTTCACTCCTATGTCGAGCCGACTAAGAAGCTCTTAACATGGGATCACTAGAATTCGCTCATGCATTAAATACAACCATAAAAACCTAGTACACATCGGCTCATGTTTCTTAAGACGTTCAAGCATGTTACCCTATGGAAGTCTGCCAGTTTTCTTAAGCCTAACATCGAATTCATTCAACCAAAACAAGAATCAATAGGAAACAAGAATTATAAACTACACCAACTAGATCTATTGAAGTTGTCACGCCTTAATTGATGGAGATAGACACAACATAAACAAGAAATCAATGAGATCTAATCAATTATACACAAGTTTCACACAATCATAAGTAGACACAAGGTGAATTAGCAAAACATAATCAAAGAAGAACAATCAACAATAATAATGGAAAACATAATTAAGATAGAATCAACAAACCAATACATGATGTTTATAGAGTGATTGAAACCCTCTAAGTTGCTGGAAAAACACCTACCTAAACCCAGGAATCGACCTTAGGGTTTAGGGCTTACAAAAAGTGAAGTTATGATGTTATATTTATAGGCGTGTTTTCTGTCACGACCATTTTTTCATCAAATTGTATATCTCTTCGTCCTCTTCGCGTGGGCTTTTGAATCACCTAAATCCGAGTTCGTATGCAAAAGTTATGGCCAAAACAATATCAGCTACTTCGCGCGCAAGTTTTGACAAGTTAACACGTGACGGCCTTGGGTGACGCCTTCACGTTCTCTCTGGGCTGTCACCACTTTTACTCTTGACGCCGTCACCAAAATGCTCTTGACGCCGTCAGGTACTGTTCTCAGCATGGAAAATTAAGTCTTTGGCGTTTTCTTCACTTTTATGCTCCAAAAACGTCCAAAATGCTTCCTTTTCCAGAATTCACTCCCAAAGGACCTAAAATCACAAAAGGAACGACTTAGGGCAATATTTGATCAAATAAATTCGAATTCGGGCTTAAATGACCCCCTAAAAATGGTTCATTTTTCGCCTCATCAACGACCAAAGTGTAGACTACGACCATCCACATCATATATGAGGTGCATGTCATACTGTGCATCATCTACATAACCCTGTTTTTGTAGTATATAATCTAACATATGTGTTTCATGATCATAAAATACAAGATCCAACCATGGTCCAAAATAGGAAGTTCTAAATAATATCCTTCGCTTTTCATTCAGCTTTTCTCTAACTAAGGAAAAGTAATTCAATTTACTCCTAACGATGACTTTTGCTTCATATTCCTTTAAAAAAAATAATAAACCCCTCTTAGGACAACAATAAGAAAGCGGATAGCAAAACGTTTATCAAAGAAAAAAGTTTATCAAATTAGATAGCAGGAATTAAAAACATTGAAGGAATTAAAAACATATTAAATTTAAACACACAATGCAATGAAAAAAGTTTATCAAAAGATAACTACATCGAAAGGCTCCAACATCATTTTTGACCCAGGTACCTAATGGACCAACAAATATTTGGATGTATATGTTAAGTTTAATCAAATTTGGTGTTTAAGCAAACATTCTAGGCTAACAATAAACATTCTAAGCATAAAAAATCATTAGTCCAAGTAAGTATATTTTTAACAGCTTGCACACAATTGGTGTTTACGCAAACATTATAGTCTACACTTCCTGTTTTGACCTAGGTACCTAATGGAATAACAGCTATTTGGTGTTTAAGCAAACATTCTAGGCTAACAAGAAACAAGCTTGGGAAAAGCATTAACAATCATTAGTCCAAGTAAGCATTAACAAGTTTCAGCGAACAACCAATGTATTCAAATCTTCGCAATAACAATCATAAGCAGTCAAAAGAGTTGCCCGAGTAGTTTGAACCTGATCGGGAGTAAAGACTATTTCCCGCCGTATGTAAGCAGGATGTATATAGTCCGAGGCCCGATATCTGAGCACAACTCTACTGGATTAAGTAAACCGACCATCTATGGTTCAAGCTAGCCCGGAATCACCCCTTGATCCGTTTGGCCTCGTTACCATGTATGGTTCCCATAGATGATACGGTTACCACTGCCCTGGCCCTTAAGATTGTAGTATTAAAGACAAACACAATGATTGTCAACGCAAAAAAACTTGAAACTCTTACTAAAAAAATTCGATTGAAGGCATCTAACATATATCATTTGTTTATCAAACTTAGTAAACTCATCGCAGCTATGTTTCTCAAACTTAGTACTGACCTAACACCCAAAACTTAGTACTGACACTCATCGCAGCTATGTTTCTCAAACTTATTACTGACCTAACACCCAAAACTTAGTACTGACACTCATCGCAGCTATGTTTCTCAAACTCATTATCAACGCAGAAAAAGCTGAAAGTGTTACTAAATACTTCGATTGAAGGCATCTAACATATATCATTTGTTTATCAAACTTAGTCAACTTATATTTTTTTTTTTTTTTTTGAACATAATTTCATTATCACACCTCACAAAAGGAGGAAAATAGAACATAACAAGTTACATCGAACATAACAAGTTAAGCTACAACAAGACATACACCAAAATAGCTGTGACACACTATAGCAACACCATACAAAGGTGGGGGGAATCACCCAAGTGAGCTTTTTGTAGACACAACCATTTAAAGGCAGCTATGTTTCTCAAACTTATTACTGACCTAACACCCAAAACTTAGTATTGACACTCATCGCAGCTATGTTTCTCAAACTCAGATAATCCTAACCATAAACAACCATAAAACAAACAAGGACTGTAACCCTAAACAACCACTTTATACAACTCCCAATAAAACTTAGCCATAGATCAGAAAAATTAGCCATATAAACTTCCAAATAGAGTCATCTAAATATGTAACAGCTTAATCAAAAAGCAAGGAAATCACAAATTTAAATAATCAAGGAAACCATTTAATAATCAGACAATTAAACAAACAAAAACAATTTAAAGTATACACTAAAGCTTAATCGAAAACAGAAGTACTTACCCTAGCCCAAACCATATTATATAAGTTGATTCAGATCTGTACCAAACCCTAACACTAATTAACGATAACCGTTAACCAAACATATAAGTACACAAACAAATCTCTAATTGGATGTTGCTAGACAGACAGAAACTATGTGTGTGTCTAATTGCTAAACGTATTGAAATCTCTAATCGGGATGTTTGATAAACTGTGTGTGTGTGTGTGTGTGTGTGTCTAATTGGGGATCTGTGTGTGTGTCTAATTGAGAGAGTAAAGTATATGAGTAATAGAGAGAGAAAAGTATTTGTATGTAAAAAATTATTTGTGTGTAAAAAAATACAAAGTATTTTTTTCTTATGTAAATGTATTTTTGTATAAAATATTATAAAAGATGTACCCTATACCTAACTAGTTGCCCACGAAGGTACAATAGTGGGACCAAGTTGCCCAAGAAATTTATATCATAAATTAATATAAAAAGACCATACTTTTTTGCTAAAAGACAAAATAGTGAAGTCGCCCAAAAAAGTAGGTCCCAGTTGCCCAAAAAATTAGTGGGGTTAGTTGTACTTTGCAAGTACAAGGTGAGGACAACCAATGGGACACTTGTCAAAATTCTGGGATGGTTGCCCAAGTTTTCTTGTGAGAGAGTCGCCCTTGGGGTATTTGGGGTAGTTGGAAAATTTTGAGGTATACATGGTACACACTAGTGTACTTTTGAGGTATTTAAAGAATTTTCTCAATTGGAAATGGCTCCATTACTTCACCTTGATAATTGGTGTCATAATAGCCCCTTGATGGATATCATTTCTACACGTGAAATACATATGGGAGGTTTTAACATGCAATCCAAGCTTTGTGATTTAATACATGATGATGCATGGCTGTGGCCAAACAAATGGTTGACAAAATATCCTTCTTGCTTAACATCAATGTTCCTTTAATAAATTCTGATCATATGGATTCATTAGTGTGGCGAACAAGATTTGGTATTGATGAGATTCTCGATTGGTACTGTTTGGGAAGACATTCATCCGCATGCTAACAATATTGCTTGGACGAGTGTGGTTTCGTTTGCCCATTGTATTCCTCGCCATGCATTTCACGTGTGGCTTGTTCTCCAAAGGAAGTTGAAGACTCAAGACGTATTGAGACAATGGGATGTCGGTCCTTTGATCGACTTAAACCTGTCTCGACGCTCGTTATGTGAATTAGTTCCGGATTCTCACACCCATTTTTCTTTTGAATGTCATTTTTCCTCACAAGTCAGGACTCGTGTAATGTAAAAAATTGGTATGTCATCCACTTTGTTATCTTTGGATCATATAACAGCTTGGTTACTCTCGTATGGAAAGTCTCGATCAGCCAACAACATAATTTCCAAGTTAATGTTTGTAGCGTCTTCTCATAATCCTCACTAACCCATAATCAAATTAGTTCAAGGTTTTCAAAGTTAAGATCATCAACCAACTATACTCACTAATCACTCCATTGTAAGTCAATTTTCTCAATTTCATCTAATTAATTCGTAATTGAATTTCTAGGGTTCATATGAACTTAAAATTAAAAATTGAAGATTCTCATTTCTTTGCAAAATCAACAACAATTGAAGGTAAACCTTAATAATGTGTCACCAACAACACGTCAATTAACATGTTAATTAATCTAATTCATGGGTTTTGAAAATGGGTAAAAAAAATGAAATTATTCCTAAATTCGAATTTGTGGCTGTTAATATTGTTTAATCACGTAACAATAACGTAATTATACATTGTTAATGCATGTAAAAAACGTTTTCATAATCATGCAACAAAATGAATCAGGAATTTCAAGCCTAAAGTGTATTATGGTATATGGGAAGTGTTTGAGACAAGCACATAAATGATGGTCTAGCTAACTCAATATTAATTTTATATAGGTACAACCATGCCACACATATTTGATTATGACCTTCATCGTACACATTCATACATACCAAAAATATCCTTAGAACCTTATCTACCACTCGAATATGTTCAAAGCTTCAGTGACGTTGAGTCTCATTACATTCATGAAGGTCGAATTATCGATCATTCATATGTAACTCAGGAGCATATTGAAAGAGCCTTTCAACCAATAGGTCATGACTGTTTACTCAATATCAATGAACACATCTGCCCACATTTTATATTAGAATTCTTTCGTGAAATAAAGGTCAAACGTATTCAGGACAATTTTATACATCTTACCTTCAGTATTGATCACTATGGTTTTGCTCTGTCACTTGAGGAATTCGCTCAGATTCTTGGTATTCCATGCCAGGGGCAATGCGCCTATTCAGAAGATCCTGAGTTAAATTCCCTACTTGAGAATCGTGAATGTGAAGGACCCTATGTCACCTACATTCCCTCTCAAACTGAACTAATCAACTCACTTTGCAACTCTTCCGACACTTTCTATCCTGATAAGATCCGTATCTGTGAACTTCGCCAGTTTCTCTAACCCATGGCGATCACCCTACGAGAAAATGTACTAGGTCTAGTAAAAGATAGCAATTGCATACCATCTTGCGTTGCACATATGCTTTATTGCATTCTCACTAGAAAATTGTACAATCTCGCCTATCTCTTCGCTATGCGATTTATGCATCTCAAGGACGATGACAGAAAGTCAATGCCCTATGGGATGCTCCTAACTCGTGTCTACAATTTTTTTATGAGCAACTATCCCTAACTTCAAAATGATCAATACAACCTATTTGTTGGAGTCTTAGAACCAATAACGGAATACCAAGTTGCACGTTTTGTCAGACCCATGAGAACCTCTCCTGCTGATAGGATAAGACGCATCGAAGAAGACTGAAGACAACAGTCATGTGTTTACAAAATTAGAATTGGGCAATTTGTTTTTAGTACTTTGTATGTTTCATAATATTTCTATTTATTGTTGTTCTTCTAACTGCTATGTTTATCATTTGTATGAACTAATCTCATTGTTAGATATGAATGTTTGTTGATGATGTTTTTGGGATATTTAGAGCATGCATGACATCCTTCATCTGTTAAACTTATGTTTATGTTGTTATGAGATGATTAGGAATATAGTATATATACAGGTTACAGAAATGAAAAACTGGGCAAAATCCTGCAAACTCACTGTCGGCGGTCCTCCAGTGATAAAGGACCATCGGTGATTTAACGGACTGTCCCTGTGGGATCACGGATTTTTGCACTATTTTCTTCTTTCCTGCAATCCTAAACCTATTGCATGATTATCACCACCTTACCTTGTTTAGATAAACATTTTTGAGTGCTTAAAATTTCCTAATGCATGCTTTGCCCAAACCTAACCATGCTTGATTATTTAAACCTTCCTCATCACCCTCAACCTCATCACAATCACCTTTCAATCCAACTTCATCACCTACAATGGCCTCATCCTCCACTTCCTTGCCAACAACAAACAAAGAACTCATAACACAACCATCAAACAAAAGGCCTAAGCTCAAAATCATTCGACCTCAAACTAATTTTATTGACCTCACACTCTATGACACCACTCCATCTCCTAAGTCACCACCATCATCACCTCAAGCACCAAGTGCACCACTCAAAACACCATCCACCAATGGAACATATCACTCTTCATCAAAGATATCCTCTAGCTCAAAGCCAACCACATCACCTTTCTCATCATTTGTCAAAAACTTGTCAGTTGTCACCCTTGCTTACCGAATCTAGTTCGGGTGCTTATACTCCATTCGTGAGTAATCAACCATCATCTCCCACTCATTCTATCCCATTACCAAGAAACCAACATCCTCCTCCAACAAACTCATCAACTCATACTACCACATCACCAAATGGGCCATTGGAAAACACTCATCTCACTCCACCATCATCTCCAAATCTTGGCAATCCAGTTCCCTACTACTTTGCCAATAACCACACTGTGGGGTGTGCTTGTTGTTACCATAACTTTCATCTCATCCACTCTCTTCGAGATGAACTCCACATCATGTTTGGTCACATTGAGTATCTCATTGCTCAACAAAATATGCAACCAACTCCTCTTGCTTCAATGCCACCATCGGCACCACCTTCGGCTCCACCTTCATCCTCACCATGATCCACTCCACCATCCGACTAGATATTCTCAAAAGTCTAGTCATGAATAACCAAGTGGAAGTTGTGTTTTGGACTAAACATGCAATGGGAGATAACTTGTTATATTAGTTAATGATTAATGTTGTTTTTTCTATGATGTGTTTGTCGTGAAATTTTTATGGTAGTCATTGTATGCTTCTCATAAAATGAATGAATGAATGATTATGGTTTAAATTATGATAATATGTTGTGATATTGGTCATAGTTAAACATGAAAATGGACTAAAAATATCTAACTTTAAAAATGATAAATTACTTAAATCTCAACACATCTACCAACCAAGACGTCTACTGCCGGCGGTCCTTTAAATGGATTGGCGGTCCTCCATCAATAAGGGACCGTCCCCTATTTACGGGACCGTCCTCAGTAGTGCCCACATTCAGATTTTATTCTGTGTTTTTCTATCTGATTCTTGCACTACATAATTGATTTCACATCCATATCCTCTATCCATACCTTCATATATATATATATATATATATATATATATATATATATATATATATATATATATATATATATATATATATATATATATATATATATATATGCATGCATATGCTTTGCTCTAACTCGGTTTTGTAGCACATCACCATAGCTCGATTCCCCGTTGCCCTCATTAAGGGGGAGCACTTAGCTAGGAGGAGCTTGTATTCCGTTGATCACTTCAACGATTCCCTTTCAAGGATGCTCTTGTCTCCTTTCCTCAACATCCACGACACACCTTTTTGATTCTACAAAAACGGGGAGAAGTAACGGGAAAACTCATTAAAAATTTATCAACACATAATTTTACCTAAAATGAGTTTATATTTTCTAATCATCAAAAAGGGGGAGATTGTTAATACAAATAATGTCAAAAACGTTATTCGCATTATTCAATCTTCTCGTGTTTTGATAATCACAAAATATAAAGACATATTACTTAAAGTTACGGTTTATAAGTTTTTAATCGAGGAAACCCGTTTCTTCTACGTAGCTGCTTCAACATCACTTCAGGTATGAAAAAACTTTATACCGTCATTAGTTAAGTGATCAAAGAGTTTTATTTTCTCCTAAACTTACATTTTTAAGTTTGACAAAATATTTTCACAAAAGTATTTTTGTGTTTTTAAAGAAATGTTTTATTAAGAAAATAAATTCAAATTCAAACATTACAACAGCTAGTTTTTCCCCCAAATCAGTTCAGCCTGCACCAGATAAGTTTTCACCACGTTAGGAAAAAATGGGAGCGTTTTGTCTGGACGGTCCCTTAAATAGGATGACGGTCCTTGGTGATAAAGGACCGTCTGTCTCCCTTCCGTCGCCTATAAATACTGAACTGTTACACTTCAGAAAACAAGGTTTTTCACACATAAAACTTTCTGGTCTTTGTTCATTCTGTCTTTGATCACTATAACATGTCGGTATATGTTTATAAGTGATTTCCTCTTCCGTCAAGTGCAAGAGAAGAACTCTCGACAACCATGAAGACTCGAGATGTTATAGGTGTCCACACACAAACGTAACAAATGTTACGGTGATAGGTTCTGTAAATAATGTCATTGTTTTCCGACTTGTGTGTGAGTCGAGGATAGGGATATTTGTGTGAACTTGGATGGTGATGTAGATCCAAGAAGTCTTGTAACTAGACTAGTTCATGTATTTGATATTATGAGAGTGATGTCCTAGTGTGTAGGTTAGGACTTAGTCGAGTCATTGTGTAAAGACTTGGATTGGGTGATGATCCAAGTGAGTCTTGTGTGAAGGCTTGGTTCGGGTGAAGAACCAAGTGTGTCAAGTGTGTGAAGGCTTGATTCGGGTGAAGAACCAAGTGTGTCATGTGTGTGAAGGCTTGGTTCGGGTGAAGAACCAAGTATGTCAATTAAGTGAAGGCTTTGATCGGGTGAAGATTCAAGTTGGATAAGAGTGCTTGTTCGTGTGGCCACGTGGGCCTTGGAGTAGATTGGTTCTAGCTATTATTAGAACTCGACATTATGCTTAGTGTCGTTAAGCCTTGTGTAAGCATGTTTACGGATTGCTCCGCCTGAAGGAGTGTGTTGATATAGTGATTGATAACTCTCGAGTGTGGTACTCGGAGAGTGGAGTAGGATGGAGAGTGAGCTTCGTGCCGAACCACTATAAATCGCCGCGTCTCTTAGTTGTGTTCTTTCCATACTCTTTACTTTACATGTTTTATTTGTGTATGCTAGTAACCAAATTGATATAACATAACTAGTAGAATTCAACAAGTTTGCAAATGAAAAATAACCGAACCTAAAACGGCTAAACGCTTTAGAAAATTAAAAAGAAGCGGTGAAACTATTCAACCCCCTTCTAGTTTCTACATCTACAGTTCGCCTTAAGCTTTTAACGTTTCATTTCAAGTGGACAATACATGTAGAGCGGGTGTTAGCAAGGTGGAAACTTCCAATGCATTTAATTAAGGATAGGCCAACGTAATGTTTGTAGTGCAGTCTAGTCTTGTGTTTGATGTTTATGTTTTTGTTCGGCTAGACTATTTCTTTCTATGAGATTGGCATGTCAATTTTATGAGTAGCGTGTGAAAACGTAGAGGGGGGGGGATGAATACGTTACCGTTTAAAAACTTTAAAACTTATTGTATCAAATTTCCAATTAAACTTGCCGTACTATGAAAAATGCCAATTATAGTCTTCTGACTAATATGAAGCATATAGTAAAACAAGTTGTCACACAAGCATAAACATCAAGCCACAACACAAATAATAATATCGTGCAAGTATAAAAGTGAAGATAAAAGAAAGTGCAAACCGAACACGATGATTTATAGTGGTTTGGTCACGGAGCTCCTCTCCGCCCTACTCCACTCCCCGAGTACCCAACTCGAGAGTTACTTCACTAGATCAACAAGCTCCCTTCTCGGCGGAGAAAACCTTACAAATGTCGCTTACACTTTTTCCATTACAAGGCTAAATACCGGGTTCTAGTTCGAGGTAGAATCAACCTAACGTCACCTATACAATATTTCCGACACTAGGCTAGATGTCGAGTTCTTTTACAAGTGTACAACCACTCCCGTTATGTTTTATGGCCCAAAATAAAAACCTTGTGTTTTATGGCACAATCACATAAACCATCTAATCTAGTTTGGTGAATATATTATGATGATACAATGATGTTTACAATGATGATCCATAACACAAACGTCTAATAGATATAAATGACTAATCTAAATGGACTTCTTGAATAAGACTCTTCAATCAATGAGGATGACAAGTGCCATTGAATCTTCATATATTGATATGCTTTGGTGGATAATGATGGCAAGATCTCCAAGCTTTCGTTGGTGGATCAAGATGTATGATATGCTTATAACAAAGATTAATGTTAGAAGCATTATGATCATGTGATGGTGAGGGTGATTAATGTATGTTACTACATTGTTATCTACTGATCTAAATGATGCAAGAAGGGTAGAGAAAATGTGTGTTCAAGTGGTGTCAAATGAGTGAACAATGGGGTTGATATTTATAGCCAACAAGCTTAGCAACCCACGGATCACACGGAACCAATAAAGGGTTCCGCCCTTTATACTTTTTGGTTCCGTGGTCTCGTGACAGAAAATCTACACAATCTTTATCAAATCTTTCTAAAATATCCTTTGTGATCTTTCTAGATTTGATGATGGAATGCATGAGGTAATAAAAGAGTGTTTTCTATTTTATGAAAATACATTTAAACAAATGTATATACTTGCTTAAAAAGGTAAATTACTTGTATATGAAAATGTAAGTAACCTTTTGTAAAATAAAATATCTAGTTGAGTGCTTGTCAAAATAAAATGTATTTTATCAAGTGTAAATAACCTTTAGTACTTGTATGAATATTATAATTAGTTTACTTGTACAAATAAAAGTATATATTTGTTAGAAATTTTACAAATGATGTACTTGTATAAAGTATTTGTGAATGCAAAATGTAAAATGAGGTTCGAAATAAAATGATTAACCTATTAAAATACTTAGTGACACTAAACGTATTTTAAATATTCTAAATGATTTGTTAAAGGGTTTGATCATAATGCCACATAACAACCATGTACGAACCTGTATTGTAGCATACGAGGACGTGAGGTGTTAAATGTATGTTGAGACAAAATATGATTACGAGTAACTTGTACATTTTACGTTATGTATCAAGTTACATGTTTGTCATCAATCAAAACAAACGAGACTCTATAAATTAAATATCGTAATATTTGCACTAACATAGTGGTTTGAAGCATAAATGGCGCGTGGTTTGTAATAGTCAATATGGTGCTTTGCCATATTGCCTGAACGTTATTGATTATTAATATACTTTATCAGGGTAAAACCTTTAAATAATAATAATAATAATAATAATAATAATAACCATTAAAATACGATGTTTATATCGTAATATATTAACATCAAATGCTATTTTATGTACTTTTTAAAGTACGCTTAGGGATCATTTGGTTTGTGAGTTTCAAAATCACGTATTTAAAGTTTTAGGCCATTTGAAATTTAAAGGGTTTATAATACGGCTATCCAAAATTCTCTTTCTTGTTTAGTTGGAACAAATTAAGGGTGTTAATGAGGTGAGCGTTATCGAGCATGAGATCATTTAAGTCAAATTCGAGCTTGCAGTTTTCGAGCTCGAGGCGAGATCAAACACAAAACACTACTCGATAAGTTTAACGAGCCGACCCAAAAAATTTGTTCCTTGACTCGGATCATTCGAAAGCTTGTTTCATAAGTCGGGCCGCACGAGCAGCGCAAGCCACTCGAGCCGAACGAACGTACCATAACATAAAAAGGTTTCGAACTAATGACGAGTCATTTAAAAACAGAACATGTCAAATTGTCAACCAGATGCACCAAGTATAACTTAATTCAATCATGTCATAAATAATACTTAGATATTCATATAGAATAATTTTTTTTTATTTTTTTTATTTTATTTATTTATTTATTTTTTTTTTCACTCATGTTTTTGGGAATGCTTTATCAATACCAGGTGAATAAAGTTTGCTTAATATTTTATACTTACCAACTAATTTATTGAACTTTTTTATATTAAAAAAATAAAAGATATAAAACTTAGCTGATAACATGATTTTGATTTTTTTTTAATCAACAAGTGACTTAACATTTTTCTACTTGTCGAGTCATTCTTTACGTAAATATTTTAATTTGCCGTTCCGTAAATATTTTATTAAAATGCCTACTTTAATCTTAGCCATTAAGATGAAAATAGTGATTTTGAAAAAAGTTAATCCATTTTTCCTACTGAAAAAATCATCCCGACCAAAAGGCCATCTCATAACAAAAGTCCATTCATATTTATTCTAGTGAAGAGTAGGTAAGATAAATTACGATTGGACATTTTTCCTTAAACATCTATTAAACCAAATAATATTAGAGAGTTGGTAAAATAAGCAACTATCTATCTTAACAATTGATTGGTGAATGTAACCTAAGTACCTAACCACATCAACATTATGATACACTAAATTTCAAAACCATCATTATCACGTTGTTGAAAAAAAAAATGGAAAGAACCAATTCTTGCAAAGAATAGAATAGGCAACAATTCAATATATCGTAGTTTCTATTGAAATTAATTATCATTGCATCTTTTAGATTCTTTGTACATTTTTAATATATTTGCTACATGTTTTCATGTGTTTACTGACTTAAAAGTATCAAACAACCCATGTTGTTTTCCTTTACCTACAATAAAGTTACGATGCCAAGTTGTTGCTAATTACAGAAAGTATATAAAGAAAATTAAACAAAAATAAAAGCATCTAAAAAGCAATTGCCAATTTGGGTTTGGACTTTATAGAGCATATCTATGCAGTGAACATGGAGCAATCCGAAACTTTCTTCTAGAAAGAAAAAAAGTATGCTATCTTACTACAAAAAGACTTCAAGTGAAAAAAGAATAATGAGAGCAAATTCTCACAACTCATCAGTAGATAACATATAGTAATGCTTTCAGTTATATTTTATTTATTTCGTTATATTTTCAGGATTTATGATAAAATCAGAAAAAAATTTAAAATAAAAAGAACGATAAATAACTATAACCGCACATCGGAGATGAATATAATTTGATCTTACATATATGTTTACCGTTTTTTGTTTTAGGCTTTGTTTGCTGGTACCCTCAAAGTTACAAGTAATACCTCCCTTAATTTTTTTTATTTTTTTTTAATATATATATTTTTATAAATTTGTTTTTATAATAAAACTGCAAAATAAAAAATATGGAACATAAAATATAAGTTTGACAAGTTAAAAATAGTAAAACATAATAAATACAGAGCAAAAAACTATAAACAGCTATGTTGCCTATTAATAAAATTAATAAAACGACCTTAAAAAAATATAAAACATAAAATGTAAAATTTGACAACTAAAAAAAAAGTTTAAAAAAACAAGAAACAATAAATGATTTAAAAAAAAAAAAAAAAAAAAAAAAAAAAAAAAAAAAAAAAAAAAGTCCATAAAGCGAATAGGGTAAGGGGTATAGTAGATCATGTGTTTTAATCGGAGGGGGTGTTTGTTTAAGCTTATATGTGACTTATGAGCTTATTTATTTTTCGGCTTATATTTTATAAGCCTCATTTTTCCTGCTTATTTTAAGACTTGTGTGCTTATATAAGTTTATTATGATATGATAAATTTTAATAAACTTATATAAGCCCATAAATCTCGAAATAAACTTGAATATTGAGACTTATTAAATACACCATCCATACTAAATTTATAGTCTCTCTTTTATTTTGGGTTGTTTCAAAATTATTGTTCTCTTCCCAATATACTTGTGAATAATATAGCAGGTTTATCACATTGCACCTAATGATACAAAAAATTACAAACAATATTCAAAGATTTAATTAATTGCATAAGGGTTAAACTCTCATTTCATAAAAAAGTAAGAGATAGAATGCAATAATAATTATGCTTTTTTAAACTGCGTATTTTTTGTCGAACAAAATTATCTTTGCCTCTGAGGGAGTATAAGCCTCGCGCTTAAGGCTGCCCATAACAAGGCAACCCAATCCTTCATATTTTCCCTGCCACGTCAACTTTCTCTCTCCAGCGAACTGCAGTCGATTGGATGCCCCAGTAAAGGCGACCAAGTTATTTATTTATTTATTTATTAATTTATTTTTTGTTTTTGTAATCCATAAAATCACAAGTATCAAGATTGATGTGGTTAACCGGAGAATAATTTTGATAATTTGAATAGGAAGACGTTGATGAGTCTATTGTTGGATGATACACCGATTCTATAGATTGTTGGCTTCGACGAGAGTGGCTTTGTTGTGGTTGTTAGTTGTTTTGATACGGTGGAATAAATGGACGATTGATAGGACGGTTTAGAAAAAATGGATTGTTATTTTGTTGTTGTAGAGGTTGTTGAGATTGATAATCAAGAGTAGCGGGTCGGAAATTGACGGCTGGTGAGACACCGGTTAACCGAAAATTCGAATCCGGTGTTAATTGTGGGATGTTTTGTGGTAATCGGGATTTTCGGCCTTTTGGTTGTGGTGTTTTCTTAGACATTTTGAATAGAGAGAATTGTGAGATTTAGTGAATTGAAGTGTGTTATATGTTGTGTTAATATGTGGTATTTATAAGTATGGTAATTTATTATTATTATTTTTTTATTTTTTATTTTTTATTTATTATTTTTATTTTGGTTTCAAACGCCCATAAACGGCTAGTACTTTTTTTTCCTTGTCTTTTCTTTTTTTACTTTCCAACCGTTTTACAATGGTTACAACATTTATGAAACTAGAAAGTGGAAAATTGAATCAATCGTGATGATGACCAAGTACCCAAAAAGTCACCCCATGATCAAATAGCCATAGTAGGCCGATCGACTGGGAATCAATCGCCTAAGTCGATCGCCAACTCCTTCTGTGGGCAGCCTAAACAAACACCCCCTAAAACTTGAGAGGGAGTAGTTGTAGTTGTCTCTCTTTTTGGCGTTTAATAACTGCGTGGACCAAGGACACAACAGAAAAACAGAACCTTGCTTCTTCCATAGCTTTGATTTTCTTGCCTATAAATACAAGTCATAATTGGCTTCATTATCTCTAGCTTCTTAAAACACTACTAGTTGTACTCAACTCCTTAACTTTCAACAACAAATTAAAAAGGTACCAACTTTCCTATTTATTTCATTTCAACATTCCATCTTTTTTATAAACATTATCTTTTTTTAATCTTGTTTAAGGATTAATGATTAGGGTCTCTCAAGATTTTAATATTTTTAACTAAAATTCAGGTTTTTTAAGGATAATCTTTGCATATTATATTTTCCTATATTGGGTTTTGTTTTTTTTATGTAATCTTGTATAATTCTGGTTTGGCTATCATTGTTTGCTTCAGTTAGTAGTATTGGCTCATAATAGTAAGTTAAGTTGTTTTCGTATTTGTGTATCATTGGCTATTAATAGTAAGTTAAGTTGTTTTTGTATTTGTGTATCATTGGCTATTAATAGTATTGGCTGATTATAGTAAGTTTAGTTGTTTTCGTATTGGCTGATCATTGGCTATTAATAGTAAGTTAAGTTGCTGCAAATTTGCTTATGCTATGCTATGACTGATCCTGATTCAGTTGAAATCACTATTAGTTGTGTTAATCTCTTTGATTACCAGTTAGGGGATGTTTGGGTAAAGCTTAAATTAAACTGCTTTATCAGCTTATTGTGTTTTCATTATACTAATAACGGAGTAGCACTTTTGAGTGTTTGAATAGAGCGAAATGGTTTATATAAGCTGTTTTTGGACAAACTTGTTTGAAATATAATGAGAAGCTTGCATAAGCTAATAAGCTGTTTTTATAGATATGCATAAGCTAACAAGTTAATATGAATAAGCTGTTTTTTAGATTAGCATAACCTAATTTTTGTAAACAAGCTGTGTTTACAGAGTAATTATGTTGATTTGTTTTCTATTCACTAACAGCAAATATCTTTTAGCTTGTATGCAGTTAGGATTCAATCTAGGTCTGAAAAACTTTTAAGCTGTATCTAGGTCTGAAAAACTTTTAAGCTGAATTCTTACGATAGACTTTAGTGCGAGAATGCAGGCTTCTAACCAGCCGTGTTACTGGACGACGCCTACACAGCAGCGCATGGATCAGAATCTATACTTGGGTGATGTAAGCCAAGGAAGCCACTTTTCTGATCAGACACCTGAACTCGCAAACAATTCTTCTTCTTCAGTCAGCTTCTCTTCAAATGGCAGCCCGATATCATTGCAAGATTCTCACTCCTTCCAACCCGACCCGTATCATTCACCTGACTATACATACACCTCTCATGTAAGTAAGGCTGGTTTTGAAGAAAACGTCGATGATTTGCAGCTTAGGCTTAGTGAGATACAAACTATACTGGATACTGATCAAGATTTTGCAGAGTCATTCAATGTCTCTTCTTGGGCTGAGACTGGTTTAGATAATATACATCCAGTAAACGATCAATACAGAATAATGAAACAGATTATTGCTAAAGGAGATTTGAAAGAAGGGCTTTTTGCTTGTGCTAAAGCAGTTGCTGAAAACGATACAGTAACTGCTGAATGGCTAATATCAATGTGTCGCCCGTTGGTTTCTGTTTCTGGTGATCCTGCACAAAGATTGGGGGCTTACATGCTAGAAGGGCTTGTGGCTAGAATGTCGTCTTCAGGTAGTTTTATCTACAAAGCTTTAAAGTGTAAAGAGCCAACTGGTGGTGAACTCTTTTCGTATATGCTCTTACTTTATGAAGCCTGTCCGTATTTCAAATTTGGATACTTGTCTGCAAACGGGGCGATTGCTGAAGCCATCAAGAATGAAGACAAAATCCATATAATCGATTTTCAGATTGCACAGGGTGGTCAATGGGTAACCCTTATCCAGGCTCTAGCGGCTCGACCCGGTGGTCCACCAAAGCTAAGGATCACTGGTATTGATGATTCTAGAAATTCATTCGCTAGGGGTGGAGGGCTTAACATTGTTGGGCAGAGACTCGCGAAACTGGCAGAATTATGTAAAGTGCCATTTGAGTTTCATGCTGTGCCAGTTTCTGGTTCGGATATTGAGCTTCACCATTTTAAGGTTCAGCCTGGTGAGGCATTGGCGGTCAATTGTGCATTTGTGCTGCACCATGTACCAGACGAGAGTGTGGATCCTCAGAATCATAGAGACAGATTGTTAAGGCTTATAAAGAGTTTATCTCCGAAAGTTGTGACTCTTGTTGAGCAAGAAGCCAATGTCAACACTGCTAAATTCTTTCATAGGTTTCAAGAAGTGTTCAGTTGCTATTTAGCTATGTTTGAATCAATTGATGCAACTCTAGAGAGGGATCATAAAGAACGAATCAACGTAGAACAACATTGTCTTGCTGGTGAAATAGTTAATATATTAGCATGTGAAGGGGCCGAGAGGGAGGAGAGGCATGAGCTTCTTGGAAAATGGAGGTCACGTTTTACAATGGCGGGATTTACTCCATACCCTATGAGCTCGTATGTGAATGGTACCATAAAGACTCTGCTTGAGAACTATTGTGATAAGTATAGACTTGAAGAGCGAGATGGGGCTTTGTTTCTTGGATGGATGAATCGAGATTTGGTGTCTTCTTGTGCATGGAACTGAGTCAACTTTGTAAGTTTAAGATAGCAAATATAACAGTGTAATACCTTCTCTTCCTGCAAGCAATGTATAATATGTAAATATAGTCAGTTCTGCTATATCACTGTGAAATTACATTGTGTGGTAATATAATAAATATTTTTTTCTTGCGTACTTGATGTGTTTATGTGTTTATATGATTCACATTTTCCAACAGTGGCATCAAGAGCCGTTAATACGTTGTAATTAATTACCGAAACACATAAAATTGAATCATTATTATTATTACATGCTTGGTGTTCTTATGTTTTTTAAATTTTTCATAAACTCTAGAATTTTTTTTATATATGTCAACTTTTTTTTTTTTTTTGAAAAAAAAATTAGGGTTTTTGAATTTTGCTATAAAACTTGTAAAAACCCTAAGTTGCATGTAATATTTATGTGTATTTTAATGGATATTTGTGATATGCCATTTTGGTTATGCGTTCCTTGACATGATTATATGATTATAATATGTGTAATGTGGGCATACATAACAAACCATGTATGTGTTGTCGTGGATTATGGTGATTTTGTAGTAATGGTTACATATTTTGTAGATTTCATGCTTAAATTATGTGATTTTATAAGAATTGATATGTTTTTTAGTAAATATTATAACTATAAAGATTACAAAGATTAATTAATTATAAAATTAGAGAAGACCCTATTAAAAATCGTGTATTAATCAATTGTATGTTTTAAATTGATTTATTGTGCATGTCCATTATTTATGTTGTTTGTTTATTTTATTTAATTACTATCTGTTTTTATATGTTATGTGACATGATAATAAGCAAAGGGTAAGTTTATAAATAAAATATTAAACGGATTTAATAATGGTGAAATCTTGTTTTGAGCTTACAAAAAAATCTTGAACTTTTGATTGATTGATCGCGACTGTATTAAGTGGTTGGACGGTGAAGCTAATTTTGACAAACTATTAAAGTGGGTATAAGGATGGTTTCGCATTAAATTGCGGCCTTAGAGAGCCTCCATTTTGGCTTAACGCTCGCCTGTGAGTCAAATTTTAGTTTTACCCAACAACCATGATAACTATGAAGCACTTAAGGTAAAGTTGTAAGTTTCTCAACGCCTCAATCAAAACTTTGGAGATTTAAGCTCGTAAAGAAACTAATGAGTAAAAGTTTTTTTTTACATGAAACATGTTGGGAATTAAATAATCAGAAGAATCAGCATAAAGGTTTAAGGAAATACATCAAGTATGTTTCTGCTGATAAAGCACAAAGCAAGTTTCCACTGATGGATTCTGCTGAAGAAGGTTTCTATTGATAGTGTTTCTACTGATGGATTCTGCTGATGCTACTATGACTCATACAACAGCTGTGTAGATAAGTACAACTTATTCTACTGACTCATATACAAGAAAAATATCTTTGTTGTAGTCATCAAATTGAACACTCCAAGTGAGTTGTAATCCTAGATACATGTTGTATCTTAATGACTGACATGATAAGTCATCATCTAGCTAGAATGAAGCTTAGTCATAAGCTAGTATTTAAGATGAGTCATATAGATTGTAAAAGATCTTTCCTTGGACTATAAAAGGAAGATCTTAGATATGACTTAAGCATGTGAATAGATAAGAGTGAGAAGAGTGATAGAGATACACATAGAGAAAAACAATAGAACAAACACAAGATTCAAGGTCTTTGTAACCCTAGTGATAGTGAAGATCACTCATATTATTTTGAATAATATTGAATCCATTGGTGAAATACTTTCATTGTTCTTTGTTAAATAAACACATAGCATTGGGGCTAGTTGGAATAACAAACGGAGAAGTTAGAAAAACCTTGTTGTGATAATATTGTTTCTTTCATAGAATATTCCGTCAATATTATCATTGTGCTCGTAATAGCCAAATTCCTAAATCAAAGGCTTAACATCTTAGAGCTCATAAACGGTCACACAAAAGCTTATTGTTTAGGATACTAAAATAAGCTTTTCACAAAACATATGTTACAAGATGAATGCATGACATCTTTGTACATATTTTTGATTACACACATCAAAATTTACTACCCTTAAATTTAAGTTATATGCCATCCAATGAAACGGAAACACCTGAAGTTGTGGTTTATGTCAGGGCGTAACTTGGTTAGATTGCAATGGAAGGGCAAATTACATGATCTCATCACTAGCAGATCAACTGATGTGGTGAAATTATGTAAGTTTGTTGTTTCTTAAGTTGGTTAACTTAATTGAGTTGATAGTGGGACTGATCACTCAAGGCATAAGATGGGAATAAAACATGCTTACATTGCAACTGCGGTTGGCAAATATGTAAATCCCATAAATTCTAGGAATTGCAATTGAATATTGAAAATTGAGGTTCGACTCGTACCTAATTGAATACCGTCATCACTAGCAGATCAACTGATGTGATGAACCTATGTCAATTTGGATCCTAGTTTTTCAGTGAAAATTAAATGGTTATATGATTATGAACCATGGGTATTTAATTTTCTTGAAAATTTAATTATCAGAAATACTAAAATTGAATTTTTTAATTCTTTTCAATGTATTAATGCAACATTAAAACCGTAAATGTGGTTTGGTCTTAAATTGGCAAATTGATTTAATTATGCTTTCAAACATAATATTTGATTGAGAAAATTTTACTGAAAAGACACAAAGTCTATTTTCCATGAGAGAAGAATAAGACTCAATCCTATTCCTTTTCATGATTGAGAAAGGTATGATAGGAACATTAGAATTGTCTACATTCTAATATATAACTCATAGCAATCTTTCATACTTAAGAGTATTGCACATCCTATTTTCCATAGAAATTTCATTACCTTAATTTGGTGAATGAATTCATCTATAACAAACATGGTATTTGGTTAAATGGAAAATATGAGTTATTTGAAGCTAGACAAATTACCGCAAAATTGGTAAAAGGCAAGCTAGTATTTTTTTATCTAGTTGTTGTGCTTTAAAGGTGCTACATACCATTATGGGGATGGTAGACCTATTAAGGAAGAAGCTGCATGCCCAAATTCTTTAAGTTAATATTATTGATGGATAATGCATCATATACATAGTAGAATACACATTTTAGAACCTGAGTAATTATTACGTATGGGTTTTTCAAAATGTGTAGGAAAGTAAAAGCAAGCAAATTGTTTTCACTGGTGATGGAACATTTATAATGTTGTCAAATCCAGTGGGAGTGTTGTGTTGTGTTACTGAATATGGAGTTATTGTTATGTTCTCTAATTCAGTGGGAGCTACAAGCCTTAATTCCTGTGTATTAGCCGAAATAATCTTCAAGATAATCACTTTCCAATTGTAGACACTCATGTTCTTAGGATAGCCATATGTGTTTCCTGATAAGACAAAGTAGTCCTACATCTACTTATGACACAAATCATATTGAATCACATAAACAAACGTATGTTGTGTTGTTTATATACTACATGATATTGTTCAATGCACAAGTGGGAGAATTGTTTATTGTGTGCAAAGGAACAATACATAGAAATATGATTAAATGATTCTCTTAATTTCAAGGTAAGAGATCTATGTTCTAATAGGACTCATACATTTAATATGTAAGAGTATCTTATGTAGAACATGTGTCAAGATTATTATAAAGACTACTTTTATGTCTTATGATATTCAAATTAAAAGAAACACTTGAAATTACAATTTATGTCAGGGTGTAACCTGGATAGATTGCAATGGAAAGGTAAACTACATGATTTCATTACTAGCAGATCAACTGATGTGATGAAATTATGTGAGTTTATAATTTCTTAAGTTGGATAATTCATAAAATGACATTAACAAATGGAGTAGTAAATTAACTTGAAATTTCTATTGAAACCAAATGGTGGTGTTCACAAATACTTTAGTTATATATGTTTATATCTTCTTATAAACATGAAGTCTTTTAACTATTACAAGACTTAAATTAAAGTAAGACGTTAACTTGTTATATTTTAAACAAGAAATCGTTGAGTTGATCAATGATTTATAACGTATAGTGGGAATATAACAGTTTATGTCATCTTAAGACATGAACATAAAGTGACTTGTTCAAAAGGTACTTATGTTATATAGCATGCAATTGGCTTGGAAATTCTATTATACCATTAAGTTGACTTAGTTGGTAAATAGGTAAGCCAAAAGGAGTATAAGTTTATCTTACATATTGTTAGTTTGTCTCACAATATTAGTTCTAATGAAACATCACACGTTGGTGGTGTGTTCAGTTAGGAAAAATCAAACTCTTGTTATATTGTTTGATTAAAAGATAAATATGACTTCTTTTCTTCGAAAAGTTATCAAGGTTAGAAAATTGAGTATGGATTGAATATACTCAATAAGACTCCAACCTAGAAGATTAAATAAGACATTACAGAATGTGATGAATCACATTAAAGTCTTAAAATGAAGTCCTGATTTTGTTAATAAGTAGTTTTAACAAACAAGAGTCAGGAACTGTAAAATGTTTTGTAATATCCCAAAAGAGAACGATTAAGTGTTGCTAAACTTGCTAAATAGACTATATATATTACTAAAGGCAAGAGGGAGTTTTATCTTGAAAAGATAAAATTACAATATACATAATCTTCTAAAACCACACTAGTGAAAATTATGATGAGGCTTGAAATGTGAAGGTTAAACCTCAACATCTCATTCATAGATCCGTATGGATGTCTCAGATATTTGATTGATATACTGAGAAATATGAATTACATGATCAAAGTAATCTTGTTAATCATAATGATGCATTTACTAAATATTGAATTATGGTAAATTGCTCATACTATGAATGTTAAGATGTTGTCCATAAAGATAAGTCAACTTTGAAAACTTGGTTTATCTTAATGAAGATAAGATTCTTCAAGAGAAGAAAAACCCTAGAGGTTTAAATCTTTGTGTAATGAATCATCTGGACGAAATTGTATACATATTTTAATGCATGTCTTATGACAAGATTATTAATCATACTTAAGTAATTAACTATGATTGAATAATCTTTCCTAAGCACATTAAAGATACAAAGATGGTAATTGACATACTCATTTTTATGAATATGAAATTTGACAATGGATTATAAAACTCTTTCTTGTATAATTACTTAAGCGAGGACGATGAGTAATTAAGAGTTTTATGAATTCATTTAATCTTTAAAAGTATACAAAATGCAAGAATCCTAGTATGGATAAATGCATGCATCAAGGAGATAAGTCTTATGTTTAAAATACTAAATCCATGTTTGATTTATAATTTAAAATAAGATAACTCCTAAGTAATTCTGAAAGCAAGTGGGAGTATAATGTTTACTTACTTAAATCATATATGTTGTATAAACATATAGGAAGTAACATTCTATATAAGTTAAGTGTTAAGTCATAACTTGGAATGAAACTTTACTTGAAAGATTTAATAAGTAAAAACATACAACCTTGAATATATGTTTATTGATGTAAACATATGTGGTAAATGAATCTAATAGAACATGATATATCATTTAGAAAGTTTAAATAGATATGTAGTACATGAATGAAATTTAAGTTTGATACAAGGATTTTTCATGTACATCATGTTGTTGTTATATCATGCTTTTATAAAAGATGATTTGACAACATTGATATCTAATTGAAAGATATTAGATAAGTTGTGTAATGAATATTCTAAAGAAATATATTTGGATATAGAATCACATCCTCAGCCTGGAACAATTTCTGGATTCTATAGATGAACAATTTTTCAATTGTTATAGCCAACAAACTTGGAAGTTTGGAAGGCATAAAACATTACACATTAAAGTTTACGGAAAAGAACATATTGTTGTTTGCATACAATGATGTTAATTAAATTGAGATGACACTCAATACTAGTCATGGAAGGATATTATCCTTGTTAATAGCCATGTATACTAGTTATGCTTAACTAAAAGCATAGTTGTATTATACATTAAAGAATAAGAATATTTTAAACTTTAAAATGTTTGAAAGTTTAATTATCATAAATTAGATGTTGAGGATGTCACACACTTTATGATGTATTATGTGATTATATCAAATTATTTGAATACACATATACAAGAACTTCGCTAATTGAATTCTTGAAATAAGTATTCTCAAAATTCTGATAGATCAAAGTTAGTTGAATAATGCCTTGTCAACAAGTATGATTGTCATTACTTGAGGCATAATTGTCAACAAGTATGATTGGTATTACTTGAAACAAAATTCATTAACGAGAATTTTTATGCATTGATCTATTTAGTATTTGGATAAGGGATGTTAAGCAATTATTATTTAATAATGAATTAAAGTACTAAGTACGTTTGTTTTCATTAATAATAGATTGTATCTCATATTTGCATGTTTAATCCATGAATAACTTATGTTATGTTATTCTAAATAGTCCGTTGTCAATCAATGATCTGAGAATATCATTGAATTAAGACAAATCTGAGTTTTGGTATAATATACTTAAAGTATATTGATGCGTTGGACATACCAAATTCACATGATATTCAATAGAATGAATAAATTGAATATAGGACATATCCCAATTACATGATTATACTTATGGATGTTGTCATCAAAGTAAATCATGAATATTTATCCTCATATTTGAGATACCAGATAAATTCTGTGGCTCATTTTCTGTGAGATAGTCTAACGCTATCCGTAACTGGTAGTTTTAAGGATTATTATCAGAGGTGATGCGAAGTTCATAGGTTATGCTTGTAGTCAACACAGGATTTGTTTCCTTCAAATTTGTTGAAGTTTAATACTGTTGGGCCCCTCGTAGGGTTGACAAGATATTTACATGGCCATGCCCAAGGTATATCTGGAATACGTTCAGATGAATTAGTAATCTTGCTCAATCATAAATACCAAGAAACAGAATAGTTAATTATAGAATGACTTAGATCCATATCCATATTAACGTGGTATTAGAAACAAAAGGATAAGTATGATGATGATTCATCAAACGTGGTTTTTTCTAGGAAACCATACTCGTTATCGTTCTGGGGACATTGGCGTGTTATGCTAGACTAACCAATGTCATTATTGCATTAATGTATATCCGAGTGGGAGCTGTTAGAAGTAACGGATAAAAATTAATGTAATATGTCCGGATTCGAACACGAGACTTCGGGATTGCACACATTACATATGAGTTTCAATGTATTAATAATTATTATATTGAATTATGAATAATTATTAATTTCACAAATAAAATACTTAACGGTCATTAGTATTTAACGGTAATTGGACTATACAATCGTTGGAGGAAAAAGAGAAGGACTAGAGTGGAAATACTAGCCAAGAAGGATCCGGAAGGGACCTCTTGGGCTTGTATTCGGCCGACCCAAACCCTAGGGGATTAGGGTTGTGTCTTGTGCTCCAAGTTTGATGATCAACTACATCTTCTTCTTTCTCTCCTCTTGAGCTTACAAGATCAACTACATCCTTAACGGGTTCCTACGCGATCAACTAAGCTCAAACCATTCTTGTTTAGTTGATCAACTACACCCTTCTAGGGTTCCTACGCAATCTTCTAAATATAGTATTTGGTTTGTTTGTGAATCAAGAACCTAGCTTTTCTCATTGAAACTCTACTAATACGTGTGTACAAGAACGAAGTACAAACACATTATTGTTTGTGATTTATTGGTGATTCGACTAAGGTATAGATGAATATATTAAACCCTAATTTTAGGGTTTAGGGTTCTTGTTCAATTGTTCTTGATTCATTAATTGAGGTATGCATATTGTTTAATTCTGCTAATTCTATTACATGTATTTGATCTATTTTCGTTGCGTACTTGATGTGTTTATGTGTTTATATGATTCACATTTTCCAACAGTGATAATGTGTAAAATTTTATTTTATCCATCGTGCAATGCCAATGTTATTACTCTACTTGGTACCATGTGCTTGAGCTTATAGATTGTTTTATGTAGTGATAAGATTTCCTGAATATTTTTTTGGTAAATCATTAACACATCAATTTCTTTATCTTATTGCTCATTTGCTTATGCATTAGCTCTCTCTGTAGTATACAACCCATATACATACACGTGTGACCCATCAAATGGCGTCCAACATTAGTTAACTCAGCTATGATCCAGGAATGAACAATCTTCATCAATACTAAAGAACAGAAGATCTAGTTTAATTATATGAACTTTGTGAAATTCTGAATGGTCAATAGGAAAAAAGAACAGATGCGTTAAACAGATTATGTGATTACAAGTTACAACAATAAGATGACTGTAAATGCAACACAACCAGAAGCAGTTATTACTCACTTATTCCTCCTTTAGGCTAACACAAAGTAAGGATAATTACAAACTTCTGCATTTCTAACTGCAATAATATATATGGCTAGCTTGTAGTCCCAAAGTGAGTAGAAAATGAAATTGCAAATAAACTGAATAACTATTATTTCGTCTAATCTTTGTAACGTGTTCAAGTACTTATAATAAACGAAAGGGTGTGACCCAATCGGTGTGTCTATTCGGTTTTGTGTAACCGACATAACTACCATAACCAACTAACCATAATCACTAACTTAACTGCTTGGCGGTTGTAAACTATCTAACTAACATCTTTGGTCCTTCGAGTTTCGTGAAGAAGCAATGTCGAGATTATTATCTTACATTCTCCTCCTTAATTTTGATCGTTGCTTTGTCCTAAGTCTTGAACTCCAAGCATTTGTTGCATAGTCACGAACTTTAGTCTTGGTTAAGCTTTCGTTAGAATATCTACTCTTTGTAATTCTCCACTGACGTGTTCCACATTGATGTGTCCATTCTCTATGTATTAACTAATGAAATGATAGAGAATGTCGATGTGCTTGCTTCTTCCATGAAAAACTGGGTTCTTGACGAGTGTTATTGCTGAAACATTTTCAACTTTCAGCGTTATCCTTTTCTGAGTACACCAGGTAATAGGTGATTCTCCAAAGTAAAATACTATCCCAGTAGTTCCTTTTCTTTGATCGGTATTGATTCCATAACTAATGTCGTTGTAACCTGTAATCTTGCAGTCGCCTTCTTTCTTGTATATTATGTCATGCTCCTTGTTCTTTTGATGTATCGGAGTACTTGTTTCACTGCCTTTAGGTGATGATCCTTCGGGTCTTGCATAAATCTGCTGAGTAGTCCGACTGAGTAACTAAGATCTGGTCTTGTATTTAGTAAGTACCTGAGACTTCCAATTAAACTTTGGTAATAAGTTGCGTCAACTGAGTTTCCATCTTCCGCCTTGACCAACTTAGTGCTGGGATCCATTGGTATCTTCGTGTCATTACTGTCCGTCATACTTGTTTCGTTCAAGATCTCATTAATATATCCTGTTTGCTTGATTGTAATCTTTCCTCCTGTCTGTGTAACTTCTATCCCAAGGTAATAAGCTAACAATCCTAGGTCGCTCATTTCAAACTTGTCTTCCATCTGGGATTTAAATACTTATGTTTCTTTCTTTGGAGTGCCCGTGATTATTAAATCATCTACATATACTCCAACTATAAGTGTAGAAGTCTTGCTTCTCTTCGTGTAAACTGCTTGTTCGAGATTACATTTCTTAAAGTCTAATGACTTCAAGGTTTGATCAAGTTTCACATTCCAAGCTCTTGGTGCTTGTCTTAAGCCGTACAAAGCTTTAGTGAGCTTGTAGACTTTCCTTGAGTTTCCTTGTTGAATAAATCCTTCAGGTTGTGTAACATAGACTTATTCCTTTAAATCTCCATATAAAAATGTTGATTTTACATCTAAGTGGTGTACTTGCCATCCATGATATTCTGCTAAAGATAATATCAAACGAACTGTCTCTATCCTAGCAACTAGTGCAAATACTTCATTGAAGTCTATCCCTTGTTCTTGTACATAAGCTTTTGCTACTAACCGTGCCTTGTATTTGATGATCTTTCCTTGTGCATCCCTTTTGGTCTTATAGACCCATTTCAGTCCTATTGCTTTCTGATCTATAGGCAAATTTGTAAGAGTCCATGTGTGATTCTTATTAATTGAATCCAGTTCTGCTTCCATGGCCTCAATCCATCTTTTATCTACTGATGCTTGCTTATAATTACGTGGTTCCACTTTCGTAAATAGTAGACTTTCAGTCTCAACTACACGTGCATCATTATAAATTTCCTTTATCTCTTTGAAACCTCGTACTGGTCTATCATCAAATCTTTAATCTGAGCTTTTTATTGAACTAATAGTAGCTTCTTCTTCTTCCTCTTTTGAGTGTGGCTTGTAAGTGTATGCTGGTGGGGTAGTTGGTGAATCTGGATCTGGTAGTGGATCCAGTTCCTGATACGTGTTATCATTGTTTTCTATGTTAACTGGTGTAGGATTTTCATTGTCAACTTCGCCTACCACAAAACTAGCCCAAAACGTGTCTTGTGTACTCGTGTCCTCTCCATTGTTATCCCAATCCCATGGTTTCGTTTCCATAAACTTTACATCCCTACTAACATGTTTCTTCTTTCCTATTGGATCATATAACCTACATGCTTTTGATCCTTTCTCTACTCCTAAGTAAATCATTGGTATGCTTCTGTCATCCAGCTTCTTCAAGTGAGGTATCGTTATCTTGGCAAAAGTTGTACATCCGAATATTCTTAGGTTTTCCAGATTTGGTTTTCTGTTGTAGAGTGCTTCATATGGTGTCTTATCTACCAGGGCTCTCGTAGGTACCCTGTTGAGTATGTAAATGGTGTGTTTGACTGCTTCCGCCCAAAAAGTTAAAGGTAACTTCATCGCTTTCATCATACTCCTCGTAGTTGATAACACTGTTCTATTTCTTCTCTCCACTACTCTATTTTGTTGTGGTGAGTATGGTGCTGTCAACGGTCTTGCTATTCCATTCTCCTTATAGTATTTGGTTAATTCATTAGATGTAAATTCACCTCCTCTATCTGTTCTTAGAATTCTTAACTTCATTCTCATCTCCATTTCAATATGTTGCCTAAATTCCTTGAAAGTGTTAAATGCTTGATCTTTCGATGTCAGAAAGTAGGCTCACATGAAAAGTGTACAGTCATCCACTAACAAGAAAATGAGTTTCTTTCCAGAGTGTGTGGCTGGAGTTATGGGACCATAGAGATCTCCATATACTAAGTCCAACGGGTTCTTCAATATGAATTTAGATTGATTTGGAAATCGTGTTCTACTGTGTTTTCCTAATAAACATGCATTACAAATCTGTCCTGCATGATTTATTCTTGGTATTCCTTCCACTAGACCCTTTCTTGTCATCTTGTTGATGTCGTCAAAGTTCAGATGACCTAATCTTGCGTGCCATAACCATGCTTGGTTATCTACATTTGCTAAGAGACATATAGGTGCTTCTATTTGTAATCTAATACTACAAAGTCGATTCTTAGATCTTTCTACTTTCATCAACAACTTATTATTCTTGTCATACAAAGTCAGTTTGTTTCCGTCCATGATGATCTTACAACCTATCTCCGTAAGTTTTCCTAGACTAAGTATGTTTCTTTTGAGGTTTGGAATGTAGTAAACATCCGAAACTATCTTTTGTTCTTGGTTTCTACATCCTAACAATATAGAACCTCTACCCTTTATCTCCACATATGATCCATCTCCAAAACGAACGCGTCCAGATATGCTTTCGTCAATATCCTTAAAATGACTCTTGGTTCCCGTCATATGGTTACTTGCACCATTATCTAAATACCATATGCTAGCGTCTGTTGTAGCATAATTTCCGGGTTGAATTTGTCCTTCGTTCAACAGAACTTCTTCGTGTTCAGTTTCGTGTATAGTCATTAATAATGATGGTTCATCGTCTTCTAAGATAAGGTTTGATTGTTCCTGAGTTGTCGATGGTTTTCTGTATTCTCTCCTAATATGTCCAAGTTTTCCACAATTGAAACATTTTACCTTACTTTTATCCCACTCACGTCTGTTCCTATTTGACTTTTCTTTGTGAGTTGAGTTTTCATCATTCGAGTTGTCTTTATTTCTATTACTATGCTAGTTTCCTCATGAGAAGTTTGATCTACCTCTGTGTTTGATAAATCGTCTTCCCTTTCTAGAGTGTTCGCCTTGTGCGAATAATAAGTTATCCTGGCTTTCCACTTGTCCTCACTTTTGGAGTTTTATCCTTTCCTTGATTGCCTTAAGTTTTCCTGTGATCTCATCTAAGGTAATGTCGTCGAGATCATTCGTTTGTTCTATGGATGCTACTATTTGAATGAACCTATCTGGTGTGGAGTCTAATAGTTTTCGTACTAAAAGTGATTCATCCAAAGTTTTCCCTAATTCTTTAGCCTTAGTGGCGTAGCCGTTTAGTTTAGCCATAAATGCATCCACCATGTCATCTTCCTTCATCTGAAGTGTTTGAAATCCAATCATCAATTATTTTAAACACCGTGCTTGCTGCACTCTTTCTTCTCCAATGTGTCTCTTCTTTAACGATTCCCATAATTCCTTTGCCGTTTTACAACTTGCTACTTGTAAAATCACATCTTCGGTCAATGCTTGATATAGGAGGGCAGTCGTTGCCTTGTCCTTCTTATCATCTACTTGCATGTTTTCCTTAGGTTCTATCGTTTCCCATAAACCATGTGCTTCTAATATAACCTTAATCTGTATAGCCCAAACCGTGTAGTTCGTGGTTTTGAGTTTAGAGCATTGGTATTGTGCAATAGGTGTTACGGGTTTTAGTGTAGTCGATGTGTTAGTTGTGTCGTCACCGGCCATCATAAAGGTGTTTATATTCTTCACCTTCTAATCGTATGGGAATTTCTAACTTAGTATGGTATTTCCTACTACTACGGGAATAGAAAAATAGTTATCCGGGAATACTAATAGTACGGGATCAATATATAGTTCTCGTGATTTCCTAATAGTATAAAATAAATATCTATACATCTAAATATATAATAGAAATCCAAAATTTGAATTTGTGAGCTCGTTGTTGTATTAAACGCAAATGTATCCCCTCTTGTGTCGGTACGTATTATACCAACCACGTCTTTTTCTTTCCCTCGTTCACCAACGTTGTTGTTGTTCTTTCGTTGTTTATTTCTTGTCACCACAAACAATTCGTAAAGGAAAAACTCTCGTTCTTCGTTGATGTTGTCGAATTGTTTCTTCTCTTTAATAAACCAACCGAACTCTCTTCCTCTTATTATACCACACTTCCCACGTTGTCTTTATTTTCCTTTTGTGTCGACTTGGAACACAAACGTGCCCTAGACCTTCTTTGTTCTCGGCTTCCCTTCCAAACACTCTAAGTATTCTCGGTAACAACAAGGTTTTTTATTTTATTTTATTTCCAAGTTCCTTTCACAAAAGTTCCTTAAATACCTTTCGGTATTTCTAAACAAAGCAATCGGTTGCTTTTTTTTCTTCACTAATACCACTCGGTATTATTTTCCATGACGAAACAATTTGTTAGTTTTGTTTGTCGTTGTTGTTGCTTGTCCTTCTCCAAACGTTGTTCCACAATACTCCTCTTTGTTTTCCTTTTGTTCCACACCGTATTCTACAACAAAACTCCAAATACCCGTCGGTATTTCCTTCAAAACAAGTGATTGGCTTGCTTTCTTGTTCGATGTTGTTGTTCTTTGTATTGCTAACGTTTTTCTTTCTTCACAAAACAATCCTAGATTGTTTTCTTCTCTTGGTGTCTTTCAACCAATCCACAAGCAACTTCTCCCTCTTGCGTTTATAACGCGTATTCCTTTGTGTGTTTCTATTTGTCAACCGATTTCCTTTTCTACACAAAGTTCCCTTATATCTTGACGTCGTATACTTTCTTCCTTGTTGCGTTAAATGGCAACAAAGGGTTTCCCTTCTTTCTTTGGTGTCGCGTGTTTCAACTCACCAACAAAGTTCTAGCAACAATTGTTTCTTCTTCTTGTTCTTTTTGTTGTCGCGTTCAATAATCACAACAAAAAACAGGCCACCAATATCATTTGGTGCCAAACGTTTGCAACTTCTACACAAGTATGGTCGTGCACTACTTTCCTTGTGTTCCTAGTTATCCAGGCAACGTTCTCTCTTCTTAAAACGTCACGTTGTTCCTGCTGTAACAAAGTTCATGCGTATTCTTTTTTGGTTGTTCTTCTCGTATAAGTGTTTTTTTTCTTTTTTTTTTATTATTTTTTTTTTGTCTTAACGAGCGTCAGGCTCTGATGCCAATGTAGTCCCAAAGTGAGTCGAAAATGAAATTGCAAATAAACTGAATAACTATTATTTTGTCTAATCTTTGTAACGTTACATATGTTCAAGTACTTATAATAAATGAAAGGGTGTGACCCAATCGGTGTGTCTATTCGGTTTTGTGTGACCGACATAACTACCATAATAACTAACTTAACCGCTTGGCGGTTGTAAACTATCTAACTAACATCTTTGATCCTTCGAGTTTCTTGAAGAAGCAATGTCGAGATCAATGTTTTAAAAAGCGCGCCTTAAATCCCACGAGGCTCCAGCCTTTGGGATTTTTTTCAGATCGAGGCTCATGACATGCATGAATCCCGTAAAAATCTTTTCGCCTTAGGGATTTTTGCGCTTTTGCGCCTTGGGGATTTTTGCGCCTAGAAGATGTAACGGGGTTTTGGCATTTTTTTCTCAATAGTAAGATACATTTTGGGCTTACATGTTATATACATTGGGCCCTTTAAGTTATAAAGTATCTAATAGCCCGAATATTTTAAAAAATAACTAGAACACACAATTAACAAAGAAATTTATATTTTTTGTAATCTGTATAAGAATAGTAGCTTATTAACATTTACAAATGTTGTTTCTTTAGTGTTAAGTGTTACCAAACAACTATATATATATATATATTGTTGATAGTTGATAGAGATACATGGTAATTTGTTAAATTTTATAGTCATAAACTCATATCTTATAATGTATATTCAAGGATTTAGAGTAGTTCATGAATTCTGATATGTTGTTTGCTTGATATTTTAGGTTTAAATGCAAGCTTTGTTAGATGTAATAACTATTAAGTGGCATTATGCATTGAATATTGATATTTTTGTGCTATTTAAGCTGTATAAGTTGTCATATATGTTATAAAAATAATAATAATAATAATAATAATAAAAAAAAAAAAAAAAAAAAAAAAAAAAAAAAAAAAAAAACTAAATGTATAGTGCGCCTCATATTTATGAATCTCGCGCCTTGGTTTGCGCCTCGACTCGAGGCTCTTTGACCCCTTTTGCGCCTTGAGCCTTTCAGAACATTGGTCGAGATTATTATCTCACATAGCTGACTTGTTTGTATGCATGGGTAAGCATTAAGCAACATAACAAGTATGGTGAGTAACTGAGCATACATTTCTAACGCTTAGAAATTTAGAATATGTGTCAAGACAATAAGCTATCGGACCTATTTGCTATAACGCATCAATTTTTTTTGCTATGGATTCTCTTCATATGCATTATGATACAAACCTTTAAGGTGACCAGGAAGCTTTTGTCAAGGTAAATTTACACAGTGGTATTGAAATGAAAAATAGTTGCATAAAGCCATAAACTGGTAATTAGCTGTCCTATTGAATTACGTAATGAAAAAGGTGGCATGATTATGCAACAAGTTGTTTTCGATCTCTATAAAAATATCACAAGAATTATAGTGCATAAGTACTTGTTTCTGAATGAAAAGTAGGTAAGATCTTTATGAATCTCAAGAAGAAAAGTTGACCAAATTGATCCAACTAACAATTTCAACATCAAGAAGTGATGAATCATGAATGGATACAAAAGCCAAAGTCTAGCGCATACGACAAAATCAAAATCGCATTCTCTCATTTAATCTCTTAGGGTGTGTTTGGTAGAGAGAAATTGAGCCAAAGAAATGAAAATCACATTATTTCTCTTGTTTGGTACATCAAGGAAATACAAAAGCGGAGAAATCTGATTTCTGGAGATTTTGTTGCTTTGTAACTTGATTTCCACTCGCTTAGATGAAGAAATGGAGAGAATTGAATTTTGTTGCTTTGTAACTTGTTTTAAAAAATAAGTTTAAAAAAAAAATTAAATATATATTTTTTTAAATTGTTATTTAGAAAAAATATTTTTTTTTAATAATTTTTTTTTAAAATAAATTAAAAAAAAAATAATTTTTTTTAAATAAATTAAAAAAATATACAATTAAATTTTTTTTTAATATATATTTTTTAGAATTGTTATTTAGAAAAAATTATTTTTTTTAAATAATTTTTATAAATTTTTTTTTTTTTAAAAAATTAAAAACTATTTTTTTTAAAATATATATTTTTTAGAATTGTTATTTAGAAAAATATTTTTTTTTAAATAATTTTTATAAAAAAATTTAAAAATAAAAAAAAATTAAAAACTATTTTTTTAAAAATATATATTTTTTAGAATTGTTATTTAGAAAAAATAATTTTTAAAAAAAAATCAACAAATATATTTTTTTTTTCATTTCTCGGGTCAAGTCTCTGCTGTTACCAAACATTAGAATTAAACAAAATTCTCTACTGATTTCTATTCTCTGAATTTTTATTCTCTACTTCATTTCTTTTCTCTGAAATTCTCTCTACCAAACGTGCCCTTAGAGCACAAGGTGTAGATGGGGAGGCTTGGCTCCCCATTCGGGTCCCACCCCTGCCACATCACCAAACACCTCAACTTCAACTAACCACAACAAACCCCCTCACCAAACAACAAACCTCAACATCCCCATTAGGGTCCCACCTCTTACACATTTATTTTTTTATTCATTTCATTATATAAATTAAATTAATTTCACAAATACTAAAAAATAACAAAACATACTAATTTTATTTCATAAAATAAAAAGTTACAATACGGAAAAAAAAAATACGATACGAGAAAAAAAAAAACACGCATACAATATGGAAAAGAAAATACGATACGAAAAAAAAAAACATACGATACTAATACGAAAAGTAAACATTTTATTCGTCATCTTCGCGGTCGAGATTTTGGTATTTCTGAGTTATTCTTGCTTGTCTCTTGCGAATTACTTCGGCTCTAACCGGGTCAGTAACCGTGTTTGGATCGAGCATTAGCATCTGCATATCCTGCCACTCCAACAACGCAGCTTCTTTCTCGAACGTCTTTTCCTCCCTCTTCCTCCGCGCCTCGTAACAAGCCGTTTGAGCGCCTTTCGCTTGATTATACTTTTCGGATAATTGTCCCGAAAAAGTACTCGTTTGACTCCCCCCGGAACTCGCCGCACTCGACGTTTCCGTCGAATTTTGTTTCTTTCCGGGTCGCCTGTTGTTTCTTTCGGGACGAGGTCGTTTGTCCGGCCCGAATATATCCTCAAGACATGTAATGTCTAGAGGTTCTTCAGCATCCCATTTTGGGGTAGCGTTTCAGGATATCCCAAACGTGAACCAAAGTGAAACCCCTCTGTCCAAAACGTTGTGAGAAGTTCGTTTTGGCATTCTCGACATGATCATGCTCATTTTCACCACTGCGATGCTCTAAATGTTTATAAATAGCGTTGAATTTTTGGCAGTCGGCATTGATCCTTGACCATTTACCGGATAGCATGTTTTTGGTTCGTGGGGCTTCAGTAGTCCGCTCGTTGAAAAGTGCATGAATTTCGTTTCAAAAGAATTCATTCTCTTTGTCATTTCCCAGATCTTCGTCTTGGGAAACTTCTATCCACGCTTCCGCAAGAATCGTTTCTTCTTGTTTTGACCACAACTTTCGCGCACGCGTATGAGCAGCTTCTTCCAAGTCATCGTCATCGTCCGCGTCCAAATTTACGACGTTTTTTCCTCTTTGGGCTTTGGTTTTTTTTCCTCGGCCTTTGGGCGGTGATCTTGGCTTAGGTACTTTAAACGTACCTTGATTTGGTTGTGACGGTTGTATTGGTTGTGATTGAGGAAAAGTGGATGGTTGATTCGGGTTATAAAATTGTGGCGACGAATTGAATTGTTGTTGACTTGCGAATCCTTGTTGAAACGCGTATTGTTGGTTACGGTAAATGTCATTCGGATTTAATGGTTGCGAACCGTATGGCGGTGAAGGGTTTGGACTTTGAGACGAGGGACTAGAAGAGTTTGAGGCTCCCCCGTATTGACGTTGGTTTGACGTTAGGAGGTTCGTGAAATAACCTCCTTCGTTCGGGTTTTGAGACATTTTTTTTTTCTTAGGAGAAGAGGTATAGAAATATTTAGATTAGACTGTTGAATGTAGTGAAAAGAATGGAAGAAGAATGTTAGTATTTATAGTTGTAAAAGATGGTAGGAAAAAAAAACAAAAAAAACAAACACAACCGTTGGTGTTTAAACTGTAATGTTTCCCATTATATTAAATTCTCAAACGTAAACCTGTGCATCTTGTCAGATTTTTGCTTCGCCGTGGCCACGGGAAGGTGACCAACGGCGAGCAACGGTTTGGTGTGGCGGCGAGCAACGGCTCGCCGTTGAGCTTGCCAACTCAGACGGCGAAGCCCAACGACGACCTTGCACCGTGTGCTCTTATGGGGTATGTTTATTTATTTATTACTATTCCTGTCCCAAAATTATTGTTCCCTATTGATATTTTCGGTCTTTATTTTCCAACTTTGACCTTAAGTATTTTTGTTTATATTATATAATAATCGATACAAAATATATTAACGGATTGAGTTTTAAATGTATTTTCATTTGGTATAATTGTTATCAAAAATTGTATAACACAAACAAAAATATTTATAGTCAAAGTTGATAAAGAAAAACCGAAAAAGTTAATAGGAGACAATAATTTTAGGACGAAGATAGTATTGTGATGCAATTTTATTGCTTTTATAGAATGCAGAAGAAAAGGGCTTATTTTTAGTGTTTTAAGTTTGTATTTAGCCTGAACATTATTCAAATGATATATCATATTTGCAATATTGGTCTCAAGTGTTATCAAGAAGAAAAAATGAGATGATGTTTGCCCCTTTAAGCAATTTAGCTTATAGCGTATGATAACACAATAAGCTAATAAGTTGTTTAAATAAGCTTACCCAAACTGCCAATCACCCCTTTAGTGTTGTCCATCCATTGTCTGCTACATGGAGACTTTGAGAGCAAAGGTATGATTCTTTACTTGTATGGTTTTTGACTTCTATTATTGGCTAAAAATAGTATATTTTTGCAACTAAAAACTCATCTTTGGGTTTTATTCAGATTATTCTAGCTTGTTTAATTTGACCAATTTAAGTAACGTTGCAAGTCATTTTCACTACATTAGTAGTTGGCTCTGTTTGTCAACTTGAGTATTTTTCAAGAAGTTTCTTACTTCTATAATTGACAATTGGTAACACCTTTTGAAATATTTTTGCATACCAAAGCTGCTTACATGGGCAGTTTTTGACTCGACAGAATGTTACAGCACTTAGTAAGACTCGTCACATGTAATTGCACAAGCAACACAAAAACTTAAAATAACACATTCGTACAATGACGAAACCAGGATTAAAAGCGACTGAGTGTACATAAGTAGAAAGAATAACTAAAAAAATATAATTTAGTTAAAAATATTTAACATAACTAAAATTGAGTTTACTTTTCGACCACTATGAACTAACTAAACACTGACTAAAATAAAAAACTGGTTTTTGTACCAACGTGAACTAATCTACATGTTTTTAAAACGACAAGTTCTTTACCCACCTAGACAGAAACTGAATTTACAATCTCTTGATTTATAGGTCACTCATCGAAAAACCTTAGATTATCAACTACTTTTCATAAAGCTAGTCCAAATAAGTAGCAAAAACTAACAAGCTTTACTCATAAGTCACAAGCTGCTTGCTTAGAATAAGCTTCACGAACAGTTACACTGTACTACGTAATAAATATGTGAAACGGAGGTAAAAGTTGAGTCAAAACTAGTCAAACTAATAGTGCGATTGATAGATATAAATATTAAAATCGCGTTAGGGGACCATCGGAACAATAATCAAATCTTTACATATGTTTCGCTCGGGTTATAAAAGGGTCAAGCACTCAAGCCGCGTGGACCATCAAACGTTCAAAACACGCTCACGTGCGCCTATTTTTTTATATTAACATGCCAAAAAAAAGAAAACAAAAACAATGTGGGAACCTCTGACACACACGACAAGAATATATACTTCAAATCTGTTATGGCTTAGTTTATGTAAGCTTCTATCTAAATGGATAATGGCATCCTTTTCTTTTGTTATTTTATAAAAAACTTGAATCTTGTTTTTATTATAAAATTACATAACTGAAAACACAGAATAAGAAAAGTAAACACTGTTTTTCTTTGTTCACAAACTCATAAAAATGACTTAAGAGAGGTGCCACTAACTTATAAGATTGTACCTGGCCATAGCTACACAATTTTTTATTGTATGTCTAAATAAATAATTGATCATTCTATCTCTTATATTACAGATTAGCCTATTAATGTTGATCATTAACAAGAGATTCTACTAATTGGGTTCTATTTTGAGGCTTGTTTTAGTAAGTAGTTTGTTACTTTGTTGTGTTGTATCTCGGGTTTTTATATTCCTTTTTATCTAGGAGATCTTATTCTATATATTTATCTTTCTTCTTTTGTTTCTTTCCGGTTAAAATTCTTCTTTAAAAAAACTTGTTATTAAAAGCAAACATGATATCATCCATGTTGTGTTATTTGAGGGTATGTTTAAGACTCTTAAGTACTATTACATGTCTTATTTGAAAATTTTAAATAAGATGAATTATTTGAAGGGTTGTTTAAGTACTAATCCTTAGCTGAAAAATCTAAAATAATACTCCACGAATTATTCCTACGCTTTAGTTGACAATAAATACAAAAAAGTATTGACTATTGAATAATGAATTTGTATTATATACACAACCATTTCCTTAAATTGACTTTTAATCACAATTCAAGTTTCCGTTCTCTATATTATTTTTTTGACTTGAATTCCGACTACCAAGGTTGTCAAGATCGGGATCCTACCTAAAATCGTTTTCGGCTTTGCAAGATCGTAATCATAGGATCGGATCGGGATCGTAACATCCTATAAAAATACATATATTTTTGTATAGGTGTTGTAGTTTTATATTTATATTAATATTTCATATGATAAACGAATCTAAATGGATTATAAAAGAAAAAGTTATATTTTCAAGTACCGTAGTAGTAGAATATTAAATATATTGCAATGCATACTTGCACAAAGTTACAACATACGTGCACCAACTTCTTGAATTACGATCTTGTTAAGATCATGATCGTTTTTTGTGTGTGGGATCGTACGATCCTACGATCAGGATCAGGATTTTGATAAATATGCCGACTACAATACAAGAATATGTTGTGTTGGTGTATATGCAAGATATAACATAATAATTAACGTTGCTATTAATATGAGAATGAGGTAAAATTACTCAATTTTGTGACTTAATGCTTGTACTAATAGTTGTGATAACCTATACTGATTACCAAAATGTAACTTTTTAAAATATTAAATGCGCATAGGTTCTTGACATGTCCTCAACTCCATGAGACACTGAATTCTACAATGTAACTCCTCAAAGTGATAAGTATAGTGTGAGTTGTTAAGAACCAACTTATGTATTTATCGATCTCACACCAATAACAAGATAGCCAAATCTTAATCACGATCAATAAATGCCTATACAAATTATCTTGAGACATACAACCAACCATCCTATCTCTAAGATAAATAAGTACACGCACCTGTGAAATGTCACTTCAACCTCAAATAAGTAATATTGTACAAAAACCCGGTAGTCACAAAAAAAAAATACCGAAACTGGCATTTGTCATTTGTTTTGAATCTTGATTCGGATCGATCATGTGAATCGAAGGTTATTATTTTGAAATGGTATAAATTGGTGTTAATATGATGAAACGATAGGATGAATCATGTTTGATAAGTGTAAACTTGTTAGTGCAAAAAATGTGATGGGTTGATATTGGGTTTGATAATGCTTCTAGGCTACTTCGGACGGGCGTCACTAGTAGTAGGATATGCACTAATTCAAGTAACTGTTTGATCCCTTCACAAATGAGAAAAACCGTTAGCCTTACCGTGGGGACAGACCCCACGATTAAGCTCCGGCGTGAGAGTAAGTACTCATGTTTGTCAGAAAAATATGAGAGTATTGGGATGAGTGAGAAAATCGTACCTCGAAAGTGTGAATTGGGGTTTCCTTTTATTGGTAGTGGAAATATTAGGGTTTCCTAATATCTCGTACATTACTGTAATGGTCGGGGTAGGACCCTTGTCGGACAAGGATCCGCAGCTTAATCTTGTTTGTAGATGTAGGCGGGTTTTCGGACCGAGGTCCGGTCCGCAAGCGTTCTTCAAGAGTGCCGCTCGTATGTGCCCTAGTTTGTCCGAATTGTGGCATGCCCGTGTCATGGGCTTTAGCCATATATGGCCTTATTGACTTGTCGGGCCGAAGCCCAATTTGTTCATTGGGTCGGAGTCCGTTTTGCTTGTAGGGCAGGAGCCCGTTTCGTTTGTGGGGCCGGAGCCCGTTTTGTTTGTAGGGCCGGAGCCCGATTCGTATGAGATAGTCCAGGCCCAGTAGGCCTGCTATCCGTACTATACGTCATCACTAATGATATCCGATGCGTTCTTGGTGAATAGTGAATCAGGTTTTGTGTTTACGTTTTAATTCTCCTCAATGAGTGTAAAACCAAATAATCTCCATAGTGTTTTGGGTGAATAGTGCTGATTAGGTAACCCCTTTTGCAGCGCGCCCCCGGAAAAAAAATGGGACCTTCTTACACAAACTCGTTAAAGTTGGTATGAATTCGTTAAATGCACGAACCCTAACTCGGTAAATTGGGGTTTCCATGAACTCGTTAAAACCATTTCCATTAACTTGTTAACTTTGGATGAAATAGTTAAAACCAAACTAGTTAAATTTGTAACTCGTTAATCTAACTAGTTAAATCCCAACTCATTAATTTTGGGCCCTAAGTCGTTAAATACCAACTAGTTAAATCCCTAACTCATTAACCCTTTGATGCCCACAACTCGTTAACTGTGAAACCCAACTCGTTAAATTATCCTTTCCCCTAACTCATTAAAACCTGGACCTAACTCGATAAAGTAGTACAACCCTAACTCGTTAGCTTCTAACTTGTTAACTCAAGTCCAACTCATTAATTTAGGTTTAAAGGAAACTCGCTAGTTTAGGGTTTTTGTCTAAGTATATAGTTTGAGGGTTTTGGTAACTCGTTAACGGGATGATGAACTCGTTAAACGCTAGTAACAAACTAAAACACCAAAAACAACCTTAAAAATGCATTTTTTTCGAAGATTTTTTTTATTATTATTATTTTTTTTATCATTCTTTTTGCATAGACGTCCTCTAAAACACCCAAGACATAATAAAAATTAAACCTTTCAAGATTTGAACCGTTAGAAATGAGTGTCTGAAGAAAAAGTACACGTCAAGTCCTAAAAACATGCAAAAGCAAAAAAAAATCAATTTTTGATGTTTTTAAACATGTGTTTTTGTAAGATATCCTTTGTAAACGTAAACCTTAACCTAAAAATGTATGCTTTTAAGTTTAGATTCACGAAAACTAGGTTTTAGAAGTGAAAAAAATACACCTTTTGGACTTGTAGCTATCAAACTCGTTAATTTTCACACCAAAAACAAATTTTTCAAAACAACCACCCCCAAATCACACCCGTGAGCTTTAATACCAATTAATAGTATCAAATTTAAGGTGTTCGGGAGGTCTAGGTTGATCAAAGAGACAAAATTATACATTGTTCTAGAGAGAGAAAGTAGAGAGGGTGAGAGTGTTTAGTGAGAGAAGCCAACTAGTTAAAATTAATTAACTTATTACACTCACACCCTCAAGTGTAGTCTTAAGGGGTATTTATAGGCTCAACACATCATAACTTCACCTCGTATCTAGTCCAATCCCGTACTGTCGTCACTTTTATAATGCTAACATATATTTTCAACTTAGGAGAAGAAAAATATGTTGAAACACAAAGCAGCAAAAGATAAAACAGAAAAAGAAAAAAATCCTAATAACAAGTATAGGAGTGGCAAGCGAGTCGGTTCTGGTTTGCTGTTAATGGGTCAGTATAACTTCAACCTAAACACACTTCATTCACTAGAAATGTAAAGAAACCCAACTACCCGAATATGTATAACATGTATAACCTATTTGTGAGCGGTGTGACTTGTTTAACTAGTTATATTGATTGCTAAGCTCACATGTTAAGAGCGAGTTAAACTAGCTCTCAAAATTATATAGTAACTAAAATTAATGAAAATATAAATAAACTACGTATAAACTTTAAAATCAAAAAACAAAACATATATTTAAAACTCTCGTCCATCATTTTCATGTTTTATTAGTTATGTATTATTTTAGAAGACTTGTATAGTTAAACATGATAACGGGTCTACTCAACTCGAATCTTACCTGTATTTTTATTGGGTTAGCGAGTTAGTACGGTTTTTTCTTTTACATAAACTCATCTATTTGTACCCAAAATCTAGTGATGGAACCGAAATTGAAAATGACTAGATGCACATATCCTTTTAAAGTGTTCTATAATATAAAAAGAAAAAAGTGCGGTTTTAATTAAAATAGGTGAGTTTAAATCTAAGTCTATTTTTCATATACTAACGGATCCATTAAGCAAGTACTAAGGAATATAATGCCTTTAGACATGATGCATTTAAAGATACTTAGCATTTTTTTTTTTTTACAAAAATTAGCACTATGCACAAATTTTCATTGGATCTCGTGACACCACCACGGGATCCCCTGTAGTTTCATCACTACCAAAATCCAATTAATTCAATTCAGTTTTGAATAATCATGTCGTAATCATGTCATCTCTACAGTCGTCACCCTAAAACGATTATAATTTAATGAATAGAATAATCACAAAATTATATTTATATAAACAATATGTGTTTAAACAACATGATGCAAGTGAGTGGCATATTTTAATCTTAGAGAGTAGTTGTCATTTGTTTTGTCTAAACCACTTGCACTTTAAAATATTAAATAGTTTATTGGTATCTTTTAAAATAATTGTAATATTTTTACTTTTTATAATTTTTATTACAAAAGTGTAAAATAAAAAATAGAGAATATAAAATTTGATAAGTTAAAAGTAATAAAAGAAAATAAAAAAAAAAGAAAAAAACAAAAAAGAAAGTAGAAAACTATCAAATAGTGTTTTATCTTATTAATAAAGTCGATAAAGCTATTAGAAAAACTACAATACATAAAATATAAAATTTGACTAACTAAAAATAATCTCCCAACATATATATTAGAGGAACTTGCCAAGTCATATATGCCACTTGGCATGAAAGAATTAGGTGAAAACCCAAAAGAATGTGATCTTGTCACAATTTAATTAGCTGGTATCCCAATACACGCTCCTCCCACACTCCTCCTTGCTTCACCTTCATTCCTGATTTTCAGCATCCCAATCAATCTCATTCATATCACCCAAAAATAACCTACATAATCAAAACACGCCTCCCATGACTCCCAATTCAAAATCAAACTATGGATTGATCCACTTTATCAAAATACCAACTAAAAACACGCACAAAAATCGCACATAAAAGCAATCACAAAGGATGTTTCATTAGACATTCATAAAAATTAAGATCTCTAACTTATCCAAAAACACACACACAAACGCATTCGAAGACCTTCACTTGCTTTCCACCATTATCGGAAGTATCTTTTTAATTAACATCTTATAAGGTATTTTTTTAATTTTTGTTTTGAACTTTTGATTGAATCGAATTATGCTCGCCGATCAGTTTTAAGGTATGATAATTAGACCATTGATTTACGTTAACAAGGTAAAAAGTCATATTTATGTTATATTATTAAACCGTTTTTTAGTTTTCTCTTTATGTTCTCTATGAAATAATCATGCACACCAATTGTTTGATGAAATGTCTAGAAACCCAAATTGCTTATTATTTGAAATATACATATTTTTTTAATTTGAGTAATTAGTAACTGTATATTTTTTGATGAAAGTCTTGCAAGAGTTTTTTGTATAGTAAGTGTTTGATGTGTCCTCAACGAAATTGTTTTAGTGGTTCTGCGAACTAATAAGATAAAGGCTTATAGTGTATTTCTAGTTGGAATTTACAGGTCTTCCATGGCGGGAGGAAATATAAGGATCATGCTGAATGTATCTTCTAACTATGCTCGAGAAAGCTAATCCACAATGAGTCTTTACATAGCCTTTAAGAAAATGGTGTTCAAGAGCTAAAAACGCTATTAAGGTAAACATGTTTATAGTTACAAGACACGTACTACAGTAGATTCACAAAGCCATAATAAAAAGGACATGTATGTTTTAGATGTTATATGATGAAAAGGGACCATTAGATCTTGATTTCGACAATAATATGCATGTATGTTTATAGTCCTATCTTTTCATATGCATTCATGTATGTAGAAATATCAATAATTTACGGGAGCTGGCATATTGCTTTGATCTCTGTCTTCTTTAGATGTCGATTAAATGACATGATAATGGTGTAAATTGTGATAACAAGAGTTGGCATAGTGTTTAACTTGATACAACCAATTTTCATCATTTATTAACATACCACCACTCTTTAATGGTAAAATTTGTATTGTGATAAAAAAAAATGTTTCATGATTTCTATGTAATTTGACTAGCGGGCTGGTAAAAAAACTTGCAATAAAGTTGCAACCACCTTGATGCAACTTATGTAAGTAATTTATCTTTGCGTTTCATGTATTCAGGTGATCTAATAAGAAGGATTCAAATAAATAAGGGATGATGGTGTCTAAAGATCATGTACAAATACAAACTATCTGTTTAAATTAAAACCCTTTTCTAACATGTTATCTATCTTTAATTTTTATGGTGACTATTCTGGGCCCTAAACTTGAAGAGACATCAGCAACAAATCAAATGCAGGTTGTTAATCATTTGAAGAAAAAGTATGTGAACCTTAACCCATTTTATGAGGAATTTCTTTTATAAAAATATAATATGGCATGTGGAGCTGTGAGACTTATAAGTACCGTGCTGTTAGCCATTTGATATTTATACGTTAATAAGTAATGTGATGGCCTGTTTGAGGAAGCTTGGTTATAATTAAGGTTAAAAAAGGATGAATGATTAGAGTCATACTTTGGGATAGATGCCAATTGAAATGGTACAGTTTAATTACAGCAGTATTCATCAAATACTGAATACTTGAATGAAAAAAGTTATCCTTTAAACCTTAATAAGTTTTTTCCACACCATTTGAGTGCACAAATGTGAGGATTATAAAGGTATTATTCATTAATTTTCACCTGAGCCTGATTTGACCCATTACCCAACCCGCTAAATCAAGGGCTGCCATCATTCTGCTATGTTAATTTTCAGTTGTAGCTAAGTTAGTGGATGGCCATAGTTCTACATCTTAATTCAAGGGCTGCCATCATTCTGCTTCTTTCATAAGTGTAAGAGTTGAGGTCTAATTAGAACCCTTTTATAATAGTGTATTCTTTTGTTCCTTTGGCATGAAGTAGATGATCACTTATTTTCGACATAAAGGCATAAAGAGAATGTAGGAAACCATGGCTTTATTGTTAAGCAAGTGTTATCAACAGTATTCTTGATAGCGACAAATGAGCCTCTATGATGAATATTGTAAATTTAAGGAGATACGTAGCATGTCTAATTTTAGGTCTGTGTTGTGTGAAACTAGAAATTGCCCGGAAGCAAGCAGCAGCATAAAATGCTCGAAGGCGAGCTGAAGCTGAAGCTAAATTGGAAGCAAATCGAAATAAGTACCTCGAGTGGGAAGTACCACCACAGACATTATTGGAGGTATTGAAAGATTTATTTGTCATGATATTAAAAATAAATAGTCGGAGTAAGTTAATTTCTTATGTTAATGTTAAATTCTCAATATGTTACAGTTACGTAAAAGACAACAAGTAAAAGGATGAAATTGCTAAGCTTGCATCCGAAAAGAAAATGTTCCAAGAGAGACTTCATGATGCAGAGGCACAACTTTCTCAGTTAAAATCCCGGGTAAGTGATGAGTTGAAGGTTTTTTTTTTATTTTTTTTTATTTTTTTTGTACTCTTACTTTGGTGGAAAGAGTTTATGCTTCGATGTTTTGTTTATGTAGCTAAAAAACATGTAGATATCTCTCCACCCATAACCCTCCTATCTTATATCTTGCCTGGTGCTGACCAAAAGATGTGGCATTTTTTTTTACATGTATTTAGGTCTTAAATCATCTTGATTTTCTATTGATATGGGTAATATTTATGAGATGAATAATATGTAAGGTTCTGATGTTTTGATATAGATTAGTTTGAGTGGTTCTATTGGAATCCAAATGCTCATTCCTTGATAGTGACTAAACTTTTCTGTTTGCAAGATTTATTTGTCATGATATTGAAAATAAATATTCGAGTAACATAGCTTTGTATAAACATTGATTCCTTGGTAACGTTAACAATGTGGCGGCTGCTCGGACAATATAGTTTTTTTTTTTTTTTTTTTTTTGAACCGCCATTTTGACTTGGAATGTAAGTCAATACATCTTTTATAGTTTAAATGCATTAATCGAATTTTATGTGATAAAATACTATTCGATCCAATAGTGGCATGTTACTTTTAGAAGTCAAAGTGTACATTCAGCATAATAAAATGTGTGTTTTTGTATATTGTTCAGGTTATCTACATAGATGTAATAGATTACTTAACAAAACTGGAGAAAATGAAGTTTGAAAAATAAGAGGCATAGAAAGCAAAGAAAGGCAGGAAGAAAAAGACAGTAAGAACGAGAGCAGGGCCAAAAGGATTTGGACAAAAGATCAATGACGAGGATGACAATTTGTAGATGTAGATATTTTGAACAGCTCTTGATCATTTTAATTCCCATGTTTAGGTGTAACAACAAACATTGTATTTTATTAATCACATCAATATGTGTTTGCCAGACTATTTTTAAATGAGTTGAAACGATTTGACAAAATGTAAATCTTTATATTTCTTCTTCTTCTTCTTCTTCTCTCTCTCTCTCTCTCTCTCTCTCTCTCTCTCTCTCTCTCTCTCTCTCTTTTTAATATTCTTTTGATTGTTATATAAGCCAATGCATTGCATGTCTACTATGTACAAAATATATGCGGCAGATTACTGCTTGACCAACCTTAGTCTCTAACTCTTTAAGGCTATATACCATAATGAACAGTCCATATAGGACCATGAAAAATATAAGGCTTAAAATCTTCTAATCTGAACTTTTGGTTCAAAGTAATATAGCACTAAAGCTTTGACTGTCACATCAATACTAAGCTGAAAACTTCATGTTAATGATTGATATTGCTCTATGTAATCATCCGTCTGACCCCATTTATGTGAGAAGGTGACTTAACTGCCTAGACCTACTTGACATTTCATTTAGATAGTGACCGTTTTTCAAAACAAAAGCGTAAGAAAAAAGAAGTAGAAACATGAAAGTTAGCCATGAAAGGCTGCATTTTTACTCCATATATTCTGGTTTATATAAGCTACATAAATAAATTTTATTGTGCTATCATGTGCCTTCATTCATTTCTTTGCATGCAGGTACAAGTGAAGGAGCCAAATTCATCTGGGAATCCGCAATGAAACTGTCACAGGTTAGTCTTCCATTCATTAACAATGATGTCTGAAAATCCACACAAGCAATTAGTTGTGGTCACACACACAATTTAATATATTTAATTAGGGCTGAGCATAGGCGACCAAACACCGAACCAGACCGCAAGACCTGACCAACCCAACAAACCTACACCAACCCGACTACCCCATGGTCCGTTGTCGGTTTCATTTTCTCTTTATTTTTGCTGTAACAAAAGCTTGGAACAAATGCAACACCCATTTTTAGATTTGTTGGTTAATATTTTGTTATTGTGACAATTTGTGCCTTGGACAAAATTTTGTAGCAGACGCATAGAACAATTGACTGTGTTTGTGACAATATGGAGCAAATCACGTTTGTTTCTACATGTTCAAAATCGAAGACCTGAGCAGATAAACCCGGCAAAGAAATGTGCTAATAAATTTTGGTATGTATATTTTAGAGAAATGTTTGAGAAAGAAAGGATTGCTTAGTTGAACAAAGGGGTATATATTGTTAACGATGCTCGAGGAGCTATAAGCCTATAATTGGTGCTCGAGGAGACGTAAGAAGCAAGTTATAGCATGCTCTTTCATTCAAGGGTTCCAGTGACATCGGACAAACATAAAAAACGGGTGTTCAAGTGACACCGGGGCAAAGCATAATACAAAGCTTCTATGGATTGTTTGAAGTGGAAGTAAGTACCTAACTATTGTATGTTATGTAGTATATTATAATCGATGCATTTATTACTATAACCATTGGCATAAAAATTTGCTAAATAAGAAAATTTCCAGCAAAAACCTAAGTAACTGTGAGTATAGAAATGGAGTTGATTTCAATGATTACATAATAGAAGTTTTGATCAGGCCGCCAATTATGATGGAGTTTCAGGTACTTCTTATTCCCTTTTAAATAACTTGATTAAACTTCATACATCTAAGATATATCAAGTGTTTGTATAATACTCATTCCGCCCAAAGCGAAGAAGCTTGTCCCTAAAACATAAAATTTATTTATTAAAATTTGAACCATTACAAATTCTTGTGCTTTTGTAGGATGATAGGATCCTATGTTTACAAATCCGGATTAAGACTTAGGTGGTACATTTTATCACATTATTTGCAGTTCAGTTCTACATGTAGTAAAATCACATAATTCTTATATCATTGATGGTTAATTTGCTTGCCTCTTTTGCAGGTATTGGAGAGGCACGGGATATGATTGGCTACAAAACCGTTGAGTTGGTCAAGTATATTAACAAAGAAGGTTCATAAGAGATCACTTAGTCAATTCAAACGGAGTTTTACGGACTCTCCTGATGAATTGGTGACCCACCTCGAGTTACTTATAATCAAGCTTTTGTTTGATTTGTTGGTCCTATCAGAGGATGCAAAGAGTCAGCATAATGGATGAAAGGGAAGAGGGGCGGAATATGATCTTATATGACTAAAGACTACAAGATATTTGAGAATTCTGAAGTTCTTTATATGCTAGAATCCTATTAAAAAATTAATGTCTTAATTATGTTTTAATTTTATTTACTGTTTTTATCAGTTTAAGTATCTATGGTTAAATTTTTACAATGCTAATATGCAATTAGACAATTTTGAAATGATCTGTTTATCATTAACAAAATAAATATTTAACTTTAAACTTAAATGTATGACCTAATAAGTAATACTCCCCCCATCCCAATTTATTTGTCCACTTTTGACTTTTTTAGTTTTTTTTTTCTTTTCAAATTTGACTTTAAATTTTTTTGTTTTTGTTATATAATATTTGATAAAAATTATATCCTATGAAAATACATTTAAAACCAAATTTATTAAAATATTTTGAATCAAGTATTATATAACACAAAAAATAATATTTAAGGTCAAATTTGTGAAAGAAAGACTTCAAAAGTCAAAAGTTGACAAATATATTGGGACGGAGGGAGTAATATTTTTAAATTTACATAACGCTAGCCCATCCATCGAACGGATCATGCGACTAGTACAGTATAAGGCAAGATATAAAAAAATAAATAAAATAAAAATAAAAATTGTCTCTAACGTCATCAAATAGGTAAGAGCAGTAGCATAGGGTACCAATAATAGTACCAAAAGTTAATCAAAGCTAGCTAGCGCGTTAAACTGCTTTCATTCTCACTATAAAAACCAAACTCCTAACAAGTGGACTGAACTAAACCATCCTTCATAACAAGGAAACTTAACAAAGGTACTATCATCTTTCTTTTTTATTTCATTTTAAGATTTTATCTTTATCTTAATCTCCTGAATATAATTCATTTTTAGAACAAGGGTTTTCCTAGATTTTGGTTTCATCATTAGGGTTGTTGCTGTTGCTGTTGTTGTTGTTGTTGTTTTTTTTTTTTTTTTTTTTTTTTTTTTTTTTTTTTCCTTGTTGATATACGCGGCTTAACTGGTATTTCCGTGACCGTTTATGTACTTTTTCATTGTCATACCAGCACTAATGCACCAGATCCCATCAAACCTCCGTAGTTAAGCGTGCTTGGGTGACCACCTGAGAAGTCCTCATGTTGCACCCTTTTAAGGGTCTTCAGAAGAAAAAAAAAAAAAAAAAAAAAAAAAAAAAACACCCTGAGGTTTGTACCCTGGTCTCGTCTGAGACTTTGGGGACACCTTGCTACTAGGCCACTGTGAAAATGGTTATGTTTATGTTAATATTGATTAATCTTGCATACTTTATATAGCCTGAGCTTTATGGTTTGCTTCAAATCTTGTATGCCTCAAGTTAAGCTGACTTTGTCTGCTAAGCTAGAAGTAACATGCCTATGTTGTTTAAATCTCTTTTCTAGCTAGTTTTTTTAGGTTAAAAGTTGCATCTTTAGGTTTAGGTCAACTGTGAAATTGTTGTCTATAGATCTGTTCTATTAGGAGAATATCAATTGAATGTGATTTAGTGCATATCATTTCCCAAATGATACTCGGGGTGTTTGGGATTGCGTTTTCAAAAAGAATTATGCATTTCCAAACTTGTTTTAGAAAAATCAAGTTAAAACCTGCTTTTTCAAAGATTCATGTTTTTTTTTGGAAGAAAACGCCACTTTTTCCAAAATGTTTGCTAAAGGTTTTTATTAATTTTTGGGTTTTGCAAACGCGATAATTTAATATATTCCTACAAAATGCAATCTTAAACACCCTCTAACTGTGTTCTCAGCCAGACAACCTGTATGTTATTCAGTTACTCACAGTTATCTTCCCAACTTGTATGCAGATCTGAACAACCCATAGCCGAGATCTGAAAGTAGTATTTTTTTACTAAATCATAGTATTGGTAGTACAAGAATGGGGGAATCTAACCAGCCGTATTACTGGACAACATCTACAGAGCAGGACACGGATCAGAATTTATATTCGACTGATGTAAACCAGTTTTCCGTTCAAACACCTGAACTCACTAACAATTCTATTACAGCCAGCTTCTCCTCAAATGGCAGCCCCACATCACTTCAAGATTCTCACTCCTTCCAACCTGAACCGTATCATTCACCTGACTATACTTATACCTCTCAAATAACTAAGTCTGGTTTGGAAGACAATGTTGATGATTTGCATCTCAGGCTTAGTGAAATACAAGCTATACTTGAAAGTGATCATGATTTTGCAGAGTCGTTTGATGTGTCTAGTTCCTGGGGCGTGTGTGACACACATAATGTGATACCAAGCAACGATGAATACCAAATGATGGAAAGGGCGGTTTCTAGAGGAGACCTAAAAGAAGGGCTTTTTATATGCGCTAAAGCAGTTGCAGAAAACAAAATACTAACTGCTGAAGGGCTAATATCAATGTTACGCCCTTTGGTGTCAGTAGGTGGTGCGCCCATAGAAAGATTAGCAGCTTACATGATGGAAGGGCTTGTGGCTCGGTTATCTTCTTCTGGTAGCGTTATCTGCAAATCATTGAAGTGCAAAGAGCCAACCGGTGCTGAACTTTTCTCTTATATGATGTTACTCTATGAAGCCTGTCCTTATTTCAAGTTCGGCCACTTATCTGCAAATGGAGCGATTGCTGAAGCCATTAAGAATGAAGACAGAATCCATATAATTGATTTCCAGATTGCACAGGGTGGTCAATGGATGACACTAATCCAGGCTCTAGCAGCTCGCCCCGGTGGTCCACCAAGGCTAAGGATCACTGGTATGGATGATTCTAGAAATGCATTCGCAAGGGGTGGAGGACTCAATATCGTTGGCCAGAGACTCGCAAAGCTTGCAGAATCGTGTAAAATGCCATTTGAATTTCATGGTATACCTGTTTCTGTTTCAGATATTCAGATTCAACATCTTAGGGTTCAGCCTGGTGAGGCATTGGTGGTTAATTGTGCATTGGTGCTGCATCACCTACCAGATGTGACTGTGCATCCACAAAATCACAGGGACAGAGTGATAAGGCTCATCAAGAGCTTATCTCCAAAAGTTGTGACTCTTGTTGAGCAGGAAGCAAATGTCAACACTGCTAAATTTTTTGACCGGTTTCAAGAGGCGTTCAGCTACTATTCAGCTATGTTTGAATCGATTGATGCAACTCTAAAAAGGGATCATAAAGAACGAATCAATGTAGAACAACATTGTCTTGCTGGTGAAATAGTTAATATATTAGCGTGTGAAGGGGCCGAGAGGGAAGAGAGACATGAGCTTCTTAGCTCGTGGAGATCACGTTTTATTAAAGCTGGATTCACTCCATATCCTCTGAGTTCATATGTGAATGCCACCATCAAGACACTGCTTGAGAACTACTGTGACAAGTACAGACTCGAAGAGCGAGATGGGGCTCTGTTTCTTGGATGGATGAATCGAGCTTTGGTGTCTGCTTCTGCTTGGCAATGAGCCAACTTTGTAAGGTTTAGGTGTAGCAGTTGTAGTATCTTTCCTTCCCGCAAAATGTGTAATATGTAACAATGTGTAATATTACATTAAGTTGTACTAGTAATAAAAAATAGCAATGTTGTGCTTGGAAGTCAGCCTGTATCAACAATGCTAAAAATTACCCGTTTTAATCAGCGTTTTAAAACACAAATATTATCCTCTAAAACATGGATATGTTTCATTTGTAGAACCAACATATATCTAAAATTGTAAAATGCTATACATACAAATAGTTAACCCATAATATACAATTAAAAAAAGATACGTAGTAGTCAGTATTGACAGGTACAGGTTCGCTAACAGGCGATTCAGCTAAGCAAATCAAACCGGTGGCTCCTCGAGTTCCCGATGTCAGTCTGGTTCTAAAAACAGTGGGTTTAATCTGATATCCAACCATTGGAGTTATTAGCAGATGGAGGATTTGGTTGTGCAACATAAAAGCCAGACCCAACATCAGCGGGCATCTGGTTACCAACGAAACCATAATTTACTACTTTAAACCCATACGAACTTGCAATCGGGCTTGTATCCGTGGGACCAGACCCACCCGGAGAACTGTGGTCCTGACCAACATGATCTGGCACCGAATCTGATTCCTCTGAATGGGATTCTTTTATCTGCATATCATCTTGTACAGTTCTCGCTACAGCAGACACTTCAGTTGGAGAAACTTTATTTACTTTTGGCTTCTTGCATACATGTTCACTTGTAGGTTGTTTTCTGAATCTCGAATCGTCATTTGATATTTTTACAATAGCTTGTTTACTCTTTTGCACTTCACTCTCGAGTTTGTTCACAAGTGCAACCAGACCATCCTTTGGGTACTCTGACTGTAAGTTATGCTCATCAATGCATTTAATAATTGACTTCAACGTGTTAATTTCTTTCATCATCACTTCATTCTACATAAGAAAAAAGAGATATGAAAAGATAATTGACGTTGATAGTAATGTTTAGATTCGAAACAATGGAATAGCTGAGGGGTGAAATTACACAAATATGTGGATCGTTTACACTAGTGTGTCGTGTGTCCTCAATAACCCTCATAGACTTTAATTTCTGCTCTTCCAAGAGACGAACTGGTGGAAAAACATCAGTTTTCTGAAATTCAATGCTGAATTTGACAGCAGTAACATGCATTTCTTTGTTTATCAGTTTCTGAATAAGATCTGCAACCACAAATCAAATAAATAGCTATAAAGTTGATATAATGATCCATAGTCATTGCAGGAATGAAATAATAACATTTGGATTTGATGCATTGACGATACTGTTAAAACAAACTTAAAGATGCCAAAATTTCCATAAATTAAAAATGAATCTTGAAACAAATTTTATATTAAGAGTTGACGAGGTCCAAAACAAGCTAGTAATGCATCGAACATATAAGTAAGACATAAAAGATTTGTTCATAAGCACATATAGAACAAATGGGGACCAATGGTCAAATATTGACTTTTGGTAAAGATTTGGCTCCTTAGTGTAATACAAAACGTAGAAGTTAGGAGGCATTTGGCTAAGCTTATTTGCAGTGCCCGGTAGCTTATTGTGTTATCAAAACACAATAAATTCTAATAAAGGTATTCAGGTAAGGTTTATTCTAAAGCTTATTTCTGAAGAGAAAAAGCCAATAACTAAGCTCTAAATTTGGAGCTTTTTTAAAATGCAAAAGTCCTTACGCTATTGCTTACCCAAATACCCCCTTAAATATCAAAATTTAAATTTATAACTTTGTTCACAAAAGGTTGGTTCGACGGGAACTCTAACCCGGACTTTGACTTTTGGACCCGATTCAACCCTTCCCCGAGGACGGACCGTACCTCTAGCAATGTTCAGGTGTTTACCGTGAACCAAGGGAAGTTAGGATCAAACCCATTACCTATTTCAAATACCCACCTATTCCCACCCCACAAGACATTAGTGCTCGGGACAGGCGCCCTGAAGGCTGGCAATAATTCACATCACGTTATAGCTTTGTTGGCATATGCTATTCACATCATTCCCACCTAGTTCCTAAATACGATACTCGCAATCTAAAACAAACATGCAAAAATCACATATTCACACTACAAATCAGCAATGATAAACAATTCACATAATAGGAAACAATATCTCTAAAAACAATACCATTGATCTTATCACTCGGAACCATCCGTCTACAAAGCTCAACCGTTTGTCGCCTCCTCGCAATAACAACAAAACAATCAACAACCTCATCAATCCCAAACCTATCAACCAACCCATAAACCCCAACAAGAAACAAAAACCCCAACACATTCCCCTCCCTAACCTCCTCATTCCCCAAAGCACATCTTCCGAACCACTTTTTCGCAATCTCCATCGCCTTATCTCTCACCTCATCTCCAACACCAAAACCAGCCAAACCCTCCAACATAACCAAACAAGCACCCCTAACCAACCCCAATTCAGTTACTTTCTTCCCACCATTGCTGTAAAACCCTTCAGCAACTGCTTCAAGAACCATATTAGCAGGGTCAGGCGCGTGAGCATACGCGCCAGGGAGTTGAGGCAAAAGGGCAAGAGGGTCATCTGCATTAGCAATGAAGTCTCTTAAACCGGGCCCGTTTGAGTCTTGGCAGAAGGAAATGAGTTCGGGTCGGGTTTGAAGGAGGGTGAGTTTGGTTTGGAGGGAAGAGTGGAGGGAAGTGAGGTAGGAATCAAAGCCAGGCCAGTTGTTGGGTATGGGAATGATAGTTTGAAGGTTTTGGAATGATTTATGGAGTGTTTGTTTCTTGATGTTGATTTGGTTTATGGCGACAGAGATGTCTTCCATTGTTGACATGATGATGATGGTCAAACCCTAGTCGGTCACTGTTTTGTGTTCATGTGTCAACATCTCTTCTCTTGTCTTATGTTTTCAACCGTTTGTGACTTCTTTTTTCTTTACTTTGGGGTGTTTGTTTAAAGCTTAGAGGCTAGGTGCGTAACTCAAATTGTCATTTGCATGTCATGGGTCATATCATCTTAACTCTTTTCACAATTAACCCTTTTACCAACAATTAACCTCAACTTATCAAATAATAAATTCATTCATTAAATAATACAAATAACATTTGAGGTCCATTACTTACAACTTTATTTTTTGCACCGTTAAATAGAACTAACCTCATTAAATAATATAACTAACCTCAACTTACTTATTTAATGTCAATCACTTACAACTTTATTTTTTTATTCAAATTATCAAATAACATAAAATCCATTCATTAAATAATACAAATAACATTTTTATTTAAAAAAAAATAACTGAAACACACAAACACAAATAGAAACCAAAATAGCCCAAATTTATGTCCTACAACTTAATAACTAGCCCATCTAAAAAAAAAGTGCACATCGTCTTCTTCACACACTCATATTGCACACACACAAAAGCGCAAACACAATTATACAAAATACTTTATAGATCTAAAAAAAAAATGAAAATGAAAGAAACCTAACATGAAGTACAACACCAAGCCTTATCGTGCTGACGAGTAGCAAGCGACTGGCGAAGAACGACGAGGGAGGGGCGGTGCAGCGGCGAAGCTCGGTGAGGCTTTTTTTTGTCCACGTTGGAGTGGCGAGGGGTCAACGGCGAGCTACACCTTCCTCTCTTATACAGTACAAAGTTATTTGTTTTTCAGCTAATATTTCCTAGGCTTTAATTTCCAGGCTTATTTTTAGACTTATATAAGTATATTATGATGTAACATCTTAAAATTTGCAGGTTGATTAGAAATATATTATATTGCTTTTACAAACATCGACAAACAATCTCTCACAAACAACTCCTACAAAATGAGTTGGATGCATTTTATTGGTGTATTTGGGTCTAGCTTCTATCCTTTCCTTTTTTAAGCCAATTAAATACTTTCATCTCATTTTGTAGGAGTTATTTACGGAGATTGTTTGTGGGTGTAACACTACTCTTTAGAATATTATAAAAGTCCTTTTGTTAGTTTAGTAGAAACAATGACTTGTCACACAAAGGTGAGTGCTTGTTTACTCACATTTTCTTTATCAAAATGAGACTAAATAATCCAAAAATTAACCCAAATTGCCAAAGAAAGTGTGTTTTTGTGATTGTGAATGTGCAGGAACGGATATCTCATAAAAAGACGAAAAACCGGCAAAAACGAGCACAAGAGTGGAATGAGTGTAGAAAGTCAAAGCTGGTAGTCTGAAAGTGAAAGATGAGCTTACAAAGTTCAAAAGAGATCCTTCAAGTTTCAAAGAATGACAAATTTGACCCTTGGATGAAGTTTGATGAGATTGACAGTTTTAGTCTTCCAAGTTTCAACAAGTTGTCAATTTTGGTCCTTTGAAGATATTTATGAAGAAATGACAACTAAAATCCTACAAGAATCAGAGATTTGCAATTAAAGCCCTTGAAGTATACTTTTGAAGAATTACAGCATTGGTCCTTGGTTTTTCAGATTATGCACAATAAGTCCTTATATATTTCATCAATAAAATCTGAAAATGCAAACCCAAATGAAAGTGTAAAGTCCAAGTACAATCCAAGTCCAAAACCATAATCCAAAGCCCAAGTTACAAACCACAATACCCGGTCCATACCCCCACTTTACTACGGTCAAACAACAATAAAAAACATTACCCGCCCCCCAAATTAACTTTACCCAGAACCTCATGAACCCTAGTTACTGTACCCCATTCCAATTACCATAAGTAAGGGTAATTAAGTCTAATCCATGGGTTCTAGAAGCATGTCAGACGTGTCAGGGGCATGTTAAAAGCATAGAAGCACACATGGGGACAGATGGCAGCTTATGATTGGGTACAACACGTCACAATGAGTGATCCAAGGGTGCTAATCATTAGGATATGATTGCTATATGATCAAAGTGCTCAGAATAGAAGCAAAGAAGTACAAGGCACACGGATTGCCAGCTTGGCAATCCGTGACCCCCTCTCACTAGATCCTTCTCATTGTAGCTATAAATAGAGGTGCTGTGTAGCTCATTAGAGCATGTAGGAGTAGTGTAGCGAAGCTCTGCTAAATTTTAGTCTTAATTTGTAGTTGTAATCAGTTTATTTCAGTGTAATGAATTTCTAGTTTTATGATTAGTAGAATTCAGCTTTCATTCAATCAATTCAATCGTTCATTCATTTACTTTTCAAGTATTGCTTTAAGTTCCTGTTACATTTTAAGTTCTCTTAAGATCTTTTAAGTTTTTTAAATCATATCATTTAATCTTTGAGTATTTCTTTCATAAAAACCTAAAAATCAGAAAAATATATAAAAAATATAAAAAGTTGTTTTCCATTTCTTTATTCAGCTTGCAATCAAGCTATTTGGTAGTGTATTACAGCTCATATTAGCTTAGTAGCTATTGTGATTGTGTTGTTTAGTTTACATCAGTTAAATAGTTCAAGTTTTTTTGCAGGCAATGAAAGTCAACCAATAGTGTAATTCATGATCCAGTGGTTAAATTGATAAGCCAAACAGAGATTTGGAAGTGTATTGGCCTATCTAAAGATAGGCTAGATCAGTGAATCCCCTCTATTTGAGCTGAGGGGAATTGATTTGTAAGTTTTGATTTTAAATCCTAGTTTATGATTTCATTAATTAGTTTCTGTTAGATCTGAGTTAGATTGAATGTTTACTGTTCTTATCAGTTGATTTTGATCTTATTTGAGTGTAATTGAATGAGTTTTATCATAGTTGTATTAGATTGCTTGTTCATTCATTGGATATTCATTCAATTCTGTGGTATATTAGCATAATTGAGAATCTGAGGTTTGAGTTGTTATTCTCTGTGGTTTTAAGTTTAGTACAGTATACTGGATCAGTTTATGATAAGAATTGGTGAACTCATGGCTTAATCTCACAAGTTGCTTTAATAATAGTTTATAACAGTTAATAAAATGGTGTTTGGATTAGGATTGTTTATTAGGTTTTAGTTGTATCTGTGTGGAAATCCTAGCTTAGATAGTTCAACTTAGGTATTAGTAGTATAGTTAACATTTAAAAACAGTAGGTTATAGTAGTTTAATTGTTTAAGTTAAAATTAGATTTAAAATTAGTGTACTGTTAGTTTATTCATAGTTAGTTAGCATAATTGATAGAGTTGTTGCAAATTAGTATAAGTTAGCTTAATATAGTGTAGATAGAGCTTATTACAACATTAATAATAAGGTTAGATAATTTGAATTTGGATTTGGTCAAAGAGCTTATGCAATCAATAACGTCAACAGTTCAGGTTTAATAGTCTAAATTGGTGCTGAACTAGGATACCATTAGAGTAGCAATTGGTTGATTATGATAGGGCTTTTGCAGTTTTTAGTATCTCAGTAGTATAGGTTAGCTTTTGCCCCACTTAGTTTCTAGATTAGAGCTTTTTAGGTGTGCTTATTCTTGTCTACAAATAAGGGGAATTGAAACAGGATCCGTTGGTTACACTTAGGCCTGCTAAAGTGATATTGGCTTGAAACTTGGGTAATTTTGTATCATCTTAGTTAGTTTGAGTGTGCTTAAGTATTTTACATTGTTCCTGATTCACTGGCTTGTCTTATATTGCAACTGCTTATCCATTTGAGCTTATTAAAACTGCTTATTGTACTTTCTATTGCATCCTGTGTTAATCCTGATCATATCTAAGTTTTATTGAGGTTATTTAAGTATAATACATTTGTGATTTCAGTTTCATAAAGTTTTGTTGCAAGTGCTTATTAATAAGCACTTGTAATAAGCTGTTTTGCACTCAATAAGCACTTTCCAGCTTATTTTTCCAGTTTTCTTATTTTTCTTAGATTTCAAATATTATTTTAGATTTTCTGTAAAAATTTCATAATTCTTTGAGTTGATTTGCTATTTTCTTAGATTCCAAGAGAAGAACACAAAGTATCAAGAAGATACAAGGTGTTAGAGTCATTGTATAGTGCACTTGCATTACTTGTTGTTTATTGTTGTATCTAGACATACATCAAGTTGTCACCGTCCTGTTTAGTCATCTTGTGTGGATCGTTGGATCTTGTAGAGATCGGAGATCTTGTAAAGGTTGTGTTGATCGTGTTTAGATCGGGTAGATTTGAAGATCGGGTGGATCGTGTAGATTGTGTTGATCGGGTAGATCATGAGTAGATCGGGTAGATCAAGTGTAGATCATGTGGATCTTGTAGCTTGTGTGATTTGTGAGGATCAGGTAGATCGTAAGTGAGATTGGTACTAGCTAGATTAGTACTCGGCATCTAGCTTAATATCGAAAAATAAAGTAAGCGACGCGGTTTATGTGTTTAGGCCTCAAAACACAAGGTTTGTTATGTTGGGCCATAAAACATAATGGGTTTGGTTGTACCGAAGAAGAACTCGACATCTAGCTTAGTGTCGGAAAATATTGTAAGCAATGTTGTATAGTTTTCTCCGCCGAGAAGGGGGCTTGTTGATTAGTGAAGTAACTCTCGAGTTGGGTACTCGGGGAGTGGAGTAGGGCCAAGAGGAGCTTTGTGACCGAACCACTATAAATCGCCGTATCCGGGTTTGCGTTTTCTTAACCTATCTCTTTACTTTCTATCTTTACATTTATCAATTTGTATTTGCATTGCTTTTATGTTTGTGTGGCTTATTGCATATATTGTGTGATATTTATATGTGTCAATGTTTGTGTCATGGTAACATGCTTTACATATGAAAATCCATTGTCTCTAGTTCTTGTAAGACTAGTGTTGACACTTTTCATATTACCTCACACTTGATCGAGTGTTTTGATATAAAAGTTTTTAATTTTTTTTTTTTTTTTAAAGCTTAATTAGATTACTCTTAATATCCAATTACAAGTGGCATGCAGGTAAACGGGCCACAAGCTGCGCCGCTACCCTTTTTGTATTGCAAAGCCTACTCTATTGAAAATAAAACATTGGCCCTTAGCAGTCGGCGAGTTACTTTGCACCACTTTCTTCACGCGATCGAGGAGCTTGATTGCTTGGGGGGCTATCGCCCCAAAGGTATCAAAAGCGAAGGGCACAAACACATGTTGGTTCTCTAGACAAGCTGCTTCATGTTTATCCACTTTTTTGCTCTCGGCTTTCAAAAGTGTCTACCCTGCCACAAAGACAGAATCCCGGAGTCCCACCAACGGGGATACCCCAGTAAGGTCAATGCACGCATGCTTGCCTTGCGCCCATCCAAACAAAAGAATGTCCGCTGACCTCAAGGTGGACCGCCCGTCCAATGGGTCCGTCAAGAAATTCACGGGAGCCTCTTTCTTAGCTGAAATCCCTGCCCTTCGTAGCACATCCTATAGAACATCTCTAACCAGGCCATGTCTATATTTAAAGCCTGTCAGCTCCTTACAATGTAGGGCGTGTTCTCCAAACTTGTCCAAGCATGCTTTTTTACAAATCGGACACGGTTCCTCGACGGGAAACATGGGAATCATAAGCCGGTATTTGAGGACAGCCCGATATTCAATAGCCGACATGTGTTGCCCGAGTCCGTCAATTGGGAGGACACTGAGGAAATCTTGAGCATGGGCCCCTTTGAGGCATTCAAACACCGCTTTCTGGCGCGAAGACATGTTAAACTCCTCCATAGTCTGCATGGCTTTACAGTTAAACGCACTCGCCAAGATTTTTTGAGGTTTTTTTGGGGCGGTGTCTTTATCCATAAAACCGCCCAGCTCTACATTGGGGAGAGAGCTCTGAATGTTGTCCAGTGCGAGCTTGTAATCATCGTCCATCCCAATCATACCGTTGTTCCTAAGAATGTGTTCTTGTAGCTTCCAGGACTGCGCCCTAGAAGCCACATAAGCATATGCGGACACATCTTCCGCTGAGCACAGGCCCAACCCTCCGGAGCTAATCGCTAGGGAAGCCAGTCGCCATTGAAGATCCCCAAAAAAAGGCCCCCCATGAACAACAATATCCTCAACTGCACCTCGGAGACCCTTGTCAAAAATGGATACTGCTTCCCCGACAAAGGTTGGTTGGCATGTGCGAAGCCCAAACAACAATTTGGCCACACCCATACATGAGCGAAGCAATAAGAGCTCACTTTGGGGGTCCCGTAACTTCTGCAAAACGCCCATCAGGTCAACCGCGCGCGGAGCCCTCTTAACTGCCATAGAGCTAATGTACTCCCCATCACGGCTAACAGCCCCCCCTAGAAGTTTTACCCCTGTCTGTGGTCTTCCGATCTCATCAGGAAAAATGTCAGGCTTCACTTTCATACCATTGCATGTTGGCCAAAAGATCTTCGACTTCTTAATATTTAGTATAAGCCCAGGCTTCACTTTTAAATGGAAATATTCGGGTGTTTTGTTTGTGTGGCTTATTGCATATAATGTGTGATATTTATATGCGTCAATGTTTGTGAATCGAAAATTTGGTGAAATGGTCAAAAGAAAGGTAAAATGATAATTGAGGGTATATATGTCAAAAATATATTATTCTTCCGTGTACATCAAAAGAGGCCTTAGAAATATCACTTGCCATATATTTTGTATTTTTGTGTTGAGGAAAGAAAATTGACAAATTTAACTTTTTTCAAATAAGTCATATGAGAATACGAAATTGCAAAAGAAAAAATTGGCACTTATCTTACCATACGGTTTTTCTTTTTCTCCATAAAAAATCTTTAAATTATGAAATATTTTTGATATCTTAATATTTCTTTTCCTTTCATCTCATAGAAGGCTAAAAAACATAGAGTAAGTTAATTACAACTAAGATTCAATTAGTCAACTCAAACAAATTTCTTCATGACTACTTAACCAAGAACTTCTAAGGGGGTGGCAACGTGATCGGTGTGGAGTCGGCATGAGTCGGCATGCATCAGCATTTCCATTGCCTCGGTCACGGCATGACGAATTCGGCAAGTGATTCGGTGAAGATCACCGAAGCGGTAAAGATGGGAGCATTAAAGATTCGACCGTTGGACCCATAAATTTTTCGACCGTTTGGGTCTTTTTCCAAAAAAAAAAAAAAAAAAAAAAAAAAAAAAAAAAAAAAATCCTTTAAATACTCACCATTTTCCTTTTTATTCGTTATTCATTTTTTTAAAAATGTTTTTTGTACAAAAAATATTTCGGAATTGTCTTTTTAAAAATATTTTTGTTTTTTGTTTTTTAAAATAATATTTCGTTATTTATTTTTTTATATTAAAAGTTGTCGTTTTTTCTAGGTGAATGTCTTGATAAATTTTGCGATGCGATTGTAAAGTTATACGGTCGAGAGTTCTTACGTAGGCCGACAACCCATGACATTGCACGGTTATTCGAGCTACATGAAGAAAAACATCACATTCCTGGAATGCTTGGTAGCATTGATTGTACACATCTCACTTGGCGAAATTGTCCTAAATATTTGAAAGGCCAATATAAGAGAGGTGATCACCAATACCCGACTATTATGCTTGAAGCGACGGCTTCATATGATTTGTGAATTTGGCATTCGTTTTTTGGTCCGCCCGGCTCAAACAACGATATCAATGTTTTGAATCAGTCTCCATTATATGTTACCGAGCGAAATGGTACGGCGCCAAATAGTTCATTTTATTTACCTGGACGTCTCTACAAACGTGGATATTATCTTGCCGATGGAATCTATGCTAAGTATTCAACTCTTGTTAAAGCATATCCGTATCCCACTGACCCGAAGGAAAAGAAATTCAAGAAGCTACAAGAGTCTGCAAGAAAGGATGTCGAGAGAGCTTTTGATCGTTTGAAGGGAAAATGGTTTATTCTCAGTCGTCCTCTACGACCTATGACCGTCGCAAAGATTCGACAAATCGTTTATACGTGTATTATATTTGGCAATATGATTTTAAAAGACGATGGTGTGGCAATATCACCGGTTCATATAATGGATCAGCCGGTCACGCCAGTTTATGACGATAGTGTGCTAGAAGAGTTACTCGACGAAGATATTCATAACCGTCTTCAATATGATCTTACGGAGCACGTAGCGGCGCAAGACTTACCATACCTTGATGACTAGTGATTTCCTATTTTTAATTTTTGTTTTGTTTTTATTTTCCTAAGTATTATATAACTTTTATTTGAATTATTAATGAAATTTGATGTTTTTAATTAAATTGTTAAATATAATTATAAATTTTTTTAAAAAAAAAAAAAAAAAAAAAAAGTTGAGGCATGGTTAAACATCACATTGCCACTAAAAATAAGTAGTTAGACATGGTTAGTCATGAAATGTGTTGACTTCTTTTTATTAGCTAATTAAAATTAATCTTGAGGCATGCTTAAGCAACAATGCCACCCCTAATATCATCGCATCTGACATTTCTACGTTTTGCAATTTATAAAATAGAAATAACAGCGCTGTGGTTGTCAAGATTCATATATTATATTAATAATGATTTTAAAAACGTTAAAAACTGATAAAGGCCTAAAAGGACAGATCATAGAACCCAAACGTCTACCGAAACGTCCTCGTAGAAAATAAAACTAATATAATACATTTGCGTCTTAATCAAACGTCCAATATTTGTACAACTTGTTATGTGACGCATCTTGGTTCGTAGAGATACATGCTAGATTGCTAGAAGATCTATGATATGAATAAATTTTAGATGTGACGACCTAAAAATATTATTGGTCTCTTTAAAGTTTTGAATGAATAAACTTAACGTGCAACACAAGGCCAATTATATGGATTTATGTATTCAGGGTCGGTTCGATTTTTCCGTTTGTTTCACATCACCTTTATTCAACTACCAAGCCGTGTCAACTATTTTCAACTAGCAGGGTCTCCGCGCGATGCAGCTGCGGGCACCCTGTAATTTAATTTTTTTCGATTAATAATTTATTTTACTTGTACGTTTTTTGACAATAGCTTTACTGATTAGTTTTTTATAACAAAAGTTTGATGAAATTTTGCTTTGTTTGTATTATTTTATTTATTATTTATTTTATGTTTTTGTTTAGTAGTTTGCTTGATTTGTACAATATGTGAACGTATTTTAGTTTATTATATTTTTTTGACAATAAATTTAAGGATATCAAAAATTTCATTTAGCTCGTGTCCGTTCGGGCTTGAGCCCGTTTGACCCGTGCCCATTCGAGCTCGAGCCCATTTGGCCCATTGCCCGTTCGAGCTTAAAAATTTGTATTATATGCTTTATTATTTGTATTAGTGACATTTAATGCAGGAATTATGTTTAAGTTGGTTGTACAATATGCTTGATAATTTGTATTTTTTATGTAAAAGTGTTTTAATAAGTGTATTAATTGTATTTATTGAATATTTAATTAATTGTATTTAATATACACAATAATCAATTTTAAGTCAATAATTTTTAATTTTAAATCATTAATTTTAAATTTTAATGGCAAAAAATGTCTAATTATGCTGAATCACTTGTACTTTTAGCATTGAAATATGTAATGCTTAATTTTAAGTATTCTATTAATAGTAGGCATTTATGCTTTATAATATAGTATGATTTGTGTCAAGTAACTTTGAAATTATTATTTTTTCAAAGGGCTTATCATCCCTGTTGCAGCAGAAAAGTTGTCTACAGTCAAGAAGTAAAATGCATTTTCAAAGTTACAATTTATACCCTTATAATTTACTCTAACAAACACATAACCCCCTTTTCCATAACTTTTTACCCTTTTACAGCAGGTATGGTCCCTGCAGTTTACTGCAGGGATGATTTCCCCTTTTTCAAATTAAGTTTCGTTAAATGTAAAGTTTGCTTGGCTAACAAGATTTAAAAAAGTTTGACTTTTGGCTAGTTTAAAGATGCATATGATAAAAGTTTTTTTATTTTTTTGAACATCATATGATAAAAGTTTGAAGAGACACATTTAATAGTGAGACAAAAAATGACTTTTTCACAAAAATGAAGTGTGCTGACTCTCCAAATTGTATAAGTTCAAAACATCAAATGTATTTATCTCAAAAAACCACATATTTCTGTTTTATAGGCATATAAAAAAAAAGTTTACGCTTTTTAGCCGCAGTTAACAATAACATTATGCATTTATAAGGTCAGAACATCAAATGTATGTTGTCATGATATATTCAACATAACATTATGCATTTATATGGTCTCAATCTTTTCTTTAATTCAAAATTACAAAATTTACATCATGATTACTAAATACAGGAAAAGATCCGTTAAGAAAAAAAAAACAAATCAGAAGAATGTGAAAAATTTCTAACCATACATTTAAAATTAAAAGAAATTTTTTAAAAAGATTTACATATACTTTTGTAAGTGAATCTGTAATATATGATTATAGTTTCTTCTCTAATTTTATTTTCTTTTCATTCGATCATGCCTTTACCAAATACATCATTTTAAGTGTTTTATAATGATTGAGATCCTCTCATGTTCAACTTGAACATGAGAGGTAATGTTGAGTATTTTTGTGAGTGAAAAAAAAGTGAGTCATCTATTTGAGACCTCTAACTTATTACTCCATTCGTTTCAAAATTATTATTAAGAGACAAAAATCACAAAATTTAATAAAAATAAGACCCTTACAATTTTCAACTAATCAAATGAAATATTCCCCCACTAAGTTATCTTATTTTTACTTAAAAAGAAAAATGAACAATTAATTTGAGATATTTATAAAGGGAAATGTGGACAATAAATATGAGACGAATGGAATAAATTTAAAAGTCCAACTCACAACAAACCAAACATTACCTCTCATGTTTAAGTAGAACATGAGAGGATCTCAATCCGCTTTATAAACTACAATTAGAGTAAATTGCATAAATCATCCATGTAGTTTGATGAAATTGCATTTTCATCCTTACCTTTTCAAAACTGCAGATATTGTCTTTGTGGAAACCTTTGAGGTGTGTTTCGTCCCTATGTTAAAATTAAATAACTAAAATACCCTCAACTTCATCCCCTTTAACTTCCCTATTTTTTATTTTTTATTTTATTTTTTATTTTTTTTTTACAAGCAGAATGACAAGAACATCAAGAACAATAAATAATTTTATCATTTTATAAAGAAAAATACTATCAATTCTACAAGTACATTTAAAATCAACAAATAAAAACCTAAATAACTATATAGTTACATATCAAAAAACCTAATCCAAAAATCACATATTAACAAACTTTATAGTTCCAAATTAAAAATCCCAAATCAACGAAATGCCGATTCCTTGTTCTTAAATCTGCTACCACAACCAGTTTTTTACACTTGCAATTTCTCACCTATCAATTTTTTATAAACTAATACCCATAAGCAAACTTCACAGCAAACCATGTAATTGAAGTTACCAGATCCGACACCCATGACAGTATTGTATAGTAATAAGCCGACAACGATGATTGAAATTGGCGACAGATGGTATCTTTGTTATTGTTGTGTTGGTTGTTGAAATTGGTTATTTGTTCTAACACATAAAATATTTATTTGTTGTGGGTTTTGTTTTATGATGATTTATGAGGATAGAGGGTATGTTTGACATAAATAGTTGTTTATTTATTGCTGATGCTGCTGATAGTACTGTTGCTGGAAAAGACTATTTTTTTTCTTCTTTTAAGCGATGTTTGGCAAATCAGCTATAATTGTAGAGTACAAGTATAAAATGATATAATTGGACATACAAATAACAAACCGAATCTGAATAGAAATAATAAATAAAAAGGCAAATCAGTAATTTTATGAAATATAATCTCAAACATGTTTTTTAAAAGCTGGTTTATGCAACTTATTTTTTGCGATTATTATTATTATTATTATTATTATTATTATTATTATTATTATTATTATTATTATTATTATTATTATTATTATTATTATTATTATTATTCACAATCTTTGTCATCTAAACAAATATTTTATTTTTTATTTTATTTTCATTATTATTATTATTATTATTATTATTATTTGGATAAAGTGATATATTTTTTTAACAAAATAATTTTAAATTCTTATAATCTGTCATAATCTGATGCCCAAACACGCCCAGAAAGGAAACTAAGCACGTGTGTATTTATTAGGATAAGCAATGGTGTGATGGGTATTATAATCTAAAAAACAAAAGTAGGATGACTTATATATATATTTTTTTTAAAAGAAATTTAAATATAAATTAAACAAGAATAAAAACATAGGGTATTTTAGTCATTTAACTTTAAATCGTGAACGAAACATGCCCCAACGGTTTATTACGAGGAACGGTATATATGCAGTTTCATAAAGGTAAAGATGAAACATGCAATTTTGTCAAAAACCACAGGGACGATTATGCAATTCACTCCTATAATTATACAACGATTGTAATCATTTTCATACCAAAAAAGCTCCAAAATGAAAAAATAAATAATATAAAATAGCAAAAAGAAAAGTAAAAGCAAAAAAGAAAAAAAAGCAAACGGCCACCATTCCCACCAACCATTCCCATTGACATTTTAACTTAACCATAGTTATAAGTTATGCTCCTTAACCCCGCCGCTATAAACACATGTTCTTCTTCTTATATATATAGATGCTTCTTAAACACACCAAATCTTCCTTTTGTTCTGTTGGCCGACACATTCCCTACGCGTTTGCTTTGCTTCATATATGGTACATGTTCTTTTTATTCACCACCTTTATGTTTCCTTCATTTCCTTATTTTTTAAGATTCTAAACATATATCATTTCACATGTTTTTTGTAAGATGCCTAGCATGGAATCGTCGGATCAAGACGACAAGGAGCCGTTTGTCGAATTGGATCCAACGGGACGATACGGGCGCTACAACGAGCTACTTGGTTCAGGTGCCGTGAAAAAAGTGTATAGAGCCTTTGATCAAGAAGAAGGTATTGAAGTTGCATGGAATCAAGTTAAGTTAAGAAACTTTTGTGACAATAAACCTATGATCGAACGTCTGTATTCTGAGGTTAAGTTGTTAATGTCGTTAAACAACGTGAATGTTATTCATTTGTTTCATCATTGGAGAGACCCTGAGCGAAATACTTTGAACTTTATTACGGAAGCTTGTACGTCTGGGAATCTTAGAGAGTACAGGAAGAAACATAAACATGTGTCGATGCAAGCGTTGAAGAAGTGGTCGAGACAGATATTGAAAGGGTTGGATTATTTGCATAGTCATGAACCGTGTATTATTCATAGAGATCTTAATTGTAGCAACATCTTCATCAATGGCAATATCGGCCAGGTATTTATCCATCCATCCATTTTTATGTTTATTCATATGACCATAATCTTCTTTAGTCATGATTTAGTTTTGATTTTGATTTTGACTTTGAACAAAAGAATGGTGTCACGTCGATTTTATTTAGTATAGTAGTAGTTAGAACCACAAACGTATAGTAGAAATATTAAAGTGCTATAGCAACCAAGAAATATTAAAGGTGCTATTTTTAATGATTATACGCCCTAAAGTTGTCCTGTAAAGAATTTATTTGATAAAATTAGGGGTTGCATGTGCCCAGAAAAGTCATATTTTTCAAAAAATTTGTGACCTAAATTCCGGTGTGGCCTGTGGCACACCCGGCTCCGATGTGGATCCGTCCCTAGTTGTTGGTCCATGTTTTAACAAAGATAATGGGAAGCACCCAGAAGCCACATGTTTATTTGTTTGACATTGTATGCCTTTTTTCTATGGAATGGTGCAATATGTCTTAAGTGTTTTATATGTCATCAACGAGCATTCATATTAGGTTTCAAATAAGTGTTCTTTCTTAGAAACTTTCATTGGTTGGTGGAGATAAAGTTGGCATAAACTAGAAATCATCCAAGTTGTTGTATTTTGATTATTTTGGTCATTGACTTATGATAATTATACGGTTATAAAAATACTATGGAAACAATCTCTCACCCTTTGATGTCCAGAAAGGGGTTAATTAGTAGGTGCTGTGACTCACAATCTGCATGCTTAAAAGACAGCGTCATCACCAAGAACATACTATAATCAATCTGCAAAGTTTGCCATTTTGCGTAGATTTTCTGGTTCTGGCTCATGTGCTTTTTAATTTACTCATGTTTTTGTTAACATCAATTAGGTGAAAATTGGAGATTTGGGTATGGCTGCAATAGTTGGTAAGAGTCATTGTGCTCATTCAATACTTGGGACACCTGAATTCATGGCTCCCGAGCTATACGATGAAGACTATACAGAGCTAGTTGATATTTATTCTTTTGGCCTGTGTGTGCTCGAGATGGTCACTCTTGAAATGCCTTATAGCGAATGTGACAATGTCGCTAGAATTTATAAAAAGGTGACTTCCGGACTAAGGCCAGAAGCCATGAATAAGGTAAAAGACCCCGAGGTCAAGGCCTTTATTGAGAAGTGTCTAGCCCAACCAAGGGCTAGACCTTCTGCTGCCGACCTTCTTAATGATTCATTCTTTGATGGTATTTACGATGATGACGAAAGCTGAAACCGACTTGCCTTTGTGCTAGTCAAATTGATATTATAATGACGTGTGAAATGTTCATAACTTCTTTTTTTGGCTTTTTTAGTGTGTTATTTGGAGACGACGGCTTTGAATTGTTTTTTGAAGTTTGAAAAGGTTGTAGACACTTGACAACTATTTATAGGATTTGTTGTATTGGAGGAGTTGTTTGTGATAAATACTTTGTACATAGACATTGGATTGTATTTGTAATATTCTTTATTTATTATACTAAGCAATATACAATATATTTGTTTGACTATGTTTTTGTTGACCTATTAGTAAATTGTATTTGAGAGACTAGTCTTACATTACAACTGTTAGGAATATTTAGAATTAAATTAGCCCTTATTTGTCAAAATGTTTAGCATTGAATTTATCCTTTTTTCATGGAGGGGTCATGACGTCATCATATTATAATGGTAATTCTGAACAAAAATACTGGAAATTAAAAGAGATATAGTTGTTTATTTGCATATGAAAAAAGTCAATTCTAATATGTACAACTCAAAGTTGTTGTAGCAAGACAACTAACTATGAGTATGTAAAAATGATTATTCTTTTAAATTATCATTTAGTTTAAAATAAGTTATCTAATTTAAAGAAATGATATGATGGGTCATAACACTACCAACTACTAAGGCACTAAGGGATTAAGCAGTTAACAAACATGTCTTACCCACCTTTTTTATAAACAAAATCATTTCATTAGTGGTTGTACATTGTTATGTTATGTTACAAAGATGCCTTGCTGATAAGGTACATTCTTGTTCTCATCAATGTGTATTAAATCTTAAGACATCTAAGGTTTGGTTGTGATGAGTTTTTCTTGTTTATGCCGTTATGATCTGTATGCGAAAACAATGCAAAAGCTAGTCAAACCTTAGTATTTTGGCCGGCCTTAATCCCATTTATGCCCTCAGCAGACAACAAAAACTCACAGACATGACATGGCTATGAAAGGGTCAATCTAGTCATAAAATTTCATGTCCTGAATGTTTAAGGCAGACATTGTTTGTCTCAACGATTTTTAGAGTCTTCTTGTTGAGCCGTTGGGCACTATGTTGTTTTTTCGTCTTTACTGAACATAGTGTAACAAATTACGTAGTAAAGATGAAGTCTCGTGTTCTTACGTCTGATCAAGTTACCATTTTAAAACCACATAGGGACGCACGTTTCCTGTTCTGTACACTCCATTTGCAAGCTGTTCAAGATATCAATTATGCGTGTTAGGAGATATCAGGACCCATTTCTGAGGGGACTGTTATGCTGCCTCATAATGTTTGCTCTATCTGTCAATGTAACTGGTAGACGCGTGTTTTTAACTGAGTGGAATGCACATAATTCAATAGCCCAAAATGATACTGCATCTGCTCCACCAGCAGATAGTGAACACCACAAGAAACAGAGAACGGTTCATTATGTGCTATGGTCGGTACTACTTGTTCTTGCCATAGCATTACTTTGCCTGATTGCATGTGTGGTGACTATGAGAACTGCAAAATCAATGAATGTAAAAAAGAGCATGAAGAACATGGTTCAGTCTTCCCCTAAAACTTCCATAGCCTTAACTGAAGTAAAAAAGGAAGAACAACATCCTGAACTTGTTTTCTTTGTCGAAGAAGAGGAACGATTCAGATTGGAAAACCTTCTTGATGCTGGAGCTGATATGCAAAACCAAAACTTCTGTAGTAGCCTTTACAAGGTTCAGCTTAATGACAACGTTTCTTATGCGGTTAAGAGATTGAAGAAATTGCAGGCATCTGCTGAGGAATTTGATCGCACGATGACAAAGGTTGGGAAGTTGAATCATCCAAACATTCTTCCGCTTATAGCTTATAACTGTCAGGGTGAAGAAAAGCTTTTGATTTATAAATATCAGAATAACGGGAGCCTTCTATCACTTATGGAAAGTAAGCCCCCATGTTACACTTTCTTTCTTGAATCAATAAGTGTTCGGTATTTGCTTATATTTTCTGCTCATCTGCTTAGCTTTAAGCAGATAAGCTATTTGGAGTTTTCGATAAAACAAAATTATTTGACTCATCTACTTATTTTGGGGTAGAATAAGCAGGTAGGGACATGCTTATTTCAAAGTGCTTATTTGAGATGAAGTTAAAATTACTTTGTTACCCCCATAACTACCCACAACCCTCATTTCTAACAAATTATATCTTTTTTCGTGTCTAATTGCATTCCTTAACAGCATAAGCAAATCCAAATACTATTTCTTGAACTACCACCTTTTATGCTGCTATTGTGCTCCTGCTTATAAATAAGCAATCCCAAAATTCTCTAAATTAGTATATCTGTTCAAATGCAGGATATGTTGAGGGGAAGAGGAATTTCCCATGGAAGCTACGTATGACTATAGCGGTTGGTATAGCACGGGGTTTGGATCACATATACAGAAGCTTTCAAGACTCAGAGATCATTCCCCATGGAAACCTCAAGCTTTCCAACATTTTGTTAAATGAAAACGAGGAAGCTTTAATAAGTGAATACGGGTACTCAAATTTGTTTGATCCCAAGAGTGTTTGTCTCTTGAAAAACAATGGTTATACAGCCCCTGAGAGAGCTTTATCAGAACAAGGTGATGTGTTCAGCTTTGGAGTGATTCTATTGGAGCTACTAACGGGAAAAATAGTGGAAAATAGGGGGTTAGATCTTCCAAAGTGGGTGAAGGCAATGGTGAGAGAAGAGTGGACAGGCGAGGTATTTGATAAAGAGATTGCAAAAGTCGGAATGTACGCTTTTCCTCTGTTAAATGTTTCACTCAAATGTGTGGCCCATTTTGCTGAGAATCGACCTTCCATTGCTGAGGTTTTGGAGACGATCGAAGGGGTTGTTGATGAAGATCTTTCGTGTTCATCTGTAGAATCCAGTCCACGAGATGGCCACGTGCTTTACTCAGTGGCAGAGGAGAGTTGAGATCATTTTATTACTTGCTTAGTTGATTAATGTATAGAGAGAAACGAGATTAGTGCTTGTTTTGTCCCCAATAACAGACCATGCATTGGCAACTAAATTCTTGTTCTAACAGGTTTTTTGGCGAATTTTAGTAATTCTTCTTGTTCGTTTTTCATTTCATAGATTTGTATTTTAACTGGTAGATATGCGGTTAATAAACTCCGAAGTTCCTAATTCTTACCTTAAGCTTGTGTTTTATGATAGTAGATGATTATACCATAAACATGTTTCTCAATTATTTCACTCACTAATCTCATAAACCAAACTCGATTGGGAGCACATCAGGCAGGGGGGAAAAATGTTTCAGATTATGAACTCTTAAATAGATGAAACACAAGTAGAGACTGAACAACTATTGAACAGCAATAGAAGCTGATGAAACTAGGTTGTAACTACGATTACAAGATTCTGTGACATAAGCTAAAACAATTACAAACGAAATCAGCAAAGTGTTGCCTATAAAACTATGTTCTCTCATAAGATAAAATAACGCGATAATAAGATCCTTAGGATATAAAACTGACATATCAGTTTCCTAGGTTACCTTTTATAGTTCATCATTTTGTTCCTATCCCATGTGGTGGTTTCTCAAAGACACTAACCTTGTATCATCCTTACACTAAGACTTCTCCTCATCTGAATTGGAGCATGGTGGTCCAGGTACAGAGTCAGCAAAGAAATCTTCCACTGAAAATCAAAGAAAAAAAAAATGTTAATGACACCATTTCATTTGTTGCAAGCATGAAGACCCATCCCGCAAAAATCAAGTTTTTAGACAATGGGTATATGCTTATATTCACTTATATATGGACCTCTTCAGTTGATTGTTTTCCCTTTCTTTGGTTCTACACTTCTACAACATAAGTAGTTTCTCCTATCATAAAATTAGGTAAAGATGGCCCTTTCAATACAAAAAAATTGTTTTAAACTTTTAACTTGGTGCCAAGTCTGATATATTTTCATGGCATGCCAGAACAGTCACAAAATGGATCAATCTGATAACACGTTAGTTATCTAAATGCTAGAGATCCTAATGCCATAAAGCAAAAGGAGTTTTAATTAGCACGCCTTCTTTATCTGGAAGTATGAAGCTAAATAAACATAGAACTGGGGATATAGTGTTCTTACCAATGTCCTCTTGTTCCGGGGAATCAAGTAATATATCTGAATCAGATGGCAGAAAGGGGGAGCCAGGATAGTTTCCAAGAGCTCCGAGATCTGATAACAATGAAGGCAAACCCGTAACTAGTCAATCCGCAAAAAAAATGGAAAAGAGGTCATGAATGACTAAAAGTTAGCTCTCAAAGCTTAGAGCTATGTGCCTATGTATTCTTCAGTAAAAATGTTAAGACATGTCAAAACTACGTTTTTAAAAAAAATTTGAGATCAAGTTCACCAGCCTTAAAACTGAGGTTTCAGGAATTCCCATAGAATAATGCTTTTCTAACTATTTTCTTACGATTTCAGCAAAAATGTTTACCAATTATATATGTTTACGATATATACAACCAGTATACCAAGACTTTTGCAAATTCTGTTTTTTCTGTTATATTCCTAGTTGGTGTTCAACGACAAGGTTATCCCAACCAAATCTTCAAGAAACATGGAAATCTTACAAAAAAAAGTATTTTGCAGGAACATAAAGAAAAGGCTTTATGTACCTCCCAAATTAGACAAATCTGCTGTAAGATCTGAAAGGCTGAAATTCCAAGGGATATGACCAAAAGCTCTAGAAGTTCCATTATCAGGTTGCAGATGCAAGTCTACAGAACTTGCCACGTCAGACGTAAAGGCTGTATCAAGAGCTGATGTGTCTACTCCCATTCCCGATATTTCGGATGTAGTAAACGGGAAATGGTCACTGGATGCTGATGTAGGGCTTATAGGCATATCTGACATGGGTGATATGGCCCCATTCCCAGGAATAGCTGGTGTGGCATCAGCTGCACTACTATCCATCCCCATACTTCTGCAAGGATAATAAATGAAACAACGCTCAGCATTGGCCCAATGATAATTCAATTCAAGTAATAGAAGTGGTTTTCATATTCTTCGTCGTTTTTAGTTTCTTTTAGGGAGCACGAGATGAAGTTATCAGTTAATCCTTGACTTTAAAAGCCTTGGTTATAGATAATGGTGTTCATTATCTAACAATTACATATATATCAAGGGACCAAAGACTGTTGCTAAACATCCAAATAGCATGAGAAAGAGATATTGCCATCCATGTAGCTTATATTACCAAATCAAGTAAAAAAATGAAGGATACTAACACAATATAAATAAGATACAAAGATTCTTTTACATGTATGTATGTCTAGTCCTAATCTGAAAAAAATAGCAAAAGAAGCATTTTCTTCTGGGTTATGGTTGGCGTTGGAGAAAATGATATAGAGAAAATAAATAGAAAGAAACTCACCCATTTCCAGAGTTCATCCGCATTGGATGGAAGTTACTTGAAGCAGGCACTCCATTGACTACATGACAATTGGACATACCCATGGCATTCATATGAGGTTGGCCAGTAGTTGCCATTGAAGGTTGTGGTAGAACAGGGTACCCCATTGGTAAGTTGTTAACTGTACTGCATGTAACGGAATCGATTAACAATGATATCATTAAGTGTGTCTAATCTCCATATAGTGCATCAATAAGAAATATGAGCTCCACTCGTTTTACAATGACTTGAAGCCTTTTCACTAAAATACCAAGAGGTAATATGCTAAAGAATGATTAACAGGAAAGACATTCACAAATTGATTTGAATATAGTAATCCAGTCATATAAAGGCGAATAAGAGTTGTAAAAAGTGTGGTGCAAAAAACAAGCCAAACACATATATAGTCATATTACAAGCCCCCAAGGGTTTAAATGTGAACTCAAAAAAACATAATAGTAGTGTCTCTCCCAGTCTCCCTTCAGTGACATTATATATGAAAAGAATATATCAGTTCAAGAAGCCGATGCTGGTGTATTAGAAACGTGTGATTGATAGATAACTTTTCCAACACCAGGAAATAGTATAGTAGCAAAAAGAATTCACCTGGCATGGGATGGATGCCATTTTGTATAGGAGCAAGAGGAAGCCTTGGATGAACTGGATGCTTGGTAAGATGGTACTGATGTTCAAGCAAATGATTAAACAGGATGATCTGCTTCTTCAGTTTCAGCCTTATGTAGTAGGCTCTGAAAAAGTCTGCATTCTCTTCTTCCAATTTCTGCCAAACTGTCTTACAAAGGTGAATATCGAGTGGTACATAAATATGCTGCTGGCATTATTTCAGTGACTTAGGAAAAATCTAGTGTTTTTTACAGGTGGCTGATATTCCATCGTAACGAAGAAAAAGGTTTAGGAAGCTATCTGTCCTTTATATGAGAAAATGTACTGAGTAGGCATAGAATAATCTATATAGGTTAAAAAGTTGAGATCCAATCCAATATGGCACACTGATAAAAAGAACAAAACTGAGTACCGTCATTCGTCAAGAGCTAAGAAGTTGTGTACCTAAAGCTGTAAATCCAGGATCTATCCTTGCACGATTCAGTAAAGTTTTCACCACCTCATCTTTGTTCATATACAGCTGCAAACAGCGTTCTATCAAGTTCTGGACCTACAACAATCAAGTATATGATCAAAATTTGCATAGCACAAACTGGTGTTGCAAATATATTAAAAGTAACTATATGTATTAGGAGTGAGAAAAATAACCCTTACAAGTTCAATATCCTCTCGAGAAACTTTTCTGTTGTCATTGCTCGAAATGGAGGCTGAACCAGTGTCAGGAACAGGAGCCTCTGTAGCATCGTTATGTTGGTCACTTGGGGACTCCTGTGAAGCCTGGGTTTGTATTTCTGGCTTGCTCTTGGTTACCTGAATAAAGTCTCAGTTACAGTTATAACATCATTTTAAGTTAAATGATAACTTATAACGGGTTCCAGAAGACCTGACAGAATAAATCAGTTACTGCTTGTACTTTTCCTCTTTAGCATATTGCAAAAAGAAGTGTAAGTTTGACCTTAGCCAATGGCATCCAAAATTTTCAGCACTCGTCATGCAGTGTACATTCACGATATTTAGGGGCGTGTATTATACTTTTGGATCGTAAAAGACGTTAGCCAATTCTCTATAATCAAAGATTTTTCTCAAGTCTAGATATTAAGAAGGTAATCACATATGCTACATCCAAGCATGAAGTATCTAGCCTTTTTTGTGCAGTCTTCCCATATCACATTCATAATAAATCCGCTGATGTCTAGCGACTACGGCAAGCCACTTACCATTGCATAACATCAAAGAAAACTAATTCAAATAGAAAACAGCACTCTCCATGGCCATCATAAGAATAATATATTCATGGTATAATCAGATTTCAGTAGTAGTACTAAACGCTAAACAGACGAGGCTGTTCAGGTTAACCGGGGAGGGTGAGTCTTTGAATCAGATGTACACGGCCTAACCGGGGTACCCCGTGACAGTTTCCGAACCATTTCCCTGGTCACCCCCAAGACGTAAATTTAATCCCTATTACTTTCTTTAATGACCTACTGCATAAAAAGCAGCAAGTTTGGCTAATTCCCAACATCCATATAACTTCAAGGCAGGGCAGAGCCAAAAAATTTTGCTCGAGGGGGCACACTTTGATAAATCTTAGGGAGGCAAATCACAAAAAAAAAAAAAAAAAAAAAAAAAAAAAAAAACACCAGATATTTTAGAAAATTTACATTACAAATTTTTTCCGCTCCTAAACGTCAAATATAACAAAACAAATAACAAAAATTCAATAGTATTAACTCAGATGTACGCGGCCTAACCGGGTATCCCCTGACAGTTTCAGTAGTATTAGACTTTAGCAAACAAGTACATCTTTGCAATATAAACAAAACAATTAAAAAAAAATTGTATCTACAATAGAAATGCTCACCTGATTGCTCTTAGTCTTCATCTCAGTTCGATAACAGTTGACACATCTCCACACCTAGTATATATATGTTAATTCAACAAATTTAACCTGAAAACTAATGACAACATTTAAGCTAGTATACAAAATAACCTCTTTATATATTTATACTGGATCTGAGCATATATAGATTTATAAAAAAAAAGGTTGAATGAGTTGAGATGAGAACCTACCTGTTGAAATGAAACAAAAAAAATATCAGCTTCACGAGCTGCTTGAGGTAACTGCAGACTGCGAGTGTTTTGTATTTATTTATAGGAGGACAAGATAGTAATTATTACTTACTTGAGGGGTGTTTTGTTTTATATTTAGGATTTGATTTGACTAATGACCAAATTTATTAATTTAAGGTATGACTTTTATGTTTTTAAAGATAAAAGTGTCTGACTAGTTGGATACTTGGATTAACATCTTACCTAATTTGTGCCAACACTAATTATTGCTACAGTGCCATTAATAATTGCCTTTTTTCTTTTCTTTTTTTTTTTTTGAAACAAGTGACGGTGCCAGTAGTATTTAGTCACTGGTCATTGTCAAAGGTCTCGAGTTAATGTTATAGCTTGATTTAATATTTTCATATTTATCATGTAAAATGAAGAATTTAAAGCATTTAAGGTGTATTTGCATTGATTGTAAAGTTTTATGAGAAATATTAGGGTTGTGCCTTGTTCGGTTTCAAGACTAAAATGTTAGGGGATGATACCTACATAACATTTTTTTATTCTTTCATCACAATTATATATATCTTACTTTATAACATATGCATTATTAATGTAACATTGTATTGAAAGAAAAAAAAAAATAGTGTGAGTATCAACTCTCAAAATGTTAATGATGCATCTTGTATTTAATTATTAAGAAAAATTATAAGATAATGCACATGACCAACAAAAAAAAATAATAATAATAATAAAAATCAATGAGTATATATTGTACAAGTAATGGGCCTACTAAACATGTAAACTAAGCTAATAAGTGGGCCTATCAAATATGTCTGCTAACAGCCCCCGCACTTGGAGCGGGAGAGGAACGAACACTCAAACTGGAGCGAGACTCATCAAACAACGTTGTAGGCAAGCCTTTGGTGAAGATATCTGCATGTTGATAACGAGACGGAACATAAAGAACACGCACATGACCAGTAGCAACCAAATCACAAACAAAATGAATGTCAATCTCAATATGCTTAGTGCGTTGATGCTGCATGAGATTAGATGAGAGATAGACTGCACTCACATTATCACAATAAACAAGCGTAGCCATAATAAGTGGTATATGAAGCTCCCGTAATAAGTTACATAACCAGCAAGTCTCAGCAACAGCATTGGCAACACCGCGGTACTCAGCTTCAGCGCTGGAACGAGAAAGCGTAAACTGACACTTAGAGGACCAAGAGAGAAGATTGTTGCCAAGAAAAACACAATATCCTGAAGTTGACCGGCGTGTAATCGGACAACCAGCCCAATCGGCATCTGAGTAAGCAATCAAAGATGATGTCGTAGATGAATAAAGTTGTAACCCATAAGTCAATGTGCCCCGAACATATTGTTAATACAAATATCATCTAAAAACATTATTTATATTTTACGATCTTTGCTTAGTTTTGTTAACAACAAAAGGTAAAGTTTATTTTTAGCAAAACATAAGTATAGTTTAAAAGTCTTTTACTTAACATCACTCAAACTACATTTACATGTTTTCATAAAGTGATTTCAAATTGTAAAATGGTCAAGTATACCTTTAGAGTATACACATGTTAAGTAATACTTCATATGTTAAAAATGTCATATAAGTATAATTAGTAAGTTTTTATAATTAGTGTGTCTTATTAAGTAATTAGTAATCAAACACTTTTTAGTAAAACATTTACTTACTAAACATTTCATATTAACTTTTGTAAGCTACTAACATATACATTCTACAAATTTACTTTCTTATTTAAATATTTCTAAATATGAAATAGTACACTTGTTTACATCATGACTTGCATCAAACATGTCTTTTCAAGTAAACATATGTGTAAGAGAAATGTTTTATTTTGTTTAGATTCATACTCAAAGATCTCAAAGTTGACTTTGTGAGATCTTGAGAATATTGAGTTAGATTATGAAATATTTGTGCAAGATTTTGTCAGACATACTGGCGGAACCAAAGGGGATAATGGACGGAACCAAAGTAATGGTTCCACCGTATCCGTGGGTTGATCTGATGTTTTGCCTATAAATAGCAACCCACTCTTTGTGTTATTCTCACTCTTTGTGTTATTCTCATCACTTACAATCATAACATATTACATATACTTTCATTTATCTCTTATAACTCAGTTCCATTTCATATTTGTGAGCTTTCTTTGTAGCAAGAAGATCACGACTTCACAAGCTTCAACACAACGTTGCAAGACTTGTTAGGCTTAGCATAGTATAAACTTGTAAAGTTTATACACTATTTTATTGTATCCACTTGTAGTGATCGGTTAGTATTTTAGTCCTCAAATACCTAGTGTATCGGGAGTTGTTGTACCCTTGTAAAAGAACAATCGGGGGTAGTTGAACCCTTGTGAAAGAACTCGACATTTAGCTTAGTGTCGGAAATAGTGTGTAAGCGACGTGTAAGGTTTTCTCCACCGGTTAAAGGAGCTTGTTGACTAGTGCAAAAAACTCTCGAGTTGGATACTCGGGGCGTAGAGTAGGGCAAGGAAAAAGAGTCCTTATAGCCGAACCACGATAAACATCCTTGTTGTGGTTTAATCTTTTCTTACTTTTATACTTGTATATTATTTATTGTTTGGTAAGCTTTAGTTGTCGATAACAATTAAAAGTTTTCAAAGAAAATCAAGATAAAAACCGGTAAACTATTCAACCCCCCTTCTAGTTTTTCACAATTGGCATCAAGAGCTACGTTACTCAAGATTTTAAAATATATTGTATCTTAAAACTTGGAACGATCCATGAATTTTGAAAACTTCAAAGAAGGGCAATCTATGCAAAGACCACCACTATTTGAACCAAATGGTTTTATATATTGGAAAAACCATTTTGAAACTTACGTAAAATCAAAGGACATAGATCTATGGTATATTATTATTGAAGGTGATCATAAGGCTACTTTTAGGGATATTGGAAGTGGTCGGGATGAGGATAGTTCACTCACTAAACATAGTGATGATCAAAAAAACTAATTGCCAAAAATAATGAAGCTAAAATGATGCTTTATAATGCTTTACCAAAGAAAGAGTATGAAAGAGTTTTTATGTGTAAAACTGCTAAAGAAATTTGGCAATATTTAATAATTACTCATCAAGGAAACTCACAAGTTAAGAATAACAAAATTGATCTTCTTGTCCAACAATATGAACAATTTTCTATTCCCGAAGATGAGACTATTGATAGTGCATTTGCTAGATTTAACACTATTATTACTTTACTTAAACAGTTGATGAATCTATTTGTAGCAAGAATTTTGTCAGGAAATTCCTTAGAGCACTCCATCCAAAGTGGAGAGCAAAAGTAACGGCTATTGAAGAATCTAAGGATCTTTCAAGCATGGCATTTGACGAGCTAATTGGAAACCTCAAAGTTCATGAAATGGTAATGGAAAAAGATTCGGAGATAGTTAAAGGCAAGAAAGAAAGGGTCAAATCCATTGCCTTAAAAGCTAGAGTAGAATCAAGTGATGATGAGGAATCAAGTTCGGATAGTGAAGATGAAGAATATGCCATGGCGGTTAGAGACTTCAAGAAGTTCTTTCGAAGACGAGGAAAGTTTGTAAGGCAACCTAGAGATGAAAAGAAATCTTCACGAAAAGATCGTAATGCAAAGAAAGTCGGGAATGAAAGAAAGTGTTTTAGATGTGGAGATACAAGTCATTTAATAGGAGAATGTCCAAAACCACCCAAAAGCAAAACTCAAAGTGCTTTTGTAAGTGGTGCTTGGAGTGATAGTGAGAATGATGACAAAGAGCCGAAAAATGACGAGGTAACTCTTATGGCTCAAGACTCAAATGAGGTACATTCCGATTCATCTTATTCTTCTATTAATGATGACACTTTGCAACAACAATACAACAAACTTTGTGAGTTAAGCTTAAAAATCATAAACAAAAACAAATTTTTGAAGACTAAAAAGGAACTTTTAGAAAACGAAGTTTACGAATTAAAAGAAAAAGCTAAACGTTTAGAAAAGAGTAAAAATATTGACACAACATGCAAATCATGTCAAGAGTTCAAACTTGAGATTGAGAAGCTTAAAATCACACAAGATAATCTTATTAAACAAAACTCAAAGTTTAAGAAGTTTGATAAAAGTATTTGTTGTGCGGATGAAATAACGAAACTCCAAAAATCACATTTTGATAAAACGGGGCTATGATTCATGAAATCAGGGTCAATAAGTAGTTTAAAGAAACAAGACGAAAAAGAACAAGAAAAGGAAAAAACATCAGTTGTTTCCCACGAAACAGACGGAACCAAAGATTTGGTTCCGTGGGAACTGCAGTAGAACAGAAAACTTCAGTAACTAACCGTAATGAATTTTTTAAAGTTACAAAGAAGTCCAACACTAGTTCAACTAAAACTAAACTTAAACCAGCCATTAAAATAGGAGTAGGAATTGCTAAAAATGAATTTAGAACTAGAACTACTCAACCAAGACCTAAAACGCCTATATCCAAACGCCCCTTTCCAAAGAGCAACTACAACACACAACCCTACTTTCAAAATAGCTGGGGTCAAAACATACCTAGACAACATCAAGTTCCAAACTACGTGTCTTGGAACCCATATCCACCATTTCCTTACATGAATCAAGGTAATGGCATGTTTAACCAAAATGGACCCATGAGATATTGGAGACCAAATGTTTGAATGCTTGTTATAAAATAGGTTTGCTTAAAAGTGTGTTTGGAACCTGATGAATGGATCAAAGATAGCGGTTGCTCAAGACACATGACGGGAAACAAAAGTATTTTCTCAACATATCAAGTTTATGACGGAGGTAACGTAACTTTTGGTAGCAAGCTTAAAAGTAAAATCATCGGAAAAGGTACTATCTCTCATGACTCTCTATCTATTGATGATGTTGCTCACGTTGACAACTTAGGATTTAATCTTCTTAGTATTAGTCAACTTTGCCGTAAAAAGGATAACGTCATTTTTAGTGAAAACGAAAGTAAAATACCAAAGGGAGAATTGCATATATACCCACTAAAACTCAAAAACTTGCATATTTATCCAAAATACAAGTTTTCAATGCATGATGTACAATGCAAGTTAAGCATGGTTTGGGTATATATGCAAATATGCAAGTTTTAATGGGTATATATGCAATTGCCCCAATACCAAAAGATGGTATAACAATAGCTAAAGGAGTTCTTAAGAACAACGTATATGTCATGAAAATTGATAAAACATCTAGAGATAAACTTTGTCTTACCTCATTAGATGAATCCTCAACTCTTTGGCATAGATGCTTAGGTCACGCTAATATGAGACTTATTCAATCCCTATCCTCTAAGGAATTAGTTAGAACCTACCAAAGTTGAAATACGACCAACACTTTTGTGATGCTTGCAACTTTGGTAAAAAAGTTCATAGTAGCCATAAGGCTAAAAATATGGTGTCTACATCTAGGTGTCTAGAACTTTTGCATATGGATTTGTTCGGTCCATCCGCTATACAAAGTTATGGAGGTAACTTCTACACTTTGGTCATAGTAGATGATTATTTACGGTATACATGGACAAGATTTTTGAAAAGTAAAAATGAAGCTTTCGAACAATTTGAAATTCTTAGTAAGAAAATTCAAAACCAATTAGGAAATTGCATTGTGTCAATTATAACGGATCACGGTCGGAAATTTGATAATGAAATACAATTTGGTGAATTTTGTGATAATAATGGTATAACACATAACTTTTCAGCTCCTCGTACTCCTCAATCTAATGGTGTAGTAGAACGTAAAAACCGGACACTTCAAGAGATGAGTAGAACTAACGAACAAAATATTCCACAAAAGTTTTGGTGTAATGCCGTCGACACATCAACTTATATCTTAAACCGAGTCATAATTAGACCATTTTTAGATAAAACTCCATATGAATTATATAGAGGTAAAAAGCCAACATTATGATACTTTAAAGTATTTGGGACTAAATGCTTTATACTAAACACCAAGGATTATCTCACTAAATTTGAACCAAAGTTTTATGAAGGTGTATTCCTTGGATATTCACAAAATAGAAAAGCTCATATTGTTCTAAATAAAGAAACATTAAGAGTTGAGGAATCGTTAAACGTAACATTCGACGAAAGTACACCTCCCTCTATGACATTACCTTTGGTAGATGAAGACTTAGTTGAAAGTCAAGTTATTAAAAATCAAAATGATTTAGAAAATGACAAGGAAGATGAACTATTAAATAGAGAAATAGTTAATATTAAAGAGTCTAAAAGTCATCCATTAGATAGTGTCATCGGTAAGCTTAACGAAAGAACCTTAAGATCAAAAGCTCAAAAGGAAAGTAACTATTTCTGTTTTATATCAACCATTGAACCTAAAAATATAAATGAAGCTATAAAAGATGAATCTTGGGTAATAGCTATGCAATAAGAACTGAACCAATTTATTAGAAATGATGTTTGGACACTAGTTCCTCAACCAAAGAATCAGACGATAATTGGAACAAAATGGGTCTTTCGAAAGAAAATGGATGAAAACGGAGTTGTGTCAAGAAACAAAAGCTAGGCTAGTAGCACAAGGTTATAATCAACAAGAAGGCATTGACTGCGATGAAACTTTTGCTCCGGTTGCTAGGCTCGAGTCAATTAGAATCTTACTTGCATATGCATGTGCACATGATTTTAAACTTTTTCAAATGGACGTCAAAAGTGCATTCTTAAATGGTTTTATTATGAAGAAGTTTATGTTGCTCAACCACCGGGCTTTACCGACTTTGAAAAACCTAATCACGTTTACAAACTTAAAAAGGCTTTATATGGACTTAAGCAAGCTCCAAAAGCATGGTATGATCGACTTAAAACCTTCCTAATTGACCATAAGTATACCATGGGCCTAGTTGACAACACTCTCTTCACTAAGAAGAAAGAATCACACATTATCATAGTTCAAATATATGTTGATGACATTATATTCAGATCAACTTGTCAAGAACTATGCGACGATTTCTCTAAAATCATGCATGACGAGTTTGAGATGAGTATGATGGGAGAACTCAACTTTTTCCTAGGACTTCAAATTAAATAATTAGAAGATGGGATATTCTTTAACTAATCTAAATACATAAAAGACATGCTTAAGAAATTTGGTCTAAAAGATTCAAAACCTATCAAAACGCCTATGTCCTCGGAAACCAAACTCACAAAGGATGAGGAAAGTGAATCCATTGATAACACTAAATATAGGGGTATGATTGGTAGTCTACTCTATCTCACAGCTAGTAGAACCGACATTATGTTTAGTGTTTGTCTATGTGCTCGGTTTCAAGAAGATCCCAAAACAATCCATCTTGAAGTCGTAAAAAGAATTTTTAGGTACTACACATCTAGGACTATGGTATCCCAAAGGAACGGATGTAGAAACCATAGTGTATGCCGACTCGGATCATGCCGGTGACTATGTTGATAGAAAAAGTACAAGTGGTATTTGTACTTTTGTTGGACATTGTCTCACCTCATGGTTCTCCAAGAAGCAAACGGCCCTCGCAATCTCAACAACTGAAGCCGAATAAGTATCGGCCGGAAAAGCATGTCAACAAGCTCTTTGGATGAAGCAAGCGCTCGTGGACTACGGAATTGAAATTAAAGACATATCTATTCTTTGCGACAACAAAGGAGCCATCGACCTTGGTAAAAATCCAGTTCAACATGCTCGTACCAAACATATAGAAATCCGTCATCACTTCTTTCGTGACTGTCACAACTCGTAAATTCTGGTCTTTTCCCGAACTTTCACATTTACTATTCATCGGTTACTATTCATCGATCACTATTCATCATTTTACTATTCATCATTTTTGAGGTCAGTTTGATATTCTAAGAAGCGTTTTAAAATTTTACTATTCATAAAACACTATTCACCTCCGGAGAAAATTTGTCGTTTATGCGTGAGTTGCGTCATTTCTGTATACGTACGGTTATTTACCTAATAAACGTTATTTTATGAACTATTATTTTGAATAATTGGTCCGACAATCCCAACTATGGTCCTAAGACATTTTTACACTCATTATAATGATACAAAAATTATAAAATTCATTTACCCGTTATTTTGGAAATTTATTTAATTCGTATCGTATGTCTAATATAATTACGACGGTTTTCTTAAAAACTAAACGATAATCATCCAAACACCCAATACTTGTACCCAACATATTTTTACAAATTTTATGACTTTATTATGTCCCGGTTAACTCCGATAAAATTTATTTCTAACAAACCCGGTACCCGATTACACCTAAAACTAACTAAATACTACACAATACTTCCACTAACCTCCTAAATAAATCTCCAACATACCTCCTCTTTTCTCTCCTTTGTGAACCGGCCCCCCCCCCCCTCCTAAGCCATCTAATGATCTAATCTCACCAACCAAATTAAATGCTAACCTAACTTTTGTCCCCTAAGTATATATTAAACCTTTTCATCCATTTTCTCACATTTTTCATTCAAAGTGCAAGTAAACTACTTTTTTCTCTCATTTTCTCTTTTGGTATAATCGACCTAAGCAAGAAGAAGAAGCAAGAACAACAATTTTTCCAAGATCAAGATATAAACTTGTTCACTTAGTCATCCTTGTTGGAGTTTTGAAATAGAAACTCAAGGATTAGTAGGTTTTCATCATCTAAACTCCCTAAACCTTCAAGTAAGTTAACAAACTCATCTCTATAGTTTTACCAAGTTCCTACAATGTTCCTATCATTTTTATACAAGGATTTCATGCATATGTTAGTTATACCACTCATTTATATATATATCTAACTTATGAACACTAGAAATGGATTATAGTTAGATCCTTGTTAGATCCACTAGATTGATGATGTTTAGGAACCCATGACACCCTAAGAAGGTGTATGGTAAGATTAGACTAGATTTGTGGTGATTGAAAGTGGTTTGGTTGGATTAGAAACTAGTTTGGAACATTAGAAATGATTTTTGAAACTACATATTGACCTACTGTCCCTATTTGTGAAACGTGGGAAAATCAGTGGATGATGGGTAACTTTTGACCAAATATTTAGAAAATACATTCCGAGACGGAACTATGGCCGAAAACGGGGATAAAAACGAGTTTATAACGAAGGAGATACGCTAAAAACGAGTTTAACGACGAAAACTATATTTTCCGGAAATGCTTGCTGATGAACAGTTGTCATGACTGTTTCGAGGCGTAAAACTAAATCTAGCCATCCCGACTTATCAAAAATATGTTAGTATTTTGTCCCACGATTCCGGGAATATAAAGAACGAGTAAAACGGACTAATAACGACAAAGATATTCACGTTTCAATAACGGCAAAATCTATATTGTTTTGACAGCTTTTACCAAAATAATAACTTATGTACTAGACGGTATATTTTCTAGAAATATTACTAAGGACTATATTCTTAACAAATGAAGAACTTATGACCCAAGACTTATTTTTACAACTACTAGACATTATTTTAAGGTTTTCAAGGCGAGGAATATAACACTAACATTTTTATACGATATACTACGACAAGTTATATACTTCTAAAATTGGACTTATTTTCCTAAGTATGGAAACTATTTTACTTTGACAATAACTATTATTTCCAAGTTACGAGTGGTATAGGTATCATGTGCATGTACATTCATTACATCCTTTCATGATCTAAGTAGATCACTATCATTCATACTAGGTTGCGGTTAGAGATCGAACCTCATTTCTGTGTATCCACTTTTGTCATCGTAGCTATCGCACCAGGTGAGTCATAGCCCCACTTTTACTCTTTATACTTGTTTTAACTCTTTGGGGGAGATACATGCTCAAACTACTTACTTACTTGTACAAATACTCAAAACATACTTTCTTGATACTCAAAACATTTATTCTTGATTGTTTTATACTTGATAGTTTTATACTTGATTTCATACATACGTGATTGTGATATACTTAACTGTGTTATACTAAACTGTGATGTGTATTCTTGAGCTACTGAGACTTCCAATGGCCCCAGATTAAGTTGCTGGGCACAACCATGGAGACTTATATACTTCCAATGGCCCCAGATTAAGTTGCTGGGCACAACCATGGAGACTTATATATTTCCACTGGCCCCAGATTAAGTTGCTGGGCACAACCATGGAAATATACATACAAACGTGAGGTCTTCGGAGATGAAGTGTAGACTCACGACTGATTGCTTAACTGTTGTGATGAACTTATACATGTTTTACTCATACTATATATTGTAGCAGTGGGTTGTAAACACACAGGTTACAAGGCTCTTATGGCGGGACTGGTAACTGAGTGGATTTACGATGCCTTTGCTGGGAAACCTTCATACATATGCATAAACTTTATTTGTTAAACAACTCTATGAACTCACCAACCTCGTGTTGACACTTTAGCATGTATTTTCAGGTTTTAACTTATGGCACGCTACTGGAGGTTTTGGCAGGGCATGGCATGGTCATAGAAGACTCTGATTATTAATTTGGGGACCGTTTTAAAACTATTTTAAGGGCCTACTTCCGCACTACTTTTAACAATGTAAATTTAACATTTTTGACTTAACTATTTTATTCTAAATGATTGAAGTGAAAACCATTTTTGAACTTGTGTTGTAATACCAATTGAGTTACACCCCAGCTACACGTATGCTTCCGCTGGACCCGATTTTGGGGGTGTGACAGATTGGTATCAGAGCTCTGGCTATAGCGAACTAAGTGTTTTTAAAACCTAGACTATAGCTACTTTTACGAAAAACTTAACCCTATGACCGTCACGTGCCTGCCTGCCAAGATAATGCCTCACTTGTGGTTTGTTGCTGACTTAGGTGATGAGAATTGTGTCTCATTATCTGGTTTATTATATTCACTTATTCTAATTGATTTCTATCATTGTCTTTCATATAAGCATGTTCACGTATCATATATGTCACCCTGGTATGTATCTCCTTGCATAGTTTCATCCTTTGACGTCGAGTTTGGTCACCTGCCTTAGTCTTTCTAAACGTCTTGGTCTTTGTGAAGGACATAGTATTAGTATAACTGAGCTGAGTATTTCAAAATTCATGGAACCTCGGTGGAATATAGACTAGTCACCTATATTTAACCCGGGATAGTGGGACATAGGCTGACTACCTATATCCGACTCAGAAATGAATTTTGCAACACTGAGAATGGCTATAATAAAATTTTGTCCGTATTGAATCCTCTACTCAACTTCCAAATACTTCATTTATGTGTGTGTATGCCCTCGTTGTCATAACGCTTATACTTTTCCTCACCTTGTGAACCGCCGCCTGGAAACACGTCAATTGGTCATTTCATCTCATGAATCTTCACCTTTATAACACTTCGGAGACCAACGTTAACTGAACTTCGGGACGAAGTTCCCTTAAGGGGTAGAGACTGTCACAACTCGTAAATTCTGGTCTTTTCCCGAACTTTCACATTTACTATTCATCGGTTACTATTCATCGATCACTATTCATCATTTTACTATTCATCATTTTTGAGGTCAGTTTGATATTCTAAGAAGCGTTTTAAAATTTTACTATTCATAAAACACTATTCACCTCCGGAGAAAATTTGTCGTTTATGCGTGAGTTGCGTCATTTCTGTATACGTACGGTTATTTACCTAATAAACGTTATTTTATGAACTATTATTTTGAATAATTGGTCCGACAATCCCAACTATGGTCCTAAGACATTTTTACACTCATTATAATGATACAAAAATTATAAAATTCATTTACCCGTTATTTTGGAAATTTATTTAATTCGTATCGTACGTCTAATATAATTACGACGGTTTTCTTAAAAACTAAACGATAATCATCCAAACACCCAATACTTGTACCCAACATATTTTTACAAATTTTATGACTTTATTATGTCCCGGTTAACTCCGATAAAATTTATTTCTAACAAACCCGGTACCCGATTACACCTAAAACTAACTAAATACTACACAATACTTCCACTAACCTCCTAAATAAATCTCCAACATACCTCCTCTTTTCTCTCCTTTGTGAACCGGCCCCCCCCCCCCTCCTAAGCCATCTAATGAGCTAATCTCACCAACCAAATTAAATGCTAACCTAACTTTTGTCCCCTAAGTATATATTAAACCTTTTCATCCATTTTCTCACATTTTTCATTCAAAGTGCAAGTAAACTACTTTTTTCTCTCATTTTCTCTTTTGGTATAATCGACCTAAGCAAGAAGAAGAAGCAAGAACAACAATTTTTCCAAGATCAAGATATAAACTTGTTCACTTAGTCATCCTTGTTGGAGTTTTGAAATAGAAACTCAAGGATTAGTAGGTTTTCATCATCTAAACTCCCTAAACCTTCAAGTAAGTTAACAAACTCATCTCTATAGTTTTACCAAGTTCCTACAATGTTCCTATCATTTTTATACAAGGATTTCATGCATATGTTAGTTATACCACTCATTTATATATATATCTAACTTATGAATACTAGAAATAGATTATAGTTAGATCCTTGTTAGATCCACTAGATTGATGATGTTTAGGAACCCATGACACCCTAAGAAGGTGTATGGTAAGATTAGACTAGATTTGTGGTGATTGAAAGTGGTTTGGTTGGATTAGAAACTAGTTTGGAACATTAGAAATGATTTTTGAAACTACATATTGACCTACTGTCCCTATTTGTGAAACGTGGGAAAATCAGTGGATGATGGGTAACTTTTGACCAAATATTTAGAAAATACATTCCGAGACGGAACTATGGCCGAAACGGGGATAAAAACGAGTTTATAACGAAGGAGATACGCTAAAAACGAGTTTAACGACGAAAACTATATTTTCCGGAAATGCTTGCTGATGAACAGTTGTCATGACTGTTTCGAGGCGTAAAACTAAATCTAGCCATCCCGACTTATAAAAAATATGTTAGTATTTTGTCCCACGATTCCGGGAATATAAAGAACGAGTAAAACGGACTAATAACGACAAAGATATTCACGTTTCAATAACGGCAAAATCTATATTGTTTTGACAGCTTTTACCAAAATAATAACTTATGTACTAGACGGTATATTTTCTAGAAATATTACTAAGGACTATATTCTTAACAAATGAAGAACTTATGACCCAAGACTTATTTTTACAACTACTAGACATTATTTTAAGGTTTTCAAGGCGAGGAATATAACACTAACATTTTTATACGATATACTACGACAAGTTATATACTTCTAAAATTGGACTTATTTTCCTAAGTATGGAAACTATTTTACTTTGACAATAACTATTATTTCCAAGTTACGAGTGGTATAGGTATCATGTGCATGTACATTCATTACATCCTTTCATGATCTAAGTAGATCACTATCATTCATACTAGGTTGCGGTTAGAGATCGAACCTCATTTCTGTGTATCCACTTTTGTCATCGTAGCTATCGCACCAGGTGAGTCATAGCCCCACTTTTACTATTTATACTTGTTTTAACTCTTTGGGGGAGATACATGCTCAAACTACTTACTTACTTGTACAAATACTCAAAACATACTTTCTTGATACTCAAAACATTTATTCTTGATTGTTTTATACTTGATAGTTTTATACTTGATTTCATACATACGTGATTGTGATATACTTAACTGTGTTATACTAAACTGTGATGTGTATTCTTGAGCTACTGAGACTTCCAATGGCCCCAGATTAAGTTGCTGGGCACAACCATGGAGACTTATATACTTCCAATGGCCCCAGATTAAGTTGCTGGGCACAACCATGGAGACTTATATATTTCCACTGGCCCCAGATTAAGTTGCTGGGCACAACCATGGAAATATACATACAAACGTGAGGTCTTCGGAGATGAAGTGTAGACTCACGACTGATTGCTTAACTGTTGTGATGAACTTATACATGTTTTACTCATACTATATATTGTAGCAGTGGGTTGTAAACACACAGGTTACAAGGCTCTTATGGCGGGACTGGTAACTGAGTGGATTTACGATGCCTTTGCTGGGAAACCTTCATACATATGCATAAACTTTATTTGTTAAACAACTCTATGAACTCACCAACCTCGTGTTGACACTTTAGCATGTATTTTCAGGTTTTAACTTATGGCACGCTACTAGAGGTTTTGGCAGGGCATGACATGGTCATAGAAGACTCTGATTATTAATTTGGGGACCGTTTTAAAACTATTTTAAGGGCCTACTTCCGCACTACTTTTAACAATGTAAATTTAACATTTTTGACTTAACTATTTTATTCTAAATGATTGAAGTGAAAACCATTTTTGAACTTGTGTTGTAATACCAATTGAGTTACACCCCAGCTACACGTATGCTTCCGCTGGACCCGATTTTGGGGGTGTGACAGTGACAATGTTCAAAAAGGAAACATTTTTTATCGAGAAAGTATCCTCTGAAGACAACATTGCCGATATTCTTACAAAACCCCTTAAACGTTAACCATTTAATCTTCTTAGACTAGGACTAGGACTTATGGAACCTACTTCATAGATTTAAACATTAGATAAAATCGTAGAAATTCAAAACAAATGATTCTTGTTTGTACACCTGCAGAACTGGCGGAACCAAAACACACAAAGGGTGGATCCCTTTGTTTGGTTCTGTCCAGTCCGTCAGACGTCTGCACAGGTTTTTCTTTTTATATATTAAACCAAACAATCCCATATTCTACACCACTCACAAAAAATAGTTACTATTCACTTCCATACCCATTCTCACATGAAAATTAGGGTTCTAATTCAGTCACTCTTCATTCCTATCATCATTGTAAGTATTCTTAACACAATTAATCTTCTGATCTGTGTCTAGAAAATTCTATTTATGCACTAAAACTAAAAACTTGGGGTTATGCATTTACTTAGAAAATCATATAGTACATTTGTTACAAACAAAACTAATTATGTTTTTCCTTAGTTAGGAATTGCATCTTGTAAGACATTATCACAATATACCAAACATCCCATGTCAAAATTTTGAAAAACCTTCTCACATTTAGGAAAAATATTTTTTTTTCCGCATTGATAATACAAAAGAAAAACGTTATGTTTAAAACATCACTTGCATTATGTCTCTTGAATGCTAAAGGGAATACATAACTAATATGTATTTTCGGGTACATTCAACCGTAGCTATATTGAACTAGGAGCATTTGGGTTATCTCAAAATTTACACAAAATTTGCATAAGTAAAACCATTTTAAGCATTAAAATGAGTCGAGAAAACCACAACTCCATATTGTTTTCATATAGGCACACACTAGAATTTTGTTACTTAACCCATTATTTACATAAACTAAAATGTGAAAATTATGTTTCTAGGTTCATCATGCCTCCCGCAACCTTCTATGACCACAAAGACACCACCAAGTACCTACCCAAACACCATAAGACCAAAGGGCTAACCACAACACAAGTAGAAATCTTTAAGAACCTTGAAAAACGTTATGTCCATGAGGGTAGAACAATTGATCCTTCATTCCTTGCCGGAACAAACATTCGAGAGGAACTCTCTTTTATCAACTTTGATTGTCTCTTAGATATAGATGAACCAATTTGTCCTCGTTTCATCTTAGAGTTCTATGCTTCCGTGACCCTTCGCACGGATGATGTAGGTATCATATCCTTAGCCTTTTCAATCAACCAAAATGAGTTTGAAATCTCCTTAGATCAATTTGCTCAAGTGCTCCGTGTTCCAAATAGGGGCACATGTCTTTATACCGACAAATGGCCACTTTCAACTCTCGAATCAATCTATAACCGTATTCATCCTTATGACACCCCTCTAGTGAGCAAGGAAGTTATTTGTGAGCACCTTTTTGTTAGGACCTCTCATACTAGGAGAACCCAAACGGGAGAAGAAGTTGCAAAAGACCCTTTTGGAATGGAGCTTAATGAGTGATGAGGCGAAAAATGAACCGTTTTTAGGGGGTCATTTAAGCCGGAATTGGAATTTATTTGATCAAATATTGCCCTAAATTGTTCCTTTTGTGATTTTAGGTACTTTGGGAGTGAATTATGGAAAAGGAAGCATTTTGGACGTTTTTGGAGCATAAAAGTAAAGAAAACGGCAAAGTCTTAATTTTCCTTGCTGGGAACAGTACCTGACGGCGTCAAGAACATTTTGATGACGCCGTCAAGAGTAAAAGTGGTGACAATCCCGAAGAAACGTGACGGCGTCACCTAAGGCCGTCACGTGTTAACTTGTTAAAACTTGCGCGCGGGGTAGCTGATATTGTTTTGGTCATAACTTTTGCATATGAACTCGGATTTAGGTGATTAAAAAGCCCACGCAAAGAGGACGAAGAGATCTACAATTTGGTGAAAAAATGGTCATGACGCTGTCAAGTGTAACGGGATGACGCCGTCAAGATGGGCCGACAGAAAATTAGCCTATAAATATAACATCATAACTTCACTTTTTGTAAGCCCTAAACCCTAAGGTCGATTCCTGGGTTTAGGTAGGTGTTTTTCCAGCAACTTAGAAGGTTTCAATCACTCCATAAACATCATGTATTGTTTTGATGATTCTATCTCAACTATGTCTTTCATTATTATTGTTGATTGTCCTTCTTTGATTATGTTTCGTTAATTTACCTTGTGTCTACTTATATGTGAAACTTGTATATAATTGATTAGATCTTATTGATTCCTTGTTGATGTTTGTGTCTATATTCATCAATTAGGGCGTGACACTTCGATAGATCTAATTGGTTTAACTTATAATTCTTGATTCCTATTGTCTCTTGTTTGGTTGATTGTATTCGATGTTAGGTTTAAGAAAACTGGCAGATCTCCATTGTCTAACTTGCTTGAACGTCTTAAGAAACATGAACCGATGTGTACTAGGTTTTTATGGTTGTATTTAATGCATGAGCGAATTCCAGCGATCCCATGTTAGGAGCTTCTTAGTCGGCTCGACATAGGAGTAAAGTAGGAGCTTATAGGATTGGGGAAGTAAGTACGCCACCCCATGAATGGTATTAAGGAATACAACCCGTCAATTAAAGCAAGGTGTGACAATTAAATAGGTAGAATTGGATAGCTAGCAAGGAGTAACATATCATAGGTAGACATGCTTCATTTACCTTGTAGAACCCTAGTTTACTTTTCTTGTTAATTAGTTTAATTAGTAGCTTTTGGGTTAGTTGAATAGCAACTAATTCTGCCCCTCCTTCCAATACCCGAGAATTTTACTTGCTTTTCATAAAATATAAAAACACAAAAAGAATCATCCTTCACCTTTAGACCTAGTTAGATTAATTTTCAATTCTAACGACACTATTTCTGAGTTGAACGATCAATCCCCCGGTACTTGTCACTATACTATACTACAACGATCAGGTACACTGCCTGGTGGGGGTTGTAAGCTTCTCGAGATCCCTCGAGAGGTAAAGCCTGGTGCAAACCCTACGCATCAAGTTTTTGGCGCCGCAGCCCGGGGAATAGTTATTGTTTAGGTTGAATTTGATTTTTATTAGGTCTACTCATTAGATTCCTATCAAGTGAGATTTTTTTTCTTTTTATTTTGTAGCTTTCTCGTAGTGTATCTTTTCTTTGTGATTTTGTTTGTAATTTGCTTCAAATGGACTTTACACTTAGACTTCTAAGATTGCAAGATAAGGTTGAGTGGCTAGAACGCCAAAGAGTTCAAAATACCTCATTTAGAGACACCTATGAATCATATGAGCCTTCACCTAGGATAGATTCTTATGAACAACCTCGATGTTTAAGATCTAGTTTTAGTGAGGCCAATAGGAAAAGTGACCTAGTTTGCCAAGGAATTGTGGATAGAGCTATAGCAATAAACCATAAGTTGGATGAAGCAATATGTTTGCTTTTATCACTACCTAAGAAAACAATTGAGGAAGATTTAGCCGAGCATGACCACATTGATAAAAAAGACCTAGGTTTTATGATCGATGATGATGAATCTCAAGAAACGGATGATAAATCTTTTGGGCAATTTATATATAGCAGTCAGAATATTGAGGATGATCCTTATGATTCGGACATAGAAGTTTAGATGCCTAGAGAAGCACGTGAGATACTTAGGAGAATCCTTAGGATAGATCCTACCAAAACACATGATGAGGATATAGGTGATCTTGACACATGGAATGATGAGGTAAATAACATAAGCCCACAAAATACTCAACCATCATTTGAGGCACACACACCACCCATGACTTACCCGGAAGAAGTAGAAGAAACCTTAGGAATTCCGATGGAGGTAGAACCCTTGGACCAGGCACCACTTGAGGATATAGGTTTGAATACTTGTAGTGATAACCTTACTCCTAGTTCTAGGGAATTTCCTAGTGTTGATGAACCGGAACCTCAATCTTTACACACCTTTCCATCCTTAGATATATTTCTAGGAGACAAAAGAGGAACCGACCCACCCATCAACCAGTATTATCCGGGTAGTTTTAGGATGAAGGAAGCCATTCACTCACCTCCTTCACCTCACGTGACATATTTCCACCCTAAGGGTGTGTATCGCTACTTCCACCCGCACTTAATTCTAAGTGTAGGGAAAACCTCCCCTATTTCCATTAAATAAGGGTAGAGTCAGGCTCGTGACTCGAACAAAAACAAGCGCTTATTGAGAGGCAACCCAAGCTTTATTTATTTGTTTGTTTGTTTATTTGATTTTATTTGTTTCCGTATGCATGCTTTATTTTTATTGTTTGTGGCTCATGTTTCAAAGTAAATTATGAAAATGCTTTACTTTGTTTTTAACTTCGTCTTAATTGCATATAAAGGTATTTTGCAAAAGATAAGTGTAAGGGATATCCACATTTGTTTATAAAAATGAAATTGAGCATGAACCACAACAATATTAAATGAACATGTGTATTAGTATTCGTTAGAGTCAAATGCTTTTATCGAGTCATAATGATGTTTTGCAGGATTTTCCAGGAAGTAGGACATAAGTTTTTCCAGAAACTTAACATAAAGATTTCTGCAGGTCACTTCTGACGGCGTCAGGAATTAATTCCTGACGGCGTCATGTATAAAATTCTGGAAATTTTGCTAGTTTTGTTTATACCGGAGTCTTAAAGTTTTTGTTGATTCTTTAGTTTTATAAACTCCAGGAAATCTGCAAACATTCATTCCACAAGCATTATATCTTTAATTGTTTTGTTTTTATTCCTAAGTCTGGAATTACATCTAGTTGTGAGTTTTCTTTGTTCGGATTGATGCTTTGGGTTTTTTGTTTTCTCAGGTTTAACAGGATATATATGACAAGAAGATGATTTATATTTTTGAAGGGAAGCTTTGAACGTTCATTTTCTTGGAGGAAGATCTAACCTTATTACCTTATTATCCATACCGAGCGAATCAGGGGAGTATTTGATTTCATTCTTTTTACCTATTTTACTTTTACATTCTTTACTTGAACATTGGGGACAATGTTCATCCTAAGTGTAAGGGGAGGGTAAAATGATGATACCTCATAGGAAACACTTTCGCTTGAGTTTGTTTGTTTGATGGTAGGTGTGTAATAAAACTATGAGAAATACTTGTTAGTGTAATTTTAGTGCCAAATTTAAAATTTTTTACAACATTTAGGAGTGAAACTTTAGCCATAGCAAGCGTCTCATGGATAGGAGATTGTATGACTAGCACAAAACCGTACTATTCAGAAAAATTTTCCACCCAAATATGTGAGGTTCGCCTTTAGATTTGATAGGAAAAGCATTTACTATTAGTGCTTATGAGTGTACCGGTAGCATTTAGATTCTAGAACTTGCGTTAGTGATGCATCCTGAGACCGCTAGTGAGACTACATTCGTGTAGTAGGATTTACTACATGATAAGAGGCATTAGGATCACCCTTGTGTTAAACCCGTATCATAATTACTTGACCATTTAAGTCATATTACTTGGCTAGTTAAGTCAACTAAATTTTCCCACACCCTTAGCGTTGTACTCATTTTTAGTACACGAAACCCCTAGTACACCACTCCGAACCTATCTTTTCGTTTCTAACTTTAAGCATCTTACTTAAAGGAAGAATTTGTTACACCCCACTTAAATGTACACCCAAATCGCCTTAGCCTTCCGTGTATGCACTCATGTTTAGTGCATTATTGTTATTCGTTTAAACCCTTAGTTAATTATCTAATTGGTTACATGGTTGCTAAGTCGAGTCATATCCTTGTACATATTGTTTTGGGACGATTGGGACTCATGGGTAAAGTACTTATTTTATGTAGTAATGGGGAAGAACATCATATATTACCCCCATATGTGCGTTAATCTTAAAATTACTCCAAGTGTTTTGATTATCTTAATTCGAGTCATTAGATTAGTTATTTGTAAAGTATGTTAAAATTCAAGTGTAAGGGGAATGTACACTCCTTATTATGTATTATTTTGGATGGTAGGGTAAGAGTGTATGCAAAAAAAAAAAAAAAAAAAAAAAAAAAAAAAAAAAAAAAACGGACTACCATCCCGTTTCATTCTATGTTTATTTTATGTTTTTGTTATTTTTCATTTATTAGCTTAAGTCGAGTCTATTCTTGGCTTAGCAACACCATATTGTACATGTAATTAACCAAGATGATTAACTCGCCACCAGTAAAGACTGCCTATATCCAACAAAACCGTGTATTCCATATCCCTTGTTGACATAAATAATGTGTGAAAACGTTATTTATATCTTTCGATATCTCTATATTTTGACGATCACAAAATGTAAAATCGTCAATCGTATAATTACTACGTAAACAAGTATTAAGCTAGTTTATATCACTATATCCAACTTAATTACTTAAGGTATGGATAAACAAGTGTTTAATACATCTCATGATCAAAGGGGTATTTAATTAACTAACACAAAGTTTATTTAATTATATAAACATGTTATATATTTTTGAAAAACACTTTTGGTAATAAAGAAAAATGTTTAATTCATACTAAATATATGAATTCAAATTTTTAACCAAAATCAGTTAGTTTTTCACCAAATAAACTTTCTCCACTAAAAGACAAAGATTCTGGCCGTTTCAGCTGGGCGGCCCCCTTAATTATAAGGGGCGGTCCCCTTAAAATTAAGGGGACCGGCCACACTCCTCTGTCAGAATCTTTTGCCTATAAATACCACCTTAAACCTGGATTTTTTCCTCACCTTTTTGCACTAAATTTTCAGATCTATAACTCTCTAAACATCCTCTAAAACCCTTTGATCATTTGTGTATTAATCCTTGTTTCAAGTGATTCAATCCCTCATCATCCATTCTCATCCAAAGTGCAAAAGAAGAACACTCTTTCTACAACCAAGTTCAAGAAGTGTTGAAGAGTAGTTGTGCATAGTGTATATATACATTCATTTGTGAATATTGTGTTGTGCTTGTTATATATTGTTTAGAAGATATAGAAGTTGTGTAGGAAGTAGAAGTTGATTAGTAGTGAAGTAGGTTAGTTGTGAAGATTGGTGTGAAGTAGAAGATTGGTGTGTAGAAGATTGGTGTGTAGAAGATAGGTGTGAAGAAGATTGGTGTGTAGTATATTGGTGTGAAGAAGTTGTGTAGAAGTAGTGATCAAGTTGTGAAGTTGTTGTGGTGTGTAAATTGGTGTGTAAGGTTTTCTCCGCCAAAAGGGAGTTTGTTGACATAGTGAAGAAAACTCTCGAGTAGGTGACTCGGGGAGTGGAGTAGGAACAAGGAAGGTGTCCTTGTAGCCGAATGATTGGCCTCAAACGGTCAGATAATTATTGGTCAACCACTTGTGAATGGTCAACCGTAAAGTCAAACTAATCAAACCAATGCTTCCGTGGAATACAGTGTTTCCCCGAGTCGTTATGTCCCAACGAGGTGTGATGGTATCAAAAACGGGTTTGTGATCGGGTGAATTGGAATGGGAAAAAAGGATAAAAGAGTTTGGTTTATTACACTAAGGAAAATATAAAAGAGAATAGCTCAAATGAGCTATGAAAACATGTACGGGAAACCAAATTACCTAGAAACGTATAAAAACCTAAAACCGTACGTTTACGTTTAAATAAACGTCTACGTACAAAATAAAAAGTAAAATTTAAGAAATAAAAGGCCTACGAATATGAAATTGATATTTTTACAAACCTAATAACATAAGAAAATTATTGGAAAAAGAAAATAATTTTTATAACTATTTGATTAATTATTATTAATTAAAAACTATTTAAATACTAATTAAACTATTTTTATTTATAATAAATACTAGGTGAATAGTAAAAATTACAAAATTTATTCTAAAAATACTTGGCAGTATAACAAAGCTAGAAAAATTATAAAAAGGTAGAAAAGATTATAAATAAGCAGAAAAATAAGTTGTAAGAGCTTATTAGCTTAAAATGGAAAAAGATAAGTATAAAAATAAAAAGGAAAATCTATAACACTAAGTTACACTTGGGGGAGCTGGTGCCTGAGTCCCGTATGGTTTTGTCACTAGTAACCTCAAGGTCCCAGGTTCAAATCCCACCAATGTCACTTTTCTTTTCTTTTTTTTTTTTTTTTTTTTTTTCTTTCTGGTTTTTACTTTACACAACTAATAAACACTTATAATTAAACACTTTTTGTAAAAGAAAACTTTTTATAAAAGCCAAATAAGCACTGTGGAGCTTATTGATTCCAACAGTTACCAAAATTAAGCTAATAAAGAGATTTTTGAGGTGCAAAAGCTAATGAAAAGCTATCTAGGCTGAACCAAAGATAAAATAAGATAAAAACAAGTTCAATAAACTTATATTAGGTTGAAACAACAAGAAAAAGCAATTTAATAAGCTGGAAAAGACAAATAAGCAAATACAAGAACCCTCAGACCAATACAGTCCTTGTGGCTACTTGCAGGCCTTGATAAGCACTGTTAATAAGCTCAAAAGGCCAAGGTAAGCAAAGAACCAACAAGATAGTATACTGAGCTTCTCATAAAGCTCAAATACTCGGTATAAGCCCCACTAATAAGCTCTACAAGAGCTTATCAAAGTGACACCAACACACTGAAGGGTCAGTGTATTCAGTGAGATGGACCAAACAACAAGCTACTTTTTAACTGATCTAATAAGCTTGGGAGTGCAATACAAGCCCAAAACCTATTAGACTGGTGAATGAACTTCCCAAAAATCCATTTTCCACAAGCTAAGGTTTATTACTATACAATATACAAGCAAAAGAAAATGAGCTTATGAGTACAACTCCCCTGGTGCAGGGCAGCTTACAGTGAAACAGGCAAAAGCAAACATTAAATAAGCTACTAAAGAAAATTAATAAAAATAATCTAAAATTAGTCCAAGAAATATGAGATGCTAGATTTTAAGAATCCAAAAGCTCATAAGATAACTCTGAAAAGTAAAGCTATAAAAAATTCTACCATTTTGATGAAAGCTGACTAACTAGATATTTTTTACTTTTTGTTAAGAACAATAGTTTGACTAATATGAAGTTTATTCTAATCCTAATGATTTAAGATGTTATATTAAGCTATTATTGGACTGAATCAAGCTAGATTACTAACTTATGAAGCTAATGACATGATTATGTAACTTAAATCTACTAACAGTGTATGCAATAGCAAGTTTCAACTGATTTTGACTTTAACTCAAACAAGGTCTGGATTTTATTGATTAACTGAGTTATTGGACTATTTAGTGATGTATATCAAACAAGAACAACACCCCTAATAACCACTAACACAGTTTACCCTGCTGAACCAAACACTCCTTTATTTAAACCAATTTGTGATTTTCTAAGCAATAGACTGAGATAGACCATAAGATAGATTACTGAGGGTGTACTATGATAAAATGAACTTAAAGAAGCCAAGAAACACAGACAACATCAACAAAAAACAACAAACTACCATTAACCATTATAATGCTATAAAAAAACAGTTAAACAAGAACAAGTTGGTAAAAAGGATTTGATAGAACAAGAAGATGATATTTAGCAACTATATCACTGAAATACATAAAACAAGCCTAAACATACAAAGATAAGCAGCTAATCATGTGTTGTACAGTAAAAACCAAAATATGAGAATTGAGCTTACATTTGATTCTGAGCAAATCCAAGGAATCCAAGACCAATTAAACTGATCCTATAGCTTCCCAAGAAGCTTCTAAACCTAGGACAATCCATAAATAAACCCTGCTCCATCTTCTTCCTTCATACTCACTGATTTTTGATTTTTACTTATTTAATATGTATTTTTGGTATTTTTTAAGTTTATGAGCTAAGCTGATTAGAGTGCAAAAGAGAGCTTGTAGAAGCTTATCAGAAACTAGTTTGAGCTTAAAGAACCAACGATCAACCACTTTTAACAACAAAAGAGTAAATATGGAATTTTCATTTAAAAATAACAAAAGCTGAATTCACTATTGAAACTTGAAATTAAGGTTATACAAAGGTGAAATTACACTTATAATGTTGATTACCAAACTTTTAAAGCAATGATTACAACTGAAGGTAAAATTACACTACATGCGACACTACTTTAAACTAAACTAATTTAATTTAACTAATATTAATCTAATAATCTTCCTTCTGCCTTCTTCCTTGCTTTTATAGCATCCCAATGTTTTCCATGGGTCCCACAGAGCATTTCCCAGCACCATTGGATGAGTGAAACTCATCCAAGCCATTGAACCTATTTTGGCGGGAAAACCAATTTGAGCAATTGGGAACGTAACATGTAGTAGGGTGGGTTTTTAGTGGGAGTTGCAGGGTGGGTTTGTAGGTGTAGGTGTTGGCAGAGGTGTAGGAGTGATACGTGGCATCCACTGAGGCAAACCCATGGGGTGGGTTTTGGTTTAGGTGGTGACAGGGAGTGAAGGAGGTGGAAAGGATGGAAGGTGGAGGTGGATGGTGTGGTGTATGGAGTAGCAGGGTAGTAGGGTTGGGAGGTGGAAGAAGGGTACGGGTCAACGCAAGTCAACCCAGGTTTTATTATAAAGGGGTAAGTTTGGGCTTGGTCAGGTTTTGGGCCCAAGGATTAATTTTGGACTGGACCAGGGTATTGGGTGGGTTGTATTTAAGTTTGGATTAGATTGTTTTTTTTTTGTTTTTTTTTTTTTTTGGTTTAGTTAATAATAAGGATCCGTTTGGTTTAGAAATTAGAAATCACAAGGACCAAAGTTGTAATTTGCTGAAAGTTAAGGGGTCTGAATTGGCAAGTTTCCATAAATACTACAAGGACTAATCTTGCCATATGTGATAAACCAAAGGACTTTAAAATGAAATTTTTCCATTTTAAACCACCCGGGGGCCTTTTCTGTCAATTCACCAAACTTAAGGGACCAATTATGCAATTTCACCAAACTTCACACCAAGGACCATTCCTGCAAAAGATTAGTAGCACAAGGACCAAAATTGATTTTTCTCAAAGTTTTTACATCCCAGGGACCATTTATGTCAATTTCCAAAGTACAGGGACTAAACTTGTAATTTTGTGAAACTTTGCACCAAAGGACTAAATATGTAACTTTGTGATTAAAAAGGACCTTTGATGAGTTTTTCATGTTTTTAGAATAACCAGGGACTAGTTTTGCCAATTTTTGAAACTTGAGGGACTGAAACTGTCAATTATGCAAACTTTGTACGTTTTTCATCTGTTTTTGATTATTTTGCATTTGAAACATATAAAACACACTTCTAAGATATTTTAAGTATTTTGATGCATATTTGAGTGTTTTTGTATGTTTTGGCAGTTCAGATTGGTATAAAATGATGAGTATTTAGACACTCATCACCGAACCACTATAAATCCTTGTGTTGTGGTTTGATCTTTCCAACTCTTCTCATTACTTATTTATTTACCTTTACTATATTAGCTTTGTTAGTTAGTTACCATACAATAGTTCATATAGTGCAAGTATTGAGTTCACATAAACTAGAATCGAAGTTTTTTAAACAAACTTGTGTTTATAAATTTAAAAGGACGTAAAACTATTCAACCCCCCCTTCTAGTTTTTCACAATTGGTATCAGGAGCCACGTCTAGCAAGATTTTTAAAATATATTGTATTTTAAAACTTGTAACGATCTATGGAATCTGAAAAATATTTAGAAGGGCAATCTATGCAAAGACCACCACTATTTGAAAGTGATGGATTTTTATATTGGAAAAATCGATTCGAAACTTATGTGAAATCAAAAGATCTAGATCTTTGGCATGTTATTACCAATGGTGATTTTTTACCTATTCAAAATAACCCCGAAACTAAGAAAGATGAAATCGTACCTTTTGAAAAACAAAATGATGATTTAAAAAGAAAACTTGCTAAAAATAATGAAGCAAAAATGGTTATTTACAATGCGCTACCACGTAAAGAGTACGAAAGGATCTTTATGTGTGAAACCGCAAAAGAAATTTGGAACTATTTATTAATAACCCACCAAGGTAATAATCAAGTCAAAGATAACAAAATAGATCTACTTGTTCAACAATATGAGCAATCCACGATTCCGGAAGAGGAATCAATTGATAATGCTTTTGCTAGATTTAACACTATAATCACAAGTTTAAAAGCACTTGATGAGAATTTCTCTAGTAAGAATTTTGTTAGGAAGTTTCTTAGAGCTCTTCACCCAAAATGGAGAGCTAAAGTGACGGCTATTGAAGAATCAAAGAATTTGTCAACGCTACAACTTGATGAATTAATTGGTAATTTAAAAGTCTACGAAGCAATAATAAAGAAGGACTCCGAAATGGTTAAAGGGAAACGAGAGCAAAGCAAGTCAATCGCCTTGAAAGCTAGAAAGGAATCCAACAACGAAGATAGCTCATCTTCCGAAAGTGAAGACGAAGAATATGCCATGGCCGTAAGAGATTTTAAGAAATTCTTCAAAAGGCGAGGAAGATTCGTTAGACAACCACACGATGAAAGAAGAACATCTCAAAAGAATAATGATGACAAGTATAACAAGAATGAGAGAAAATGTTTCAAGTGTGGTGATCCGAATCACCTTATTGGAAAATGTCCAATGTTGACAAGAGATCAAAATCAAAGAGCGTTTGTTGGAGGTGCTTGGAGTGATAGCGATGAAGATGAGAAAGAAACAACAAAGGAAGAAAAGTGTCTCATGGCTAAAACATCAAGTGAGGTACGTTCCGAAACCGAATATTTTAGTGATGAAAATCAATCATTAGATGAAAAAGATTTAGATAGTGAATACAATAATTATGCAAACTAGGACAACAAGTTATGGCTAAAAACAAATCACTAAAATATATAAACAACCAATTAGAAAATGAAGTACTTGAACTAAAAATTAAAATACATCAACTTGAAAAGGGTAAAGAAACTTTTGAAGAATGTAAATCATGTCAAGAGCTTAGAAGTGAAAACAACAAACTTAAGGAAGAAATTTGTAAACTTGATAAATTTGAAAATAGTAGTAACTCACTTAGTAAAATTATTAGTATTCAAAGAATATCCGGAGATAAAACCGGTCTAGGTTTTAACTCAACCGAAGCCTCAACAAGTGAAGTTAAAAATGTTAAATTTGAAAGCGAACTTAAGGAACTAAAACATTCAAAATCTAATCCTAAGTATATACTCATAAATGATAAGAAAATACCTTTAGCTAGTAATGAAGAAATAAAACCGTTTTATAAATCATCTTTAAAAACCGAAGCAGGATCGCCCAAAACTAAAACAAGATCTAAAACTCCACCACCTAGGAAACCGAATAATTCTTACCCTAGACCTAAAACACCTCAACCAAGAGTAAACCAAAATAGACGAAACTTTAACAATAATCAACAAATGTGGAACTTCAATCCATGGGGAATGTTTCCACCATATATGCACCCAAGTCAAATACAAAACATGTTCGGGACAAATAACTTTGGTCAAATGAGACAATGCGGACCAACGTAAAAATTTTCGCCATTCAAACATGGAAATCTTTGATGTCACCCCTTGTTCGGACTTTCCCTTGAAGATTTTGAAGTTAAACGCATTGAAGACGAAAGGTACACATTTCCTTTTATTTCCTTGTCAACAAATGCATGCTTAGTTTAGTATTTAGTTTTTATGTGATTTTGATTTGTTCATTATTCCCTCTAGTTTTTATTTCTATACATATATATACTTATTTACTTATACTATATCTAAATACATATATATATATATATATATATATATATATATATATATATATATATATATATATATATATATATATATATATATATATATATATATATATATATATATATACACTTAGCTATATCTAGGATCTTATAACCTAGAAAATTCATTTGTTGATTTTCTAGAACTAAAAATTGTTCGTTTACGAACCTTTTCTTTTCCCCATTTGCATTATTGAACTTTAATGTTCAACAACACTCATGTTGATGAAGAGAGATGAGTCGAAAAATCTATGGATGAAACAAACTCCCGGCTTCCGTTGCATACGTCTCCCTCATTTATTCTCGTCTTATAAGCCCATACTACATACATACATACATACATACATACATACATACATACATACATACATACATACATACATACATACATATATATATATATATATATATATATATATATATATATATATATATATATATATATATATATATATATATATATATATATATATATACTTATGAACCTCCCACAACTTTCTCGTGTACTTGACAACTTGATAAATTTCATCCGAAATGATCAAGAAAATTTAATTGGCAAAATGTCAAGTAAAAGTGTCAAGTAATTCCTTTCGTGCGAATACCCTCCAACGTATTTTTGATTAAATATAAATCTAATACATACATATGAATATTTTCTTGTTCTTTCCAGAAATCAAAATCACAAAAATCAAAATTTGGAGGGCGGCCCCCTTAATGTTTAAGGGGACCGACAACCAAATAAAGGGCGGCCCCCTTAATGTTTAAGGGGATCGGCCATCTGATAGCTCAAACCCGTTTTTCCCTTTGTTCCTTTTTCCAAACACTCCACTTTTTCATACTTCCCTTCCCTTGCTTCTGATGTGACGAAAACCAAAACCCAAAAACATCTCAAATCACTTTCAAATCACATAATTTGGGTTAATTCGCAAAGGGCAAATTCATCTAACACAATCACCATTACGTATTGTAAGTTTTTCATAACACATTTCATCTAATTTCATCTTAGTTGGTCATATTCATGATTATGCATGTTTTATAAAATTCTTCAATTTCACAATCTTTTTCGAATTAAGTCTTAAAACTCCATAACCAAATGCTTCCCCTAGGATTAGAATGATTAATCAACACTAGAAACTAGTAATTATAAACTATCATGTCAAAAAATTTTGAAAAACTTCATACACTCCTTTTCAAAATTTTTAGTGAACTCATTGTTGAATAATGATTTGAAAACGTGTTAAAACTAATCACATTATACTTTTGTAACTTGTAAAACTTGAAATTACATTTTTCGACCAAGAAAAATTATATTGGTTCACGATATAGGGGTATTTGGATTATGTCCAAATAATATCGAAACCTAGACATTATAATTTTTATAAAACTTTGTTATAATTATAAACCTAAAAATTGTTAATCGGACTTGTCAAGATATATAATTCATATATATATTGACATACTAGTGGTATAAGTCAATAGTTAAGGAAGTGTTTGGTTTATTACTAAAAATGACATTTTTAAGTAAAAATACAAACCATCTTTTTCAAAAACAAATCACATGCATAAGAAACTCGCAAGAAATAGCTAGTTTTACAATCTAATGTAAATCTAGTAAATTTCATGATATATTAAGATGTTTAAAAGGGCGTTTGGATTTGTCCATAACTACTTATTAAACATCGTAAAGTATATCTAGAACGAGTTAAAAACAGTATTAAGGAACATGGTAATCTACTTCTTAGGATTAGTAACGAAGTATGTTTACGTTCCAACATATGCCTTAACAATACACATATACTTTTATCTTTCTTTATATTTATTTTGGTTTTTTTGTATTGTTGATGTGTTTAGGTGAAAATGCCAAAAGCGACTACCGAAGATCTTTCTCACACTAAAAACTACATTCCTAAAGTTTCCCAACTCCCTACCACATCTCCTTCCATTGGACTTATATATCGTCAAATTGAAGATAGAAATGTTCATGAAGGACGTGTAGAAGATCTTGCTTTTGCTCAATCCGACTACATAAATCGCGTGTTTACAAGCATCAACTTCAATTGTCTTTATGAAATAAACGAACCTATCATTCCTCGCTTCATAATGGATTTATATAGCCAAGTCACCGTCCAAGCCAATGATCTTGGTTTCATCACCATATCTTTCATGATTCAAAATGAATTTATCACCCTAACTCTCGAACAATTTAGTCATATCATCCAAATTCCATTTAGAGGTCAAGCCGTTTTCACAAACGAGTGGGACCTCGAATCTCTTAATCGCTATCGACCAACCTTTGGTCCCTATTTCGACGAAATTCCTCATCCCGACGAAATTCGTCAAATCCTTGGTGTGGAACGTGCCACCACAAGCCGAAAAATAAAATCCAAAAACGTTCAAATCTCTCCATACCAACTTCTCCTCAAGGAATTAAGCCCCCACATGAAGCGTTGGGAAGAACTCATTCGTGAGAATGCGTTTGGTACCGGAGGTCACCGGGACCATCTCCCGGCGTGCCTTGCTCACATGTTGTATTGTATAGCTGTCGAAAAGCCGTACAATTTGGCCTACTTCTTTATCAAACGGATTGAGTGTGCTAGAAAAACTCCCAAAGCCAACCTTCCATATGGAATGTTCCTCACTCGTCTCTATCGTCATGTTATCGAGTACTACCCCGATCTTGACAATAGTATCTATGAGTCTATCTACCCCACTCTACGTCCTCTCGCTCTAAAACAAGCTCGACGAACTCGAAGTGACAAGGGTAAATCTTGTCGTCATAGCTTTCATGGATCATCTTCAAGGCAAGACGATGACGATGAGGAGGAAAACATCCAAGATGCTAGTACCCCTTTGTTTTCTGAGTTCGTTGACAATTTAGAGGATCTTGACTATCCCGAGTATTCTACCCCATCTCCTAGTGATCAAAACGAAGAAGTGCTTCATGAACGAACTACCGAGATGCTTAGAAGACAAAAGAGCTTGCACGAAGAAGTTAGAGGTGGCTTCAAATCTATCGGAAAGACTTTGAAGGGTATCTTCGGGAAGAAAAAGAAATGATATGCTTGGATTATGTTTGTTAAACAATATTTAATTTTTATGTCTTGTATGCTAGTTGTCCGAAATACATTCGGAAGTACTTGAAATTTTCTTGGAATAATTGTTTGGATAAATGATTAGTATGTTAACTTGTTTATTATGTCTAATATATCCTTATGAATGCATGCTTTAACTCTTAATTTATATACTTGCATGATTAGCTTATATATATATATATATATATATATATATATATATATATATATATATATATATATATATATATATATATATATATATATATATATATGCTTTATAATAGACCAAAACAAATGTGAAATGTCCAAATGGTGCTTGCTGCAAATACAAAACAGAACACAACATTTTTCCAGAAAATTTTTGAAAAATTTTGGTTTCTGGGTCGTCAGATGGGCGGCCCCCTTAAAATTAAGGGGACCGGCCATCTGAAACAGTTTTTACACTGTTTTCTTTTGCATCATGTGATCCCTTTTGCTAGTCCCAGCTACCATTTCCCTTAAAAACTAAACTGATTTTGGAATATAACATTACAATTTCAAATTAATTCCACTTCTAAACATGTTTTCCCACTATATAATCCCCATGCATGTTTAATTCACACTCCATCATCCTCAAACATTCCTCAAACATCATCATGTCATCACCAAGAACCACCTATTCAAACAATGCCAAGAAACAAAAACTTGTCATCATTCCACCCAAACAACTCTTCATTGATCTTACAAATGAAGACAACACCACTCCATCTCCACCACCTCAATGTTCATCTCCTAGTGCACCAAATGCACCTTCCAAAACACCTTCAACAAATGGAAACTCTACTTCCTCCATACCATCCACTTCATCCATTAATGACTACATTAACACCCACTTATCTCCTCCACCAATAGTTCAACCATCACAACCTACCAATGAAAACACAACCTACCAATGAAAACACAACCCTTGCATTAACTCTCTCACTATCACCATTAACACCTCTTGATGCACACTTCTCATCATCCCCTATTAATCCACCAACCTATAACCCCGTCCCATGGAGCTTACTTGAAGCTCATGGTGACACTTGCCTTTGTTGCATCCACAATCGAACAATTGTGTTCGGACTAAGAGATGAAATGCAATACATGTTTTCTCACATTGAAAACTTGTTGCATCCACCACCTACAACAAACTCAACTCCTCCACCACCATCAACAAACACTCCTCCTCCATCACCATCTCCATGTTCACCATCCATTCCTCCCAATTAAACATGCTTGGTGTCTCACAAATAAAATTATGTTAAACCATTTTGGATGGCAAGCTCTAGAGAGGACTTTCATATTTGAGCTTTGGTTTATTATTTCAATGATGATTGTAAGCCTTTAAAGGCTTTTGTTAGTTGCATTACTTATTTCATTTGTTGATGTAATGCTTGATGAATGTATTTCACTTGATTAATGATATGGTTATGTTTAGTTTACACTTTTGCATGCTATATACATATATATGTTGCTTGCCACTAAATATTTTTGCAAGATATCCATATCTCGATTCCTTTTGGCCTCAAAACGAGGGGGAGTATACTTCAAGGGGGAGCTTCCATTAACATGGGATAACCTTTTTGATGCTAACAAAAAGGGGGAGAAGTGATATAAACTCACAATAATACTTGAATATATACTAATTTTCGATTAATGAGTTTAAATTTTGCAATCATCAAAAAGGGGGAGATTGTTGACATAAATAATGTGTGAAAACGTTATTTATATCTTTCGATATCTCTATATTTTGACGATCACAAAATGTAAAATCGTCAATCGTATAATTACTACGTAAACAAGTATTAAGCTAGTTTATATCACTATATCCAACTTAATCACTTAAGGTATGGATAAACAAGTGCTTAATACATCTCATGATCACAGGGGTATTTAATTAACTAACACAAAGTTTATTTAATTATATAAACATGTTATATATTTTTGAAAAACACTTTTGGTAATAAAGAAAAATGTTTAATTCATACTAAATATATGAATTCAAATTTTTAACCAAAATCAGTTAGTTTTTCACCAAATAAACTTTCTCCACTAAAAGACAAAGATTCTGGCCGTTTCAGCTGGGCGGCCCCCTTAATTATAAGGGGCGGTCCCCTTAAAATTAAGGGGACCGGCCACGCTCCTCTGTCAGAATCTTTTGCCTATAAATACCACCTTAAACCTGGATTTTTTCCTCACCTTTTTGCACTAAATTTTCAGATTTATAACTCTCTAAACATCCTCTAAAACCCTTTGATCATTTGTATATTAATCCTTGTTTCAAGTGATTCAATCCCTCATCATCCATTCTCATCCAAAGTGCAAAAGAAGAACACTCTTTCTACAACCAAGTTCAAGAAGTGTTGAAGAGTAGTTGTGCATAGTGTATATATACATTCATTTTTGAATATTGTGTTGTGCTTGTTATATATTGTTTAGAAGATATAGAAGTTGTGTAGGAAGTAGAAGTTGATTAGTAGTGAAGTAGGTTAGTTGTGAAGATTGGTGTGAAGTAGAAGATTGGTGTGTAGAAGATTGGTGTGTAGAAGATAGGTGTGAAGAAGATTGGTGTGTAGTATATTGGTGTGAAGAAGTTGTGTAGAAGTAGTGATCAAGTTGTGAAGTTGTTGTGGTGTGTAAATTGGTGTGTAAGGTTTTCTCCGCCAAAAGGGAGTTTGTTGACATAGTGAAGAAAACTCTCGAGTAGGTGACTCGGGGAGTGGAGTAGGAACAAGGAAGGTGTCCTTGTAGCCGAACCACTATAAATCCTTGTGTTGTGGTTTGATCTTTCCAACTCTTCTCATTACTTATTTATTTACCTTTACTATATTAGCTTTGTTAGTTAGTTACCATACAATAGTTCATATAGTGCAAGTATTGAGTTCACATAAACTAGAATCAAAGTTTTTAAAACAAACTTGTGTTTATAAATTTAAAAGGACGTAAAACTATTCAACCCCCCTTCTAGTTTTCCACATCCCTACACCTAACGTTACAACCCTTTAAAAGACCTCTTTGATAGTTTATCCTAGGTGCTTACGCCATGTGGTGGAGGTTTGATCCTTTCCCAAGCCTATGGTAATCTATTTTGCTATGACAGGTAGTGAGAGATATTTTCCATTTCCATATTGTGATATTACTTTATTACACCTGAGAGATGTGAGTATCTAAACACTATTTGAAAGGTGCTAGTATATGACCTCCGTGCTTGTCTTTGATCTTTAGTGGAATGATTATTTGTTGTAATTACTTTTATATTAGTGTTAAATGACCCCTAACTTGTATTTTGATTAGAATAAAAGCGCATTTGCTTGAGGACAAGCAAATATCAAGTGTAAGGGTATATGATGAGGCGAAAAATGAACCGTTTTTAGGGGGTCATTTAAGCCGGAATTGGAATTTATTTGATCAAATATTGCCCTAAATCGTTCCTTTTGTGATTTTAGGTATTTGGGAGTGAATTATGGAAAAGGAAGTATTTTGGACGTTTTTGGAGCATAAAAGTAAAGAAAACGGCAAAGTCTTAATTTTTCTTGCTGGGAACAGTACCTGACGGCGTCAAGAGCATTTTGATGACGCCGTCAAGAGTAAAAGTGGTGACGATCCAGAAGAAACGTGACGGCGTCTCCCAAGGCCGTCATGTGTTAACTTGTCAAAACTTGTGCGCGGGGTAGCTGATATTGTTTTGGTCATAACTTTTGCATACCAACTCGGATTTAGGTGATTCAAAAGCCCACGTGAAGAGGACGAAGAGATCTACAATTTGCTGAAAAAATGGTCATGACGCCGTCAAGTGTAACAGGCTGATGCCGTCAAGATGGGCCGACAGAAAATTAGCCTATAAATATAACATCATAACTTCACTTTTTGTAAGCCCTAAACCCTAAGGTCGATTCCTGGGTTTAGGTAGGTGTTTTTCCAGCAACTTAGAGGGTTTCAATCACTCCATAAACATCATGTATTGGTTTGATGATTCTATCTCAACTATGTCTTTCATTATTATTGTTGATTGTCCTTCTTTGATTATGTTTTGTTAATTTACCTTGTGTCTACTTATGTTTATGTGAAACTTGTATATAATTGATTAGATCTTATTGATTCCTTGTTGATGTTTGTGTCTATCTTCATCAATTAGGGTGTGACACTTCGATAGATCTAATTGGTTTAGCTTATAATTCTTGATTCCTATTGTCTCTTGTTTGGTTGATTGTATTCGATGTTAGGCTTAAGAAAACTGGCAGATCTCCATTGTGTAACTTGCTTGAACGTCTTAAGAAACATGAACCGATGTGTACTAGGTTTTTATGGTTGTATTTAATGCATGAACGACTTCTAGTGATCCCATGTTAGGAGCTTCTTAGCCGGCTCGACATAGGAGTGAAGTAGGAGCTTATAGGATTGGGGAAGTAAGTACGCCACCCCATGAATGGTATTAAGGAATACAACCCGTCAATTAAAGCAAGGTGTCACAATTCAATAGGTAGAATTGGATAGCTAGCAAGGAGTAAAATATCATAGGTAGACATGCTTCACTTACCTTGTAGAACCCTAGTTTACTTTTCTTGTTAATTAGTTTAATTAGTAGCTTTTGGGTTAGTTGAATAGCAACTAATTCCGCCCCTCCTTCCAATACCCGAGAATTTTACTTGCTTTTCATAAAATATAAAAACACAAAAAGAATCATCCTTCACCTTTAGACCTAGTTAGATTAATTTTCAATCCTAACGACACTATTCCTGAGTTGAACGATCAATCCCCCGGTACTTGTCACTATACTATACTACAACGATCAGGTACACTGCCTGGTGGGGGTTGTAAGCTTCTCGAGATCCCTCGAGAGGTAAAGCCTGGTGCAATCCCTACACATCAATGAGTTGAGACCACAATTCTTGAAATGGGAGGAGATCATTAGGGCCAATGTCATTAGTACCTTAGGAAATAGGGACCATATCAACACTTGTCTCTCCTACATGCTCTATAGTGTATCCACCCGCCAAACTTTCAACCTAGCTTACTACATTGCCAAAAGGATGGCAAACATATCGGTTCAAGGTACCACCGCTCTTCCATACGGGATGCTTCTCACCCGTCTCTTTAGGTTTTGTGAACCCATTCCTCAAAGTCCTAGAGGTCGTCGCCTAGATTATCCTCTCACTCTACATATCTTTGTCCCTCTAAGTGACGAGAGAGTTTCCAAGACCAAAGGTAAACGTCCTCACCCTCCTAGCTCATCATCATCATCATCATCCATGAGTGAAGATGATAATTTACCCAACTCTAGGCTCCCACCTCTTGAATACCTCTCACAACTTCCATCAATATCAAATGAGTCGGAGGAGTTCAAGCAAACCAAAGGAATGTGGAAATGCTTCGGAAGGTACCTTGGGAAGATTTACAAGAAGATAAACAAGAAATGAGATAGTTAAAAGGGTGTTTGGCACAAGGGTGCATTTGAACAATTTGGTCATTGAAACAATGTTATTTTGTGTTTTTATGATCTTGTAGGATGATATTATGTCTGTGGATTATGTGTGAACTAGCAATATTTGCATGGGATAACTTTTTAGTGCTATGCTATTTTCCATTTTTCGCTTAAAAAGTGAAAGTTAGGATCGCTCTCGTGATCTCTATCGGTAAGCATGTTTTTACCAACATTTTTTGTATCTCCTACCTACAACTAATTAATTACTTAAGTTTTAAGAAAAATTTTGGAATTCGGAAAAGGCACGTAGCCGTGCATACTATTCTGTCTTAATTCTGAGAGTCCACGGAAACGGCGGAACCCTTTTCTTGGTTCTGTGCGTTCAAAAATTTGGTGCCGCCAAATATATCCCACGGACAAGGCGGAACCAATACTTTGGTTCCGTCCTTGTTGTCGGTTGGTTCCGCAGATCATACATCTCAGGTTTAATCCTTGAATTTTTTAAAACTTTCTAGTAATCCTTAAGTTCCAAACTTGTTTCCTACATGATTGTTAGTATTTATCACTAATTCTAGAGCTCTCTTAGAACACTTTCAATAATAGGATCATCATTCCCGCCAAAATTTCAAATTTGGCTAAACTAACCCAAGGAACCTTTCTTTTACAAGGAAGGAACCTTTCATTTGGTTCCTCCAAATCCGTGGAACATTCTGACAAACTATATCTTCCATGATCACATAGCATTTACTAAATAAGTTAGTCTTTTACTCCATCCAACTCCATTGGATTGACTTCCAATGATTTGACAAATTCTTGGAACTCTTCCAAATGATTAAGAACCTCCAAATGTGTATGGAACAACATCAAATCCAAACACTCCTTTCAATAACATGTTCTTCCTATAAATTGACCAAGATTCATACTCCCAATTCACACCATCACCATCACTTCTCTTAATCTTATAATTCTAGCTAACCAAAGTCATGAAATGACTAAATCCAACACCTCATCCGAATCATCTAGACCTATTAGGAAAACTGCTAGGATTAGTGTAAAACCATGTTGCTTCAACAAAACCATCCAACTAAGCTCATCATCATCAAGTGATTCCTCACTCAACATTTCCTCACCCATCAATGATATAAACTTCCTCAACCTTGATACTCCAACACCATCTCCAAAACCTTGCAATGCCAACATAATCACCACTCCTCCACCAACTAAAACATCAAATGATCCCACACCACCTTCGGCACCAACTCAACCATCAAAAACTCCATTACCTCAATCACCAAAATTGACACCTATGGAACTTTTCAAAACACCACCAACATCACCACATCTGTTTTTGGAATCTTTAGAAGACCTACCACCTAGATCATCAAATCCACCACCATCGCCACTTTTTGACACCATTGCTCAAATGGGAACCCAACAACAACCAAGATTTCAACCAAGTGAGCCATTAGATGATAAACCTCATCAACCATCATTGATAGAGCGTTTGGCTTACAAACATGCTAGACCCTCAATTTTTCCACAAGATCAAGTTCATCCAAAACCACAACCATTGTTGTTCCACCCCATTTACAAAGACATCCATGGTCCTCTTTACGGAGAACCAAGCTTCCACCATCATGATCAACAACAAGAACCACCTCAAGAGTATTCACAACACTTTGATTCCCTATTTCCTTCTTATGAGGAAATAGAAGCATCCTTATGGGCCAAGTCTCCAAACACTCATGAAGAACTAAACACCCGTTTGGACAACCTTTATGCTTTCAAGCATATGGTTGATTCTCATCTCAACCAAGCCATGGATTTCTAAATGGCAATGTACTCATCTATTGTAGGAAATCAAAACACCTCTCAACCATCCACCTTTGCTCCCGCTACAACCATTGCTCCATCAACCACCAATGATCCACCAACAACAAACCAAGTTCCACCACTACCACCTCCTCGCCATGGTTGTTCCATGTGTGAAAGAACCGCTCATCTTAGTGAGAGATGCAAGATCATGGTACATGAGCTTCAAGATGAAATGAGGTTTATCCTCAATCACATTTTGGAGCGTCTAAACGCCATCTCTCATCCACCTCAAGCTTAGAGCATCATTAGGAAATCCAAATAATGGTATAATCTCACCTAGGAATCATGTCTTTTATAGTTGTAGTTTTCATCATTTTTAGTTATTTTCCTTTTGTATGACTAGTAGACTTTTTTCAAGTCTTTTTGTTTCGACAAAAAGGGGGAGATAATATATTTAACCAACTCAACTTTGTTGCATCATTTGCATATCATGAGAATATATACTTAAAAGTTGAAATAATCATGTTAAATATAAATTTTTAAAAGACTCAAAATCTATAATTATCCATTTTCTTAAAAATAAAATTTATGTTTTGTCATCAACAAAAAAAAGGGAGATTGTTAATACAAATATCGTCTAAAAATGTTATTTATATTTTACGATCTTTGCTTAGTTTTGTTAACAACAAAAGGTAAAGTTTATTTTAGCAAAACATAAATGTAGTTTAAAAGTCTTCTACTTAACATCACTCAAACTACCTTTACATGTTCTCATAAAGTGATTTCAAATTGTAAAATGGTCAAGTATACCTTTTATAGTATATACATGTTAAGTAGTACTTCATATGTCAAAAATGTCATATAAGTATAATTAGTAAGTTTTTGTAATAAGTGTGTCTTATTAAGTAATTAGTAATCAAACACTTTTTAGTAAAACATTTACTTACTAAACATTTCATATTAACTTTTGTAAGCTACTACCATATACAGTCTACAAGTTTACTTTCTTGTTTAAATATTTCTAAATATGGAATAGTACACTTGTTTACATCATCATTTGCATCACACATGTCTTTTCAAGGAAACATATGTGTAAGAGACATGTTTTATTTTGTTTAGATTCATACTCAAAGATATCAAAGTTGACTTTTTGAGATCTTGATAATATTGAGTTAGATTGTGAAATATTTGTGCAGTGTTTTGTTAGACATGCTGGCGGAACCAAAGGGGATAACGGACGGAACCAAAGTAATGGTTTCGCCGTATCCGTGGGTTGATCTGATATTTTGCCTATAAATAGCAACCCACTCTTTGTGTTATTCACATTACTTACAATCATAACATATTACATATACTTTCATTTCTCTCTTCTAACTCAGTTCCATTTCATATTTGTGAGCTTTCTTTGTAGCAAGAAGATCACGACTTCACAAGCTTCAACACAACGTTGCAAGACTTGTTAGGCTTAGCATAGTGTAAACTTGTAAAGTTTATACACCATTTTATTGTATCCACTTGTAGTGATCGGTTAGTATTTTAGTCCTCAAAATACCTAGTGTATCGGGAGTTGTTGTACCCTTATAAAAGAACTATCGGGAGTAGTTGAACCCTTGTGAAAGAACTCGACATCTAGCTTAGTGTCGGAAATAGTGTGTAAACGACGTGTAAGGTTTTCTCCACCGGTTATAGGAGCTTGTTGACTAGTGCAAGAAACTCTCGAGTTGGATACTCGGGGCGTGGAGTAGGGCAAGGAAAAAGAGTCCTTGTAGCCGAACCACGATAAACATCCTTGTTGTGGTTTGATCATTTCTTACTTTTATACTTGCATATTATTTATTGTTTGGTAAGCTTTAGTTGTCGATTACACTTAAAAGTTTTCAAAGAAAATTAAGATAAAAACCGGTAAACTATTCAACCCCCTTCTAGTTTTCCACACATATCATAATATCCGCTTGAGAGCTGATAAGTGAGGCTCTCGAAGATCATGCATAAAAAGGCAAACCTGCTAAACAACATAGGAGATATTTGGCCTAGTAAAGGTAAGATACTGAAGAGCACCTGCAAGACTGCGATACAAGGTAAGATCATAAAATAATTAAGTGATCCGAGATCAGTAAAGCTTTGGATCTGTATCAACTGGAGTACGACATGGATTACAAGAAAGCATGCCAGCACGCTCAAGTACTTCAGTAGCATTTTTCTACTGAGATAGAAACAGCCCTGAAGAGTTGAGTCACAAAAATACCCAGAAAATAATTAAGTGATCCGAGATCAGTAATAGAGAACTCTTGATGTAGAGAACTAATAATTCGCTCAAGAAAAGTTGTAGAAGATACAGTCAGTACAATATCATCCACATAGAAAAATAAGTAAGCTATATCAGTCCCCTGTCTATAGATGAATAAAGAAGAGTCACAACGACTATGATGAAAACCAACCCGAGAAGCATAAGCTACAAATCTATGAAACCAAGCCCGAGGGGCCTGTTTAAGCCCATAAAGAGACCTCTGCAAGAGACAAACATGATCAGGATGTCGCAGATCCCGAAATCCAGGAGGCTGATGCATATAAATAGTCTGTGATAACGAACCATGCAAAATATGGAAAACTAGAAGGGAGGGGTTGAATAGTTTTCTCCTCTTTTTCATTTTATAAAAACTTTGTTTCAAAATGTTGGTTCGAATTTATTCAATTGTTTGTTTGGAAAACCTTTAATTAGAGTTTAGTATGAAAACACCATATAATCAATATGATCAATTATATACGTAAGCTTTTGGAAAAACTTAGTTTTATAAATGGAGCTTTGGTCGGTCTTTGTGTGAATACGTTTTCCTTTTAAAATCTTAAAACGTTTTGTATCAAATTATCTATCAAGTTAAACTTAATATGAGAAGTGTGAATAATAATCTATTTGACCATATCATATAATTATACACACAATCACAATATTAACTTCTATGTACAACACAATCAATCTTCACAACTATATAAGCAACAACTAAGACATATAGGCAAGCATAGATGTAAAGCGATAAATGCAAGAATGAATGAAAAGAGATAAGAGAAAGGAAATGCAAACCGGACACGATGATTTATAGTGGTTCGGCTACAAGGACACCTTCCTTGCCCTACTCTACTCCCCGAGTCACCTACTCGAGAGTTTTCTTCACAACTAAACAAGCTCCCTTTTGGCGGAGAAAACCGTATACAACTTTTGCTTACACCATTTAACGACACTAAGCTAAATGTCGAGTTCTAATAGTAGCTAGAACCAATCTCACAACACTACTTCGATCACTACACAACTTCTACACGACTTCACGACTTCTTCATGGCTTCACAACTTCACGACTTCTTCACTACTTCACAACTTCTTCTATACTCCACTACATATTCACACATCTACTTATTCACAACTTCATGACTTCTCTACACTACTACTTCTTCCCACTACTTCTTACTCACTTATAAACTCACTACTAAGTAAGATCATCTTGATCTACTTATTACATATACATAACTCACAACATTACATAAACACTAACTAGATCCTAATACATCTTTGGCTTTATGATAGGGAGGATTCTTCTTTTGCACTTTGAGTGGTAAAGGATTGGATCACTTGAAACAAAGACTTATAATCTTATGATCAAAGGATTTAGAAGGATGTTTTGAAGGGATTGGGACTGAAAAATTTCGTGCAAAAGGTGAGAAAAATCTGTAGAATGAACCAGTATTTATAGGGGAAAAAATAATGTTTGGGAGCGTAGGCGGTCCCCTTAATTGTGTGGCCGGTCCCCTTAATTTACTAGCCGGTCCCCTTAATTAATTAAGGGGGCCGCCTAATAAAAAAACATTTTTTCTTCAGAATTTTTGTCTTTTTGTGGGGAAGATTTTTCTTGAAGAATATGGCCGTTTTTTAGGTAGAAATTTGAATTCAAAATATTTATTTTGAATAAAACATTTCTTATAAATACAAAAAATATTTTGTATAAGTTTAAAAATGTTTGTCCCACTTTATAAAAAATGTGAAATTTGTAAAGATAAAAATTCCTTTGATCATAAAATGCATTAGACACTTTGTTTATTCATACCTTAAGTGATTTGGATGCTAAAGTGAATATTTACGATGAAATACTTGTTTACGTCATAATTTGTATTTCAATGAGTTTACGTTTTGTGATTATCAAAACATAGAGATATCGATATATGTTAATAACGTTTTAAGGCATTATTTATATCAACAATCTCCCCCTTTTTGATGATTACAAAACCTAAACTCATTAAGTCTAAAAATTAATTTTTAGACAAGTACTTAGTGAGTTTATATTCACTTCTCCCCCTTTTTGTAGAATCAAAAAGGTTATGCCGACTAGCTTCATGAATGAAGTTAGACGGGTAGAAAGCTCCCCATTGATGTGTGCTCCCCCTCGTTCAAGAGCACCAAGGAATCGAGATATGGAATTCTCGCAAGAAAAATATTAGAAGTACAAGCATATATAGAAGAATATGCAATATACAAATAACAAGCATAGCAAATAAATATTAAGGATACATAACAATTAATTCAAAGAGATTATGTTAAAGATCCTAATTTTCCAAAGAGAGCCATCGGACTTGCTTGTAACAAAGGGTTGGTTGATTCGTATTTTAAAGTGAAAATCATAAGCATATAGTATGCTTAGATGGTTGATGATGGAGTGTTTGGAATGAAGATTGTTGAGTTAGGGTAAGGTTGTTGGATTAATGGAGGTATATGTTTGGGTCATGAATATTGGAGAGTTTGGTTGTGGAGAGTTTGTAGCGGAAGAGGTTGATTAAGGTTTTGGATGTTGTTCAAGTGAGGGTATTGGATGTGATCTAGTGAGAAGATATTCAATCCAAGTGAATTATTCATTGAATGCAATGGTTTTTAGGAGAAAGATGCAACAAGGTCAATTGTTGACATGCTTCTCAAGTTGATTTATGTTGTGTGGTGATGAGGGTGATCTAGATGAAGGTGGATCCAAATTGCGTTGAGCAAGATGTAAGGCTAAAAGAGCACTAAGCTCATGGGATTCTTTTAGCGCCTCAACGAACATTAAGTGTTCGGAGGAAGGTGATGGTGGTGGAGCATGATAGTTGTCTTGGGTGAGGGTTTGAACATGCAACATAGGACATGTGAAGTTGTAGGATGTGGTGTTGATACTCTTGGTGGTGGAGACATGTTTGAGCTTGGGTAATCATGAAAACATAATATGGGTGGAAGAGATGCTTCATGAGTGGATGGTGTTTTTGTTGAATGAGCAACATGTAAAGTGTTGGTAATGAGGTTGGGATTATTGTTTTGGGATTGTGTATGCTCATCATAAGAAGGAGCATTAGTGGAATCACGAATGGATGATTTGTTGTTAAATGGATCATTTGTGTGAGAGTGAGGTTTAGGTGTTGGTTGATTATGAACAACATCGCTTGAGTTGTGAAAAGATTATGAGGTTTGAGTGTAATGTAGAAGGATATGGGTGAGTAAAGGTTTTTGATATGTAATGTTGGTGAGAAGGAGAGTGAGGTGTTAGGTATGTAATGTTGAAGACATAGGAGGAATTTGGTGTTGAATGTTTGACAACATCATTTGGTTTGACGGGCTTTTAATGGAAGTAAGGCTTTCTTCTCCAAACGGGTTATTTGGTGGTTTTGGTTTAATGGGAGAGGTCATGAAGAGATGAGTATAGATTGAGAGGAATGAGAGTGTTTTTAATGTATGATTGGTGGGATTAAGGATGTATAAATTTTGATTGAAGGTTTAGGATAAAATAGGTTTATGAATTTTGGGAAGTGTAGGATGAAATGGGCAAAAAAGTAGAAAAAGGAAACAACACCTTCGACCATCAGATGGCCGGTCCCCTTAATTGGAGGCCGGTCCCCTTAATAATTAAGGGGTCGCCTTATGATTTAAGGGGGCCGCCCATCTGATGATTCCCAGATTTCCAGAAAAGGGTTTTTGGTAGTGAATTGCAGAAAGGTTGTGTTTTTGGTTTCAAACAAGTCCAACTCTTTGAGGCAATTAAGCATATACTAATTATGTAGGCAATTATGTAGCCAAAGCATGTTAATCAAAGAGATTAAGTAAACAAGCAATTTCATCTAGCATGCAAACATACTCATCAAGCAAGTAAAATATAAGTGCTAGGAAACAATAAGCAACATCAAGTATTTCATAACTACATAACTAGGAGGATTAATCCTAATGTGTATCAATGTGCTATAAGTGGGTAGTTATGATAGCATGGATTTCTAGACTTGTTACAAACAAAGTCTTAATGAATAAACCATGGTCCTCTTGATTTGATTTAGTTCACTTATAAGTGTCATTTATATAAATATAGATGACAAATATGAGATCACCATGCATGATTTTAAAAGAGACGTTTTTAGCATTATTCAACAATGTTTAAAAGTAAGTTTTCACTTAGATATGAGAGTTATTTGAATAAAATAGATTGGGTTTTTATTTCAAAATGTGTGAATGAACGGTAAAGAATATTTTCCCAATCTTTAGTTTTGATCAAAACAAAATTGTGGATATTGATAGTGAAAACATGTTATTTAAAAGTGGGATAGTTATTTGAAAAATTATTTTCCAAAATGTGAGGTTTTGACAACAAATATCATAAATCAAATATTTTAAAAAATGTTTATTAAAGATCTCATGCTCAAGAGGATTGGTTAAGCCTATTATTATCTCATGCTATCGTTTCTACATATCCTATGATCCCAAAGGAAATGAAGACGATAATTTATATGTTAGATGCGAGAGTGTTGAATGGGGTATAACCTAACATCTATAGTTCCTTTGTTTTCGCACGCTTATCTAACTTAATGCCATAAATCTTGGAATGAAAGAATCTAATGAGAAGCAAAGTTCATAAAAGTAAACTAGCATTAGGTATATATAGGAAGTGCAATTTAATCAAGTTGGAGAATGAGTATAAGACTATTACTAGTGGTGCTCAATTCAGGCTAAACACGACCGTTTTTACGGGTTACACACACCCAACTTCTCACATAGAAGCAATTCAACCGTTAGGTTAAATTGAATTTCTAGTCAATAGATTCTCCAGTAGTCATTCTCTTTTTAGAAGAAATCGAGTTCCTAGATTTACCTATCGAAGATTACCAAATATGAAGTTTGCTTGATTCACTAATACTTGGCTTAATGTGACTCAAACATCATGTTTTTATGAAGGTAAATCTAGATGATATATTTTATTCACGATCCTAATAGAGACGTGTTGAATGTTTAGATAAGAGTAAACAAAAAAATTTTAATTCTTTCTTCATGATTTACCGGTTGTTTGGTTTTGATGACATATTACTTGATTTAATAACTGTGCTAGACTTAAGAGTGCACCTTAGCATCTCTTGTGAAATGAATCTCATTAAGATTATTTATCTTAAATGAGTTTGTGATTCACAAATGATATCAAAACTAGGCATTAATATATTTTTAAACAAATATTATTTTCTATGATTTTTGCCAATGTTATATATCATACTTTAACAAGTATTTGAAAAAATAAATTTTACTTGTTTATGGATTGTGACAAGTTATTTTTCAATTCTAATAACTTATATTATTTTAAAAAAATGTAGTGCATTATCTTGTAACACAACCATTCATGCTACAAAGAAAATGAAATACATAGAATATATAGTGTGTATTATTCTTAAATATGTATTTTATCTTGAAGTGATAATTTTAAGTAGTGTGAGCAAAGTTTACATATGTTGTTAGTTTGCTCATGTTTGGTTTTTCGGATATGACACATTTATCCATTGCATTGCAATGTAAATTGCTTGAATATTTCGGACGAAACATCCAAGTCGTCAATCCTACTTCATTGTATATTTTATGAATGTGTTTAAAATGTTATTCTAATATTTGGAACACAATTATTGGACAAGTAGATTCAATATAACATTATCAACATAAGTGTGAGTTATGATCCAATGCATACTCTTTTCATCTACAAAGGATGTAACTATTTTCATATCAATCTTGTGTGATTGAGTATGTAGATTCAAGACTATATCTTTTGTTTTAATTTGATATAATCTTGAAGCCAAACAAATAGCAATCCAATTTCTTGTCCACACTAAAAAACACGTCAATTAGATTTGATGAATATATCAACCATAATTTGAATAATGAATTGATATAATATCAAGATCTTTCTTGACCCTCACAAACACTCATTTAAAATAAATAGACATTTTGATAGTGTGTTCCATTAATCCTAAGATTATTTAAGAGTGAGGTTAGTGAATGATTGAAATTTAACTTATTACTTCATGTTTGTTATATGTTTTGTTTATGTGAAAGACTCTTCATTATTACTTATTATGAACACACTTAGATTTTGAAAATACTTTTTCTTTTATATAACTACTAATGTTTTAAAATAATTTAATTTCTCTTATTCAAACAACCTAAGGTAAAACAAGATAATTTGTTGAAAAAATTTTAAGTGTGTTGTGAAGAATAAATTAAATTATTTGAAATATTTAGGTGACTAGATTTAACTCATTTACAAGATGTTTGAGTAACATTAAGCCATATATACCTATATGCAATGCAAGCATATTATAACAATCCTAACGCAAGAAATCTAGCATAAGATCTAGTTAATAGTAAACCGGAAAGCTAGCTATAACTAATAGGGCACATATGCTTAGATATAAAAATAGCTAAATTTCAAGTAGCAACAATTATCTAATATATTCAAAAAATAAAATCACAAAGAAGTTCACATAACATATAAAACACTTGTCGTCGTTTTGTGTATTATATACACCAATGTTTACTTAGCTCGATTTTATTTGAAAGTAAAATAGTTTCCTCCTCATTCTATAATTTAATTAAGATCAATATTTTGAAAACATAAATACTTAATTTTTCAAAGTATATCAACTAGGAATGGCCGACTTGAAGGAAAAGGTAAAACAAAAGTTTTACGTTAAAACGAAATACAAATTTTTGACCACTGTATAGTATTTTGACTTTCTTACTTCTTTAAGTTTGTAATGATTACTTGTAAGTATTTTTAAATTAAAGTAGACTCAATTACCTTTAAAACGCCGGGTGGCACGACTTCTACGGAGTTACGGTTAATTTTATATGATTTTTCAAAGTTTTCGAAAAACTGTCGAACAGACAGGCGGACCCCTTAAATTTAAGGGGGCCGCCCAATATTTAAGGGGGCCGCCCAGACAATTAAAGGGGCCGCCCATCTGATACTAAAAAATGAATTTTTTGTTAAAATTTTTTTCTGACTTTGTGGAAAGATGTGTAACTTTCTAATTTTAAAAACGAACATATAACACTTGTTTTAAACATAATCTTATCTCGAGCTAGTATAATTAGTGTATATAATATCAAAACTAATACAAGTTAATCAACAAAACACTTTTCATATTTAATCCTCCTTAATGGGTAATTTGATACATGGATCGTACTCAATTTTTAAAACAATTTGTTTTGAAAATTTGAGCGACGTGGCTCTGGTACCAATTGTGGAAAACTAGAAGGTGGGGTTGAATAGTTTTCCCCTCTTTTTCATTTTATAAAAACTTTGTTTCAAAATTTTGATTCGAATTTATTCAATTGTTTGTTTGGAAAACCTTTAATTAGAGTTTAGTATGAAAACACCATATAATCAATATGATCAATTATATACGTAAGCTTTTGAAAAAACTTAGTTTTATGAATGGAGCTTTGGTCGGTCTTTGTGTGAATACGTTTTCCTTTTAAAATCTTAAAACGTTTTGTATCAAATTATATATCAAGTTAAACTTAATATGAGAAGTGTGAATAATAATCTATTTGACCATATCATATAATTATACACACGATCACAATATTAACTTCTATGTACAACACAATCAATCATCACAACTATATAAGCAACAACTAAGACATATAGGCAAGCATAGATGTAAAGCGATAAATGCAAGAATAAATGGAAAGAGATAAAAGAAAGGAAATGCAAACCGGACATGATGATTTATAGTGGTTCGGCTACAAGGACACCTTCCTTGCCCTACTCCACACCCCGAGTCACCTACTCGAGAGTTTTCTTCACAACTAAACAAGCTCCCTTTTGGCGGACAAAACCGTACACAACTTTTGCTTACACCATTTAATGACACTAAGCTAAATGTCGAGTTCTAATAGTAGCTAGAACCAATCTCACAACACTACTTCGATCACTACACAACTTCTACACGACTTCACGACTCCTTCATGGCTTCACGACTTCATGACTTCTTCACTACTTCACAACTTCTTCTATACTCCACTACATATTCACACATCTACTTCTTCACAACTTCATGACTTTTCCACACTACTACTTCTTCCCACTACTTCTTACTCACTTATAAACTCACTACTAAGTAAGATCATCTTGATCTACTTATTACATATACATAACTCACAACATTACATAAACACTAACTAGATCCTAATACATCTTTGGCTTTATGATAGGGAGGATTCTTCTCTTGCACTTTGAGTGGTAAAGGATTGGATCACTTGAAACAAAGACTTATAATCTTATGATCAAAGGATTTAGAAGGATGTTTTGAAGGGATTGGGACTGAAAATTTTAGTGCAAAAGGTGAGAAAAATCTGTGGAATGAACCAGTATTTATAGGGAAAAAATACTGTTTGGGAGCGTGGGCGGTCTCCTTAATTGTGTGGCCGGTCCCCTTAATTTACTAGCCGGTCCCCTTAATTAATTAAGGGGGCCGCCTAATAAAAAAACATTTTTTTTTCAGAATTTTTGTCTTTTTGTGGGGAAGGTTTTTCTTGAAGAATATGGCCGTTTTTTAGGTAGAAATTTGAATTCAAAATATTTATTTTGAATAAAACATTTCTTATAAATACAAAAAATATTTTGTATAAGTTTAAAAATGTTTGTCCCACTTTATAAAAAATGTGAGATTTGTAAAGATAAAAATTCATTTAATCATAAAATGCATTAGACACTTTGTTTATTCATACCTTAAGTGATTTGGATGCTAAAGTGAATATTTACGACGAAATACTTGTTTACGTCATAATTTGTATTTCAATGAGTTTACGTTTTGTGATTATCAAAACATAGAGATATCGATATATGTTAATAACGTTTTAAGGCATTATTTATATCAACACAAAAAGCATTCTTGACATCTAATTGATGAATAGGCCAATGTCGAGAAATAGCGAGACTAAGCACCGTACGAATGGTAGCCGGCTTAATCACCGGGCTAAAAGTCTCATCCACATCAATACCTGCAATTTGAGTACTACCATTCGCAACAAGGCGAGCCTTGTAATGATTAAGACTACCATCTGGATTATATTTGTGCCGAAACAACCACATAGAACGAACAATGTTCGCGTCTTTAGGCCGCGACACAAGGACCCAAGTATTATTTTTAATTAAGGCATTATATTCATCAAGCATAGCACTAGACTAGTTGGGATCATTAAACGCATAGTTGTAAGACTTAGGAATAGGGGAAATGTTGGACACAAAGAAAGTAAAATGTTTTGTGGGACGATTGGTGCCGACACGAAAGCGAGTGACCGTGGGGTGAGTCGAGATGGGATTGGGGTTTGGAATAGGTGTAGTAATGGTAGTTGGTGCACTGACAGTAGGCTGTGGTCCGGTGTTTGCATTGGGTTGCGGTGGTAAGGGTGGGCCTTGGTTAGAAGGTGGGGAGTGTGCGGATGATGGGTTGTGTAAGGTAGGTGTTAGGTTGGGATTGTAAATTGGTGAAGGCGGGTCGGTGAAAACAGTGGACAAGACCACTGGAGGTGTATAAGTGGGTGTAGTGAGAATATGTTGTTGTATTATGTTAGAATATGTATCTAGAAAGGTGTAGGAGGGGTATTTGGAGTCATAGACCCGTAGGGAAATACTGTTTTCGTCAAAAGTCACATGACGGGAAAGTATTATTTTATTGGTGTTTAAGTTAAGACACAGATATCCGCAGTGATTGGTTGGATATCCAAGAAAAATGGAAGGAGTGGCTCGGGGTTCAAGTTTGTGGTTGGTGTGAAGATGTGGGTAGCAAAGACAACCAAAAATACGGAGATCCATATAAATAGGCGTTGTCTTAAATAGGCGGGTATGAGGAATCTCATTATGAATGGTTGTGGAAGGTAAAATGTTTAAGAGATGGGCGACCATATGGAGAGCTTCAACCCAAAAAGTTGGCGGCAGGTGTGCTTGAAACAAGAGGGTGCGGATAAGGTTGTTTATGGTATGAATCATTCGCTTAGATTTGCCATTATGTTGTGATGTTTTTGGGCAAGAGAAACGAATGGTTATACCATTAGTAGCAAATAACTAGTGTAAGGCATTATTGTTAAACTCGCCCCCATGATCACATTGCAAAGATTTAATGTCACAGTTAAACTAATTCTTAACATAAGCACGAAAATGAATAAATTTAGATAATGCATCAGATTTATTTCTCAAAGGACACACCTACAAATAATGCGAAAAATAATCAAGAAACAAAACATAATGCTTAATACCTGAAAGACTCGGAAGTGGAGAGGTCCACAAGTCTGAATGAACAATATCAAAAGGAGATTTAACAATTGTCTTAGAAAGCGAAAAAGGAAGTCGCATGTGCTTGCCAAGCTGACAAGCATGACAAAGCACGGGAGACTTAGTCTTATTACATGAAATGAAATTATTAGAAACTAAAGAACATAACACGTCACTTCTAGGATGACCAAGTAATTGGTGCCACGTTTGTTGACTGACAAGAAAGGCTTTAGGAGTAGACGGGAATGTGACTGGATACAGATCACCCATGCTGTCACATCGGAGCAGAATTTGACGGGTCCAATAATCCTTCACAGAAAAACCAAACTCGTCAAACTTAATAGTACATTTATTATCGCGAACAAACTAACGAACCGAAATTAAATTTTTTACAATGTTAGGGGTAATAAGGGCATTATTTACGTGAAGGGTTAGGTGAGGTGTGATCAAAGTGCTATGGCCCAAGTTGGTAACGGGAATCGATTTCCCATCACCAACTTGAACAGATGGATAAATGCAAGAATTAAAAATAGTACTAAGGTTAGTAGCAGAGGAGTTAAGATGAGAGGACGCACCAGTATCCATGTTCCAATTTGGATCCGAATGATCTTGAAGTGTCATGGTGCTAAAGGCTTGAGGTAGAAGCATAGCTTGACGGGAAGGCGCAAGCGAGGAAACCGAGCCTTGAACCGCAACAACGTACAAGGCCTATTGTTGTGGAGTAATAGTCAACCGTGGGGATGTTGGTGAGAATCCAGGTGGTATCGTGGGCCTGGAGCCCAAAAGTGAAGTAGCTTGTGCATTCATATGACCCAATGAAGCACTTAAACCATATTGGGCTAGTAATTGGTTTTGGGCTTGAAGTAGTGCTAACAATTGTTACTAGAGTGCTAAGTTAAGTCCACCACTTCCTAACCCATTTGTCACATTCTGTGTTGTAAAAGTGGACCTGTTGTTATGTGGAGAACTGTTGGTACGTAAGTTACCAATAGAAGCAGAAGTAGTTACATGATTAGAGTCGTGTATGTATCGACAATTCGCACCCCTGTTACAAAAACCTCAACCATAATTTCGACACACCTCGGTCTTGTTAGTGTTACGAAATTCACGATCCCTGTTGCTTCTAGTTTCATGTCCACGATTTGTGACGTGGCTAACAAAGCTTGTGGTGCACTTGATGTGGTGTTTGTGGACATGGTAGGCAACTTAGACCGAAGGCGCATCTCTTCGGTCGTAACCATGGATCGCATGGTAGCAAGAGTAGGAAAAGGATTCTTGTGAGCGATGATTTGTGCAAGGCTGCCAAATTTTTTGCTTAAGCCATTTATGGCATAGGTAACCACATCGTCTTCACTGATGTCGGAACCGAGATCATTAAGCAAGGTAATGATGGAGTCGATTTTGGAAAAGTATTCTTCTGCACTTTGTTCTCCCATTTGTATCATACGTAATTCGCCTTTTAAAGCGACCGTGCGTGTGCGTTTGTTGTCTTGAAAGAGAGTCTCGACTTGTTCCCATGCCGTGAGATCCGTTTTAGGGTTGAGTTTGATGAACCTTCGTTGAAGGGAAGGGGAAAATGCAAGAATGATCCACGACTTGACAATGAAGTCAGCCGTGAGCCACTCTTCTGTCGGTGGTGTTGAAGGAGAAGTAGCTTCCTTTGATCCTTCGATGTGCGTTAGGACACCGAAGTTGTTGCAGTGGACTTTGAAAAAGTAGCACCATGATGAGTAGTTTAACTCATCAAGATCGAGTTTGACGGGTACTAGGTTGTTGATGTTGTGTACCACATATAGTTTTTCAACAAGTGTGAGAGCGGGATGTGTTGGTGGTGGGGTGCTGTTTGTCATGGTGGTGATGGTAGGTTATTAAGGCATCGACCGTTAAGTCGTTTGAAAGAGGGGCAGAGAAGAAAGCCGACTGTTAAGTCGGCAGGGATGATTTAGGGTTTTGTTAGGATCGGTTGTGAGAAACCAAGCCTGATACCATGTAAACTAGGTATTGTGTATATTTCGTAATCGCATAATGTTACAATCAATGAGTATATATCGTACAAGTAATGGGCCTAGTAAACATGTAAACCAAGCTAATAAGCGGTCCTATCAAATTGTCTGCTAATAAATGCAAGTATTGAATGCATAATATACAATGTTTTTAATGTATTTTTTGTATATATGAAATTTATAACTAAAATGAGGGGAGATATAAAATTGCCCCATTTTTATAATCGTAGGCATCCAACATCTGTAATTTTCTTATTGTCACGTCACTTTTTTCTCGCTACAGGCCTACAATAGGAAAATTAAGAAAGTTGGATGCTATAATAGGAAAATTAAAAGTTTAGTGTAAAAAAAAAAAAAAAAAAAAAAAAAAAAAAAAAAAAAAAATTGCAAGTTTGATGCATTTTCAGACCATTAGCAAAATTAAAGGGTCAATTTTCAATTAAGTTAAATATAGCAAAAATTATTCATTGAATTTGAGACTTTTTGTTAAATATCTTAACAATTTATGTTAAATTTTATCATTTCGGATGTGTCCTGAAAAAGTAGTTGTAACTTGTACAAGTGCTATGTTTCTTTTTATAAAAGCATTTGGTAATAATGTAATCATAATGTGTAAAACAACTAAAATGTTATGTACTTCGTAAAACATTGAAAAAAGAGCATTCCAAAAAGAAAAAAATAAAATAAAATAAAGCTATTTGTTGTTTACCAAACAAGTATTGAAAAACATACACTCACCACTAAATACCTCTGTGCTAAACATTCTTCACGTCAAAACACACCTTAATTTATAACAAAACCACACAAATCTATCAACACAAACACCCCTTTCTTCGACCTCAATAAACTCAATGCCACCCACCACCAATGTCACCACCAACCCCACCCACCACCATCGTCACGCCCAACCCCACCCACTATCAGCGTCACCATCAATCCCACCCACCAACGCTGTCAACCCCTACCCCACCCACCACCGCCATCACCAGTTCACCATACCTACCCATCATCGTGCTTTCATTTAAAACAAAATTAGCATTTTACAACCTCTTAACTGACAAATCGACTTATTTATCTCCAACAATATTAGAATTGCTCAACACCAACATCAAGGGGGTAAAAAAAAAAAAAACTGCTAGTAATATTCATCGTACGATATCCATCCAAAATATGGGGCAACATTCATTGTATGACATCAAGTCAGTATATGATCATGTGACTGCTTTCAGGATTCATGGCCAACGGTCGGGCCATCAACTTTATCATGTATATGATTTACGGTAGCTGTCAAACTACAGACCATCTACGAAAATCATGCAAATACACATTGTAGACTAGTAAATTTCCCAGGAAACTATGACAAATTTGATTATACATATTAAAGCTGAAATGAAACAACAAAAAGTCAGATTTATGCTAGATTGACTGAATATCGTAAAAATATTCGAGATAAGCCAAGGCTTCCGAGTTACTATTGCATACTTTCCAAAGCGATGAAACCTCTCCTTTGGAGACTGTCCCCCAATCCTCACATACATCCAGAAAGTCTAAAAGCTTTGAATAGAAAGAGTCATAGTTCATTAGGAGAAATGGTACAGGGAATGCTGAATCTATTCTCTCCAACTGTATCAATGCAAGAATCTCGAAAGCTTCATCTAATGTCCCTATCCCTCCTGGAAGAACTATGACAGCGGTTCTGTCCTGCTTACTAGTTCTAACCGCAGCATCAACTAATCCATGCTTTCTTGCAGAAAAAAACCTATGTTTAATCAAACGGTGTGGTGAGCCAATGATAGTGACTTGGATGAGTAATATAAGAATATAGACTATAGAGGGTGTTTCGGATTGCTTATTTTGTTTATCTGCGTTTTTTTATGCACATAAGCAGTTTTGAATAAATAAGTAACGAATAGGTTTGGGATTGCCTATCTCAAACTTCTCTGCTTAAAGAATGAGCAACCTGCTTAGTTTTAAGCGCTTGTTTGTACTAAAATAAGCAGTTTCACACTTTTACCTAACCATCAAAACTTCTCAACTGCTTACAAAAGTGATAGTAGATAAGAAAAACAGAAAATAAGTACTTAAATAAGCAATTTCACACAAGTAGGTTGGTGCCGGCTTATGTTTTAGGAAGATAAGCAGTTAACAACAAGCAATCCCAAACACCCCCCATAACCAGAAATAAATTTCTACCTGCATGTAAGGTAAGTATGAGAAGGAAGATACGGATGATAATTGGTTGAAGTCCATTCGTTAGCTTCTTTGCCAATTTTAAATCCACCAACTGGTTTTCCCGCTTGAAGAGCACCTTGAGTGGCAGCATCCATGAGCCCTGGTCCCGCACCCGACCATGAAGTACAACCCAAGAGGCTTGCTACCTACAAAAAAAAAAAAAAAAAAAAAAAAAAGAACTGTAAATAAGACAGGTATTTGGAATTGCATTTTTAAACGCGTATATCTGCAAATCTTGCCTCTCTAGCCAATTCTTGTGTTTGGATATAATGCTCGTGTCCAGGTCCCATCCTTGCAGATCCCAAGTACACGACTCCCCTCCCAAGTCTGCGTATTAGGTCATAGCACATTTCTATCTCCTTTTTCACCTTTATTAACACACAAGACAGCCATCTCAAATGTAAGATGCAATTGTATGATACATTTGTAGACAATAAATTCAATTAATGAATGATGACTTACAAAGAATCACTAGAACGACTAACCATGAACTAATATTGCTCGAATGTAATTCACAAGATTAACAGATTACAGTAAATCTTATAATTATTAGAGTCCAACAGTGAGGGACGTGTAGCATACCATAGAGGTCACGTGTGGTGTTACGTGATTTACCACTTAGGTGTTGGCTGTGGCACTAGCCGCCAATAAGTCATTAAAAATTAACAATATAACCAATAATGTGATTATAATGACCTCAAACTAACAGGACATGCTTATTACAAAGTGATTGTTTGCCTTTATTATAATCTTTAATATGTAAGCATACTTATTACAAAGTGATTTTCTACCCTAAAAATATCATTCAAAACTGCTTATCTGCATAAAAACGACCAAATAAGCACCTAAACAGAGGTGTTTGGGGTTCCAAGTATTTTAAATTTGAGCAGTTTTCAGTAGTGTTTGGGATTGTTTATCTATAGCAGTCGATGTGGAGTCTAACACGGATGTCATGGGTTAAATCCCCAACCATATATGTACCTTTAACCATTATATCACACGATTTACCTATAGCGTGTTGGCCATTGGTGCAGGTCAGTTTCCCATAGCAATAAACAGATAAACATTTAGGAGGGTGTTTATTTAAGCTTATATATGGGCTTGTTATGCAAAATTAGCTGTAGTTGTTTTATAGAAGTGTTTGGTAATGTAGCTGTATATTATGTAATCATAAATTGACGAAAAAGCTAAACGCTAATGCTAAGTGCTTCTTCAAGTAGCTTTGGAAATGTAAAGTAAGCGTTTTGGACATAAATGCTTTTAAACACCTTGTAATCGATGTACCCATCCAATTAAAACAAGACCAACAACACACATTAATGAGTACCTCACTAGGGCTAGTTCTTTCATCAAATTGAATAGCTTCTTCTCCTGCTGTTTCTTGAATCTTGGAAGATGAAGAAGCCTTAATGAAATGTCTATTTTTGTGGGGTTTTGGTGTATGAAAACTAATGGGTTTTTGGTTAACTTCATTAAAAGAAACAATCTTGAAAACCCCATAATTTCTTTGAAAATGAGAGTAGGAAGTAGAGGGAAACTTATTATAAAGATCAAAACCCATTTTCATTGAACAAGCAGCTGATGATGATGAAAAGCCCATTTTCAGTTTTCAAGAAATGAAGTATACTACTGTAGCTTTTACAACAAACCAATATTTTTGGGAATAACGGTATCAACGTTTTGTCTTTATTACTATATGCTCTCTTGCTTTCATCGGCTAATTTCCAAGAGCTTTAGCATTTCAGTAAGTTATTAATTTTATAGGGATAAACCGAGATCAAATAATCTTATATACATAAGCTCAAACACACACCCATTTTCGTTAGATTTATGAATTTTCGAGCTCACCTGAATAAGCTTTGTCGGGTCAAGTTATACGGGTTGAAAAACATTATTCAGCTTAATGAGATTAATCCGAACTCTTATTAAGCTCAGGTTTCGTGTGAGAGTTTCAACCTTATTCGGGTTTCGGATTGACCCGAATAATCTGGATAAAGGATTTTTAATTTGTTTTTTAAATAAAAAGTTATCCACTTATTTTGATTTATTTTATATTTTGGCCTATTTAGGTTGACCCGTACCCAAATAACCAACACCTTATTAGGGTCGGATACGGGTAAGATTTCTCATTCTCAAAACACGATTAACCCGACACAAATAAGGCTTATTCAGGTCGGGTTTACCCATATAACAACCTTCCAAACTCCATACGCATAGCGAAGAAGACGAAAAAAAAAAAAAAACAAAAAAAAAAACAAAACATGAAGTCTCGTTTCACTAGTGTGGTCACCACCACACCTGAAACCATTCAAGGTGGGTGGCCACACCATCTTTGTTGGTCCACCATGCCGAGAAACCAAGTCTAACACCCGGTGCTCTCTGATGTCTTTACACTTGATTCCTAACATGAATTATATTATATAAATATACATTTGTTGGGCTCTTTGCCTCAACACCTCACATGCGAACACTGTAGAAACCATTTAGGAGGCCGGGTCGGGTCGGGACTAACGGCCGTTAGTTATTTATAACTAACGGCCGTTAGATATTTAACTGCTGTTAGCTAACGATCGTTATCTTTAACATTTTCTTTAAAAATCCATACGAAATTGGTCCTTCATCTCGGAAGTTCGTTGCATATTTAGTCCTCTCATAATTTACATGATTGGTCCTTCATGTTATACGTCCATTGCAAAGTCAGTCATTAGTCACTGAATTGACGTTAAGTAGCTACCGGCCGTTATTACACTTTCCCTATTCGGAAAACACCCCGCGGCGACGTGCGGTTTTCCAACTAGTTGAAAACATTGGCAAGCAATAAAGCCAATAATAACAAATTTGCAGCCAGTCAAACCCAACCATTTCAAGAAAAGAGAGGGTTTGGACTAGCTGGCAAAAATAATAAAACAATGTTTAGTAACATAACTTTACATAATTACTCCGTATTTATTCAGGTTCGGCTATTATGAATGTCTATGACATAGTATACAATAATTAATTTGATCAAAATGCTTCTATGAGGCAATGCGTCTCTTTGTCTTCATTCTTCAAGTTCCAGTACAGCAAGTTCATTGATCACTTGATTTTTGTCTATCTCAAACACTTCATCGTCTACAAGCAGCATCAAAATTCAAATTTAATTTGTAAACCAACTTCAAACAATGACAGATCTATATTGAATAAGCTAATTTTGCTACCTGGATGTACAAAAGCAGCTAGTAAACGTAGAAGCTTGCTTCTGTTTGTAACAAGTATGGTTACTATTTCATGAGGCTTGTTTTCATTTGCTACAAAAAGCTGCCCATTACAGTAAAAAACATCAGCAACCAAAAGCAGAACATAAACGGACCATGTATGTATATAGCTCGATATTTGATCCTTAACATACCTTGAACACATGAAAAGCATCTATCTGGATGCTCTTACTTGGATCCTGCATCAGCAACAATGTTTGGTTTGTATCAACTTTTAGAATTATGACACACATTAATTAAACATGTTAAAGACGGTGTCATACCCTTAGAAGATTCATTAGAATTATTAGGTTGTCTTTTGAGCTTACATAGCGTGTCATAACACTAAAATTTGCATGATCAAGAAATATGCTTCCCAGTAGCTGAAGCAAAAATGATCATGTGAATATCAATATTATAATGTCGATAACTAGTGGATAGTTCTTGTCTTAAAATTATAATACCTTGACAGCTTGTCTTCTGGTGACATAGTTTGTAGATTTCAGTAGCTGCTCGTTATATTCAGTAACAAACTAGCAAAAAAAACACGTGTTTCAATAGAAACCAACATTAGAATTTGTGAAATAATGAAAATTAAGAAACAGAAGAGATGTTTACCCAAGAATAGTTTTTGGAGAGAGAGCCGGAAACAGTAGACTTATGCCTAGTCAAAAGATCCTATAACAAATCATTAAAAAAAACGCTATCAAATGCCTGTGACAACTTTTTAACTTTGTGCACAAGATTTTTATAAGTATATAACCAACCTTGAACACATCTGCAGCATCTGCAGCAATATCAAAACTTGGATGTTGTATGTAAACAAAAAGTTTCTTCAGTTGACTTGGTTCCAATAAGTAACTGTAAAATATTGTTTAAGTCGGATTTTCCTTTCCCATTGCACATTTATGATACTTGTCTAATTAAAATGTTTAGTGCTTACCATGCAACAATTTGATGGCGGAGGCACTCCTTTAACATTCTGCCATAATGAAGCGCTAACTGAGGATCATCATACCTGTTAGAATATCGTGTGTTCAAAGTTAACAGTAGGTAATGATGAATACAACTGGTGATGATAAATCTTACCCAGATATGAGAATGTCTACAAGATCTAAATTGGCTTCCAAATATCTTGAAGCCAGGAAGCGTGATGGTAAGGGTTGCCTTTGCAAACTTGTGACAACTTGGGTGGCATCTTTACGAGCCTATTAAATTAAGGATATATATACCTCAATAAACTAAGCCACAAATTAAAGTGAAGTTACAAAATCAAGATGTAATAAAAGTTGAATCATGACCTCTAAGTTTAACTTCGGAAGAAATATAATGAGGAGACGTAATGTGTCTTCTTTAAAGAACTCGTCAGTCAACTGCGTGCAAGCTTCCGCGCAAGGCTCCGAGTCATCATCACCATAAAGAATCAACTTTAACTCCTTAATTAGTGAGTTTAGTTCTGTCATCTGATCATAAAAAAACTTTCTTAAAACTCTTTAAAGTAATCATACCTGACTTTCACCTAATGAAGTTAAAGACACACGACACTGAAGTAAGTTCCAAGCAGAAAATTAATAAAGAAAGAAGAACCTGAGAGCCATCGTTGTTTTTGGAATAAAGGAGAAGGGACCGAGTCTTGTGAACCACATCTGCAGGAGTCCGGAGCTTTTTGCTACTCTTCACAGTTTTTCTAAGGTTTGAAAGGCATAACATGTTGTTTCTTGTCAGATTGTTGGAGGTGGTTGATTATTATCATTGTTGATTGTTGTGTGAACAAGATAAGACAAGGTAAAACATTGTTATGTACGAACTCTTTATATCTTGAAAATTTCTTGTCTCACACATCTCTTGTTTCTAACTGAACTTAAAATATCAAGATGCTCTGTTATATCACTCAAACAAATTTATTTGTTCATTCTGAAAGCACGATGTTTCTATATTTTCAGTTAATTTTCAATTTCATAAACTGAACATTCAACCCCAATGCTTAAACCGACATAATCATTCTACCCGTACAATGCATCATTCATTAATAATAACCTCAAGTGAAAAGGACACTGATAAAAATACAGCAAAAGGCACAACTGAATTTCGAAAGTCCACACATGTTTAGAATCTTGCAAATAGTACAGCGTACATGTTCAATTGTGTACTAACCCTATACATGTCAAATTGGTGCTTTCATAGTCATATATAATGCGGAAAACAACAACAACACTAGGCCAATTTAAATCTTGCTTCTGCAGAAAACCAGCATGCAGCCCAACCTCATCATGTATAGCATCTAATTTATCCTTCATGCCTTATAATAATCATCAATCAGCTTCAGCTCCCCAATACATATTAATTATGTTGAAGGAAAAAAAAAGGGGCTCTCACATTGTGCATGCACATTCTGTCAGCCGAGACATCCTCGTTACAAATACTATGCCCCAAAACCAAAGGGTATAGCAGCTTACAAATCTAACTGTGCACTATCAACATCCTATGCTCTTCAAAATGTTCCTAAGCTTTTCAATAACTACTGTTGGATTAGCGTTTGATCCACCCAGATATATTGGGTGGTATTTTAACCCCTTCCATTTAGCAATTAGTTCAAAATGAGGCCTCCGAAACTCACTAGCAACGATCTCTAGAATTTCTGCGTCCGGTGACGCCGACACTATGTGAGTCAGTCCTGCACCATGAGCACCCACAATAACTGATGCATCTTGAATGGCTTTCACTTGCTCTTTCATAGACATATGTGCAAAAAGTCCATTTATTAAATTAATTCTGCATTCTGTATGACTTGATGACCAGCTTTTCAAAGCATCAAATACTTGTTGTTCATTACTAAGCCTTGATTGAACCTTTCCACCATGGCGAGGATGAGCTAAATAATCCTCACGTCGCACAAAGAGGACATCATGAATTTGTGACCCTGACTTTAAGCTCTGGTGGGGTCGGTGTAAAGGAAGTGAAAACGCAGCTCTTATCATCTCACCAAATTCCGATATCCTGGCTGTTTTTTTGTCATCAGGTTTCTGCCATAGATCATGGGCAGAAGCCCCATAACAATCAATGTCTTCAGACAGACCCTTGAACATGGCGGTTTCATAACCCAAAGGTGAGAGAATAGCATGACGAAAGCAAACTGGGCCACTGAAATTCTTTGCATATCTTAGACCGGAGAACACAGCTTTCCATGTCTCTTCCAATTGTGTCTGAAATATCACCAGAAAGATGGATCAAGAATCTTTTCATACTTTAGAGAACCCCCGAACTGAATAAAGATTTACAGTAGCTAGAAAAAATTGAAGATATCATTATTGACGCAGGAAAGTAGAATGAAACATGTGATCGGCCATTACATGCTAAAATGGAGCTATTTAATTTGGAAAACTATCATAGTACCCACACATTTCACTAATAGATTACCATATCGCTAAACCGGTAACTTATATTGGGGTTGTTTAACATATGCCCTAAATAAATAGACTAAAAGTTCTCATTGAAGCTACAATCACACAATTAGGTCTTCCTTTTCTCTACCAAATTTCCTTTCTATATTCATTTATCTATTTAACTTGGCAAATTCAATCCATCTTTTCCCTCTTTTCATGTCCGATAAAAACTGAATACTCTATTGAGTTATTTATTAATTAAAGCAAGTAAATTTGGAAGAGAGAAAGTAAGACCTAATTAATTAATCTGTAATAATAAATTTTCCGAGAATCTTTAGTGTATTTAAAGCTTATGTTCCATTTTGGATAAAGTTTAATGATAATAAGATAACATGCTTATCATTCAACGATATATGCTAAATCCTCCTAATTATCAACTTAATTATCCTCCGAATGAACATTTCACATTTGTCAATAATCCTGAAAATCTATTCGATTATAAGAAAATGTTAATTTACGAGGATAATTGGGTTGATGATTAGAAGGCATTTGCTAAAGAAATAATCTAACACGGTTATAAAGTTTATTAACCAGATCAGAGTTCCTACATTAAGAGGGGTTTGGCGCAACAGTAACTAATTATCTTCCAATCACTCAATGACTATATCCAAATAAACATACATAGTAACATGTGAGTATGTGACAAATTTAGGTATTATACATGAGGCCACCTGATCATCTGATGAGTATGTTCATAAAATTCTAATGACGGCATTAGAGAATAAAAGTTAAAAATGTGTTATGGAATTCTACCAAAGGAGGAAAGAGCTATGCTCCCCGTGGTATAAATGTCTAACACCACTACCTGACGCTTTTCTAATTTCCTGCGCTTACCACACGATTACTCAATAGCACGAGGTATTATGTTGAAAAAGTAAATAACATCATCAATATGCGAAGCAAACAGACCAATAATGAGCCAAACAAGTCCAGCTGAGAATCATACCATGCAGTGACCATCTACAAAAACCAATTGAGGCCGGTTTGGCAAGCCAGTAACTCTGGAAGACACATACGCACTATACCAGTCCGTGACCGTGTGAAAAACGTTTGCATACTCGTAGCGAGTGATCAAAAGTGTCGGCTCCTCAATCCACTGTCATGACAAAGTTTCAAGTCAATATGATTCTGCTATAAAACGTATTATACAAATATGAGCATTACATAATTTGGGTAATAAGGTTCATACAACCGAATCTTTACAAGGATGAAAACACAAATACGAGATCAAAAAGTTACAAACTTTTCACCTTTTTATTAATAAGTCAGCTTTATCACGAGATATGTTCTAAGAAAGGCATGTTTCTTTAACACATTAAATTGGACATGTTTGAGACTTTACCAACAAAAGTTGTATTTAATCTAATGATGTCACCGTAACTCCATCATTTAATTCTTCTTGAAACTAAAAGAAAATACAATTACAATTAAAATAATGTCATCTCATATCACATTCAAATTTAATAGATCACTTTACATAAATACAAAATCATAACAGATTTCAGTTTACAGTCACAAGTAAAGGGGCTAATGATCTAACTTTGTGTATAGCAATTAATGACGAGTCCATTCATTCATTCAATAACAACGAAACAAATCAAACAACGACTAACCTCAGAACACTCAAACTCATCAGCACCAACTAACTTAACAGAACCAAACAAATCCCTCATAGCATGTCTAGAAACCGCGCCATTTTGCAAATACATATCCAAAAACGCCTCATCCGCAAGCTTGTTATTCGTTTTCGACACCGACCCAACTTGAATATCAAAAGCACCAAACTCAAACCGAGGCAATTCCTCATCCTCCCCTCTCCCAATCACAGTCTCCAAAACCTCGCCCCCATTCGACATTTTAATCTTATCCGGATGCATCCTAATCCCCCCACCTTCACATATCGAACTCCTCAAAGTCTCACTAAAAAAACACCTAAACCATCCTCCACCACCTGATCCCCCATGACCCATTTTTCGCATACCCTTTTCGGGCTCTAGGACATCGACACGGCGCGTAAAGCCATTACCAAAGTAAGACTCACAAGATCTAAAAGCAGGGGTGTTTGGAGATGAGGATAAAGACCAAGGGAGGTAAGATGGTAAAATGGGCCATGGTTTATTATTTGAGCTGCTGCTATTGGTAGAAAATGAAACTTTTAAGTGGGTATGATCTTGAGTGTCAAATTGAGGTAATTGGTGATGAGGGTTTTGTTTGTGATGAGTTGGGTGTGTTGAGAAGTAAAGTGCAAAAGTGATGGAGTTAAGGATGAAGAGGAAGATCAAGAGTTTGAGGTATTTGCTTTTCATCTTCATCATGTTTTTGTTCTTGTTTGTGCTGGATCAACAACAAGATCATTATTCCATTTCCATTAGAAGTCCTTGCTAGTTGTTCAGCTGGCTCATGTGAAGAAGTGGGGTGGGGGGTATTTGGGTAAAATACTCTTCATATATTCATATGTTGTTAAACAAGAAAGGAAATTCAGTAATTCATATTTATATATTTCATTTCTCAATTAAAAGATCTTGCCCCAATCATATCTCATTAACATTTATGTATTTTCTTATTTTATTATTTTGAAATAAGAAAGTAGTAATAAAAAAACCTTTTCTCAATACTCACTTTTCAATACTATACTGAATAGCGTCAATGTTAATCAATATACTTGACAACATGGCATCAGAGCAATGAACAATCTTAGGATCAACTCATTTGCTAGTACTACTCATCTTCTACATTTTTTTTTTGTTTATCACCGCCATGTCTACCAGAGGTGACAGTATCCTAGATATCAATAAACCTTCAACCCCTCACAAAATTAACTTGCATCCAACTCAAAAACAAAATCAAAATCTCTCAAATAATATGAGAATGTCAAAATCAGATTCGAATGTTATATCTCGAATCAATGAATCAAAAATCAAGAGTACCAAGTTTGAAAAAGCAAATATGGCAAAAATCCAAACTCAAAAAAATGAATCGTGGATACTAGATTGTGGAGCGACAAATACAATGACATTTGATCCTGAAGATATAGTGTCAAAAACTTCTCCTCACAAAACACAGATTCAAGCAGCAAATGGATGACCAATGGGGGTTGAAGGAGGTGGAATTTTTGAAATATCACCAACGTTATAATTGTCCAATTGTCACTATGTCCCATCTCTCTCGCATAAATTGTTATCTATAAGTCATGTAACCAAAGAATTAAATTGTTGTGTTTTAATGCACCCCACATTTTGTATCTTACAGGACATTAGGACTAGGGAAATTATTGGACGTGGCACTGAACACCAGGATTGTATTATGTGGACGAGGTGACTCAAGAAGGCACTGCAATGTTAGCTCATGGAACTACTAATAGAGAGGCATGGTTATGACATAGAGGATTGGGATATCAATCTAACGGTTATTTACATCTCCTCTTTCCTAAACTGTTTCCTTTAAATAAAACATTAGAGTGTGAAACTTGTGTTTTAGCTAAAAGTCATAGACAAACCTACAAACCTAATAACACACGAGTGGATTCACCTTTCTCATTAATCCATTCAGACATATTGTTGGGAATTATACTAACAATTATCACTGTTAAGCATGGAAGAAGACACTGCTGAAGAATGCACTAGTAGTGGAAACTCATTACCACTGCTAGTACATATTATTACCACTGTTGCAGGATAATTGTTAGGAAACATGTATTTAGATAAGTATAGAAAAGATCTTGTGTATATTCTATTATTCTCAGTTAATACTTATCTTGTAAAGGACTCCTTGTGTCCTATAAAAGAAGGTCCTAGGTTTAGGTTTATGCACGTATCAAATTAGAGAGCTTCAAGGTGTAACCCTAGTGATAAGCTAGATCACTCGTATTATTATTCTTAATAATATTGGAGCTTAACGTTTGGTTAATATTCTGTGTTCATACAACTATTCTCACTCACATATAAACTCACAAACAAACATACAAACAAATCTTCTAAGTATTAATAAGTGTTAGCATTAAAAATATTTATATAGAAGTGATGGTCATTCTCATATTGTAACTTTGTGTCGTTTGTTAAGATTAGTAACAGTTTAGTCATTGAGCTTTGGACTTGGCAAGCTAATATGTTATGTGCTATGTTTCATAAGCCTTGTTATCTTATCATGTAACCAAGTCCAAGCCCAAGCCCATAGGGCATCTCATGTATCTTACTATTTAAACACCTCAAAGGCTCATTTGAGGTGTGTGCTTGTGTGTGTATTGTGTGTGTTTTTCTTAATAAAAGCTCTCATATTTCTTATCTCTCTATCTATATACGAAATACATATACTCTCACCAAGTCACCATCTTTCTTCTTCTAATCTTCTATATTTGTGATAAAGTTGTAGTATCTAAGGTCCTACAAGTGGTATCAATCGCCTAACAATGATTTAGGAGTGTGTGGAAATCGTTTGTATCAAGTTTTTTGTGTCTAAAGTTGCGTTTTTCATATTTAACGTGTACTTTTCTTGCAAAAAGTCTTGATCTTTAAGTGTTTTAGTGTTAAAGTTGTTGTTTTTCTTGAAGCTTTAGTGATTCTAAGTGTTTTGGGAATGATTTGATCAAAAGAATCAAGTGGAAAAAGTGCTTTTGGTTGAAAAAATCGGATTTTTCAAGCTTTCTGGTCTCCTTACGCGTAACTTGGGTGAATAATACGAATCTACAGCTGTGAACAGTACTTTCTGTCCTTTTTACGCATAAGATTTGGTCAAAACCCTTTTCCTACGCGTAACTTTAGTCAAAACCCTCTTTTTACTCATAAGTTGGAAGTCTACGCCTAAATCCTACGCTTAAGTGAAGATTCTACGCATAAGTCCTACGCAGAAGAGTTTCTACGCCTAAATTCTACGCATAAGTCAAAACTTACGCCTAAGTTTAATCTTACGCGTAAGTACCTATTTTCTACGCTTAAGTTTCTTCAAAGGTTCTCTCTTCGTGCTACGGTGACTCGGTACTTCCCTGACTTGGATAAGTTTGTGGAATACTTCGACAAGGGATATCTTTCAAGCTTGGACAAGTTTGAGAGATCAAATTGGTTGAAAAAACCTTACGCGTAACTTTTCTTACGCGTAAAAATCAAAGCTTACGCATAAACATTTTGTTTACGCATAACCTTAATTTTTACACATAACCTGAAAGTTTACGCATAACTTTTCTTACGCGTAAGATTTGAAGTTAACCATAAGATTTGCAGTTAAGCGTAAAAATCACTGTTTACAGGGGTTTACGTGTAAGAATTTGACTTTTTGACAACCAAACTTCAAACGGCCATAACTTTTGAATCGTAACTCCGTTTTCGACGAATCAGCTGTCAAAACGACCGCGAGACCGAGAAGAAGGACACGTTGAAATATCTAAAGATCATTCAAGCCTAGCTTCGAGGCCCAAATCCACTCTGAATGGAAGTTATTGAGGTTTTAAGGTTTCAGATCAAATTTTTCACCATAAAAACTTGCATCAACTTACACTAAACACAACTCCTACTTCGTTGGAACGATCTAAGAATCAACTTTATCCATCTACACTTCATCAATGGCAACTCAGCAAGACATTCATGCAGCCGGTGCAAAAAACCGACCTCCAATGCTCGAAAAAGGTGGATATCTCTCATGGACAAGCCGCATGCTTCGTTACATCAAAACAAAGCCTGATGGTAAATTAATGATCAACTCCATTGCAAATGGTCCATTCAAGCCAAGACAAGTTCAAATTGAAGGTAATCCAAATACAACACCTCCTACTCAGCCATTCGTGCGTGAACAAACAGAAGCAGATTACACAGAGGAAGATAAGAAGCAGATCGCCGCTGATGATATGGCAATGCATTTAATCCAACTTGGATTACCACGGGAGATCTTTGCTGCGGTCGACAGCTGTGAAACTGCTTATGCTATGTGGGAACGTGTTAGAAGGACATGTCATGGAACAGAGATTGGACAACAGGACGTTGAGAACAAACTTCTTACTGAATGGGAGAATTTCACATCCACTAAAGGTGAACAGATTGAATCTTACTACACCAGGTTTTGCACTTTGATGAATGAGTTAATCAGAAACAAGTTGACACCTCGACCAATTGCAACAAACATCAAATTCATCAATAACCTTCCAGAAGAATGGGGTCGTTATGTTACAATTGTCAATCAAACAAAGGACTTACATAAGGTGAATTATGATCAACTCTATGACTTTTTGAAGCAAAACCAAGCTGAGGCTAATGAAGTAAGGAAAGAAAGATTGGCAAAGAATCATGATCCTCTCGCACTAATTGCTAATACACCAACACCATTACAAGTGAACACTCAACAACCATCATCATCCACTCACAACTACATGCAACCATCATACATTCATAAAACCATCACCGGTCTACCAACAACAATTCTACTCACAACAACAAGAAGTTATTCCACAACAGACATACCCACAATTCCAAGAACCAGAATTCACTGACAATGATGAAGCTGCTGTAGCCTTGACTCAAGCGTTTGCTTTTCTGACAAAGGCATTCCAAGGACGTTATTCCACACCAACTAACAACAACCAAAGGATTTCATCGAACACTCGCAACAAGCAGATTGCTCAGCCGAGTTTCAATATGGGCAATGGAGGCCAAATGGTTGGAGTTTATGGGAATCAGCAAGGATATACTACTGGAATCAACATGGGGAATCAGAATATGCTGAATGCAGGGAATCAGAATGCAGGAAATCAGTATGGTCAGTATGCAGGGAATCAGTTGGGTCAGTTTGTTGGAAATCAGAGGGGTCAGAATGTTGGTAATCAGGCAATGGGTAATCAGAATAGAAATGTTGCAGCTCCAGTAGTTGGGAATTTGGGAAATGTGAATCAGGGTAATCCGATAAAGTGTTTCAACTGTCAGGGTGTAGGTCATATGGCAAGGAACTGTCCTACTAAGCCGAACAAGAAACACACAGCGTATTTGCAGAAAGCATTACTGTTGGCACAAAAGAATGAGGCATGGTTTCAGTTGAATGCAGAGGAGAATGATTTTATGGCTCTTATGGATGACATGGAAGATAGAGAGGATATCGATGCGAACTGCATATTCATGGCGAATCTCCAGGAAGCTAAGTATGACACGAATTCTGATACACTTCCTGTTTATGACACCAATGCACCATCTGAGGTATCCAACTTCAACACATGTCACAATAATGATATATTTGATATGTCTCCTCATGAGGAACAACATTCTGAGAAGCTAGCACCCACTTATGATACATAGCTGGACACACCAAGTAGTAGCAATACTCCTTCAGCAACTCCAGATGTGAATCATAATGGAGGCTTCGTTTCACAGCATGCTGAGAATGATGAGGAAACACATGCTTTATTTGAATCATTATTAAATAATTGTGGTATTGAAATTGAGAAAGTGAAAAAGGTCAATCGCGATGTTAAGGCCGCGAATGTTAAATTGACCGCTGAGCTTGAGAGTTACAAAGAAAACGTTAAAGCTTTTGAATTTCATAACAAAAGATTGTCTGAATTAGAAACTGTTTATCAAAATTCCGTTTCAAGGGAAAAACAATTGCAACTCAAGTTTGATACACTTGATGTTAATTCTTTCAAAAAGATAAAATCTTTAAACGCGGAAATTTCTGATTTACAAAACCAACTTTCTAAACAAAAAACAGCTTATACCAATCTTGAAAAAGAAAGGGATGAGTTGAAAAAGGACTTTGCAAAGAAAGAAGACAAACTTTTGGCCGAAATCGTAGAGTCAGAACACATGATTGTTCATTTAGAAGAATTAGTGGTTAAATCGGGTCAGTCAAGTCAAACAATGAAAATGATTTCAAATCAAACTAATCCGGTTTACCATACGAAACATAAAGTGGCTCTTGGTAACAACACCCCCAGTAATCTCAAGAAAGCTCAGCAAGAACAGAATGTTTTGTATAATGGTAATGTGATTTACACTAAACATGATCCTCCCGTCGTTTGGGATTCTGTGCAAACGATAGAACATGTCGAAGAGAGCATAATTAAAATGAAACAAAAGGATTTGAAACCCATTGATTACAACAAATTGAACAAACTTTCGGGAATTACTTTTGTTCCACAAACAGAACCATCTGTGTTTTCAATAAAACGACCATTCGCGAAATTCTTGTCTAAAAAGAAAGTTGTTTCCAAATCTCTTTCAAAAATCGAACAAATGTCCTCTAACACCACTTTTAATACAAGTGAGGCTAGAGAAATTCTGGATGACGTTAAAAAGAGAATTCAAGAACTTCAAAATATTGTTGCTTCTAAAACTACAATCAATATTAACAACTGGCATTCCAGTTTTCATATTGAGCAGAAAAAAGTTTTTGAAAACGAAATTACTATCCCACTGAATAACATCAGTGCGAGGGTAATCCATTTTGAACAAGCTTTCTTAAAAGAAACGGCCGACTTTGTCAAGGACCACAAATCCCTGGTAAACGAAGCTAATGAAACTCGTGAAGACATGAACGTTTTGGAAAACCTAAATGATTCTCTCTTCGAAACTGTTATGACCACTGATATTATGTCCATCATTTTACAAACATATTCTGTTCAAGACGATGAAAGACTGAGAGCTGAGACCTCTGAAATTGTTTCAAAATATGAAAATGCTCTTGTAAAACTTGAAAAAGAAAACATGTCATTTTTCAAACAACTTGATCGAAAATCAGAGGAATGCAAGTATGACAAATTGTCGTATGAGCATGCCTACAAGGACATGAAAGAACAAAATGATCTTTTGAGAGCTCAGCTTGTAAGTATAAAAGGGAAGGATTTGGATACTAAGTTTGCAAAACCATCGACTTCGGAGAAACCAAATGTTTCAAAAACGGTTGAAAAACCAAAAATGTCAATTTCACGGTTTGCTCCTAAAGTCGATGAGAACAAGGATTTGTCAAAACCAGTCACTCCACAACCCTTGCTCAAGAAAAAGGAAATGGAAAAGAGTGTTGAAAAACGAAAATTGGTTGTTGAAAGAAACACAAATGAGAGTGCACCTGGCTCTTCTAAGAATAGTACACCTAATGTGACTACAAAATCTGTAAAGGAATCTGTTGGTTCTAATGACATGGTCCAAAATCACCATCTAGAAGAAGCTAGGAAAAAGACACAACTTCGAAAAAATAGAATCTTAGGTGCAAAACCTAGTGTGATGAATTCTACAAGATTTCAAAGCACCGCTAGTAGTAGTAAACCATTACCTAGGAACTTTCAACAAAATACTAGGGATTGGCTTGCATCTAAGAGTAGTTGCACAAAAGAGAATGCTAGGAACATAGAATGCAACACAAAGAATTCCAAAGTCTCTTCGAACAACAAACTATTTCCAAAAGACTGTAGTGACAAAGTTACAGTTGCTGTGTTAAACAAGAATGTTGAATTTGTCTGTCCTACATGTCAAAACTGTGTTTTTTCAGCTAATCATGATGCATGTATTGCACAATTTTTCAAGAAAGGAAAATCAAGTGTCAAGACACAATCTACTAAGACACCAAACCGAAACAAACCCGTTGATAAGAAGCAAGAGGTTAAGAAACCTAATAGGTGGATATCTAAAGAATGTAGTTTTTCCAAGACTGAGACTTCCGCTGCATCTGATAAGAAAACTACATCTAGATCTTACCTTAGGTGGATTCCTACCGGGAAAGTTTTTAAAACAGTTGGTCTTAGATGGATTCCCACAGGAAAGATTTTTGATAGTTGCACCAAGACAAATAATATTGATAACCTTCAGGATAAGGAAATAGAAAGCATTACAACCGTTGATATTCAACACCCGCTGAGTGATGATTCATGTACTTCTAACACTGTTATTTGTGAAACCTCTTCGTCTTTGGTTGCAGGTGCTTCAACTATCTCAGAACCCAGTTCTTCAGAGGGTTCAAATTCTGTAAATTCTATAAAATCATTCTTTCAATCTTCTATTTTTGATTTTCCATTTCTTTTATAAAAACAAAAACAAAATACAAAAATATAAAATTTCAAAAAATACAAAAACAATATAAAAACAAAAAATCCAAAAATATTCTTCTCACGACATGTCTCTCGTATAAATCAATATTCTGTACGTTTCTAGAAATGTCATTCAATAATGATACGGACATGTACAGATGCTTGAACGGGAGTTCTTTAAAATGTTTTTCTAAATACATGTCGTTTCTCAAAAGTTTCTTCACGATGGCTTTTGGACATATCAGTTCAGGACCCGTGCTTCAAAGAAAGGAAAGTGCTTAATCAAAACATAGATTTCAAATTTTTTTTCGAGCACCTATCCTAAAACAAAAACCAAACACTTATCTGGCTTGAGTTTTCTTTAGAAAAACTTTCAAAATCTTTAAGCTCAAGACCATGATTGTTGATCTAATGATAAATTAGATTTTCAAAATTCTCTTACATTTTGAGCACCACCTTTTCAAGATTTTTCAATAAGATTTTCAAAATCTATCAAAATCGGTGCTCATCATCAAAATGACTTGTGTACACCTTACAGTGCACAACTCAAGTTTTCAAAGAAAGGAAAGTGTTACGCAAAAATGATTTTCATCAACAAAGTGCACTTATCCTAAAAATGGACACTGTTGTACGCCTCAGTGCGACATTCCTATTCAAACAAAGAGAAGTATTTGTTTTTCAAAAAACCTTGATGCAAAATTCAACAAATCTGAAACTTCTTTCTCTTTCAGAATTTTGCTTCAAGACGACTCATTCCCTCTAAACTTTAAAAAGTTTAACATTTATCAAAAAAAATATGCGAGTTTTGAGGGGGAGTATTTCTAAAACAAAAATTGTTCCGAATTCATGCAAAATGAAATCTGTCTATCTCTCCAAAAAGCTTTTTTCTTAATCAGTTGATATCAAAAATATCACGATATGCTATTTTTGAGGGGGAGAAGACATGATTAAAATGTGATCAAAGATGTTTAAAGAGTGTGACTGAATCTCAAAAGAGCTCGACTCAGAAAGTACCAATGAATTGACGAAACTTAATATGTCAGTAATCGAAAAGACTTGTCCTGGACGGGTAATAATTTCAAGCTAGTCTAACTAGTGATGTAAGCGTGTCTCGAATAGGACTTGTCTGAGTAGAATGTACCGTATCGAGAGACTTTCTTTGGACTTGACCAGGACGGGTAATAACTTCAAGCGAGTCTAACTAGTGATGTAAGTGTGTCTCGAATCGGTCATGTTCACTGAAAGTGGATCAATTCAAAAAGTGCAAACTCCTCACGCATGTGCAAATTTCTTAAAAAATTCATAAGCACATGTGAAGGGGGAGTCCTTCAAAAGAAACAAAAACTCTCAAAGTGTCAACAAAAATGTGTTTATATTCATAAATACTCTGAGAGATTTTTCACAAAAAGGTTTTATGGCATGTGATCAACAATAGGATAGTCATGGAGTTATAAGGTGACTAAGGTTAGGTAAAACCGTTCTATGATCCGCCAGAGCCGGAGGAATCTACCCAAGGACAATTCCAATAGATTAGAATTAGAAGTCCTTAGGTATGATTTAAAAAAGGAGAAAATGAGAATGGAGAAAGAAGGGGTTGAAGAATTAAAAAGAAAAGTTATGAAAAAGGGTGAAAAGAAATAGCCCTCCAAATGTTCAACCTTAGGGCAGACACCGGGTACAATTCATATGCTACTGGTTGTTACTAAGGTGACACCGGTATTGAAGATAAAGACGTCATGGACCCAGTGACGCACTGCACTAAACATTCTTAACCACTCAAGTTCTCTTAAAAGAGCTTGTTTCATTCTCACAGGGAACCGATGTAATCTCTCGATCTGTCTCTTAGAGATGATTGATATTGAAGCAGGAGACCTCTCCCTAATCTCCGCATAGGAAACCAAATGTGCACTTATCGAGTCTAGAGCCCCGAGATTCATCAAAAGATCTCATAGGAACACATGATATTTCTACACTGGTTGTTCATCATTAAGGACGCCAGATGTAAACTTAAGAGTCCTACGCAGTTCTTAGCATTCTGCCAGAACATTTATGAGAGGATTCACTTTTGTGATTCTCAGTGATTGAATGGAAATTCCTGCCAGGGTCAACATCAAACAGCCCTGACAGCAGGTCACTTCGGTAATTCTTTATGGGTTACGCTTAGTGTTCGCGGTGGTTTCAAACGGTCTACAATCGTGGAGTGATCCCCAGCGACTCACCCAGTCATTGAGCTACTAAGTAGGTCTTGTAAGCTCTCTCGAGAGTATCTGACATGGGAACGGCCTTGGTAAGGGTTAGAAGGAGTCTTCACAATATGCTGTTGACGATCTCTAATTCTTATCTGTAAGTACCGGATGTTTTATTGCTAACTGTTTATATGCAGGGACATTTCATCTCCATGGCGACAGATTCCACGTGCTCATACATACATCTGGAAGTTAAAGAAAGCTCCCTCAAAGATCTATACAACACAAAGTTCAAAGAAAGATTCTACGCCAAAAAGAAGAATCTACAAAGTATAAAGACTAAGGATCAAAGTGAAAGAAAGGGAACTACGTGCATATGAATATCAAAGTCCAAAGATGTATGAGCATGTTGGAATGGCAAACAACCACCACAGACGCAGAAGTGATGAAAGGCAGATAACTCCACATCACAAAGGAACAAAGAACGATGAAAAATCAGTCATCAAAGATCACAAAGCATGAAGGAACAAAGACTAAAGACTATTCTACAACGACATACAAAGTTAAAGACAAAGAACACGGAAGACCCACTCAAGTGGAGCATCATTCGAATGACCATCCCTTAGGGGGAGATTGTTAGCAATAAAAATATTTATATAGAAGTGATGGTCATTCTCATATTGTAACTTTGTGTCGTTTGTTAAGATTAGTAATAGTTTAGTCATTGAGCTTTGGACTTGGCAAGCTAATATGTTATGTGCTATGTTTCATAAGCCTTGTTATCTTATCATGTAACCAAGTCCAATCCCAAGCCCATAGAAAGCCCATAGGGCATCTCATGTATCTTACTATTTAAACACCTCAAAGGCTTATTTGAGGTGTGTGCTTGTGTGTGTATTGTGTGTGTTTTTCTTAATAAAAGCTCTCATATTTCTTATCTCTCTATCTATATACGAAATACATATACTCTCACCAAGTCACCATCTTTCTTCTTCTAATCTTCTATATTTGTGATAAAGTTGTAGTATCTAAGGTCCTACAATAAGTATATTTCGCATACTTGTTAGTATCATTCAAAGTATCACTATAACACAAGTCGCGTGTTTAGATCCATCAACTGGTATCAGAGCCAGGTTTCTGATACTTTGAGTTAGAAGATCCGAAGTTTACTCATTCTCATAAGATTCAATGGAGGTGGTGAACAGTCAGTCCAACATTGCTGCTAAGCTTTCTAAGCTTAAACTGAATGACTATGAGATGTGGAGGATAATGATTGAACAGTTCTTTTTGGTGCAAGACTATGCACTTTGGGAAATCACACTTTAGGAAATCATTATGTATGGAGATTCTTTCAAGCTAGGTACTTCCACAGAGACTATTGATGGAAAGGAAGTGCAGAAGTTAAATACAGGTCTAGTTACAACTGAAGAACGACTCCAGAAGAAGAATGATCTGAAAGCCAGAAGTTTATTGCTAATGACCCTTCCTAGGGATCAGATCTTAGCTTTCAGTAAGTACAAAACTGCTAAGACCTTATTTGAAGAGATCTGCTCTGTTTTTGGTGGTAATGATTCTACCAAGAAGACACAGAAGACCTTATTGAAACAAACTTATGAAAATTTCTCTTCATAAGTAATGAATCAATTGACAGCATCTTCACTAGACTTTAGAAGATCGTAACACAGCTCACTGTGTTTGGAATTGAGGTAGAAAGGGAAGACCTCAATTTGAAGTTCTTAAGAAGTCTATCTCCTGAGTTTCACACCAATGTTGCTGTTTGGGAAGACAAGCCTGAATTAGAAAACATGAAGCTCAATGATCTTCACAATAACTTTAAAGTTATTGAACAAAGATTGAAGAAGGCAGGGAAGCTAAGTACAAGCTCAGGGAACTTAGCTCTTATCTCATCATCTGTGATTGACAGTTCTGATAATGAAAGTGATGATGATGAGGATGCTGCTAACATTGCTGTTTCCACTGGCAGTGCAAGTGTTTCCACTGCTAGTTCTAAGAAGCAGATTGCTGGTCTTGGAGATTCTACTTTCTATGCCTATCTCTCAAGTCAAGTCAATGGTTCAATTCTCACACATGAAGACTTGGATCAAGTTGATGAAGATGACATGGAGGAGATGGATATAAAGTGGCACGTTGCATTGCTGAGTTTGAAGGCAAAGAAATTCTGGAAAAGGACTGGGAGGAAGATCATTATCAATGGTAATGAGACTACAGGCTTTGACAAGAAAAAGGTTGAGTGTTACAACTGTCACAAGATGGGACACTTTGCCAGGGAATGCAGGAATCCAAAGAAGCCAGATAATAGATCTACATGGTACAAGCAGACAAGAAGAAGGAGCCTACAGTTGAAGAACCAAAGGTGTTGTTGGCCATTGATGGTGTGACCTATGACTGGAGCTACATGGCTCAAGAAGAAGCATCTCAGGAATCTGCAATGATAGCAACTGAACTTGCTCTTATGGCTTTCTCTGATTCTGAGGTACATTCTAATAATAGGTGTTTTAAATCTTGTAAAGCTTTAAAAGAATATGATAAACTAAAAGAGCAATATGATGAATAGAGGTTAGAGCTAAATCAAACTAGTTATAATCTAGCTAATCATAAAAGAGGTCTTGCTGTTTTAGAAGCACAGATAGAACACTATAGAGCTAATGAATCTAAGTTTAGTGATGATATTGCTGTTTTAAGAAGAGACTTAGATTATAAGATAGCTGTGAATGAGGCTCTTAGAGAAGAATTAGAGAAGATTAAAAAGGCCAATGAAAACATTTAGATAACTTGTAATACACTAGATCATTAGTCTAAGTGCATTGACAAAATTTGGGAGGCACAAGTTGTTAGTAAAGTCAAATCAGGTATAGGATACAAGTCTGTTCCACCACCTCTAGGAGGTGTTCCATCATCTCCTGGTATTGACTTAGCACATACAGGGTTAGAAGAGTTTCAGGAACCAATTAGGCTTTATGGCCCTAAATTTGTGAAAGAAGTTACAAATGAAAAAGTTAAGGTTGAGGCTGATGCATTTGAAAGTGCTAGTGATTCATCTCTTAAGGATGAATGTGTGAAAGCTGAGTCTAAAACAAGTGTTCCTGAAATAGTTAAAGTGGAAGTTAAAACAAGTATTCCTGAAGTTGTTAAGATTGAAAAAAGAAAAGCCTAGGAAACAAGCCAATCATACTAGGCCCACAACTAAATATGCTGAGATGTATAGAAGTAGGTCATCAACTGCTAGGGGCAACCAGAGGAGTTGGAATCATGTAAAATCTCAACAATTTGGTAGTGATTTTGAGTTTAACAACAAAGCATGTCACATCTGTGGTAGTTTTGATCACCTTCATGCTTAATGTAACTATCACAAGGGAAGAAGGGAAGTTTTTAGGAATACCAGGGTGAATGAAAACAAGGTTCAGAAAAATACTCACCCAAATCCATTAAGTAAAATGATTCCCAGGGCTGTTCAACTAAAATCTGGCATCAAACCTCTTACAACTGCCAGAAGAGTGAATGGTGTTTACCCAAAGTCACCTGTTAAAAGTGCAAAACCTATTATAACTTTTGTTAAATCTGCACAAACAGGCAATAAGACCTTTTATGAAAAGAAGGTTTACTACAACCATAAGGGGCACCAAAAAATAAAATTTCAAAGCCAGCAGTTGCCACTGCTAGACCAAAGGTTTCTACTGGTGGTTCTGTAAACAAAAATGGGGTAAAATTAGGAAATGCTGCAAAGGCCTCAACACGTTGGGAATGGAAACCTAAAGGAATTAACACCTCAGTCAATCCCAATGGTGTATCAATGACCTTTGATAGATTTAACTATATTGATACACGAGGCAGATCCAAGTCAGTTGTGGCTTGGGTCCCCAAAAGGAATTAATTCCTTTATTTTATGTGCAGAGACATTCAAAGACTAAAGAAGATCAAGGATATTCAGATAGTCGATGTTCTAGGCACATGACTGGCAACAAGTCCTATCTCTCAAATTTTAAACCTTTTGATGGACAATTTGTCAGCTTTGGAGGAGGAATTGGTTGCAAAGTTTCTGACAAAGGCACAATCAAGGATGGAAACTTGGATTTTGAGAATGTGCACTATGTGAAAGAACTCAAATATAATCTTTTCAGTATGTTACAGATGTGTGACAAGAAGTACAGAGTTCTTTTCTCGGAAGATGAATGCTATGTCCTATCTAAGGATTATAAGTTACCTGATGAAAGTGAGGTGTTACTTAAAATCCCTAGAAAAGGCAATCTTTATAGCATTGACATGAAGAAGATTGTGGTTAATGATAACGATACTTGCTTAATTGCAAAAGCCACTTTGGATGAATCAATGCTATGGCACAGAAGACTTGGTCATGTTAACTTTAAGACCATCAACAAAATGGTGAAAGATGACTTAGTAAGAGGGTTACCAGAGAAGAGATTTCAGAATGACCGAACCTGTGTTGCCTGTCTCAAAGGCAAGCAACATAGAGCTTCTTGCAAGAACAAGGCCTATAACTCTATTGCTCATCCTCTCTATATGTTGCATATGAACTTATTTGGTCCTACATATGTGAGCTGCATAAATTTGAAGAAGTATTGTCTTGTTGTAACTGATGACTTCAGCAGATTTACATGGGTTTTCTTTCTGAGAACCAAGGATGAAACAACTGGCATCCTTAAAACTTTTATTACTGAAGTTGAAAACCAAGTTGATAAGAAGATCAAGGTTATCAGGTGTGACAATGGGACAAAATTCAAGAACAGAGTTATGGATGATTTTTGCAGAGAGAAGGGTATTAAGAGAGAATTCAGTGTTGCAAGAACCCCTTAGCAAAATGGTGTAAGAAGAAACAGAACACTGATTGAAGCTGCTAGAACCATGTTAGCTGATTCTAAGCTACCAGTGACATTTTGGGCTGAAGTAGTGAACACTGCTTGTTATATTCAGAACAGGGTTTTGGTGGTGAAGACAAAGAACAAGACACCTTATGAGTTATTCAAAAGAATACCCCCTATCTTGGATTTCATGAGACCATTTAGATGTCATGTCACAATTCTCAATACCATTGATCATCTGGGTAAATTTGAAGAAAAGTCAGATGAAGACTTCTTTGTTGGATACTCTATGGTTAGTAAAGCATTCAGAGTATATAATTTGAGAACAAAGAAGATTGAAGAGAATCTGCATGTTGAGTTCCTTGAAAATAAACCTAACATTGTAGGTGCAGGTTCAGAATGGCTTTTTGATCTTGAAACATTGTCAAATACTATGAACTATGTACCTGTTGCTTCAGGTACTGAAGATAACAACTTTGAAGGTTTAAAAGAGTTTCTTGATGAAAATGAACCTAATAAAGATTCTGAGGATGATAAAGATCAAATTATTATGCCAATTTGGGACTTTGTAGAAAATGATCATGCTTCAAAGAAGGAAGATCCACAACCTTCAACAGCTATTGGAAAAGAAAGTGCTGCAGAAGTTGTGAATTTGGATGATCAGAACAAAGATATTCCTGAAAGCAGTGGTAATTCACTTCCCACTGCTATACCAGAAGTTTCCACTGATGAACCAAATGTGGAAAATTCTACCTCTGCTGCTCAGGAAACTATCATCAATGATGTGGAAATCACAAATCTGCCTTCTGCATATGATGTTTCACGTACTCCTCATGCTTCAATTCACAAAGTGCATCCACTTGACAATGTGATTGGTGATCTACAATCAGGAGTGAAGACCAGAAAACAAACAAAGATGACCAATGATCATGGATTCATTAGTGAAGTTTATGAGTCCAAGAAGCATGCAAAAAAGAATGAATGCTTGTTTTTCTGTTTTCTATCACAAGTGGAACCTAAAAATGTGCAAAAAGCACTAGAAAAATCAAGCTGGGTAGAAGTTATGCAAGAGGAATTGCTGCAATTCAAGCTTCAAAAGGTTTGGGTTCTTTGTGATTTGCCTGATGGGATGAAGGTTATTGGTACAAAGTGGGTCTTCAGAAACAAGAAAGATGAAAGAGGCATAGTTATCAGGAATAAAGCTAGACTAGTTGCTCAAGGATACACTCAGGAAGAGGGCATTTAATATGAAGAAGTTTTTGCTCTTGTTGCAAGGATTGAGGCTATTAGATTGTTCCTGGCATATGCATCTTTTATGGGTTTTACTGTATATCAAATGGATGTCAAGAGTGCTTTTCTCTATGGGAAGATTGATGAGGAGGTATATGTTTCACAACCTCTAGGCTTTGAAGATCCTGAACATCCTAATAAAGTTTATAGAATGGTCAAGGCTCTTTATGGCTTACATCAAGCTCCCAGAAAGTGGTATGAAACCCTTGCTGCTTATCTACTGAATAATGGGTTTCATAGAGGGAAGATTGATCAAACTTTGTTCATCAAGAAAGATAAATCTGATATCTTATTGGTTCAAGTTTATGTTGATGATATCATTTTTTGATCCACAAAGCCAGAGATGTGCAAAGAATTTGAGAAGCTGATGAAGGATGAGTTCTAAATTAGTTCTATGGGGGAACTTACTTTCTTTTTGGGACTTCAAGTACAACAAAGACAAGATGGAATCTTTATCAGTCAAGATAAATATGTGACTGAAATAATTAGAAAGTTCCATTTTACTGATACAAAACCTTCAAGCACTCCTGCTGATAAGACTACACACTTACTCTTGAAGGATGATGATGGAGAAGAAGTGGATGTTCACACTTATAGATCAATGATTGGCTCTTTGATATATCTTACATCATCCAAACCAGACATTATGTTTGCTGTGTGTGCTTGTGCAAGGTATCAAGTCACTCCAAAGACATCACACTTGACTGCAGTGGAGAAGATTTTTACATATTTGAAGACATATCCTAATCTAGGATTGTGGTATCCAAGAGAATCTCCTATGGAATTGGTTACCTATTCAGATAGTGATTATGCTGGTGCAAGTTTGGATAGAAGGTCAACCACAGGAGGATGTCAATTCCTTGGATGTAGCTTGGTATCATGGCAGTGCAAGAAACAGACTATGGTGGCTACTTCAACAACTGAAGCAGAGTATGTAGCTGCTGAAAGCTGTTGTGCTCAGGTCTTATGGCTTCAAAATCAACTTTTGGACAATGGGTACAATTTCATGAACACCATTATCTTTATTGACAATAGCAATACCATATGCATAATTAAAAATCCTTTTCAACACACTAAGACTAAACATATTGAAATTAGACATCACTTTATAAGAGATTGTTATGAGAAAAAGCTTATTCAAGTTGTTAAAATTCAAACTGATGACAACTATGCTGATTTATTAACAAAAGGACTTGATGTGGGAAGGTTTCAGTACTTGGTAACAGGTATTGGAATGCTTAACCCATAAAATTTTGATGTCTAATATTTTTAGTGTTGAGGGGAGGTTTTTGGTACTTAAATTGTCATATATGTTTGTATATGTTTGTCTACTAACTTTTATGCAGCGGATAAAGATAACAATGGAAAATATAGATCAAACAGTGGTAAATATTGCTCTCATAGTGGAAATAGGAAAAACAATGTAACTTTATTCATAACAATCATTCATCAGTTACATTCCAAAGACAGAGAGTAAAACCAACAAAACACCAAAACATAAATCCTAACAACCTACACCCTACACCAGCTACTTCATTGGCTTCTTGCACTTCCCCTTATAGTTATGCTTGGCCTTTTAAGCACTCTTCCTCTGGTTCTCAAAGGTTGATTGCATCCTTGGGCAAGCAAGACCAAGAACTTGTTTTGGAGGCTTTGGGAGTCTTGCAGGCTTATCTGGAACATGCCACTTCATGTTTGCTAGTGCAGATCCAAGAGCTTGTGTCAGTGCCTGTGGCAACTCCTTGGAGAGGGTGTATGGCTCATCATCATCATCAGAAGAGCTGGAGTAAAGCTCAAGTGATGGAGCAGGTGTTGAAATCTTCTTGTTTGGCTTCATTGTTGTTGAGCTTGAAACACATGGTGGAAAGTAATCACCCCATCCTGATGTTGCTGAAGAGTCAGACATGTAACTTATCTCATCTGAAGATGAATTAGAAGAGATGTAGATGATGTTTGGAAAATTGCTCATGGTGATTAAGGATTTTGTGGTGATAAAGAAAGGTTTTGGTGAAAACAATTGATGATTCGAGCCCTTTTTATAGGCAAAGTCAATCCCAAAGGACAATTAAGAGAAGTAATAACTCTTATCTGTTTTGGTAGTTTGGGGAAGTAAACATGTATATTATTTACTATATCGAGTTGACTTTGAAGAGATATTTTTAGGCACAGTGGCTTGGTCAAAAAGTAACTTTGGTTACATACTTTGGTTATTCATATTATTTTGCTTTATACTAACATGTGCAGGTAAAATAACCAAATTTTTTTGCTGGGAGTTGATCATAAATGGTGTGTAACTGAGACACACAACAAATGGTTATTGATTCACCATGTCTAATCCACATAAGAATCAACTAGTCCAGAGCAAACGGCTACTGGTAAAGACTTATCAAATCCGTGTTTATGGTTGATAGTTTACCAAAAACTATATGGTCATCAACTCACCATATTCCATGTGATGAAGAGTTGGCTAGTCCATAGCAAACGACTCACGGTAAAGACATATCAAATCCGTTGATAGCTGATAGTTTGCTAAAAACTATGAAAAGAGCAGTTAAATCTCTATATGTTTTATTTTTACCACTGCTCTTGGAAAATTTTTGTGAAAAGTTCCCACTGCTAGTTCACAGTTACCACTGCCAATGTAATTTTTACCACTGATGAACTAGTCGTTGCAACTGTTGTGTCAGTAACAATATTTTTTACTAGCTGTTGCGAGTAACCATTTTTCCCATATTAATAGGGTGAATTTTTGAGGATTATCTACTTACCTATTTTAATTTATTCTTTTCTTAAAGATAAATCCTTACTAAAGATAATCTCTCTTGCGAATCATTCTCAAACCCTAATAGTATATATCCTTTATCTCTCAAACAGCGTGTTCACCATTCAATTTATACTAACACAATCATACTTTTCTCACAAAAACTATGACAAGACTAAACTTTGCAGATGAGCACAACCAAGTGGCCTACTTGCAGAAGTCAGACGAAAAGAGTGGCCCTGTTTTTCATCAGATTGCGGACTTTCTCAATACCACTCATATTAGGTATGCTTTAACTTTAAATCCCACAATCTATGTCTCTCAAATCAAACAGTTTTGGAACTTTGTAGAGTCCATAACCATTGAACAAGGAGACACACATGAAAATGTGGATACTCTTAGAGCCACAGTGGATGGGGTAACCATTGATGTTACTGAATCATCCTTGAGGAGATTCTCCAATTGGATGATCTTAATGGTATCATCACATTGCCCACTCCAGATATTCATAAACATCTTTCATCAATGGGGTATGATACATCTGACAAAAAGGTTACTTTCAGAAAAGGATGTTTTTGTCCCCATTGGAGATTTTTAATTCATACTCTTTTGCATTGCCTAAGTCCTAAGAAAACTTCTTATGAGCAATTTAGTTCAGCAATGGCTTATCCTTTGGTTTGTTTAGCCACAGATAGGACTTTCAATTTTTCAAAGCTAATTTTTAATAGTATGAAAGGCAATGTAAAGAGTCCTTATAAATTTTTGATGTATCCAAGGTTTGTGCAAGCAGTGCTAAATGAATTTCCACTGCAACCCCACAAAAGAGTTTATAAAACCCCCTGTCTTAAGCCAAAAGTTTTTCAAAATATGAATAAGGCTTCAGATGGATGGAATGGGGAATTTAAACCACTTTTTCCTGAAATGCTTGAAAAGATTTCACAGGTACAGCGTGAAGGTGCAACAATCCTAGTTGTATCCCAACACACACCCACTATTACTATCCCATCTATCCATTACACCCCACAAGTTACTCACACTTATGAGAGGAGGCAAAAACAACCACCTCCTCCCATCACAACATTGCATGATTCTGAACCTTTTGGTCTAGGAACAAGCAGTGGTGGTTCCAGGCTTCAATCTAGTCCAACTAGAGAAGATTTTGAACCAATGCCCTATGATTCACCTCTCCCAACAGGTCACACAGTTGGAAGTGTTGAGGGTAGTGAGCAACAAATTGAATTGATGGAACTTTGTACCAAATTAGTCAAACAGGTTCAAGCTTTGGAGAAAGATCTGGCACAGATAAAGAAACAACATGCCACAGAACTTAATAGTGTAAAAGCTGAACTTCAGACTTTGAAGGAAGAAGTGCAGGGGTTAAAGAAGCAAAGATCTGCCAAGCTTGTGATTTCATCCCCATCTACTCCTCATGATGATGATTCTGAAGCATCAGATGAAGATATGGGTGATTCTTCCAAACAGGGGAGGAAAACTGATGCTACATTTAAGGGGAGGAGGTTGGATTTTGAGCAAGAATTTGATCAGGATGATGAACAAGAAAATAATGATGCAGCAGTGGAAACTCAAGAAGAAGCAGTGGACACTGCTGATGCTGAATTTGAAAGAAAAAGGCAAGAAAAGGGGAAAGTTCATATTTTTGAAGAATCAACTGAGCAACCAAGAAAGATCTCCAAAAGTGAAATAGCTCAGATTGATATGGACTATGAATTGGCAAGAAAGACTGAAGAAGAAGATGTAGCAAGGTTCATGGAACTACAAAGGCTTAAAAAACAAATGGAACCTGAAAAAAATATTATTCCCATTCCAGACACAGAAGAAGGTGCTTATGAGTATACTAATGAAGAAATTGACCAAATGATTGTTTCAGATCCAGTTATTAAGAAGAAAGCTATTGAGCTTGTTGCTGATGAAAGCTTAACAGCTGAACAAAGATCAGCTCAACTAGCTGATTTTATCAACATGAAGAACAATCAAGCCTTTGATTCCATGGTGGATACTATTAAGAAGACTCAAAAAAAGCCAAGACAACCATCTCAGGCTCAAGTAAATCATGGAATGAAGAAGTACTTGTGTCATGTTGGAGGATGGAAAATGAATCAGCTTAAAGGAAATCTTATGAAGAAATCCAAAGATTGTACTATCAAGAATACAGAAGAGACAAGGATTTTCTTCCTATGCATTCAGATGCAGAAGCTAAGAGGTACAAAAGATCAGGTGTGGACATTGAACCCAAAGGTGTTAAGAGGTCTAAGACTCAGGAGTTATCTTAAGCTAATAAAGAAGATGACAAATTAACTTAAGAACAATTCTCAAGTATGATTTCTATTGAAACTGATGTATTAAATGTAGAACCTTTACAGTCAAAGCATCCAGTTGTAGGTTGGGAGTTGTTTTCTGATGACTTTGGAGATGCATGGAAAATTATCAGAATTGGGGGCATAACAAGTATATGCAGAGATTTTGAAGACCTTGTCAGATCATGTGACAGGGAAGACTTGGATACTCTATGGAGAATAGTCCAAGAACAGTTCAAGAAGGATGAACTTGTTGATGTCAAAGCTAAAGAGTTGTGGGTTCAATTCAGAAGACTTTATGAACCTGATGCATCTGATAGACATTGGAGAATTTGAAGCAGACAACTTAACTACATTATGGAAGTTCTATGATTCAAGTTCTGTGCATCATGTGTCTACACAAGCTGGTGTTGATGTGTTTATGCTAGCTGAGAAAGAATATCCACTAAGAGCAGGTATTCTTACTGTGATGATATTTGTGAAGTTAAGATGCTGGGAAACAAATGAAGTCATAGAAGATCTGCTACAAAGAATATATGATCAAAGTGTAAGAGCTGATAAAGAGTTGAGGAGAAGGAAATGAGTGTTTGGAAGAATCCCAATCAACCTAGAAACTTGACGATTTGCATAGAAATCATAAGTTTAGGGGAGGATTGTTGGGAATTATACTAACAGTTACCACTGTTAAGCATGGAAGAAGACACTGCTGAAGAATGCACTAGCAGTGGAAACTCATTACCACTGCTAGTATATATTATTACCACTGCTGCAGGATAATTGTTAGGAGACGTGTATTTAGATAAGTATAGAAAAGATCTTGTGTATATTCTATTATTCTCAAGTAATACTTATCTTATAAAGGACTCCTTGTGTCTTATAAAAGGAGGTCCTAGGTTTAAGTTTATGCACGTATCAAATTAGAGAGCTTCAAGGTGTAACCCTAGTGATAAACTAGATCACTCGTATTATTATTCTTAATAATATTGGAGCGTAACGTTTGGTTAATATTCTGTGTTCATACAACTGTTCTCACTCACATATAAACTCACAAACAAACATACAAACAAATCTTTTAAGTATTAATAAGTATATTCCACATACTTGTTAGTATCATTCAAAGTATCACTATAACACAAGTCGTGTGTTTAGATCCATCACATATGGGGTCCTGCGGAGGTCATTGGGGACAAAACTTTCATTTCTTCTTATTATTTGTCGATGATTATACCCGTATGACTTCTATTTATTTCCTAAAACACAAATCGAAAGCCACTGATAAATTCATCTCATTTCGTACCATGGTCCAAACACAATACCAAAGAAATATCCAAACCCTACGATCAGATAATGGGGGCGAATTTGTTAATGCATCAATGAAAAATTTTTGTCAAACAAAAGGTATAATTCATCAGACTTCTTGTCCATACACTCCCGAACAAAATGGAGTTGTCCAACGAAAAAACTGAATTCTTTTAGAAATCACTTGAGCCCTTCTAATTGAATCAAAAGCTCCCAAATCCTTTTAGCCTGAAGCCGTAGCCACAGCCGCATACCTTATAAACCGATTACCAACCAAACCTCTAAACCTCAAAACCCCTCTTCAAACACTATATGAATTCACGAAACTTCCACCAGCTCTCACATTACCACCACAAATATTTGGTTGCTCCGTGTTTGTCCATATCCCTAAAACCGATCGAACCAAACTTGGCCCTTGTTGTGAAAAATGTGTTTTCGTCGGATACGGCGTCAACGAGAAAGGATACCGATGTTATAGCCCAAAAAGACGTCACACATTCACAACCATGAAGTGTGACTTTCTCCAAACAGAATTCTTTTACAATTCCCAACATAGTGGTCAAGGGGAGAAACCGTATGATGACACACTGAGTTGGCTCCAGTGGATACCTTTTTTAGACAAAGCTGATCATCATAGTGCACCGACTGAGTCACTAGAGCCACAACAATCCATGGAACCAGGTGTCACGGATCAAATCAACCCCAACCTAGAGTTCGAGGTGTAGTAACCCACTAACTTCCCCACTAAGCCTCCCCTAGGTTAGCTATGCCTCACTAACTTAACTTAGGCCCTCACTAAGCATCCTCTAGGATTAGAAATTCCTATATCATTTTTTCGAGTAAAATTTTTGCTTCATTACATCTCTACTACCTATATGACTCCTAGACCTGCTCACGTATCCACCTATCCACAACACCATTATGTTTACCTCCTATAAACATCCAGGTATGTCAAGTCTAGGTTATAAACACTAATACACTAAGTAACCTATCATTCTAGGATACTATATCTATTAGAAACCCTAACAAAACCCTAATTGCACCCTATGTGTTGACGATTATCTTTAAAACCCTAATTGCTTATCCGAACTAGTTTGAAAGTGTTCAAGGCTTAGGTATAAGTTGATATAGTAACTTTAGGATATCTTAGACTCCCTAGACCATAGTACAACTCCCTAGAACTTAGGTACAAGTTCCTTAAGGACAAAACCATAACTAGGGTTTACAAGTCCCAAAACTAGGTCAAACCTTCCCAAAAATTTCCCACAAGCTACTACCACTTAGTATAAGCCTCCTAGGACTTAATCTTAGTAACTAAACACTCATAGGACCCTAATCTAGGGGCAAAACCTTAGGCTAGACCTTAATCTTTCACCAGACAAAACTAGGTCAAAACTAAAACAAAACTAGTACAAACCTAACCTTAGCACCTCAAGCTTCTCAACCAAGCAACCTAGCACCTTACGCATACTAAGCTGGTACCCTAACACCACCCAAGCTACCACACAAGGTGGTGGATCATATAACAACCCATAAACACCCATTACTATCATTCCCATTACAAATACCTATAATAGGTATTTCACAGGTAAAATTTTGCTTTTTATATGCATTATTACTTGCGTGACTCACTAGACTTGCTCACGTATCTACACAAGCCAAATAACTCAACACTCACATCCTATAAACCCCAGGTATGTCAAGCATAAAATCATAACAACACCATAATAAGTAATTCACCAATCTAAAACACTAAACATAACACAAAACCCTAATAAACACTAAACTAAAACTTAAGTAGGATTATGTGCTTATCTGAACCTATATGCTTAGTTTAACTAGTATGAATGTGTCCAAGGCTTAAGTATGAGGATATATTAGGACTATTAGGCTATAGAATAAACCCTTTAGAACTTAGATACAAACCCCATAAGCCCTAAACTATAACTAGGTCATAGATAACTAGAATTAGGTCTAAACCATCCCAAAACTTCCCCATAGGTCACTACCACTTAGTATAAGCCTTTTAGAACTTAGGAATAGTTATTAGACACTCATAGGACACTAGTCTAGGCACTAAACCATAGGATAAACCCTAGTCTCTCACTAAACACACTTAGGTCATTTAGGTTACAAAACTAGGTCAAACCTCCCCCATAAGTTACCCTCACTTAGAATAAACCCTTTAGGTCTTAGGAATAGTCACTAAATACACTTAGGAACTTAACTTAGGCACTAAACTTAGGTAAAATCTTAAACACTTAATAAGTAGAACTAGGTCTAAACTTAACTAAAACAAGTAAAACCTAAACATAAGCACATCAAACACCTTAACCTAGCACCCTAACACCTTATTCATACCCAAGCACACACCCTAACACCTCTAAGTACACACACAAGTAGGTGCATCACCTACTTGACTAATCCACCACTAAACCACTACTAATCCACCATAAACCACCACTAATCCACCACTAATCCACCCTTAATCACCCTAAACCACCCCTAAACCCCCTAAGAAGCTTACAAGCACCTCCAAGTACCCAAGCTAGGAGGTGCATCACCTCCTTGTAAGCTACTATCACCAAACCACCTCCATGGCTTCTCCTCCGCCACAACCGGCCTAGGCAGCCCCCTAGCTACTCCTAGCTCGTCCTCATCACCTCTTAGCCTCACCACATCACCCTCTAGCTCAGCTTGCTCACCCCTCCCCTTGCTCGACACCTAAACACCCTGTTTCACCCAAACCGCCTTAACGAGCCCTATAAATACCCTCCTCCTCCCTCATTTCTTCTCCACACCTCTCCCCCTCCTCTCTACCTCACATTTTTGTAATACTATGCCTTTAGAAGCAGTAGGATATGCGTAGCTAGGCCTTGGTTAAGTTGTGTTGTGGTTTGAAGTCGTACAAGCCCTAGAAAATCCTATAAAACCCTAAAACCCACGTAAACCCCCTAGCCAAGTAAGTCTTACATTTAGTTAATTTAGCTTTAGTATAGTCTTAGGATAAATTTAGAATGCCTTAGATACCCAAGGAACTGTTGCATGAGCCTTGAACCCTTTCATTTGCTAGTTTAAGTTTTAAAACCCTAGATCGAGTCATATACTTTCATGCATGCTATAATTCAAAAATTATAAAGTCTAGGGACTGTTGTTGAAATTTCCAAAATTATAAAGTCTAGGGACTGTTGTTGAAATTTCCAAAACTTTACATGCATAAGGGTATATATCATAAATTCCCAAAATTATAAAGTCTAGGGACTGTTGTTGAAATTTCCTAGAAGTTATAAGTAGTAAGGACTAGTTTTGCATAATATTAAAACCCTAGTATAGATAATAAAATAAGTATAAACTAAAAAGGACTAAAAACGTAAATATTATAAAGTTAAAGGTCTAAAATGGTAAATATAGAAAACTTAGGAATTCTAGGTTAGTTACATTAAAATATAGAAGTCTAGGGACTAGTTGTGTCAATTATAGATAGTTATTAGTATAAGTAATATAATTAATATAAATTTAGGGTAGAAAATGTAAATATATAAACTATATGGGTAAAAAGTAAAAATATCATATAAGTATAAATCCTAAATAAAGTTAGAAGCATAACACAATACTAGGGAGCTTCATGCGAGGAGTAATATGTGGATATTTCGTTTTTGACGAGTTTGTTGGGTTTACGAATTAAAGTGCCCTGACTCCTCGAACGATTATTGCATATACTTCTGAGATATGATGGCCCGAACGGTGATATGATTATAACTAAACCCTAATAACAACATAATTCAATAATAGGGAGCTTTGTGTGAGGAATATTAACTTTTGAATTATGATGGCCCGAACGGTATTATGTTGATAACATAATACAATAATTGGGAGCTTCGTGTGAGGAGTCATATACTTCTGAATTACAATGGCCTGAACGGTGTTATGTTATATATAAAACATTAACAAACCTAAAAACAATAACTTGAGAAACATAAACATGATAACTAAAGCTTGACCTACATACAAAACCAACAACACACTAGGATACGTGAGTAAGGCGGTCTAGTTTTCGAGTCACTATTTGCATCACTTAGATTTCTCTAAACCCAGGTGAGTTTCGTAGCCTCACATCTTTTTAATACCATGAGTTTTCAAAGCCTCATAATTTTTAAAATGCTTTCAGTCTAAATGCTTTATAAACCCTGTGAGGGGGATACATGCTAAATGCTTTATTTAAAACCGAATACAAGTCTTTTTCTTTGGTTGTTTGCACGAGTAAACTAACTGCCACCACTACATAACCAAAATTCATGAATCTAATCGTTTGGGATATTTTACCCACGCGAATGCGAATATAGTTGATAGATCTATTAGAGTTTGACAACTCCCGTTGGTATTATCACCCTACTAGGTGGTACCAATAAGTACTATATTTGAATCCACTCAAGGTATAACTTTGGCAAGTTATCCTTCCATCCCCTCATGTTGGGTCTGCAGCCCACATGACCCGGATCGTTAAGGTGTGATTCATGAGCTTAGTGCAACATACTAAACTCCTGATAATTGTGCATGCATCACAATTATCACAAAACTTGCATTTAACCAGATGGGTGTAACAACTGAACCCAGGAAACTTGTATTCACTAACCCCTAAACCTATGATTCTCACTCAACACCTAGTGTTGACTTTTTAAGCATGTATTCTAGGTATATTACTTCTATGGATCCATGGCAGAAGGAGGTACTGACCTCGGAGGACTTTTCATGGTTATCATTCAAACAAAACCAACCTAACTCTTAGATTTTTGGGACCTCATCAAAAATAAAAGTATATCTTTTATAATTAAAACTCTGATAATTATGAATGATAACTAAATTTCCAAAACGTCTCTTTTCAAGTCGTTTTCTATTACTGTATCTGTGATTCTATGAAGTAATACCCAAACACTTTATCCACTGCAATCAGTGAAAAATGGGGGTGTTACAGATTGGCATCAGAGCTTCAGTTGTAGAGAACAAGGTCAAAAACTAAACTACAACTATTTTTCCTAAACCCGAGAAAGTCCTCAGTACCTCTGCCATCCTCCATAACCATACGTGCTAAGGTAAGTATAATAATTGCCTGCTTAGCTGCTAAATGATTTACAATATTTTCTGTATTATATAGTTATGTCTACTCCCCACTACTCTACCCCTATCTCATCTAGTCCACATCCGGAGAATGATCTTTGCTCTCCGAATGTATTAGGTTATTCCCCTAAACCCTATAACTTAGAAGACTCTAGGAATAGTTTAGATAAACCTTCACCCTCAGGATAGACCCCTTCTTTAGATAACCCTCATTTAAAACACATCAGAGATTTCTATGCTAAGACATCATTGTGGAAAACTAGAAGGGGGGGGGGGGTTTGAATAGTTTTACTTCTTTTTTGTTTTATTTGTTTTGTAAAAGTTAGCTTCAAAAGATTAGACGAAAATTTCAAAACTCTTTAATGCAAAAATATAGATACTAGTTTATTTATGATTTTGTATAAACTCTACTTATGTATAATGTACAATTTCAAAACTCTTTAATGTAAAAGTGTAGATGCTAGTTTATTTACGATTTTGTATAAACACTACTTATGTATAATGTTGGGAAAGAATTTATAATTTCATATATCATATATATAATCATATATATATATATATATATATGTATAAGTGTTTTAATATAAGTTTATGTACTTAGTTTGTTTTTTTAAGATTAATGTTATGAATGAATGTTAGTTTGATCTTTATGTGAAATCAATATATGCACAACACAAGCAATAATAATTATGTATGAAATGCTAATAAATAAGTAATCAAAAAGTGAGAGATGGAAAGATCAAACCGAGAGACAAAGGATTTATAGTGGTTCGGCTACAAGGACACCTTCCTTGCCCTACTCCACTCCCCGAGTCACCTACTCGAGAGTTTTCTTCACTAGATCAAAAGCCTCCCTTATGGCGGAGAAAACCTTACACACCAAATTACACACCATAACTTTGTCAAAACACAATCACAACTTCTTCACACCAATCTACGTCACACCAATTTTTCCTCACACCTTTCTACTTCACTCCTAGCTTCTTCACAACTTTTTACTTCGCTCCTAGCTTCTTCACAACTTATTACTTCCTAACTCTTTTTCTTCACGCCACTTGTTTCTTCACACCTTCACTACTAAGTCCTAACCACTACTCCAAGATATATACTACTTTACAACTTCTAGTCTTTAAGGTCTTCTCAACTTCAAAGCTTCAACTTCTTTGTCTTCACAACTATCTCCACTTCAATATACTACCACTACTTTTCTTCTATCACTAATCCTATCCACCTCTACTTCTTCACTTCCAGTACTACTTCACACCTTCAATAAATCTAGATCCTATATCTAAATCTAACTAACCAATGTATACACTATATTCACCAAAGAATGAATGATATACAAGATTAAATGATCAAACAACTTAGATAACAAGATGATACTAAGTTGTAATACTCCTAGTCATGATGAATAGAAGTATTCTTCTCTTTGCACTTGAATGAATGAGGCTTTGGATCACTTGGAAACAAAGGCTTATGAATTATATGATCAAAGGATTTTTAAGATTGAAATGAAGATTTGAATCAAAAAATTTCTAGTGCAAAAAGGTGAGAAAAATCCAGATTTAAGGTGGTATTTATAGGCAACAGATTCTGACAGAGGAGCGTGGCCGGTCCCCTTAAATCAAGGCCGGCCCCCTTAAAATTAAGGGGACCGCCCCTTATAATTAAGGGGGCCGCCCAGCTGTAACGGCCAGATTTTTTGTTTTTTAGTGGGGAAAGTTTATTTAGTGAAAAACTAACTGATTTTGGTTAAAAATTTGAATTCATATATTTAGTATGAATAAAACATTTTTCTTTATTACCAAAAGTGTTTTTCAAAAATATATAATAAGTTTATATATTAAAATAAACTTTGTAATAATATCCTTTTGATCTTATAATGCATTAAACACTATGTTTATTCATACCTTAAGTGATTAGATGGTGAAAGTGATTATTTACTACTAAATACTTGTTTACGTCATGATCTTTGGTTTGATGTGTTTTCATTTTGTGATTATCAAAACATAGAGATATCGAAAGATATGAATAACATTTTTAGTCATTTATTTATATCAACAATCTCCACCTTTTTGATGATTACAAAACCTAAACTCATTAAATCCAAAAATTAATTTTTAGACAAGTATTTAGTGAGTTTATATTCACTTCTCCCCCTTTTTGTAGAATCAAAAAGGTTTAAGCCAATAAGAAGGAAGCTCCCCCTTGATGTATGCTCCCCCTCGTTTGAGGGCACCAAGGGTTCGAGTATTTGAATTCTTGCAAGAAAAATATTAGAAGCACAAGCATGGCACAAGCAAACACATATAGCATAATACCAACTAATAATAAGCATGGGAAAAGATAATTAGAAACACGTATTAAATCATTCATTAATAGAAAATGATTATGTCAACCCATAATCATTGTTACAAAAGCCATAAAGATAGAATACTAAACTAAGTAGAGCATCCTAATGTGCCAACAAGGAGTGTCACCAAACTTTCTTGAATCCCAAAATGGTTGAAGAGTTTTGTTTGAAAATGAGAATCATAAGCATATAAAATGCTTGGTGGCATAGTTGTCAAAATCGCGCCTAAGGCGCGCCTCGGAGCAAGGCTCCAGCCTTTGGGCTTTTTTCAGATCGAGGCTCACGACATGCATGAATCTCACAAAAAGCGCGCGCCTTGGGGGCTTTTTGCGCCTTTGCGCCTTGGGGCTTTTTGCGCCTAGGAGATGTAACAATTTTTTTCTTTTCTTTTTTTCTTTTTTTTAATATTAAGATAAGATACATGGGCCTTTTAAGTCATAGGATGAGTATTTGTATGATTTGTAAATTTGAATTAATTTTATGTTTATTTTATTCATTGGAATTTTCTTTAAGAAGTTACTTTATTTCATTAAGTATTTTCTTTATGACATATTATCATGAAAATATGGCATTGTGCCTTGAATACTAATCAATTTTAATATTTATAATGGCAATATGTGTCATGCATTAAGTATTTTAACAATATTTTGTGTTATTTAAACTACATAAATGGTCATATATGTTATAAAAAACTTAATGGTTTTAGTGCGCCTCGCATTCATGAATCCCGCGCCTTGGAATGCACCTCGACTCGAGGCTCTTTGCCCCCCTTTGCGCCTTAGTGCGCCTTGAGCCTTTCAGAACACTGCTTGGTGGTTTAGTGGAGATAAACTTTTGGTTGCATGGATGTTGGTGAGTTTGGAGATGTGGAGCTTGTAGGTGGTGGATTTGAGGTTGGGTTTGTTGATTGAGGGTTTTGATGTTCTTCAAGTGATGGTGTTTGTTGAGATCTAGTAAGAAGATACTCAATCCAAGTGAAGTGCTCATTCAATGCATTGGTTTGTTGTTGGAGGAAGATGCAACAAGGGCAATTGTTAACATGCTTCTCAATTTGGTTGATGTTGTGTGGTGATGATGGTGAGCTTGATTGAGGTGGATCCAAATTGCGTTGAGCAAGATGTAATGCTAAAAGAGCACTAAGCTCATGAGCCTCTTTTAGCTCCTCAACGAACTTCATGTGTTCGGAGGAAGGTGATGGTGGTGGAACATGATAGTTGTCTTGGGTAAAGGTTTGAACATGCAACATAGGAATGGCATGTGAAGTTGTAGGATGTGGCGGTGGTAATCTTGGTGGTGGAGACATGGTTGAGATTGGGTAGTCATGAAAACATGAAATGGGTGGAAGAGGTTCTTCATGAGTGGGTGGTGTTTTTGTTGAATGAGCAACATGTGAAGTATTGATTGAGAGATTGAGATTGTTGTTTTGGGATTGAGCATGCTCATCATAAGAAGAAGCATTAATGAGGGCATGAGTGGATGATAGGTTGTGAGATGAGTCATTAGTGTGGGTTTGAGGTTTAGTTGTTGGTTGACTTGGAACAACATCACTTGAGTTATGACAAGAATCAAGTTTCCTCCTCCAAACGGGTTTGACGGAGATCCTTGCGGTTCTTGAAATCTTTGGTTTTTGGTTGTTGGGAGATGACATGTTTGGGTATGATGGCATTAATGATGGGAAGAGGGTATTTATAGTGTATGAGAAATGTGGTTTAGGAAGGTAAATTTTGAGGGATAGTATGGGACAAAATATGTTTGTGAATTTTGGGAAGTATAGGGTGAAATGGGTCAAAAAGTGATAAAGAAAACAATATCCCCGACCATCAGATGGCCGGTCCCCTTAATTAGGGGCCGGTCCCCTTAAAATTAAGGGGGCCCCCTTATATAATTTAGGGGGCCGCCCATCTGGTGATTCCCAGAATGCCAGAAATGGGTTTTTGGCAGAAAATTTTCAAAAAGGTTGTGTTTTTGAATTTGGATTCAAGTAAGTTCAACACTTTGAGGCAATATAGGGCATACTATTCATGAATGTAGAGAGTGTTATAGAAATAAGTATAGTAGAAAATTAATTTCTAATAATCATGCTATCTACTAATTTATCAATTAAGATAGGCAACTAAGGAAGCAATAAAGCAAATTAGTTAAATATGCAACTATATAAAAATGATAATATGTAGGCTAGTGCAAACATATTGATGATTGCTTACAAGTAACAAGTAGGAAGATATGATTATATGGACTTCAAGACTTGTTACAAACAAGATCCATATGGGCAAACCATGATTCTCATGAAATGATTTGATTAAATTGTGAATGTCATTTCCACAGAAGTGTATGACACATGTGAGATAATCAAATATGTTTTAAACAAAAGTTTTTTAGTTTTATTCAACAATGTTTTGAAATAAATTCAAGTGTGTATTACAATATAATAAATTGAGTTTTGTTTCATAACATGAGAGAAAAAAAATTTTCAATCTTGATTTTGATTAAAATAAAGTTATGGTAGCTTATAGTTAAACATGTTGTTTGAAGAAAAATAATATAGATATTTGAAAGATTTTTATTCAAAGAGAGAGGTTTTAAACATGATGTTTTGATTTTGATAATCAAGAAATTGCAAGTGAAGGATTTGAAATGGAAACATATCATACTCAAGAGAATCAATTAAGCCCATTGTCACATATAATCATCTCTAATGGTAACTAAAGATATGGAAGAGAGATGGTAGATATTTATGATCTAAATGCAATGAGATAGAGAGGAACAAAGTAAATCATCTATGGATATAGGATAGACATATGTATATATATATATACATATACAAAGAACATCATAATATTAAGTTACTAACAAGTCTTAATTATAACACATCTATTAATGCAACTAGTAAGATCATATAGCTTAAATGGTAAGTATTCTACTATAGATCATAGAAGATCTTCAATATAAATGAAGACTAAGAAAAATGATAAATAGACTTAACAACAAGAGGGTTAATTATCCTACTATCATATATACATATATTAGTATTAATGATCTAAAAGCATGGCAACTTATAAATTAAATCATATTCATATACTAATTAAAGCCTACTTTAATATAATGTAATATTGGCAAGTTTTTGAAAAGAAAACTTACCTCAGGTCCAGCTTTTCTTTAAGAGTGAGCATGAGAGTAATGGAAGACATCTTAAAAGTTTGCCCAAAACATGTCGAAGTAGCAAAGTAAAATACCAACGCAATAGAGGTCAAGGGAGCTTGATCCGAAATGCTTAATTGATCACACCAATCATCACAAGTCGTGAAGACTAAGAATAGTTGTGCTTTGAAACCTTCGTCTTGAAATAGTAACAGACACACCATAAAACCAATACTCCAAAAGTGAAGATCAAAATACCGAGACAATAAATGACTGCAACAACGTCATAGGCAAATCATGTGCAGAATGTGAAACATAGTGATAGGAACCAATAGTCGTCAAAAGTAAGAGAGTAAGGTGAGCAATCCAAAACATAATAGTCTCTTCGTTCGTTAACTACCTAAACATGATAAAGTGCTTGGTACCCAGATTCTCATGGGTCCGAGTTGGTTAGTTGAGAACATCCATTGCATTTAAATGCACATGATGAGGATGTCGTCGAGAAGTACAAGAATTCATCAATAGTTTGTTTTAATCAACAAACAATGACTTTCTTGACTAGAGTAATAAATAATGAGTGTAAATAATATTAGTTCTAAATTTCTCCACTAGGTTTAACAAATTTTATTTGTTTTGATACATTTGTTGAAGGATCATTTACGGTAAATCCTAAGCTGGTTTTATCATAAAATGACTTTTGAATGTTAAGTAAATATTTTAAAGATCTAGAGCTATTTTCAAATTTTGCTAATATTTTTGCTTTTTCATTTTCCATTTTAATTTCATGTTTATAGTCTTGACAATATTTACATTTAAGATCAATTTCAATATTGCTTTCAAGTCTAGACATTTTATCTTCTAAAATTATTTCCTTTTCAAAATTGTTTTCAATGAATATTGAAGATTTATTTTTAGGAATCATTTTTGAGTCAATGTTGCAAAAAAGTTTGAAGTTGTTTTTCAATTTTGAAAATTCTAATATAAATTGATCATAGCAAAAATGTTCGGTTTCGGATTGTACCTTATTAGTAGTTGTATAATCTTCACATGTTATATGTTGATCAATTCCATCGTCCATGTCGCTCCATGTTTTATTTGTAGTTTCGCTTAGATCTAGAAGCATGTAGTCCTTGCCATCAATACTTGTATTCACATTTGTTTGAATATTTTCACAAGCCGTATTATCATCGTCTTCTTCGTACTTGTTGCACCATGATTTATTAACACTCTTTTTTCGGATTTGGCTCATGTATTCTTCGTTATTGATACCTTCAATGATCACATTTGAACTAGTAGTACATGTGTTTATTTCAACTAAATATTTATCTATTAAATTTTCTAGAGTAACTATTTCTTGTGCAATATCAAGTTTATCATCTTTGGTTTTACATTTCTCTTGGTGAAACTTTAAAAGACATTTCCAAATATCATTTGCCGTTTTACAAAGAAATAGTCTTTCATATTCAACTCTTGGTAGAGTTTTGAAAATAAGTAATTTGGCTTTAGTATTTTTATCAATCTTGGGTTGAAGATTATTATATTGATTTTCAAAATCCATTTTGGTTGGTTTAAGATCACCAATTGAAATGATATGCCAAAGATCAAGATCTATTGAATTCACATAATTTTCAAATTTATTTTTCCATTCAAGAAAATGATCATTTTCAAATAATGGTGGTTTTTGCGTAAATTCCCCTTCTAGATATTTTTCGAATTCCATAGATCGTTACAAGTTTTAAAATACAATATATTTTAAAAGTCTTGCTAGACGTGACTCGGATACCAATTGTGGAAAACTAGAAGGGGGGGGGGGGTTGAATAGTTTTACTTCTTTTTCGTTTTATTTGTTTTGTAAAAGTTAGCTTCTAAAGATTAGACGAAAATTTCAAAACTCTTTAATGCAAAAATATAGATACTAGTTTATTTATGATTTTGTATAAACTCTACTTATGTATAATGTACAATTTCAAAACTCTTTAATGTAAAAGTGTAGATGCTAGTTTATTTACGATTTTGTATAAACACTACTTATGTATAATGTTGGGAAAGAATTTATAATTTCATATATATATATATATATATATATATATATATATATATATATATATATATATATATATATATATATATGTATAAGTGTTTTAATATAAGTTTATGTACTTAGTTTGTTTTTGTAAGATTAATGTTATGAATGAATGTTAGTTTGATCTTTATATGAAATCAATATATGCACAACACAAGCAATAATAATTATGTATGAAATGCTAATAAGTAAGTAATCAAAAAGTGAGAGATGGAAAGATCAAACCGAGAGACAAAGGATTTATAGTGGTTCGGCTACAAGAACACCTTCCTTGCCCTACTCCACTCCCTGAGTCACCTACTCGAAAGTTTTCTTCACTAGATCAAAAGCCTCCCTTATGGCGGAGAAAACCTTACACACCAAATTACACACCACAACTTTGTCACAACACAATCACAACTTCTACACAACTTCTTCACACCAATCTACATCACACCAATTCTTCCTCACACCTTTCTACTTCACTCCTAGCTTCTTCACAACTTTCTACTTCGCTCCTAGCTTCTTCACAACTTATTACTTCCTAACTCTTTTTCTTCACGCCACTTGTTTCTTCACACCTTCACTACTAAGTCCTAACCATTACTCCAAGATATATACTACTTTACAACTTCTAGGCTTTAAGGTCTTCTCAACTTCAAAGCTTCAACTTCTTTGTCTTCACAACTATCTCCACTTCAATATACTACTACTACTTATTTCTTCTATCACTAATCCTATCCACCTCTACTTCTTCACTTCCAGTACTACTTCACACCTTCAATAAATCTAGATCCTATATCTAAATCTAACTAACCAATGTATACACTATATTCACCAAAGAATGAATGATATACAAGATTAAATGATCAAACAACTTAGATAGCAAGATGATACTAAGTTGTAATACTCCTAGTCTTGATGAATAGAAGTATTATTCTCTTTGCACTTGAATGAATGAGGCTTTGGATCACTTGGAAACAAAGGCTTATGAATTATATGATCAAAGGATTTTTAAGATTGAAATGAAGATTTGAATCCGAAAGTTTCTAGTGCAAAAAAGTGAGAAACATTCAAGATTTAAGATGGTATTTATAGGCAACAGATTCTGACAGAGGAGCGTGGCCGGTCCCCTTAAATCAAGGCCGGCCCCCTTAAAATTAAGGGGACCGCCCCTTATAATTAAGGGGGCCGCCCAGCTGTAACGGCCAGATTTTTTGTTTTTTAGTGGGGAAAGTTTATTTGGTGAAAAACTAACTAATTTTGGTTAAAAATTTGAATTCTTATATTTAGTATGAATAAAACATTTTTCTTTATTACCAAAAGTGTTTTTCAAAAATATATAATAAGTTTATATATTAAAATAAACTTTGTAATAATATCCATTTGATCTTATAATGCATTTTAAACACTATGTTTATTCATACCTTAAGTGATTAGATGGTGAAAGTGATTATTTACTACTAAATACTTGTTTACGTCATGATCTTTGGTTTGATGTGTTTTCGTTTTGTGATTATCACAACATAGAGATATCGAAAGGTATGAATAATGTTTTTAGTCATTTATTTATATCAGCAATCATCCCTACCTCCCCTAAACCCTATTATACATCCACTTTTTCCTACCTCTAGAACAGAACCCCATGGTTTCTTTCTCCCGAGAGAACCATATATACCCAAACACCGTATCCCTACCTATACCCCTAGATTTGACCTTAGGTAACCCTATACCTTAAACCTTACCCCTTACTTAATAAACCCTCCCATTCAATCTTGGAAAGATGAAATTGGAGAAAAACCATCTAGGTTAACTCTAGAAGATGAGGAAAACCAATTAGAGGAGATAGAAAAAGGTCATAATAATAATAACTTAGATAATCAACCTGACTATAGTAGTTTAAGAAAGACTTTACAAGAAAACCGTTTTAAAATAGCTAAAATACAGAAAAACCAAATGAAGCATCACCATAAAATAGCTTTTGCCCGCTTTAGGATATGCACTTTAGAAAAGATAATAGATAATGATGTGGAAAACTTAGAAAACACTAACTCATGGAATTAGGAAATTAGGAAACTTTAGAAAACCCTAAGTAGATAAATAACCCTAGGAGATATGCCTTAGAATAGTTAGAATAGAAAATAAATAACTATAGGATAAGTAGAATAGAAAATAAATAAAACAAGTTAGGATTTAGAAACTACCTGGTACCCCTCAATTAGGATATATTAGATAACTAGACTTAGGACTGCCTTTCACCTTAGGACACCCTTAACCCAATAGAAAACCCTTAGGAAAAACCTATAACCTACCCTTAACCCTTACCTTTAGGATCTTAAGAAACCCACCCCGATGTCTTAGGTAAATAGAATCTCTAAACTGTTTTAAATTTCACTTACCCTAACCTTTTCAACTCTTTTTCCCCTTACCGATGGTGAGAATCCTCATTCTTCACCATAGAGATCTGAATTCTTTCTCCTCCGATCTCTAAACCTTCACTTCTTTTCTTAGCTTTCTTAAGCTATCTTCGTTCTAGTTAGAGATCTACCCCTAACTATCCTAAATGCAAATATATGATCCTCATATATAAGCATATTCCTACTCTTTATTCCCCTAGATTACTATGATACTCGAGCTAGTTTTCCCCAATCCCCTTTAGTAAACCCCAAAACCTTAGTTAGGATTTCCATACTTGAGGTTAGAAATAACATTAGGATTAGAAAACCTTAGACCATTTGGATTAGAAAACCTTAGACCATTAGGATTAGAAACCAAAACCCCTACCCCAATAGATATAGGATAAGACTTAATAGGAAAACATTAGGATTAGAATATAGATTAGGAAAAATGTAGGATTAGATAACCCTCACCCTAAGCCTTTGGACCCCTAGTTTAGTATAGACACATTAGCAAACCCCTACCCTATAGGAATAAGTAGATTTAGGTCATAGATTACCCATACCTAGCCCTTAGGATAACCATACCTATACACTTGAGGTTTTAGATTATACCTTAGGATTTGACAATTTTTAGAATACCCATTAGGAAATTTCACTTAGGAGATACTATGGATAGTGCCTTAGCTGGTTTCAAATTCCTAGGAATAGTAATACTCATAATAATAGTAATAATGGTAATAATAGACAACCTAAAACAAAAGAGAAAACCTGAAACTACACCTAAGAATAAGGATATACCTAGTCAACCCTTAGGAAATAAAACACTTAAACCTAATCCCTCTTTAGAACCCTCTACCTCAATGGAACCAAACACCCCACCCTTAGAAATTAGGATTAGTTAGGAAAAACTAGAAGAACCTTAGGGGGAAAACAAAACTCTGGGAAGAAATCTAGTAAATCTAAAACACCGTTAGGATATTCTTCTTCAGGTATCCTATACTCTTACTCTTCCGTTTAATCTCATCTTTTCATTTCTCTCTTTCTACCATTTAAATCTTCTCTTCCCACTTCTTCCTACTCTTCCGTTTAAAATCCCATTTTTCCGCCTTTTTCCCCACTCCACAAATTAAAACCATAGTTTTCCATTTTCCCCACTCCTATACTTTTCCCCACTCCACCCACTCCAAACTCCTTTTCCTTTTCCATTTCCCCTACTTTGCCATTTCATCCTTTTTCCTTTATCACTCCACTCCACTCCAATAAATCCTTTACTCAATTTCCCTTCATTTTTAATTTTCCGTCATTTTACACTCTATTTTCTTATCTCTATATTCTCTCCCTACCTCATCTTGCAATGTTCTATTAGCTAGAACTTGTATTTCTCGTCATAACGCAAGTTTCTATTAGTTAGAACTTGTAAGAATATCTACATCGAACTTTAATCCTCATTATGTTCGACTATGATATTAAATCTCACTTTGAAAGAAATTGTAAAAAGGAGATCTTCTACGTCCGTCATTCTAGTCTTAACATGGGAATCTACCATGTGTCAAGTTGCTAAACCGGAGAACTTTAGAACTTGTCTCTATCGTGACTAGAACTTGTCTCTATCATGACTAGAACTAGTCTCTATCATGACTAGAACTTGTCTCTATCATGACTAGAACTTGTCTCTACCTTGACTAGAATATTCCTCTACCATATCTAGAACTTGTCTTCACCGAGATGAGAACTCGTTGTCATCTCAGTTGAAATACCTTGACTAGAATATTCCTCTACCATATCTAGAACTTGTCTTCACCGAGATGAGAACTAGTTGTCATCTCAGTTGAAACTTGTCTCTAAAATATTCCCTTACCATATATCCTTAAATATGGTAAAACTCTCTTCATTTTCCACTGATACTACTTAAGGATGATTTATGATGACTATCCTCTTAAAATGAATTAGGATGTTCCTACATTTTAATGAGAAAGTTATAAGTCAAATAGGTTAAGAATTTATACACTCTTGTTTTCAAATATTGGGACGCCTTTATTTGCAAATAATGAGATATAAAAACCTAAGTATCTGGTATCTGTACAAGCAATTCCTACTCCGCTTGTGCAAAATCTTCTTCTTTTTCACATCATTTTCCTCGATAATCCTCTTCTTTCTCTATTTTCTCGACTTATTCTCTTCCCTACCCTTATAATCGTCAAAATCTCGGGACGAGATTTTCTCTAAGGGGGTAAGACTATAACAACCTACAAACACCCATTACTATCATTCCCATTACAAATACCTATAACAGATATTTCACAGGTAAATTTTTGCTTTTTATATGCATTATTACTTGCATGACTCACTATACCTGCTCACGTATCTACACAAGCCAAATAACTCAACACTCACATCTATAAACCCCAGGTATGTCAAGCATAAAATCATAACAACACCATAATAAGTAATTCACCAATCTAAAACACTAAACATAACACAAAACCCTAATAAACACTAAACTAAAACTTAAGTAGGATTATGTGCTTATCTGAACCTATATGCTTAGTTTAACTAGTACGAATGTGTCCAAGGCTTAAGTATGAGGATATATTAGGACTATTAGGCTATAGAATAAACCCTTTAGAACTTAGATACAAACCCCATAAGCCCTAAACTATAACTAGGTCATAGATAACTAGAATTAGGTCTAAACCATCCCAAAACTTCCCCATAGGTCACTACCACTTAGTATAAGCCTTTTAGAACTTAGGAATAGTTATTAGACACTCATAGGACACTAGTCTAGGCACTAAACCATAGGATAAACCCTAGTCTCTCACTAAATACACTTAGGTCATTTAGGTTACAAAACTAGGTCAAAACTTCCCAAACCTCCCCCATAAGTTACCCTCACTTAGAATAAACCCTTTAGGTCTTAGGATTAGTCACTAAACACACTTAGGAACTTAACTTAGGCACTAAACCTTAGGTAAAATTTTAAACACTTAATAAGTAGAACTAGGTCTAAACTTAACTAAAACAAGTAAAACCTAAACATAAGCACCTCAACCTAGCACCCTAACACCTTAGTCATACCCAAGCACACACCCTAACACCTCTAAGCACACACATAGGTAGGTGCATCACCTACTTGACTAATCCACCATTAAACCACCACTAATCCACCATAAACCACCACTAATCCACCCCTAATCACCCTAAACCACCCCTAAACACCCTAAGTAGCTTACAAGCACCTCCAAGCACCCAAGTAAGGAGGTGCATCACCTCTATGTAAGCTACTATCACCAAACCGCCTCCATGGCTTCTCCTCCACCACAACCGGCCTAGGCAGCCCCCTAGCTACTCCTAACTCGTCTGCATTACCTCCTAGCCTCACCACATCACCATCTAGCTCAGCTTGCACACCCCTCCCATTGCTCGACACCTAAATACCCCGTTTCACCTAAACCGCCTTAACGAGCCCTATAAATATCCTCCTCCTCCCTCATTTCTTCTCCACACCTCTCCCCCTCCTCTCTACCTCACATTTCTGTAGTACTAAGCCTGTAGAAGCAGTAGGATACAAGTAGCTAGGCCTTGGTTAAGTTGTGTTGTGGTTTGAAGTCGTACGAGCCCTAGAAAACCCCAGAAAACCCTAAAACCCACGTAAACCCCCCAGCCAAGTAATTCATACATTTAGTTAATTTAGCTTTATTATAGTCTTAGGATAGATTTAGAATGCCTTAGATACCCTAGGAACCCTTGCATGAGCCTTGAACCCTTTCATTTGCTAGTTTAAGTTTTAAAACCCTAGATCGAGTCATATACTTGCATGCATGCTATAGGTCATTATTTTAGGTCATAAACTAGTTATACATAACCTAGATAAGCTAAAATAAGTAAAACATAGGCTAGAAAACTTAGTTACTAGATAAAATATAAGTTACATGCATATTAGGACTAGTTTTGCAAAACTTTACATGCATAAGGGTATATATCATAAATTCCTGAAATTATAAAGTCTAGGGACTATTTTTGACATTTCCTAGAAGTTATAAGTAGTAAGGACTAGTTTTGGATAATATTAAAACCCTAGGATAGATAATAAAATAAGTATAAACTAAAGAGGACTAAAAATGTAATATTATAAAGTTAAAGGTCTAAAATGGTAAATATAGAAAACTTAGGAGTCTTAGGTTAGTTACTTAAAATATAGAAGTCTAGGGACTAGTTGTGTCAAGTAAAGATAATTACTAGTATAAGAAATATAAGTAATATAAATTTAGGGTTGAAAACGTAAATATATAAACTATAAGGGTAAAAAGTAAAAATATCATATAAGTATAAAACCTAAATAAAGTTAGAAGCATAACACAATACTAGGGAGCTTCATGCGAGGAGTACTATGTGGATATTTCATTTTTGACGAGTTTGTTGGGTTTACGAATTAAAGTGCCCTGACTCCTCGAACGATTATTGCATATACTTCTGAGAGATGATGGCCCGAACGATGATATGATTATAACTAAACCCTAATAACAACATAAATCAATAATAGGGAGCTTTGTGTAAGGAGTATTAACTTCTGAATTATGATGGCCCGAAGGGTATTATGTTGATAACATAATACAATAGTAGGGAGCTTCAGGAGTCATATACTTTTGAATTACAATGGCCTGAACTATGTTATGTTATATATAAAACATTAACAAACCTAAAAACAATAACTTGAGAAACATAAACATGATAACTAAAGCTTGACATACATACAAAACCAACAACACACTAGGATACTTGAGTAAGGCGTCTAGTTTCCGAGTCACTATTTCCATCACTTAGATTTCTCTAAACCCAGGTGAGTTTCGTAGCCTCACATCTTTTTAAATGCCGTGAGTTTTCATAGCCTCATACTTTTTAAAATGCTTTCACTCTAAATGCTTTACTTAAAACCGAATACAAGTCTTTTTCTTTGTTTGTTTGCACGAGTAAACTAACTGCCACCACTATATAACCAAAGTTCATGAATCTAATTGTTTAGGGTATTTTACCCACGCGAACGCGAATGTAGTTGATAGATCTATTGGAGTTTGACAACTCTCATTGGTATTAACACCCCACTAGGTGGTAGCAATAGGTACTATATTTGAATCCACTCAAGGTATAACTTTGGCAAGTTATCCTTCCATCCCCTCATGGTGGGTCTGCAGCCCACATGACCCGGATCATTAAGGTGTGATTCATGAGCTTAGTGCAACATAACTAAACTCCTGATAATTGTGCATGCATCACAATTATCACAAAACTTGCATTTTCCCAGATGGGTGTAACAACTGAACCAGGGAACTTGTATTCACTAACCCTTAAACCAATGATTCTCACTCAACACCTAGTGTTGACTTTTTAAGCATGTACTCTAGGTATATTACTTCTATGGATCCATGACAGAAGGAGGTACTGAACTCGGAGGACTTTTCATGGTTATCATTCAAACACAACCAACCTAACTCTTAGGTTTTTGGGACCACATCAAAAATAAAAGTATATCTTTTATAATTAAAACTCTGATAATTATGAATGATAACTAAATTTCCAAACGTCTCTTTTCGAGTCGTTTTCTATTACTGTATTTGTGATTCTATGAAGTAATACCCAAACACTTTATCCGCTGCGATCAGTGAAAAATGGGGGTGTTACAGATCACCACCTTGTCACCTCCTTAACTCGCGGCACCACCATCACCATACACCTTCCCCTAAAGCCCCCTAGCTAGTATTAACTGCTCCTTATCACCCCTTTAGGCCTCATTAGTCACCCCTAGCTCAGATTACTCAACCCCCCCTCCTCGCCACCTCTACCCCCTTTCCTTGCTCAACAATCCAAACGCACCCTATAAATACCCACCAAACCTCTCCATTTCACTTCACCCCTTTCCTCTCTTCTCTATCACTTATATTCTATAGTACTAAGTCCCTAGAACCCTTGTCGAAATCAAAACCTAGTCGAGAAACCCTAGTTGTCATGTTAGGCCTCCTACGACCTAGGTAAGCCTAAACTTTGATCCTAATAGTCTTAGTACTGACCTAGGATAGTTATAGGAAGCCTTAGAACCCTTGCATGAGCCTTGAACCTTTTCATTTTGAAGTTTTCATTTAGAAACCCTAATTTTAGAAAAAATACATGTTTATATGCTAAAATGACTTAACGTGTGCTATAATCTGATTTAGGAGACTTATTTAAGTATATATTAGTTAAACATAAGCTAGGAAACTCTTTTGTTTCATTAGAATATAGTTTACATGAAATTAGGACTATTTTTGCAATTGTTTTCATGCATAGGGGTATATATGGTAACTTTTTGAAAATAATAAGTCTAAGGACTATTTCTAACATAACTTAGAAGTATAAAGCATAAGGACCCTTTTTTCAAAGTTCTAGAACCCTAGGATAGAAAATAAAACAAGTTAGAAACATATAAGGACTAGTTTTGCAAATACTATTAAGTTAAGGGTATAAATGGTAAATATAGAAATTTAGTATAGTTTAGGGACTATTTCTGCGATTTCTCTAAAATATATAAGTATAAGTGTTAGGAATACGTTTATTCCAATGAAGACTCGGTCACCCCAAGTATTGTAATAGCATAGTGTAGCTCGTAGTAATCATTAGTTTAGTGTTGTATTTGTGGAGTCGGGTCGGGTCTTTACCCACTGTCAGCCCGGTCCACAACCCGTTTAATAGGGCGTTGAGCATGTAACTATAAATACCCTCTCCCACCCAAGGGAGAGGGTTGGACCTTCATTTGCAATTCAACTTTTCCTTTCTTTTACAAGGCTCCCAACCACCTTCCTCTCTCTAACTTTCTCTCACTAGAAATCCATCATATTCGATCCATACATAATTGGTATCAAGAGCCATGGTTCTATCCTAGGATTAGTGGTATACATAAAAATCGTGGCTTAGTTTATGTGTTCTTTGTGGTTCGAATACTTTTAGTTGTTTTTCTCTCATTTTGATCTCGTATCGTGTTTATCTTGTGGTTTTGTTCGTACTTTCTTAGTTAGAAAGGTCATACACATATTGTGTAGCTCTTGGTTTGGTTATATCATCAATCTCGTGGAAGATATGATGAATTCGTGGTTAGTTTCTACTTAGCGAGTTGGCATATTCGTGGTAGAGAGTTGGCTGTTTTTATTAGCGAGTTGATAATAGAGATTTGGCGGTTTAGTATTTTTGGGTATAAAGCCAAATCGCTAGACAGCGACAGCCTTGTCTTATGTGTTTGGCGAGTTGACTGACCAGCGAGTTGATCTTTGTTAGCGAGTTATGATCTGTGTAGCGAGTTGATTACTTGTAGCGAGTTGTGACGTATCCAGCGAATTGATCTTTATAGCGAGTTGGTGATTGGTAGCGGGTTGTGTCTGGGTAGCGATTTGCTTCTTTCCAGCGAGTTGTCCAAATAGCGAGTTGAATATTTACTAGCGTGTTGTGCACTGCAGCGTGTTGGTGGTGTTAGCGAGTTGTTCCGATAGCGAGTTGGTCTATTTTGCGAGTTGTGTAGTGTCTCCAGCGAGTTGTGTACTTTGGCGATTTGACCATTCTAGCGAGTTGGTCATACTTGATAGAGAGTTGAGCTAGTGTTATTAGCGTGTTGATTAATTTTCATCAGCAATAATTTTCTACAGTTGTGAAACTTGTGCACTATTGCGACTCAAGTTGTTACTACCACTTCTACAGTAACGTGACATTGTGGGACTAATCTTACGGCTTGACTTGTTCCTTCTAAAGTAACCTGACGTTGTGAGATTAATTCTACGATTTGTCTTGTTCCACTGTAGATCAGCTGTAATTTGACTTGTTGCAACGATACACGAAATACACTTCTGTTTAAAATACTTGGTATCTTTCATAACATGGCAAGCACTTCCTCGGATGACATTCAGGCAGCTGGGTCTGATACACGTCCTCCTATGCTGGACAGGACGGACTATGAATCATGGGCACAAAGGATTCGTCTCTATTGCTTAGGAAAGGAAAACGGGGTAAACATCTTGAAGTCCATTGATGAAGGACCGTTTCACCAGGGTTTCACTAGAGATACGGTTGAAGCTACTGATGAACTTCCAGCTGTAGTTGGTCGTGACAGACTTCGTACCTATAATGAGCTGAAAAATGAAGAAAAGAAACGTTACGATGCTGACATCAGAGCCTCGAACATCATAATTCAAGGACTTCCAAAAGATGTCTACAAACTCATCAACTACAACACAGAAGCCAAAGCTGTCTGGGATAATGTGAAAATGCTTCTCGCAGGGTCTTAACTAACAAAAGAAGATCGTGAGTCTCAGTTATATGATGAATTTGAACACTTTAAAATGAACCCTGGTGAAAGCATCACTGACTACTACGTCAGATTTCACAAGTTAGTCAATGACATGAGAATCATCAAGATGACAATGCGCAATATCCAGCTTAACTCAAAATTTGTGAACAACATGGCACCGGAATGGGATAGATTTGTCACAGCGGTTAAACTCAACAAAGGGCTCAGGGACACAAATCATGAACAACTCTATGCATACCTGCAACAACATGAGAAACATGCTGCATATGATAGGGTATTGAGGGAAAAGCTTAACCCTCCAGCTGCAAATGATTCACTTGCATCCAGATCAACCAGTCTTTGGCATTTTCACATTATCCCAGACAACACAGCTCTGGCTTCTAATCTGCTCAAATGATGGAGAACCATAGGAGATTAAGAGATAGGTTTAGTGTACAGGATACCTCTAAACCTAAGGTCCACTACCTTAGAAATGGGATTGGTGCTCAACCCGCAATATATGATTCAAATGTTATGTTTGAACCTGACCATGCCCCTCTTGATATGAGATCATATGATGAGATTGATGAGCTTGAGGATAGAAATAGGGAAAAACTGACTGAGAAACTGAAAGATCCCCTATGCACATCTAAGAATCTCATATTTCACTATGATTACACTAATGATAATCATCAAGCCATCTCTGTCCCTCAAAAGAAATTCCTCCCTGAGAAAACATTTTGGAATATTGACATGGAAAAAATGCAAGCCGAAAGACTTGTGGGTAACACTAGAACTGTTTTTAGGATTGCTAATCCTACCATATATCCTCTGAACACGCCCATGCACCTTGTACCATTTACTCTTCCTTCACAGTGTAATACTTTTATTGGTCTTTATGTACTAGGTCAACTGTTTAACGACTTTGATAAAACCTGTAAAAAGAGAATTACACCAACTGGGATTACTGAAGGGGAAAGGGGATTTGAACAAACAAAACGGTGTTACCTAACAGAAGTCATGCCATTTTTCAAACTCCTTAAAGAACACTTTGAAGGTCTTAAGACCACAATTAAGGATGATGTCACTAACATGAAAAAGGTTTTCAAAGAAGTTGAAAATGAGGGTAAACAGTTGGAAATTGATCTCAAATATAGTGAAATTGACCGGAAAAACACTTGCATTATAAATGAAAACTTGATTGCTAATTGCATTGCTCAAGATGTGTTCTATACGGTCACCGACTCTGCCTTATCTGCGAAACAATTTCATGAGATGTCGGTCACGTTGCAAGTATTTCAGAATCGTGTGATTGAGCTTGAGGGGGAGAATTTGAGATTACATACCAAAATTCAAAACGATGACCATGATAACATGGTCAGGAAATTTTCGAAACTAGAAGTTGATTATCTTAAGTTGCAACTAAAATATCAACATCTAGAAGCAAGCACTAAAATTTCAAATGCCAAGACATCCTCGGATGCTCCTGACTTTGACACATGTTTTGAATTAGGCAAAAAGGATGAAACGATTCAAGCTCACTCAAACACGATTCGGAAGTTGAGGGCTCAAATTGCACAATTAAAGTCTAACATGGGTGAAGATACTAATCACCAAATGTCTCTAGATTCTCAAAAGTTTCAAAAACATGGCATCATTAACGATTTACAACATGAAAATGTGTGGCTTCGTGATGAATTGTCAAATGCTAAACAACGATACAAAGAATTATTTGAGTCAATTAAAATAACACGTGATCAAAACAATAAAAAGGTCACTTCTTTGTTAAACGAAATTGAGAACCTAAAGACTATGGTGAAAGGGAAAATGCCCGTTGATTCATGTGACCATGCGAGCAACAATGTTCATGTTTGTTCAAAATATTCGTGTGATGCTGTGGAAGTTTATCTACCCCTTAGGAACAACAAGTTAGTTCATAGCAACTATCTTAGACATCTTAAGGAATGCCTTGTCATACTTAGAGAAACCGTTGAGGAAGATAGGATAACCAAACCGCTTGATGAAGTAGTTGTTGATGCATGTTTCCTCTCTAATAGAGCTCAGGAATTGCTAGAATATGCTATTAGTACATGCCACAGCCTAGGTGCAATACAAAGAATGATAGGGCTTTGCCGGCTAAGAGTGCACTTAAGAATAAAGTAGAAGAATCATCTAGGAACAATAAGAAACATGTGGTAAATGAGAAGAATCGTGTTGATTCAAACATTTGTTTAAACAATGATGTAATTGATTCGAATTCTTATGCTATTTGTAAAACATGTAATGATTGTTTAACTGTTGGTAATCATGATGCTTGTGCTGTGCCTCTCTTTGAGCCTCCTATGTAATCTTCGGTTAAGAATGTTTTGAATGATAATCATGATAGGCAGGTTTGGAAATGTACAGGAAAGGTTTTTACAAATGTTGGATATCAATGGAGGCCTACTGGTAGGAAGTTCTCTCTAGGAGAAAAGTGCCCTTTAACAAGGCTCACTAACCCCAAGATAGTGCCAATTAAGAAATGGATACCCACTGGTAGGACATTTCCTTTAGAAGCACGTAGAACCACTTCTAGGTCTAGTGCATCACTTAATACGGATACCAACGGCATATCCACGACTTATGATAATCCAGTGTTTGTATGTGCTAACCTAACGGATCCCAATGGCTTGTGGGGCTCCAGCTTTGTCAGTTATCCACCCTTGTCTGGTTTCAAATGCAGGTCGTACAAATCGTCCTTTGGTATTTGGACTCAGGCTGCTCAAAACAAATGACCGGAGACCGCTCGCGGCTCAAGAATTTCGTGGAAAGGTTTATTGGTACGGTTAGATTCAGGAACGATCACTTTGGCAAGATAATGGGTTATGGTGATTATGTTTTTGGGGACAGTGTGATATCTAGAGTCTACTACGTGGAGGGACTTGGACACAATCTTTTCTCTGTGGGTCAATTCTGTGATTCAGATCTTGAAGTTGCCTTCAGAAAACACACATGTTTTGTTAGAGAATTAGATGGTGTTGAACTCCTCAAAGGAAGTCGGGGCACCTATCTTTATACCATCTCAATTGAAGACATGATGCGGTCCTCTCCCATTTGCTTACTCTCAAGGGCTTCCAAGAACAAATCCTGGCTGTGGCACCGTCGTTTAAATCACTTAAACTTCGGTACTATCAATGAACTCACCCGTAAAGATCTTGTTCGAGGCCTGCCAAGACTCAAATATGAAAAGGATCATCTCTGCTCTGCATGTCAAATGGGTAAGAGCAAGAAACACACCCACAAACCCAAAACCATCACTCCATCATGGAAGTTCTACATACCCTTCACATGGATCTTTGTGGACCAATGAGGGTTCAAAGTATCAATGGAAAGAAATATGTGCTTGTTATTGTTGATGACTTCTCTCGCTTCACGTGGGTAAAGTTTCTACGATCAAAGGATGAAACTCCAGAGATCATCATCAAACTCATCAAGCAACTGCAAGTTCGACTCAACAAGACTGTTATGTTCGTTCGCACTGACAATGGAACAGAGTTTGTGAACAAACATCTTAATCAGTTTTATGAAAGCATCGGCATCAGTCACCAGAAGAGCATTCCACGTACTCCACAACAAAATGGAGTTGTTGAAAGACGCAACCGCACCTTGGTTGAAGCCGCTAGGACTATGCTCATCTTTTCTAAAGCACCCATGTTTCTCTGGGCCAAGGCTATTGCAACAGCTTGCTATACACAGAATAGATCCTTGATACACCCTCTTCACAGCAAGACCCCATATGAATTGGTTCATGGCAGAAAACCAGACCTGTCGTTTCTACGGGTATTCGGTGCTCTGTGCTATCCAACAAATGACAGTGAAGATCTTGGGAAACTCAAGGCCAAGGCTGACATGGGTTTTTTCGTTGGGTATGCTCCAGAAAGAAAGGGATACCGAATCTACAACAAGCGTACCAGAGACATAATGGAAACCATCCACGTCACTTTCGATGAGCTGACCGAGCAACAGGCTCCTGGACACTCAAGTTCAGGACCCCGGATCAAATCTTCTATCTCCTGGACCCATTAGCTCTAGGATTATACAGAGTCCCACTTCAGCTACTCCGTTTGTACCTCCTTCAAGTGAAGATTGGATGAAACTGTTTGACCCTATGTTTGATGAATATTTTGAACCTCAAAACTTGGCGGCTCCTGAAGCTCCCGTCATTCCACTACCTGCTGGTGGAGGTAATGCACCACATCATGAGGCAGGGCCATCCATGTCTATATCACTGGGCCCAGAAGCTCCAACCATCAGTCATTCAGTCACTACTGCTAATAGTCAATCTTCATCAGTACAACAAGTAGCTTCTGTAAATAATACTTCTGAAGTAAATCCTTTCGCTCTTCCTGAAGATGAACCGTTTGTAAATGTATTTGCTCTTGAATCCTCTGATGATACTACATCCTCAGAAGAAACCTACACGGTAACCTCAGTTCACTACCCTCAACCGCATGAGCATCTCAGAAAATGGACAAATGATCACCCGATTGACAACATCATTGGAAATCCTTCTCGTCCAGTCTCAACCCGTAAGCAACTAGCTACAGATGCCTTATGGTGCTTCTTCAACTCCGTCCTCTTTAAAGCCGAACCCAAAGACTTCAAAGAAGCAATGACTAAGAACTCATGGTTTACTGCCATGGTAGATGAAATTCATGAGTTTGATCGACTTGAGGTATGGGAATTAGTACCTGCTCCAAAATGTGCTATGATCATTGCTCTCAAATGGATATTCAAGGTCAAGCTTGACGAGCATGGAGATGTCTTGAAGAACAAGGCGAGACTTGTAGCAAAAGGATACCGACAAGAAGAAGGAATAGACTTTGAAGAATCCTTCGCTCCGGTTGCTAGAATAGAAGCCATAAGGATATTTCTTGCTAATGCTGCCAGTTAGAATATGGTAGTATATCAAATGGATGTTAAGACGGCATTCTTAAATGGCGATCTAAAAGAGGAGGTGTATGTTAGTCAACCAGAAGTATTCGTGGATCCCGAACATCCTAACCATGTTTATCGCTTGAAGAAGGCCCTCTATGGTCTTAAGCAAGCTCCTAGAGCATGGTATGACACTCTGTCTAAGTTTCTTCTGGCTAACAAGTTCACCAAGGGAGTTGTCGATCCTACACTTTTCACCAGGAAAACAGGCAAAAACTACCTACATGTTCAAATATACGTTGATGACATCATATTTGCCTCCTCTGATCCTCAGGAGTGTGATCGTTTCTCGCAAGAGATGAGCTCTCAATTTCAGATGTCCATGATGGGTCAAATGTCATTCTTTCTGGGTCTACAAGTCTCTCAAAACCCAAATGGAATATTCATCAGTCAATCCAAATATGCTAATGAAATCTTGAAAAAATTTGGATTTGATTCATGGGACTCTGTTGATACTCCCATGATAGAAAGATCAAAACTTGATGAAGACAGTATCGGAACTCCTGTTGACCAAACCAAGTATCGAAGCATGATTGGTTCCTTGATGTATATCACCGCCACCTGACCAGATCTCCTCTTTGCAGTATGTATGTGTGCTCGGTATCAATCCAAACCGACCAATAAGAACTTAGAAGCAGTTAAGAGGGTCTTTCGGTATCTTAAAGGATCTGTCCACTTAGGTCTATGGTATCCCAAGAACACAGCTATGGCACTCACTGCTTACTCAGATGCCGATCATGCTGGGAGCTGCTCAATTCCTGGGGGATAAGTTGGTTAGTTGGTCTTCTAAGAGGCAAATGAGTACATCCATCTCCTCTACTGAGGCGGAGTACATTGCTATGTCCTCATGCTGTGCCCAAATTTTATGAATGAGATCACAACTCTCAGACTATGGTTTCTCTTACAACAAAGTCCCCATGTATTGTGACAACCGAAGTGCAATTGCTCTTTGCTGCAACAACATCCAACACTCCAGAACGAAACACATTGATATTTGACATCACTTCATCAGGGAGCAAGTTGAGAAGGGAATTGTGGAACTGTACTTCGTTAGGACCGAGTTCCAGCTGGCTGACATCTTCACCAAAGCACTTCCCAGAGAACGCTTTGAATTCATTCTCCCTCGATTGGGAATGAAGAGTCTCACGCCAGAAGCTCTTTCAGGTCTTCAGGAAGAACAGGAGGAGTAAAGGAGGTGCTTCACATATCCTTGTACATAGTTTATAAAACCGAAAAGAAAATACAAAAATATAAAACCTAGAAAAACCATAAAAATCAGAAAAACACGAAAATACCAAAAATAGTTGTTCTAAGCATGTCTTCTGTTTATCGATAACATTTACGGTTCTAGAAATGTCATTCAACAATGGCACGGAACTTTAAATGAAGCTCGAGCAGAAGTGTAAAATAAATAAGTAAAACATGTAAAAAATGGTTTGCAGTCATTTCAGGCTGTAACCCGGTCTTCAAAATGGTTTGCTATTACTTCAGATAGCAACCCGGTCGTCATACTGGGGAAAGTTCGTCGCCAAAAAGACGTCTATTCCTAACAAAGGCATGAATTACTTTATATTCGTGCCTTTCCGATCTGATGTACGCTTAAGTGCATCATTTCTTGAAAAAGAAGAGAAGTCTTCTTTATCAAACAAATACTTTCCTTTCAAAGATTCTTCGGGAAAGTATTTGATCCAAACTTGGTGGTATCATGGTTTTTGAAGATAAAAATACAATTAACCATGTGTTTTAACAACATACCACTCAATCGATGGAAAAAGAATTAATCGTTTGTGATAAATACTTTATTAAAAAATGCGTCATCGATTGAGGGGGAGCATGATTTCAAAAACTATATGTCATCATAACAAGATCTTTGTGCTTAAGGGCGTATTCGACATGTGATTGTTATGTGTTAGTCTATGAATTCTTCATGAGTTTCTCATTAAACTCTAAACCATTTATAAACTCATCACTTCTAACACATAACATTCTCCCTCAAGGTTTGAGGGGGAGCAAATGTATCATCTCAAAAATCAATAATTCTTAAACATGACACATCTTTCTCCCAAAATCTTTTACCTTATTTAAATCACTTGGGATCACAAATCTCAATTGGTTTGAAATTTTTGATCGGGGGAGAAAAATGTGATTTAAATATGGAAATCTGATTAAAATGTGGTGTTGATTCAAAAAGAATGCTCTCCTATATGTGTTAAACCCTTTTGTATACCAATGCACATATTAAGGGGGAGCAAATGATTTGAAAAACAAAGGATCCTTGCATCTTATGAGATCGAGACTCAGTCTTAACCAATGAATTGACGAAACAATGACCGTCATCAATCGAAAGGACTTGTCCTGGCCGGGTAATAACTTCAAGCTGGGTTAACCGGTGATGTAAGCGTGTCTCGAAGAGGACTTGTCTGAGTAGAGTGTACAGTTTCGAGAAACCTTTTGTGAACTTGACCAGGTCGGGTAATAATTTCAAACTAGTCTAACTAGTGATGTAAGCGTGTCTCGAATGCCTGTTCATGTTTACTAAAGGTGGATCAATTCTAAAGTGCAACTCTTCCCGTCATGTGCAAATTTATCATCAAAACATCGGTGCACATGTTAAGGGGGAGCATTTGAAAATGGCAAAACTCTCAGCGTGTTAACAAAATGAATTTTCAATCATAAACACGTTGAGAGAATCTTCAATGATTTGGTTTATGGCAACATAGGATAGTCATGAAGTTATAAGGTGGCTAAGGTTAGGAAAACCGTCCTATGATCCGCCAGAGCCGGAGGGATCTACCCATGGACAATACCATCTTGATAGTAATAGAAAGTCCGTAGGTACGATTATGAAAAAAAGGAGAAATGTGAGAATGGAGAAAGAAGGGGTTGAAGAATTAAAAAGAAATGAAATGAAAAAGGGTGAAAAGAAATAGCCCTCCATTTATTCAACCTTAGGGCAGAAACCAGGTTCAATTCATAATCTACTGATTGTTGCTAAGGCGACATCGGTATTGAAGACAAGACGTCATGGACCCAGTGACGCAACGCACTAAACCTTCTAGCCACTCAAGTTCTCTTAAAAGAACTTGTTTCATTCTCACGGGAAACCGGTGTAATCTATCGACTTATCTCTTAGAGATAGTTGATATTGAAGCAGGAGACCTCTCCCTAATCTCCGCATAGGAAAACCAAATGCACTTATTGAGTCTAGAGCCTCGAGATGCATAAAAAGATCTCATAGGAACACGTGCTACTTCTACCCTGGGTGTTCAACATTAAGAACACCAGTGGTAAACTTATGAGTCCTACGCAGATCTTAGCAATCTGCCAGAACATTTATGAGGGATGTTATTTATGTAACTCCCAATGATTGAATGGAAACTCCTGCCAGGGTCAACATCAAGCAGTCCTGAAAGCAGGTCACTTAGGTAATTCCTTGTGGATTACGCTAAGTGGTCCCGATGGTTACAAAAGGTCTACAGTCGTGGAGTGATCTCCATCGACTCACCTAATCGTTGATATACTACGGTATAATCTTAAAAGGCCCTCTGTGGGTTTTCGATTAGGAACGGTCTTGGTGAGGGTTAGAAAGAGTCTTCACACTATGCTGTTGACGATCTCTAATTCTAAACCTATAAGTACCGGAAGATTTGTTGCTAACTGTTTACTTGCAGGAATTTCGGACAGTTGCAGAAGTAGATTGCTGAAAAGATGCTGATCCACCAACACATGCTCACACTTCATCATCACAACCTTTGAAATCATGATCATTATTTGGGCCTCATTTATGCTTCCACAACTCTGATGTTGAAGATCATGATCCTGAAAAGTGTGAGCATGCCACAACAAAGATGATCATATCACATGAAGAAGTTATTACTCTATGATGTCTTGCAGACACACATTTTGGATGATGCACTCAAAGTAGTCTTCAAAGATCATCCAACACATTCAACAAGTCATCTAGAGTCAGCTGCCCAAAAGCACAAAGATCTCAACTAAGAAGAATCACTATGCTACGAGCTACAGAGACATCTTCAAAGATTATATGCTATGATTCAGCGCTTATTTTTTGGGGTGACCTCCCTTAGGGGGAGATTGTTAGGAATACGTTTATTCCAATGAAGACTCGGTCACCCCAAGTATTGTAATAGCATAGTGTAGCTCGTAGTAATCATTAGTTTAGTGTTGTATTTGTGGAGTCGGGTCGGGTCTTTACCCACTGTCAGCCCGGTCCACAGCCCGTTTAATAGGGCGTTGAGCATGTAACTACAAATACCCTCTCCCACCCAAGGGAGAGGGTTGGACCTTCATTTGCAATTCAACTTTTCCTTTCTTTTACAAGGCTCCCAACCACCTTCCTCTCTCTAACTTTCTCTCACTAGAAATCCATCATATTCGATCCATACACACTTAATCTAAGCTTGTTATAACTTTGAGTATATTACAATAAGGACTAGTTATGTAAAGTATAGATAGTTAAATACTTAATATATAAGTTTAGGGTATAAATTGTAAATATGTGAAACTTGAAGGGTATAAACGAACTATTTTCATATAAATAATTAAAACCTACTTTTACTTAAAACATAACACAATAGTAGGGAGCTTCATGTGAGGAGTTTCATTTGGGTAATCGTTTTGACAAGTGTGTTGGGTTTACGAATTAAAGTGCCCTTACTCCTCAAACATTTACTACATGACTTCTAAATTATGATGGCCCGAACGGTGTTATATATACCTAAATGATAATAACAACATAACTCAATAGTAGGGAGCTTTGTGTGAGGAGTTATATACTTCTGAATTATGATGGCCCGAACGGTATTATGTTGGTAGCATAATATAATCGTAGGGAGCTTCATGTGAGGAGTTATACTTCTGGATTACAATTGCCCAAACGGTGTTATGTTATAACTAAATCTAGAAACCCTAAGTGAAATTACTTGAAAACCTAGAAATTAAAGACTTGACACACACACCCCTACACTACCCCCAGGATACGTGAGTCAGCCGTCTAAACCCTTATATCACTTGCCTTAGACCCAGGTGAGTTTTCATAGCCTCACTCTTTTCAAATGCTTTACAAACCCTGTGAGGGGGATACATGCTTTAAACCAAACACAAGTCTTTTTCTTTGGTTGTTGCATGAGTGTTACTTTCTGCCACCATTACATAACTAAAATTCATGAGCCATAATCACCTGCGAGTGAACGCGAGTATAGTTGATAGATCTATTGGAGTTTGACAACTCCTGTTGGTTTTCCCCAGCCGGGCCACCAATAAGTACTATACTTGAAACCCCTAAGGATTAACTTTGGCAAGTTATCCTTCTTGTCCCCTCATGGTTTGGTCTGCAGACCCCATGAGTCGGATTGTTAACGTGCGGTTTCATGAGCTTAGTGCAACATACCATTCTCTTACATAACTTTTTCTACTGGATTTAAGCTGAACCCTGTGGAGCTTGTATTCACTCTATCTCTACTTAAACTATGACTCTCACTCAACACCTAGTGTTGACTTTTAAGCATGTTATCCTAGGTATATAAGCCCTTTAGGAACCCATGGCACGGAGTGGAACTGGACACGAGGACATCCAAACTAGTTATCATTCACCTACTAATAACATAAACAAAACGTATCTTAGGGACCTCTCTTTTGGTAAAAGTATAACTTTTACTATAAAACTCTAATAAAATAAATGAATGATAACACCTTTTTCAAAAATGTCTCTTTTCAAGTCGTTTTCTATATCATGTCTTTGTTCTAAAATGTGATGCCCCAGATCTATATTCCGCTGTGATCTATCAAAAATGAGAGTGGTATAGATTGGCATCAGAGCCTTGGTTATAGAGAACAAAAGGATTTTTCCTAAAAACTATAACCAGTCTTTTCTAAAAAGGTCATCCTCAGTGCCACAAGAATCCCAGAGCTGCCTTTAAGATTGATTCCCTAATTCCTTTAAGATAGATTCCCTAATGCCTTTAGGATAGATTCCCTAATACCCTTAGGATAGATTCCCTATTACCTTTAAGATAGATTCCCTATTACATTCTCTAACTTTCCTTTAGGATATAGCATAAGATAGGAGAATGCTAAGATACTTTTCCCGGGTATTACAGTTAGGAATGTCTTCCCCTAATCATCCTATCATCGTGTTGGAAACCGATGATGAGGATAATTCCCTAGGTAGTTATGAGTATGCTCCGGCTACTCCTAGTCATTCATTCTCTGATTCTAACTCACCAAAAGAATTAGCTCAGAATGTCTTAGTTGCCTTAGCTATAGAATCCTCCCCGAATGATCCCTATATGCAAACATATAATAACTATGTGCAAGCATATGGTGGAGATATTCATGTAGTGCCTACTTTAACCCCTACACCATCTATATCTCACTTTAATGCCCAAGATTGCTATGTTCCCGAAGTAGTTTCTCCTCCCCGTAAGATATTACGTATTATACCACCTACACCTCCCCTAGGTATTAAATAAGAAATAGTTCTTACAACACACTGATGAGGCGAAAAATGAACCACTTTTAAGGAGTCATTTAAGCCCGGATTCGTGATTATTTGATCAAATATTGCCCTAAATCATTCCTTTTGTCATTTTAGGTACTTTTGGAGAGAAATCTGGAAAAGGAAGCATTTTGGACGTTTTTGGAGCATAAAAGTGAAGAAAACGGCAAAGTCTCAATTTTCTTTGCTGGGAACAATACCTGACGGCGTCAAGATCTTCTACATGACGGCGTCAAGAGGTACAAAAGAGGTGGAAGTGGAAAATACACGTGACGGTCCAAAGTGTTTTCAAGCATAGGACCTGACGCCGTCACCAAGGTCGCCAGGGTCAAAATACTATTAACGGCCCGGAAGATTTTTACACATGACGGCGTCAAAATCAGATCTAGGCAATACGATTTTTATTAAGACGGCGTCACAACTTAACACATGACGCCGTCACCCTGTAAAATCTATATATTGTTTTCCGAATTTCATTCATAAGTGTGCAACTTTGAGGGAAAAACCCTAGGTCGAATTTTCCAGCTTTTTCAAGGGTTTCAACCCTTTGAATCTTTCATGTTCAATTAAAGATAAATACTCTTTCAAATCATTCAATATATCTATGTGTTGTTTGATTGTATCTTACGCTTGTCTTTTATTTAACATGCTAGGCTAGATTTCTTTGTGTTTGCTCATATGTAGTGAAACCTCGATGTTGATTATCGGTTGATTGCTTGTTTATAATTGTTACGGATAATTGTATTTGTTGTTAGGCTTAAGAAAACTGGCAGACTTCCATTGGTAACTTGTTTGAACGTCTTAAGAAACATGATCGGAGGTGTACTACGATTTTTTGTTGTATTTAATGCGTAGGAGAATTCTAATGATCCCATGTTAGGAGCTTCTAACGGCTCGACATAGGAGTGAAGTAGGATCCTATAGAGTTAGGGAATATTGTACACGGACCTCCGACTAGTATTAAGGAATATGACCCGTCATCCATGCAATTGTAACAAGTAATTAACCTGTAAAAGATATCTAGGGGTAATGAAATCTAAGTAAACACAACTTTCCTCATCATTGTTTACACCACATTAGTATAAGAGTTTTGTTTTCATTTCTTTTATTTTATTTTGATTGCATCTTAGTTTATTGGGTTAGTTGGCTAGCAACTAATTCCGCCCACTCCTTCAAAACCCAAGATTTTTAATTGCTTTCATAAAGATATAAAAATACAAAAAGAATCATCCCTCACCTCTAGACTTAGTTTAGGAGACTTTCTAATCCTAGCGACACTATTCCTGAGTTGAACGATCAATCCCCCGGTACTTGTCACTATACTATACGACAACGATCAGGTACACTGCCTGGTGGGGGTTGTAAGCTTCTCAAGATCCCTTGAGAGGTAAAACCTTTTGTGATAGTGCAATTTCCACGCATCAAGTTTTTGGCGCAGCAGCCCGGGGAATAGTTATTGTTTAGGTTAGGATTTCTTTTTATTAGGTCTACTTGCTAGATTCCTTTCTAGTAAGATTTTATTTTTATTTTTAGGTTTTCTTTAGTCTATCTTATTTCTTTGTTTCCTTTGTTCGTAAACTATCTCGATGGATAACAATAGCATTGATCGTTTGATCCCTGTTATTCGTGTTTTTCGTCGTAGGTTTTTCTAAATGCCCGCCCCAATCCCATTAGTGGAAAATGAGAACCCAGCTAACCTCTCGCCTAACCATCACTTTGACAATAATTCTGAGATGGAGGAGTCTGACCATGATGATGACCATAGGGCTAGTCCTTTTTACTATTCGGACTCCGATGAGGACCTTGATGATGGTGAGTAATTAATGAGGATAGGATGGGAGATGAAGTGGACCTTCTTAGGTATGCCGACCCTAGAACAAGGATTGAGAATGATAGATCATTTAATATGCAATTTCCTTGTAAAATTAGATTTAGGAGCTTTGATGCCTATTTTAACTCATCTCTACCAATGAACATAATCTCGCGTAGTGAATACAACAAAATTATAGTAGATGAGTTAGAATACAAAGGAGATAATATTATTGCTAGGGCAATGTCATTGCATGTGTTTATAGGAAGCTTTGTTTATCTTGTTGAGTTCATGGTTATGGAGAATCTAGGATAATTTATCGACAGTAGGTTAACCCAACTTGTGTTTGGGAAACCCTTCAAAAGGTTAACCAACCTTGATGAAAAACTTATGGAAGGGTTAATTACATTCTCGGATAGGGATGAAGATTTTGTTTACCAAATGCCCCGTGCACACCCTAGGTTCAAGGATTTTTCTATGGAGAAATGTAGTAGGTATCCACCCTTAGAAATGCTAAGTGAGAATGATAAAAGGAAAGGGCTTAAATTTCCTCATGAAAAGAATAAAAGGTATTATCGCGGATGTTTAGAGCTAAGTGATGACTATAAAAAAGATGAGGCGACTATTAGATGGCTCACCCTAGGGTATGTGAGCATAAGCGACACTCGATAACCCATAACCTTGAGTCTAGCTACAAGACTCGTAAATAAAGAAAAGCACTTCTTGGGAGGCAACCCATGTTTTGTGTGATTTTTATTTGTTTGATTTGTTTGATTGTTATTTGTTTCCGTATGCATGCTTTATTTTTTATTGTTGGTAGATCATGTTTCAAACTAAAATTGTGAAAATGCTTTATTTTGTTGTTTAACTTCGTCTTAACTTCATATAAAGGTATTTTCTAAAAGCTAAGTGTAAGGGGAAGCCCCAAATTTGTTTATAAGAACGAAATTGATTATGATTCGCCACAATATTAAATGAACATGTATATTAGTATTTGTTAGAGTCAAATGCTTGTATCGAGTCATAATGATGTTTTGCAGGATTTTCCAAGAAGTAGGACATAAGTTTTTCCAGAAATTTTCCGAAAACTTAACGTAAAGATTTCTGCAGGTCACTTCTGACGGCGTCAGGAATTAAAGCTTGACGGCGTCATGTGTAAAATTCTGGAAATTTTGTGAGTTTTGTTTTTCTAACGGAGTCTTAAAGTTTTTGTTAATTCTTTAGTTTTATAAACTCCAGGAAATCTGCAAACATTCATTCCACAAGCATTATATCTTACATTGCTTTCTAGGACTTGTTAGTATATATAGACTGCCGCCGATTTTACGTGAGGTTGCCTTGTTTGTTTTATCAGGTTTAACAGGTTATATATGACAAGAAGATGATTTATATTTCTGGAAGGGAAGCTTTGAATGTTCATTTTCTTGGAGGAAGATCTAACCTTGTTACCACACTATCCACACCGAACGAATCAGGGGAGTATTTGTTTTCATTCCTTTACCTGTTTTACTTTTACATCCTTTAATTGAACATTGGAGACAATGTTCATCCTAAGTGTAAGGGGAGGGTAAATGATGATACCTTGCAGGATATAATTGCACTTGAGTTTGTTTGTTGGATAGTAGGTGTGTAATAAAACTAAGAGAAATACTTGTTAGTGTAATTTTAGCGCCAAATTTAAAAAATTTTACAACATTTAGGAGTGAAACTTTAGCCTTAGAAAGCGTCTCATGGATAGGAGTAATATGACTAGCACAAAACCGTACCATTCAGAAAAATTTTCCACCCAAATATGTGAGGTTCGCCTTTAGATTTGATAGGAAAAGCATTCATTATTAGTGCTTATGAGTGTACCGGTAGCATTTAGATTCTAGAACTTGTGTTAGTGATGCATCCCGAGACCGCTAGTGAGACTACATTCGTGTAGTAGGATTTACTACATGATAAGAGGCATTAGGATCACCCTTGTGTTAAACCTGTATCATAATTACTTGACCATTTAAGTCATATTACTTGACTAGTAAAGTCAACTAATTTTCCCACACCTTAGCGTTGTACTCATTTTTAGTACACGAAACCCCTAGTACACCCCTCCGAGCATATCTTTTCGTTTCTAACTTTAAGCATTCTACTTAAAAGAAGAATTTGTTACAACCCACTAAAATGTGCAACCAAATCGCCTTAGCCTTCCGTGTATGCACTCATCTTTAGTGCATTATTGTTACATGTTTAAACCCTTAGTTAATAATCTAATTGATTACATGGTTGCTAAGTTGAGTCATATCTTGTACATATTGTTTTGGGACGATTGGGACTCATGGGTAAAGTACTTATGTTATGGAGTAATGAGGAAGAACATCAAATTATTGCCCCCATATGTGCGTTAATTTTAAAAGTACTCCAAGTGTTTTGATTATTTGAGTCATTAGATTAGTTCAATGTAAAGTATGTAAAAAGTCAAGTGTAAGGGGAATGTACATTCCCTATGATGTATTATTTTGGATGGTAGGGTAAGAGTGTATGCAAAAAAAAATAAATAAATAAAAAAAATTTATATCGAAAAAATTAAGAAAAAGAAAAAAAAAATAGAAAAAGAAAAGAAAAGAAAAAAAACATACGGACTACCATCCCGTTTCATTCTATGTTTGTTTTATGTTTTTGTTATTTTTGATTCATTAGCTTAAGTAGAGTCTAGTCTTGGCTTAGCAACGCCATATTGTACATGTAATTAACCAAGATGATTAACTCGCCACCAGTAAATATTGCCTTTATCCAACAAAACCGTGTATTCCATATCCCTACACCTAACGTTATAACCATTTAAAAGACCTTTTTGATAGTTTATCCTAGGTGCTTACGCCAAGTGGTGGAGGTTTGATTCTTTCCCAAGTCTATGGTAATCTATTTTGCTATGACAGGTAGTGAGAGATGTTTTCTATTTCCTTATTGTGATATATACTTTATTAGACCCGAGAGATGAAAGTATCTAAACACTATTTGTGAGGTGCTAGTGTATGACCTCCGTGCTTATCTTTGGTTTTTAATGGAACGATTATTTGTTGTAATTACTTTTATATTAGTGTTAAATGGCCCCTAACTTGTATTTTGATTAGAATAAAAGCGCATTTGCTTGAGGACAAGCAAATCTCAAGTGTAAGGGCATTTGATGAGGTGAAAAATGAACCACTTTTAAGGGGTCATTTAAGCCCGGATTCGTGATTATTTGATCAAATATTGCCCTAAATCGTTCCTTTTGTCATTTTAGGTACTTTTGGAGAGAAATCTGGAAAAGGAAGCATTTTGGACGTTTTTGGAGCATAAAAGTGAAGAAAACGGCAAAGTCTCAATTTTCCTTGCTGGGAACAGTACCTGACGGCGTCAAGATCTTCTACATGACGGCGTCAAGAGTTACAAAAGAGGTGGATGTGGAAAATACACGTGACGGTCCAGAGTGTTTTCAAGCATAGGACCTGACGGCGTCACCAAGGCCGTCAGGGTCAAAATACTAGTGACGACCCAGAAGATTATTACACATGACGACATCAAAATCAGATCTAGGCAATACGATTTTTATTAAGACGGTGAGTTGTCGGTGTCACAACTTAACACATGACGCCGTCACCCTGTAAAATCTATATATAGTTTTCCAAATTTCATTCATAAGTGTGCAACATTGAGGGAAAAACCCTAGGTCGAATTTTCCAGCTTTTTCAAGGGTTTCAACCCTTTGAATCTTTCATGTTCAATTAGAGATAAGTACTCTTTCAAATCATTCAATATGTCTATGTGTTGTTTGATTATATCTTACGCTTGTCTTTATTTAACATGCTAGGCTAGATTTCTTTGTGTTTGCTTAGATGTAGTGAAACCTAGATGTTGATTATGGGTTGATTGCTTGTTTATAATTGTTACGGATGATTGTATTCGATGTTAGGCTTAAGAAAACTGACAGACTTCCATTGGTAACTTGCTTGAACGTCTTAAGAAACATGATCGGAGGTGTACTACGATTTTTGGTTGTATTTAATGCGTAGGAGAATTCTAATGATCCCATGTTAGGAGCTTCTAATGGCTCGACATAGGAGTGAAGTAGGATCCTATAGAGTTAGGGAATATTGTACACGGCCCTACGACTATTATTCAGGAATATGACCTGTCATCTACGCAATTGTAACAAGTAATTAACCTGTAAAAGATATCTAGGGAGTAATGAAATCTAAGTAAACATAACTTTCCTATCATTGTTTACACCACATTAGTATAATAGTTTTTTTTTTTTTTTTCATTTCTTTTATTTTATTTTGATTGCATCTTAGTTTATTAGGTTAGTTGGCTAGCAACTAATTCCGCCCACTCCTTCAAAACCTGAGATTTTTAATTGCTTTCACAAAAATATAAAAATACAAAAAGAATCATCCCTCACCTCTAGACTTAGTTTAGGAGACTTTCTAATCCTAGCGACACTATTCCTGAGTTGAACGATCAATCTCCCGGTACTTGTCACTATACTATACTACAACGATCAGGTACACTGCCTGGTGGGGGTTGTAAGCTTCTCAAGATCCCTTGAGAGGTAAAACCTTTTGTGAGGGTGCAATTCCCACACATCAAACACCTATAGAAAGACATGAGGAACAATTTGAGGATATAATTAATCACTTAGATAAGTTGTCCTTAGGAAGTATCGAGGAAGTAGAAAATAATATTAGTGATCTAGGAAAAGGTAGGGTTATAATACAAAAAGACTGTGATAGGTTAGAAACTGAACTTAGGAAAATCCGTAATCAAATTTCTAAGTTACAAATAAGGTATGAAGGTTACTCTGATGAAGTAGTCACAGCTCATGTTAAGCTTTCCACACTAGAAATGATCATTGAGGATATTAAAAATAATCATAGGTCAGATATAAGAGATCTTTTAGAAGCAATTCAGGAACTTAAGAATAGTAAAGGGTCAAACTAGTAAGGTTTTAGGCTTAGTTTTAAAAATATAACTTAGTTAAGTGAGTAGTTGTTAGGTTTTCACCCTGTAAGATATAGGAATAAAAGTTATAGTTTATCTATACTAACTCTTATTAGGTTAAGTATCTCATATTAGGAACTATTATAGGCTTACCCTAAGAACTCGAGGTTATAGAAAACTTAAAATTATACCTAGGAATATTAAAAACTTAAACCAATTAAAACCATTAGAATTAGCATCACTATACCTTTAGGAGGGAAAAACGAACTTCCGGGGAATTTAGCAAATCTTATTAGGAACTCTGCCCTATTAGTTTTAGGATTCCTAACCTTGGTATCAGATTGAAACTGATATCTTCCGTCTATAGAATGGCATGTACGAGATAAACTACACCTACTACTCCCGCCATGACTCAGGAAGCCATCCGGTAACTAGTTGCTTACAGTGTGACTGTGGCACTAGAAGCTAGGGATGCAAATATGGCTAGAAACCCCGAAGTTCCTGTAGTGAAGAAGAGTAAATACAAGGAGTTTATGAGCTGTCATCCTTTTAATTTCAAAGGGACAAAAGGGGCCATAGGATTGATTCACTGGTTTGAGAGGTGTGAATCAGTGTTCTCTCGTAGTAACTGTACGGAGGATTGTAGAGTTAAGTTTGCTACCGATACTCTTACCGAAGAAGCTTTGTCCTGGTGGAATTTGTATGCTCAGCCAATAGGAATTGAGGAGGCATACAAGATCACCTGGGCTAAATATAAAAAGCTTATGATTAAGAAATATTGCCCTCGAACGGAAGTCAAGAAAATGGAAGATGAGTTTTATAACTTGAATGTGAAGGGGAATGATGTCAAAACTTATATTAGGAGATTTCAGGAATTGGCAACTTTGTGTCCTACAATGGTGCCAACTACTAAAAAGACGATAGAAGTTTTCATCAGAGGTTTACCCCGTACTATCGAAGGGAATATTACTGCCTTAAAGCCTCAAACTTTAGAGGAAGCCATTAACATCACTTTGAGGTTAATAGATCAAGTAACAAAGCACAACACTGTGCCAGTGCCCAACAATAATAAATGAAAGTTCCACGATGGGAGAGCTTTCGGCAATACTCGTAATACTATTAGTAATTACCGTACCAACCCTTATCCTCAGCCAAACCCAAGGCCAGAAGCTACAAGAGCTTATGCTGCCACACCAAATGAGGGAAGTGGTTATGTTGGGAAAGCCCCTCTGTGTAGGAAGTGTGCTTTGCACCACACAGGGCCTTGTTTCATTAAATGTAACATATGCAACAAGGTGGGCCATCATTCAAAGGATTGCAAGCCCAAAGGACCAACTACTGGGAGAATTCCACCTCCAATATTGGTCATTTGTCATGCTTGTGGAGAGAAAGGACACTATGCAAATAGTTGTCAGAAGAAAACTACTGATGGTGCCCAGGGAAGAGCCTACATGCTGAGGGATAAGAATGATCAACAGGATCCAAGCGTAGTCACGGGTAAGTTTTTCTTAAAACGTCATCTAGTTAAAGTATTATTTGATTCGGGAGCAGATAGAAGTTTCGTATCTATACCTTTTGCCTCTAGACTTAGGATCAAACCCCTAGCCTTAGATAGTTTTTACGACATAAAATTTTCCGATGGAAAACTAGTTAGTACTAATACCATCATCCAGGGTTGTACCCTAACCCTACTTAACCACCCTTTTGAGATTGATCTCATACCAATTCAACTCAGTAGTTTTGACGTTGTTGTGGGAATGGATTGGTTGCCCAAGAATCAAGCCAAGATTCTTTGTGACGAGAAAATCATCCATATTCCTATCAACGGTGAAACTTTAATTTTATGAGGAGATCAAAGTAAAACCCGTCTTAACCTCATCTCATGCATAAAAACGGAATGATACATATCATGAGGTTGTCAAGTATTCGTTATTCAAGTAACGGAGACTAAGCCAGATGAAAAGCAACTGGATGAGATCCCTGTAGTCACGAAATACCCAGAAGTTTTTCCCAAGGATTTACCTAGCTTACCTCCTGTGCGTCAAATCGATTGATTCCCAGAGTGGCACCTATAGCCCAAGCACCTTATAGGTTAGCCCCTTCAGAGATAAAGGAACTCTCTGAACAACTTCAGGAATTAGCGGATAGAGGTTTTATACGACCAAGTACGTCACCCTAGGGAGCTCCTGTTTTGTTTGTTAAAAAGAAAGATGGATCTTTTAGGACGTGTATCGATTATCGTGGACTGAAAAAACTTACTATCAAGAATTGATACCCATTACCCAGGATTGATGAATTATTTGATCAACTTCAAGGTTCGAGTGTTTATTCGAAAATTGACTTACGATCTGGTTATCATCAGCTAAGAGTGAGGGAAGAGAATATCCCTAAGACCACTTTTAGAACGAGATATGGGTACTATGAATTTCAAGTGATGCCATTTGGTTTGGCAAACACACCTGTGGTTTTCATGGATCTCATGAACCGGGTGTGTAAACCATATTTGGATAAGTTTGTCATAGTGTTCATAGATGATATCCTTATCTATTCTCGTAATGAGGAAGAGCATGCCCGACACTTGAGAATAATCCTAGAATTACTTAAGACAGAGAAGCTTTATGCAAAGTTCTCTAAGTACGAATTTTGGATTCGTGTCGGGCAATTTCTCAGACACTTGATAGAGAAACAAGGACTTCGTGTCGATCCTGCAAAAATTATAGCCGTTAAAAATTGGCCATATCCGACGAATCCTACCGAAATACGCCAATTCTTAGGATTAGTGGGCTATTATTGAAGGTTTATTGAGGGATTTTCAAAAATCACAAAACCTTTGACTGAGTTAACCCAGAAAAACAGGAAGGTTGACTGGGGAAAAGACCAAGAGATAGCTTTCCAACTTTTGAAGAGAAAGTTGTGTGAAGCTCCGATCTTATCATTACCAGAGGGAAATGACGATTTCGTTGTTTACTGTGATGCTTCGCATCAAGGTCTTGGAGCTGTATTGATGCAAAGGAACAAGGTTATCGCCTATGCATCAAAACAACTCAAACCGCATGAGGAGAATTACACTACACATGATCTAGAATTAGGAGCAGTAGTGTTCACCTTAAAAATATGGAGACATTATCTGTATGGCACAAAGTGTACGGGTTTCACCGATCACAAAAGCCTACAGCATATTCTTAATCAAATGGAGTTGAACATGAGACAACGAAGTTGGATAGAACTGCTCGCTGATTATGATTGTGAAATTCGTTACCATCCTAGCAAAGCTAACGTAGTAGCAGATGCTTTGAGCTGTAAGGAACGAATCAACCCACTTAGAGTTAGGTCGTTAGTTATGACTCTTCAATCGAATCTACCTTCTAGGATACTCAAAGCCTAGAAAGAAGCCCTCAAAGAGGATAATTTAAAAGTTGAGAACTTACAAGGGATGGATAAGGCTTTTGAGATACGTTTAGACGGAACTTGTTGTATTAAGAATCAGAGATGGTTACCATCTTATGCTAACTTAAGGAATTTGATAATGCACGAGTCCTATAAATCTAAGTACTCCATCCATCCGGGTTCTGATAAGATGTATCAGGATCTGAAGAAACACTACTGGTGGCCTGACATGAAAGCATCCATTGCTAGATATGTGGGCAAGTGTTTAACATGTTCTAGAGTAAAGGCTGAATGTCAAAAGCCATTCGGCTTACTGGTGCAGCCTGAAATTCCCATTTGGAAGTGGGAAATGATTACAATGGATTTTATCACAAAACTCCGTAGAACATCCAACGGACATGATACTATTTGGGTTATAGTGGATCGTCTTACGAAATCAGCTCATTTCATCCCTATGCGAAAAAAGGATGATATGGAAACCCTTGCTAGGTTGTACCTCAAGGAAATAGTTTCCCGTCATGGAGTGCCAATATCAATCATATCGGATCGTGATTCTCGTTTCACATCTAGATTTTGGTAGTCTATGCAAAGTGCCTTAGGTACTCAGATAGACATGAGTACGGCATATCATCTAAAAACTGACGGCAAGTGAAAGGACTATCCAAACACTCAAGGATATGCTTTGAGCATGTGTGATAGACTTTGAAAAAGGATGGGAGAGACACTTACCATTAATCAAATTCTCGTATAATAATAGTTATCATGCTAGTATTAAAGCAGCACCGTTTAAAGCACTTTATGGATGTAAGTGCAGATACCCTGTCTGCTGGGCCAAAATTGGAGAAGTACAACTTATAGGTCCAGAGATAATCCATGAGACTAATGAGAAAATAGTTCAAATCCGACAACGCTTACAAGCAACAAGAGATCGGCAAAAGAGTTATGCCGATATAAGACGTAAGCCTTTAGAATATCAAGTCGGAGATAGGGTTATGTTGAAAGTTTCACCAAGGAAAGGTGTCTTTCGTTTCAGAAAGCAAGGAAAGCTAAATGAGAGATACATCAGGCCATTTAAGGTTATTGAACAAATTGGTCCGGTGGCATACCGACTTGAATTACCGGATGAACTAAGTAACATACATGACACAATTCACATCTCCAACCTTAAGAAGTATCTATCTAATGAATCTCTCGTCATTCCGATGAAAGAGCTTCAATTGGATGATGATACGTGGGAATTGCGCCCTTGCAACAGGTTTTACTTCTCAAGGGATCTTGAGAAGCTTACAACCCCCACCAGGCAGTGTACCTGATCGTTGTAGTATAGTATAGTGACAAGTACCGGGGGATTGATCTTTCAACTCAGGAATAGTGTCGCTAGGATTAGAAAGCCTACTAAACTAGGTCTAGAGGTGAGGGATGATTCTTTTTGTATTTTTTATATTTTATGAAAGCAAGTAAAATCTCGGGTTTTGAAGGAGTGGGCGGAATTAGTTGCTAGCCAACTAACCCAATTAACTAAAGATGCAATCAAAATAAAATAAAAGAAATGAAAATTAAACTATTTTACTAATGTGGTGGAAACAATAATGAGAAAAGTTGTGTTTACTCAGATTTGATTACTCCCTAGATATCTTTTACAGGTTGATTAGCTTGTTACAATTGCATGGATGATGGGTTATATTCCTTAATACTAGTCGTAGGGTCGTGTACAATATTCCCTAACTCTATAAGATCCTACTTCACTCCTATGTCGAGCCGTTAAAAGCTCTTAACACGGGATCATTAGAGTTCTCTTATGCATTAAATACAACCAAAAATCGTAGTACACCACCGATCATGTTTCTTAAGACGTTCAAGCAAGTTACCAATGGAAGTCTGCCAGTTTTCTTAAGCCTAACATCAAATACAATCATCTGTAACAATTATAAACAAACAATCAACGCATAATCAACATCTAGGTTTCACTACATCAAAGCAAACACAATAAAAGCCTAGCCTAACATGTTAAAAGAAAGATACACGCAAGATAGAATCAAACAATACATAGACATATTGAATGATTAATGAAGTACTTATCTTTATTCAAACATGGAAGAAAGAAGGGTTTGAAACCCCTTCTAGATGCAGGAAATTCGACCTAGGGTTTTTACAAAACTTGTTCCCCAAAAGTTCCACACAATACAATGAAAAATTGGAAAAATATATATATACTATGCATCCTGACGGTGTCATGTGTTAACTTCTGACACCGTAAACTCGCCGCCAAGTTGAAATTCGTATTGCCTAGATCCACTTCTGACGCCGTCATGTAGAAAAACACTCTGGGCCGTCACATGTATTTGGATCCTGACGGTCTAGGTGACGCCGTCAGGCCAATATCAAAGAAAATGTTCTGGGCCGTCACGTTATAAGTTCCACATCCACCTCTTTTGTCACTCTTTACGCTGTCAATAGTAAACCTTGACGTCGTTAGGTATTGTTCCAGCAAGGAATTTTGAGACTTTTCCATTTTCTTCACTTTTATGCTCCAAAAAAATCCAAAATGCTTCCTTTTCCAGATTTCTCCTCAAAAGTACCTAAAATGACAAAAGGAACGATTTAGGGCAATAATTGATCAAATAATCTCGAATTCGGGCTTAAATGACCCCTTAAAAACGGTACACTTTTCGCCTCATCAAATACCTTACACTTGAGATTTGATTGTCCTCAAGCAAATGTGCTTTTATTCTAATCAAAATACAAGTTAGGGGTCATTTAACACTAATATAAAAGTAATTACAACAAATAATCGTTCCACTAAAAACCAAAAACAAGCACGGAGGTCATACACTAGCACCTCACAAATAGTGTTTAGATACTCACATCTCTCGGTGTAATAAAGTATATATCACAATATGGAAATGGAAAACATCTCTCACTACCTGTCATAGCAAATAGATTACCATAGGCTTTGGAAAGGATCAAACCTCGACCACTTGGCGTAAGCACCTAGGATAAACTATCAAAGAGGTCTTTTAAAGGGTTATAACGTTAGGTGTAGGGATATGGAAAACACGGTTTTATTGGATAAAAGCAATATTTACTGGTGGCGAGTTAATCATCTTGGTTAATTACATGTACAATATGGCGTTGCTAAGCCAAGACTCGACTCGACTTAAGCTAATAAATCAAAAATAACAAAAACATAGAATGAAACGGGATGGTAGTCCGTATGTTTTTCTCTTTTTCTTTTTCTAATTTTTTTTCTTTTTCTTTCTTTTTTAGATTTTTTTTTTTTTTTTTTTTTTTTTTTTTTTTTTTTTTTTTCTTACACTCTTGCCCTACCATCCAAAATAATACATCATAGGGAATGCACATTACCCTTACACTTGAATTTTTACATACTTTACAATTAACTACTCTAATGACTCGAATCAAGATAATCAAAACACTTGGAGTACTTTTTAAGATTAATGCACATATGGGGGGTAATAATTTGATGTTCTTCCCCATTACTCCATAACATAAGTACTTTACCTATTAGTCCCAATCGTCCCAAAACAATATGTACAAAATATGACTCGACTTAGCAACCATGTAATCAATTAGATAATTAACTAAGGGTTTAAACATGTAACAATAATGCACTAAAGATGAGTGCATACAAGAAAGGCTAAGGCGATTTGGTTGCACATTTGGGTAGGTTGTAACAAATTCTTCCTTTAAGTAAAATGCTTAAAGTTAGAAACGAAAAGATAGGCTCGGAGGGGTGTACTAGGGGTATCGTGTACTAAAAATGAGTACAACGCTAAGGTGTAGGAAAAATTAATTGACTTTACTAGTCAAGTGATATGACTTAAATGGTCAAGTAATTATGATACGGGTTTAAACACAAGGGTGATCCTAATGCCTCTTATCATGTAGTAAATCCTACTACACGAATGTAGTCTCACTAGCGGTCTCGGGATGCATCACTAACGCAAGTTCTAGAATCTAAACGCTACCGATACATTCATAAGCACTAATAGTAAATGCTTTTCCTATCAAATCTAAAGGCGAACCTCACATATTTGGGTGGAAAATTTTTCTGAATGGTACGGTTTTGTGCTAGTCATACAACTCCTATCCATGAGACACTTGTTAAGGCTAAAGTCACTTCTAAATGTTGTAAAAAATTTTAAATTTGGCGCTAAAATTACACTAACAAGTATTTCTCTTAGTTTTATTACACACCTACCATCAAGCAAACAAACTCAAGTGCAATAGTATCCTATAAGGTATCATCATTTACCTTCCCCTTACACTTAGGATGAACATTGTCCTCAATGTTCAATTAAAGGATGTAAAAGTAAAATAGGTAAAAGAATAAAAATAAATACTCCCCTGATTCGTTCGATGTGGATAGTGTGTTAACAAGGTTAGATCTTCCTCCAAGAAAATGAACGTTCAAAGCTTCACTTCCAGAAATATAAATCATATTCTTGTCATATATAACCTGTTAAACCTGAGGAAACAATCAAGGCAACCTCGAGTAAAATCGGCGAAAATCTATATATACTAACAAATCCTAGAAAGCAATTTAAGATATAATGCTTGTGGAATGAATGTTTGAAGATTTCTTGGAGTTTATAAAACTAAAGAATCAACAAAAACTTTAAGACTCCGGTTTAAACGAAACTCGCAAAATTTCCAGAATTTTACACGTGACGCCGTCAGGTGTTAAACCCTGACGCCGTCAGAAGTGACCTGCAGAAATCTTTATGTTAAGTTTCCGAAATATTTCTGGAAAAACTTATGTCCTATTTCCTGGAAAATCCTGCAAAACACCATTATGACTCGATACAAGCATTTGACTCTAACAAATACTAATATACATGTTCATTTAATATTGTGGCGAATCATGATCATTTTCATTCTTATAAACAAATTTGGGGTTTCCCTTACACTTAGCTTTTGCAAAATACCTTTATATGAAGTTAAGACGAAGCTAAACAACAAAATAAAGCATTTTCACAATTTAGTTTGAAACATGATCTACCAACAATAAAAATAAAACATGCATACAGAAACAAATAACATCAAACAAATAAAAATCAAACAAATAAAAACACACAAAACATGGGTTGCCTCCCAAGAAGCACTTTTCTTTATTTACGAGTCTTGTAGCTAGACTCAAGGTCATGGGCTATCCTATATGTGTGAGCTCCTCGTCGAGGACATCTTTGGGATCAAACTTAGGTTTCAATTTCCTATCGGTTTTCTTGGTACAGTATGACTTCTCAAACTTTTCTCCATCCGGATCATATAAAATCATCTTCATATGCCATGATCCGTCACCTTGCTTAGGTGGCTTGTTCCAATTCCATTTACACTTATCCCCTTCCCTTTTCCATTTGTTCATCTCTAGGTTGATAGGCATTACGCTTAAGAACTCAATCATTTTCCTAAAGACTAGGGGATCCTCAAAAGGGTTTAGTTCCTCATCTCTAGCTATGAGTTGTTCCACAGAATGTGTCTTATCAATGAAATCTTTTTTCTAGATAGAATGGGCGTTGAGGTCCTATAAAGTTCCTTTCTATCCAAGGTCCATATCTAGATGGTCTCCTATTCATCTCTACCCAATGTGGTATCGGTTCGTCCTCACAATCGTAGCTATGCTTCTTAACATCATAAACCGACCAAGTCTCACCATCTCCTACCGCTATCTTAGACTCCTTACAATCTATCATGGCACTAGCGGTTGCTAAAAATCCTCTTCCTACTAACAATGGGCATGTAGTATCACTAACCATATCTAGGACGTGAAAATCCGCTAAGATAGTCAATCTTCCTACGTGAACTACTACATCCTTGATCATTCCGACCGGGTGGGCAATACTTCCATCCGCTAGACCAATTATCACTTCCGTCTCCTCTAACTTTCCTAGCTTAAGAGTGGTGAAAAGGGATAAGGGAATCAAGTTGAGGATTGATCCTAAGTCGGCTAGTGTGTCGAAAGCTTTGGATTTTCCTATCTTACAAGGCATAACAAATATACCCGGATCATCAAGCTTCTTAGGTAACTTGTTTTGAACGAAGGCGGTCCCATTTTTACCCAATTTAAGTTTCTCATATTTTTCTAGGAGGGCACTATAGTAGGGGCACGGGCTAAGACATCAATGACTGGGCATTCAAGGTGGAGCTCCTTGAATTCATCGTCAAGGTCTTGTGTAGGAGGTGTTTCAACAATGTTATTGACCGGTTTAATATCGGATGTTTTATTCAATTGGTCCTTTTGAAGAATTTGGGTTTGCTTGAAACACGTGCTCATTGCTTTGACTGAATAGTATTGTGGCCAAGAAGTAGGTGACAAAACCGATGATATGGCATTAACGTTTAGTTTCGGGTTCTTGACCGTGTCACTTGGGATTGCTCCCATTTCTCAGTCATTGAGAACTTTCAAGAATGTGTCAATTTTATTGGTCATCTCACTTTGCTTTTGTTTGAAATCGGCTTCAAACTTAGATATGCGAGCTTCTTGAGATGCCATAAATTTGGACATCAATCCTTCAAGATTATTGGTACTACCATAGTTATTGGAAGGATTGTTGTTGAAAGTACGGTTAGAGGGTGGACCATTTGATTGGTAACGATTAGGTGGATTGGAAGAATTGTTTTTGGGGCATGTTTTGGTTTTGTTTCCACCTAAGGTTCGGGTGATATTTCCAAGAAGGGTTGTAGGAATCACCGTAAGGGTTTGGCTTGGGTTTGATAGTGTACCACTTGTCTCCCGCCTCGTCGGTACGTGAGGATGCGTAATCCGCAAAAGCTTGTCCGGGGAGTTCCACGTAATCACGAGTGTCATGGTGACCACTACATAATTCGCATGAAGAAGTGATTTTGTTCATTTGGCTTGAAGGCTTAGAAGCTTCATAGGATTTCATGAGAAACTTGACTTGGTCCTCAAGTTCCATGATCCTATGGTCGGGAGTGCTGGAATTGATCGAAGGCAAAGATATTGCCTCGACTGTTTTGTTCAAATCACGGGGATCATTCCAACTTTCGCTGTCATAGAGAGCAAGATCTTCTATGAGTTCCTATGATTCTTCCACACTTAGATCACGTAGCTTGCCACCGGCCGATTGGTCAATGGTTCGCCTTGTGGAGAGATTGATATGGTCATAGAAGATTTAGACTTGGAGCCAAAGATCTATGCCATGATGAGGGACTTTTTGGAGTAAGTCCTTGAAACGAGTCCGTGCTTCATAAAGAGTTTCACCTTGACGTTGTTGGAACATCAAGATATCATTTCTAAGCTTGGTAGTTCTCCCCGGTCGGAAAAATTGAGCAAGGAAACGAGAAGTGAGATCATCCCATGAGGTGATGGATCCCGCGGGTAAACGTTCAAGCCATTGACTAGCTTGATCACGTAGAGAGAATTGGAATAGACGTAATCGAGTCGACTCTCTAGTTGCAACATCAAGGTCTATGGAATCTACGATTTTTAGGAAATCCTTAAGATGTTGATTAGGATCTTCGGAACGAAGTCCATGGAATGCACATCCGCTTTGCACCAACCGGATGGTGTCGGCTCGCAAGGGGGACACATTGGCTCCTTGAGTGAGCTCAATGAAGTTTTGATAGCCTTGGTGGCTAGAACGGGAATACTCTCCTAAAGTTCGGGGTCTAGGAGGTTGGCTTGCTAGTGGTGGGTTTTGTGGGTGGTTTTGTTGTGGTGGGTTGATGGGTTCAAATATATTACCACCTTCGATGATGTCGGATGGTAAAAGTTATGAACAAGGAAATGAAGAAGTAAGATAGACTAAAGAAAACCTAAAAATAAAAATAAAACCTTACTAGAAAGGAATCTAGCAAGTAGACCTAATAAAAAGAAATCCTAACCTAGACAATAACTATTCCCTGGGCCGCGGCGGCAAAAACTTGATACGTGGGAATTGCGCCCTCGCAACAGGTTTTACCTCTCAAGGGATCTTGAGAAGCTTACAACCCCCACCAGGCAATGTACCTGATCGTTGTAGTATAGTATAGTGACAAGTACCTGGGGATTGATCATTCAACTCAGGAATAGTGTTGCTAGGATTAGAAAGCCTACTAAACTAGGTCTAGAGGTGACGGATGATTCTTTTTGTATTTTTTATATTTTATGAAAGCAAGTAAAACCTCAGGTCTTGAAGGAGTGGTCGGAATTAGTTGCTAGCCAACTAACCCAATTAACTAAAGATGCAATCAAAATAAAATAAAATAAATGAAAATTAAACAATTTTACTAATGCGATTGAAACAATAATGAGAAAAGTTGTGTTTACTTAGATTTCATTACTCCCTAGATATCTTTTACAAGTTGATTAGCTTGTTACAATTGCATGGATGACGGGTTATATTCCTTAATACTAGTCGTAGGGCCGTGTACAATATTCCCTAACTCTATAAGATCCTACTTCACTCCTATGTCGAGCCGTTAAAAGCTTATGGGATCATTAGAATTCTCTTATGCTTTAAATACAACCAAAAATCGTAGTACACCTCTGATCATGTTACTTAAGACGTTCAAGCAAGTTACCAATGGAAGTCTGCCAGTTTTCTTAAGCCTAATATCGAATACAATCATCCGTAACAATTATAAACAAACAATCAACCCATAATCAACATCTAGGTTTCACTACATCTAAACAAACACAATAAAAGCCTAGCCTAACATGTTAAAAGAAAGATACACGAAAGATAGAATCAAAGAATACATAGACATATTGAATGATTAATGAAGTACTTATCTTTATTCAAACATGGAAGAAAGAAGGGGTTGAAACCCCTTCTAGATGCAGGAAATCCGACCTAGGGTTTTTACAAAACTTGTTCCCCAAAAGTTCCACACGATACAATGAAAAATTGGAAAAATATATATAGACTATGCATCCTGACGGCGTCATGTGTTAACCTCTGACGCCGTCAACTTGCCGCCAAGTTGAAATTCGTATTGCCTAGATCCACTTCTGACGCCGTCATGTAGAAAAACACTCTGGGCCGTCACATGTATTTGGACCCTGACGGCCTAGGTGACGCCGTCAGGCCAATATCAAAGAAAATGTACTGGGTCGTCATGTTATAAGTTCCACATCCACCTCTTTTGTCACTCTTGACACTGTCACTAGTAAACCTTGACGTCGTCAGGTACTGTTCCAACAAGGAATTTTGAGACTTTGCCGTTTTCTTCACTTTTATGCTCCAAAAACGTCCAAAATACTTCCTTTTTCCAGATTTCTCCTCAAAAGTACCTAAAATGACAAAAGGAACGATTTAGGGGAATAATTGATCAAATAATATCGAATTCGGGCTAAAATGACCCCTTAAAAGTGGTACACTTTTCGCCTCATCAAATGATAAGCTCGATTTCATAGAGGTACCAGTAGAAACCAAGGACCGAGAGGTCAAAAATCTAAAACACCATCGGATTCCTATCGTTAAGGTATGTTGGAACTCTAAAAGAGGACTAGAGTATACTTGGGAACGAGAGGATCAAATACGTGCTAAATAATCACACCTATTCTCACCATCACCTACTAACCCTAGCTAAATCTCGGGATGCGATTTTCTTTTAGGATGGGAGACTGTAGTAACCCACTAACTTCCCCACTAAGCCTCCCCTAGGTTAGCTATGCCTCACTAACTTAACTTAGGCCCTCACTAAGAATCCGCTAGGATTAGAAATGCCTATGTCATTTTCCCGAGTAAAATTTTTGCTTCATTACATCTCTACTACCTATATGACTCCTAGACATGCTCACGTATCCACTTATCCACAACACCACTATGTTTACCTCCGGTAAACATCCATGTATGTCAAGTCTAGGTTATAAACACTAATACACTAAGTAATCTATCATTCTAGGATACTATATCTATCAGAAACCCTAACAAAACCCTAACTGCACCCTATGTGTTTACGGTTATCTTTAAAACCCTAATTGCTTATCTGAACTAGTTTGAAAGTGTTCAAGGCTTAGGTATAAGTTTATATAGTAACTTTAGGATATATTAGACTCCCTAGACCATAGTACAACTCACTAGAACTTATGTACAAGTCCCTTAATCACAAAACCGTAACTAGGGTTTACAAGTCCCAAAACTAGGTCAAACCTTCCCAAAACTTTCCCACAAGCTACCACCAATTAGTATAAGCTTCCTAGGACTTGATCTTAGTCACTAAACACTCATAGGATCCTAATCTAGGCACAAAACCATAGGCTAGACCTTAATCTTTCACTAGACAAAACAAGGTCAAAACTAAAACAAAACTAGTACAAACCTAACCTAAGCACCTCAAGCTTCTCAACCAAGAACCCTAGCACCTTATTCATACTAAGCTAGCACCTTAACACCACACAAGATAATGGATCACTACCTTGTCACCTCTTTAACTCGCGGCACCACCATCACCACACACCCTCCCCTACAGTCCCCTAGCTAGTATTAGTTGATCCGATCCTTATCACCCCTTTAGGCCACATTCGTCACCCCTAGCTTAGCTTACTCAGCCCCTCTTCCTTGCTACCTCTACCCCCTTTCCTTGCTTGATAATCTAAACGCACCCTATAAATACCTACCAAACCTCACCATTTCACTTCACCCTTCTCCTCCCTTTTCTATCTCTTATATTCTGTAGTACTAAGTCCCTAGAACCCTTAGGAGTCGAGTACAATAGCCTAGAACCCTCGTCGAAATCAAAAACTAGCCGAGAAACCCTAGTTGTCACGTTAGGCCTCCCACGACCTAGGTAAGCCCAAACTTTGATCCTAATAGTCTTAGTACAGACCTAGGATAGTTATAGGAAGCCTTAGAACCCTTGCATGAGCCTTGAACCTTTTCATTTTGAAGTTTTCATTTAGAAACCCTAATTTTTAAAAAATACATGTTTATATGCTAAAATGCCTTAACTTATGCTATAATCTGATTTAGAAGACTTAGTTAAGTATATATTAGTTAAACATAAGCTAGGAAACTCTTTTGTTTCAATAGAATATAGTTTACATGAAATTAGGACTAGTTTTGCAATAGTTTTCATGCATAGTGGTATATACGTTATCTTTTGAAAAAACTAAGTCTAAGGACTATTTCTGACATAACTTAGAAGTATAAAGCATAAGGACCCTATTTGCAAATTTCTAGAACCTTAGGATAGAAAATAAAACAAGTTAGAAACATATAAGGACTAGTTTTGCAAATACTATTAAGTTAAGGGTATAAATGGTAAATATAGAAAGTTAGTATAGTTTAGGGACTATTTCTTCCATTTCTCTAAAACATATAAGTGTAGGGACTAGTTGTGTATAGTATAGATAGTTAAATACTTAATATATAAGTTTAGGGTAGAAATTGTAAATATGTGAAACTTGAAGGGTATAAACGAACTATTTTCATATAAATAATAAAAACCTATTTTTACTTAAAACATAACACAATAGTAGGGAACTTCATGTGAGGGGTTTCATTTGGGTAATCGTTTTGACTAGTTTGCCGGGTTTACGAATTAAAGTGCCCTAGCTCCTCAAACGTTTACTACATGACTTCTGAATTATGATGGCTCGAACGGTGTTATGTATACCTAAATGATAATAACAACATAACTAAATAGTTGGGAGCTTTGTGTGAGGAGTTATATACTTCTAAATTATGATGGCCCAAACAGTACTATATTGGCAGCATAATACAATAGTAGGGAGCTTCATGTAAGGAGTTATACTTCTGGATTACAATGGCCTGAACGGTGTTATGTTATAACCAAATCTAGAAACCCTAAGTGAAATTACTTGAAAACCTAGAAATTAAAGACTTGACACACACACACACGCACACACCTACACTACCCCCAGGATACGTGAGTCAGCCGTCTAAACCCCTATATCACTTGCCTTAGACCCAGGTGAGTTTTCATAGCCTCACTCTTTTCAAATTCTTTACATACCCTATGAGGGGGATGCATGCTTTAAACCAAATACAACTGTTTTTCTTTGGTTATTCCATGAGTGTTACTTTCTGCCACCATTACATAACTAAAATTCATGAGCCATAATCACTTGCGAGTGAACTTGAGTATAGTTGATAGATCTATTGGAGTTTAACAACTCCCGTTGGTTTGCCCTAGCCAGGCCACCAATAAGTACTATACTTGAAGCCCCTAAGGATTAACTTTGGCAAGTTATCCTTCTTGTCCCCTCATGGTTTGGTCTGCAGACCCCATGACCCAGACTGTTAACGTGCGGTTTCATGAGCTTAGTGCAACATACCCTTCTCTTACATAACTTTTTCTATTGGGTTTAAGCTAAACCTTGTGGAGCTTGTATTCACTCTATCTCTACTTAAACCTATGACTCTCACTCAACACCTAGTGTTGACTTTTAGGCATGTTGTCCTAGGTACATAAGCCCTTTAGGAACCCATGGCACGGAGTGGCACTGGACATGAGGACATCCAAACTAGTTATCATTTACCTACTAATAACATAAACAAAACGTATCTCAGGGACCTCTCTTTTGGTAAAAGTATAAATTTTACTATAAAACTCTGATAAAATAAATGAATGATAACACCTTTTTCAAAAACGTCTCTTTTTGAGTCGTTAATGTGATACCCCAGATCTATATTCCGCTGTGATCTGTCAAAAATGGGGGTGCTACACGAGGTAAGTAACTCTTACACTCATGAGCTTTCTGATGAAATTCACATGACTGAGCTTTCTGATGAAATTCACATGACTAATAATAATGATGAGACAGTGACTCCACAAGTTACAGAACAGGTGGAACACGTACAAGATCAAGTTGAGACACCACAAGAAGAAATCATTCCAAGGTATACACTACCACCCAGAACCACCAGAGGAATTCCCCCAAAGCGATACTCACCGGGAAAGCAATCAGCGACGTCCAGGTTTCCGATCGCAAACATAGCTAAAGGAAATATAACCAAGGAAGCAAAAGCATTTGCCTTCTCGGTGTATACCAATCAAATTCCACCAACAGCTGAACAAGCCATGAAATCCAAACACTGGGAGAATGCTACGAAAGCCGAGATGGAGGCCTTACAGAAGATTGATAGTTGGGAACGATGCAACCTTCCAGCGGGAAAGAGGCCCGTTGGCTGTCGATGGGTCTTCACGATAAAATACAAACCAGATGGAACTATCGAGAGATATAAATCACGACTTTTATCAAAAGGATACACTCAAACGCACGGTATTGATTACTCCAAAACATTCTCGCCGGTAGCCAAACTTGATACTATCCGTGTTCTATTCTCAATAGCTGCAAATAAAGAATGGCCCCTACATCAATTTGATGTGAAAAAATGCTTTTCTTCATGGTGAACTAGAAAAAGAAGTGTATATGGAACCCCCACCTGGTTTCACCTGGGACTCTAATGAAGTATGTCGGCTAAAGATATCTATCTATGGATTAAAACACTCTCCTCGAGCATGGTTCGGTCGTTTTACTAATGCAGTGAAAAAAATATGGGTTTAAGAAGAGTAACTTAGACCACACTCTCTTCCTTAAACGGAGAGGCTCCCTTGTAACATGTCTTATTATATATGTGGATGACATGATTGTTATAGGTAATGATGAAGAAGAAATGAGAAGGCTAAAAGAAAATTTGTTCATGGAATTTGAAATGAAAGACTTGGGAAGACTCAAATATTTTCTGGGAATAGAGGTGCTGAGATCAAAACAAGGAATCTTCATATGTCAGAAGAAGTATATTCTAGATCCGTTAGCAGAAACAGGAATGATCGACTGTAAACCCACAAATACTCCATTGATAACGAATCATAAACTCCAAATGATAGAAGCGGTAGCACATGCAGATAAAGAAAGATATCAATGTTTAGTTGGGAAACTAATATATTTATCACATACTCGCCCAAACATAGCTTATGCAGTTGGAGTGGTCAGTCAGTTCATGCATCAACCACAAGTTCCACATATGAAGGCAGTATGGAGGACTATTAGGTACCTTAAACGAACAGTGGGTCATGAAGTGCTATTTAAAACTAATCACCATCTCGAAATTGAAGCTTATACTGATGCAGACTATGGTGGAAATCAAGGAAATCGAAGGTCAACTTCTGGATACTTTACCATGGTTGGGGGTAACCTAGTCACATGGAGAAGTAAGAAGCAAAAGGTGGTGTCTCTTTCTAGTGCTGAATCAGAATTTAGAGGAATAGCGCGAGGAGTGGCTGAGGTTCAATGGCTACATAAACTCTTAACGGAGATAGGTTTCTTAGCCACCAAGGCTTGCAAAATCATGTGTGATAATAAAGCATCAATTCAAATATCAGAAAATCCGGTTCAGCATGATCGTACTAAACACGTGGAGATAGACAAACACTTTATCAAAGAAAAAATTGAAGCACGAATAATTGAGCTTCCATATGTTCAATCAGAAGATCAACTGGCAGATATACTCACAAAGGCAGTCAATGAAAGGATCTTCAACAAGTGTTTAGACAAGTTGTGTTTTGGAGATCCCACTACTCAACTTGAGGGGGAGTGTTAAAAAAGAAAGGAAATTCAGTAATTCCAGGATCAACATTTATCATTTTCCTGAATTAAAAGATCTTGCCCCCAATCACAGCTCATTCACATTTATGTATTTCCTTATTTTGTTCATTGTAAAGCTTATAAATTAAGGCATCTTATTCTTCAATTGAAATAAGAAAGTAATAATAAAAAAAACCTTTTCTCAATGCTCACTTTTCAATACTATACTGAATAATGCCAATGTTGATCACTATACTTGACAACATATGTTTCATGATTGTTTTTGAGTACTTTTACTAGATGTTTGAGCTCAATATTACTTTTGTCAAGTTTTCAAAATACTCCGTAGATAATTAAACTTTGAAAAGTTCCTAAAATTGAAGTAGAAACATGTTATATTTTCAATGTAAATAAAACAAGTGACAAGTACCGCGTGTGCATGGAGTTTACACATTAATCAACCTTATTTTAAAATTTAATTTAATATACGAGCATATAAGTATTTGGCCGTATTTAATGTTTTGTAATTGTGATTAAAATACAACTAATACTTATGCACGAGTTACATTAATTTTTTATTGTTATATATTAGTATCAATTAATATTTTATATAGTAGTTTATTGTACGAGTGATTTGACTATATTTAACTGGCATGGTGTTGAAGTTAATATCGTTGTTTAAATTTAACTATTGATATATATTGTAGACAATATGCATGTTCCATAATGACCCTTAATGAAGTTAAAAGATAAAGTTTAATAATTTTCCGGATATCCTTGTTTAAACTTTAAATAACAATCAGATATCGTTGTTATATATACAATCTCATATATTTATTTTTATATCACAGTAACCCGTGCTTATAATTTTAATATTTATGTTTCTGTTGTTAATAATTTTAGTCATATTTAGTTTTCAAACATGTGTGCATACGGGTTAAACTTATAAAAATGATTAACATGAGTAGCTATTGAACGCGCGCGCGCGCGCGCGCGCGCACACACACACACACACACACACACACACACACACATATATATATATATATATATATATATATATATATATATATATATATATATATATATATATATATATATATATATATATATATATATATATATATCGGCATAACCTACTCATAAGGAGGAATAACATGAGTTGTTGGTATATGTACAATCTCGTATATGCATTTAATTATCACAACGTTTTTATATTTATAATCTAGCACATATGCATGAATTTAATATATATTGATAATAATATTTATAACTAACAACATACATGTTTTTTTAAAGCATATAAAGTCGATGGAGTATAAAGTATAAAAGGTTATTTGTTTATTTTATATAATTATTCAAAAACATGTAATTGATAATTTTACAGTTAACTTTATATAATTTTAAAAAATTTAACAACTAAAGTTTTATTAATCACTCTCTCCTTTGTTTTATTTATTTATTTATTTTTTTACAAAATCGACATATTTGTTTCTATGCATATTTATTTTGATGCATAAAATTTAGATTGTTCCAAATGGAAACCAAATTTGAGTTTTATTGGTTAATAGAAGGGCTCGATTTTGGAATTATGCTCTCCTATTTGGCAATTAAAGAATTAATTATAAAAAAAAAAAATCTCTTGTTATATAAAATATTTTCAATAGAAACAAAATTCAAGAGATATTAGTATTCTTTCGCTCTAAAATAATTGTCTTCCGTTAAAAACATGCAATTTAAAGAAAATATAACTATTAGTGATTTCTGTTAGGTCACCATTTATGTAAACACAAGTATGATTGATAAAGAAATAAGATGAGAATGAGAGGTGGTTGATTATAAGACAATATGAAAGGTGAGAGTGCAAGAGTTTCACTAAGATAATCAAATAACCAACAAAATAAAATGTAACATAAGGTTTCAATTTATAAGGGAGGAGCTAGGGCAACACTCCCTTCCTCCCTTATCCTTTCATACGTGGGCTTTTAAGGCCTCATGGGCTTTTACATGTTGCCCATTAACTAAACAATAATCATAAACAATACTTAAGCAACCTATTACAAAATGTAATGACCGAGACTTGACTAAATACTAAAGTATGATCCCAACAATCTCCCCCTAAGGGTCGGTCATCACGGTTGCTCGACGTCTTCATCTTGGTCGTTCACTTGTGACATGTAAAACTCTAGACGTCTTCAAAATTGGTTGAATGATGATGAATATACTTTGCTCTTTGTCTTTGTTCTTTGGTGATGATGTAGTGATTAGGTTATGAAGTTGTCTGCCGTTCGTCACTCCTGCGTCTGTGGTGGTTGTCCGCCATTCCAACATACTCATACATCTTTGGACTTAGACTTTTCACGTGCAAGAAGTTCCTTTTGATGCATTGAGATCTTTGTCTTTATACTTGGTAGATTCTTCTTATTGTCGTAGAATCTTTCTTGGAACTTTGTGTTGTTAAGATCTTTGGGGGAGCTATCTTTTGCTTTAAGATGTATGTATGAGCATGTTGGAATCTACCATCATGGAAGTGAGGTACCTGCGAGTAAACAGTTATTAATAAAACAACCGGTACTTACGGATAAGGAATTAGAGCTCATCAACAGCATATTGTGAAGACTCCTTCTAATCCTTGTCCTGGCCGTTCCCATATCAGATACTCCCGAAGGAGCTTACGAGACCTACTGAGTAGCTCAATGACTGGGTGAGTCGCTGGGGATCACTCCACGACTGTAGACCGTAATGGAACCACCGCAAACACTAAGCGTAACCCTTGTGGGGTTACCGAAGTGACCTGCTGTCAGGGCTGTTTGATGTTGACCCTGGCAGGATTTCCGTTCAATCATTGAGTAATACATAAGTAATCCTCTCATAAACGTTCTCGGTAGATTGCTAAGATCTGCGAAGGACTCAATAGTTTACAACTGATGCCCATTGAAGTAGAACACCAGTTGTAGAAATACTAAGTGTTCCTAAGAGATCTTTGATGTATCTCAAGGCTCTAGACTCTATAAGTGCTCACCTAGGTTTCCTATGCGGAGACTGGGGATGAGTCTCCTGCTTCAATATCAACCGTCTCTAAGAGATAGGTCGATAGATAACGCAGGTTCCCCGTGAGAATGAAACAAGCTCTTTTAAGAGAACTTGAGTGGTTAAGAAGGTTTAGTGCATTGCGTCACTGGGTCCATGACGATTTAATCTTCAATACCGGCGTCGCCTTAGCAACAACCAGTAGCATACGTATTGAACCCGGTGTCTACCCTAAGGTTGAATCATCTGGAGGGCTATTTCTTTTCACCCTTTTCTTTACTTTTCTTTTTAATTCTTCAACTCCTTCTTTCCCTTTCATTCATTTCTCCTTTTTTCGTATCATACCTAAGGACTTCTACTTCTAACTAATGGTGATGTCCTTGGGTAGATCCCTCCGGCTCTGGCGGATCATAGGACGAATATTCCTATCTTAATCACCTTATAACTCCGACAGTAGCCAAGAAACCTTTGATAGAAAATCTCTCAAAGTGTTTGGGATAATCAAATATTTTGGTTAACACTTTGAGAGTTTTGTGTTCACTTTTGAAGGGCTCCCCCTGCACATGTGCTCATAAGTGTTTAATAAATTTGCACATGCGGGAGGAGCAAGCACTTTTGAATTGATCCACTTTCCGTGAACAAGACCGATTCGAGACACGCTTACATCACTAGTTAGACTAGCTTGAAATTATTACCCGGCCTGGTCAAGTCCACAGAAAGTTTCACGAGACGGTACATTTCTACTAAGACTAATCCTTTTCGAGACACGCTTACGTGGTTAGATAAAGAGATACATTGTCAGCTTTTAGGTGACAACTAGCTCTAGTATCTAACTTGATGTTATTACCCGTCGAGGATAAGTCTTTTCGATATTACTAACATTTATTGCCTCGTCAATTCCTGGGTTAAAACTGAGTCTAGCTCGCACATGATACAACTTTTAAGCATTGACTTCGTATATTTTAATCACTTTTTCATTTTCTCCCCCTCAAAAATAGCATATAAAATGATGTTTTTGATAATCTTTTAGATTAAAATATGCCTTTTGAGTCTTACGGGGAGATTCACCAAGAACTTTTGATTTTAAGCAAAGTATTTTGTTTTTACAAGTGCTCCCCCTCAACAAGTGATTAGGTCTTATTGAGGTGAAATACTTGTCCTTTTGAGTAGAATTATGAAAAATCATAAATGTTTGATTAATTCTACTCAAAAGTAAGAAGCCTTCGCTCCTTATATCAGGATTGAGGCACTGATGCGTACCTCAGGGTCCTTTCTTTACAAGTACGGGTTGTACACTGATATGCGTGCACAAACCATTATGAAGTAAATTATTGACAAATCAAATCAAATTCTTACAATGATCTACCAATCAGGCCTCTGAAATGTCAACACCGGAAACTTTTGTCTTCCTCCAACATAACTTTCCAATCTCCTGAACTGATCCCTGCGCTTCAATCTGTTCTCAATCCTTAAGATGAATCTGCGAGCATCCCTGGCTTCATTGGTGTTCCACCGTTTGGATTTTCCCAGTTCTATGTCATTGATTCTGCCTTTGATCCCATCTCTGACGAACTTCAGGGTTTCATCACAGAACTTATGAATTTCTTCATAAGCCATGAAGCAGTTGCGACCGTTAATGTTGCGGTAGGTGAACCCAAATGGTTGTCTGATCAAGGTGTACTGAGATAGATGTGGAAGGTCGGGGATGTCGAACAGGTTTGGTTTGGTGAGATTGAGCTTCTTCTGATAACTTTCTACTCCCAACTGAAGATCTTCAACTCTTTCTCTTATGACAATCTGCCTGATGAAGATTAGAAGAGCTTGGATAAAGGCAAGCTGCTTCTCTTTAGGCAAGCCACAGAGTTTTCCTTGAACTTTGAGTAGATACATGTCTTCGATGTCGTTGAGACGTAGTCGTGGAAAGTCAGACTCGGAAATATCGTACTCCTTTTCATCAAGTCTTTTCAGTGTGATTTTGCTGAGGAAGGGGTACCCAAAGAAAGTGACAGTCGAGATGAATTGAATGGAGACTATCTTCAGATCACTTTCTACTTCACCCATCGTTTGATTAAGTCTGCTGCTTCGATAGTACTGTGCTCGGTTGCTTGGCCAATGATGTATGCCATAAAGAGCATTACGGTCATATTCAACAACTTTGTCAACGAATAGTGCTGAAGCTTCTTCTTCGATGGCATTGTTGAGATATCGAGCTGCAGGGAGAAAGGCGAGTGAGGTAACGTACTTCTTCTCAATCTTGCTGCCAAGTTTCAGAAATTCCAAGTCTGTGTTGTAGAAGAACTTGTAAGGGATCTTTGGTTCCTTAGGCTTCCCAATCATCGGTAGTGGTTTGGACCAGTCAATAATGTAAGGTGCGGTTTTCTTGGTGACCGGATCGACATATGATTCAGGATTGATCCAGTCAATATTGCTTGACATAGCTCGAGCAATATTTTCCAGATGGTATTCAAGCTCGATTGAGTTGGCAGACCTATCTTTCAGAAGATTGAAAGCATCATTCTTGATTCTTCGCAGCTCTTTCTTATTCATCTTTTTCATCTTAAACTTTTGTTGAATCATTTGAGCATATTCCACTGTTCGACCATCTTGAGGTTCATGATTGTCTTCCAGTGGTGGTTGCGAATTGATCATCTTTTCAAACCAGGAGTATTCGGCACTGTTGTCTTGATCTAGCCAGCTAAGAACTGTTTTGGGTTTCTTTGGTTCAGTGCCTTTTGATGAGGTGTCTGGTGTGGGTTGATGATGCTTTCCTTTCTTATCTTTCTTCTTCTTCTTAGGAGACGGTTCTGGAACTTCATCGGGTTGAGGTATGTCGTCACCACCGGTGTATACGAAATGGTCGTGTGCCTTGGGAGCAGAACCTGATGCCTTCGGTTGTTGTGAGGAAGTTGTTGTTGTTGGAGGGATTACCGGTGTTTTGAACTGAGATGAGGGTCCTTCGGTTTGTTTTTGTTTCTTTGCCTGAGAATTCGGATCCCTGTCTTCATCATCTCTTTGACGTTTCAGCTTATCGGCCTCTGTGCTGCAAGACTCTTTGTTCATTTTGTCTTTCAGTGCTTCCAGGACTTTTGCTTCTTCAGGAGTCAAGGTGAACTTGTTTGCAAGCTTTTCTAGGAGTTGAGCTTCCAAATCATCCAGAGAGAGTCCTGGTAGAGGAGCAGTAGACTTGTCGGCACGAAGAGTGAAGGTTGTTGATCGGATAACTTTCTTGACTGCTTGCTCAGCGAACTTGGTGAGTTCGTCTCTCATTGGTGCCAGTAGATCTTTCAGCTCAGTCACTAAGTGTTGTGCCATGTATTCCTGTGCTTGAGCTGCTAGTGCGGCTTCCAAGTTCTCTGTTACGTCTTTAGCTAAGAAAATGTCAACCTTATCTTGTAGCTCTTTGACGTTCGAGTTCAGCTTAGATAGTTCAGCAACCTGGGTTGCAAGTGTAGCAACCTGATCTTCTAGTTTGCTTCTCTTCTTTTCATGTACTCTTTTGAAAGCTGACTTGAGTAACTTTGATGCAGCAGAGGCTTTGGTGCTCGGTTTCTTGATTGATTTGTCATGTGTTGATTCAGATGCAGGAGGGGATGACTGTGATGATTCAATGATGGTGGTAGAGTCTTTGTCATCACCTTTCTTTGTTTCGGGTTGTTCAGCTTTCTTATCTTTGGCTGCTGCTTCTTTCACCCTAAGTTCTTCTGCCAGTTTTTCAGCTTCAGCTTTCAGTCTTAGCTCTTCAGCAACCCTGGCTTCTTCTTCTTTCTTAAATTTCTCTTCAGCCAGTTTATCAGCTTCGGCTTTAAGCCTTAGTTCTTCAGCCAGCCTGGCTTCTTCTTCCCTTTTAGACTTTTCTTCAGCCAGTTTGGCTGCCTCCTCTGCTTTCCTACTCTCTTCCATTCTGATTGTTTCTTCCAGTTTAGCTTGAGCAATCTCTTCAAGTCTGGCCTCTTCAGCTTCTTGTTTTCTTTTCAGTTCCTCTTCCTGAGCCCGTTCTCTACGCTCCATTTCTTCCATAGACATAAGTCTTGGAGCATCAGTATCCATGGGATCTCCCTCTTCTTCCTCTCCCATTGTCATTTCAATGTCGGTGGGAGACACTGAGGGATTATCATAAACAACTAAGTCTGAGGAGATTCCTGTGGTAGGCTCAGGAATGTTGCTTGACCCGCCAGCTTCGGTGGTCTGAGAGAACACTGGAGGTGGAGGTTGATCAGCATTGAATGTATCAATTCGGCTGTGAAGGAGACCGAGGTTGAGAGACCTTTCATTTTCTTCTTCTACTGAAAGTCCTTCAGGCTCTGGTTCAGCAGTTACGGGTTCCTTTAGCTTTGCTCTCCTGATCCTTTCTTCTTCCAAGAGTGATTGTTCTTTAGTGAACGGTCTCTGAGTGAGATATGATGGATATACGGCATTGTCAGCAAATTCATCAATGTCTTTATCCCAATCGATGTCATCAAGATTCTCATCTTTCTCAATATTAGCATAGGCTTCACTATATTGAGGACCTTCGTCGGATTCAGTTCGTTCAGAGTCAGACGGCTTTGGAGAAGATGGAGGTGAGGGAAACCACCCAGGTTCAGCAGTAGGTTTCTTTGCAGGAATTCTGACCTTAGATGATGGCTTTTTCTTAGGTTTGGACTTGGTAGAACTTTCTGAGCTGCCAGATTTGCTACCTTTCTTACCTTTCTTCTGCATGTATGAAGGTAGAGCAGCTTCGTCCAAGAACCCAACTTTCTCTGCTTCAATGGCTTGTAGGTAGTACTTGTAGTTATTGCAAGCCTTGACTTTGTCAGTTAAGAGGCTATCTGGAAGTTTCTTACCCTGTTTCCTTGTACTTGTATCCATTCTCTTGATGACCTTAAGTGTGTCCTCATTCTTGTATGTGTGCTGAAACTCATCATTCAATCTTTGAGGAATGTCATCATATTCATGGAGGAAGCTAGCAATAAGAAGTTTGGTGAAACGAACGAATGGGATATTGGTCGTCTTGCGTTGTATGTGCCACACAATGTCTTCCCAGATAATGCTGGCATAATCAACCTTCTTGACATTAGCAATAGCCCAGAACAGCTTGAGATGTTGGAGCTTAGGGTGTTCATGGCCTGTGTCTCTGCCAGATAGTGACTTGGCAATTTTGATGTAGAGAGTTCTCCAAGGCTGTGGAAGAAATCTGATATTGACCCTAGAGTGCCTAGTAATGACCCCTTCAGACTCATCATACCCAATATCTCTCAGCCATTCTATCAATTCTTCTTCACTGGGAACTTGGTCATAATCTTCATTAGGTTCAAGTTCGGGAAGTCCAAGAGCACTACGGAGAAGATCCTTGTCGATCGTGACTTGTCTCATGTGAAGCATACAAGTAAAGGACTCTTCAAGGAGGTCCAAGTGGATTGTGTGCCAAAACTGATGTATGTAGAAGTGTCACAACTCGTAATTTCAGGTCATTTTCCAAATCCCGACAATTTTACTATTCATCGGTTACTATTCACCGTTTACTATTCACCGGTCACTATTCATCATTTTACTATTCATCAATTTCGGAGTCAGTTTGTGATTCCGAGAAGCGTTCAAAAATTTTACTATTCATGTGACACTATTCATTTCCGGAGGGAAATCACTATTCACGATTGCCGTTCATTTCATCGTAAACTGAGTTTACGGGTCTTCCAATTCGCGTAACCAATGTGGTTTGGCTGCAAATTCATGCATCCTTCATTTGTGACATTTCATATAGACTGGAGTAGTCTATATATATCATCAGTAACATCATCAGTACTTTAGGCCCTACACGGATATGCATTATTTTTATTTACGTATGCTTAATTTGTAATTAACGTTACCACTCAGTTTTACTACTAACGTATAACCAATACTCTCGACTACGATCCTAACATATTTCCATACTCATTATTATAATATAAAAATTATATTATTAATTTACCCGGTACTTTCTAATCAATTACTATATTTTACGGTCGGAGCCCATTACTTCGTCGGTTTGCGCTATTTCAATTCAATAATTATTTTAACACCCGATTATCATCAAGAATAATATTTTACAACTTTTACAACTTCGTCATATTTTATTTCATCGCGTCATGATTTATTTTTAGTTAACTCGGTACCCGATAACACCCAATGTACAAAATATCTAACTAATACTTACATAACTAGACATAAACATTAATGAGTCCACAAACATTTTTCCTTGTTTTGCTCTTGTTGTGCCCCCCCTAGCCCCTTTTTGTGCTAGTACACTTGATTACATAGACCAAAAAAAATTGACAAAGACCAAATATAAACTTCATTTTTCACCATTTTCTTCATTTAACACATCAACAACTACCAAAAACTCTCTCATCTCCCTCTCTTCTCCATATTTTCGGCCAAGACAAGATCTCCAACAAGAAACCATCAATTTTTCAAGATCCAAGTGTTTATCAAGTCATAGTATTGATCTTGTTAAGGTTTTGAAATAAAAACCTCAAGATTCTTAAGTTTTCTTGCTCAAAAATCATCTCAAATCTTCAAGTAAGTTACCAACAATTTTTCTTACTCTTTTAAACATCTACTTCATATATTTTCTTGATCTAGTAACAAAAACATGCAAATATATTATGATCCATACCACTTATTGTTTATTTTTGGTTTATAAACATAGATCTATAATTTTTACTAGTAATCTCATGAGATCCACTAAGATTGGTGATGTTTAGGACCCCATGACACCCTAAGAAGGTGTATGGTAGGATTGGGTACTTGTGGAGTTGATTTGAGATAGTTTGGGTAAGTTCTAAACAAGTCTTGAACCAGAAAAATTGATTTTTTACAAACTATATAAAGGTTCTGTCCAAAAACGTAAAATCTGGAAAGATCAGTGGGTTTTGGGTAACTTTGGACCAAAGATTTAGAAAATACATTCCGAGACGAAACTATGGCCGAAAACGGGGATAAAATCCGAGTTACGACGAAAAAGATATGCTATTTTCAATATTAACGACGAAAACTATTTTTCTGAAAAAGTACTTGCTGTCCAACGATTTTCATGGGCTATTTCGAGACCTAAAACTTGATCTAGCCATCCCGACTTATCAAAAATATATTAGTATACTTGATTACCTTCGCGGGGATATAAAGAACATAGAAAACGGGCTTATAACGAAATAGATACAAGTGTTTGAAATCCGACGATATATATATATTTTCCATCAGCTTTTCTATTACACTTTTTGCCGCAAAACTGTCTTTGCGAGACACCACCTTCTCGGCTGTTTTTCTTCATGATCGGATCAATTTGAGTCCGAGACGTAGTTTTATGAAATCAAGATCTTCCAACAAGCTTTTCAAATCATTTGGCCGTTCGTCGAATAGACTTATAACGAATAAACTACGACCTCATCTATATGCCCGATAAACTATATATATTTTGACAGCTTTTACTATATTGAAAATTTCTAAGTATTGAACATAATACTTTCAAGTAACAACAATAAAAGTCGATTTTCTCATCGATCGAGACCCGTATCGCCAAAAGTTAAATGACACGACTTCAAGATATTGTTACAAGGTTTTCAAAAACGCCGAGTTTCATCACTAACCCTTAACGTACAACATTTCGCGACTTGTTTTGCGAGGCCATTTCGGGCATATTTTCAAGTAATAAAAAGGTTATTTTTGCGACGAAAACCTTATAATTGCCGATAGACCACCAAACAAGGATCGTGGAGTACCGTTTCAACCTATTTCCATGAAAAGTGGTTATTAACCTAACGAGACGTCAAAAACGTATTTGTCGACGATAAACGTTATTTTCAAAACTAATGAGTGGTATCGATAACATACGTATTTGCATGTGTAGCATTACTTCATTTCTTACATTAGATCATACCATTCATATTAGGTTGCGGTTAGAGATCGTGCCTCATTTCTATGTATTCATTGTTGTCATCGTAGCTATCGCACCAGGTGAGTTCATAACCCCTACTTTTACTTGTTTTACAACTGTTTTGGGGGAAGATACATGCTCCTTACTATTTAAATTCAATGCTTGTTTTACTTGAACGCGATTCATTTTCTCAAACATTACTGGATGGTTGAAATACTTGATTTATTACTTGAATACATTATGAATTACTTATTCCATCCTTGATTACTTTCTTATGAAAACAAGTTCTTGCTTTTGCGGATATAAATATAAAACTGTACTTTGCCTGAGTTACCTATTGAGTTACCTATTACTGCCACTGAAGTCCCCTTTATCATGAACCGTTAATTACATGCGTGTGAGCGCGAATGCTGTGGATAGATCTATTTGGGTTGACACCCCGTCCGAGTTGGTCGCGCCAACCTGTTAAACGGACGCATATCATTCGGATTACTTCCGAGTGTCTGGCAAACACTTACTTGGGGCATTTTATGCTTGATTGCATACGATTACGTCGAGCTTCGGGGTCATGAGCTTTAGGCACTGTATACCTTATTTTTAGCTGTGACATGGTATTTGTTATATTGTCTTGCTAATGAAAATCTCGTGTTCCGCAAATGACTTGTTTACTTAAACATATTACTTTTGGCAGTGGGTTGTAAACACACAGGTTACAAGTCTCTTATGGCGGGACTTGTAACTGAGTGGATTTACGATGCCTTTGCTGGGAAATACTTGATTTCTGGAAAATACTTGTTTACCGAAAATACTTGATTACTGGAAACACTTGTTTACTAAACACTATGAACTCACCAGCTTTATGCTGACGTTTTAGCATGTATTTTCAGGTTTTAAGCAATGACACGCTACTGGAGGTTTTGGCAGGGCATGGCATGGTCATAGAAGACTCTGATATTCATTTGGGGACCATTTTAAACTATTTTAAAGGCCTACTTCCGCACTACTTTTAAAAATGTAAATTCAACATTTTGATTTAGTTATTTTATTCTAAATGATTCAAGTGAAAACCCGTTTTGAACCTGTGTTGTAATACCAATTGAGTTACACCCCAGCTGCTTGTATGCTTCCGCTGGACCCAATTCTGGGGGTGTGACAGATTGGTATCAGAGCTTTGGCTATAGCGAACTAAGTGTTTTTAAAACCTAGACTATAGCTACTTTTACGAAAACTTAACCCTATGACCGTCACGTGCCTGCCTGCCAAGATGATGCCTCATTTGTAGTTTGTTGCTGACTTAGGTGATGAGATTTGTGTCTCATTATCTGATATACTATATTCATTTATCATAAGTTGATTACCATAACTATCTTTCATATAAGCATGTTCATGTATCATATATTTCACCGCGTTATGTTTTTCCTTGCATAGTTTCATCATTTGACCTCGAGTTTGGTCACCTGCTTTTGTCTTTCAGAACGTCTTGGTACTTGTGAAGGACATGGTATTAGTATAACTGAGCTGAGTATTTTAAAATTCATGAAACCTCGGTGGAATATAGACTGGTCATCTATATTCGACCCGGGATAGTGAGATATAGGCTGACCACCTATGTCTGACTCAGAAGTGAATTTTGCAACACTGAGAATGGTTATAATAAGATTATGTCTGGATTGAATTCTCAACTCATTTCCAAATGTTTCATTCATGTGTGTGTATACTCTCGTTGTTGGAACCTTCATACTTTTCATCACTTCATAAACCACCGATTGGAAGCATGTCAGCTAGTCATTTTATTTCATGAACTTTCATATTTATGCACAATTCACTCATATCACAGTATTTTCTTTCATCACAATCTTATTATGTCGCAGTTTTCACAGTCTCTTCCCTTCTCACCATCACTATCATTTCTTTTCCCCACCCCCATATATACAAAGAATTAGGTGACACTCTATGAATCCCTATGTCACTCATTACTCACTAATCCCTATATTGATAAGTGGATATTATCAATGACCTCCCTAGGAAAGACTTTCCATATCATCTAAAAGGAGGATACCTCGGTACAGTAAGACCATTCAAAACTCAATAGAAACCGCAGGATATCACAAAACAATTCGAACCACGATCACTGGCCTGATCGCCAAAATTCTACCATCTTGAAAGTATTGGCTTGACTGAATTAAAAGATTAGTTTCGATGCGAATGCTCACTGTTCAACACCATAGAGATAAATCCAACCTCTTAACTGAGACTATAAATTGAACATGTCCTCACCAATAGACTTTATTCAAACATGTTAGACACTTATGCATTCGTGCAGACATACATACCTGACTATTTTATCCTCTTAATACTTTCACTTTTAAATGGATTTTCTCCAAACTACCGTTATACAAAACATATATCTTGTAAGAAATACTTTTCTGATGCACTTATTTTGACAAGCAAATTCCTTTTGGCTAATCTTTTACAAAACTATTGAATATTACAAAATTTCAAACATCGATCTTTGGTAAACCATATTATCCACCTTATGTTGAAAATTTTCCTATATTGCATAACTACTAAATTTTGAAACATCAAGAAGGATGTTACCTAAAAAGCTGTTTGCTTAAACTTGTAGATTCATTTATTCAGGAAAGGTTTATGAACAAAACACAATCTCAAAACAAACTTTAAAAATCAATCACTATATTACCTCACTTATACCTTTAGGAGTTTGTGAGTTGATGACCTATAACTTGGGGAAAATCTTAGTAACGGAGACTAAGCACCGTAGGTGGAGAAAGACTCAATTCCTGACATCCTGCGAAGGATCACAACCTTATCCTAATCTATTATTTTCAACAACACCCTTTTACGGATTTAACCCTGTAAGTCTTTCAAAACAAGATTCATGATACTCATTTCAATTATTCCTAATAAAGGAATTTGATTCACCTCAACTCCTAACGATTTCATTAAGATCTCTTTGGAACCACACCACCTATCATCTGTAGACCAATGGTCAGAATTTGAGATTGATTCAAACCTAGGGAGATATGCCCAAATCGGGTGTGAATAACACTAGAAATGGTTGGATTACCCATTTGCCATAAATCAAATTCAGTTGCAACCATAGTTATCACACGAGCTTAGAGACTACACTATTCGAAGCACTCTATGGTCGAAGTGCCAACATCCATTGACGGGTCAAAACTTGGAAAAGCACAACTCACTAGTCCCGTAAGCATTCATGAAATAACCAGGAATTTCCTACAAATCAAGAATCAATTACAAGTTCGATAAGCGGTAAACCACTAGAATTTCAAGTTCGTGGCATGATTGTGTGGAAAGTTCTGCCTAGGAAAGGCATAATACCATTCAGAAAACTTCATAAAGTTAAACTCGATATACACTGAACCATTTACGAATTCTGACAGAGTAGGCCTAGTGGCCGTCAGACTTGAACCTTGTTAGAGCTCAGTAGCTTACACGATTATATCATCATCTTTTAACCAATACCACTCTAGAGACCAACACAAACTGAACTTCGGGACGAAGTTCCTTTTAAGGGGGTGAGAATGTCACAACTCGTAATTTCAGGTCATTTTCCAAATCCCGACAATTTTACTATTCATCGGTTACTATTCACCGTTTACTATTCACCGGTCACTATTCATCATTTTACTATTCATCATTTTCGGAGTCAGTTTGTGATTCCGAGAAGCGTTCAAAAATTTTACTATTCATGTGACACTATTCATTTCCGGAGGGAAATCACTATTCACGATTGCCGTTCATTTCATCGTAAACTGAGTTTACGGGTCTTCCAATTCGCGTAACCAATGTGGTTTGGCTGCAAATTCATGCATCCTTCATTTGTGACATTTCATATAGACTGGAGTAGTCTATATATATCATCAGTAACATCATCAGTACTTTAGGCCCTACACGGATATGCATTATTTTTATTTACGTATGCTTAATTTGTAATTAACGTTACCACTCAGTTTTACTACTAACGTATAACCAATACTCTCGACTACGATCCTAACATATTTCCATACTCATTATTATAATATAAAAATTATATTATTAATTTACCCGGTACTTTCTAATCAATTACTATATTTTACGGTCGGAGCCCATTACTTCGTCGGTTTGCGCTATTTCAATTCAATAATTATTTTAACACCCGATTATCATCAAGAATAATATTTTACAACTTTTACAACTTCGTCATATTTTATTTCATCGCGTCATGATTTATTTTTAGTTAACTCGGTACCCGATAACACCCAATGTACAAAATATCTAACTAATACTTACATAACTAGACATAAACATTAATGAGTCCACAAACATTTTTCCTTGTTTTGCTCTTGTTGTGCCCCCCCTAGCCCCTTTTTGTGCTAGTACACTTGATTACAAAGACCAAAAAAATTAACCAAGACCAAATATAAACTTCATTTTTCACCATTTTCTTCATTTAACACATCAACAACTACCAAAAACTCTCTCATCTCCCTCTCTTCTCCATATTTTCGGCCAAGACAAGATCTCCAACAAGAAACCATCAATTTTTCAAGATCCAAGTGTTTATCAAGTCATAGTATTGATCTTGTTAAGGTTTTGAAATAAAAACCTCAAGATTCTTAAGTTTTCTTGCTCAAAAATCATCTCAAATCTTCAAGTAAGTTACCAACAATTTTTCTTACTCTTTTAAACATCTACTTCATATATTTTCTTGATCTAGTAACAAAAACATGCAAATATATTATGATCCATACCACTTATTGTTTATTTTTGGTTTATAAACATAGATCTATAATTTTTACTAGTAATCTCATGAGATCCACTAAGATTGGTGATGTTTAGGACCCCATGACACCCTAAGAAGGTGTATGGTAGGATTGGGTACTTGTGGAGTTGATTTGAGATAGTTTGGGTAAGTTCTAAACAAGTCTTGAACCAGAAAAATTGATTTTTTACAAACTATATAAAGGTTCTGTCCAAAAACGTAAAATCTGGAAAGATCAGTGGGTTTTGGGTAACTTTGGACCAAAGATTTAGAAAATACATTCCGAGACGAAACTATGGCCGAAAACGGGGATAAAATCCGAGTTACGACGAAAAAGATATGCTATTTTCAATATTAACGACGAAAACTATTTTTCTGAAAAAGTACTTGCTGTCCAACGATTTTCATGGGCTATTTCGAGACCTAAAACTTGATCTAGCCATCCCGACTTATCAAAAATATATTAGTATACTTGATTACCTTCGCGGGGATATAAAGAACATAGAAAACGGGCTTATAACGAAATAGATACAAGTGTTTGAAATCCGACGATATATATATATTTTCCATCAGCTTTTCTATTACACTTTTTGCCGCAAAACTGTCTTTGCGAGACACCACCTTCTCGGCTGTTTTTCTTCATGATCGGATCAATTTGAGTCCGAGACGTAGTTTTATGAAATCAAGATCTTCCAACAAGCTTTTCAAATCATTTGGCCGTTCGTCGAATAGACTTATAACGAATAAACTACGACCTCATCTATATGCCCGATAAACTATATATATTTTGACAGCTTTTACTATAATGAAAATTTCTAAGTATTGAACATAATACTTTCAAGTAACAACAATAAAAGTCGATTTTCTCATCGATCGAGACCCGTATCGCCAAAAGTTAAATGACACGACTTCAAGATATTGTTACAAGGTTTTCAAAAACGCCGAGTTTCATCACTAACCCTTAACGTACAACATTTCGCGACTTGTTTTGCGAGGCCATTTCGGGCATATTTTCAAGTAATAAAAAGGTTATTTTTGCGACGAAAACCTTATAATTGCCGATAGACCACCAAACAAGGATCGTGGAGTACCGTTTCAACCTATTTCCATGAAAAGTGGTTATTAACCTAACGAGACGTCAAAAACGTATTTGTCGACGATAAACGTTATTTTCAAAACTAATGAGTGGTATCGATAACATACGTATTTGCATGTGTAGCATTACTTCATTTCTTACATTAGATCATACCATTCATATTAGGTTGCGGTTAGAGATCGTGCCTCATTTCTATGTATTCATTGTTGTCATCGTAGCTATCGCACCAGGTGAGTTCATAACCCCTACTTTTACTTGTTTTACAACTGTTTTGGGGGAAGATACATGCTCCTTACTATTTAAATTCAATGCTTGTTTTACTTGAACGCGATTCATTTTCTCAAACATTACTGGATGGTTGAAATACTTGATTTATTACTTGAATACATTATGAATTACTTATTCCATCCTTGATTACTTTCTTATGAAAACAAGTTCTTGCTTTTGCGGATATAAATATAAAACTGTACTTTGCCTGAGTTACCTATTACTGCCACTGAAGTCCCCTTTATCATGAACCGTTAATTACATGCGTGTGAGCGCGAATGCTGTGGATAGATCTATTTGGGTTGACACCCCGTCCGAGTTGGTCGCGCCAACCTGTTAAACGGACGCATATCATTCGGATTACTTCCGAGTGTCTGGCAAACACTTACTTGGGGCATTTTATGCTTGATTGCATACGATTACGTCGAGCTTCGGGGTCATGAGCTTTAGGCACTGTATACCTTATTTTTAGCTGTGACATGGTATTTGTTATATTGTCTTGCTAATGAAAATCTCGTGTTCCGCAAATGACTTGTTTACTTAAACATATTACTTTTGGCAGTGGGTTGTAAACACACAGGTTACAAGTCTCTTATGGCGGGACTTGTAACTGAGTGGATTTACGATGCCTTTGCTGGGAAATACTTGATTTCTGGAAAATACTTGTTTACCGAAAATACTTGATTACTGGAAACACTTGTTTACTAAACACTATGAACTCACCAGCTTTATGCTGACGTTTTAGCATGTATTTTCAGGTTTTAAGCAATGACACGCTACTGGAGGTTTTGGCAGGGCATGGCATGGTCATAGAAGACTCTGATATTCATTTGGGGACCATTTTAAACTATTTTAAAGGCCTACTTCCGCACTACTTTTAAAAATGTAAATTCAACATTTTGATTTAGTTATTTTATTCTAAATGATTCAAGTGAAAACCCGTTTTGAACCTGTGTTGTAATACCAATTGAGTTACACCCCAGCTGCTTGTATGCTTCCGCTGGACCCGATTCTGGGGGTGTGACAAGAAGCATGCCACTGCAGCAGATTTGGTGAGTAGAACTTTGCACGGGTGATAGATGAGAGCATCAACTGCAATAAGGCAAGAAGACTCATTGCATGTAAGTTTGTTGAAGTTGACTCTCAGGTTGTTCCTTCCTATCTTTCTGGAGTAGTTTTCAGGAAAGGTGTCTTCCCATGCACGAATAGGTTCAGGTTCTGGTCCGTATGGGATGTCATTGTGTTCTGCCATCTGATTAGATCATAAACACACAAACATGGCAATTGTTGATGATGTTAGCATAGACATTCATTGAACATGTTTACATTTGCATGTTTGACATTGATCAGTGGGGGTTTGTGTGTGTGAAAACTTTTGATATGTGACAAACTTGAGTTATATTACTTGTTAGAAACATAAAACAATTCAGTTACAACATAAGTTTATCATTTACAACAAGTTACACATTGGAAAATTTTCCAACACTTAGAAAATTTTGGAATTTGACAAGTTTACGCGTAATTTGCTGTCTTTACGCGTAACCTGACTTAAGCGTAAGTACAGAAATGATGCGTAAGTGCAAAATCTACGCGTAAGTTAGAATATTACGCGTAAAGTGAAACTTACGCGTAAGATCAATTTTACGCGTAAGATAAGTCTTAAGCGTAGAAATTGAAGATACGCGTAGGATTACCCTTAGGCGTAAATTGCAACTTATGCATAGGTAATGACTTACGCGTAAGTTCTAGACTTATGCGTAAGGTCAGAACTTATGCGTAAGAACAATTTTATGCGTAAACTATGTCTTATCCAAGACACAATTTGTCCACGTGTCGAATCTTACGCGTAAGATTCAATCTTACGCGTAGGATGAACATTTAACGCGTAAAGACACCTTTTTCCAGAAATTCACCTTAGAAATTCGAGTTGTATGTTTCCTGAAAGTGCACAAACATTACCACTGATCAATAACACATCCAATACACTTAATTCACACATTTTAACGCGTAAACATGCTAAATGCAACTTAACGCGTAAACACGCATGATCACCTAATCACAACCTTAATCAAACATGTTTCTGGGTAGGAAAAAACATGGGGCAAGTGATACAAACATCATAAGGATCATATGTTTCAAATAACAACACAAATTATCCACAAAATCTTAGGATTGAATCTGCTAGTGACCTTCGAACCCTAAACCTTAGATTCAAGAGCAAAACATGATTAAGATCTAATTAAACCACGTTCGAATGATCCTAGGCATACACAAACATTATCCCCATCACTAATTACAATCCTATTGCATAAACTCAAGAACCCCCAATTCATACGCATGAACCCTAATCTCAAACTTGATCGATTAGTGTTTCTGAGTGTGATTTGAGTGTGAAAACATGTTACTAATCAACAATAGACCTTTTCCCAACAATCAAATCAATCATAACATCAATAATTTCTGGGTTCAAGATTTTACGCACAAACCTAAGAGAAATCTAATCGATTAGAGAGATTTAACCGTTGGATCGTTATGAAATCAAAAACCTTTGTTAGAAATTATGATCAAAACAAGTTTATACTTACAGATTTGAAGATTGTTGCACGGATTAATCAAATGAATGTGGGTCGTTGATTGTGTAGGTGAGGGTAGTAAATGTTTTGCAGTAATAGTAATTGTGTGTGGTCAAAGCATGTTTTGACTGAGGTTATTTCAAGTTACACAAAGTGACAATTTTAGTCCCTTAACCTCACACAACTTTTAAACCTAATGCCTAACCACTTTAACATATATCGTATTCGTATATTAACTCCAAGAAATGATAAGAACAACTTGTCGTACTCCCCCTCGACCTTAGGACATGGTAGAATTAATTGGTTTTGATCAAGGAGAGTAACCCGAAATCCTTTTGAATCAACTTATTAGATAAAACGTAAATGTTTTTGGTAAAATGCAAGTATAAAAGGTAAAATAATTTTTGGTAATTAAGAAAAACGTTACTTTTCCTCCCCCTCAACACTAATTTTAAATGATTGAAGACATTTTAGAAAAAAATAGTGTTGAAAGAGTTTTATACTTGCATTTTTTATTTTTTTTTTATTTTTTTTTTTGAAAGAATATTTTACAAAGATAGTTTTGATGTTTGACAATCAATTGTGTTTTAAAAACTTTTCCAGATCCTCTGGAGTCAAACATCGCATACCAATTTGGTGAATTAAACTAGCAAACCTGGATGGTGCCAAGGATTTGGTAAGTAAGTCCGCCAATTGGTATTCAGTTCCAACAAAATAAAGCTCAACTGTACCCCTTTCCACATGCTTTTTGATGAAATGATATCGGAGATCGATGTGTTTGGATTTGCAATGATGCACAGTGTTGCAGGAGATAGCAATTGCACTCTTTGAATCACAGTAGATAGGAATCCTGTTGAATAGGTAGCCATAATCCTTAAGTTGTGATCTCATCCAAATGACTTGAGCACAACAAGCAGACATGGCTACGTATTCAGATTCTGTAGACGACAGTGAAGTGCAGTCCTGCTTCTTAGATTGCCATGACACAAGTTTGTCTCCGAGAAATTGTAATCCACCAAATGTACTTTTGCGTGTGTCTAAACATCCTGCATGGTCAGCATCTGAAAAAGCAATTAGTTCAAAGCCAGAATCCTTCGGATACCAGATCCCCAAGTGAATGGTTCCCTTTGGTAGGGTCAACTGGAGTCCCATGAAGACAGCAAATACTATATCAGAATCCTTCGGATACCAGATCACTGAGGTGTTTTTTAGTTGGTCTGGACTGATAGCGAGAGCACATGAAGACAGCGAATACTATATCAGGTCTACTAGCTGTGAGATACATGAGGGACCCAATCATACTTCGGTATTTGGTAGGGTCAACTGGAGTCCCATGTAAATCAGCATCTAGTTTTGTGGTATAGCCCATTGGTGTATTATAAGTATCACAAGACATCATTCCATGTTTCTTCAAAATTTCAAGAGCATATTTAGACTGATTTATAAAAATTCCACGGGGTGATTGATGAACTTGAAGTCCTAGAAAGAACGAAAGTTCACCCATCATGGACATTTCAAAATTATCTTTCATTAATTTTGCAAAATCATTAGAGTAACTTCTTTTTGTTGAGGCAAAAATGATGTCATCGACATATATTTGAACAACAAGTAAGTCCTCCCCGTAGGTTTTTGTAAATAGTGTGGGATCCACCGATCCTTTAGAAAATTTATTGGCCAATAAGAAAGTAGACAGTTTGTCATACCACGCCCGTGGGGCTTGCTTGAGTCCGTAGAGTGCCTTTTTGAGTCGGTAAACGTGATTAGGACGCTCAGGATCAACGAAGCCTTCAGGTTGGCTAACATAAACTTCTTCACGGAGATCTGCATTAAGAAATGCTGTTTTGACATCCATTTGGAAGACTACCATATTCCTGTGTGCGGCATAGGCCAAAAAGATCCGAACAGCTTCATGTCGAGCCACTGGAGCAAAGGATTCAGCAAAATCTAGACCTTCCAGTTGAGAGTATCCTTTCGCTACCAGACGTGATTTGTTTCGTATGACAGTGCCTTCAGCATCAAGCTTATTCTTCCATATCCATTTTAACCCAATGACAAAGACTCCGTCAGGTCTTTCAATTAATTCCCAGACTTCTAATCTTATGAATTGCTGAAATTCCTCTTGCATAGATTCAATCCAGTTGTCATAAGTCATTGCATCTTTAATGTTCTTGGGTTCTTCATGACAAACTGTGAGTGCGTATATGCAAGTTTCACCATCTGTGTGAAGTCGTTGTCTTGTCATAACAGGTGCATCTGGATGGCCAATAATATGAACTAATGGATGGTCTCGGGTCCATTTGTGTGTTGAAGGGTGTAGTTGATATGTATCTCGCATGTTGGCAGGATCCAAGTTGCGTGTGGACGACTCAGCTATATCAGGAACTGTAGTAGCTGGTGCAAACGGATTGAAGAATGCATCAGGATCATGCTCTGCAGATTGTGGAACTGATATTGGTGTTGGATCTTCAGCTGAATGGTGGGAGTTAGAAACAGTTTGTTCTACTGTAGATGGTGAAGCAATTGGAGGACCGTCTCTCTCAACAGTTGTAGAAGTTTGTTGAGGTGAGTCTGGTACATGAATATTGTCAGGTTGAGCAGTGGAATTCGGTGGGACCTCAGTAGGACGGTATTCAATTGTGTCATCAAACAGTGGAGCAAACAAGGTTTCCAATTCCTTGCGGTTGAGAGGCAATGGTTCAGCCGAAGATGCCGGAGAGTTGAGACGGTTGAATTCGGGTCCTAAGTTGTGTTGCTCAGAAGCCATTTGTGTGAGCTCATCAAAATTAGCGTGAATGGTTTCTTGAATTTCTCTTGTTCGACGATTCCATATCCGAAAACCTTTAGAATTTTCACAGTATCCAACGAACACTCCAATGTCAGCCTTTGCTTTAAGTTTACCAAAATCATCACGATCATTTTTCGGATAACAAAGTGCTCCAAATACATGAAAGTAATCGATGTTCGGTTTTCTTTTGTGAACAATTTGATATGGTGTTTTGCGATGGCGTTTTGTGATCATGCAACGGTTTTGAGTATAACATGCGGTTGAAACAGCTTCTGCCCACAAGTAATCAGGTAATTGAGCATTAATCAACATAGTTCTAGCAGCTTCCACTAACGTCCTGTTGCGTCTTTCAACAACTCCATTCTGTTCTGGGCTTCTAGGAATAGATGTTTGATGTTCAATTCCTGCTTTCTCATAGAATGACCTAAGTGTCTGATTTTTGAATTCAGTTCCATTGTCAGTTCTAACTATTCGTACCGTGTTGCGTAACTGAACTTGAATTTTAGTGAGAAAGGTGATGATCATTGAAGGAGCCTGATCTTTACTTCGTAGAAAATAAACCCAAGTCCATCTGGAAAAATCATCGACGATTACTAGTATGTAGCGTTTACCGTTGATACTTTGAACACGCATCGGTCCACACAAATCCATATGAAGCAGTTGTAGAACATGATTCGTACTGTGCTCAGGTTTTGAAGGAAAATGAGCGCGAGTACTTTTTCCTTGTTCACAGGCAGGACATAAGTGATCTTTGGTGAAACGGAATCTTGGAAATCCATCAACAAGTTTGAACCGAGCAAGGTCAGTCATAGTATTGAAATTCAAGTGTGAAAGACGTTTGTGCCATAACCAAGATTTAGTCGATTCTGCTTTGGAGAGAAGACATATTGGAGATGTTGCAATCATATCTGACATAGAAATTGTATAAAGGTTGGAGCCACGTGAGCCAGACATGAGGTCGTTTCCTTGTAAGTCACGAACAAAGCAAGTTTTCTCTCGAAATGCAACTTCTAGATCTCCATCACAAAATTGACCAACAGAGAAAAGGTTGTGTCCAAGTCCTTCCACATAGTAAACACGACTTATTTCGATGTTCCCACTTACATAGTCACCATATCCCATGATTAAAGCGTAATGATCATTCCCGAATCTGACAGTGCCAATGAACTTTGAGACAAAGTTGTGTAACAGTTTGAGATTGCCTGTCATATGTCGGGTGCATCCGCTATCAACAATCCAGAGAACAATCTGTACCACCTGCATCACCAGAAGAAGACACGGATGGAACAGAAGTAAGGGTGGAACCCAAAGAAATTGTGGGTTCCTGTTGGTTAGAAACACATGTATTCAACAATTTAGGGATCCATTTAAAGTCTGGTTTGTGTTGTAACCAACGTTGCCAATTCCAACTAGTATTTGCTTTCTTAATGTTAAATGCACTAGTAGTTGGCTCTGTCCTAGATTTGTTCTCGGCACTTATGGGGGTAACTTCAACATCATTAGAGACCGTAGAAGACGGCTTTCCTAAGTTAGACTTAGAGGCAATAATGGGCCTAGAAGGAATGCGTGTCCTACGTTTCTTATGACGATTGAGTAGAGAATTAGCTAAACATTTAGTATGATCACCAGATGATACGCTTTTACGACAAAACACACAAGATGCATTAATATTCAAAACATTCAAAGGTTCATCATTCGTTACATTTAGATTTTGATTACAATTTGCCAGATTAGAATCTAAATCTGATGCGACATGAGTTTTATTCAAATTCCTAAGTTGGTCTTCTACTTCTTGAGCTTCTAGTTGTCCTCTCTTACGTTGCCAGAGCCTATTCTTCTTTTTACTGTTTCGCTTGGGTCTGCTAACGCTAGTAGGGGAGACTAGTCCTGTAGAAGTCGAGTTTGCAACATTAGTATTTTGAACTACCTTTCCTTTATCAGTTTTGTCTAATTTATACATTCCTGGTGCTATCACCGTGGTGTCAACCATCTTTCCTTTTTCAAGTATTTTGATTTTCTCTTTCAACTCGATGATGATGTGATTCTTATCCTGAATATTAGACTCAAGTATACCATTGCAATATTTGATGTCGATGTGGTTTTGTAGAAATTCGTCATTTTCAATTTTTAACTTCGCAATTTCTTTCTCGTATTTGAGACACAAACCTTTTAAAGACTCATTGTTTTTGCAAAGTTGACAAGAGTTTGAAACATTGTGACTTTGAAACTTCAATTCCCTTTCAAGACTTTTAGCTTGACACCATTCAAGCCTTTGATTGAGTAGACTGATTTGTTTTGAAAATTGTTTTGTCACATCATCATTTTTAATTCTCAGCTTTTCGTTTTCCATTCTGAGTGTCTCAATTTCCTCATTCAACAGATTATTATCAACACAATGATCATACTTAAGCATAGAAGTACCAGAATTATAGAGATCATTCATGATAACAGACAAAATATCAGCATTGAGAACTTGTTCCAAGAGTCGATCAGCATCATTTTTTAAAACTCTATTTCTTTGCTTTTGAGCCAAAATCTCATTTTCAGTAGAGTTGAAAACGTGAATCATATTTTTCACCTCCTTTTGAAGTTCCTGATCCCAACGTGTAGCACAAAGACGGAGGTGTTGAACAATTGGCTTCATTTGTTTTTGAAAAATATCTCTCTTTTCTCGCTCGTAAGCGGATTGAAAAGTTTCAATTTTAATTTCAGAATTACGTTCAATTGTTTCCTCCAAAATTTCGATGTCTTCCATAAAAGTTTTGAAATAATTTAAGACACGACACGTTTTTGGTAAAGGTGAAAGTTCACCGGATGATGGTAAAGGACCATTAATTTGTGCAACAGTTTGGACAGGAGCCGCATTGTGAGATGAAACATATGACTCAGTGATATACCATGATTTCTCAGGTAATTCTTTTTGAGTAACAAAAGATTTTGAAATTGGTGGAGCTTTTGAGTAATCATATGGTGTCCAGTTTTGAACATGACTCATTTTGGATCGACTCTCGTCTTCAAGTTCTTCTTCTTCCTCAGTATCAAAAACAACAGCACGCACAATCGTATTATCCATTAAATAATCCATACTGTAAATTTTTGGAATATCTTTGAATGCCGTGTGAAGAAACATTGAGTGGTAATCACCAAGTGCAAATCGTTTATCGGGTCTCGGTTTTAAAGTAAATTTCTGAATTGTTGTGACTGAGTTCCCGTGTTTGTAAACAATGTTACGAAATTCTTTGAGTTGTTTTTCAAGATCAACAATATCGCCGAGTAAATCGTCGATATACTTCCTTTTTCGTATTTTATGTTCACAAAAATCCTTTTTACAACTTGACAATTCTGTTTCAGTTTTTGAAAGATCTCTTTTAAGACGTTCAACTTGTGTTTTTAATGCACACTTATCACTTTCAAGTTTTGAAATCAACTTTCCATTTGACTCAATTAAATCTTGCATTTTACGTTGAAGATCTTGTTCTTTGTTGTAAGAAACTTGAAAAGCTTTTTCAAAACTTTTAGCATGTTTAATCTTTTCTTCCTGATTAGAAAGCTGGATCTTATAACACTCAATATCTCTTGCAAGTGCTGCATTAGTTTCTTTTAAATCTTTGTTTTTCTCGTTGCACTTTGCAATTAGCAATTGCTGAGCATTCAGTTGTTTAGATAACATTATGAGGTCAGGGTCTGGATCAAATGATGGTTCATGTTGTTCTAAATTATCATGTTTATCATACTCAATAGGATCATCAAATGAAACAATTGTGTCATCATCAAATATGACAACTGTGCTTATTTGTTCATCTTGTTGAGATGATGAAGATGATTTAGATGGAACAACTTGTGCCATATCTGATTCAGAGGCAGAAGGTGAGACAATTTCATTAATAAAGCATTCATTGAGGTCATGTACCTGAGACAAGCCGTCAGTGTCATACACTGGACCTGAATCATTGAGCTTAAGTTCCTGCATGTTGGCCATAAGCATCACAGCAGCATTGGCTTCCAGATCTTCCATGTCATCATCGTTGTTCACATTTGCCATGAAGTTGTTATCCTGTTCAGGGAAATGTCCATCTTTTTCATCTTGAAGAGCCATAAGTAGTGCCTGTTTGTGAAACTTACTACCCCGAGTTCTCGGTTTGGGACATGCAGTCGCTATATGACCTTGTTCATTACAATTGTAGCACCACACTGCATTCCCTGAGTTGGAGTTCCTAGTAGCAACTGATTCAGACCTTTGCTGAGAAGATCCTGAGTTGTTCCTGAACCCACTATTGTTACTAAACCTCTGACCATTCCCATAACTTCCTGAAGAACTTCCTGAACCAGATCTACCATAGTTACGATTCTGAATTTCCACTCTTCCATCATTTACAACAGCTTGATTCCTGGTATTAGAAGATGAACGTTGACGGTTGTTCGTTTTGTTGGAGAATTTGCTGAAAGCACGAGCAATAAGAGCAAGTCCCTGATTCAACGTATTAAAGTCATCATCGTCATCATCATTGCAGTTGGAGTAGTACACAGCATCATTGTTGTTTGACGGAACAAGTTGAGTAGAAGTATCTTGTGGAGATGAATCATAAGGGACCATATGGTTCGAGGTGGAAGATTGTGGATAACTGAAGTAGTTCTGCTCTTGAACATATGCATGATTTGACAGTGGTGGTGGAGTATAGGGAGATTGAGCTACGAGAGCCAAAGAATTTGGTGTTGTTGTGGGTGTGTAACCTCCTCGTAGAGCTCGATCTTTTTCCACTTCAGGTTCATGGTGTTTCAGAAAGTCATACAACAAACCATATGGAGCATCATGAAGATTCTTCGTTTGACGAACAAATGTCACATATTTATGCCAATCAGGGCCAAGACTACCAACAAATTTGGAGTTCACAGCGATCCTTGGTACTGTGATTTTGTGACGTTCCAGATCATTGACCACATTTGTGAAACGATGATAGTAGGATTCAAGTGACTCTCCAGGTTCAATTGTGATGTCAGTGTATTCCATGTATAGCTTGGATTCCATGTCATCTTTGTTCAATTGAGTTCCTTCCATGAGGAGATGAACGTGTTCCCACATAGCTTTGGCTGTTTTCTGAGCATCGACACTTCGATAGATCGGATTAGGTATACCTTGAAGTATATAAGCCATTGCATACTGATCAGCTTCACGATGTAGTTTCTGTTCTTCAGTGAGTGCAGATTCTGGAAGGGGTCTATCACCAGGAGGACGTGGAGGATCAGCATTTGGATCACCAGCTTCAAATCTTGTTGGCCACTCAAATGGTCCTTCAAGTATCACTTGCTTTAAGAACTGCCCATGAGGTTTCTTTAATTCAAGAAATCTTAAGAATCGACTTGACCATTGAACATAATTTCCAGGTGTAAGCATTGGAGGTGTTTCAAGTGATCCTGCCTCATGTCGGGATTGTTGAGTTGTAATAACTTCACACATTCTGTCAAACCAGTGAGGTTGTTTGGAGGAAAACTGAGTGTTTTGTAGTGGCACTTGATATGGTTGTTGTTGAGGAATGAGCTGTTGTTGCATCATTAGGTAATGTTGTTGTGGATTGTATTTAGGAGGTTGTTGATTCATTATGTGCGGAAGGTATTGTTGTTGCTGATACTGCTGAGGTTGTTGTTGCTGATACTGCTGAGGTTGTTGTTGCTGAGGATAAGAGTGAGGGAAGTAGTGATTAGGTGGTTGAGACATCTTAGAACACTTGTGTAGAAATGGATCTTTGTAGAAGAATGAAATGCACGTTCCTTTGAGTAAGTTGCAAAATCCTTGGGGTAAGTTCAATTCTTACGCGTAACTTAATCTTACGCGTAAACTTTAAGTTATGCGTAAAGAGTAGATTATGCGTAAACTAATAGTTTATGCGTAAGTTTTCTCTTTACGCGTAAGTTTAGGCTTATGCGTAAGTTTAGACTTATGCGTAAGGTTTAAACAACCAAACAAATCTTTCAAACTTATCCAAGCGTGAAAGATAACCGTAGTCGAAGTATTCCACTAACTTATCCAAGCTAGGGAAGTACTGAGTCACCGTTACACGAGGAGAAGATCGTTGATGAAGCTTACGCGTAAACTCTGGCAAGTTACGCGTAACTCTGACTTACGCGTAGAATCAAACTTAAGCGTAGGTTTAAGGCGTAGAAGAGCGCTTTACGCGTAGGATCAGGGTTTTAACCAATTTAACGCGTAAGAAAAGGGTTTTGGCCTATTTTACGCGTAAGAAAAGGGTTTAAGCCTATTTTACGCGTAAGAAAAGGGTTTTAGGCCAAAGTTATGCGTAAAAAGGACAAAAAGTACTGTTGACAGCTACAGAATCGTACTATTCACCAATATTACGCGTAAACTGGTCAGAAACTTGAAAAATCTCAAATTTTTGAAGGAAAAATGCCTAGAAATAAGGTACTTTTGATCAAATAACTTCACCAATACTTAGAAAACACTAAATATTGAAGATTTTGCTCCCAAAAACTAGTTTTCCAATATCAAAGAAGCTATAAAACCTTAAAAAACCTTAAAAAACACAACTTTATGCAAAAACTAAGCTTCAAATCACTATATCAACCTTGAAACTTGTCCAAGCTTCAAGATTTGAGTGAAAGAAACAAAGAAAAATGCAAAAAAGATGAAGAAATGAACACCAATCCCCACGTTAACCAAAGAAATACACTTCAAACTTCTAGTAGGCGAATGATACCACTTGTTAGGTCACCATTTATGTAAACACAAGTATGATTGATAAAGAAATAAGATGAGAATGAGAGGTGGTTGATTATAAGACAATATGAAAGGTGAGAGTGCAAGAGTTTCACTAAGATAATCAAATAACCAACAAAATAAAATGTAACATAAGGTATCAATTTATAAGGGAGGAGCTAGGGCAACACTCCCTTCCTCCCTTATCCTTTCATACGTGGGCTTTTAAGGCCTCATGGGCTTTTACATGTTGCCCATTAACTAAACAATAATCATAAACAATACTTAAGCAACCTATTACAAAATGTAATGACCGAGACTTGACTAAATACTAAAGTATGATCCCAACAATTTCTCTTACATATTATTTTCGTAAAATGAAAATTTACCTTTAACTAATTAATTATTGTTCCTTTTAAAACTTGTAATTATAATTTCAAATAAGACTAATATGGTAAACTCGATCAAACTTTCCTTATCTATTTTTAGTAGTGTACTTGATTAGAGACAACTTGAAAATGTAAGATGAACTCTATTTTTAGTAGTGGAAAATTAATTTGATACAATCCGAAAATGAAAGATGGACAAATAATTTGGGCCGACGAGGATGGGGGCAGGGATACGGATGGGAGTGGGAAACCGGGATGGGGATGGGAGTGGGAAACGGGGATGGTGATATGAGATACAATTTTCAACATTCCTCACCCCGTTGCCATCCATACTTCTTGGCACAATGTTTGACTTTTTAGTGGAAAACTTACGAAAATATATGGGCCTTACTTTATTGTATACCTTAATATCCATTAGATAAAGGGTGGTATTGAAATTAGTTGTGAAAATTGTAGGGAAGATGGGCATAATAGAGTAAGGTGTAAGAAGTAAGCATTCCTAAACCACCTAAAGTACCATGTAAGGTTGGCAGACTAAAGAAAAAGAAAAATGATTCTAAAAATTTGGTTGATGGAAAGAATATACCATAGATAGTTAACATTGTGAGAAATGAATTTGAGGTTGCTGGTTTTAGTAATCAGTATTGTTTAATGGAGGAAGAAGGTAGGTTAATTGTGAATATAACTAGGAATGCAGTAGGAATGACAGGAGTAAATCTAATTTGGTAAGGATAAGAGGAAGCATTGAGAAAAGAGGTAGACTGGCTCCTACAATGAGGTTATGAAGGATTGGCGATGGTTGGTTTAAATGAGGGCCCCACGACCACTTCAGACACAATTGAAAATTCTGCACCATTACCGCAAGCACCAAGGTAGACATACAATGAAGGACCATCAACAGTTGCATAAGCAGGACCATTAGCAGATCCTCAACCTATAGGTAATAGAAGAGCAACATCAACATTATTTGTTAGACCAAGGGTTAAAACTCAAACAATACTTCAGCAACAGCTTTCAAGAAATCATCTAGGTATTGGTTCTTCAAAGACCAATGCCCACATATTAGAGTAATTTGTAAATTACTAAGCTACATTTTGTGTACTTTTTTTTGGGTATCTGTATATTGTGTACATAACATTATCTTTTAGGATTATGGTTATCATGTAAGTAAAAATTAAAGTGTTGCACTTCTAGGCCCTATTTTGTTCATGTAAGGTCATCTTTAGTATTTGTTGTGGGATTATGTCATGGATGTAACAAACACTTGGAAGTGCTACACTTGCTGCCACAATCAAAATGACTCCTATTGATGATATTATAGAAGTGCTTACGGTAATAACGTAAAGAAGATGATGAAGAACGTATTTTTAGGTTTTCAAACAAGAAAGGGGAAGATGATGAAGAAAGGAGATGATGGAGAGGCGTGAAAAAAATGTGAATGTTGGGTGGGGGAGTGTTCGTAACTAAGGTTAAAGGGTTAGTGTATGAAAGGAGGTTTACGATAAAAATCGTGGATGGTAACTTGTTACCCATTGAAACTAAGGGTTGGGTCGGTCAATTTGTACACCAAGAAGACTAAACTTTAAAGTTTGGGGATAAAGAAGAAAAAACTTTAGTTCGCTACACAAAACTATAAAATGTGCAAGTAAGATATATTTCTAAGCAATTAGCCCTTTTACATAGATATTTTTTTAACCTTTTAATTTTAACTACTTAGTTTGAATTTGTAGGTAAAGAGAGGGTGAAGAGAAAATGTGCTTATTTCAATGAAAAACTAACTACGCACTCTAGCACAACCCCCATGGAGAGACATGGAGGGCTTATATAAGCGTATACAAGATAAGTTTCCTATTGTTAAAGTGTTTTTTTGTGATGTAATTTGGTTTAAGGTTTGTATGTTTTTCGGTTTAGTGTTTAATATATTGCGGTTGTATACAAGGAGAATATCTTGGTTATCTTAAAGAATATATCTCGGTTGTGTCTTTGTGTAAAATCTCAGTTGTATTTTTCTGTAAAATCTCAGTTGTGTCTACAACCATGAAATCTCAGTGGTCTTGTATTTGCATATCTCGATGGCCTTGTGTCATAAATCTCAGTGGTCTTGAAAGTGCTAATCTCAGTGGTCTTGCTTCAAGTGTAAATCTCGGTAGTGTAGTTGGGAGTACCAAGATTTAAGTGGTGTACCAAGATTATAGAGAGTATAAGGGAGTACCGAGATTTAGAGGACATAGGAGTACCGAGATTTGGAGGATATGAGAGTACCGAGATTTGGAGGATATGGGAGTACCAAGGTTTGGAGGCTACAGGAGTACTGAGATTTGGAGGACATGGGAGTACCGAGATTTTGAGTATTTCAATGGGGACTAAAAAAATGGGTGGAGGCTTCCTAACATTAAGGAAAGTACCGAGATTCATCAAAAGTACCGAGATTTTGAGTCCTAGAACCGAATTTTCAAAGGTTTTCACCAAAATTCGAACATAAAACATGGTTTTTACAAGATTTGATCCATGTTACACACAAATCTTTAGTCTTTGACGCAACTAAACATGTTTTTAACTATAAACACAACATGGAGCCGAATCAGAACCTATAGAACACTAAAAACATAAGAACATGTGTTTTACCTAAAAACATTACCAAATTTTCAAATATAGACTTGAATCTTTGTATCTAATCCATGAAAAACCATAACATAAACCTTAAGAAAGTTTTTGTGCAACAAAGATTCAATCTTTATCTATAAAAACTCAAAATTTTGGTATAAAAATTTTGGTTCATGTTTTAAACTCACAAACATAATTTTAAAACAATTTTGATACACACACACACACACACACACACACACACGCACATATATATATATATATATATATATATATAGATATATATATATATATATATATATATATATATATATATATATATATATATATATATATATATATATATCTTTTATATATATGGGATTTACGACAAGTGACACTCTCGTTAAAACTAAATTAAATTTTTTATTGATTATGTAGAAACTAGAAGAGGGGTTGAATAGTTTCACCGTTATTATTTACGTTTTTAGAAAACTTACTTTACAAATTACGTTTATGAAAATGATTCGATTCGATGTTTACGTGATATTAACTCAAAAATAAATATAAACAATAACAAGTAAATAAGTAAAGATAAAGAAAGGAAAGATCAAACCGGCACACAGAGATTTATAGTGGTTCGGCCACGAAGCTCACTCCTTCGCCCCTACTCCATTCCTCGAGTCTCACACTCGAGAGTTTCACAAACATTATATCAACACGCTCCCTTATGGCGGAACAAACCTTACACAAGCTTACACCAAGTTTAACGACACTAAGCGGAATGTCGAGTCCTAATCCTAGCTAGAACCAATCTATCAAAGCCCACATGGCTTCACACCTCGTACCAACACGCTGGCAACATAACACACAATATAAGACTTGCACTCAAGTCCTATTACATACACGAAACAATGAATATAAATGATGATAGATCCGTAACAATGGTATGAGATGAGAAAGACTCTTCTTCAACACTTCGTCTCTTGATTACAACGAATGTTCTTCTCTTGCACTTTAAAGGAATGATGAGTGTGATCACTTGCAACAACTAGAAATCAATAATGTGTTCAAAGAATGTGATTTGGAAATGATTTTAGAACACAGAAAGTTTTAGTGCATCAGAGGCAAGTTTTCTAAAATGGAACAGTTCTGTATTTATAGACGCCCGGAAAGAGAGGGACGGTCCCTTAAATACCGGACGGTCCTTTATCAATAAGGGACCGCCATCCAATTTAAGGGATCGTCCTGACAGACGCTCCCATTTTTGTCCTGACGTGGTAAAAATTTATCTGGTGAAAAATTCTTGTTGGTTTTGAGCGGGAAAAATGGCTGTTATGCATTTGAAATTTAAAAACATTTTCTTAATAAAACATTTCTTTAAATTATACAAAGATACTTTTGTAAAAATGTTTTGTAACATGAAAATGTAACGTTTTGATGAAATATAAATCCTTTGATCACATACACAAGTTGGTAGATGTTTACACACACCTTAAGTGATGTTGAAGACAAAAATGAGTTTTCTCGATTAAAAACTCATTAGTCGTAGTTTTACGTAACGTGTGTTTTTATTTTGTGATTATCAAAACTAGTAGAGACCGATTAATGCAAATGACGTTTTTGACATTATTTGTATTAACAATCTCCCCCTTTTTGATGATCACAAAATATAAACTCATTTTAGGTAAAACTAGTCGTTAATGAGTTTTAAAATGAGTTTTCTTTTTCTTCTCCCCCTTTTGGTAGAATCAAAAAGGCTTCATAGAAACAAAGAAGTCCACGGCATCATGATGACTCCCCTAGCTTAATGCTCCCCCTTGATGAGGACGTCCGGGAATCGATCGATGGAATTTAGCTGCAATAAGTTAGAAGAAACATGCAAGCAAACTTAGAAATCATGCATACAAAGTAAGAGAAGGATAGAAAAACAGATACTGTGGAGGGTCCCTTAAAGTGGTGGACGGTCCTTTAAATATCAGGGACCGCCGGCAGAAATAAAACTTGGAACATGTAATCAAAATTCATGCCGAAACTAGGTCATTCATTAAGAAATAACAATGTCATTCATATGACTATTACAACATGAGTCTAAATTCATAATCCTAGGCTAATTTTCTAGGAAAACCCATGTTGAGTCCAGTTTTATTTGTGAACATGCATGCTTCTCTAGAACTTGCGAAGGCGTGGTAGAGCTGAGTTTCTAGATAATGGTGGTAGAAACCCGGGTGACAAGAGAATGGAAATGATGTAGTCAAGATCATTCTTCATCTTTTGGAAGTGGTTGTGATTGTAAATGCAACAAGCACAATACCTCCCATGGGCATCCATTTGGACAAGAGTGGGATGAGACATTGTTGGAGGATGAAGTTTTTGGGATAGGATGATGTTGAGGAGGCTCAAGTCAACAAGATTAGAGAATTCTTGAGCCTTGATGGAGTGTAGGGAGTTAACATTTATCATTAGAGGTGGGAACAAAGGTGGTAATGAATGATCTTGAGGAATTGGGTTTGGATGCTCATTATGAGTGGATGGAGGCTCATTTTGTGGTTGAGAGGCAAAGAAGGAGAATGATGAAGATGATGCCTCATGGTGTTATGTGGTATTGGAGTTGGCATGGTTATTGTGTGAGTTGTTTGAGTTGTTCATGAAATTGCCATGGCTTTGTTTCTTCCTCCATATGGGTTTGACCGATATTCTAGGTTTTCTAGGAGATGACACTTTGTTGGATGACATTGAGAGGGAGGATGGTTATGCCATGAAAGTGGATGGATGAAGTGAAGGTTTAGGTAGAGGAGGAGGGTTGCAAGAATAACAAAGCATGCATGCTTAGTATAATTAGTTCAAATAATGTTTAAGCAAATAAAGAAGGTGTATAAGACCCGGGGGTAGGCTTGGTCAAACATGCAGGAACTATAAAAAAATAAGCAAAGAATTCACGACACAAGAATAAAGGGACGGTCCCGTATATGGGTGGACGGTCCTTTATCTTTTGGGGGACCGTCGATCGATAAAGGACCGCCACCAGTAGGTTTGCCAGTTTTCAGAGAATGTTCCTAGTATGTGCCTACATGAAAGATATGTGGAGATGCGATTATCTCAACTCTAATGAAGGAAAAGCCTAAGAGATAGTCCAAAGTTTGCTATGTTCGATCTTGCTCATCTTTCCATGTCAGATAACATATTTGTTACATGATACGATAAAGGATTTGAGTGCATCGTGCATGCATGGAAAAAAAGTTTTTGAATTGTATTAACAATGCAAGAAAATGTGATTTTCCTATTCGTGAGAAGATTTTGAACATATGAATTGGGGTTTTATGCACAAAATCAAGTTTTCTTATTATCATGCAATAATGGTTGTTAATAAAAAGAAATAGTTACTTCCCCAATTTTAAGTTTTGTGCACAAAAGAATCCTAGACTCAGATTAGAAGTAATGAACTTATTATGGCATCTAAGAGGATACGTGCTCCATCATTCCTAATCCTAAACGAAGATAAAAGAATGGTTACGCATAAGGGGTTTGGTAAGAATGTTAGCTATGTTTTCTTCCGTTGGAACTTTTTCAATAGATATGTTACTCTTTTTATGTATCCCTAAGAAAATGGTGACAAATTTCTATGTGTTCGGTACGAGAGTGTTGCACAGGGTTTTTACTTAAATCTATTGCTCCTTTATTATCACACATGATTGGAATATCATCAAGTGTGATGCCATAGTCTACGAGAGCTTGTTTCATCCATAGTGCTTGTTAACATGCCTTTCCGGCGCTTACGTATTCGGCTTCGGTTGTGGAGATAGCTAGTGCCATTTGTTTCTTGGAGAACCAAGAATTTAAGCAACAACCCATGAAGGTACAAATGCCACTAGTACTTTTTCGATCCACATGCATGATCAGAGTTGGCATATACTATAGTTTCTATGCCGGTCCCCTTAGGATACCATAATCCTAAGTGTATAGTGACTTTAATGTATCTGAAGATACGCTTAATCGCTTCTAAATGAGAAGTTTTGGGATCTTCTTGGAAGCGAGCACAAAGGCAGATACTAAACATGATATCGGGCCTGCTTGCCGTTAGGTACAATAAACTTCCTATCATACCTCTATACTTAGTTCTATCTACGGATTCACCCTCTTCATCCTTGGTGAGCTTTGTGTCCGTAGCCATTAGGGTTTTCATAGGCTTAGTATCTTCTAATCCAAATTTCTTAAGCATTTCCTTAATATACTTAGATTGATTAAAAAAATATTCCATCATCTAATTGTTTTATTTGAAGTCCGAGGAAGAAGTTAAGCTCGCCCATCATGCTCATTTCAAACTCGTCATGCATGATTTTTGAGAATTCATCACACATGTCTTGACAAGTTGAACCGAATATAATGTCATCGACATATATCTGGATGATTATGATGTTAGAATTTTTCTTCTTAGTGAAAAGAGTGTTATCTACCTTTCCCATCGAGTATTCATGCTTAAGAAGAAAAGCTTTTAACCTATCATATCAAGCCTTAGGGGCTTGCTTGAGACCATATAAAGCTTTCTTAAGTCTATAAACATGCTCGGGGTACTCGAAGTCAATGAATCCTGGAGGTTGTGCTACATATACCTCCTCATTGATGAGACCATTTAGGAATGCACTTTTCACATCCATTTGGAACATCTTAAAGACTAATGCACACGCATATGCAAGTAATATCCTAATGGACTCAAGTCTAGCTACATGTGCATAGGTTTCGTCATAATCAATTCCATTTTGTTGATGATAGCCTTGTGCGACTAACCTAGCTTTACCATTTTCATCTAGTTTGTTTCTAAATACCCACTTAGTTCCAATTATGGTGACATTCTTAGGTCTTGGTACTAGCATCCAAACATCATTTTCTTCTTGCATTGCGATGATCCAAGTTTCATCCTTCGATGCTTCATTGACATTTTTGGGTTCTATGAATGAGATAAAACAAAAGAGGTTGCTTTTGTTTTGAGCTTGTGATCTAAGGGTTCTTTGGTTTAGGCTTCCTATGACGTTTTCTAAAGGATGACTTTTAGATTCCTTAATGTTGGTGGTTTCATCTATTTCCATGGTTTCTCTTTCTTGAGATGTGTCTAGGTTTTTCATGTTTTCAATTATGGCATTTTCTTCATCTGAATTATCATCTACCAAAGGCGATGTTTTAGATGGAGGGGGACTCTCATCGAAAGTCACATTAGAAATACACCTTCGTGGGACTTTGGGTCTAACTTGGTGAGATAATCTTTGGTGTTTAAAATATAGCATTTACTACCAAATACTCTAAAGTAATCTAGAGAAGGTTTCCTACCTTTCAAGATTTAATAAGGGGTTTTTCCTATGATAGGTCTAATGAGAATTCTATTAAGGATATAGGTGGATGTATCTACGACGTTACACCAAAACTTCTTAGGAATAGATTGCTCATTGACCATTGTTCTACTCATTTCTTGTAGGGGTCTATTTTTCCTTTCAACTACCCCATTTGATTGTGGAGTTGGTGGAGCCGAGAAATTGTGAGTAATACCATTAGCATCACAATAAGCTCCAAATTGAACTTCATTATCAAATTCTCTACCATGGTCAGTTATAATGGAGACTATGTTACATCCTAATTGATTTTGAATTCTCTTGCTAAATATTTTGAATTGTTCGAAAGTTTCGGTCTTGTTTTTAAGAAACCTAGTCCAAGTGTACCTAGAGTAATCGTCTACGATTACTAGGGTGTAGAGATTTCCTCCATAACTCTGTATGGCGGAAGGACCAAAGAGATCCATGTGAAGAAGCCTTAGACATCTAGATGTTGAGATCATATTCTTTGGCTTATGACTAGAGTGAGCTTTTATTTCCAACCTTGCAAGCATCACAAAAATGTTGGTTGAACCTAAGTTTAGGAAGATTTCTAGCTAAATCCTTAGAAGCCAATGATTGTAATAAACGCATATTGGCGTGTCCTAATCTTCTATGCCATAGAGTAGAATTATCATTAACCGTAGTTAAGCATATATTGTCACTAGGTTTGTTACTAATCTTCATGACATATAGGTTTCCTTTTCTAACTTCTTTGGCAATTACTTTTTCGTCCTTTATGATCTCACTATCGTCTTTTGAAGAGATTACCTTGCAATCATTGTCACATATTTGACTAATACTAAGTAGATTAAAACCTAGGTTATCTACATGTTCCACATTAGTTATAGTAAGAGAGTTATGAGTGATTGTACCTTTGCCGATGATATTACCCTTGAGTTTGCTACCAGACGTAACATTACCTCCAGTACTTGCATTATAGGATGAGAATAGCTTGCGGTTACCCGTCATGTGATTGGTGCATCCTCTATCTTTAACCCATTCGTCGGTCTCTAAGTCAATCCCCAAGCATATCTAATGATAACATAGACAAACTCAAACATATGGTCCCTAATATCTCATGGGTCCAAAGTTGTTAGCACCGAACATCCTATACATTTGTTGCATTTGTCTAGTGTTGGGTCACTGAATTCCCCAAACTTCCTCTAACTAGGATTTGAACATAAAATAACCTAGGTGTTTAATACCCGTAAACACAATCAAGTCACTGAGTGAACAGTTGCTCAGTGAGTCATCTCCAGGATGCTTAGAACGAGCCTATGATGAAAGGTTCACCATTCAGTGAGGCGGAACTCAATGAGTGGCATCTAAGCCAAGAAGAAGGTGATAGGTTCAGTGAGGATAACAATAACTCTTTGAATCCCCAGGACTCCCCAACAACTACTGAAGACTGAAGAATGGGAGGGACTAAGCGGGAAGCGTTTGAATGACTGAACAGGAGTCCCTATCGACCTGAAGTTAAACTTTTCCTAAAAGGCATAAAGTCAGGATGGTGTCATCACTGTGCATCAGAAAGGCACATTGTCTTTTACCCAATATAGTCCATTGTAACAGAGACAAAATATGTAAGTATTTTGTCTCTGCTATATTAGGTCATCAATTTTCTTTACCAATAATGTTGTAATTCACTTGTGTATAAATAGGTAGCATAAGTGAGGAGTAAAGTTGACAAGTTTGAGCATTTAATTCTTAGACATTCACAAACAACTTTTACTCCTCCAAAGAACAACATAGTCCTTGAGATAGCTCAGTGAGACCTTTAGTTGTCACTCAAACATTGTATGGGTTTAGAGAGGATTCATACCATACTTGTCGTTTCAATCCCAAGTGTTATTCTTCAAACACTTAGGTATAATTCTTTGATTAACTCCTAATAAGAATTAAATGTTGAAAAATATTGTCTCTCTTTTCTTTACGTTTTATTTATTGTTAATCAATTACATCTTTGTTCAAATGCCATGGAACTTGGTTAGTTTAACTCACTAGTTACTATTAACCAAGTAAACGGGACCAATAAGTGGTATTAGAGCATCTGATTTGTAAAACTTTTCAAAATTTGTTTTTCAAAATTAAAGAGTGCTCAAAGTTTTTTTTAAATCAAGATCCTACCACTGACATTGATGTTCCCCAACTTGTTGATAAAAAGGGTGGAAGCTACTCTGCAACTGCCCCTAGTCTTGAAGTTGGTAAATTCAACAAGTGGAAAAAGCGCATGCTTTGCTAATTGACTGGGATGGAACCATATTACATTAAGCTTATTAATTATGGTCCATATGTCCCTAAAACTACTCAAGGTTTAATCGAACATGAAGCTCAGTGGACCCAAGATGAGAGGAGTGTCACAACTCACCATTTCAGGTCATTTCAGGTCATTTCCCGAACTTTGGAAAAACACTATTCATCAAACACTATTCATCAAAACACTATTCATCAGTTTACTATTCATCATTTTTTGTGTCAGTTTGACATTCCGAGAAGCATTTAGAAATTTTACTATTCACGGAACACTATTCATTGCGGGAAAAGATTTCATCATTCACGTGCATTACACATTTCATCGTAAATTTAGTTTACGGGTATTCAAATTCGCGTAACCGTATTGGTTCAGGTACGAATTCATGCATTATCAGTAATAACACTTCATACGGACTGGGAATAGTCTGCATATCATCAGTAGGTCATTTACATGTTATACCACTCTTAGGATTTTCAAATTTCCATATTCAGTACATTTAACGTTTTTACGTATAAGTATTTATAGTAAACGTTAACACTCGGTTTATACACGACGAATATATCTAAATATTCCCACAATGGTCCCGACATATTTTTATATCCATTTTAACATCATAAAAGTTATAACATTCAGTTACCCAGTATTTTGGAAATTTATTTTATTTTTAACGTACGCGTATGAATATAACGTCGGTTTTCGTTAAAACTAAACATTAATCACCCGATCACTCAGTAAATGTACCCAACATATTTTTAATATGTTTTTAACATTATTTTAACTTTATTTCATCCCGGTAAACTTCGTGAACATTTATTTCTAATAAAACCGATACCCGATCGTAACTAAAAACCACAAACTAGTGCAATTTCATACAAGTATTTCTAAATAACTACCAAGTACCCTAACCCCCCCCCCCCTCCTACCCTTTGAAAACCGGCCCCAAGACCACCCCTTAACCTATTGCATTAACTATCCTAGTTTTAAACTAATAAACACATTATAACATCACTTTACTAATTTACAAAATCATAATACATACTTTTTAAGCTAAGATCAAAAGTTCATCTTCTTCCTTTCTTTCTCATCAAACCCACGACCATAATCAATCTCATAGATCAAGTGATCATTTTTCATGAAGTAAAACACAAAAGTTGTTCATTTTACAAGTCTAATCAAGAATCAAGCAACAAAAACACAAGAACATCAAGCATAATCATCCAATAATCATCTCATTTGGTCAAGTAATTTTTCATCTTTATTTTTTCATGGATCATCCTATTTTTACATGTATTACATAAGTATCATGCTAAAAACCATGTACAAGTAGCTATACTACACTTTATTTTGGCTAAAAAGAAACATACAAACCCTAACTTTTTAGTTATGAATCCCCTTGCTCTAATAACTTGGTTAGGAGTCCATGGCACCCTAAGAAGGTGTATGGTAAGATTAGATTAGTCATGTGGTGATTACAAGAGGTTTGGTGATGGTAGAAATTAGTTTTTAACCTTGGAAACTTGATTTGGAACCTATTTTAGACATGCTGTCCCGTTTTGTAAAAATCTGGAAAATCAGTAAACACCAAGGAAACTTTGGCAAAATTTTTAGAAAATACTTTCAAAAACGAATCCGTAGGCAAAAGAACGGATTAAAAAGAGTCTATAACGAAGGAGTTATGATTTTTGCAAGATTGTAGACGAAAAGTATTTTTCAGAAAATGTTTGCTGTTGGACGTTTTTCATTGGACAAAAAGAGACTTTAGACGTAACCCGGAGAAGCCGAGCTTTCCAAAATATATTACTACGTACCAAGACGAAACCGTGGATATAAAGAACAAGTAAAACGCACAAGTAACGACAAAGATATACTCGTTTGAATATCGGCTAAAACCATTTTATAATTGACAACTTTTATTAAATTTGGCGCAAAAACTACGAAGTACATTTTCAAGCTAGAAGTAATATCAAGTACCGAGCTTTATAACTAACGTAGTATTAGTTATTATGAGTATGTTTTCATCATTTCAAGTATTACAACCCGAGTATTTCAACGCTAACATGGAAACTTACGATATATATATATAAGAATATATATTACAACTAGCTTATTATATTTTCTAATAGCAATATTTTTCCAAATTCTTGGATTATATATTTTGATAACACAAGTGTTTTTCTAAAGACTAGAGTGGTATAGAAACATGAGCATGGTCATTCATAACATCATTTGGTGATCTAAATGAGATCATTCATCATTCATATTAGGTTGCGGCTAGTATGCGCGCCTTGTTTTTCAGCTCAGTACATGTTCATGGTACCATCATATTGGGTTACGACAGCAAATTGTTCATTGGTGTTCATTTCATTTCATCACAGTTTCATCAGTTAAGGTGAGTTTTCATAGCCCCGTTTTCAATTCAACATTTTTGATTGTTTTCAAATCCCACGGGGGGAATACATTGCATCAATTATTTCAGTACGAGCCCAAGTATTCAAACATGTACATAGCTTAAGTTACCTTGCCATGTGTTAAGTCCCCTGTAACATCATGAACCGTTAATTTCAAGTACTAAGCGAGAGTGAGTGGATAGATCTATCGAGGGTGACGCCTCCATCCGTGGTAGTGGATACCAACAGTAAGCGGATGCATGTCATGTCTTTTACATTTGAATGTTTCGGCAGAACATTCGGGAGGGGCATAGAATTTCATCAGTCATAGCTTCGGTGTCATGAGCTTAAGGCTATTGTACAATTTTCATGAGATTTTTATCTTGCACTTTTACTTGTGGTGGCCGTACATCATTACATTTTACAAACCTATGGAATTCACCAACATTCGTGTTGACGTTTTAGCAATGTATTTCAGGTTATTAAGGTAGCTCATGTGACATGCATTTGGACCTTCATGGAGTCGCGGAGTCGACGCGTCTCATCATTATTTCATGCACTTATGTAAACATTTGATCTAGTACGACTTGTTTTTCATAAACATGCAACACATTTTGGGGACCTCATTTTGTAAACTCTGAATCATTTCAATGATCAAATGCAGTATTTTACAAACGACACTTTAGGTCGTTCAATGTAACTGTAACTGTGGTGCTATGACAGACACCCCCAGGTATTCCATTCCGCTGCAAGTCAGGTAAATTGGGGGTGTGACAGATTGGCATCAGAGCTAAGGTTATAGCGAACTAGAATGTATCTTGGACCCTAGACTATAACCACATCAGCATAGCATCTCATCATTTCATCATAAGTGCATAATCATGATACATGTTGTTTTATACATACCCTGTGCGAGTTATTTATACTCATATCCGTATATGTATATCATTTTATTGACCTGGTTCACAAGTGACATGCCTTCAGATACTCACCCTGACATCCTTTTATCGGATTCCAACATTGAAGATGCCTTGTCATCTTCCACTACCATTATACCATCAGTTGCACTTACACCACCATTAGTACTATTGATTTGCCATAGGAACAGAGTCTTCCTATCATTCAGCCCGTACATAGAATGCCTTTTGGTAGTGTATTCAGAATTAATCTTAATGGACTTATTAGGATGCTTATTGCAAGGAAGATAGTGTGTTTTCTTTCCATCACTAGTAGGGCACTTACTACTCAGGTACTATCACCACCATCAGTTGCTTATTACACTATTGGCCTTCCCACAGTGTGTACTTTAGTTTTACCTTTTGGATGTCGCGAGGTAGCACGAAAGAGGGTAGTATTTCATTCACTGGTACCATCATTGTCATTTCCTTTTCCATTCCCACTTGCCATGAACTAGATGACATCTAGTAGATAATACCAATAACACGGACTCAACAGAAACATTCGCAGATTCTTCAGGAATGGTTCAGAACCTATATTATCTAAGATTTGATAGATGCGCAACTTCAGACACCACTTCAGGACTATCTCGACCTTATGATGCCACAAACCCGATTTCACACAGAGGGACACCAGGAAGTCCCTGGCCCAGACTTATATCCTCACTAGCTTTTACTATTATCCTAGCCACAGAAGGTGTGGAACATAGTCACCGCCCTCACTAAGGAACTTACTCACGTGGAAGTTATGGGGTGCAATCCTCCCTCCTTTAGCGGAACTAGAAACACAAAGGAAATTTCTCAAATGGTTCGAAGACATAGAAACAATATTTCAATGTGGCGACTGTCGTAAGGAATACAAGGTTAAGTTCGCCACATGCACCTTTCAAAATCATGCCCAGGAATGATGGACCAAACATATTAAGATGGTAGGAGTTGATGCTGCCTACTCACACTCTTGGGAGAAACTAAGAAGGATGATGGGTATAACATTTTGTGTAGGAAGTGAATTACGAGCAAGGGAACAGGAAACACTAAACTTTATCATGGTAGGAAATGATATTGACAAGTACACTACTCATTTTTATGAATCAACACGACTAGGTCCTGCAATGGATGAACCGGAAAGCAAGAAACTTGAAAAGTACATTATCAAAATGGCGATCGAGGCAAAGGAACTCATAGTTCACGCCGAGACATCAGGAAACAACAGTGACAACAAGAGGAAGTGGAACAACAATCTAGGTTGCAATGTTGCTCAACTATCACCCAAATAACAAGAAGTGAATTGAGCCTTTGCTGCAGAACCGCACACAAAGAGAAGGTATATTGGAAAGTTACCTTACTACAACCTGTGTAATCAACATCACCGAGGTCATTGCAGTAAAACGTGTGGGGCGTGCAAGAAGCGGGGTCATTGGACTAAGGATTGTAGGAAACTCACAAATCAGAAGACCCCAGGGAGTTGCTTCAAAGGTGGAAAGTTAGGGCATTTCAAGAATGACTGCCCGGAGCTAAGGGACAAGGAAAATCAGGAACTTGGAATTAAGACTGAATCGCTCGAGGAATAGCGTGAGCTGTTGAAAAGAGAACCGTCAGGATATTAGCAACATCAAGGATAACAACAATGCTTCAGCAGGAGGAGCTTTGTTTCAATATATAAACCGTAGTTCGAGCCCTTTAGGGTTGTATCTTTCCTTTTGTACTTACCGTTGGTACGATGACATGACATAGGGGCATTAAGCACTTTCCTATCCAATGTAGTATCTATCCTTTGTTACCTAGGTGATAATCATAACCTTCGTTTACTCCATTTTCCATCCCAATTGCTCAGACTTCAATCGTTTCACGACATTATAGCATTGTCTCATCAGGAATTAGGTTGATTTCGTTTTTGACAAATTAGTAGACTATTACCATTCGACAAGATTCACTCACGTATCCAATACACCATTCAAGCTATTTTACTATCATATGGGGAAATTGTTTTACAGAAAAATTTCTGAAGTAAGCTATTTTAATTCCATCCTATAAATTGATTTTTCTGTCATTACACCAAGTATTTACTATTGTTACGCGAAGCAATTTTCATGTTACTTGAAACAAAACATCAGGACACCATTTTTATAACAATGCGTTGAACACCATCTAAAACTTTTGAGGAAAGTTATGATATTTTGACAAAATCCAACATCGCATCATTAGTCCTCAATTATACATAGCCTGATCACCTATGTAAAATTCAGGAAGGATTATGCCATGAAGGAAATAATTACCTTTTCAAAGGATTGTTGATAACAATCTTCATCCAAAAGTTTTGTAAACAAAGGAACTCATTCATAAACATCCATTTTGCCGAACTATCCCTGGATACTTACCCTACCTGTCACTCACTTAGCCATTAAGTTGAATTTTCCCATTGATTTCCCTAGAAGAGACTTTCCATATCAATTACATGCAGGATTCCTTTATACAATAGAAGCAACGAAAGGAGTACAGAACTAGTAACCAGGAATAGAAGTATATAGTGAGAGAATTCATAACTCAACAACAATCCTCAGATACTGCGAGATCATCCTAATCACCATCTCTGACTTAGTTGTCCAATGTCATTATTCAAGGGTACTAGCTATACTGAGCTACAGGATTGAAATCAATAAATGTCCGCAGGACAACACGATAGAAATAAACCAAGCTTCAAATTGAGACTGTAGAGCATTTCATTTAAACATGGCCTCATCCATACATAAACTTTCCTGCAGTAAGTTTTCACAAAGGACAATTGTTTGAAACAAGAATATCGATGTAGATTCCTCTAAGGCATTATGTCTAGAAATTTCAGATAACCTCACCTTCATACCAAGCAAGGGATCAAACCAGAACATATCTCCTCATCTACATGGGAAAACAGAATAGACATTCATCGACACAACATCAAGTGATACCTTCGTCTTGTCTATTACAACGATAAACTATTTCAAGACTTAAGTTAGTCTAAATACCTATGCTTGTAGTTATGCCAGATAACCATCAATAGACATTATCCAACCTCAGGAACTAAGTGTTAGACATCTATGCATTTAAGCGAACATTTCCTATTCTACCATTTTATCCTTGTTAGTGTTTTCACTTTTAAATAAAGTTGATGCGTTTACATAAATCACATACCTTGTGGAAAAATGATTTCTGAAATTCCTATTTTGAACAAGTACGATCCTTTTTGGTCAATCTTTAGCAACACTATGGTACAATGAGAAATGTACAGAAACATCAAACTTTGGTAAGCAGTCTTAATCGCAACATGTTTGAAAACATTTTTCTACTTCATAACTACTGAAAATTTTGAACCATCAGGAAAAACATTACTTAGTAAATCATTTGCTCCATTTTTCTAAGTTCGTTTATTCAGAAAAAGATTTTAACCAAAACTCACAATCGCGAGACAAATATCCAGAACCAACTTCCCTACAACATCGCTTATGCATTTAGGATATTGTGACTTGACATTAAGGAATATTGGTATATGTGATGAAGGAATTAGGAAGGACATCACAAATTAATCACGAACTTCAGTAGTGGAGACCAAACCCACTAGACAAAGAAGGACATATGTCTTATCATCCGTTGGAACAAAACACAAGGAATCAAATTGTTACCTATATCCTATCCCTTCAGATAACGCCAAGTTCGAAGGACCGAACGTTATGGAATTAGTCACAAAGGTTTATTGTACCCATTTCAGTTGTTCCTGTTAAGGAAACCGTTTCAAGTTGGACCTCAGGTAATCATTTCAGGATTTCCTTCAGAAACCCATTTAGATGTGAACATCACCTATCACCCTCAGACCGATGGTCAAAGCGAGAGAACAATTCAAACATAGGAAAGTATACTCAGAGCATGAGTGATTGACCCTAGAAATGGTTGGAACAATCAATTAACATAAATCAAATTCATCTACAACAATAGTTATCACACCAACAACGGGAAACTGGCAGAAGTTAGGTTGGTACATAACACACATCATTCGGATTGGATACCCTGAACAACAAACCATCCAGATTCAAGTGGGAGAACAAACTAAGTTAAAAGCATTGCCTTGGATTGGCATGATACAAATTGGATAACAAGAAAGGTTGAACCTTTAGCATATTGGACTATTTAAGATTCATTTTAGAATCGACCAACTAGCATACAAACTTGAGCTCTGGCAGAATTCAGCAGTATATATTACCAGTATCACATTTAAAACATTAAGAAGCGCAGACCATCGATTGATGGGCCAAACTCAGAAAAAGCTCAACTCACTAGTTCAGTAGGCATTCATGAGATAACCAGAAATTTTCAACATGTCAAGAATCAGTTACAAGTTCAATAAGTCGTAAACCATTAAAACTTCAAGTTCTGCAGAGTTATGCAAAAAGTTCTGCCTAGGGAAAGGCATGTTATCGTTCAGAAAACTTGGAAAGTTACACCAATATACACTGGACCATTTATATTTCAGACAGGGTAGGCCTAGTGGCTGTTAGATTTGAACATTGCTAGAGAACAACAGGATTACACGAACATATTTCACATTTTCAGATCCCCAGAAATGACTTTCAGATGAGTCACTCATGATTCCATTGGAAGGGATCCAACCCAAATGACAATCTCAGACCTTGTAAGAGAACCAACAGAAATCATGGACCGTGTGGTCAAACAGTTGAATCAAAGTCGAATTCCGAACGTTAGAGTTCGCTGGAATTCTCGAATATCATCACCTTTTCACCAATACATTCTCAGAGACCAACATAAACTGAACTTCGGGACGAAGTTCCTTTTAGGGGGGAAGACTGTCACAACTCACCATTTCAGGTGATTTCAGGTCATTTCCCGAACTTTGGAAAAACACTATTCATCAAACACTATTCATCAAAACACTATTCATCAGTTTACTATTCATCATTTTTGGTGTCAGTTTGACATTCCGAGAAGCATTTAGAAATTTTACTATTCACGGAACACTATTCATTGCGGGAAAAGATTTCATCATTCACGTGCATTACACATTTCATCGTAAATTTAGTTTACGGGTATTCAAATTCGCGTAACCGTATTGGTTCAGGTACGAATTCATGCATTATCAGTAATAACACTTCATACGGACTGGGAATAGTCTGCATATCATCAGTAGGTCATTTACATGTTATACCACTCTTAGGATTTTCAAATTTCCATATTCAGTACATTTAACGTTTTTACGTATAAGTATTTATAGTAAACGTTAACACTCGGTTTATACACGACGAATATATCTAAATATTCCCACAATGGTCCCGACATATTTTTATATCCATTTTAACATCATAAAAGTTATAACATTCAGTTACCCAGTATTTTGGAAATTTATTTTATTTTTAACGTACGCGTATGAATATAACGTCGGTTTTCGTTAAAACTAAACATTAATCACCCGATCACTCAGTAAATGTACCCAACATATTTTTAATATGTTTTTAACATTATTTTAACTTTATTTCATCCCGGTAAACTTCGTGAACATTTATTTCTAATAAAACCGATACCCGATCGTAACTAAAAACCACAAACTAGTGCAATTTCATACAAGTATTTCTAAATAACTACCAAGTACCCTAACCCCCCCCCCCCCCTCCTACCCTTTGAAAACCGGCCCCAAGACCACCCCTTAACCTATTGCATTAACTATCCTAGTTTTAAACTAATAAACACATTATAACATCACTTTACTAATTTACAAAATCATAATACATACTTTTTAAGCTAAGATCAAAAGTTCATCTTCTTCCTTTCTTTCTCATCAAACCCACGACCATAATCAATCTCATAGATCAAGTGATCATTTTTCATGAAGTAAAACACAAAAGTTGTTCATTTTACAAGTCTAATCAAGAATCAAGCAACAAAAACACAAGAACATCAAGCATAATCATCCAATAATCATCTCATTTGGTCAAGTAAGTTTTCATCTTTATTTTTTCATGGATCATCCTATTTTTACATGTATTACATAAGTATCATGCTAAAAACCATGTACAAGTAGCTATACTACACTTTATTTTGGCTAAAAAGAAACATACAAACCCTAACTTTTTAGTTATGAATCCCCTTGCTCTAATAACTTGGTTAGGAGTCCATGGCACCCTAAGAAGGTGTATGGTAAGATTAGATTAGTCATGTGGTGATTACAAGAGGTTTGGTGATGGTAGAAATTAGTTTTTAACCTTGGAAACTTGATTTGGAACCTATTTTAGACATGCTGTCCCGTTTTGTAAAAATCTGGAAAATCAGTAAACACCAAGGAAACTTTGGCAAAATTTTTAGAAAATACTTTCAAAAACGAATCCGTAGGCGAAAGAACGGATTAAAAAGAGTCTATAACGAAGGAGTTATGATTTTTGCAAGATTGTAGACGAAAGGTATTTTTCAGAAAATGTTTGCTGTTGGACGTTTTTCATTGGACAAAAAGAGACTTTAGACGTAACCCGGAGAAGCCGAGCTTTCCAAAATATATTACTACGTACCAAGACGAAACCGTGGATATAAAGAACAAGTAAAACGGACAAGTAACGACAAAGATATACTCGTTTGAATATCGGCTAAAACCATTTTATAATTGACAACTTTTATTAAATTTGGCGCAAAAACTACGAAGTACATTTTCAAGCTAGAAGTAATATCAAGTACCGAGCTTTATAACTAACGTAGTATTAGTTATTATGAGTATGTTTTCATCATTTCAAGTATTACAACCCGAGTATTTCAACGCTAACATGGAAACTTACGATATATATATATAAGAATATATATTACAACTAGCTTATTATATTTTCTAATAGCAATATTTTTCCAAATTCTTGGATTATATATTTTGATAACACAAGTGTTTTTCTAAAGACTAGAGTGGTATAGAAACATGAGCATGGTCATTCATAACATCATTTGGTGATCTAAATGAGATCATTCATCATTCATATTAGGTTGCGGCTAGTATGCGCGCCTTGTTTTTCAGCTCAGTACATGTTCATGGTACCATCATATTGGGTTACGACAGCAAATTGTTCATTGGTGTTCATTTCATTTCATCACAGTTTCATCAGTTAAGGTGAGTTTTCATAGCCCCGTTTTCAATTCAACATTTTTGATTGTTTTCAAATCCCACGGGGGGAATACATTGCATCAATTATTTCAGTACGAGCCCAAGTATTCAAACATGTACATAGCTTAAGTTACCTTGCCATGTGTTAAGTCCCCTGTAACATCATGAACCGTTAATTTCAAGTACTAAGCGAGAGTGAGTGGATAGATCTATCGAGGGTGACGCCTCCATCCGTGGTAGTGGATACCAACAGTAAGCGGATGCATGTCATGTCTTTTACATTTGAATGTTTCGGCAGAACATTCGGGAGGGGCATAGAATTTCATCAGTCATAGCTTCGGTGTCATGAGCTTAAGGCTATTGTACAATTTTCATGAGATTTTTATCTTGCACTTTTACTTGTGGTGGCCGTACATCATTACATTTTACAAACCTATGGAATTCACCAACATTCGTGTTGACGTTTTAGCAATGTATTTCAGGTTATTAAGGTAGCTCATGTGACATGCATTTGGACCTTCATGGAGTCGCGGAGTCGACGCGTCTCATCATTATTTCATGCACTTATGTAAACATTTGATCTAGTACGACTTGTTTTTCATAAACATGCAACACATTTTGGGGACCTCATTTTGTAAACTCTGAATCATTTCAATGATCAAATGCAGTATTTTACAAACGACACTTTAGGTCGTTCAATGTAACTGTAACTGTGGTGCTATGACAGACACCCCCAGGTATTCCATTCCGCTGCAAGTCAGGTAAATTGGGGGTGTGACAAGGAGGGTGGTCAACCAAGACCAACGCCTGAAAAGCATCATTATATCTTGTCTTCCTGACGATATAATGGAATCAGTCATTAACTGTCCTACTGCTAAGCAGACATGGACTGACTTGGTTCATAGCTATAAAGGCCCCTAAGACACCAAGGAAAACAGGATCATGGACCTGAAACTTGAGTACAATACTTTCAGGGCCAAAGACTCTGAAAGTCTCTCAGAGACCTACACCCGGTATAAGACCCTCCTCAATGAGCTGACCAATGATGGTGTCACCCTATCTAAGCATGAAATCAATGTTGGCTTTGTCAACAGTCTCCCTGAGAAGTGGTTAAAGTTCTCTCAGGGTCTGAGAAATGCAAATCACCTTTAGAATCTTGAGCTTCCTGAGATCTATGGTAAATTTCTCTATGAGGATAACCTAATCTCAAGGAGATATCCTGACTCCAAAAAGGCTCAAGAGACTTAAAAGACCCTGACCTCCTCACCCAAATCTACTGCTTTCTATTCCAATGGTGTTGTACAGGATTTTCAAGATAGATCTGATGATGAGGTTGATGTAAGGACCATTGAGGAGTACCTAAATGATTTACAAATTGAATTTCATGAAAGCGCACTCCTTGCAAACTCAAAAAGTTTTATTAAAAGAAACAAAAACTTTTCAAACACAAAAGCAAATGACAACACTGAGTGTATTAAATGTGGTAAAAAGAGTCATTTTACAAAAGATTATTTCTCAAAAACAACCTCAGGACCATCTTACAAATTCTTAGGAAACAACTCTTTCTCAGGAACTAGCAAGTTTCAACCAAAAATGCTTCAATCTAGTCAAACTTTTCAAAACAAGATTGAAAAAATTCCTCAAAAAGATTTTGAAGCTAAATATAGAAAGGCCAAGGCCAAACTTGCTCTTCTTGAGTCAGCCTCCTCAGTCACTCAGTCACCTCAGCTCCTAAACCTGCTCAGGCTAAGAACAAAGGACTTGTTGCTGAAACCTTTGATTGGGATGAGGAAGATGTGTCCTCTGATGATGAAGAAGTTCATGTTAGTTCCCTGATGGCGCTCTCAGAAGACAACAAACTGGCTGTGGGAAAGAATCGTGCAAGAAATGAAGAGTGGGTGAGCATCACCATGAGAAAGGTAAACATTTTACTTTCAATGGATGATGATTCTGATTTGAAATTTTTACTTAGATTATATTAATGTTGATCTTAAGTATGTTGAAGAGCAAAGATTAAACTTGTTTTCAAAATATAACAAATTAAGTTTTGAACTAAATCAGTGTAGGGATGAACTTCTTGCTTTAAAACAAGCCAAACTTGAAAATGTTACACTTCAAATTCAAAACTCTGAACTTGTAAAACAAAATCAAGCTCTTCAGGAAGAACTTAAGAAAGAAAAGGCTGTCATTTGGAGCTGGACTCAAAAGAACCCCAATCTTTGACACATTAAGTCTCACACCCAGTTCCAAAAAGGCTGGACTGGGTGAAGACCAACTTACTGAAGTGTCTGGGGAGAGTAACCATGCAACAACCTTTCTATCAGCTAACAAACTCTCTAGCATTGAACTAGTACCAAAACCCAGTGATTGGATTGAAAGACTCAATCCTGATAGTAAAATGCCAAATTTCAACACTGGGAGAATTTTGGAGCCTGAAAGTCAGGCCATTAAGGGAATGCTATGAGTCACTGATGAATCCAGTCATACTGAGTCCATCACTGAATCTAAGTCTAATTCCCAAGCACCACTTCCTCCTCTGAAACAACTTCAAGGAGCTGCACCAAGCTCTGACATCACCCCATCTGTCTATCAACCACATTCTCCCAAGGAGAAATCAGGTTTAGGGAGAACTATGCTGAAGAGACCTACCCCTGTGCCCACTGAAACTCACACACCTTTAGTATCCACTGAAATGAAACCTGACAATACTGATTCTAAATATGATCAGTTGGCTGAACTTGTCAGGAAATTAAGTGAAAAAATTGAATCCACTAAGAAATCCTCTGGTTCAAAAACCAAACCACCACCAACATCCTCTAGTTCCTCCAAACCAAAATCCTCATCCAAACCTTCAGTGAGATGTGAACTATGCAATTATCCAAACCACACCACTGACAATTGCTACAGAATCCTGTTCTGCATGATATGCAAACAAGAGGACCACAAGACTTTTGATCACAACTCTCACTTTGCATCACTGAAAACACAGGACTTTACAAAGCACAAGGTCATCAGTATGCCTCTCCTTCCAAACAAAGATTTAAGGCTAAGACTTTTCTACCATGTCCTCACCGTGGGTTCAATGATCATCTTCTTGATGACTGTATGATGAACAAATGTTGTAATATTTGTGGTGATACCTCCCATGATGATAGAGGACATGACAATGTTATTCAGCCTAGAAGAGGCATCACCCCCAGCACCTCTCAGTCTACTGAGTCTTCATCAACCATCAAATGCAAAACATGTGGAAGCTCAATACACTCTACCTCAGACCATGACTCAATTGCTAAATTCAAAAAGTCCCTGAGGACTAAACCCACTAGGAGGTGGGCTAACAAGAAAAACTAACCTAGTTTACTGTTTGTGTAGAAACATACCAGGGATCCTGTTTGGCATCTAAACAGTGGATGCTCAAGAAGTATGACTAGTGTGAAGCATTACCTGCATAAATATGTGGAAGAACCAAGACCCAAGGTAGTATTTGGTGATAACTCATCAACTCCCACTGAGGGTTATGGTTCAGTAAACTGTAATGGTATAGTTTTCACAAGAATAGCATATATCAATGGTCTCAAGTACAATCTCATCAGTGTAAACCAACTATGTGATGCAAAATACATAGTTCAGTTTAATGACAAGAGAAGAACCATCTTCAATGCCAACAAGGAAGTTATGTTGATTACTCCCAGGAGGGATGATGTCTATGTCCTTGATATGTCAACCCTCACTCAAAATGGGACTTGCCTCTTCACTAAGGCAAGTAAGACAATCAACTGGCTCTGGCATAGAAGACTCTCTCATCTTAACTTCAAATCTATCAACAACCTGGCCAAACAGAACAAGGTTCTTGGCCTTCCATCCCTGGTATATACCAAAGACAAGCCATGTTCTGCTTGTGAGAAAGGTAAACACCAGAGGGCATCATTTAAAACTAAACAAACCACCTCCATCAAAAGTCGCCTTCATCTCCTTCACATGGACCTCTTTGGACCTGTCAGTCCAATGTCTATTAACCATGAAAAATATACTCTGGTCATAGTGGATGAATACTCAAGATACACTTGGGTTTACTTCCTGGCCAAAAAAAGTCAGGCAGCTGGTACAATCATGTCTTTTGTCAGAACATTGAGAATCAAAATGATATCAAGGTTAAACATATTAGAACTGACAATGGTACTGAATTCAGAAACCGTGACCTTGAGCGTTGAGAGAGGAATTTCTCAAAACTTCTCTTCTCCTTACACTCCTGAACAAATTAGAGTAGCTGAAAGGAAGAACAGGACACTCATTGAGGCAGCTAGGACAATGTTAAATGACTCAGTCCTTTCAAAACATTTTTGGACTGAGGCAGTCAGAACATCCTGCTATACTCAAAATAGGTCCATTATTGTGAAAAGACACAATAAGACTCCCTATGAGATATTCAAGGGAAGAATCCCTGACATCAGCTACTTTCATGTATTTAGGTATCCTGTGTTTATTCATAATCACAAGGATCACTTAGGTAAATTTGATGCCAAAGCTGATGATGGATACTTCCTTATATACTCACTTATCTCCAAAACCTTCAGGGTGTTCAAAACTAGGAGACAACAAACTGAGGAAACATATCACATAACTATTGATGAGAGAACTGAATCCATCAGGTTCTCAAACTCCTCAGTTGAGGAAATTGGTATTGATGACTCATCCAGATATCCTCCTTATGAGTATCATCCTGAGAACAATCCCTCAGCTCAATATCAAGCTGATGCAGATATCTCATACTACATCATTCCTTACAATCTGCCTCAACCAACCGTTAGTGAGTTTATTGAAACTCAACATGTCTCAAATGAGACTACTCCCACTGAACCAACTATTCAGGAACCCCGAAGATCTAAATATTGAAGCACCTCATGCTCTAGTGACTGAACCCACTCCTCCAACAAATCAGGCTTCTTCAAGCTCTAACACCTATCCTAGACCTCAAGATAGCTGGACTAAGTCCAAAACAATTGAGCTTGTGAACATCACTGGTGAGCCCACTGAAGGCATGCTTACCAGAAGCATGGCTGCTAAACTCAAGGCAGCCTCTGCCAATGTATGTCTCTATGTTGATTTTCTCTCTGACATAGAGCCTAAGAATGTCAAAGAAGCCCTGACATATGAAAGCTGGGTTTAGGCCATGAGAGATGAATTGAAACAATTTGACAGAAACAATGTCATGTCCCAAGTTGAATGCGCCCAGGGTATTTTAGTCATTGGAATGAAATGGGTCTTCAAAAACAAGACTGATGAGTGTGGTACAGTCATCAAAAACAAGGCAAGACTTGTTGCTAAAGGTTACAATCAACAGGAAGGTATTGATTATGAGGAAACATTTGCACCTGTTGCCAGAATGGAAGCCATCAGGATCTTCCTAGCCTATGCTACATACATGAACTTTAAAGTTTACCAAATGGATGTCAAAAGTGCCTTCCTGAATGGAAACATTAAAGAAGATGTTTATATGCAACAACCTCCTGGCTTTGAAAGTAGTGAATTTCCTAACCATGTCTGCAAGCTTAACAAGGCCATTTATGGACTTAAACAAGCACCCAGGGCATGGTATGAAACACTTTCAGCCTTCCTGATCCAAAATAAGTTTTTCAGAGGAAGGATTGACAACACCCTGTTCATCTATAGAACAAAAAGTGATGTCATCCTTGTCCAAGTATATGTTGATGACATCATCTTTGGCTCAACAAGTTACAAACTTTGCAAACAGTTTGAAAAACTGATGACCACTAAGTTTGAAATGAGCATGATGGGTGAACTCACTTATTTTCTTGGACTTCAAATCAAACAGACTGACAAAGGCATATCCATTTGTCAAGAAAAATACATCAGGAACCTACTAAAGAAGTATGAGCTCAGTGACTGCTCTTCAGTAAAGACTCCTATGGTTCCTCCAAACAATCTTGGCCCTGATCTGACTGGTAAATCAGTGAATCAAATTCTATACAGAGGAATGATAGGGTCCCTGATGTCCTTAATTGCCTCAAGGCCTGATATCCAATTCTCAGTCTGCCTATGTGCTAGATATCAGTCTGATCCTAAAGAGTCTCATCTCACTGCCATTAAGAGAATCATCAGATACCTGAAGGGTACACCAAACCTTGGTTTGTATTACCCAAAATGACCAGGGTTTGATCTCAAAGGTTACACTGACTCAGACTATGTAGGCTGCAATATGGATAAAAAAAGTACCTCATGATCCTGTCAATTCCATAGTGGAAAACTTGTGTGTTGGAGTACAAAGAAGCAACAGTGAGTGGCCATGTCCTCAACTGAAGCTGAACATGTGGCTGCTGCAGGGTGTTGTGCAAATGTGCTTTGGATGAAAAGCCAACTGAGTGACTATGGCATTCAGTACAAGATGGTACCCATCTTTTATGATAACGCAAGTGCCATAGCCATCTCCAACAACCCTGTGCTTCATCAAAGAACCAAACACATTGACATAAGATATCATTTCATCAGGGACTACATCATGAATGGAGATATTGAATTACATTTCATCCCCACTGAGTATCAACTAGCTGATATCTTTACAAAACCCTTGGATGAACCCACTTTCACCAGACTGAAAGCAGAATTAGGCATGTTGGACATTGAATCAAGCAACTAATTAAAAGCATTCCAACTTGATGTAACATCTCTATGGTCCCTGAACAAACCCATTCATCAGTGTTACACCAATCACCTTACTCACTGATCATCCTTTCCACCGAATGAAAAATCATTCATGGGGCTCAAGATGGCATTGAATACTCAACTAAAGGCTCTAACTACTTAGTTAGTAAATGTCCTAGGATGGTAACTGAATACCTATTAAATATAGGAATATATGTTACTTACACAACTGACATCCATATCTTGAGCCCCCACACCTACCTCACCAATTCCACTGAGCATTAAATGCTCTCACTTACATAATTATATATGTGGTGACATCACTATGCAAAAGCGTCTTTTGCAGAGCTGTGCAACTATTCATCTAATCATGTTGCGAAAAAATAGGGGTAATGGGAAATGTGTCATTAAAGCAGATATCAAACCAATTTTATAACACCATTCAAATTCATTCTAAACCATTTGATATCCGCAACACTTGCAACACTTATTCCAAACCCTATAAATACCCCCACAAAGAAAAACATACACACGCTTTTATTATTAAGAAAAACTCTTGCAAAATTTTTCAAGAACAAAATTTCTTTCAATCTGTGTGTGTTCTATCTTGTGATCTAAAACTTTTTCAAAAACCAGAACTAATCTTTACACATGGCTTCTTCCAAAGCTATCACATACGCCCCCAATGTGAATTTTCTGGTTGAGGGTGTAGACATGACCAAAAACAACGTAGTGGGGAACTTTTGCTACCCTGAAGGCTTTCCTGCTTGTAAGGGTGTGGTAAAATTTCTTCAAAATTGCTTCCTCACCACAGCCTTTACCAAAACCCCCTCTGTCATATATCATGACTTACTAAGGGAATTATGGTGTACATCAGTGGTTGAAAAACCTGATGTCACCAAGGAAGCCACCATCAAGTTCTCAGTGCTCAATGGGAATAAAACCCTCTCCCTTGACTACAAAACCTTCATTAAGGTCACAAGTCTTGATTACACTAAGACCTTTGTGACCCTACCCAAGGCTGAAGATGTAACAGCCTTATTGCTGGAACTTGCGCCTTATGACAAACAACACCTTGAAGTGACTCCAGGGGCCCTGTTAGCTAAGGCCCCAATTGTCAAGACCTGGTTCCCCCATGGAGGATCCTGATGTCATTTGTCATTCAGGTCCTTGGAGGCAACAAATCCTCAACTGAGCAATTGAATGCCACTCAAGCAATGATGGTATTCAGTGTCATGGAGGGTAGAAAAATTGACTTTGGAGAAATCATCTTCAAAGACCTCATCACCAAACTGACCACAGGAAAATCTAGGCGAAAACTTATGTCTTATCCTAGGTTCATTTCCTGTGTGCTTCAAGATCTATTTGGCATTGCGTATGTTAGGCCTGATGTCATGGGCGTTGCTCCTTATGTCTTACACAAGGCAAACTACTCAAGAGACCCTATAGAGGTCACAAAAGTCACCCTGACAACATATATGTTGACCATTATTCAGGGCGCAGATAAAATTTCACCCATTCCTTCTCCCTCAATGACAAAGAAGAAGAAGAAGGGACAAGGGTCCAGGAAGGTGGTCAAACCCGGATCACTCGCCACAGGATCCTCAGTCTCAAAGCCTGGCAAAAGGGGGCAACCACAGACCTTGACCGTTGACACCCTCAAGATTATTGCCGATTCACTAACCCCAAAACAACCGCCAATGGAGGGCGCTGAGACATCACACTCTGTGTCCTCGGGAAAACCCGTTTCCAAAGACTCTGCTGACATATACAAGTCAGTGGAGTCGGAATCAACTCAACCTCCACATCCTGCTAAAGGCTCTAGCAAATCACAACCAGGGTCTTAGGGAGCAAGGGGTCTTATATCCTCGGTGGGGCAGCACTACTCCACTGAGACGTGGACCCACACCCTATCACATCCTGCTAAAGGCTTGGGTAAATCACAACCCAAGCATCAGGGAGTAAACGTCCCTAAACCTTCGATAGGCCAGTACAAGCCTGTTGGAAAGAGGCGCATAACCATTCACTTTCCTGATGAGGACATTCGCAAACCTAAGCTTTTTTCTGAGGGCACAACTACTCATCCCAAAGACTCAGAGGGAAACATACCCCCCGCTGATAGGGAAATAACTTTCACGATTCCTAAGGATGCCACTGAAAAACACCCGTTAGTGTCTAAAGGGATCATAGGAGACAAAGACTCAGGGGGCATGCGACCACCCACTGATATGGAACCTAAACCCACTCCCGGAGGTGCGCAATACTCGGGAACTAACTCTAAGGACCAGGCAGATAAAACCAAATCTGCTGGAATTGAGGGGTCAAGACCTGGCGACAACCAAGGTAAGTCTTCGAATGAAGAGGAGCCGGCTGAACATTTTTTGGAGATTAATTCATTGGTGACTTTTCAGGCTATCCTTGACTTAAATGATGATGAAAGCCAAGCCAGTGAGGAGGAATTTTATGAGGCTGGTGATGATATGGAGATTGATGCTACTACCACTGAACATTCCCATCAGTCTCCCTTTGATCCATAGGAGGAAGAAACTGAATCTCAGGATGCTGAACCGGAGACTTCCTTCCCATCCAGACTGGCCAAGTATGATGACTCTGAGCCCCTCACTGAAGGAAAACTGATGAAGTTTCTAGGCAAAGTCTACAATATCATCTACAGAGGAATCACTGATGATGTGTTCGACATGCATACTGAGCAAGCCGTTCACTACTTCAACCTCAGGGACTCTGTTGAAGCTTTTCATGACAACACCTTGGAACAGCAGGCTGAAATTTCCTTCTCCCTAACAGCTCTTGATGGTCATCTTAACAAGTTTAATGACTCACTTAGCCAAATCACAAAGAGCGTGGCTACCATTCAAGAGTCTGTTAAAGATGATCCTGAGCTTAACAAGAAACTACTTCAGGCTGCTCAAACCTACCAGCAAAACTCTGCTCAATTTACTGAGCTGGTAGATGTTCTGAAGTCTACAAATCTTCAGGGTCTTCAATCATCAGTGGCTTCCATCAGTTCCTCTTTGAGCCTAATGGAGAAAAACTTGGCAGCATGGGCTAAGTCTTCCAACTCTTTGGCATGGAATCTTGGGCAAAGGATGTCTGCCATTGAATCTACTCAAGCTTCACTTGATGCCAAGGTGTCTACAATTTAGAAGGATACCTCTGACATGAAAACCATGATTACTGAACTTTATCAGTCGTTCAAGGGTTCTTCTGCTTCAGTGGATCCACCAACTCTTGCTCTCACTAATGTTGCGGCAACAGTTGAGGGGGAGAGAGCCACTGAAGCTCCATCTACTGGGCTTCCTGAATCTTCTACTGGTCAACCATCAGCTACTGATGTTGCTTCAAAAGGACAACCTTCCTCTCACACTAAAGGGGAGCATATCATTGAGGATACTCCTATCTCCTCATACCAACCTCCTAAACCAACCGCTCTCTCAGCAAATAGGCTGGACAAGGGCAAGAACATTCTAACCACTGTTTTCGAACCTAAAACAAGATTGGTGCCTACCTCTTCAGAAATTAGGCATGCTCCTGATGCACCTGTCAGGGTCCCTTATCAAATTAATGGGGTAACCTATCAGATGACTGAGGAAGAAATTCAGGCTCACATGGATAAGGTTGAAATGCTGAAGAAAGTAGCACTGGAGGAACAAGCAAGCAAGGCCACTCTCATTGAGGTTGTAAATGAGGAAGCCAAAGCCATTGGATTGAAACCTCAGGATCTTGCTGCTAGGGAAGGTGGATAAAAGTTCAAAAAGGCTTAGGATGCTGCCTTGATTGCACTCAAGGAAAAGAGGGATGCCAAACTGAAGAAATCTGCTGAGGTTAGGCAACAAAACATTGACAGGTATAACTGGATCATGACATAGAGGCTGAACCCTGAACCCATCACTGATGTCAAGATTCATCAAAATACCAAGCCAGCAGTTCTTAGTGTCTTCAGAGGCCAAGACAAGTGACACTTTGAAGTTCATGATCCCTTCAAATTCTCTGATTTTGGGATCACTGAATTAGATGAATAGGGTCCCATTATTGCTAAGAAAATTAATGTCGTAGTCAAGAACCTGATGAAATCCCTCAAAATAAGTGATCAGCTGGCCAAGAAACATGAAGAACTTGGCATCCCCTCACTACTCCCAACATCAGCGTCTGCTATTCAGGCTGCTCCAACTCAGTCCTCTAGAAGGAAGAGGAAGAAGATTGAGACTGAACCAGAGATCAGTGCTCCCGGCCTCAACTACAACAGAACCCTCCCTGAAGGAGTTACATTCGTGAACAATTAGGTTATTGAACAACCTGAGAAAGACCTCTTCTTCACTGATGAGTATGGGGATCCAGCCTTCCAAAGATGGGCTGATGTTAATCAAGCAGGGATCAAAGCTATGTTAGGATACTCCCTTATGGCCAATCCCATCAAGAATGAAGCTAATGCAAGGTTCTGCCATGACCTAAAGATCAAAATCGAAGAGCATCCTGACAAGCATCTACTGAGTTCAAAGAGAGCAAAACTTGAAGCCCTGGGTCTGAAGTTCTTAAGCCTGAGTGAATCTGCATCAACTATCATTTGTTTACTTTGTTTTGTTTAGGAATTGTAATAACTTTGAATAATATTGATGTTTTGTTTAACATTCAGTGTCCTAAACATGACTCAGTTACTTAGTTAGTAGAGATAAATATCGTTGCTATCTCTTACTAAACCTAGAAACACTTAGGCTATTTGTATATCCAAATAGGGGGAGACTGTTGGGTCACAGAATTCCCCAAACTTCCTCTAACTAGGATTTGAACATAAAATAACCTAAGTGTTTAATACCCATAAACACAATCAAGTCACTGAGTGAACACTTGCTCAGTGGGTCATCTTCAGGATGCTTAGAATGAGCCTATGATGAAAGGTTCACCATTCAGTGAGGTAGAACTCAACGAGTGGCATCTAAGCCAAAAAGAAGGTGATAGGTTCAGTGAGGATGACAATAACTCACTGAACCCCCAGGACTCCCCAACAACTACTGAAGACTGAAGACCTGAAGACTGAAGAATGGGCGGGACTAAGCGGGAAATGTTTGAATGACTGAATAGGTGTCCCTATCGACCTGAAGTCAAACTTTCCTTGAAAGGCATAAAGTCAGGATGGTGTCATCACTGTGCATCAGAAATGCACATTGTCTTTTACCCAATATAGTCCATTGTAACAGAGACAAAATATGTAAGTATTTTGTCTCTGCTAGCTTAGGTCATCAATTGTCTTTATCAATAATGTTGTAATTCACTTTTGTATAAATAGATAGCATAAGTGAGGAATAAAAGTTGACAAGTTTATGCATTTAATGCTTAGACATTCACGAACAACTTTTAATCCTCTAAAGAATAACATAGTCCCTGAGATAGCTTAGTGAGACCTTTAGTTGTCACTCAAACATTGTTTGGGTTTAGAGAGGAGTCATACCATACTTGTCGTTTCAATCCCAAGTGTTATTCCGCAAACACTTGGGTATAATTTTTTGATTAACTCCTAATAAGAATTAATCGTTGAAAAATATTGTCTCTCTTTTCTTTACGTTTTATTTATTGTTAATCAATTACATCTTTGTTCAAATGCCATGGAACTTGGTTAGTTTAACCCACTAGTTACTATTAACCAAGTAAACAGGACTAACATCTAGGATGTTGAAATGGTGAGTAAAATCCTATAGGAAGAAAATCATTTTTCCAATTCATGGAATAATTCTTATGATGATTTTTATTTCTAGTTATTCTTGATTTAGTTTGTCCATTTACTATATTAGTTTTTCTAGGAGATGAAGATTTGGATCTTATTGTTGGTTTGTTGTATCCTAATCCGGGTTTTACTATTGGTTTATAGAATTGCTTTACTTCTTTTACACTAGCAATGGGTATTTCTGAGTTTCTTATGGTCAACTGTTTTGGACTAGAATCAGTGGCAGGTTTAGATAAGATCGAGGTTTTGCATACTGGGGACGGTTCTTTATCGATGGGACGGTCCTCTAAAATTAAGGGACCGTCTAGTTGATTTGAGGGACCGTCACCAGTAGCCAAATCTGACAGAGACTTCACAAATTTTATTTGTTTTGATATACTAGGTGACGCTTCAAAAAAAGTTATAACCTATACCGGTTTTATTATCGGAAGCCTTTTGAGCTCCTATTAATTGTCTAAGAGAAGGAGTGCTCTTTTCAAATTTATTTAATTTTGAGGCTTCCTCTTTGAGTTCCTCATTTTTGATTTTAAGGTGTGGACATGATTTGCACTCCGAAACAATTTCCTTTCCTTTTTCAAGCCTAGATAGTTTGTCTTTTAACTCCGATATTTCTTTTTCTAATTTAGACTTGGTGGATTTTAAAGATTTGTTTTTCAAGATAATCTTCTGACTTACTTCGCAAATTGTATCATACTCATTATCTAAGTCAAGTGAATCTAGTGAGCAAATATCACAATTATGGAGATCAGTTTCGATACGTACTGATGAGTCTCGTATTATACATATTTATACCCCGATATTATGCAAATTATATAGTAATATATCCTTATTATTAGGATTTTTGGTACTTAATATATGAATTAATGTGCAGGATAAAGGATTGAAGGAAAAGACGCATAAAGTACATGGAACAAATGATTAAAGATAATTATTCATAGTTGGACAGAAGCACGCCAATCTTATATTGAAAACGCGCCGCTTATGGGCATCTTTGGTCAACTATGCAACTACGAGTCAAATAGTTAAGTACGGCGATCTCAAGAATAATGTATGCCGACCTTCAGCTCTGTTGACATAAATAATGCCTAAAAACATTGTTAACATTCATCGACATCTCTATGTTTTGATAATTACAAAATGTAAATTCATCAATCTAAAAATTATGATGTAAACAAGTATTTAGCGATTAATATCTCACTTCATATCCAAATCCCATAAGGTATGAATAAACAAAGTGTTTATTGCATTCTATGATCAAAGGAAAATTTTCTCAATCACTAGACCTTTTATAAAAAGTCATAAACATTTTATATCATTTACAAAATCAATTTTGGAATTAAAAGAATATGTTTAAATCACTATAAATATATGAATTCAATTTTTAACCAAAAATGGCAAATATAATCCAGAAAAACCTTCCCTACAAAAGGACAAAGATATCCAACGTTCTGGAGGGGGCGGCCCCCTTAATTCCTAGGCGGCCTCCTTAATTATTAAGGGGACCGGCACGCTCCAGAATAGTGTTTTTCTGGCCTATAAATACTGGTTCATTTCACAGATTTTTCTCACCTTTCACCCCAAAACTTTCTGATCTAAATCCCCTCTTCCATTTCTTATAATCCTTTAATCATAAATACATTAATCTTTGTTTCAAAGTGATCCAAGTCTCATCCTTTCAAGTGCAAGAGAAGAATACTTCTATCCACTAAGACAAAAAGTATTACAATTTGTTGTGACATCCACATCCAAGTTGTTAGAGCAACATTCATTACATATAGTTTTGTGTATATTGTTGTGAATATTTGGTAGAATATAGATTAGCAAAGCGTGTAGATAGAAAGATTTTGGAGTAGATAGTTGTGAAGTAGATTGTTGGGAAGTAGATAGTTGTGAGGAAGATAGTAGTGAAGATAGATAGGTGTGAAGAAGTAGTGTTGTAATCAAGTTGTGACTAGGTGTGAAGAAGTTGTGTAGAAGGTGTGACTAAGGTGTGACGTAGTTTTGGTGTGAATATTGGTGTGTAAGGTTTTCTCCGCCATAAGGGAGCTTGTTGACATAGTGAAGAAAACTCTCGAGTTAGGTACTCAGGGAGTGGAGTAGGGCAAGGAAGGTGTCCTTGTAGCCAAACCACTATAAATCTATTGTCTCTCGGTTCGATCTTTCCATCTCTTACTTATTTCATTTCTTACTTTACCATTGTCTTAGTATTTAATTGTAGTTGTTTATATTGTGCAAGACTTGAATTCACATAATATCGAATCTACAATTTTTGTAAGTAAACAAAACGCGAAAACAATTTTTTTCATAACAAATTAAAAAGACGTAAAATTATTCAACCCCCCCCCCCCTTCTAGTTTTCCACAATTGGTATCAGAGCAAGGTCAAGCGAGATTTTTAAAATATATTGTATTTTAAAACTTGCAACGATCTATGGAATCTGAAAAATATTTAGAAGGGCAATCTATGCATAGACCACCACTATTTGAAAGTGATGGATTTTTATATTGGAAATATAGATTCGAAACTTATGTGAAATCTAAAGATCTTGATCTTTGGCATGTTATTACCTTTGGTGATTTTCCTCCTACTCAACAAAATCCGGAAACTAAAATGGATGAAATTGTACCTTTTGAAAAATAAAATGATAATTTGAAAAAGAAACTAGCAAAAAATAATGAAGCTAAAATGGTAATTTATAATGCGTTACCGCACAAAGAATATTAAAGAATTTTTATGTGTAAAACCGCCAAAGAAATTTGGGAGTCACTATTTTTTACTCACCAAGGTAATAGTCATGTCAAAGACTATAAAATACATCTTCTTGTACAACAATATGAACAATTTACGGTTCCGGAAGAGGAATCAATAGATAATGCGTTTGCTAAATTTAACACTATTATCACAAGTTTAAAAGCACTTGATGAAAGATTTTCTAGTAAGAATTGTGTTAGGAAATTTCTTAGGGCATTGCATCCAAAATGGCGAGCTAAGGTCATGGCAATTGAAGAATCGAAGAATTTGATGTCGTTGTCACTTGAACTTATTGGGAATTTAAAGGTCCATGAAAAAATTATAAGAAGAGATTCGGAAATGGTCAAAGTCAAGAAAGAACAAACTAAATCCATTGTTCTAAAAGCTAAAAAGGAACTTAGTGACGATGATGATTCATGCGACAAGAGTGAAGACGAAGAATATGCAATGGCCGTAAGAGAATTCAAGAAATTCTTCAAAAGACAAGAAAGATTCCTTAGATTACAACGAGACGAAAGAAAGTCGTTTCAAAGAAATAGAAGTGATAACTACGGGAAAAGAAAGTGTTTTAGATGTAGAAGTCCAAATCATCTCATTGGTGAATGTCTAAAGCCACCGGGTTATGAAAATCAAGGTGCCTTCGTTAGTGGAACATGGGGTGATAGTGACAAAGAAGAAATGGAAAAACCAGGAGACGAAAAATGTTTTGTAGCCAAAGCGACCGATGAAATATGTTTATGAATAGACTTGGAGCCCGACGAATGGATCAAGGATAGCTGATGTTCGAGGCACATGACGGGGAACCGCAAGCTATTTTCTACATATAAGGCATACAATGGAGGTAACATTATTTTCGGTAGCGACTTGCGTGGAAAAATCATTAGCAAAGGTACGATCTCTCAAGACTCGCTTACTATTGAAAATGTTGAGCATGTAGATAATTTAGCATATAACTTGCTTAGTATAGGCCAAATATACGATAATAAATGTAGGGTTACCTTTACCGATAGGGATAGCGAAATAGTTAAGAATGGAAAGATCATAGGTAGAGGAATTAGAAAATGAGGCATATATGTTATGAAACTAGGAAACAAACCGGAAGATAGGATATGCCTAGCAGCCCTAGATGAAAACTACACTTTGTGGCATAGAAGATTAGGACATGCAACAAATACAATATTTAGCCTCTAAAGAACTAGTTAGAAACTTGTCTAACCTAAAATATGACAAAAACTTTTGTGATGCTTGTAAAATTGGAAAACAAGCTCATGCTAGTCATAAAGCTAAGAATATAGTATCCACTACTAGGTGCCTAGAATTATTACATATGGATCTATTTGGTCCATCCACTGTGCGGAGCTATGGAGGAAACCATTATACCTAAGTAATAGTAGACGAGTATTCACGATACACATGGACTAGGTTTTTAAGTGACAAAACCCAAGCCTTTGAAATATTTAGTAAAATGATTCAAAATAAATTAGGATGCACAATAGTATCCATTAGGACGGACCATGGTAGGGAATTTGATAACGAAGTACAATTTGGAAAATATTGTGATTTAAATGGAATATCTCACAATTTCTCTGCTCCTCGTACTCCTCAATCAAATGGTGTAGTAGAAACAAAGAATAGGTCAGTCACTACAAGAAATGAGTAGAACAATGTTAAATGAACAATCCATCCCACAAAAATTTTGGTGTCACGCTGTAGATACATCAATATATATAATTAATAGGGTATCAATTAGGAGAATTTTAGGAAAAACTCTTTATGAGTTGCTAAGAGGTAGAAAACCTAACTTAAGCTACTTTAGGATATTCGGAAGTAAATGTTATATTTTAAACACCAGGGATTACTTTACTAAGTTTGATCCAAAATCATACGAAGGAATATTTTCAGGTTACTCGCAAAATAGTAAAGCATATATAATACTTAATAAACACACGATGAAAGTAGAAGAATCATTAAATATAACATTTGATGAAACACCACCACCTCCTAAAACATTACCTTTAGAAGATGACAACTTAGTCGAGGATGAAGCTATTGCGGTTAGTAAAACAAAACCCCTAGGAAATGATAATGAAATCATAAACTTAGAAAATAACGAAGTCGTAAATATTAAGGAATCTAAATCACATCCATTAGATAACATAATAGGAAGTCTTAATCAAAGAACCCTTAGGTCACAAGCCCAAGATAAAAATAACTTCTTTTGTTTTCTCTCAGCAATAGAACCTAAGAATATTAATGAAGCATTAAAGGATGAGAGTTGGGTTATAGCTATGCAAGAAGAATTAAATCAATTTAAGGCTAATGATGTTTGGGAATTAGTCCCAAATCCAATGAACATGACCATCATAGGAACTAAGTGGGTATATAGGAATAAGTTAGATGAAAATGGAATAGTAACTAAGAACAAAGCTAGGTTAGTTGCCCAAGTTTATAATCAACAAGAAGGAATTGATTATGACGAAACTTATGCCACCGTAGCTAGACTAGAATCTATTAGAATATTACTTGCCTATGCATGCGCCCTAGACTTTAAGTTGTTCCAAATGGACGTGAAAAGTGCATTCCTCAACGGTTTTATCAATGAGGAGGTTTATGTGGCACAACCTCCAGGATTTATTGACTTCGCAAAACCTGATATGTTTATAAACTAAAGAAAGCTTTATATTGACTCAAACAAGCTCCTAAGGCTTGGTATGATCGATTAAAAGCTTTTCTTATAAAACATGATTATTCCATGGGAATGGTAGATAACACTCTTTTCACTAAAAAGAAAGACCCAAATCTCATCATTGTTCAAATGTATATAGACGACATTATATTTGGATCGACTTGTCAAGAAATGTGTGATGAATTTACCAAAATCATGCATGATGAGTTCGAAATGAGTATGACGGGTGAACTAAACTTTTTCTAGGATTACAAATAAAACAATTAGAAGATGGAATATTCTTTAACCAATCTAAGTACATTAAGGAAATGCTAAAGAAATTTGGCCTAGAAGACTCAAAACCCATGAAAACTCCCATGTCTACAGAAGTGAAGCTCACAAAAGATGATGAAGGTGAGTCCGTGGATAATACTAAGTATAGAGGAATGATAGGAAGTTTACTATACTTAACGGCAAGTAGACCCAATATCATGTTTAGTGTTTGCCTTTGTGCCCGCTTTTAAGAGGATCCCAAAACCTCTCACCTAGAAGTGGTTAAGCGTATCTTCCGATACATTAAAGGCACTATACACTTAGGATTATGGTATCCTAAGGGATCCGGCATAGAAACCATCGTCTATGCGGATTCGGATCATGCGGGAGACTACGTAGATAGAAAGAGCACTAGCGGTATTTGCACGTTTATGGGATGTTGTCTAAAATATTGGTTTTCGAAGAAGCAAACCACTCTTGCTATCTCTACCACCGAAGCCGAATATGTAAGCGCTGGAAAGGCATGTCAACAAGCACTATGGATGAAACAAGCTCTTATAGACTGGCATTAGGTTAGAAAATATTCCTATTGTGTGCGATAACAAAGGTGCGATAGATTTAAGTAAAAATCCGGTTAAACACTCTAGGACTAAACTTATAGAAATACGCCACCACTTCCTTAGGGATAATGTACAAAAATGAAACATATCTATAGAAAAGGTTGCATCAGAAGATAACATTGCGGATATATTCACTAAACCCCTTAAGCGTGAATTATTTAACCACTTGCGTTTAGGATTAGGAATGATGGAACAAATTGACTAAATTTTACTGCATTTACACCATTTATTCATTGCATAAAATTTATTTTTATTTTTCTTCTACTTCTTCATATCTGAGTCTAGGAATCTATTTTGCACAGAATTAAAGATTGGGAAACCTCATTTTATTCTATAAACATTTTTATAAAACCCAATCGAACTTTTTCTAAAACTATTCTCACATCTAGGAAACACATGAAAACCATCTTTCTTGCATTATTGACAAATGCTAAAAACATTTTCTTAAATCATGCATAAAATCTCACATGAATCATCAAAATATGTAATCTAATATATACCATTGACATTCATGAATTGAGCAAAAATCGAATCAAGGAGATCTTGGATTGTTTCTTAGGAAGTTTTCTTATTTGCATTTAGAAGTCGAAACAATCATAACTCCACATTTGTTGCATATAGGCACACACTAGGACAAAATCACATACTATGTTGTCTTTTTGTTACATCACTAGTTACTCACTCACTAGTTGCCTTTGCCTTTGATCTAAGATAGTTACTCTAGGTAGAATTGATTGCTCTTGCCTTTTTCTTGTTTACTCTTGGTAATTATTGATTGCTTGATTGTTCTATTATTTAAATAATTTTGCATGTATGCTATATTATGAATTGATTAGATGCTAAATTGCCTCAAACAGTTGAACTTGCTTGAATCCAAACCCAAAGACACAACTTTTCTGCAAATTTTCTGCCAATAACCCAATTCTGGCAATCTGGAAATCACCATATGGGCGGCCCCCTTAATTATGTAAGGCGTCACCCTTAATGATTAAAGGGACCGGCACTTAATTAAGGGGACTGGCCATCTGATGGTCGGGTTTACAGAATCTTTTCTGCTTTTTAGCCCATTTCATCCTACACTTCCCAAACTTCACAAACATATTTTGTCCTAATCTCCCAAACAAACCTTATCCATACATAAACACACAAATCTCACACTATAAATACCCCAATATTCAGACTTTCCATTCATCTCATCATGACCACTCCAAACAAACCAAAACCAAAAGCCTCAAGGCTAGCAAGGATGACAGAAAAACCCGTTTGGCGAAGAAAAATCCCTCGAAACAAATCCATCATAACTAATGAAGTTGGAAATCACTCAACACCTCCAACTACTTACTTCCCAAACTTTACACCAAACCCACAAGGACATTCATTTGATCCTCTTTACAAATCATACAACATTGCCCAAACATCCACCTTCATACCAAACTACACATCTCAACCTCCAACCACTTTTAATGATCCCTACAAGTTTGATCAGCCATCAAACTACACTTCCAACAATTTCAATTCCAACTACACAACCCCAATTCATCCATATCAACAAAATGATTCTCTCCACATTGCCACGGAAAAGCATAAGTTTCATGAAGAAATAAACCAAATTCATGATCTAAGTGATCTCCTTGCTATGCATCTTGCACAACGCAACAAAGGGCAACCTCCATCATCACCCTATGCAAATTGCTTACCTCACTCTCTCAACTTGGATCAAGTTACAAACCAAACTCACTTTTGCCCTTGTTGCATCTTCCTCCAAAAACAAATTCTCTACTTGAGTGAAGATATTTCTTGGATCGAATATCTTCTCACTCGTCCCCATCCAATACCACCCTTGACACGATACAACATCTTGAGATCCACCTCTTCCGCTCCATATCCTTCTCTATTAAACAACTAAGCTTTATGCTTATGTTCCCCTCAAGCTAATAAAACACTCAATCATGGGATGCAAGCAAGTCCAAGTGCTCTTTTTGGCGATTTAGGACTATATTGTTTCTTTTGGTTTATTGTAATCAATATGCTTCAAACATATTGAATGATGTAATGATGTTCATTTCTATGATCATCTTATATGCTTGAATGAATCTATTTTTGTTTGTTTTATTTTTGCTTTGCATATATGTGTCGTGTTCTCTTCACATATTTTTTGTAGCCAAGCTTTTCATAGCTCGTTTCCTTGGTGCTCTCAAATGAGGGGGAGCTTTCTACCCGTTCAACTTCTTTTATGAAGCTTTATCGGCATAACCTTTTTGATTTTACAAAAAGGGGAAGAAGAAAATATTAAACTCTAAATATTTGTCTAAAAATTAATTTTTAGACTTAATGAGTTTAAGGTTTTATAATCATCAAAAAGGGAGAGATTGTTGACATAAATAATGCCTAAAAACATTGTTAACATTCATCAATATCTCTATGTTTTGATAATTACAAAACGTAAATTCATTAATCAAAAAATTATGACGTAAACAAGTATTTAGCGATTAATATCTCACTTCACATCCAAATCACTTAAGGTATGAATAAACAAAGTGTTTATTGCATTCTATGATCAAAGAAAATTTTTCTCAATCACTAGAACTTTTATAAAATGTCATAAACATTTTATATCATTTACAAAATCATTTTTGGAATTAAAAGAATATGTTTAAATCACTATAAATATATGAATTCAAATTTTTAACCAAAAATGGCAAATATAATCCAGAAAAACCTTCCCCACAAAAGGACAAAGAAATCCAACGTTCTGGAGGGGGCGACCCCCTTAATCCCTAGGCGCCCCCCTTAATTATTAAGGGGACCGACCCCTAATTAAGGGGACCAGCACGCTCCAGAATAGTGTTTTTCTGGCCTATAAATACTGGTTCATTTCACAGATTTTTCTCACCTTTTGCACCTCAAAACTTTCTGATCTAAATCCCCTCTTCCATTTCTTATAATCCTTTGATCATAAATACATTAAACTTTATTTAAAAGTGATCCAAGTCTCATCCTTTCAAGTGCAAGATAAGAATACTTCTATCCACCAAGACAAGAAGTATTACAAATTGTTGTGACCTCCACATCCAAGTTGTTAGAGCAACATTCATTACATATAGTTTTGTGTATATTGTTGTGAATATTTGGTAGAATATAAATTAGCAAGGTGTGTAGATAGAAAGATTTTAGAGTAGATAGTTGTGAAGTAGATTGTTGGGAAGTAGATAGTTGTGAGGAAGAGAGTAGTGAAGTAGATTGTTGTGAAGATAGATAGGTGTAAAGAAGTAGTGTTGTAATCAAGTTGTGACTAAGTGTGAAGAAGTTGTGTAGAAGGTGTGACTAAGGTGTGACGTAGTTGTGGTGTGAATATTGGTGTGTAAGGTTTTCTCCGTCATAAGGGAGCTTGTTGACATAGTGAAGAAAACTCTCGAGTTAGGTGCTCGGGGAGTGGAGTAGGGCAAGGAAGGTGTCCTTGTAGCCGAACCACCATAAATCTCTTGTCTCTCGGTTCGATCTTTCCATCTCTTAGTTATTTCATTTCTTACTTTATCATTGCCTTAGTATTTAATTGTAGTTGTTTATATTGTGCAAGACTTGAATTCACATAATATCGAATCTACAATTTTTGTAAGTAAACAAAATGCGCAAACAAATTTTTTCATAACAAATTAAAAAGACGTAAAACTATTCAACCCCCCCCCCTTATAGTTTTCCAGAAGCTCTAATAATGACCCTTTGGCGCCAAGAAAAGTATTGAAGTATGCCGGTGTTAAGAACAATGTTCGCCGGTGTTGTGGAAGAATCAGAAGTAAAGATTTGAAGCTTAAATGAAGAATGAAACTCAAGTAAAGATCTCCCGACACACCTCCACTGTTTTGGTCATATCTTGAGCATATGGACTCAGTTTTACCTCCCGTTTTCGACAACGGAAAGCTAAGAGAATTATCTACAACTTTGGTCTGGTGTCACCCCCGAAACCAGCGTACTTCCTTGGTAAACTACCATACTTTAAAGACAGATTAGAACTAGTCACATTTATAGCTTCCATTGAATGCCTAACCAATCATATCTCATCCCTTGGTCCCCAAGGGTGTTCCTAGCCTATAAATAGACCCCAAAAACGGAGCTCTATCCATCATCCCATTACAAAAACATCTTTTCCCAAGAACCTCACTTGGAAGAGGGATTTGGTGACTAAGGCTTGACAAACCTTTTATCCAAACACCCTTTGATCTTATACCATCACCACCACCACGTTTCCCAGATATAAACCACCATTCTCAGACCTTCATACATCATTTCCATAACCTGCAAACACTTTATCTTTAGAGGGTTCACACCGAATCCTTCTAAGTCGCCATATTAACCCTTGTTCCAAACACCCTTGTTCGTGACGTATTGTTGATTTCCAAGAGATACTTGACACCTTCTTGGCTTACTTCAGTAAGATTGGGTAGTTGGTTATTCGTTGAATGCTTGGGTATTGGATTGGTGCTTGGTTGCAGTAGAAATATTGGTTTTGATTCCTTGTTCTCGTATTACTTTCATAAATGACTATGGTATTTTTCTTTACTCATAATAATGAATAATTATGAGTTTACATGTTTGTTATGTGTGTTCTCATTTTGACTATGGAGTAATTGTATTGTGTTTGTTATTGTTCTAGTTATAATCTTGGTTTTATGCACGTTTGGTTAATCTGATAAGTGACAATCATTTTGACCTTAGCACCATTGTGAACATTCTGAGAGAACTACAATTCTCTTGGGACGACCTGGACTTACCTTGGACTATATTACACTCGAAAGGGTACACTGCCCGTGTTTTGTCATTAGTCGATTAACCGGTATTTCTAGCATTATAAATTTAAAGCTTTCGACACGCATCAAAGTTTTTAGCGTCGTTGCCAGGGAATTGCTTAGTTATTATCAGTTTGTTTGCTTGTTTGTGCTTTTTATTTGCTTAAACGTGTTCTTAATCGACCCAAAATATAAAATTTTTTGCTTCTGAGTCTGCAAGTAAGCCGATTTTTACACCAAGACCGTCGCACATCTGGAAAATTTCAAATTAAACGTTTACTTTCAAAACGCGCAACCGCCATACTTTTGACTAAGTACGCCGGTGTCGTGAAACTTTCTTACTTTTTTGTTAAAAAATCTAAAAAGCACGGCGGTCTTTACATCAAAAGTCGCCGCACATTTGTGAACCAGGAAAAGAATTTTCAAAACTTCATAAAATCTTTTTATATAAACTTGCTTAAGTATTTATTTCCGGCCTGAGATTGCTTATGTGATTTCATTCTTTGAACTGCCTTTTGCTTGTTATCTTGTTTTCATATTGTTTTTATTTTAATTTGTTTTATGAGTTATTTATATTGTTATTGCGTTAGTTGTTTATTTTTGCTTATTTGATATTTCTGTTTTATTTGCATATTTCTTATGTTTATTTCGTTCGATTGTTATAATCTAAAAATTAAAAAATCAAAAACATAAAAAAAAATCCAGAAAATCGACGCTCTTTTCCTAAAGAACGCCGCACATCCAAAACCCAGAAAGCCGCCGCACTTATACTCAAGTGCGCCACACCTTCCTATCTGAACCAAAAATAATCTTTTATCAAATTATCCTTATTTTCTAAATATATATATATATATATATATATATATATATATATATATATATATATATATATATATATATATATATATATATATATATATATATATATATATATATATATATATATATATATATATAATTTTGTTTTCTTCATTTTAAACATTTTCGTTTTAAACTTTTTATATATGAAAAAAAATGTCTTTTTGCAAATTTCTTAAAGTTTGTATAAACCCGTTATCTAAATTAAATAAAAAATTGAAAAAGAAAACATGTAAACTTAAAAAGTCACAGAAGGAGTTTGTTCAAATCGAGACACTTAAATCTTCTATCGAACATCCTAACATTAATGAAACTATCGTTTTAAAAATATTCGAAGAGGATGCATACCCCAACCCGATTCACCACCTTTAATAATTCTCGATCCGGATGATCAACCCATGTGGGAAAGAACAAAGACTGTGGCACCAACTTCTGGTTCTGCCATTGTTCGACCCGATGTTGATGACAACTTTGTTATCAAGGGTACCCACTTGAAAATGATTCTTGCAAAAAAATTCGATGGTCATTTGCGGGCCGATCCGCATGACCACATGCGTGAATTTCTCGCAATCTGCGACATGTTCAAATACGGTGAAACCCAAAGTGAAGCTCTTAAGCTTTTATTGTTTCCTTTATCCTTATCTGATGAAGCTAAAATCTGGTTCAATGAACTCAACGAAACGTCAATTACATAATGGGATCAAATGAGAAGAGCTTTTATAAGCAGATTCTTTCCACCTTTGCTATTTGAACGTCTTTTACTTGAAATCAGAAAATTTTCTCAAAACTTATGTGAAAGTATAATCGAAGCCTGGTTACGACTGAAAAATATGCTTCGAAAATGTTACGGGCACGGTTTGACCAAAAAAGATAACATTCAAACATTCTATCATGGTCTAGACGAACTTACTCAAGGAATTCTTGACGGAATAGCCAGAGGAATCTTCCTCAACAAAACTCCAAATCAAATTTTCCAACTTCTTGAGGACAAAGTCCTTTTCCAACTTTACAGGCCCAACAAACATCACCAATTTGTTGCTTTCGCCGATGAAAGTAGCAATATCAATGATAATTCTCGATTGATGGAGAAGTTGGAGGCTTTAACAAATAAAATGGATTCCCATTTTCAAAGCCTAAAAGAACTCCAAGAAATACGTAACAACTGCAAAAGTGATCATGATTCTAAAACTAGCATGAACGATGACACGCCGATGTATGAACGTAATAAAGCGAATTACATCCAACTTGAAAATCAAAATTCTCATGATCAGTATACTCACCTATCCTATTATGAACAACTTCAATCAAATAATATATCTGAAAAAACGCTCACTGAATTGAACTACGAGGTAAAAAGAGATTTGGATGACTTCATAAGATCCTACGGTAAATTGAGAAGTATTCATGATAATCTTTTTAAACATCCATTTTATAAACCATCAGGGTTCCACCACAAAAATCTAAGCCTAACCCAAAACCTCTATCATCAGGAAAAACCGTCAAACAAGATCAACCTCAATCTGAAACTGATCTCGAAAAGTCAATCAATAAATTCATAGATGGTCAAAGAATTTCAAACATGTTTTTCAAGAACTTAATCAATGACTTGAATTTAAAAATGACGAAAAATGAAGAAAAATGAAAAGAATTATCAAACTATATTTAAAAATTTGGAACGAAAAATAGACGAGTTGTCGAAATCTCAAAACCACATCTCTTCCGATCGAACCGGTAGGATTGACCCACCTCCAACTCGCACTGAGCAAGTGAATGCCGTATTCACCTTGAGTGGAAAGTCCGATAACCCTCCGAAAAACCAAAAAATGATCAAAATCCTATCGTCGTTAACAATAAAACTGAAAAAGATACACCATTTAAGAAAACGAAAAGGGACTACTATGTGGTCAAATCGAAAGAATCTCCATCACTTATGGAGTACATACCAAAAATACCATATCCTGGATGTTTAGAAATGGATCAATCATATTTGAACCGAATTATAAAGGAATCTTAAATCCAGGGTGTAAAGGCTTGTTGCATATGCTTAATGCAACCGTGTTGCCTAAGAAAGTGCGCTTTATCATTTTACGTTTTCTTTGTAGTTTAGTTTATTTTGCAGGTTTAACAAATAAGTGGAGGTTGGTGGAATGATATTTTATACTTGGGGAGGTGATACATTTGGAGAATTATATTATATCGGGTTGAGTTCACATGCATATGTTGGCGATTTGCTCAACATTCTATCTTTTAGAATTCAACCGAGCACTAATGAGCCTCGGGAAGTACCGTTATCCTTTATTTTTCCCGTTATACTTATGTTTTTAATTTTATAGCATTAGGGACAATGCTCAATTTAAGTATGGGGGAAAGATAACTTGAAAAATAAAGAAAAACCTATAATGTGAAAATTTTAATAAACTGTTAAGATAAATTTGTCAGAAAACCGCTGAACTTTTGCAATGTTCGCCGTACTTATAAATAAAATCGACGCACATTTTAGTGATGTACGCCGATTACGGGGTATTTAAATTAATAAATTATTAGAATTTTAAACTTGGTTTTCTATAAAAACGTATCCAAAACAGTCATAAGCAAATCTGAATCGGGATTGATAACATTATTTGCATATTTTATACCATTACCACTAAAAATGTGAGGCTTTCGAGCCTATATCAGCATAAACCTTTTATGCTTGATTTCTTTGTCTATGAGTGTGCCGATAATTTATGTAATTCTAGAACTTGTATTAGAAATCATTATGAGACCGCAGTGAGATCACATTCGTGTGATATAAGTATTTTTGTATGATAAGAGGCAAAATTAGGAATTAAACCAAAAATAAGCCATCCATTTTCTAAACAAAATTTAACCCATTTAGCACTCACGTTTAGTGCTATTATCCACTAGATAAACCCATCTGAGCCTTAGTTTTTCGTTTCTATTTATCCATCAAGAAAACAACAAAAATATGTTGCTTAGTCGGGAATCTAAAGATTGGAATATATATGAGAAATAAGATACCAATTACAATGAGTATGAAGAGTGCACGCTTTATGTTTGTTATAATGTGGTTGAGAAAAAAAAAGGAAAAAAAAGAGAAAAATATAAGTGAAAAAAAAAAAAAAAAAAAAAAAAAAAAAAAAAAAAAAGTAGTGAAAAGAAAAGAAAAGTTATGAAAAAAAAAGAGAAAGAATAAAGAGAATTATGATTTTCTGACTTAAGTTTTACACCAAAAATTTCCCATGTCTAATCCATACCTTGTTAACCGTTAAACCTAACATTATAACCCGAATAAAAGACCTATTTGATATTTATACTTGGTGCTTACGCCACGTCGGTGCAGTTTTGTTTCTTTTACAAGCATATTGTAAATATATAAGTTATGACTGAGCTATTAAAGTGAATTTATACCCAAAAAACATTTTTTATGAGTGCTTGAGTGAACTTGAAAATATATACACTTTCGTGAGGAGAATGTCATGTTATTCGTTGATTGTCTTGGATACACAAAATTGTATTTGAAACTTATACGAGACTCGATTTAAAAATATTTTTCTTTTTTTTGCTTGAGGGCAAGCATTAGTTTAAGTATGGGGACTTTTGATGAGTCTCGTATTATACATATTTATACCCCAATATTATGCAAATTATATAGTAATATATCCTTTTTATTAGGATTTTTGGTACTTAATATATGAATTAATGTGCAGGATAAAGGATTAAAGGAAAATACGCATAAAGTACATGAAACAAATGATTAAAGATAATTATTCAAAGTTGGACAGAAGCACGCCGATCTTATATTGAAAACGCGCCGCTTATGGGCATCTTTGGTCAACTATGCAACTACAAGTCAAATAGTCAAGTACGGCGATCTCAAGAATAATGTATGCCGACCTTCAGCTCGAATAATGACCCTTTGGCGCCAAGAAAAGTATTGAAGTACGCCGGTGTTAAGAACAATGTTCGCCGATGTTGTAGAAGAATTAGAAGTAAAGATTTGAAGCATAAACGAAGAATGAAACTCACGTAAAGATCTCCCGACACACCTTCACTATTTTGGTCATATCTTGAGCATATGGACTCAGTTTTACCTCCCGGTTTCGGCCACGGAAAGCTAAGATAATTATCTACAACTTTGGCCTGGTGTCAACCCCGAAACCAACGTGCTTCCTTGGTAAACTTCCGTACTTTAAGGACAGATTAGAACTAGTCACATTTATAGCTTCCATTGAATGCCTAACCAATCATATCTCATCCCTTGGTCCCCAAGGGTGTTCCTAGCCTATAAATAGACCCCAAAACCGGAGCTCTATCCATCATCTCATTACAAAAACATCTCTTCCCTAGAACCTCACTTGGAAGAGGGATTTGGTGACTAAAGCTTGACAAACCTTTTATCCAAACACCCTTTGATCTTATACCATCACCACCACCACGTTTCCCAGATAACCACCATTCTTAGACCTTCATACATCATTTTCATAACCTGCAAACACTTTATCTTTAGAGGGTTCACACCGAATCCTTCTAAGTCGCCATATTAACCCTTGTTCTAAACACCCTTGTTCGTGACGTATTGTTGATTTCCAAGAGATACGTGACACCTTCTTGGCTTACTTTAGTAAGATTGGGTAGTTGGTTATTCGTTGAATGCTTAGGTATTGGATTGGTGCTTGGTTGCAGTAGAAATATTGGTTTTGATTCCTTGTTCTCGTATTACTTTCATAAATGACTATGGTATTTTTCTTTACTCATAATAATGAATAATTCTGAGTTTACATGTTTGTTATGTGTGTTCTCATTTTGACTATGGAGTAATTGTATTGTGTTTGTTATTGTTCTAGTTATAATCTTGGTTTTATGCACGTTTGGTTAATCTGATAAGTGACAATCATTTTAACCTTAGAACCATTGTGAATATTATGAGAGAACTACAATTCTCTTGGGACGACCTGGACTTACCTTAGACTATATTACACTTGAAAGGGTACACTGCCCGTGTTGTGTCTTTAGTCGATTAACCGGTATTTCTAGCATTATAAATTTAAAGCTTTCGACACGCATCACGTACCTCTTTTGAAGATCCAGCCATGAGAGAAGTTTCATTCTTACCATCTTTATCGCTATCACTCCAAGCACCGCTTACATATGCTCTTTGGTTTTTGTCCTTTGTTTGGTGTGGACAATCTCCAACTAAGTGTCTTGTATTACCACATCCGAAACATCTTTTCTCGCCCTTGCTATATTTATCTTCACGAGCTTTCTGAGGTGCTTTCTTTTCATCTCGCGGTTGTCTTATGAATCTTCCTCTTCGCTTAAAGAATTTCTTGAAATTTCTAACCGCCAAAGCATACTCTTCGTCTTCACTTTTCGAGCTTGAATCCTCATCATCACTTAACTCTTTTTTAGCTTTCAAAGCAATTGATGTTCTTTCCACCTTGCTTTTGACAATATCATAATCATTTTTGATGATTAACTCGTGGACCTTTAAGTTACCAATGAGCTCATCTAATGATAGAAATGCCAAGTCTTTGGATTCTTCAATCGCCGTGACCTTTGCTCTCCACTTTGGATGTAAAGCCCTGAGAAATTTACTAACATAACTTTTGACAGAGATATCTTCATCGAGTGCTTTTAAACTCGTGATAATGGTGTTAAATCTAGCAAATGCACTATCTATAGATTCGTCTTCAGGAATTACGAATTGCTCATATTGTTGAACCAAAAGATCGATCTTGTTATCTTTGACTTGATTATTACCTTGATGAGTGACTAAAAAAGTTTTCCAAATGTATTTAGCCATACTACACATGAAAATTCTTTGAAATTCCTTTTTAGGTAAAGCGTTGTAAATTACCATTTTTGCTTCATCATTTTTAGCTAATTTCTTTTTAAGACTTTCACTTTGTTTATCATAAGAAACAATTTCATTTTGTTTAGTTTCCGGGTTAAATTCAATAGGCTCAAATTCACCCATGGTAATAACATGCCAAAGATTAAGATCTTTTGATTTCACATACATTTCGAATCGAGTTTTCCAATAAATAAAACTATCGGTCACAAAGAGTGGTGGTCTTTGCATAGACTGCCCTTCTTGATATTTTTCAAATTCCATTGATCGTTTCAAGTTTTAAAATACAGTATATTTTAAAAAATCTTGAGCAACGAAGCTCTGATACCAATTGTAGAAACTAGAAGGGGGATTGAATAGTTTCACCATTATTATTTATGTTTTTAGAAAATTTACTTTACAAATTGTGTTTATGAAAATGATTCGATTCGATATTTATGTGAAATCAACTCAACAATAAATATAAAAAATAACAAGTAAATAAGTAAAGATAAAGAAACGAAAGATCAAACCGGCACATGGAGATTTATAGTGGTTCGGCCACGAAGCTCACTCCTTCGCCCCTACTCCACTCCTTGAGTCTCACACTCGAGAGTTTCACAAACACTATATCAACACGCTCCCTTATGGCGGAACACACAAGCTTACACCAAGTTTAACGACACTAAGCGGAATGTCGAGTCCTAATCCTAGCTAGAACCAATCTATCAAAGCCCACGTAGCTTCACACCTCATACCAACACGATGGCACGATACAACACAACACACAATATAAGACTTGCACTCAAGTCCTATTACATACATGAAGCAATGAATATAAATGATGATAGATCCGCAACAATGGTATGAGATGAGAAAGACTCTTCTTCAACACTTCATCCCTTGATTACAACGAATGTTCTTCTCTTGCACTTAAGAGGAATGATGAGTGTGATCACTTGTAAACAACTAGAACCCGATAATGTGATCAAAGAATGTGATTTGGAAATGATTTCGGAATACAGAAAGTTTTAGTGCATCAGAGGTAAGTTTTCTGAAAGAATTAATTTCATATATCATCCTACTTTTATAATTAATTTCATATATACCCAAAGTGCAAGTATTGAATGTATAATGTACAATGTTTTTAATGCATATTTGGGTATATATGAAATTTCCAACTAAAAGGAGGGGAGATATGAAATTGCCCTTTTCTGAAATGTAACAGTTCTGTATTTATAGACGCCTGGAAAGAGAGGGACGGTCCCTTAAATACCGGACGGTCCTTTATCAATAAGGGACCGTCGTCCACTTTAAGGGACCGTCCCGACAGACGCTCCCATTTTTGTCCTGACGTGGTGAAAATTTATCTGGTGAAAAATTCTTGTCGGTTTTGAGCAGGAAAAATGGCTGTTATGCATTTGAAATTTGAAAACATTTTCTTAATAAAACATTTCTTTAAATTATACAAAAATACTTTTGTAAAAATGTTTTGTGACATGAAAATGTAAAGTTTTGATGAAATATAAATCCTTTGGTCACATACACAAGTTGGTAGATGTTTATACATACCTTAAGTGATGTTGAAGACGAAAACAAGTTTTCTCGATTAAAAACTTATTAGTCGTAGTTTTACGTAACGTATGTTTGTATTTTGTTATTATCAAAACTAGTAGAGACCGATTAATGCAAATGACGTTTTTGACATTATTTGTATTAACAGATTACAACTAAAATTGTTAAAGTTCTGATGGTTTTCTTTCTTAAATTGACGAAACTAAGGTGATACACTTTGATTCGACATGTAATGTATCAAGTTAAGGTGATACACTTTGATTCGACATGTAAATTTACATTTGTGTATCACTAATCCAAACTCATGTATCAATTGGTTATTAGTTGCTAAAATGTTAATTCATATTAATACTTTATTTTTTGTGTATTATTGCTAAGAATTGAGATCAAATGAGAACTTTCTTAAAGTTGTAAAAATGAGAACCAACCAAAATCTCACAAATGACACTCAACTTAAAAGAAAATAAAAACGTAATTAATTACAACTAAAAGTGTTAAAGATTTGATGGGTTTTCTTATGAAAATTGACGTAAAATAGGTGACACACTTTGATTCAACGTATAATGTGCATCAAGGTTTAGTATTGTGTATCAAGTTTTTAGTGGTTGTTGTGCATTAGGTGTATCAATTTATGTATAAGAAATTAATTTTTGAGATTTTAATGTATATGTATCAAAAATTTAATTGTGAATCAGTAATCCGTTTCTCATGTATGAGTTGGTTATTAGTCGATTTAATGTTAAGTTGTATTAATATATAATATTTTGGTGCATCTTTGCTAAAATGGTTATATATCAATGTTTTAATTGTATTTAAGAATAGTTCTTATTTTTAAAACTTTAACAAAGTTCTCACATTAACCTTCCCCTTATTGCTAATATGGTTATTTATAAAATGGTTTTAGTGGTTGTTTAGACTAGATCTTATTTTTACAACTTTAAGTTTGATATCACTTTAACCCTCCCATGTATATATATATATATATATATATATATATATATATATATATATATATATATATATATATATATATATATGGAAAATATTAGCTACAATTAATTGTAGCCAATAGACTACAATTTTGTGCTATAAATGTGGGTCTCTCACTTATTTTGTGGGTCATGATTTTTTTTTTCTGTGGGTCTCTAATTCAATGCTAGTGTATTTTTAACGAAAAATTATAGCCACTTGGCTACAAAAATTGTAGCCAAGCTATCCTCATATATATATATATATATATATATATATATATATATATATATATATATATATATATATATATATATATATATGTATGTATGTATGTATGTATGTATGTATGTATGTATGTATGTATGTATGTATGTATGTATGGGGCTTTATTTTCAGAACCCTGTTAAGTGCGGGAACTGCGAAAACTCCAATTTTACATTAGAAAACATGCATGTTCATATAAAACATGTATGTTTTCTTACATACACCTTAATACAAATACTTGCGTAACATACATGTTCATATAAAACCATTTTGCATTGATATGTTGCACTTAACAGGGTTTTGTATGAACATGTATGTTACGCAAGTATGTGTATTAAGGTGTATGTAAGAAAACATACATGTTTTATATGAACATGCATGTTTTCTAATGCAAAATTGGAGATTTCGCAGTTCCCGCACTTAATAGGGTTCTGAAAATAAAGATACACTATATATATATAGGGGAGGGTTAGTGTGATATCAAGCTTAAAGTTCTAGAAGTAAGACCCAATATGGACCGTTGGATCATTATACTTGTGTTTGATGAGATTAACATTAAATGAGATACATTATTGTAATTAAATATGATTTCAAGGGTATTTTGGAGAATTCAAATCCAAATATGGTTAAATTTTTTTTCAAATTTTCAGCCATTTTTTAATACAAAAGTGTGGTACACATTTTATATTTGCCACATCAAGTACACAACTTCAAAACTAATAATACATTACGTGATAAAATTTAACAAGTTTTTTGATACATCAAGTACACAAGAGATACAACTAGTACACAACTATAAATTTATAAAATTTTATACATTTATTAAGAGAATACTCTTTTATATTAGCAAAATCATTGATACACGATCCATAAATATAAAGTATCACTGATACAATAAAAAAAATCACATATATAGCAAAAAAACAACACAGGTACATCACAAACACCAACTACACCTGTTGCTACAACACAAACAAACAAACACCAACCACATCATGTATCCCGTGTGCCGGCGATGTAGCCGGTGTACCAACGATCTATCCAGTGTACCGGCGACACATGCCACAATGTATCCGGTGTACCGACGACATCACATATCTGGAAATCCGATCATGTTTCCGGCGGCACATTTGAAATCCGACCACGGTTCTGACGGCACATAACTGATAAACTAAAATGAAACTACAAGATTGTGAACGCCGATTACCACAAACATCATATCTTGGCTGGTTGACGCCGGTTGTTAAACCGAAAAACCAGATCTGAAACCACAAGATTTGTTGTAAAAAAGACCGGATCTGGTTGTATGGTCGTCGGAATTAACCAGGACTAAACTCACGAGACATTCGGTCACATCTGAAACCGCAAAGATTGGTGTGTATGGTCGCCGGAATTAGCCACACGTTGAGTTCGTGTGTGTGTGCGCGCGCATATGTCAAGGTTTTTTGTTCGCCAGAATTAACCACATGCCGAAAATAATTATAGATCGAAGGGAATATAGGCGGCTGGAGAGGAGTTGTATGTGGTGGCGTATTTTTGGTTGCCGGATAAATGAGTAGGGAGGAAGGAGAAATATAGGTTTGATATGAGAGAGACAAATGATAATGATGGGGCGGTGAAATTTGTGGATAGTTTTTAGGAATATAGTTTAAATTGTGAGAGAGATTTAAAGAATTATTGAATTACCAAGATACCCTTTTTGTTTAAATAGTAATTTCATTTTTAATTAAGTCATAAATTACACTTGCTCTCTTTCTATTGGTTGTTAAGTAGATCTTATTTTTACAATTATAACATTGATCTTATTTGATCCCAAATATATATATATATATATATATATATATATATACACACACACACACACGAACCACAAATATGTGTTTTGGAATTTACTCTAAAAAACATAAGAAAACATGTGATAAACAACCCCTCACTTAATTTATACTTAAAAACTGAACTGTTTTTTAATTTTACCCTGATATATTCAAGGGAAATTGGCAAAAAAAGCCACCATACTTGTCACTTTTTGTCATTGTATGTAGCATCATTTTTTTTACTGTAGCACTAACTTTTCAAATCCGTGTCATTGTATGTACCGGTGACCTGTTTGACCTGTTGCAGCAGGTTGAGTTAACGATCGTTTGTTTTATTATTGCAGCGTTAGTCCTTTAAACTATCGACAGTTTATAAATAACTAAATGGAGCCTGTTAACTTAACGGTCGTTTATTTTATTATTGCAACATTAGTCCTTTACACGTTTTCGCACGTTTTCGACCGTTTTTACATGTTTTCGTCCGTTTTTACACATTTTTGTCCGTTTTCGCACATTTTCGTCCGTATTTATACGTTTTCATTCGTTTTCGACCGTTTTTTACACGTTTTCGTCCGTTTTTACACGTTTTCATACGTTTTTGTCAGTTTTCGCACGTTTTCGTCCATTTTTGTCCGTATTATTATACGTTTTCCTTCTTTTCTTATAAAAAAAATTAGAAAATAAAAAAAAAAATCAAAAATTTTTTTGTATCAAAAAATTCAAATTTAAAAAAAAATAAAAAACTTAGAAAAAAAAAGTTTTTAAATAGAAAATAAAAAATTTCCAAAAAAAATTAAAAAAAAAATAAGAAAATCAAAAAAAAAATCGAATTTTTTTTTTTCGAAAAACAAAAATTAGAAAATAAAATTTTTGAAAAATAATTTAAAAATAAATTATTTTTCGATAATTATTAAAAAATATATTTTTCGATAATTATTTTAAAAAATTATTTTCCAAAATTTTTTTATTTTCTAATTTTTGATTTTCGAAAAAATATTTTCGAAAATTTTTTTGAATATTTTTTAATTTTTTTTAATATTTTTTACATTTTTTTAAATGTTTCAAAAAAGAATTTTGAATTTTTTTTCAAAATCTTTTTTTGATTTTTTTATTTTATATTTCTTTTAATATTTATATATATTTTTTTATTTTCTAATTTTTTTTTAAATTTTTTCTTTATTTTTTTTTAAATATTTTTTTGGAATTTTTTTTTTTTGGTGATAGACTGTGCATGAAATTATTATACATATTCAAGGACATGTAAAAACAGAAGAAAATGTGCGAAAACGGACATAAATGGGCGAAAACGTGCGAAACTAACGAAAACGGACAAAAACATGCGAAAACGGACAAAAACGTGCGAAAACAACGTGCGAAAATGTGTAAAGGACTAACGTTGCAATAATAAAATAAACGATCGTTATGTTAACAGGGTTCATTTATTTATAAATGTCGTTAGTATAAAGGACTAACGCTGCAATAATAAAACAAACGATCGTTAACTCAACCTGCTCTACAGGTCAAACAGGTCACCGGTACATACAATGACACGAATTTGAAAAGTTAGTGCTACAATAAAAAAAATGTCACTACATACAATAACAAAAAATGGCAAATATGATTTTTTTTTTTTTTTTTTTTTCAAATTTCCCTATATTCAATGTGATCCGACCCCATGTTTCTCCACTTATATGCAGTGCAAGAACCATTTATGCTACAAATATGGGCCTACCAAGTCTTCTAGAATCTCAATCATGCAATTGGTATAAAGTTTGAGAGAATCAAAAACCCTGGTTCCCAAAAGATATTCAAAGTTTGTGGTTGCATACTTTGCATGCAATATGCCTATATTACCCTTAATAATAAATCCACCTATCATTATAAACTTTATCATTGTATCATTATTTCATATCTTATCATTATTACATTACATTGTAACCAAATTGAAACATGCTAAAACAATTAAGGTTATGAAATAATGACGTCCACATCAACTATAGTGTGACACTGTATCAACTAAATAAAAAAATGAACTCAAGAAACTATAATTTTAAATAAAACTTCTAGATGTACAAATGGATGAAGTTTGAAAATCATTCATTCAAACAGCTAGACATTCGCCTGTATTATTAGCGAAACATAATGAAAATAACAAAATCTAGTAGTCGTTATCTTGTTGTGTAGCTTCGGATCTCCAATATCTTGCTTTCTCGAAACCATTTTCGAAGTTCTCATAATCTTGAATTGTTTGGTCAATCTCTTCTTGTGTGTTCATCACAAAAGGCCCCCACTGAACCACAGGTTCTTCAAGCGGTTCGCCCCCAACTAGAATGAACCGTAGCATTTTGGATGATTTATTCCATGCATTAAGCCCATTCCCAGGACCTAAAAGTAGGAGATTATGGGCTGATGTTGGAGATGATTTTGATTTGCCAAAAACACCTTCACCTTCCAATACATATACAAATGCATTCCATGATTCGGGTATTGGTTGTTGCACTTGGGCGCCTGGTTCAAGCGTGAAATCTAGAAACATTGTTGGCGTTCTTGTGTATATTGGCGAACTGATGCCCATACTTTCACCTGCTATAACTCTAACTGTAACACCATCTTCTGTTGCTTCTGCGATATTCGAACTATGTAGCTCTTGGTACCTTGGCTCAATCCTGTTCATAAAAATAAATAAATAAATAAAAATCCTTACTAAGCTATAACTTACAAAAATTTCCACTAAAGGAATCCCATTATAAAGTTATGATTTATGATACTAGACCATTTTCCCCACGTAAGAAAAAAGGACCATATCCAATACAATATAAAATTGTTATATGAATCAAAAGTCAACATATAAAGATAAGTTTAAGCTAAGTGGGATATTATAAAGATATAAGTTTAATTAATCAAGCATGATGGTACATTTTGTGTGTTGAGGAGAGGTTGATCCATAATTGCAAGCCTTTTTGAGTGCCATTAGAAGCAGGCATTTCTGAATGCACAACTCCTCTTCCAGCCGTCATCCATTGCAAATCACCAACTCCTATGGTCCCTTTGTGTCCCTCAAAGTCTTCATGCATTACAGCTCCCTAAAACATTTCACCCAAATTATCATTAATCCATTTTTTCAAACCTCACTAACCCATATCATGGACAGCATAATGATCTAGATTTACATAAGTCAATTAATTATTCCCATATTAAATGTATATAGTCAACCACATTAAAAATCATATTTACCACGTGAATAATGTGCGCGTATCTTTATTATACATGGTACGAAATCACGTTCAACTGATTTTTATTGATGCCCCCGAAAGGGGTGGTAGAACAACCAAGATTAGCAAAAGAGTACAATTAGGAAAACATTTCTTTTGCATCGTTTGGTTTTGCTTGAATTCATAAGTTATAATCATATAAATACTTTATACCGATAGTAAAAGATACAAAAGAAAAAATATAAAATTATATGCAAGAAAGTTACTTAAGTTATTTAACATTTAAAGACCAAATAGTGACAACTGACAATAGCATTACGTAGTACGTAGTATTAAGGAAGTGCAGTTTTCACTTAAGCACTATGGTGACAAACACAAGTAGTTACAGAGTAATTTTTTCTGAATAGTTGGGTATTTGGACTTTTTGGTAGAGCAAGTAGTGCAAATAATATAAGTTGGTGTGTGTAAACAGCATATTCAAAAACATAGTTTTTTTGCTTAATATGTTAATGAGCTACTCAAATGTGCAAACTTTATGAACTTTTCACATTCAACATATTTGAATAGAATGTGTATAGAACTTTACCTGTAACATGTACGTGACGGTCTCAAATCCTGTTTATAAAACACAACGACGTTAAAAAAAAAAAAAAAAAAAAAAAAAAAAAAAAAAAAATGTAACTATTATGAATCAAGAAATGAGACCGAGATGAAGGAGATTATAAACTTTGTAGATGCATTTGCATGTGGATAACTAGAAAAATAATAATAATACAGTAATAAATAAATAAATAAACAAACCTCTATGTGGATGATCAGGAAAGCCGGCAGGAGCACATACTGCAAATTACAAATAAATAAAATCAAATATTTTTCTAAGGCAAAAAAAATATTTAGAGAGAAGACAAGAAGTGAGACCCACATGAGAATTCATCCAAAACAAGGAAAGGATCAAAATATTTGAGCTCAAACCTGAAAAAAAACATTTCAAAATTATATACGTGGTATATTAACTTCCACACACTTGCTATAGCTTCCAAAGAGACCATCTATATTTGGTTTTTTGTTCATATAATAAGTATATAACTATAATACCAATCATATATATGTATCTTTCTATCATTATATGTCCTTGTCACAGTTACAAACTTACAAACAAAACATTAAAAACACTAACAGTTAGCTAATTAAGTGCTCTTTTGGAAAGGCAAATATATGGTAATAAATAATAAAACTAACAGGTAGACTGTAAATAACAAACAATACGACCATGGAAAAAAACTACAACGACGACATTGTACTAACCTTCCGATACTTCGTCTAACAACAGCTCCAGCACCTTCATGTTGAGGTCTAGCGAGAAACTTTCGAACGACTTTACGAGAATGATCACACGACATATTTAAGGCACTTGTCGTTGGATATATATTGTTTTTGTGAGAAGAGAAAGAAAGTTTGTTATGTATTTATATAGACCGGGGAATAAGATGGTCAAGACGAATACGGTTGAGCTGCTGATCATGCGGGTCCTACATGTGAGTTAACTTGAGATTGGGGTGTTATATTTTTCTTTCTTTTTATATATTTGTGTGACGTTGTCATATAATCATGGTGATGTAGTTTTAGTACATTGCATAGCTTATTCGGTATGGCTGACGTGGTATGAATCTCATTTAATTTGCTTTATTTACATTTTGACACCCTCAACAATAACAAGACCAATGATTATCTTTTGGGAGATTTTTCGCCGATTTAGAAAAACATGACAGATTTCTCGTAAACTTTTCTCTTTTGAAACTAGGCCGGTGTGTCTGGTCACAAAGTTGCTGCATGTGAGGTTTGCACTCAGATCATTAACGTTGAGGTTCCAATAATCACATGTAACTGTGTTATATCATTAACGTGTAAAAAAAACTAGAAATGATTTATATGCCACATATAGTTATGACAAGTATTTCATTTCTACAAACTCTGTCCATATAAAGTTTGGATTACGTGTTTGATAACCTTGATTAGATATATTAGATGATAATTTAAAATTCTTATTTCAATTCCTAATATACATAATTTTCAAAGTTCAATTCAATAACTAGTAATTTTCAAACGTAACATAACCCGAATAGTATTAATTTCACGTCTATTTCACTCTTTTTATAAGAATATCGCTAATCTTTCTTGAACAAACAAGTATATATGACTACCTTAAAATTTGTTTTTTGAACGACTATCTTAAAATTTGTTAATGCTTATTTTGTTTGGTACTTTCTTTCTCTTTTATCATCTTCTTTTTTCTTTTTTCAATTATTGTCTTGTTTGCCGGTTGTTGCTTTTGTTTCTTTCTTAGACCACTCGTAATGGGTGAGGCAAAGGTGATGATCACATGTAAGGTCTTGCTACAGGAGGGTGTTTTCACGAGAAATGGAGCAAAATATATAAAGGAGGAGAAGGCGGTGATCACCACTGGGAGAGGTGTGTTTTGTGTCTTTGTATGTGTGTGTGGTGGGTTAAAGTTAAATGATGACGGTTGTGTGATTGTTACAAGGATAAAAGTAGTGCGAACATGAGATGGAAAATGATGATGTGACGATGAGACAGAGATAATAAAGCAACCATTACACTCAACCTTCTACATTGTATATGAAATAACTACTTATTTAATAAACTTGTTATGTCTATAACAATGTCTATATGCATATAACAATTGTGAACTAAATCTTATACTTGCAAGTCGCATAATTAAACCAGCTATTAAAAAATAAAAACCATTTTAAATGCAAAAATATGATGGCTACCTTTGAATATGACGTAATAGAACTTTTGAACTAAAGAAATATTTTAACTGTGTTATATTCTTGATTAGAAAATAAACATCATAATTTTTCAAGACTACTTGTCTTGGTTTGAGAAAGCAAAGTATAGAAATTGCAAAGGATATCTAAAAACATGCTGACATACAGCTTACACCATCATTAACCCAAACTGACGTCTTCTAGCATACCTTTCAAAATGAAAAGGTCAAAGCTTTTAAGATTAGTATTATTCTCTTTGCAAAATATTTCCTTCCAGCATATGTCAATATTTCAAATTCAGCGTAAATATAAAATACGGAGTATCTAACAAGATTGTATTAGCAACTACGAATGTGTATAAAAATCGAAGAAATCTTGGTCTTATTGTTTTAATATGTCAAAGTAATATATCATGGTTAGAGGCAGACATGACAATCTTCACCCAACATAGTGAAGAACATCCACTTTGATAAAGTCGAAGGGATGACTACTTAATATGGAGCGTAAACGGATATTTATATTTGCGGATAGCTAGATAGCCTAAGCATGATTGCGGGTTTGGGTTAATTAAAGTTTCATTATGCATATGTGAATCGCGTAGGTTATAATGTTTATTACTAAGGCACAATATATAAATGTTACATAAAAGGAAACCTGAAAACCACAAGCTCACAAAAGATTCAGGCTTATTTATCATCTAATAATCTTCTGCAATTCGAGCAACGAATCACGAGAAAAAAATTTAATTATTAAAACATAAAAAATAACTAAAGATAGTTATCTTGATTAAAAAAAAAAAAAAAAAAAAAAAAAAAAAAAAAAAACCTTTGATTGATACCCGCGAACTCGTAGCTGATAAGTGTAATCTAAAAAGATTAATTTTCTTTTTCAACGATTGTCTGGACTTATGACGGCGCACAAGAGAGTGTCCGACAGGTGGAGGCTAAGCGGTTTGATAGTTATAAGCAAAATAGTGAGCAAATTGTATTTTAAAAACGTTGTTACGACGTATGATGACGTATCCAAAATGCTTTTCTTTAAAAATTTCAATACGAAACCAATGGTGCTGACAGCGTCAGTTAACTCCTTAAGGTTTGGGAGTATTGGTCGAAACAACATTTTTTTTTTTTTTTTTTTTTTTTTTTTTTTTTTTTTTTTAATGAGGGATACGAGAACGACTAGAGTTTGACCGGGTGGTATAAAGACGGTGACTCAAGGCCAACTAGGTCAGAGAATCGACCTGCTCTATGTTGAACATTGAATTCCCTGTTCTATTGTTTTGCTAGGCAAAATATATATAAAGTACATATGCATAATGAAACCATAATTGACCCAAACCCACAATCAAGCTTGGGCAATATCTATCTTCTAATAATTTATTGGATCAGATACTACGTCTTTACACAGAAAGTTGTATAGAGGAGAGTAAAATGTGAAAGTATACATGCTCATGTAAGCATATGGAGTTAAGGGCTTGTGAATCTTGAACATTATTTCTCATATGTTTATGCAAGGTGTACATGCATCTACATGAGTCCACTCATAGAGAACCTAAAAACATAAAGTAAACTATGAGTTTCATTGCAGAAACAAATTAAGTACTAATTGTCAAAACAAGCATACAGACGAGATAATCAAACTCAAAGGGAAAACTTATATCTCATATTAGCATGATCAACACGGTATGCATAACCAAGCTAGTGAAAATACATATATAAAAAGATAATTATTTCCAGTTTTTCAAAATTATGAAATTATTCTTGTATATACTAGTGGTGATCTACCATATATATGTGGTCTACCATATATAATAGAAAAATAAAGAAACCATCACAAGAGGTAAATCTTCCCCCATTTTAGAGGATATATGGAATGTGCACCAAAGCACTAACTAATGCCAAAAATAAAGTCAAAAATACCAACACCACCTTCTAATAGTGGATTCAAGATTTCATGGACAATGCTTTCAACATACATAATAAACTTGTGGAGCTTTAGTTGTAATAATTTAAAACGTAAACTAATCGATTCATTTATTTGTCGAAACAAAGAAACTAGTATTTATTCAGTGGTACTATTTGTTAAATAAGTTGTAGGAGGTGGTGGTGGTTTAGAAGTTGGAGGTATGGGTTCTTGATCGACGTTAGAATCATTCCAGATCGGGTAAGGATCCTTAGCTGGTGGCATGTATCCAGGTGTCATGAGGTTGAACAACTTGCCAGTCGCCGCTGGAACCATATAACGTGGTGTCTGATCATTTGGTAATCCTAAAGAACGGTACCCTAAATCCCGCCAAAACGTAATAGAAATGTATTAGTACTTATTTGAATAAATATAGGCTATGAATGAAGAAATATAAGGATTGACTTTCGAATTCAAAATCACATGTTATCTTGAAGCTGAAAAGATATGAATCTTTATATTTTAAAGAGCAATATTTAATCAGTATCTAAGTTATATCCCACTTATTAGTTTAAAAAAAAAAAAAAAAAAAAAAAAAAAAAAAAAAATTGTGTTCGTTTGCAGAGAAAACCATATCAATTTTGAAATAGAAAACTCATGAATTTGACCTTAAAAGTCAAAGGGTAAGACGAATCAACTTACTTCTATATCTGTCAGCAGTAGCTGGATAATCTGTAATAACACCACTGACCCCGGCTCCATTGACATACGTGTTTATCTCAACATATGGGTCTGAAAAGAAATCCCATGACTGTGAAACAAACTCAGGGGCTGTTTAGTTGGTGAAAAATTTTCCTGTTTTTCCGTTTCTAAATTCCTAGAGAATGAAAAAAGTGAGAAGAGTGAAATGGGCTTTTCAAACCTTTAGTTAAAATTTAGAGAATGAGGGTTTCACATTTTTTTAAATTGTTGAAAAAATGTTCAACTAAACGGATTTTCAATTTTTCTATTTTCATATGAAAAATTTCCTGGAAAAATAGGAAATTTTTCACCAACTAAACGGCCACTCATTGTTCATGAACTGTACATAAACGGGAAGCTTGAGAGCCTGAAACTTTGCAACAACATCAGTTTGATTACCTGAAAATCCACCATTTGCTATCACAAATTGACGGTCTCCTGCAAAATATATTATAGAACCACACATGTATAAAACAGACGTCAAGTCTCATTAGTTTTATGTATTAGGGTCTAAATCATCAACTACAAAAAAGATGTTTTGAATTATGCAGGTGCTGGTGGTTTCTTGTCTAAACAGCATATGCTTATAAGCAGAGACAAATTATCAGTTTATTGAGAAAAGTGTATCATAAGTAAACTTGTGATTTTGAATCTACCAATAATAGCCAATATGAAATAAGCAATCTCATACTGCATCCCACTTATTCCAAACAAATTACTTCACAGTAAAACAAGCAGAATAAACTTATTTTACAGTAGAACAAAAACTACAGGTCCCTGAACAGACCTCTTAATGTTAGCCATCGGGAAGATGTGCTGCTGGATCCCTGAGAAGTGACCAATGAGCTTGACAGTAACAAAAATAAGAGGAAGTTCCACATTGCCAGCAACTGAATAACTGTACATCAGGGGTCGTACTAAAAGTCAGTGACTACTTATTATGGGGTTTGCATGAGATGAAGTTTCCGATACTTTTTCCTTCAGGTTTTTTTGCATTAATTTCCAAGTTCAACAAAATACATCCAGGCTGAGATAGGAGAACCACAAGAGGATATTATACTTAACCAAAAACACCCTATCCCTATATGAGACTTAATATACATTTTTATCTCCAAACCAACCCAAAAACATAAGATATTATACTTACTAGCATCATGAATTTGAAACGAGCCAAGCAATGATAAATGGTTTTAATTGCATCTTCACATCATGGACATGAAAACGAATGGATATTAATGCTTCTCTTGTCCAAATCCACATTAACCAGTCTTCCAAGAGAAACGCGCCACACAAATACATTTATCTCCTTGTCCATTGTTCTAAATTTATGATCACAGAAATCTAAGAGTCGTGTAAACACTTTCAGATTGAAGTGTTTCGATGGTTCTATCGAAATCTCAAATCGGATAAAACTCAGATTAAGAATTGAGAATATGTTTTTGTTATTATGAAAACGAACCAGAGATTGATAATATATATCTGACCAACAAAACTAAATATCGGTTGTAACTGCCATAGCAGTTATTCTAACTACCGAATCAGTTAAATCAAAGGGCAAAAATCAAGTCCAAAATTTCGGGAATTTTATTTTCAAATGCGTTTTTAACTTAGCACTTTATACCAGCCAGGGGCTCTGCCCCTTGAACCCTGCTACCAGTGGCGCTGCCCCCGGACCCCTGTGATTCGGGGCTTCGCACAACCCCGACTTGTTGAACATTTATCACGATTACTGATTGGTCACCTAAGTCAATCCATTACAATTAAATCATATTGGTGAAACAAAATCACCTACATCCATGGCTGATTTGAGAGAACGTACTCTCCGATCTCTAAGACACACATACACACTTTCTGGAAAAGACAATTTGTCCTCCATTTTCTGATTTATTTCTAACTGCTTTCTGTAAATAACTACCTAATACGAGTACTACATAACTGCATAACTAGTAAATAAATGCTTAAGACTAGAAAGTAACACACTGCTGTAGTTTATTGCTGCAGCTACCCTTGTGGACCTATGGTGATATACCAATCTTACACATGAACAAGTGGCCGCGTATACACATTTGTCACCTCAAAAAATCAATACAGCTGTGGCAACAATAGCAAAAAGCAAAAACATAAGACCCGCGACAACTTTAGGTGGTTGACCGTTTGGTGAAGCCTGGGGTGGTGACGGTTTGGAAGTTGGAGGTATGGGTTCTGAGGCCACATCGGCATCCTCCAAGACCGGACTAGGAGCCTCGGTTGGTGGCATCAATCCAGGATTCATGAGGCTGAACAATTGGCCAGGCGGCACAGGAATCATGTATGGCGGTGTTTGGTCAGATGGTAATCCTAAACAACGGTTCTCTAAATCACACCAAAATTAATAAAAATGTGTTAGAAATCATATCATGAAAGAAATGATAAAAATAAAGTGTTGACTTTTCAGTTCAAAACAATATTTGAAGGTTTAAACAAAAAAGATAAGTATTGTTTAGATTTACATGAAAAAGATTTGATTATCAAATAAGTTTTGTCCCACTTATTACAAGTGAAAGATGGTGTTAGAAATTGAAATGAAATCCATATCAATCTTGAAGTAAAAAACTCATGAATTTGACGAACAATGTCAAACGATAAATCAACTTACTTCTGTATCTGTCAGCAGTAGCTGGATAATCTGTAATAACACCATTGACCCCGGCTCCGTTGACATACGCGTTTATCTCAACATATGGATCACCAAAGAAATCCCATGGCTGAGAAACAAACTCATTGGTCATGAATTGTACATACACGGGGAGCTTGGCAGCTTGAAGCTTTGCAACAACATCAGTTTGATTACCAAGAAATCCTTGGTTACTAGGGAATACAGATTCTTTCCCAATAATAACAGAATTTGCAAATTCACTGATATCTGCGATTGTTGAGTTAAGGGCGTCACGTATATTCTCATCAACTTCATAAACAAGCTCGTGTCTGTTGTTTCTTGCCTTGAATAATTTCAAAACTTCACTATCCGAAGACTCGATCAGGATTCTCTTGGACTTCTGCCTATATATTCCAGATGTATTCAAAACGCCCATTACTGCATCCGTTACACTCAATCCTTGTTTGCCAGCTAAGTAAGCTGCATTCTGCAAGTAGTAAGAACAAACATGGTGTCATTTTTATCTTATTGATAACCAAATGAGCCTAGCTCAGATGGCCACCCAATTTGGGGGGAGGTTTTAGCCTCCTAGGCAAGGTCTCAAGTTCGAGTCTAGTCTAGGCCGATAGGGGTTTCCTCTAGCGTGTGTAAAGGGAAGGGTGCCATTGCCTTCTGGGTTGGACTCAACCTGGTTGTGTGGGCTCGCTACGCCTTCTGGGCTAGGGGCCATGTAGCCACAAATTGCCGTTCAAAAAAAAAAAAGAAAAAAAAAATACATATATATATATATATATATATATATATATATATATATATATATATGTGTGTGTGTGTGTGTGTGTGTGTGTGTGTGTGTGTGTGTGACTCACCTTTATGTTGATCAAGACACCAGAAACTGAAGTGGCATTACTCGCAAGGTCCAAAAAGTCAGTTAGTGTCATGAAGTTGCCAGCATTTTGAAATCTTGGATTTCTTGATAATGAGTAGTTTGAAAATGTCTGGAACATTACAGCTAAAACATAGGAAACAAAAGCAAAATAAGAAAATGGGCAACCGATAATGAAGCAAACAAAATGAACCCAATTGATGGCTTGTGATAACTTACGTTGCAAGCTTTGAATCTGGTCCCACCTGAGTTTGAAGGTAAATACTCCACTACCAGATCGGAGTTCAGGAATGATTGATGTAAGAGTAGTGAAATTTGACTGGGCAACTGATGTTCTATCGATGAGGTTTATGGAACCTAAACAAATAGGTATTCCATCTCTCGTCATCTGAACAGGACAGTCGATGATATCTGCACCATCTGAAACAGCTTTTTGGTAAGCCAGATCAGTACAACCGGGGTAGTCACCACTTGCTCCCTCGTATGAGATGATCAAAGGTTTCCCTGAATCAAGAACAAATAGCAGATACTTTCAGTACCAATACTTCAATAAGGGAAACCACTAATAACTTTTAAAGAGCGTCTAAAACAAGTTGAGTATCTATATGGGAATACCTTTACTTTTGTTTTTGTCCAAGTTGAATAAGCAATCTGTAAAATAGAAAAAATAAATTATGACCCATTTATCGAAGATAATTATAGGAATAAATTAGGTAAAAACATTTTATAAAAACTCACCAAATGCCAAGGATGGTGTCATTGGATTATCAGAAAGTACACCATCAACCGCAAAAGCGCCATTATCAACGAACTGCAGATATTCTCTTACTGGGTCATAACTGTAATTGTATGAGAGCTGAACATCATTCAGAAAATCCGAAGCAAAAACTTCTAGACCCGCCTTGTGAGCATCCACGACCAAGGATGTCGCTGGTTGCAGATAGAAATCACTATCCATGGGCCATATATATGACTTAGGAACCAAAATTCCAGAAGCAAATGTTGAGATTAATGTCAGATTCCTTGCAAGAGAATCATATGTTCGGTTGGTTGTAGGCTCAATCATATCAGGTCCTAGAAACCGCAGAACTAGCTTGGTTGATTTTGTACTGAAATTCCTAACGATGCTTCTAAGGAAATTCACTTCGGGTGATGATATATAGTTAATCGTAGCATTTTTTGAAGTAGCAATCACATAATCTTTCATACTTAAATTGTGTTGGCTGTAAAATGCATCATGCTGCATATGTATACAGAAATTGAAGGTGAGCAACAACACGAAATGAAGTAATACCTTTTACATGATTCAAAAACCACTTTGTGTGGTGCAAAACTTATTTAGTAACCTGAATATTTAACCAAAGTCCTGGTGGTTTAATAACTCCAGCAACCTCGTCAACATTAAGAATATTCCAATTGTAATCAAAATTGGGACTTCGAGAATAGACCCCTTGAGTTACTGATGCAACAAAGATTTAAAGATGTGAGCATTGGTCACGAACAGATACAGTACATGAATCGCAATATATACACCATTTGATAATTAGCCAAAGAATGGTTGACTTACATAAGACTTTGTCAAGGTCAGTACTGGTGTAATCAATTGGAAAATATCCTTTAACAGATACACCATTGACGTCGTAGGTCTTTTCCGCCTTCTCAAAAACGCCAGCAATGGTAGAGGAATTCTGAAGATTGAGATCTGGGAAGCAGATACCAACGTTATCTTTAGTCAACTGTACATCACACCATAGGATGACGTCGGATACACTTTTACTCAAAGCCATATGGTAGGCAGTTAAACTGGAACTAGGAAGTAGTCCTGAAAATCCACCATGTGCAACCACAAATGGACGGTCTCCTGCAAAGTATTTTCATAACGTATATATATTATAAAACGACACATGTAAATCAAACCTCGAGTCTCATAAGTATTATGTAAACGCTTAAACGGATGAGGTTTTCACTGTTCAGGTTACCCGGGAAGAGAAAGTCACCGGGCCTAACCAGTATATCTAGTGAGATTTGAACCCTATACCTTTTGCGGGGACATTAGGTTCCTTACCGGCTACTAGGCCATCTGGTTTATCTAAATAGCATATGCTTATAGTGAAAACCAGCATACTGAAATCAGTGTATCATAAGTAAACTAGTGATTTCGAATATACCAATAATAGTCTATTTGAAATAAGCAATCTCAAACTGCACCCTGCTTACTGCAAACAACTTATCTCACAGTAAAACAAGCAGAGTAAAACACTTTTCTAAATATACTGGCTATCTGATTTAACCCTCTCCTTTACTCAATAAGGACTTGCGATGTCTTTTTATTTGTACTAGAACAGTACCCGCGCAATGCGGCGGCGGGTACATGTGACTATATATATTTTGTGTTATTCGGTTACACATTTATTTGTTTTTATGCTTTATATGTAGAGATGGTAGAGATGGTTAAGCCAAATAATTTTAGTTTAAACAAACTGCTTCCTAACAAACTTTCTAACCAACCCTTCCTAACCAATTAATTTTGAAATCCTTCTATAATAAGCAAGTAAAAGTTTGAATTTTAAGCCTTTCTAATTATAGAATAGTCCTAAATGCATTATATAGTAGTATAGATATAGATATGATCAAGTTGACAGTTACCAAAATCAAACTACATAAAATTTGAATGTTTCCGTAAAACAGAAAGTACAAGTAAGATTGATCTGAAAATACAGAGACCTTTTAATGTTAGCCATTGGGAAGTTGTGTTGCTGGATCCCTGAGCAGTGACCAACGAATTTAGCGATAACAGAAATAAGAGGAAGCTCCACATTGTCAGATACTAAATATATAATTGTACACCGGTGGTCGTTACTAAATGCCACTGACTTAGACTATTTATTATGGGGTTTTGCATGAGATAAAGAAGCTCCTGTTGCTTTTTCCTTTTGGTTTTTTATTTTATTTTTCAAATCTTTTTTACAAGACTTGACCACAAAAGTGACAATATATGTTGCATCGACATTACCTACCGAACCAGCTGGATGATTTACCCAATCTTTACCGACATGGATGTAATACAATAATATTCTTACGTACCAACTTGAGCCATCTGAGTGACTTATGTCGTCAATTCTCCTCTGTAAAGTCTCTCCATCTTGCTTTTTGAGCTTTACATGTTAATATGGTAGCCCCGCACTCAACACATCTCGAGGTCTAGCTTAACTAAAGTAAAATAAAAAAAGGTGAATCGTGTTTCACATTGTTGAGATTATGGGGTTTTGCATGAGATAAAAAAGCTTCTGATGCTTTTTCCTTATGCTTTTCCCTCCATTGACTTGACCACAAAAGTGAATGGAGGTAATACATTACTCGTAATATTCTTACCTACCAACTTGAGCCATTGAGTCACTTATGTTGTCAATTATCTCAGTAAAGTCTCACCTCATACCCTCTTGTCTATACAATTTTCAATAGGATGATAATAAAATTGATAGTTCCTCTAGGCATTTCTTGTGCTTTGACCATTCATGAAACATTTGGTTCTTTGAAAGATGAATTGCACTTTTATTATCACAGTAAACCTGAGTCCTACCGTTATTCCTAGTTAAGATGGAATCCCAGTCAACCACATGTTGCAATGATACTTTCCAACTCACAGTTGATTAAGAAGGTTTTTTTTATTTTTTTTATTTTATTTTATTTTTTTTTCCTGAAAAATCATATTTTTTGTAATTTATTTTTTCGATGACTTATTCTAATATCATAAATATTTACAGTAAATTTCCTAACAATAACGTGGAAGCAGAATTACCTCGCTAGTTTGATCACGAGGTAAACGCATTATATATATTACCCTATAATCCAGAGTTATTGCTCATCTGAATCTATTTGTATCTTTTTTGAAAAATCTATCTGTATCTCTTTCGTAGATCCGTCAAAAGAGCGTGGAAAACGACGCAAGCTGTAGTCCAGAGTTACTCTCTTTGGCTTGTGGACCTTAACCAAATGCAACAACATACACCACTTGCATAGTTAACGGTGTGAAGTATTTGGTACACGAGCGCGATATACGTCATAGCACTCAAAGCTGGGGAGTTTCAACACCCGGGCCTAATGGAGATATGTATTATGGTTGGTTGGAAGAAATTATGGAGCTCACTTATATCAGCAACCACAAGGTTGTGTTGTTCAGATGTTGTTGTTCGATTCCCTTTCACGATTAGTGTTAACTACAAAGTTAAACTAATGGCAGTCCACGGTAAAGTAATGTGAATAAAATACTTTGTTAAAAGATAAACGTAAAAGTAAGATGACACCAAGATTTTCAGCGTTTAATTCTATTTGCAATTAACAAATAATTATACCCCAAGTGTTTGCGGAATAACACTTGAGATTAAATGACAAGTTTGGTAATTCTCCTCACTAAACTTAAGCGATGCTTAAGTACAACTATGCTAAACCAATTGAGCTAAGCTCAAGGACTTAGTTGTGTTCGGAGGTGAGAAAGGAGTTTGTGAATGTCTAAGCATTAAATGCACAAACTTGTCAACCTTTCTTCTCCTTCTTATGATCCTATTTATACACAATTATTTACAAATATTATCAAAGAGGATAGAGATCATCTAGGTCTAGATTTGATAGGATACCTAAGGATCTTGTGTTAGTTAGGATCTTCTATTTTGGGTATAAAGACAAGGGTGCTTTCTAATAACAAATGCTAACACTATTTTGGTTTTAAGCCATTTAGGGTAAGTTTGACCTAGGGGTGAGCAGAAAAACCGAAATATCCGAATAAACCGAAAACCAAAACCGAACCGAACCGAATAAATAACCGAACCGAATTTGCCAAAACCGAACCAAACCGAACTTTTAATTCGGTTCTAGGTTTGGATATGGTTTTGGTAATCAAAACCGAAAACCAAACCGAAAACCGAATACATATACATTTATATATTTTTTATATATTTATATATATAAAAGATCAATAAAACGTTATATATATATATATATATATATATATATATATATATATATATATATATATATATGAATATATTTTTTATATATTCATATATATATATATATATGAATAACAATACATTTTTATCATAATATTAAAAAAATACTTTTTATGTTTGAAATAACTTTTTTGGCTAAATATATTTGTATATTTTTCTTTTTTTTAAATAAAGTGTGTAATTCGGTTAAACCGAAAACCGAACCGAACCAAACCGTACTAGAATTCAACCAAACCGAACCGAAAACCGAATTTGAATTCGGTTTGGTTTGGTTCACGGTTTGACCCTAAAAAAACTTTTAACCGAATTAACCGAAAACCGAACCGATCAACACCCCTAGTTTGACCTTTGCACGATAAAGGCTCTACTTTATTCGTTTCAAACTTTTCCCGCCTTGTCTCGCCAATTCTTCAGTCTTTTATCTTCAGACTTTGATTTATCATCTTCATAGTCGTTGAAGAGACTTGGGGATCAGTGAGCTATTGTCATCACTCTCTGATCCCATCATCTTCTTCTTGGCTCAGGTATCATTTACTGAGTTCCGCTTCACTTAATGGAAAGTCTTTCTTCTTTAGACTTGTCTCGAGCATCCTGAAGATGATTCACTAAGTGGCTATTCACTTAGCGACTTGATTGTGTTTACGGATTTGCAACACTTATGATATTTTCTATTCAAATCATAGATTAAGGGAGTTTAGGTAATGAATGGACCCAACAGAAGTAAATGGTTTGACACCACTAACCCTAGTAACCCTTCATCATGCTCTAGACATTGTTACATTGACTGAGACATAAAGCATATTTTGACTGATATGGATGTTTATAGAAATCAAAAGTACATTCTTGCGATACAAGCAACACAAGTCTTCTACCTTGAAGACCCGGTTAGATGACCACCTCATTGGAAGGTCGTCGAATATGTTCATCATCGAAAGATCTAGCACCAAGATGTGATATAGTCCGATCAAGATGTTATACATGACGACAATTCATCAGATGTTGCACTGTCCGCTCGTTTAGATGATTTGGAGTATACGAATTTGAGTATATGAATCAATGGAAGTGGACGCGCAGCCAGATAATGAAGTTGGTGATGATGATGAAGATGATGATTTTATTAATGATGAAGATAATGTCGTTGCTCATGTCCTTAGAGATGATGATGATGAAGATGATGACGCATCTGATGATGAAGTTGATGTAACACCCGGTAAATTTTCCAGCCAATTATTTTATTTTTGCATCACCTGAGCATTTAAATTTTTCCTGGACTTATTTGAACTTGAGAAACGCGAGATATCTTGATAAACGAGAACATTACCCTTTTATTGAGCCGGCACAACCTAGAAAGCATGAAATGAATCAAATTTTCCAAATAAATTAACTTCGAGAAAGTTATGCGAACTTATACTCGTATTTATTGGAAAAATTATTTCGAGAACAATGGCGCAAGTTTCATAAATTTTCGTGTCCGTTTGGTATGTCAAACGGGTCCCGCGGCGTTTATTTCAAAAGTTTATGAAACTTGCGCCATTACAAGTAAGCTAAACTTTTGAAATAAACCGTTTAATACAGTTTAGTACACAGTCATACTTATAGAAAACAATTCAGTTTAGTACAGTTTAGTAAAAGTTTATGAAACTTGGTAAGCAGCGGAAGTCTAGTCGGGGTCATTACAGTTTAGTACACAGTCATACTTATAGAAAACAATTCAAAAGATAGTTAATATCATTCCATGAAAACTCAAAGTAGTCAAAGTTACAAACATTCTCCAAATGTTAAATTGTTTCACAAAAGAAACGATGAGTTTGAAAAGAATGATATAGTTATTAAGATAGAAAGGGAGGTCCTGTGTGCCCTTTTGCCAGCTTCGTGCCATCATGCCTGCTAGATACCTGAGATAAACATGCTAAAAAGTCAACACAACGGTTGAGTGAATCCATAGTAGTTTAAATTTGTAATAGTGTGAACACAAGTCAAGTATTTTGAAATAAACAAGCCAAGATAGATCAGTCTTGACTAAACTGGTGTCATATTGCTCCTAAGCCTCACGAAACTCAAGCCTTAACATCGTATCAAAATATCATAAAGATAAAAATTACCTACACCACAGGGGTGTAGATAACAAATGGGCCCTAGGTGATGGAAATGTACTCGGTTTCCATGGTACCTTGAATATAGCACACCTCCTGCCAAATGATCACTTTGACAGAGATGAGTTGCCGTTCCAATAGATCTATTAGCTATATTCGCGCTCACTCGCAAGTGATTAAGGTTCGTGATATGAGGGAATTGTAGTACGGGTGTCAACTTAGGCAATATCATATAGTAATAGCATACAAAAAATACTTGTGTACGATTTATAGCATGTATCTCCCCACGGGGTTTAGAAATAATTAAAATGTGGGACTATGAACTCACCTGACGGGTGTGGGTGAATCACAACGGTGCTCAATGGTGACGGTGTATTGCTACGACTAGCAATGAAAATCCTCCGACTTGCGACCTATATTGATGTGTCATATATTACTATCGGTGTTTCAGATTCGATACGTGAATGACATGTGATATGTCTCGAGTACGATGATATCGATTCGGGTGTCTTAAAATATTCCAAAATAACTTTATAGTTATTTACAACCACTGGCGGAGCTTCAAGTTACTTTTTAGGAGGGCCAAAAGGCATATAAACAATTGTGGGAGGGCTAAACTCACAAGTTCCTACTACAAGTTGTGTTTACAGAACAAAGAAGTCATGTATTTAAAGCATAAGAGTCAAATCTCTTGGGGGGCCACAACCCTCTTATGCCTCCACTAAGCTCCGCCATTGTTTACAACATTGATACGAAAATGTGATTAATGAGCGTTGAATTTTCCGTTATAATAAATACGTTAATAAAAATATTCATTTTAAATATTTTTAGTAGTAGTGGATATTTATTAGAGTTATATTATATATATGTGTATATGTATTTATATAGTATAGATTACAAAAATACCATTGTCAAGTTTACCCTTAACTTTAAGAATGTTACATCTTTTTATCCTTGGATTAAGCATAATTACATTTTTAGTCCATTTTAGTCTTTTTACACTTTAGGCCATGAGTTTCAAGAAATTACGGTTTCTACCCTTTAGTTCCATTAAAATTGACTGTTTCTTGTTTAATCCAAAAGTTTGGCTGTTTTGACACTTTTGGTCCTTTAACGCGAGGTTTTGCAAAAATGGTCATCCACTAAGTTTTTGAAAAAGTTAACTTGTGTCTTGTAAAAACCATTTCTTTTAGCTTATAATAGCTTGTAAAAACCAGATTTGCTTCTAAGTTTCCACGAAATATATTTGTTTCAATTTCTTACTTTTGAAATGTTTTGGGCTCGTTAGCCCATGGTAAGCCCAAACGAGTTCCATATTCCATTTAGAGTGTTTCGAATGTATAAAAGGTTTAGGCCGAGATTAAGGAGTGTTCGACATATCAAATCATGCATGTTTAGCTATCTTGGTTTAGTTTAGTTCAAGGAAACAAGTTGTTGAAAAATATATATAGATTGTACGTAAGAATACGAAAATACGAGGCCCTTTCTTAAGGGTGTCGAGGTGTTGGTGATATTTGTGGTAGATGTGGTTTTAGTGTTTTTAAGTGTTTAGATGCAACGTGACGTGTATCCTATGCATAAAGATGAAAACAAAGTAATGTAAGTATTGAAAAAGGTATAAGTCGACTTACAACACCCTAAGGTGGTGATGAGGTCGAGTTGTATGAGAGGTGAAACGAAGGAAACACAGACACGAGCAAACCCTTGTGAAAAACCTTATCAAATACTAACCCACGTTCACGATCTATAACCCAAATAACTTGTACTTCGACCCAAGCCTTGTGTTGCTCCCTCGTATGTGGCAATAGCGAGACAAAGAGAATGTTTGTTTGCGATTTTTGTGAGTTGTGAAAATGTGGTGAGGGTGAGCATTAAATGGGAGTATTTATAGGAAAACTTTGGTGAGAACTTGTATGTAGCGTGTCACATGTACCTCCAACACTTGATGGGTCATTCGAATTGAGGCAACATGGTCAAAAGATCCTTGGTGTGGTCTTGTCGAAATAGATAGGTCAAGGGATGCTATGATGGTAATCTTGGATTAGTTTATGCATAGGACATGGAGGGTTAGAAGCATGTGATTGTCCTTGATGAATTGTTTAATCAAAAGGGTTACTTTGTTGTGGTTAAAAGGAACATATAATCCATTGGTTCAAAGGTTTTTAAGAAAGTAATACTTGTTTATGTAGTAGCTTAGGAAGATAGGGTGGCTCAAGGTTGTGTTGGGTTAGTCTCGTACGCAAGGCAAAAGAGAGAGTGAGTGTGTGGGTTTTGGTTACTCTTACACGCAAGAAGAAACAAAATGTGGCTTTGTGTCGAGTGGTGAGGGAACCAAAGAGAGAAAAAGGAGTTTTGGTGTGGGTTGCTTGGTGTTGAATTTGAACAAAGAGAGAAAGGTCGATACATGGTTTACAAATGTTGTTCTCGTGTGACTTAGATGATGGTGATGTTGAGCTAGTAAATGAAGAAAATCAAGTGTGTAATGTATTTATAGTACACGAGCTGAGCTCGTTGTGTACTTTAGGTCCAATCAAAGTAGCGAACCACCATGGGCCTTGGCACACTCGGCCCAAACAGAAACAAGGAAAAATAAGTGATCTTGGGCTTTGGTGATATTCGGCCCAGCAGGAAACAAAGAATGAACAAGTTTTTGGGCTTAAGTGCCACGCGGCCCAAACATAATAAGGAAAGAAATTTAGTGGGCTTGGGAATGTCACAGGCCCAAAACGATAACGAGGTGTCAGTGTCGTGCAAAACTTGAAATGTTGACGGGGTTGTTCATACATGTACATATATGCTCATACATACGTAGTATAATAATAATTTCTTAGTAGTCAATATATATACGAATATATATATATATACGAATATATATATATATATATATATATATATATATATATATATATATATATATATATATATATATATACACACACACACACACACACACATCAGTGTCATTACAAGGTGTCGGGTCGCAAGTGGGAGTTACCGGTGTTAACCTCATTAGGTGGCATCCAAGAGTGATTAAAGGTAATACCAAGTGACAAAAATATATGGTGACCAAGGTGTTTCAGGTGTCAAGCAAACGGTGTCTCATATAAAAATTTAAATTAGCCTGTAAAAATGGCTGTGATTAGAATAGTTTCGATAATTAGCATTAATAAATGACCTGGGATTTTACAGAGTATTACAGTACCCACCCGTTAGATTGGATTCGTCCCGAAATCCAGAGTTGAATCGGTGCTCGGGGTTGTCTTGTCGAATAGTTGTGGGTATTTTGCACGAATTTGATCCTCGCGCTCCCAAGTAAACTCGGGTCCTCTATTAGAGTTCCATCTGACCTTAACAATGGGGATGCGACTATGCTTATGTCGTTTGACCTCCCGATCCATAATTTCGACTGGTTCCTCAACAAATTTCAACTTATCGTCGATTTTGATCTCTTTCAACGGAATTACGAGGGTTTCATCCGATAAACACTTTTTCAAATTTGACACGTGGAAGGTGTTATGTACTCTACTGAGCTCCTCGGGGAGTTCAAGTTTGTATGCCACAGGACCGATCCTTTCAATGATCTCAAAGGGTCCAACGTATCTTGGGTTTAACTTTCCACGTTTCCCAAACCTAATCATCCCTTTCCAAGGTGATACCTTTAGCATGACTCTATCTCTAACTTGAAACTCCATTGGTTTCCTTCTCACATCGGCATAGCTCTTTTGCCGATCCCTGGCTGCTTGTAACCGTTGTCTAATCTTTACTATCTTCTTAGTGATTTTAAGAATCAACTCGGGACCTGAGAGTTGTACATCTCCAATCTCAGCCCAACAAACTGGTGATCGACACTTTCTTCCATAAAGTGCTTCAAATGGTGCGGCCTTGATACTTGCGTGATAACTGTTATTATACGAGAATTTTGCTAACGGTAGGTGCTTATCCCAGCCTTTTCCAAAATCGATTACACATGCCCGAAGCATGTCCTCTAGGGTCTGAATAGTCCTTTCACTTTGACCATCATTCTGTGGATGGTAAGCGGTACTCATATCTAACTTAGTTCCCAAGGCTTTCTGTAAAGATTGCCAAAAGTTAGACGTGAAATGGCTGTCTCGGTCTGAGATAATAGAAATTGGCACTCCATGCCGTGAAACTATCTCCTTCAAGTATAAACGTGCAAGTATGTCCATATCATCAGTCTCTTTAATTGGCAAGAAGTGCGCTGACTTCGTGAGACGATCGACAATGACCTAAATAGTGTCATATCCACCCGATGTCTTGGATAATTTAGTAATGAAGTCCATTGTAATTCTCTCCCATTTCCACATTGGTAGCTCTGGTTGAATCAAAAGACCGGATGGTTTTTGATGCTCAGCCTTTACTCTCGAGCAGGTCAAACATTTACCGACATACTCTGCAATGTCAGCTTTCATATTTGGCCACCAATACAACTTTTTAAATCATGATACATTTTTTCTGAGCCAGGATGAATGGAATATTTAGACTTATGAGACTCATGCATGATGAGGTCTCGTACTCCTCCATACAATGGAATCCAACTTCTGTCCTTGAAACACAGTCTTCCATATGGTTTCTTGACAAATCCATTCGTGCTTTCTGGCATGCCGTAAATCTTCTCGTGCGGTCTATTCTCTTCTTTAAGGGCCTCAGCTTGAACTTCAAGAATTTGAGACGGAAGTGGTGATCTGATTGTCATTCCCAATAATCTGACTCTAAGGGGTCTAAGTCGTTCATTTCGACTCAAGGCATCTGCTACAACATTTTCCTTCCCAGGGTGATAACGAATTTCACAATCATAATTACTTAATAACTCTAGCCATCGGCGTTGCCTCATATTCAACTCCTTTTGATCTAAGATGTGCTGAAGACTTTTGTGATCGGTGAAGACCGTACACTTGGTTCCATATAGGTAGTGTCTCCATATCTTAAGAGCGAATACCACCGCTTCTAATTCTAGATTGTGAGTAGTGTAGTTTTTCTCATGGGGTTTAAGTTGTCTAGAAGCGTAAACGATTACTTTAAATCTTTGCATCAATACGGCACCCAAACCTTGGATTGATGCATCGCAATATTCCACAAAATCCTCACTTCCTTCGGGTAATGCTAATATCGGTGCTTCATAAAGCTTCTTCTTCAAAAACTAAAATGCCGATTCTTGCTCTTCTCCCCAGTCAAACTTCTTCTTCTTCTGTGTTAACTCTATCAAAGGCTTAGAAATCCTTGAAAAGCCTTCAATAAATCTCCGATAGTATCCGGCAAGACCTAAAAATTGGCGTATCTCAGTAGGACTCGTAGGTGATGCCCAATTTTTAACAGCTTCGATCTTGGCGGGATCAACATGAATACCCTTACTGTCGATAACATGCCCAAGAAATTGTACCTTCTCGATCCAAAAATCACACTTGGAGAATTTGGCGTATAATTTCTCTTCTCTGAGCAGTGTCAGTATAGCCTTTAAGTGTTCTGCGTGCTCTTCCTTACTACGCGAATAGATAAGGATATCATCGATGAATACAATCACAAACTTGTCCAAATAGGGTTTGCACACTCGGTTCATTAAATCCATAAATACAGCGGGTGCATTTGTTAGACCGAATGGCATTACTTGGAATTCGTAGTGGCCGTATCTTGTCCTGAAAGCTATCTTAGGGATGTCTTCTTCCCTAACCCTCAGTTGGTTCTAACCCGATCTCAAATCAATCTTCGAGTAGACACTCGATCCTTGTAGTTGATCAAACACATCGTCAATCCTTGGTAACGGATATCGATTCTTCACCGTAAGTTTGTTCAACTCACGATAATCGATACACATCCTGAAGGTTCCATCCTTCTTCTTCACAAACAACACTGGTGCTCCCCATGGTGACGAACTTGGGCGAATAAATCCTTTATCTGATAATTCCTGCAATTGCTCAGATAGCTCCTTCATTTCTGACGATGCTAGTCTATAAGGTGCTCGTGCCACGGGTGCTGCTCCTGGCACCAAGTCAATTTGAAATTCCACTTGACGTGCTGGCGGAAGGCCAGGTAAGTCTTCAGGAAATACTTCAGAGAAGTCCCTGACTACTGGAACATCCCCAAGTCTCTTCTCCTCCGACTTCTTCTTGGTGACTTGAGCCAAAAAGGCTTGACATCCTCGTTCGATGTACTTCACTACTTTGACACAAGAAATGACGCTTAGACGTGTTTTACTTTCCTCACCGCGAACAATTAGGGTTTCGTCTCGAAGAGGGATGTGAACGACTTTCTCGTCACAAATGATTTTAGCGCGGTTCTTGGATAGCCAATCCATTCCTATAACGACGTCGAAACTACCAAGTCTGATGGGCATAAGGTCAATGACGAAAGGTGTGTTTAGTAGGCGTAGGGTGCAACCTCGGAGTATGGTGTTAGTGCTCACTAGCTTTCCATCGGCTAGTTCAATTTCGTATGTGGTGGCTAGTTTGGTTGGTGAGATATTAAGTAGAGGTGCAAGAGAAATAGATACGAAACTTTGATCGGCTCCGGAATCAAATAAAACTTTAACAAGGCGGTTGTTTAGAAAGAACGTACCCGTAACTACGTTTGGATCTTGCTAAGTGTTTCCTTCTCCCAGCACATACGCTATTCCTCGTGCATTGTTGTCCTTGTTTGGGCACTGACGCCTGTAGTGTCCTTTCTCTCCACAAGCATGGCATACTACAGCCACGGGTTGCAAGTTAGCTCCAGTAGCCTTGCAATCTTGTGTCTTATGACTAGTCCTTGAACATTTTCCACACTTAGCATAACAGGGTCCAGTGTGGTGCAGCTTACACTTGTTGCAGAACGGGGCAGGTCCAGCATACCCAGTATCCCTGACTGGTGCAGCGACATAAGCTCTGGCAGCTTCCTTTCGTCGGTTTTGTTGGTTGTGGTAGGTGTTTCTGTCATGGTGATAGTTACGGTTGGGATTACGGTTGTTGTTGTTGTTGTTGTTGCTGTTTGTTTTCCGATCATCAAACTTCCTTTTTTGATCATTGTTTCCCTGAGCAGAGTTACGCTTAATCTCCCGGTCTAGCAGTCTTTGGGCAATTGTCATTGCTTCTTCCAAAGATTGAGGCTTTGACGAGGTGACGTTTCCCTCAATGCTCCTAGGCAGTCCCTCAATGTATCTTTCCAACAACTTTTCCAAATCGGGAACCTTTTAAGGGCAAAGTGTGGCAAACTCCTGAAATCTACTATCATAAGCCCTGAGATCATTCCCTTTCACTACCAACAGGTGAAACTCATCTTCTAGCTTCTTAATTTCCCCTCTTGGACAGAACTTCTTCAACATCTTTTCCTTAAAGTCAGCCTAGGTGATCTGATAGGCTTCCTCCACACCTATCTTCTGAGCTGTTGCGTTCCACCAAGACAACGCGTCTTCCAACAATGTTCCAGTAGTAAACGAGACTCTGTTTTCAGTGGCACAACCGCTCCTTACAAACACAGATTCAGTTCGCTCAAACCATCGAGCAAGTTCCGTTACTCCTTCAGTACCCTTGAAGTGAGATGGCTTACAAGCTATGAAGTCCTTATAGGTACACTTCCGAGTCGCAGAGGACTCGCTTTCTGCAGTGGGTCGGTTGTTGCTACTTGATCGCGTCATTGCAGCAGCTTGCTCTTCCAGAGCTGCAGCAACGCTGTTGGCAACCAATTTCTTGATAGCAGCTTGAGTCATAGCGGGTGACGCGGTGGTAGTTGCGGTTTTTCTAGGGGCCATATCTCTATAAAATCGCAAGTGTATATGTGGAAAACTAGAAGGGGGGTTGAATAGTTTACCGCTTTTTAACTTGATTATCTTTTAAAACTTTACGTTTGTTTAAAGATATAAGCACAACTTTACTTGTTTAATTCTTTGAAAAGCTTTACGTGTGATTAACAATTCTAACTAAATACAATATGTAATAAGCAAAGACAAAGAAAGAAACGATCAAACCACAACACGATTGTTTATCGTGGTTCGGCTACAAGGACTCTTTTTCCTTTCCCTACATCCACGCCCCGAGTTTCCAACTCGAGAGTTATAAGCACTAATCAACAAGCTCCTTTCCCGGTGGAGAAACCTTTACAACGTCGCTTACACTTTTACCGACACTAAGCTAGATGTCGAGTTCTTTTACAAGGGTACAACCACTCCCGTCGTTGCTTACACTTTTACCGACACTAAGCTAGATGTCGAGTTCTTTTACAAGGGTACAACCATTCCCATCATCGCTTACACTTTTACCGACACTAAGCTAGATGTCGAGTTCTTTACCAAGGGTACAACCACTCCCGTTAGTTCTTTTACAAGGGTACAACAACTCCCGACACACTATGTATTTTGAGGCCTAAAATACTAACCGATCACTTCTACACACACGATACAAATGAAGTATAAACTACCAAAGCTTATACATAACAAAGCTAACAAGTCTTGCAACTTTAGAGTTGAAACTTGTAACTTCTTGGATGAGCTTGTGAAGTCCCTTGCTACATAAGAGGATCACACAAGTCAAATGTTACTGAGTTAGTTGAGAGAGTATATGAAAATATATGTCCTAAAGTGATAACTCAAAACAAATAAGTGGCTTGGTATTTATAGCAAAACAAACAGCAGGTCTGGCGGATACGGCGGAACCCTCAGATGGGTTCCGCCCGTGTACCCCCAGGGTTCCACCAGGCTTGCAGTAGGTTTTGCAATAAATCATTCAAACCAACCAAAGTCACATCAACAACAACTAGTCAAACACATTGAATCCAATTTAGAAAGCTTCCAAAAATGTGTAAGATGTTATGGCAAGTCAAATACACAAGCTTGCCATAAATGTATGATGTGACAAGACACTTTCTAATTAAAGAAATAAAAACAATGTTTTGTTTAAAAGGAAATGTAAACCTTAGTTAAACAAGACTTAAAGACTAAAGTGATGATTTACTATTAGCTAAAGTTCATACTGTGTCATTAACAAAACTTAGCAAAGATCGTAAAATATAAATAACGTTTTTAGGCGATATTTGTATTAACAGTATAAGTAAGAATCCCAAACATCGATCAATAATAAGAGAAATAATGTAACCAAGCTCATAATAGTCGAGGTCATCACAAAATACATCACAATCACACCATGAATACATACATCAACATAAACCATATCATCCATAAATAACCATCACGACATGTAACAAAACACATGGAAATTATAATGAATCTCAATATGGGAGCATAACATAAGATCAAACAACCAAAACATCATAAATCAATATCAGTACAGTACAATCATAACCAACACAAAGTTTTAATAATTTGAATTCATTGTTACAAAACAACAAGATACAACATTATTAATGCCGCATAGGGCAAGTTAAGATGTCTCTGAATGTAATGATGCGTCATAGATCTATGAAGCTCCAGGTGCGCCTCCTGATCTCCTCTCTAGCTCTCTAATGATCCTGATCAGTCCCAACATCTCTACATCTCTAGCTCTCTCTCTGGCCTGGACCTCCTCAAGCGTGACTGACAGATTGTGGATAGTAGCACTAGATGCGGCCAGCTCCTGGGTCTGATGCTCCAACATCTGCTGTGTGATGATCGCAATCTCTCTTAGATCCTCCATCTCGTGTCTCTGCACATTTAGCCTATGACCGAACTCAGTAATGGTAGCCTGTGCCTCCTCGATCTCAGTACCCATCATCTCAAACACTGTCTCTAAAGCTGTCCTGTGCAAAACGAGGTTCTCGACCTCCTCCTGCATGATCTCAATTCTCTCCAAGGATATATCCTCTATAACACTCAACAGCTCATCAAGACGATCCTCATGTCTAACCAATCTAGCAGCCAGTAAAGGGATGGTATGGTGTATCGGCTCCCCAGTAACCGGTAACACCGCTGAAGAGCCCTCTCCAAGCTCAGTAGCCCTAGGTGATCCCTCAATAAACCTTCAGCGACGAATGCACTCTAACAAGAACGACCATCTGCGGGCATCAACCATCTTATGAATACTAGGTGAAGTAGTGGTCTCAGTAGGAACAGATGAAGGTGATGGAAGAGGTGATGAAGCAGGTGATGGTGTCGGCACAGTAGTAGTCTGTGAGTAGAAGACCATAGGTGGTGGCATGGGTGGTAAAACCTCAGAAGAGTAGGGTGTGGTGTAAGTAGGCAGCATGTAAGGATGTGACTCAGGCAATGGTGATACAGGTGATGGTGACAGAGATGGTGAAGGTGCGGGTGATAACACAGGTGTCAGCACAGGCACAGACACAGGCACAGGTGGAAGTACAGGTGTGGGTGATGGCACAGATGCAGGTACAGGTGATGGAATAGTAGAAGTAGGCAAAATACAGACTCGTTTCTGAGCCGTGCATTTGTGGGTAAAGCTATCATCATGGTATCGAAACAACTCTCCAAAAGGCTCAGGCTCAAAGGGCTCAAGGGTCCTCACTCGCTTGCATCGACGAGTCGGTGCAAGCAGGGATGGTGGTGGGATAGATGCAGCAGTGTCAAAAGTATCTGAGTCAGAAGACTCGTCATCAGCATCTGAACCGGAATGGTGACTAGCAGGTGGTGTAGGACGGTCATCAGCCATGAGAAATTGCTGAGACGTGAGATACTGATCATACAGGTACTGATCCTGTGTCATAGGTCCATAGACAGGACGGAAAAGTAGCTGCACAGAAAAAGAATCAACGGGTGTCGAAGCAACCTCACCCTCCTCGAAGGGCTCAGTCTCCGCAGATGGGTCCCCAGATGGAATAGTAGGTGGAATGACAGGTGATACTGGTAAAGTGTCATGGGTATCAGGAGAATCATGGGTGTCTCGGGTGTCGTGGGTGTCATAGTCAGATAGGTCAATGGTAGGGAAGGTAGATGATGCCGGCATGACGTCATCGCTGTCAGACAAGATAATAACCGGGGGCGACATGGTACTGTAATATCCCAAAATAATAGTAATATAAGTCATTTAGTCTACATAATGCTACAATCACAGTGATCATGGTGTCATAGTGAACTTAGTGCAATGGGTGCTAAAAATCAAACCTCAAAACATGACGTTGGCAAGCGCTGGCACGGAGGGCACTTCGGTGATAAATAGTTTGTTTAGAAATCTGGTGTGGTTATAGTCCAATGTTTTGAAAAATCATTTGGTTCTCTAAAACCATGGCTCTGATGCCAATCTGTAACACCCCAAAAATTTGGTAAGCAGCGGAAGTCTAGTCGGGGTCATTACAGTTTAGTACACAGTCATACTTATAGAAAACAATTCAAAAGATAGTTAATATCATTCCATGAAAACTCAAAGTAGTCAGAGTTACAAACATTCTCCAAATGTTAAATTGTTTCACAAAAGAAATGATGAGTTTGAAAAGAATGATATAGTTATTGAGATAGAAAGGGAGGTCCTGTGTGCCCTTTTGCCAGCTCCGTGCCATCATGCCTGCTAGTTACCTGAGATAAACATGCTAAAAAGTCAACACAACGGTTGAGTGAATCCATAGTAGTTTAAATTTGTAATAGTGTGAACACAAGTCAAGTATTTTGAAATAAACAAGCCAAGATAGATTGGTCTTGACTAAACTGGTGTCATATTGCTCCTAAGCCTCACGAAACTCAAGCCTTAACATCGTATCGAAATATCATAAAGATAAAAATTACCTACACCACAGGGGTATAGATAACAAAGGGGCCCTCGGTGATGGAAATGTACTCGGTTTCCATGGTACCTCGAATATAGCACACCTCCTGCCAAATGATCACTTTGACAGAGATGGGCTGCCGTTCCAATAGATCTATTAGCTATATTCGCGCTCACTCGTAAGTGATTAAGGTTCGTGATATGAGGGACTTGTAGTACGGGTGTCAACTTAGGCAATATCAGATAGTAATAACATACAGAAAATACTTGTGTTCGATTTATAGCATGTATCTCCCCACGGGGTTTAGAAATAATTAAAATGTGGGACTATGAACTCACCTGACGGGTGTGGGTGAATCACAATGGTGCTCAAAGGTGATGGTGTATTGCTACGACTAGCAATGAAAATCCTCCGACTTGCGACCTATATTGATGTGTCATATATTACTATCGGTGTTTCAGATTCGATACGTGAATGACATATGATATGTCTCGAGTACGGTGATATTGATTCTGGTGTCTTAAAATATTCAAAAATAACTTTATAGCTATTTACAACATTGATACGAAAAGGTGATTAATGAGCGTTGAATTTTCCGTTATAATAAATACGTTAATAAAAATATTCATTTTAAATATTTTTAGTAGTAGTGGATATTTAATAGAGTTATATTATATATATGTAGGGCTGAGCAAACGGACCGGCCGGACCGGACCGACCGACAAAACCGACCGGACCGAGACCGACCGGACCGGACCGACCACATTCGGTCCGGTCCTCGGTCTAAGCTTTTTGCCAAATTCGGTCTCGGTCCGGTCGGTCCGGTCCGGTCCGGTCCGGACCGACCAAAAACCCGAAAAAACTTGCCTAATTGGACCGGACCGACCGAAGACCGACCGGACCGAGACCGGACCGAGACCGGACCGACCATATTCGGTCCGGTCTCGGTCTATGGTTTTCCGGTTCTCGGTCTTCGGTCCGGTCCGGTCTTGGCCGGTCCGGTCCGGTTTCCGACCGATGATCACCCCTATATATATGTGTATATATATTTATATAGTATAGATTACAAAAATAAATGTGTAAAGTAATATTAGTTTAAATAAATAATAAAATACCATTGTCAAGTTTACCCTTAACTTTAAGAAAGTTACATCTTTTTATCCTTGGGTTAAGCATAATTACATTTTTAGTCCATTTTAGTCTTTTTACACTTTAGGCCATGAGTTTCAAGAAATTACGGTTTCTACCCTTTAGTTCCATTAAAATTGACTGTTTTCTGTTTAATCCAAAAGTTTGGCTGTTTTGACACTTTTGGTCCTTTAATGCGAGGTTTTGCAAAAATGGTCCTCCGTTAAGTTGTTGAAAAAGTTAACTTTTGTCTTTTAAAAACCATTTCTTTTAGCTTATAATAGCTTGTAAAAACCAGATTTGCTTCTAAGTTTCCACGAAATATATTTGTTTCAATTTCTTACTTTTGAAATGTTTTGGGCTCGTTAGCCCATGGTAAGCCCAAACGAGTTCCATATTCCATTTAGAGTGTTTCAAATGTATAAAAGGTTTAGGCCGAGATTAAGGAGTGTTCGACATATCAAATCTTGCATGTTTAGCTATCTTGGTTTAGTTAGTTCAAGGAAACAAGTTGTTGAATATATATATATATATATATATATATATATATATATATATATATATATATATATATATATATATATATATATTGTACGTAAGAATACAAAAATATGAGGCCCTTTCTTAAGGGTGTCGAGGTGTTGGTGATATTTGTGGTAGATGTGGGTTTAGTGTTTTTAAGTGTTTAGACGCAACGTGACGTGTATGCTATGCATAAAGATGAAAACAAAGTAATGTAAGTATTGAAAAAGGTATAAGTCGACTTACAACACCCTAAGGTGGTGATGAGGTCGAGTTGTATGAGAGGCGAAACGAAGGAAACACGGATACGAGCAAACCCTTGTGAAAAACCTTATCAAATACTAACCCACGTTCATAATCTATAACCCAAATAACTTGTACTTTGACAAAGCCTTGTGTTGCTCCCTCGTATGTGGCAATAGCAAGACAAAGAGAATGTTTGTTTGCGATTTTTGTGAGTTGTGAAAATGTGGTGAGGGTGAGCATTAAATGAGAGTATTTATAGGAAAACTTTGGTAAGAACTTGTATGTAGCGTGTCACATGTACCTCCAACACTTGATGGGTCATTCGAATTGAGGCAACATGGTCAAAAGATCCTTGGTGTGGTCTTGTCGAAATAGATAGGTCAAGGGATGCTATGATGGTAATCTTGGATTAGTTTATGCATAGGACATGGAGGGTTAGAAGCATGTGATTGTCCTTGATGAATTGTTTAATCAAAAGGGTTACTTTGTTGTGGTTAAAAGGAACATATAATCCATTGGTTCAAAGGTTTTTAAGAAAGTAATACTTGTTTATGTAGTAGCTTAGGAAGATAGGGTGGCTCAAGGTTGTGTTGGGTTAGTCTTGTACGCAAGGCAAAAGAGAGAGTGAGTGTGTGGGTTTTGGTTACTCTTACACGCAAGAAGAAACAAAATGTGGCTTTGTGTCGAGTGGTGAGAGAACCAAAGATAGAAAAAGGAGTTTTGGTGTGGGTTGCTTGGTGTCGAGTTTGAACAAAGAGAGAAAGGTCGATACATGGTTTACAAATGTTGTTCTCGTGTGACTTAGATGACGGTGATGTCGAGCTAGTAAATGAAGAAAAACAAGTGTGTAATGTATTTGTAGTACACGAGCTGAGCTCGTTGTGTACTTTAGGTCCAAACAAAGTAGCGAACCACCATGGGCCTTGGCACGCTCGGCCCAAACAGAAACAAGGAAAAATAAGTGATCTTGGGCTTTGGTGATATTCGGCCCAGCAGGAAACAAAGAATGAACAAATTTTTGGGCTTAGGTGTTACGTGGCCCAAACATAATAAGGAAAGAAATTTAGTGGGCTTGGGAAAGTCACAGGCCCAAAACGATAACGAGGTATCGGTGTCGTGCAAAAGTTGAAATGTTGACGGGGTTGTTCATACGTATACATATATACACATACATACATAGTATAATAATAATTTCGTAGTAGTCAATATATATATATATATATATATATATATATATATATATATATATATATATATATATATATATATATATATATATATATATATATATACACACACACATCGGTGTCATTACAAGGTGTCGGGTCGCAAGTGGGAGTTACCGGTGTTAACCTCATTGGGTGGCATCCAAGAGTGATCAAAGGTAATACCAAGTGACAAAAATATATGGTGACCAAGGTGTTTCAGGTGTCAAGCAAACAGTGTCTCATATAAAAATTTAAATTAGCCCGTAAAAATGGCTTTGATTAGAATAGTTTCGATAATTAGCATTAATAAATGACCTGGGATTTTACGGAGTATTACACTCTGTCTCGTGGCTGGCCTGTTCATCAGCTTGATGTTAAGAACGCCTTTCTTAATTACGATCTTTGGGAGACAATTTATATGTATCAGCCATCAGGTTTTGTAGATTCTCGGTTTCCGCATCATGTATGTCGGTTACAACGTTCCTTATATGGTTTGAAGCAGGCACCTCGTGCTTGGTTTCAACGGTTTTCTAGTTATGCTCTACGCGTTGGCTTTTCTTCTAGTAGATGTGATTCTTCTTTGTTTATTATCACTATGGTAGTGAGGTTGCATACTTATTGATATATGTTGATGATATTGTACTGACCACATCTTCTACAGCTTTACTTCAACGTATTATTTCATCTTTGCATCAGGAGTTTGAGATGACTGATTTGGGGGCCCTTATTTATTTTTAGGGATTTCTGTTACTCGTGATTCTAAAGGTATGTTCATCTCTTAGATGAAATATGATATGGAGCTTTTGAAACGGGCACACATGGTTTCTTGTAATCCTTCCCGGACCCTTCTTGATACAGAGTCCAATCTTGGTCCTAACGGGGATCTTGTTTCGGATCCTACATTATACTGGAGCCTTGCAGGTGGTTTGCGGTATCTTACATTTGTGCGTCCCGATATCTCATATGCGGTTCAGCAGATTTGTTTGTATATGCTTGACCCTCGGGAGCGTCATTTGGCGGCTCTAAAGCACATTCTTTGGTATGTTCCCGTACTTTATTCTTTGGCCTACAGTTGTTTGCTTCTTCTACTGGTTCTCTTATTGCATATTCTGAAGCTGATTAGGCGGGTTGCCCTTCTACTCGATGATCTACTTCTAGTTATTGCGTATTCCTGGGTGATAATCTCCTTTCTTGGTCTTCTAAGCTTCAGCACACCATATCTAGATCTAGCGCAGACGCTGAATATCAGGGTGTTGCTAATGTTATAGCTAAGATTGCTTGGATTCGTAATTTACTTCGGGAACTACATTCCCCTTTATTATCAGCCACTCTTATTTATTGTGATAACGTCATTGCAATTTATTTGCTAGCTAAGCCTACATAGCATCAGCGGAAGAAGCATATAGAAATTGATATTCATTTTGTTCGTGACATGGTTACTAAGGGTCAGGTTCGTGTTCTTCATGTACCATCGCGCTATCAGTATTTTGATATCTTCACTAAGGGATTGCCTTCGGCTTTGTTTGAGGAGTTCCGTACTAGTTTGAGTGTCTGTTCCTCTGCCGCTCCAACTGCGGGGGAGTGTTAATCGATATTTATTACGTGTATGGGCTTTATTTATTTTGTATAAGCATGTCCCACCTTTATAACTTATATATTGAATGAATTGGTGATGAATGAAAGCTACGCAATTTACAAAATTAATAGTTTAGAGTTCAGACCACAGATTGAAGACCATATGCACTTACAGCCATTTTTTTTAATTGAAGAAAATGATGAACAATAACTTATGGAGATTTGTGAGAGAAAAAGGAGATGGGATGAAACTTGTTGAGGACTTGCAATGGGAGGTTTCCTAATCTAATGAGAAAGTCTGGCATGAAATAAAGTAGATAAGTGGACAAACTTTACAATTAGCCAAATACCCATCACACATAATTTAAGTGTGTTAACTAACGAGCATTAGCAAAAAAGGACCAACCGCGCAATTAATAGAAAATGTTGGGACTAAAAATGCGATTTTTCAAAACTTGTGACTAAATTCGCCAATCAGAAAGAGTTTAGGACCAGTGATGTAATTTACCCTAAAAAGTCTATAATAAACACTACTATAAAATCTTCCCTCTATTTAGAGAAAATGTGAAAGGTGCACCTAAGCACCGACCAAAGGTAGAAAAAATAAAATAAAAATTAAAAATATATATATATATATATATATATATATATATATATATATATATATATATATATCAATCAGAAAAGCCACACTGTCTTGTAATAGTGGATTTAGGATTATAAAGGCATTGCTTTCAAAATACACATAAAAACTTGATTTTAGTTATTAGTACCTTGTAACTTCTTCTCCTAGTGCCTTGCTAGTTTTACTCAACTGTCGTTCAAAAAAAATAAATAAATAAAATTAAAAAAAAAAGTGTTAACTAGGCTAATAATTCTTTTCTCAAAAATAAAGCACACTAATTTTTTATTCAGGGTGTGCTAGGTTTAAACTCGGTAATGAGAAAGGGAAAGTCAATAGTAATGCTAAAAAAAAGGGGAAGGGAAAGGAATACATTCCCCCCGCCCCAATAAAAATTATTAGGTAACGGCCCATTACCACTATTGGGCAATACGCCATTGCATTATAGTCAACCAAGCATATTTTTTTACTACCTTACTCATTCCTCACCCTCAAAACCTTCTACCCAGCACGCCATCAGTAGTACAAAGAATTCGTCACCTATGTTCTTCAATCTCATGATCTATATTCGGTTTTCAAAGGGTCCTATTAAATTAAACCTTAATCAACTATCCGAACCTTAGTCAAAGTTTTGTTTGACACTTTTTTTTTTTCTTTTTTTTTTTTTCTTTTTTTTTTTGAAAATATAAAATCAAAGTTATTGAAACTATTCTCTTTTTTTAATGTATAATTTTGTAAAAAATTGAAAGGAAAAAATTTATCTCCGCTTAACATTTAAAAATATAAAAAACGCGTTTAGTTGATGTTTGTATTTTTATTTTGAAAAAAGGAAAGAAGGGTTGTTAGTTAAAAAGGAAAACAAGGAAAACAACTAAAATTTGTTTTGTAATTTTTCTTGTTAAATTAAGAAACAAGAGATTTTGTGTTTCGTAAAATATTTTATTATAAAAAGCTAATTTAAACGCGATTTTTTTTTTCTTTTTTTTCACAAAATATTTTGTGAAAAAACTAGGGACGCAACCTAACTATTTTTATTGAAAAACCATAAAGCATGTCATGTGCATTAATTGGCTTTAAAGTTATTTGATTAAAAAACAAAAACTAGCCAGATTTTATTTTCAGGCAATTATATACGTATATCATTAGATTCATCGCTTGCATTTTTACAAACACAAATGATTGCAAACCCAAGCAGTTACACACATTTGAATAAACTCAAGAAGATACACGCAAATATAACATATAATAAATGCTTAAGACTAGAAAGTAACATTTAGGGCCCGTTTGGTTTATAGCTTTTGGATTCAAAGAATGATTTCATTTCAAAAATTAAATGTTTGGTTCAAGTTTTGGAAATTGAAGTAGGCCCGGTAATAATATATTGATTTATGTGGTATGAGGTGTCTTTTGTTAAATGATGGATCCTACATTTATATCTTACTCACAATCTATACATAAATTAATTATTAAAAAATAAGATTACTCGCTCTTTTTCTAATAAATCATTTATCAATTATTAAAATAAAATTTTTAATAAAATATTATTATTATTTTCTCACCTTTTTTTTTTTTTTTTTTTTTTTTTTTTTTTTTCAAACCGAATCCAAATCCTTTTACAAACCCTGTACTACTTATAACATATAATAAAAGCATAAGATTCCTGCTGTAGTTTATTGCTGCAGCTCCCGATCTTACACACGAACAAGTGGCCACGTATACACATTCGTCACCTCAAAAAGCCAATACGGCTGCGGCAACAATAGCAAAAAGAGAAAACATAAGCCCCGAGACAACTTTGGGTGGTTGACCACTTGGAGTTGGTGAAGCCCCCTGAGGTGATACTGCTGTTGACTCAATGCCAGGTGGTTGAGCTGGTTTAGAAGTTGGAGGTATAGGTTCTGGTGCCACATCAGCATCTTTCAAGACTGGGTTAGGAGCCGCGGTTGGTGGCATACTTCCAGGTGTAATGAGACTGAACAATTGGGCAGGTGCCGCAGGAAGCATGTACGGTGGTGTCTCTTCCAATGGTAATCCTAAACAACGGTTCCCTAGATCCCGCCAAAAATAAATAAAAGTGTATCAGAAATCATGAGAGAAACATATGGGCCAGCAATGATAAAATATAAGTGTTGACTTCTGAGTTCAAAACAACATTTTATCCTTAAACTGGGTAGATAAGAATTGTTTAGATTTTTATGAAAAAGGTTTGATCAGCAAGTTAAGTTTCGTCGCACTCATTACAAGTGGAAGATGTTGTCAAAATTATAAATGAAATCCATATCAATCTTAAAGTCGAAAAGTCATGAATTTGACCTCAAATGTCAAACAATAAGATGACAGGCAAACTTACTTCGGTATCTGTCGGCAGTAGCTGGATAACTTGTAATAACACCATCAACCCCGGGTCCATTCACATTCACATACGCATTTATTTCAACATACGGGTCTGAAAAGAAGTCCCATGGCTGAGATACAAACTCGTTGTCCATGAATTGTACATACACAGGGAGCTTGGCAGCTTGAAGCTTTTCAACGACATCAGTTTGATCACCAAGAAATCCTTCGGTACGAGGGAATACAGATTCTTTCCCAATAATAACAGAATTTGCAAATTCACTGATATCTGCGATTGTTGAGTTAAGGGCATCGCGTATATTCTTATCAACTTCATAAACAAGCTCATGTCTGTTGTTTCTTGCCTTGAATAATTTCAAAACTTCACTGTCCGAAGACTCGATCAGGATTCTCTTGGACTTCTGCCTATATATTCTAGATGTATTCAAGACGCCCATTACTGCATCTGTTACACTCAATCCTTGTTTGCCAGCTAGGTAAGCTGCATTCTGCAAGTCGTAAGAACAAAAATGGTGTCATTCTTATCTTATTGATAAACAAAACAACAAGATGAAATGATGTTGACTCACCTTTATGTTGATCAAGACACCGGAAACTGAAGTGGCATTACTCGCAAGGTCCAAAAAGTCAGTTAGTCTCGTGAAGTTGCCAACTTTTTGGAATCTTGGATTTCTTGATAATGAGTAGTTTGAAAACGGCTTGAACATTACAGCTAAAACATAGGAAACAAAAGCAAAATAAGAAAATGGGCAACCGGTAATGAAGCAAACAAAATGAACCACATTGATGGCATGTGATAACTTACGTTGCAAGGTTTTAATCTGGTCCCACGTGAGATTGAAGGTAAATATTCCACTACCAAGTTCAGGAATGGGTAATGTAAGACTAGTGAAATCTGACTGGGCGACTGATGTTCTATCGATGAGGTTTATGGAACCTAAACAAATAGGTATTCCATCACTCGTCATCTGAACAGGACAGTCGATGATATCTGCACCATCTGAAACAGCTTTTTGGTATGCCAAATTAGTACAACCGGGGTAGTCACCACTTGCTCCCTCGAATGAGATGATCAAAGGTTTCGCTGAATCAAGAGCAAATAGCAAATAAAGGAAACCACTAATAACTTTTAAAGAGCGTCTAAAACGAGTTGAGCATCTATATGGGAATACCTTGAGTTTTGTTTTTGTCCAAGTTGAATAAGCAATCTGTAAAATAGAAAAAATAAATTATAACCCATTTATCGAAGATAATTATAGGAATAAATTAGGTAAAAACATTTACTAAAAACTCACCAAATGCTGCGGATGGTGTTATTGGATTATCAGAAAGTACACCATCAACCGCAAAAGCGCCATTATCAACGAACTGCAGATATTCTCTTACTGGGTCATAACTGTAATTGTATGAGAGCGGAACATCATTCACAAAATCCGACGCAAAAACTTCTAGACCTGCCTTGTGAGCATCCACGACCAAGGATGTCGCTGGTTGCAGATAGAATTCACTATCCACGGGCCATATATATGACTTAGGAACCAAAATTCCAGAAGCAAATGTTGAGATTAATGTCAGATTCCTTGCAAGAGAACCATATGTTCGGTTGGTTGTAGGCTCAATCATATCAGGTCCTAGAAACCGCAGAACTAGCTTGGTTGTTTTTGGACTGAAATTTCTTACAATACTTCTAAGGAAATTCACTTCAGGTGATGATATATAGAAAATCGCAGCATTTTTTGAAGTAGCAATCACATAATCTTTCATACTTAAATTATGTTGTCTGTAAAATGCATCATGCTGCAAATGTATACAGAAATTGAAGGTGAGCAACAACACGAAAAGAAGTAATATCTTTTACATGATTCAAAAACCACTTTGAGTGGTGCAAAACTTATAGTAACCTGAATATTTAACCAAAGTCCTTGTGGTGTAAAATTTCCAGCAACCTCGTCAACAGTAAGAATATTCCATGAGCCATCAAAATTGGGACTTCGAGAAAAGATCCCTTGAGTTACTGATGCAACAAAGATTTAAAGATGTGAGCATTGGTCAGGAACAGGTACAGTACATGCGTTGCAATATATACACCATTTGATAATTAGCCAAAGAATGGTTGACTTACATAAGACTTTGTCAAGGTCAGTAATGGTGTAATCGATTGGAAAATATCCTTTAACAGATACGCCATTGACATTGTAGGTCTTTTCCCTCTTTTTATACACACTAGTGATGGTAGACGAATTCTGAAGATTGAGATCTGGGAAGCAGATGCCGACATTATCTTTAGTCAATTGTACATCACACCATAGGATAACATCGGATACACTAGTAAGCAAAGCCAACTTGTAGGCATTGAAACTGGAACTAGGAAGTAGTCCTGAAAATCCGCCATGTGCAACCACAAATGGAGGGTCTCCTGCAAAAGATTTTCACATGTATATAAAAGCATACATGTATAAATCAGACCTTAAGTCTCATAAGTATCATGTAAACTGGTAAACGGATGAGGTTTACGGTTTACCCTCTTCAGGTTACCCGGGGAGGGTGAGTCTTTGACTCAGATGTACCCGGCCTAGCCGGTGTATCCCCGTGACCGCTTCCGAACCTTTCCCTGGCCACCTCCCTATATGTACCTAGTCAGGTTTGAACCCTATACCTCTTGTGAGGACATTAGGTTCCTTACCACTAGGCAATTTGGTTTATCTAAACTGCATATGCTTATAGTTGCAGAAACTGATAACCAGCTTACTGAAAAAAAGTGTCATAAGTAAACTGGTGATTTCGAATCTACCAATGATAGTCTATTTGAAATAAGCAATCTCAAACTGCATCCTGCTTACTGCAAACAACTTACCTCACAGTAAAACAAGCAGAATAAACACTTTTCTAAATATACTGGTTATCTGATTTTAAACCCTCTCCTTTACTCAATAAGGACTTGAGATGTCTTTTTATTTATATATGATCGAGTTGACAGTTACCGAAATCAAACTACATAATATTTGAATGTTTCCATAAAGCAAAAAGTGCACGTAAGCTTAATATAAAACTAAACAGACCTTTTAATGTTAGCCACTGGGAAGCTGTGTTGTTGGATCCCTGAGCAGTGGCCAACGAAATTAACGGCAGCAGAAATAAGAGGAAGCTCCACATTGTCAGAAACTAAATAATTGTACACAAGTGGTCGTTACTAAATGTCAATGACTTAGACTATTTATTATGGGGTTTTGCATGAGATAAAGAATCTTCGGATGCTTTTCCCTTTTGGTTTTTTCCCAAAAGTTTTCTACAAGTGATTAAGATAGGAGGACCACAGAGGATATGTGCATCACATATCCCTCCATTGACTTGACCAAAAAACATCCTTTACGAGTGGTAAGAATGCTGCATCAACATTACCCAACGACCCTGGATGATTTACCAAATCTTCACGACAAGGATGCAACAATGAATGGAGATCAATTTCTCTCTTGTCCAATTTCACGCTACACAAATATGCTTAGTACCAACTTGAGCCATCTAAGTCACTTATTTCGTCAATTTTCCTCAGTAAAGTCTCACCTCCATACCCTCCTGTCTATACAATTTTCAATAGGCTGATAATAAAAATGTTAAGCATTTGTTGTGCTTTGACCTTTCAAGAAGCATTTGGTTCTTTGAAAGATGAATTGCACTTTTATTATCACAGCAAACCTGACTACCTGAGTCCTAGTGTTATTCCCAGTCAACCACATAACTTCCTTAGTTGCTTGAGTAAGATCTGTCAATTGATGACAATGCAACCACATGTTGAAGCTTTCCAACTCACAGTTGATCGACACAACTTAACATACATGTCTACCCAATCACCTAGACTTATCTCTGTAACAAGCATGGTAGCATCCACAAATCCAATCATGGTTGAACCTCTCTATTTGTCAGCACCACTAACAAGTCCAACTCCCCGCGGTATGTACTCAAATACCTCGGGGTCTACTCACTGCTTCCCACATGGCTAGTATTTGATGAAAATTCTTCTAGCGGACGTTGGTAGTATGGACCACTGCTGTAATGAAACGGAGATGTCATGGATGTTGCACGTCATTTATGAGACTTAGATCCCAAACGTGAAATTTTTGGAATAATTCCCATTTAGATTTTTGTAAAACCAAAACGTACAAAAAGAAAGTAAGAAAACGCCACATTATAACAGTGGATTCAGGGTTATAAAGGTAGTGCCATCAAAATACACACACACAAAAACAAACAAACATAATTTAGTTAATCATTCGAACTGTTAACTAGTCGAATAATTTTTTTTATCAAGAAAAGACACCAATATTTATTCAGTAGTACAAAGAATTCATCACCTATGTTCTTCAATCTCATAATCCATGTTTGTTTTCAAATTACATTTGAACAAATAAATACTTACAATATCAAATCAAAATCAAGTGAGACACAATACTCACAGTGACAAAGTAGTCCTAAATTAGCCGTCGAATCTTACACATGAACAAGTGGCGTGTATACACATTTGTCACCTCAGAACACCAATACGGCTGTGGCAACAATAGCAAAAAGAGAAAACATAAGCCCCGAGACAATTTTGGGTGGTTGACCACTTGGTGAAGCCCCCTGAGGTGGTACTGCTGTTGACTCATTGCCAGGTGGTGGACCTGGTTTAGAAATTGGAGGTATGGGTTCTGGTGCCACATCAGATTCCTCCAAGATTGGGTTAGGAGCCGCGGTTGGTGGCATACTTCCAGGCGTCATGAGAGTGAATAACTGGCCAGGCGCTGCTGGCAGCATGTATGGTGGTGTCTGATCCGATGGTAATCCTAGACAAAGGTTCCCTAAATCCCGCCAAAAATTAATAAAAGTGTATCAGAAATCATGAGAGAAACATATGGACCAGCAACGATAAAATATGAGTGTTGACTTTTGAGTTCAAAACAACATTTTATCCTTAAACTGGATAGATGAGAATTGTTTAAATTTTTATGAAAAAGATTTGATCAGCAAGTTAAGTTTCATCGCACTCATTACAAGTGGAAGATGTTGTCAAAATTAGAAATGAAATCCATATCAATCTTAAAGTCGAAAAGTCATGAATTTGACCTCAAATGTCAAACAATATGATGACAAGCAAACTTACTTCTGTATCTGTCGGCAGTAGCTGGATAACTTGTAATAACACCATCAACCCCGGGTCCATTCACATACGCATTTATTTCAACATACGGGTCTGAAAAGAAGTCCCATGGCTGAGATACAAACTCGTTGTTCATGAATTGTACATACACGGGGAGCTTGGCAGCTTGAAGCTTTTCAACAACATCAGTTTGATTACCAAGAAATCCTTCGTTACGAGGGAATACAGATTCTTTCCCAATAATAACAGAATTTGCAAATTCACTGATATCTGTGATTGTTGAGTTAAGGGCATCGCGTATATTCTCATCAACTTCATAAACAAGCTCATGTCTGTTGTTTCTTGCCTTGAATAATTTCAAAACTTCACTATCCGAAGACTCGATCAGGATTCTCTTGGACTTCTGCCTATATATTCTAGATGTATTCAAAACACCCATTACTGCATCTGTTACACTCAATCCTTGTTTGCCAGCTAGGTAAGCTGCATTCTGCAAGTCGTAAGAACAAAAATGATGTCATTTTTATCTTATTGATATACAAAACAAACAAGATGAAAAGATGTTGACTCACCTTTATGTTGATCAAGACACCGGAAACTGAAGTAGCATTACTCGCAAGGTCCAAAAAGTCAGTTAGTCTCATGAAGCTGCCAGCATTTTGGAATCTTGGATTTCTTGATAATGAGTAGTTTGAAAATGGCTTGAACATTACAGCTAAAACATAGGAAACAAAATCAAAATAAGAAAATGGGCAACCGGTAATGAAGCAAACAAAGTGAACCACATTGATGGCATGTGATAACTTACGTTGTAAGGTTTGAATCTGGTCCCACGTGAGACTGAAGGTAAATATTCCACTACCAAGTTCAGGAATGGGTAATGTAAGATTAGTAAAATCTGACTGGGCGACTGATGTTCTGTCGATGAGGTTTATGGAACCTAAACATATAGGTATTCCATCACTCGTCATCTGAACAGGACAGTCAATGATATCTGCACCATCTGAAACAGCTTTTTGGTATGCCAAATCAGTACAACCGGGGTAGTCACCACTTGCTCCCTCGTATGAGATGATCAAAGGTTTCGCTGAATCAAGGACAAATAGCAGACACTTTGAGTACCAATACTTCAATGAGGGAAACAACTAATAAATTTTAAAGAGCGTCTAAAACGAGCTGAGTATCTATATGGGAATACCTTGAGTTTTGTTTTTGTCCAAGTTGAATAAGCAAGCTGTAAAATAGAAAAATAAATTATAACCCATTTATCGAAGATAGTTATAGGAATAAATTAGGTAAAAACATTTTATAAAAACTCACCAAATGCTGCGGATGGGGTTATTGGATTATCAGAAAGTACACCATCAACCGCAAACGCGCCATTTTCAACAAACTGCAGATATTCTCTTACTGGGTCATAACTGTAATTGTATGAGAGCGGAACATCATTCACAAAATCCGAAGCAAAAACTTCTAGACCCGCCTTGTGAGCATCCACAACCAAGGATGTCGCTGGTTGCAGATAGAAATCACTTCCCACGGGCCATATATATGACTTAGGAACCAAAATTCCAGAAGCAAATGTTGAGATTAATGTCAGATTCCTTGCAAGAGAACCATATGTTCGGTTGGTTGTAGGCTCAATCATATCAGGTCCTAGAAACCGCAGAACTAGCTTGGTTGTTCTTGGACTGAAATTTCTTACAATACTTCTAAGGAAATTCACTTCAGGTGATGATATATAGCTAATCGTAGCATTTTTTGAAGTAGTAATCACATAATCTTTCATACTTAAATTGTGCTGGCTGTAAAATGCATCATGCTGCAAATGTATACAGAAATTGAAGGTGAGCAACCACACGAAAAGAAGTAAATCTTTTACATGATTCAAAAACCACTTTGCGTGGTGCAAAACTTATAGTGACCTGAATATTTAACCAAAGTCCTTGTGGTTTAAAACTTCCAGCAACCTGGTCAACAGTAAGAATATTCCATGAGCCATCAAAATTGGGACTTCGAGAAAAGATCCCTTGAGTTACTGATGCAACAAAGATTTAAAGATGTGAGCATCGGTCATGAACAGATACAGTACATGAATCGCAATATATACACCATTTGATAATTAGTCAAAGAATGGTTGACTTACAAAAGACTTTGTCAAGGTCAGAAATGGTGTAATCGATTGGAAAATATCCTTTAACAGATACGCCATTGACGTCGTAGGTCTTTTCCGCCTTCTCAAACGCGCTACTGATGGTAGACGAATTCTGAAGATTGAGATCTGGGAAGCAGATACCAACGTTATCTTTAGTCAACTGTACATCACACCATAGGATGACGTCGGATACACTAGTAAGCAAAGCCAACTGGTAGGCATTGAAACTGGAACTAGGAAATAGTCCTGAAAATCCACCATGTGCAACCACAAATGGAGGGTCTCCTGCAAAATATTTTTGCAAAAAATAAATCAAAAGTTGCATATTATGCACATACCAGGGTCTAAATCATTAACTTTTATCTCTAAAAAATACATCAAAAATCGCATTTAAGCAGAACATAACTAAAAACAATTTTCTCATATTTCGCGGGTGTTTGGTATTGTTTATCTAAACAGCCTAGGCTTATACTTATAAGCACTAGCAAATAACAACTGCTTAATTTCAAAAGTTTACTCGTAACTTTTAATCATGAAGTGAAAAAAACATTCATTTTGACATAGACAACTTATTCTCCTGCAAAAAATCTATTATCTTTCTATATTCAGAAAGCAATCCCAAACACCCCATATATAGCCATGAACTCAAATTCACCAATGAAAGGTGACAGTGATCATTAATTTCTATTTTAAGGACTTAAGTGTATCTTTCATTTTATAAAAGAACTAGAAATCCAAAATTATTTAAAGTTGTATATTTCCAGAAATAGAAAGAAAAAGAACATTTTCATGAATCATCTAGACTACAAGTCCCACCATAATCTCAAATCCTTAAAACAACAAAACAAAAACATAAGAAAAAACAAGTAATGAAAATGTTATATAACAAACCATTTAATGTTAGCCATGGGGATTGTTGTGGCTGACCAACAACCAAAGAGAATAAGGGTAGCAAGAAAAGAAGAACACACTTCCACATTGCCAGTGTGTGTTCCTTAATTACAAGTCGTTGACTCAAAGACTTGTGTTGTTCTTGGGATTGCAGAAGAAGAAGAGATAAAGTGTCTCCTCTTTTGTTTTTTTAGTTTTCAATGATTTTTGCCAGATAGAGAGTAGCAAATGGCAGGCCAATAATTTAGGAAATAAAATTGTTTCAGTGGGTTTAAATATAAAGTGACAAAACAGAACAAGCTGTTAATTGGTCCTAGTATTATTACGCGTCCTCACGTTGTCTTCTACAGTAGTACTATATTAGCTAGCCGATTTAAATACGTGTTAGCTGAGCCGGCCGTCTTCGTTTTTATAAACTTTTTTGTCGAAAAAAATACACGACTTTTAAGCAAAACCTAATTATTTATTTTCCATTTTTATTACTTACATAACGTCAGTTTTACTCTTAACTTGTTAACTACTAGTAATATCTTTATTAAAGTTTGTAAAAATAATTTTAAAAAAGAGTAATATGTTAAACTCGATCATACTTTCTTATTTATATTTACTAGTAGACAATTAAATTAGGACATCCTAAAAATAAAACGTAGACTATTAATTCAGACGGAGAGAATAGTGACTTTTTATTCTCTTTTACGAAGTATGGTATTCCCCGGTTCGTGCTAAAGTTAGATTATCTAATATCCCAATGCTATAAACTTTAGTTGTTCATATTGTAGCATTTTCATGTGATCATGTCATTATTTTATAAATCGTTAATTATACAAATTTGTTTTTATGATCTTAAGAGTAGATGTAACAATGACTAATCAAAATCGTTATCACAATTTCACATCAGCTTTTTCAAATTTACCTTTATTACATCAACACCTTCTTCTTTTTGTGTGTGCTTAAGTTTGATCATCACCTTCACCTTCACCAAACCAAAAGTCACACCACTACACATGGTGGTTGTGATGCAATAACCTTAATGCGTGAAGCAATGACTTATTACATTTAGTCTTATTAACTTTTCAAGTCAATAAACATTCAAGTAACCTCTTTATCACCATAGGATTGGTTCAGAAATAGGTTAGACCCATAATAAGTCAATAAACATTCAAGTAACCTCTTTATCACTATATGATTGGTTGAAAAATTGGTTAGACCCCCTCAATTATCTATCTCCTTGGTTTATACATATATGCACTACAAATTCTCCTATATCTATAAAATTGATGATTCAATAAAAGTTCTTATACATGAACTAAACACGAAACTCAATAAACCTTCATTGAAGATGCACTTTAGTATTATGTATATATTTTCTTAGGGTAAAGGGATTATACCCTGTGAAGTAGTTATGAATATATTTTTGTTAGTATATCAATAACAATTTCACAGTACTTTTAAATATGTTAGACCATTATATAAATAGGTTGTGTAATAGGGGCGGTTTGCACTCGGCCTTAGTTTAGCAAGGGGCCTAAGCTTTAACTTTCGATATTATATGTTAGTGTTAGTTTTAATTTTTGCTACTTCTTTCTAAATAGTTGTGTAAATTGTTGGTGATTATAGTGTCATCAAATATTTTATGTAATTAAGATTACCTGAGACTGAAGGGATTTTAAGTTAAGTTATAATACAAGTTAGGATGTGAAGAGTGCACACTTGCATAACTAATTAACATGTTTTCAGATACGATGAATGGAAATGTTGTAGCGATAGATTATTCATCTATAGGGTGTTGCAATTGTTCAATATATGTAACTATTCTCAATAGTAGCAATAAAACTATCGCTAATGAAGTGTCATTATATTATACTCCGTATATGAAAAGTGGACCAAACGGTGTAACCATTCATGAAGGGTCGTAATTATTCATCAAAAGTCACTTTGTGTATTATATATAGACATCATTTTTTGGTCTTTCATAAAAGATAAACAATTATAATAACACATATAGTATTCTTTTCTTATCCTATATACGAATTTCTGTAACCCAAGGCACAAAATATGATCGAATTATTGTATTCAAAAAATAAACTATACACGATTCAAGAATTATCCGAGCAATCTTTGATTATCAAAATGTTAAAACTAACATAAATTATGAATGTAATCTGTGATCATATGAAAATGAAAGCAAAATATAAAACACGAACAAGATGCATAAGTCAATTAATCATCGTTCTTCATATTAAGACTATGTTTGACGAGGGTTTTTATAGGGTTTATTGGGGTTTGAGCTTTTAAAATAAGTGACCTAATTAAATAAGTTTCGTTTGTCATTGACTTATGAAAAAGCTTATAAAATAAGTCTGCTAAAAACTTTAGCCTCATAAAAGAGGCTAAAGTTAGCCCGAGGCTTTTGAAGAAAAATTACTTATTTACCAACAAAAATATCTAACATATATAAAAACTTATTTAATTATGTATTTTTTTTTTTAATTTTGCAATAATAAGCTCCAACCTTAGTCCATTTGCCAAACGAGTTTATAAAAATACAAATTTTAACTTCAGCTTATAATATAAGTCTCAGCCCCAGCCCCAGCCCCAGCCCATTTCGTCAAACATATCCTAAATATACAATTTTGTTATCAAAATGGTTCATAAAGCTAATTGCCGGCCGTGGGGAACTTACTTTTAATAAAAACGTTCACGGGTTGGCTTCGTCGGCTCGGCTAACCAAATGGAGAACAGCTCATAAACATACATGGGACCCAAACCACGATTATGACGTCGTTAGCTACGCACATTAGGAACCACGTTCTAGTGGGACCCACTTGATTTATATTTGCCTCGCCGTCCCACTGTAAAGAAAGAACCCCATTTCATTTCATATGCCACCGTTTGCAAACTCATTATTTTGTTATACTATACTATCTAATCTCTTAAACGAATTGCCTGCTTTTTAATAAATTTAATAATTGTTTTTTTTAATGATTGTTATGATTTTGTTGATTCTGAAAAAACATGTTACACTGTCGTTGAAGATTTTTATTAAATAAAGCATTTTGTTATTTTAGTATTGTATGTGTATAGTTTTTATATGTATAGAAAAGTGGCTATTCGGAAGCTGCCAATATGAATACAAATGTAGTTTGATTATTCTTCTGAATATGACCTGTGATTTTGCTTCATTAATTGTTTATCGTTTTGTTATTTGTATAAAAAATAATAGTGAAATATGAACATATCACGGCGCTTTAGAAGGTAAGATATTTAACCATGTTTAATTCGACTTATCTTTTGCATTACTTACAAGCTTCGAACACTGAGATAATACTCTTTTGGATAGGAAGAATGTATCGTAGGTCTTAAATATAAATATACAACATAAGTAAATTAAAGACCACAAGTAGATAAAGTTATATGGTAATTCATTCAAAATGATAGAGAAGCGAAGATATACTATGTTTGTTAACAGATTATTATTAGAGCGGAGGGTGTCATAACCTGAGTTAAACTTTTATCGATTGTCATGTTAGCGTAACATTAGTTTTAATTTTTTCATCTTTAGCTAAAAAAAATACCTATTATTATCACTCAGCCTTAACTCAACTATTTTCAAATTCAATCCCTAAACTAAAACTAATACTTCATTTATTAAAAAACATAACATTAATTCTTAAATAAATTACATTACGGAAATTAAAAAATAATTAAATAAAAATACAACGTAAAAAAATACAAAATAATAAAAACACAACACAAACCAAACTACAACATAAAGGAAATTACGAAATACAATTAAATCTACTGACGAGGTTGCAAGTTATATTTTTTTGATAATTCGGTCTTTTTCTTCATTGATCCAACCCACAATGTTTGGATCCTTGCCGGCAGTCTCAAGCATAAAAAATTTCATCTCTTTCAACCTTGTTATCATTTCATCTTTTTCTTAGCCGCCCGATACGCCATGGATGCCTCTTCCCATTTTATACGATACTCGTGTTGCATAACCTCCCCGAATTGACTTGAAGAGCTCGTTCCTCCGGTAATTGCTCCCGCGATACTTGTCGTGCTCTAAGATTTGGCTTTCTTCGAAGCACGCTTTTTGTCCATCGGACGTGGTTGTGCATTATGATCAAATAACGCCTCGTTTGTTTGTCTTGGGACATCACTGATTAAATCAAGTGGATCTGGCGCGTCCATTTTTTATGACCACGCAAAACATCCCAAGTCTCCTCGTTATTAAACGGCGCAGTTTTCTCCTCGTCACGATGCATTTGCTTCGCCAGTTTAAGGATATTCTTTCCCCACTTTTTTCTTCCCGTTTCGAACGTTTGTAATACGCGTTGAACTTTGTGCAATTACGGTTCAACGTTTTCCACTTGCCTTGTATCATATCCTTGTTGCGTTTTTGAAAATTGAGTCTATTGAACTCATTTATTACCCGTTGCCAAAATGTATCGCGAACTTGTGCATGCCTGACTTTTGAATCCTCGGTAGCGGCCATGTAACACTTGACAAGTAATTTTTCCTCACTTGATTGCCAACGTGTATTGACAAAGTCGGGATTTTCTTCATTCTCCTCGATTGGTTCGTTTGGTTCGGGGTCTTTGGATTTTTTGGACTTTCGTTTACCACCACATTTGAATGGCTTTGGTGGAGACGTAGGTGTTTCGGGAACTTCATTTGTTTCAGTTTGTGATGTTGTGAATGTTGTGAGAATTGTATATTTTGTAAATTGGTGTTTAGTGTGTTTTGTTGGCTTTGTTCTTGGCTTTGTTCCCAATATAGAAATCATTGGTATTATAGGTAAAGTTATTGGCTCGACAAGCCAAGTGGGTTAGTGAAAGAGATGTTGGGTGATGATGAACCCGTGTTCGGGTTTGAAGATGAACCGCGTTTGGGTTATTCCACCCACCGATGAGAATCAAGAAAGAATCATCGTTGTTGTTGAATCCCGACATTTTTTTAGCAAATGGAAGTATATGAGTTGTGGAAGTGTGAAAAAAATTTGTGTGTTAATTGGATTTTTATAGTGGTGAGAAAATGGTTTTGATTTTTTTTTCTTTTTTTAACACAACGGCTATTATAACCGTTTGAGGGGTGTGTAGTGATTTTTTTTATTCAATCTCGCTTTTAACGTTACGTTAAAGCTTTAACGTGCTCGGCTAACACAACTTTAACGTGGGAGGCCGGTGTGGTTAACGCACCTTTAACGCGAAAAAGTGAAGGTTTAACGCAATCTTCACGTTAACACACCCTTTGCTCTTAGTCTCACTTTTTCGTTTGTTATATTTATATAGGATTGCAAACTACTCGTATTATTCAGTTGTGGAAAAATCACAATTTTACACGAGCCTTACATAATCTTAGTTGTGCTTTAATACTATAATTTTTGTGCCTCGTATAACGAATGCGAACATTGTTCGTTCTATGTGGTTGTTCAAGTATAGAAGTAAATAATTGCTCCTCGGCTTGGATGCGTGTAATTCCTTTCGGACTTTTCGAATAACGTCCTTTCAGTACCTACACAAGTGATAGACACGCGTTAATCTCGTTTTGGGTTTGATCTAAACAAGCTCCAACATGAGAGTAAGTAAAAGGTATGAGCTGAAATGAACAAACGTAAGAGTAAATGTGTGTGGAATCGGTTGGTTTGACAATAAATGAGATTGGGGTATTTATACTACTCCAACCAATGTACCTGACAGCATACGGATTGAGCGAGTCGGGCTATGCCTAGCCTAGGTGTTAGTCGTAAGGTCATGTGGGGTCAATATCCCGTAATATCCAGCTAGGCGGCGCTAGTACGGTTCTTGGAACTGACTGCTGCATAAAGAGGCTTACCTAGATAAAAAGGGGTTTACCTTTAAGGTCCTTCGGCATATGTACTTGGAACACGTGCAACATCTGTCTCCCGGTATGTGTCCTTCAGACATATATGTCAACATGTCTCCCAGTATTGCATTATTTGTAGAAGACTGATGGTGAAATACTTAAAATTCTCCTTTTTGAAACCCTCTTTTTGAAAATCCGAATGGCTTGGCCCGTTGGGCCTAAATGGGCTTATCATTACGAACAAATAGAAGAAAACCTTAATTACCTCAAGTTAAAATAGGCCGAATTAATTACCTTGGAGTTGGGATGGTGACATGTGTCAAGGACTCGTCCATCCTACAGTCGTCGTAATGCCACATCAACGTTTGACACAACATAACGTTTCACTTTTCGTAACTTCTCTCTATAAATACCATTTACTTTTTCACACTCTCTCTCATCCGAATGGCTTAATATTTCCAGCCCTTCGTCATATTAGGTACATTCCATTTTCTCTGCTTAGTATTTTCCTTCGGCCTACCTACCCTTCGGATTCCTTAAGATGGCAAACGATAATCCAGTAAAGTAGAGATTATTCTTCTTAACTTTGATATGCTTGTTTATAAGTCCCTCATGGATGAGGCCGGAGTCTCTTGGGCTGTCAAGGAATTTGGCATTCCTACGGAGCTAAACCCGCGGGTCCCTCCCCCCAGCATGACCATGGATCGATTGTCAATAGACACGATAGGATTATATCTTCAATACTTTGTACAAGGGGGCCTTAGGGTACCTTTTTCTACTCTTCTTTTAGGCATCATAAAATTCGTTAAGGTACATATATCTCAGTTAGTTCTAATAGGTTTGAACCAGACCACCATGTTTGAAATAAACTGCTGGAGTCTGGACATAAATCCCACTGTCACACTTTTTCGTGTTTTTTACAAGTTAAGTAAACAAGGTTATTGGTTTTCTTTTGAGCGTCGTAGTGGAAAAATGCAAAGGTTTGTTTCAAAGAAATACTTACCGGTTTGAAGCACTGGAAAGATATGTTTTTTCTTATCGACTGTAGGGCTATTCTGGATGCCATGGCTTAGAGGAACCAGGATTTAAATTTTGCAGATCCTCCTCATTCGCATGGTTATAGCGAAATGGATGCGGCGAGGTTGACTGCGAATGTTACTGACCTTCAGAAGCCTCCTTCGAGCCTTTTGTATGTCGTTGGGCTTTCTACTCGTTCTTCAGGATGCCAAGGGGAAGGGTAAATGCTATTGCCTAACGACCATTATTTATTATGACACTTTTATTATGTTTCGTTTTACCTTTTATTTCCTTTATATTTGATCTTGCAGTTATCACCACACCTGAGTTTTTGGTATTGTCGTCATTGGAGAAGACCAAAATCAGTTGATGGCACCAATTTGTAGAAGTAAATAATTGCTCTTCTTCGGCTTGGAAGCGTGTAGGTCCCTTCGGACTGGTCGCATAACATCCTCTCAGTATCTACACAAGTGATAGACACGCATTAACCTCGTTTTGGGCTTGATCTCAACAAGCTCCAGCTTGAGAGTAAGTAAAAGGTATGAGCTAAAAGGAATAAATGTTTGTGGAATCGGTTGGTTTGACAGAAACGATAAATGTGACAGACACATGTTAGTCTCGCCTTAGGTTTCATCCCAAGACCAAGCAATAAATGTGAGTGTAAATGTGTGTGGAATATGTTGGTTTGCCAATAAATATGGTAGGGGTATTTATACTATCCCGACCACTGTACCCGACAACATGTTGATGGAGCGAGCCAGGCTATGCCTAGCTTAGGTGCCATAGGGAGACAATATCCTGTAATATCCGGTCTAGGCGACGCTAGTACGATTCTTGGAACGGACTCCTAAATCAAGAAGCTTCCCTGTATAAAAAGGGGTTTACTTTTAAGGTCTTTCGGCAACTGTACTTCGAACACGTGCAACATCTGTCTCCCGGCATGTGTCCTTCGGACATATACGTCAACATCAAGCATAAGCAGCATGTGCACGGTACTATTAGTCGTTATAAGACTCGCCTTGTAACGAATGGTCACAGTCAATAACACATGATTGATATGATGTTGATGAGATAATTAGCCCGGTGATCAAGTCGGCTATTATTTGCACGATTGCCAGTCTTAAAGTTTATCGAGATTGGTATGGTAATCATCTCGATGTCAAGAATGCAATTTTACATGGCCATTTATTAGAGAGTGTCTATATGCATCAACCTTATGACTTTGAGACCCGCAATGTCCTGATAATGACATCTTCACTAAAAGCTTGCCTTCTATCTCTTCAACCAGAAGGGAAAGGCACTATTATAAAGAGATGATGTTTTAAGGGGTTAGGTACCGGAGGATGAATAAAAAACATATTGTATTGCCATCCCGCAAAGTGAGGCCTAATTACTATATTTTGAACTTCGAATATTTCGGCTATAACAAAAAACCATTCAGGCTCCGCCATTGGTAATTAGGCAGATTATTATTAGGCCCACTTAATAATAGATTAGAAAGACATGAAGTGAAAGACGTGAGAAAAAGCTAAAGAAATAGCACAGATCGAGCGTGACCTTGAAAATGAATTGAATTGCAAACATATAACAAGTGGATGGACTTCCAATCATTGAAAATGATAGATACCATATACCAAAATCAAAAACTTATATAAATTCTTAGTCCACGAGAAAAGCAATTGATCACTGTTACAAAACGATAATTCCAGAACAAACCATTTGAAATCATGTTTATACTTGAACCATTAAATTCTTATTAACTTTCTTTTATTGTTATCAATAAAATAATACTAAAACTAATTTACTTCTAGTATGTTATATAAAAGTTCTTGTCATCTAATAAAAACTTGAGTACGCTACCTTTGGTGCATGCGTATACTGTATGTTGTATTTTTTTTTGACATTTTTATATGATACAGTTGTATTTGTTAAATAATTATAAATGGTACCATTTATGATAATTAATTGTATGAAACAAGAGAATTTCCGCGTTTGGTGAAGGTTTTTGGTTTTACCAACGAAGAATGATTCAAACGAAAGGGACGCTAGGAATAAATGTCTTTTTATACAACTCTTGAAACCTTCTTTGACAATAATATTTTATTTAATTAAAATTTGCTTACTTTAATAAATACAGTATATAAAACGAAAAAGACATACAGACAGGCTAAAGCTGGCATTAAATATATAAGTATTAGCTCACATCCACTTACACACATACCGGGTAAAAGTCTCTCCTTTCTGAGAAAGTTAGCGTGACCATATCAAAATTTTAAGCATACAGAAATTGAACTTGAAAACTATCACATTTTAATGATAACAGTCACGGGTTTTTTAACCACTGAACCACCCTTGAGTCGTTACGTAAAAATGAGTTTGCTAAAGTAATTATTGGTTTATCACATCAATGTTTGCTTAATTGCTTATGCAGAGATGTTTTCAGTTTTTGTATATCCATGTACTAAAAGAGCACGTGCTTGGAGAAAGGATTGCTTCATTGCTTATAATGAATATTGAGTTTATCGTCGAACGATACAACAATTTGAAATTGTTTAAACCTCATAAGAGAGCTATTCAATCGTTAGAAGATTAGATGATTAGCAACTTGTTTAGGTAATAATCTTGAATGAAACAAGAACTGGTTATACCAAAAGATAAATCCCAAAGGGCAGTTGTTAGCATTAGAAAATGTTGGCAACTTACCTTTTTCAGTTGTTATAGGATCTCATGACAACATTATGACATGAGAAGCATCTCATGGCATTGGCAACATGCTTTGTCATTCTGTGTTAGGGTGCAAGAAAGGAAAAATATTTTATTGGGCCAGCAAGTTGGTTTTCCATTGGGCTTGATGTTACATTGAGTTTTGGAGTCTTGGGTTCGGAGAGAGGGTGTAAACAATTAGACATGTTTGTTCAAAAATAACAATTGGACATCTAATTTGTAAAAATTATTTGAAAAATTATTACTATATATTCTAATTGTCATTTGAAACGGCATCGTGTATGTTGTATGGGCTCCCCGTTTTTCTTTCGGCCTGCTACATGTGCAACGATCCAGCCCATTATTCTTTGTCTAATATCCGGATCATACTCAAACATTCCTAAGATTAAACGCCTTTTTTTGAGTTATTGTTTAATTCGTGTTTCTTTTTACTAATTGTTTGCTTTCCTTTTTATAAAAAATACAAGATAAGGTTTTCATTGTAAATTGTGATTTGTGATGTGGGATCTTAATTCTATTACTTTGTAGATGTGTGTCATGTGGATGCCATTTATGAGGTTAACGAGGATATATGGGGATTTACATATGAAAAGGCCTCTGGGATTTAGATAAGTTGGAGAATAGTGGTTACCATAAAGATGTGTAAGATTAAGTTTATATTGATTTTGGTTTAACTGTAGATGTATTGATTAATGATATTCATTTTAGGTCTTTGACCAATCTTATTTTAAAAAGTTCATGCCTTTTATAGGGATAAATAAGCCAACGGGAGCTGTGGCAATAGAGGGCGAAGGGGAGACGTGGCAGTAGAGAGCGAAGGAGGAAGGGCAAAATTTAGTAATAGTACGGGGAAAAGGAGGGAAGGGAGTGATGAAGGGTTATGGCTTCAGACTTTCGGGTTCGAGGGCTGCCCACATTAATCACACAAGAGGTAATTTGTTTACTTATTAACAATTCGGTTGTACACATTGATTACACAAGAGGTAATTTGTTTAATTATTGTAAATGTTGTTTGGATTGTTTCAGCAAGTAAACAAGGGATACTAATGGGTCTCAAAATCTAGCTGCTATTTCGTTGCAACCTAAGCAACATCAAATTGTTGGTGCCATTCCGCCTGACCTCAATAGTAGGCCAAAATAAAAGCCACAGGCCAGTCATCAGGCACTATTACTAACTCTTGAACAAATGTATTATGAATATGTAATTGTATCACTTTTGGTAAACATTATTGAACTCATTAAGAAGAAGTTAATACATGTTGGCTCTTTTATGTCAAACCATTGACTTTTGAACAAGATGTTAGGGGGTGGCAATAGTGATGCACCATGATTCATCTTTAAGAAATTTTAACCAATCAAATGTGGCCAAAACATTTCATAATTCACTATGCCTTTCATTCATTTTTTAGTGGCATTCATGATGCATAAAAAATTTAAATTATATTATTTTATTTATTTTATTCTTAATTATATTAAACAAATTAAACAAAAACATTAAATTTTATTAATAATTCAAAGAAAAGTACAATGCTTAGTGTTGATATAAATAATGCCTAAAAATATTATTAACATATATCGATATCTCTATGTTTTGATAATCACAAAACGTAAACTCATTGAACTACAAATTATGACGTAAACAAGTATTTAGTCGTAAATATTTGCTTTAGCATCCATATCACTTAAGGTATGAATAAACAAAGTGTCTAATGCATTTTATGATCAAAGGAATTTTTATTTTTACAAATCTTACATTTTATTAAAGTGGGACAAACATTTTTAAACTTATACAAAACATTTTTGTATTTATAAGAAATGTTTTATTCAAAATATATATTTTGAATTCAAATTTCAACCCCAAAAACGGCTACATTCTTCAGGAAAAACCTCCCCCACAAAAAGACAAAAAATCTGAAGAAAAAATATTTTTTTCTTAGGCGGCCCCCTTAATTATACTTGGCGGTCCCCTTAATTATTAAGGGGACCGGCACCCAATTAAGGGGACCGGCCATGCTCACAAACAGTATTTTTCTCCCTATAAATACTTGTTCATCCCACAGAATTTTCTCACCTTTTGCACTCCTAAACTTTCTGTTCTAGATCCACATTTCCTTTCTCTTAATCTTTTGATCATAAGTAAATAATTCTTTGTTTCAAAGTGATTCAAACATCATCCTCTCAAGTGCAAGAGAAGAATACTTCTATCCCCCAAGACAAGAAGTATTACAACTTGTTGTGACCTCCACATACAAGTTGTTGGTACATCATCAAGATTATTTACATCATTCTTTGTGAAGATTGTTGTGTATATTTGATTGTAGATAGTTGTGCTAGATATATAGATTGTGTGATTAGTTAGTTGCTTGGTGTGAAGAAGAAAAGTTAGGAATTAGATTGTAGTGAAGAAGCTAGGTGTGGAGTAGTTAGTTGTGAAGTGAATTGGTGTGAAAAAGATAGGAGTGGAGTAGTTAGTTGTGAAGTAGATTAGCTTGAAGAAGTTGTGTAGAAGTTGTGACTTAGTTGTGAAGAAGTTGTGGTGTGTAAAGTGGTGTGTAAATTGGTGTGTAAGGTTTTCTCCGCCATTAGGGAGCTTGTTGACATAGTGAAGAAAACTCTCAAGTAGGTGACTCGAGGAGTGGAGTAGGGCAAGGAAGGTGTCCTTGTAGCCGAACCACTATAAATCCTTTGTCTCGCGGTTAGATCTTTTCATATCTTACTTATTATCTTGCTTATATCGTTATTACTTTTGTAGACGTAGACGTATATATATATTTGCTCATATAGTGCTAGTATTGATTTTACTTAAAGATCAAACGAAAGTTTCATTCACAAAACAAAGTTTTTACAATCAAACTAAAAAGGTAACATACATATAATTGATCATTTCGATCAAGTAAAGTTTTCATACAAAATATAACTAAGGATTATAAAATAAACGATTACTTACTTATCTCTCGTATATAGCTATAATTGTTTATAATTGTGCATGTGTTGATTTCACATACTTAGCTATATTATTGTTGTTCATACTTTGATATAGTTGTGCATATTGTTCAAGATTTGAGTTCACATAAGATTGAATCAAAGTTTTAAAAGCAAACAAGGTTTTAAAACTAAACTAAGTTTTCATAATAAAATTAAAAAGATGTAAAACTATTCAACCCCCTCTTCTAGTTTTCAACAATTGGTATCAGGAGCCACGTATAGCAAGATTTTTAAAATATATTATATTTTAAAACTTGTAACGATCTATGGAATCTGAAAAATATTTAGAAGGGCAATCTATGCAAAGACCACCATTATTTGAAAGTGATGGTTTTCTTTATTGGAAAAATAGATTCGAAACTTATGTGAAATCAAAAGATCTTGATCTTTGGCATGTTATTACCTTTGGTGATTTTCCTCCTATTCAATATAATTTTGAAACTAAAAAGGATGAAATTGTATCTTTTGAAAAACAAAATGATGATTTGAAAAAGAAACTATCAAAAAATAATGAGGCTAAAATGGTTATTTATAATGCGTTACCACGCAAAGAATATGAAAGAATTTTTATGTGCAAAACCGCAAAAGAAATTTGGGATTCTTTACTAATCACTCACCAAGGTAATAGTCAAGTTAAAGATAACAAAATAGATCTTCTTGTTCAACAATATGAACAATTTACGATTCCGGAGGAGGAATCAATCGATAATGCTTTTGCTAGGTTTAACACTATCATCACAAGTTTAAAAGCACTTGATGAGAATTTTTCTAGTAAGAATTTTGTTAGAAAATTTCTTAGGGCTCTTCATCCAAAATGGCGAGCTAAAGTTACGGCGATTGAAGAATCGAAGAACTTGTCAACTCTTCAACTTGATGAGTTGATCGGCAACCTGAAAGTCTATGAAGCAATAATAAAGAAAGACTCCGAGATTGTCAATGGAAAAAGAGAGCAAAGCAAGTCAATTGCGTTGAAAGCTAGGAAGAAATCTAGTAACGAGGATAGCTCAACCTCCGAAAGTGATGACGAAGAATATGCGATGGCCGTAAGAGACCTCAAGAAATTCTTCAAAAGGCGAGGAAGATTCGTTAGACAACCGCATGATGAAAGGAAAGCAAACCAAAGAAATAAAGATGACAAAAAATGGCAAAAGTGATAGGAAGTGCTTCAAATGTGGTGATCCAAATCATCTCATCGGAAAATGTCCAATGATGTCAAGAAATCAAAATCAAAAGGCGTTTGTTGGAGGAGCTTGGAGTAATAGCGATGACGATGAGAAAGAAATCACAAATGAGGAGAAATGTCTTATGGCTAAGACATCAAGCGAGGTACGTTCCGAAACCGAATACTTTAGTGACGAAAATTTATCATTAGACGAAAAAGACCTAGATAGTGAATATAATAGGTTATGCAAATTAGGTCAAAAAGTTATAGCTAAAAATAAGTCACTAAAACATATTAATAATCAATTAGAAAATGAAGTACTCGAATTAAAAATTAGACTACAACATTTGGGAAAAGGAAAAAGGAGTTTTTATAGAATGTAAAACATGCATAGAGGTTAATAATGAAAACGAAAACTTAAAGATGAAATTTTTAAACTTGACAAGTTTAAAAATAGTTGTAACCCACTTAAGAAAATAATAAGTGTTCAAGAAACTTCGGGAGATAAAACCGGTTTAGGATTAACCTCAACTAATGTTTCAACTAGTGAAAATAAAAGTATAAAGTTTGAATGTGAATCTAGTAAACAAAAATCATTAGAAAAACCTAAGTGTATGCTTACAAAAGATAGAAAAATACCCATTGCGAATGATGAAAAAGTAAAAACTTTTTATAAACCATCCTTAAAGACCGAAGTAGGATCCTCTAAATTTAAATTAAGATCTAAAACTCCACCACCGAGAAAACCAAATAATCTTCATACTCGATCTAAGACACCTAAACCTAGAAGAAAACAAAATAGACAAAACTACAATAATATTAGTCATCAAATGTGGAATTATCAACCAAGTTACAATCCTTGGGGAATACTACCACCATACATGCATCCTAGTGAAATGTTGAATATGTTTGGACCAAACAACTTTGGGCCAATGAGACAATGGGAACCAAGTGGCTAAGCTGTCAATCTTGGAAGAAGTTGGAATATCATCTACAAATGACTTCTATAAGTCAACATGGTCACTTGAAGTGCTTGAAGATATTCCATTGAAGACTAAAAGGTACGCGTTTCTTTTAAGTTCATCGCTATAATTTGCATGCTTAGATATATGATTAGTTAGATTAATGCTTAGCTATACATATATGTGTACATAATAGCTTATATTCTTATAACCTAGAAACATCATTGGTTGACTCTCCTAGGAATAAGATAAAATTGTTCATTGCCGAACGAAATAGAAAATGGAAATCTTCTATATCCACTATTAGCAAACTCATGGTGATGAAGTGAAATGAGTTAAGTGGATCAATCGTTAATATAGAAGTAGGATTAGATCCCTCGCGTAAGAAAACTATGGATGAAACAAACTCTCGTAGACTATGGCATTAAGTTAGATAAGCGTGCGAAAACAATGGAACTATAGATGTTAGGTTATACCCCATTCAACACTCTCGCATCTAACATATAAATTATCGTCTTCATTTCCTTAGAATCATAGGATATGTAGAAACGATAGCATGAGATAATAATAGGCTTAACCAATCCTCTTGAGCATGAGATCTTTAATAAACATTTTTTTTATTTGATTTATGATATTTGTTGTCAAAAATCTAATATCTCTAAAAATATGCAAAAACCTCACATTTTGGAAAATAGTTTTTCAAATAACTATCCCACTTTTAAATAACATGTTTTCACTATCAATATCCACAATTTTGTTTTGATCAAAACTAAAGATTGGGAAAATATTCTTTACCATTCATTCACACATTTTGAAGTAAAAACCCAATCTATTTTATTCAAATAACTCTCACATCTAAGTGAAAACTTACTTTCAAACATTGTTGAATAATGCTAAAAACGTCTCTTTTAAAATCATGCATGGTGATCTCATATTTGTCATCTATATTTATATAAATGACACTTATAAGTGAACTAAATCAAATCAAGAGGACCATGGTTTGTTCATTAAGACTTTGTTTGTAACAAGTCTAGAAATCCATGCTATCGTAACTACCCATTTATTGCACACTGATACACATTAGGATTAATCCTCCTAGTTATGTAGTTATGAAATACTTGATGTTGCTTATTGTTTCCTAGCACTTATATTTTACTTGCTTGATGAGTATGTTTGCATGCTAGATGAAATTGCTTGTTTACTTAATCTCTTTGATTAACATGCTTTGGCTACATAATTGCCTACATAATTAGTATATGCTTAATTGCCTCAAAGAGTTGGACTTGTTTGAAATAAAAAACACAACCTTTCTGCAATTCACTTCCAAAAACCCTTTTCTGGCAATCTGGGAATCACCAGACGGGCGGCCCCCTTAAATCATAAGGCGGTCCCCTTAATTATTAAGGGGACCGGCCTCCAATTAAGGGGACCGGCCATCTGATGCTCGAAGATGTTATTTCCTTTTTCTACTTTTTAGCCCATTTCATCCTACATTTCCCAAAATTCATAAACCTATTTTATCCTAAATCTTCTATCAAAACTTATACATCCTTAATCCCACAAATCCTACATTATAAACACTCTCATTCCTCTCAATCTATACTCATCTCTTCATGACCTCTCCCATTAAACCAAAACCACCAAATAACCCGTTTGGAGAAGAAAGCCTAATTTCCATTAAAAGCCCGTCAAACCAAATGATGTTGTCAAACATCCAACACCAAATTCCTCCTATGTCTTCAACATTACATACCTAACACCTCACTCTCCTTCTCACCAACATTACATATCAAAAACCTTTACTCACCCATATCCTTCTACATTACACTCAAACCTCATAATCTTTTCACAACTCAAGCGATGTTGTTCATAATCAACCAACACCTAAACCTCACTCTCACACAAACGATCCATTTAACAAAAAATCATCCATTCGTGCTTCCACTAATGCTCCTTCTTATGATGAGCATACACAATCCCAAAACAATAATCCCAACCTCATTACCAACACTTTACATGTTGCTCATTCAACAAAAACACCATCCACTCATGAAGCATCTCTTCCACCCATATCATACTTTCATGATTACCCAAGCTCAAACATGTCTCCACCACCAAGATTATCACCACCACATCCTACAACTTCACATGCCATTCTTATGTTGCATGTTCAAACTCTCACCCAAGACAACTATCATGCTCCACCACCATCACCTTCATCCGAACACTTAATGTTCGTTGAGGCGCTAAAAGAATCCCATGAGCTTAGTGCTCTTTTAGCCTTACATCTTGCTCCACGCAATTTGGATCCACCTTCATCTAGATCACCCTCATCACCACACAACATAAATCAACTTGAGAAGCATGTCAACAATTAACCTTGTTGCATCTTTCTCCCAAAAACCATTGAATTCAATGAACACTTCACTTGGATTGAATATCTTCTCACTAGATCACATCCAATACCTTCACTTGAACAACATCCAAAACCTTAATCAACCTCTTCCACTACAAACTCTCCACAACCAAACTCTCCAACATTCATGACCCAAACATATACCTCCATTAATCCAACAACCTCACCCTAACTAAACCATCTTCATTCCAAACACTCCATCATCAACTATCTAAGCATACTATATGCTTATGATTTTCACTTCCAAATACGAATCAACCAACCTTTTGTTACAAGCAAGTCTGATGGCTCTCTTTGGCAAATTAGGATCTTTAACATAATCTTTTTGAATTAATTGTTATGTATCCTTAATATTTGTTTGCCATGCTTGTTATTTGTATATTGCATATTCTTCTATATATGCTTGTGCTTATAATATTTTTTTTGCGAGCATTCCATATCTCGATCCCTTGGTGCCATCGAACGAGGGGGAGCACACATCAAGGGGGAGCTTTCATCCCGTCTAACTTCATTTATGAAGCTAGTCGGCATAACCTTTTTGATTCTACAAAAATGGGGAGAAGTGAATATAAACTCACTAAATACATGTCTAAAAATTAATTTTTAGACTTGATGAGTTTAGGTTTTGTAATCATCAAAAAGGGGGAGATTGTTGATATAAATAATGCCTAAAAACATTATTAACATATATCGATATCTCTATGTTTTGATAATCACAAAACGTAAACTCATTGAACTACAAATTATGACGTAAACAAGTATTTAGTCATAAATATTTGCTTTAGCATCCATATCACTTAAGGTATGAATAAACAAAGTGTCTAATGCATTTTATGATCAAAGGAATTTTTATTTTTACAAACCTTACATTTTATTAAAGTAGGACAAACATTTTTAAACTTATACAAAACATTTTTGTATTTATAAGAAATGTTTTATTCAAAATAAATATTTTGAATTCAAATTTCAACCCAAAAAACGGCTACATTCTTCAGGAAAAACCTCCCCCACAAAAAGACAAAAAATCTGAAGAAAAAATATTTTTTTCTTAGGCGGCCCCCTTAATTATACTTGGCGGTCCCCTTAATTATTAAGGGGACCGGCACCCAATTAAGGGGACCGACCACGCTCCTAAACAGTATTTTTCTCCCTATAAATACTGGTTCATCCCACAGAATTTTCTCACCTTTTGCACTCCAAAACTTTCTGTTCTAGATCCACATTTCCTTTCTCTTAATCCTTTGATCATAAGTAAATAATTCTTTGTTTCAAAGTGATTCAAACATCATCCTCGCAAGTGCAAGAGAAGAATACTTCTATCCCCCAAGACAAGAAGTATTACAACTTGTTGTGACCTCCACATACAAGTTGTTGGTACATCATCAAGATTATTTACATCATTCTTTGTGAAGATTGTTGTGTATATTTGATTGTAGATAGTTGTGCTAGATATATAGATTGTGTAATTAGTTAGTTGCTTGGTGTGAAGAAGAAAAGTTAGGAATTAGATTGTAGTGAAGAAGCTAGGTGTGAAGTAGTTAGTTGTGAAGTGAATTGGTGTGAAAAAGATAGGAGTGGAGTAGTTAGTTGTGAAGTAGATTAGCTTGAAGAAGTTGTGTAGAAGTTGTGACTTAGTTGTGAAGAAGTTGTGTTGTGTAAAGTGGTGTATAAATTGGTGTGTAAGGTTTTCTCCGCCATTAGGGAGCTTGTTGACATAGTGAAGAAAACTCTCGAGTAGGTGACTCGAGGAGTGGAGTAGGGCAAGGAAGGTGTCCTTGTAGCCGAACCACTATAAATCCTTTGTCTCGCGGTTAGATCTTTTCATATCTTACTTATAATCTTGCTTATATCGTTATTACTTTTGTAGACGTAGACGTATATATATATATATTTGCTCATATAGTGCTAGTATTGATTTTACTTAAAGATCAAACGAAAGTTTCATTCACAAAACAAAGTTTTTACAATCAAACTAAAAAGGTAACATACATATAATTGATCATTTCGATCAAGTAAAGTTTTCATACAAAATATAACTAAGGATTATAAAATAAACGATTACTTACTTATCTCTCGTATATAGCTATAATTATTTATAATTGTGCATGTGTTGATTTCACATACTTAGCTTATATTATTATTGTTCATACTTAGATATAGTTGTTCATATTGTTCAAGATTTGAGTTCACATAAGATTGAATCAAAGTTTTAAAAGCAAACAAGGTTTTAAAACTAAACTAAGTTTTCATAATAAAATTAAAAAGACGTAAAACTATTCAACCCCCCCTTCTAGTTTTCCACACTTAGGAAAAAAAACAACATAATAATATCTAAAAATTGCAAGACCATCCATATTTTACCGTGTACTCACGTTTTTTGGCCATAGCAATTTCTCGTATACCCAGATCAGCTATTTGATCGTGCGGGTCATTGAAGAACTTCATCGCTCCTAAAAAATCCTTTTCTTCAACACCTTTGAGTTGTGCGGACATCAACTTTTCGGCAAACTCATCCTTTGCTCGTTTTTTCTCCACAACCTCATCCATTACTTATGATTTCTTTGTCGCGTAAGTTTCTAAGGTCGCAGCAACACTATTCATTGACGATGACTCGCTAACGGTCTTTTTGCCCTTTTTTCCGTGTAGGAGTTGTGTCGTCATTCAAATCCGGAAGAATAGTCTCAACATTTTCATTTTCATTGCTAGATTCCGACGAATTTCTCCGTTTATCGGAATTAGACGAAGATGCTTGAACCACACATGGTTGTTTTAACCATTTGTCTACTTTCTTAAGGATCTCTCATGCTTCCGTGTGAGTAAAAGTCTTGTCTTTTGTTTTCCTTTTATAATCGACCATGGCATTTTTCATCACGTCAAGATCGTCACAACCACTATCACGAATACGGTTCTACAAATATAAAAGTAACAAGTATAAATTACTACAACTATATCAAATACAAAGTATAAAAAAGCATATGGTGAAAAAACATACCGATTGGATCCATAGCCCGTTAAAAGTATTCACTTCGGTATTCATATGTTTCCACTTTGTGTTCAAGCTATGGTGTGTTCGATTAGTATTTCCCATGGTTATCGTGAAATGCTCTAGAATTTTTCCCCAAAAGCTTTCACTCTTTTGTTCATTCCCGACTTTTGGGCATGTCGAGATATGAACCCAAGCTTTTGCCAAAGCGGCCTCTTCATCAGTCGACCAAGGTTCTTTTTTTGCTTTACCCGGGTTTTTTATTTCTTCAACTACTTCAACATCATCATCATTTTCTTGACCACCTAATATATATATATATATATATATATATATATATATATATATATATATATATATATATATATATATATATATATATATATATATATATATATATATATATATATATAATGTAACGATTAAAAAAATCATATATTTAACAAAAAAAAATTAACGATTAAAAAAAATTAACGATTATAATAAAAAAAATTAAACCGATTATAAAAAAATGTAACGATTATAAAAAAAAATAAAAAAATAACGATTACAAAAAAAAATGTACCGATTTCATTTGGAAATTGAGTTTCGGGAACAAAATCAATTTCGTCATCTTCGTTATCGTAAAGCGGTAGTTCACGTTCTACACTTGCTTCACGTCTTGGTGGACTGTCACGGAAGTCGATGAAAGGGTTAAATTCACTAGTCATTGCTATATTATAAATGTTTGGATTCATCGGTGAAGGTTGGTGAAAATATTGCCGTTGTTGTGATGATGGATTTACCGGATGTGGTGGGGGATAGAAGGGTTGAGGTGGAGGTTGGGGAAAGATGATTTTGAAACACGTTTTGATTAATTTGGATCCATTCTTTTTATATGAAAAAAAAGAGTTGGAAGAGAGGATTAGTGGAATAATTAGTAATTTATAAATGAATATGTGAATAGATTAGTGGAATAATTAGTAATATTTAAAGGGATTTTTTTTTTGAAAATGGCTCACACGGTCGAATATTTAATGTGGGCAACGTTCGAAAATTTAATGCTAGCTTCCATACCGAATCGGTATGTGATACCGAAATACATGCCGAAAATGTGATGCCGAGCGAGTGGTTATGGAGGATGCCGAGCGGAATGCTTTGCCGAGGCTCGATGCCGAGTGCATTGCCACTCCCCTTTACACCTTTTATTGAACAATTCCCAAACATTACAACTGCAGACAAACCAGAAGTTGTCGACCTTGTTTTTGTAATTGTTTTTTTATTAACATAGACCAACAATTTCCAGTTATGTTTGTGGAAAAGATTTCGGATTTTATCAGGGAGTCGTGGATTATTAGATAGCTACATGGTTTACCATGTTTTTTGTGTCAGATAATCTGTTTTTAAGAAGCTAATATGAAATAGTATTTTGAGCTTATAAGTTGAATAAATTGGAAACTTATTTCTTTAAAGATGTTTGTAAAATGGGTAGCTTATGACCTTATGTGCCTGCGTTGTAAAAAGAGCTCATTTCAATTTCCTTTATCTTTTTCTTCTTTTTCAGCTGCCAGAAAGTTGCCTGTTGCTGCTATTGGACCGGTGGCTACCTTTAGGTGGCGAGTTGGGCTCTGCAACGGTATGAACCGTTTACATCAACCTCTTATATGTTATGCTTGATATTGATAATATATTGTTGCAACCACGACGTGTGTTTTGTACTATTATGTTCTTTTCTCGCAGATGCGTTTTTTTAGCTAATGCCACTTATATTGCGACGTAATGAAATGATGATAAGTCTACAACTTCCTCACTTTACGGCTTATGCGAATTATATTATTATGACTCCTTTATAGTAGCTTAGCTTATTTGAATTTAATGTTGCAGGTTTCAAACGGTTGAATAAGCAACCTTTGTCAACCCTTTAAAAGGTATTATTCGCAGATTATGTCTTTGTGACTTTTCTATTCAACTTTCACTAATGTAAATTTGGGTCTACAGGCTACGAATGGAAGGAATAAAACATCCAGAAATCCCACTTTTGAACAACTGGAGCAGAAATTCCAGGCGGAGATCATGAAATCGATAACTGTAGACATACCGAATTTTTAGTTATTGGTACTACTCAACATCATGGCTTGCATATGTCTATGTCTATAGTTGAGCCGTCCACGACACCAACTGTTGAGTTGTACTAAGCAAGCCATGCAATGGCTAAGCATAAACAGTCCTTTGGCCAAAAACGTGATCTAACTCAATAGGTACTAACATGCTCAATTAGTCATGACACAAAATCGCTTCATATTTATCATCTAAAACAACAATGGGTAAAAATGGGTAATTATAGGTACTGGTCAAATGGTATCGCCCAACTCGAATGAAATGAACACTTCATGTTCAAACTTTGTTTTATATTCTTTTTCTAATACATATATTGACTCTGAATTATTATTTTCGGTCACACACATGCACATATGTACACAGTTTCAATTCTGAAACGTTGTTATTATCTATTTCCGCACATAGACACACACACACACACACTAAATTTTGACATGCTGTAAGTGATACTAATGTTTGCAGATGTACAGAGGACAACCAGGAAAGCAAAGAGGGCATAATAATCGCTAATCACCTGTTCTCACTTGACGTTCCTTATAGTGAGATACCTGCACCTGCACTTAGCTCTAAAACCAGTGGAAGCGGCCTTGGTTTTGGATTGCTCTTATGCATTCATGTAAATTTCTTTTCTCTACTTTTTATCATTTTAATAATTCTTATATTGAACCAAAGATTAAGTGATTTTGCTAAGTTTGGTAACTAAAATTGATATGATAGCATATAAAATGAGCAATGTGAAAAAATCCAATTAAGTATGCATTTTATTTGATGTCCATATTAAGATGATGACATACTTTATTCTATAAGTTTTAAACAAGGAGCTATAGCTATAGGATGTGTGGCTGCTGATATCGGAGGGAAAAGACGCTCTCGCTGCTTTTGACGCATTGGGGGAGAATTTTCAGAAAATTGTTCTCCCAGAAGCTGCTTAAGTTTTCCCAGGCATGTCTACTTATAAACTCCCACTGAGTTATATATTCAATCGTTTCGTTGCTGCACACCCTGCTGCTGATATGTTCATTAACTTTGGCAGTAATAACAGACCAAGAAGTCTTAGAAATCGGGTACAAGAAAGATGGTAATTGTTGATTGGCCATCCATCACAGATATGTTACTCAAAAGATGTTCTGGAAGGACTCCCAAGTTTTGGTATTCTCTGTTCATAGGTAAACCACATGATTTCTTTTGCGGATCACACGATATCCTATTATGCTTATTGTTGTATATTATGAAAAATGCAGACATGAGAATGATTAGTTTTTTTCCTGGTGGTGATGAAGGTACACACGCCATGTTGGATGAGGAGCTAGGTTTATGGTATAATATAAATGTTCCGTGGGAGAATGGTAACGCTAGCAATGCGGATTATATCTCTGTGTTAGATAATGGTAACTCATGTCACCTTTATGACGCAAATGAAGAAGTGAAATCAGGTAAGAAGACCACCAGCCTTAGGAGCTTCCGTATATGTTTATGTATATTGAATGATGGTACTTAGAGCTCACTTCGTGGCACCTTAGGACCTTTATGTGTAGTTTTGCTTCTAAATAAACTCTAGCATTCTAATGCGTCGTGCCGTTGAGGTAACACTATATTGTGTTTTGCTTTTGATATAATAAATAAACTGTTAGTTTGGATTTATATATGCGTCCCACGGCTAAAATTACATCTAAATAAACATTATATTGCACATACACTTTCATTTCTGTGTTCAAAAATTTGAACCTATACACCTTTTCATCCATATATATTGCACCTCCATTTTTATCTATTAGCAAATTCAATAGTTGTAGATAGCTAAATAAGGCATACGCTTTGTGGTTGTAGTAGAAGGAGTTATGAGGTCAAGCAGATGATCAAAATATTAAAAAGGCATCACTAGATTACAGTACCAAAACCCGGATAACTTCAATGCCCCGCCGCAACGCAGCGGACCGGTGCCCAACTTGTTTATCATAAATCTCGTCACTTCAGATATAGCTTACAAAATAACCTTCGTATTTTAAATCACACTCCTGATCCATCTACTTTAGTTCCAGCTTCGACTAGTTTATCAACATACCAATAATATGCACCAAATTACTTTTAGGCTACCCCCATAATGACCCTCAACAACCCTTATTTTTCCTACCATATCAGCTTTCTCTCCTACAACTTACATCCGACCTTTTCGACACAGTAAAGCGACAGACGTCTTTTTGCTTTCATCTTTTTTTAATAACAAAATTAAATTTTATTAATAAATAAAAAATCATTTATAAAAATTCAAATCCATTTAACACTCAACACTCAAAACACAAAAACTGGATACTATTTTTTTTACAAGTGCCATGCACCTTTTCTCTTTCATCATTTCCCACAAATTAATTTTTCAAATGAATCAATCATATTTTTAAGTATAATTTTAGGTCTAGGTTAAAGCATACAAATCATTTTTCTTTATTATAATATCCAAACCAGATCTTGTTGTCTAACTCCACAAAAAAAAATAAAAAATAAATAAAAAATAAATAAATAATAATAATAATAATAATAATAATAATAATAATAATAATAATGATAATAATAAATAATAATAATAATAATAATAATAAAATCATCCCTTTTCTAAATTATAAGCCCAACAACAAATAACCTAAACTCTAGCTATATAAGATACTTATACCCTAATTTCTTTCACACAAACCAAATCCTCACACTACAACTCACACAACCTTTTTATTTATTTATTTATGTATTATTTTTTATTTTAAATTTTTAATATGATAAGCGAATAAAAATAGCTTCTTTTTCTTTGGTTATCATTGTGTTAACTAAATAGTAAACAAATACAAAGATTTCTCACAACCAAACTTTTCTTTCTTTTAAATCAATTTTTTGTTTGTTTATGGAGTGCAATATTGGTCGAGACCACGATCGAATGGATTATTTTTTAGCTGACCGACCGCCAGCGACCTCATGTTGCAGTGGCGGCAACTGAAGACGACCGACTAGGACCTTTGGATCGACCGACCCAGTATTCCCAACCTTATATTGTTTGCGTATTACTCTCAATTTGATATTGTGTGGATTGTGTTTGTGTTTAGAAATATGTATTTAGAAACTATTAGGGTGTGTTTAGTTGAAATAAAATGCTTTTGCCTTTTACAAAATGTTTTGTACAAAATAAGTAAAACAAAATTGCATTCAAATCATAATTTTTCAAACAAATACTTTGCAAATCCATCTCACATATCCTAAGCACGAATTGAATCCGCAACCATTTGGTTGGGAAGCTCGCATACAATATGAGGGTACCATTTGGATACAAGCCATTTGATTTGTGTTTTCTTTGTTTCCGTTTATTTATTTTATTTTATTTTATTTTATTTATTTATTTTTTAAATATAAAACAATGTCACATATATTGTAAATATGGGCTTATGGGCTTATGGGATTATAGGTGATGTCTATTCATCATATCTTATTAGGGTTTGTATCTTATAAATACACCCTTAATGTAACCTCTTGGATGACCACTTAATAATAATTCTCCCTCCTCTCATTCTTGTATTCATGTTGTTTATTATTGTTCTTTATTTATAACACGTTATCAGCACGCTCTAATACATTAATTGCAAATATATTTTGAAAAATAAATATGTTGACAACGAGGAAGAAGGAGGAAACTAATGTGATATATATTACGGTTCACAGTTCCATCTTCTATTTGAGTTAGTGAGGTAAATCTTTAACCCATGTGTAGTATTATAATATGCTTGTTTGTGATAGTTTCATCATCGAATTTTTAAACAAGTTTAGTGAGGTTATTGAGCATTAAAATCAAAACAATAAACTGACGTGGTGGATCCATTAATTAATGTATTATCTATGAACATTGATTTAATAATACATAATTACGTGTATGTCTCTTGTGTATGTCTCTTTTGTAAGAATCATGGGTTAACTATTTTAATCTTTTCATGATAACTAATCTTTTGTGAAGGCGTTAAATATGACCTTAAAAGTTATTGATTTACATGGTATAACCAATCTTATGTAAATAAACGAGATTTTTACAAAAAGGTTAATTAATCATCACTATTGAACATGTTTTTGGTATTTTTGTTACAAAACATGATATGGTGCTTTAGTCTGTTTGTTACATAAACAGGTAGTAAATTATTAGTTCCATAACAACTGCAATTACCAATTGCTTATTAACTTTGCTATATGTTGTTATTAATTTTGTCTCCAATTAACATTGTAACGTTAATTTGTTGCTTCACTTAAAAGTTGTGTAGTATTTTATTTTTTTAAACTCTATTGTGATTTACAAGAACAACAAATGTTCTATTGTGATTACATAACGAGAATTATGTTATATTTTATTGTTAATTTTTCAAACTCTCATGTAATTTACAAAAAACAATAGATGTTTTATCGTGACTACAAGGAAATAATCAAAACAACATAGCCATCATGTTATGGTTAGAAAATATACATATATATTAGAACCTCAAGTTCTAATATGATTCTTTCATGAATCAATACCATAACCTCGTGTTATGATTATATTTATTCATAATAAAACCTAAAGTTTTATTACAATGAATAAATTAAAAATACAATAGTCTCAAGTTATTGTATCTCTTTTAATGAACTTTAAGTTCAGTTATTATTCTCTTAAAAGAATCACAATATTATAACCTCACGTTATGTTTAGAAAAAAAAATAGTATGAACCTCAAGTTCTACTACGATGAACATAATCAAAATACAATAACCTCAAGTTATTGTTTTCATGTTCAATCAGAATTCTCAAAAAAGAGAGGAAAAAAAAAAGAAAAATAAATTAGAACCTCAAGTTCTAATATGGTTTGATCAATTGAAAAAAAAGAAAAAAAGATAGAACCTCAAGTTCTACTATGATCTCTCCAAGAAAAAAAAAATAGAACCTCATGTTCTAATTTGATTCAATTAATAGAATCAATAACATAACATCATGTTATGTTATGTTAGAAGAAAAAAAAATAAAACCTCAAGTTTTATTATGATTCCCTCAAGAGAATCAAATAACACAATCTCGTGTTATTGTTATATCGAACCTCGAGTTCTTTTGTTGTTACTCATATAATTAATTGCTTGTTGATTGATGCTAAACAGTCAACCTTAAATTGACCAAGTCAATGGTCAACAAAGTCAAATAGCCTAGATCAATGCTCCGCGGAAGTATAAGGTTTCCCCGGGTCGTTATGTCCCGACGAGGTGTGATGGTTATGAAACGGTTTCGTGATCGGGTGAATTTGGATGAAAAAGGTTTGTGTGTGATTGAACTAAGGAATCTACAATGAAATAGCTTAAACAAGCTATTTGAACAAGACGGGAAGCTAAGAAAAACCAGAAACGATTAAAACCTAAAAACGCGTACGTTACGTTTAAATAAAACGTAGACGTACGAAATAAAAAGTAAAAACGGAAATCTGAAAACACTCAGGGGGTGAAAATGACTTTTTTACAAACTTAAAAGTAAAAGAAAATTTATAGAAAAAGAAAATAATTTTTTTACACTAATTAATTATTTAATATTAATTAAATACTAATTATTACTTATTAATAATATTTAAGTAACTTAAATATAATATAATATTACTTAAATACTAAAAAGATGAAAATAAAATTTCTAAAACTATAAAATAACTAAAAACAAGTTTTAAAAATAAAAATAAGTATTTTTGTCTTTTTGTGGTTTTTCTATTAAATAATTACTAATTAATTACTAATTACTAATTAAACTATTTTAAATTAAGAGAAATACTAAATGAACAGTAAAAATTCTAATAAAATTTATAAAATTATTTTATAACATATAAAAGCTATAAAAAATATAAAAACTAGGTTTTACTTAATAAAAACTAATTATGCTATTTAAAACTAATTATTCATTAATTATAAATAAAACTAAGATTAAATCTAATAAATACTCAATAATAAAATAAAAATCTGAAAAAATTATTATAAATACTTTAATATAATAGGAAATTAATAAAAATATAAAAATGACAAGTACTTAATTAAAATCTAAAAATGAAAAATAGAATTTAAAAAAAATTAAATAGAAACTATCACTTAAAATTACATTTGATTTTCTGGATTTTCTTTTTGGAAACTTGATTTACAACTAAAAATGAAAGACTTTTACAAAAACAAACTTTTTAGAACTTAAAAATAAGTACTGTGGAAGCTTTTTGGCTCCATAGTTGACTTTTGTTGACCAAATGGTAAAATGAGCTTAAATGACCAAGAGTGGGACCCACTTTGGTTAAAACTGATATAAGTAACTTATTTGAACTTGTGTGAGCTGGAAAAAGTTAAATTTGAACACAGAATAAGCTATAAGTCACAAATAAGCACATTGCAACTTAACTCAAACCAGAAACTGGGACAGAAACTTGTGCTTGATTTAAGTGGGGTCCACAGGGTTGGAGGTCAACATGATGGTCAAAACATGAACCCTACCATGGGGGGAGTTGATAGAACCAAGATTTGTGGCAAGGGGATCACTGTAGAGGTCAAGAACCACCACCAAAGTGGTGGTCTTGGGACTGAGTCTGCTGCACAGGGGAACACAGTCTCCCTGCAGCCCTCTTTGGGCAAGTGTGGGGGCCCACACAAAATTCTCAAAAATAAAAGGAAAGTGGATTTTAATAGTTGAGCTGGGGGGTTTTAACTAGGAACAAGTCATAAGCTCTGAATCATCCCACAAAATTCTAGTTAATTCTCACCATATTTGGCTTTTCAGACAAAGGAAAACTTTTGACTTTTCAAATTACACTAAAAGTTTGACTAAAATGAGATTATAATGATTCCTAAAGACTAAATAAGTAACAATAAGTTATAAATAGATGAATTTTAGCTAATAGAACAACTAATAAACTCAAAGTGATGATTGAGCAACTGAAAACTCCAACAGTGAACCAATAAGACCATATTATGGACTTTTGACCTTTTTTACTAAGGAGACATAAATTTTATGCATTAATTAACCTAAGATGACCTAAAGTAACATGTAAAATCCAAAAACTCCAACTGTAACACATGAATCAGTGGCCAAAGCCACTGATCCAAACACCCCTTCAGGAAGTATCTGCTAAGCTTTTACTAAGCAACAAGCTAATTTTGGGTGAACCTCTTGCTGAACTAGGTTGAGACAGATTAAGAAACATATAATAAGCACATTCCAGTCACCAATAAGCAAAGCACAATAAGTAAATCTAATAAAGCAACTTGAGCTATTCTCACAGTTGACTTAACAATTCAATGAAAACATAGATATGCTGCATGAGTTGAACCTAAAAGTATCCAATAAGCAAGTTGATACTAAAATAAGCTAACAAGACAGTGAAAAAGTATATAGAAAGCTAATGCTACAGTAACTATGAAACAAATGAAAATTGGCTTACAAACACTTTCCAATGCTGAGCATATGTAGACCAGGTCCCCAAAATTCATTCCTAAAGCTTCCAAACAAGCTTACTAAACAGAAACCATCCACAATTACCCCTGCTCCATGCTTGCAACTTGTTTTCCTTGAATCTTTCATTTTTCCACTAATTTATTTGAAATTTTTAATATCTTTATTTAACTAAATGAAAACTATTTAACAGCTTTGAATTCTTAATAAACCTTACTAATGAACTGAGTAAAGCTTAAATAATCATTAAACAATAACATATAACAATATAAAATAGCATTGAGATTTCAAAGAAAAAGGGCATAACTGAGAATAGAAACAACAGTTTCAAACTATTAAAAGCTTATATTACTTAAGAGAACAGATTACATCATAAAGTTTGATTAGGAATTACAAGTTACAATTAATTCTACATTAATTCAAATAAGCTAAAAAAAAACTAGACTGGTCTTCCACTGCTCCTCATCTTCTATTTATAGGGACCCCTTAGGGTTCCTGAGTCCTCTTTAGCACTTCCCACTTCACTCCTTGTCCCTTGGATCAATAATTTTTGATCTTGACCATTCACAGCTTTTGGCTCCAAACTCACTTTTGGCGTTTTCTTATAAGTTATTGAAGCCAGAGGGAAGTTTTGGATTGTTGTGTTTGTTTGTGGTGCAAGGGGGTGGGAGGTGGAGTGTAATCAGAGGTGAGAGTTGTGTAGGGTGATGATGGGGAAGCAGGTTTGGCAGGGGTAGGCTGAGGTGGATGGTCAATGGAGGTCAAAGGGAGGGAAGTAATATTATTAACGGGGCATTTTTGGTGGTGGGCTGGTTGGGTATGGGCCAGGGATTAAACAAGGTGGAGTGGGCTGTTTTATTGTTGGGTTGGATTTGGTATAAAAATAAAATGGGATCCGTTTGTTTTGTAGCTTAGAAACACCACAAGGACTAAATTTGTAATTTACTGAAATTGGAGGACTGGATTTGCCATATTTCCAAAGTAGTCAAAAGGGTGCTTTATGCCAAGGTTCAATAATCCAGGGACCATAAAAGTAATTTTCCAATTTTTAAATCCCAAGGACTATTTTTGCCAAAATCCAAACTTGAAGGACCAAAACTGTAAATTCTCAAAACTTTTTACCCAAAGTCTATTTTTGTAATATTTTGACTTTCAAAAGCTTTGGGTTGACTTTTCTTTCATTTTAAACTTCCAGGGACTAGTTTTGCCAAATTTTGAAACTTGAGAGACTGAAACTGCCAATTGTGCAAACTTTGTTCGTTTTTCATTTGTTTTTAAACATTTTGCATCTAAAACATATAAAACACACTTTTGGGATAATTTGTGTATTTTGATGCGTATTTAGGTGTTTTTGGATGTTTTGGCAGTTCAGATACGATAAAAATGATGAGTATTTACACACTCATCAATCCCCCACACTAAACTATTGCTAGTCCCTAGCAATCTTTTGAGAAAAACTTGATGGATTTGAAACTCTTTACCAAAAGCCATCACTTCTGGAGTAGCCAGGTGTAAGAACTGTGGCACACCTGATAACCGTGTGATTTTGAGCAAACCACCAGTTGTCAACGGATTTGATTAGTCTTTACCAAAAGCCGTTTGCTTCTGGACTAGCCAACTCTTGATGGAATAGTCAACATCTTGGTGAGCTGATTACCAATTATGGATTTTCCACGGCCTTTACCACAAGCCATAATCTTGTGGGCTAGCCAACTCATTTGTTTTCGGGGAGTTGATGAACCATACAATTTTGGGCAAATTGGAAGCCGTAAACGGATTTGAGTTGTCTTTACCAAGAGCCGTTTGCTCCTGGACTAGCCAATCCTTTTTGTCGGTTAGACAAGGCGGACTGATTACCACAAAAATTTTGAAGCACCAGTGAAAAAATTTTTTTGAATTTTTGGCTAAAAACGGGGGTATTATATAGTAATATGTGATAAAATTCGCTAGAATAGCGAATACCCCCCCCCCCCACACACACACTTAGCATGAATATTGTCCTCAATATTCAAAATCCCGGCTATTATGCCAACATTTTGAACGTAAAAGGGCAACATTAAAAGCTAAGCGTGGAAAACACCATTTTGTTTTTCACTCTATTTGTAACCATAGCATGGGGGACTCCCTCACACTTAGGGTGAAAACCCTATATGCATGCTACTGTTTTTGTTTACCGAGTCGCTAGCTTGACTCGACCCCTAATTTATTTGTCATTGGGGAATGTGGAAGAAGTGATCTCCATCGGACTTTCATTCAAAATGTTTGGACAAACATATGAAGCACGTGAAAGTTCCACACCGATGAGATAAGTGCCCGGCTCAAGATAATGATACATGAAAATGCCGGGATCAAATATAGTGTCCTCACTCCCGAAGGAGTGAAGAAGAAAATAAGTCACCCTGTAGGTGAAGAAAAGGAAGAAAATCATGATAAAAAGCATGATTTGATCTTCTTCCTCAAGAGCAGGCTCCGTAGCCTGAGTTTGGATTTCTAAGGGTAAGCTCGTAAACAACCCGGGAGGGTGGGTGGGAATTTGCAAATTCTCATAATTGAGAGTATCTCCCCCCGGGATATCAAACTGATGAGCGAGTTCACCGGAGAACTCCTCATGAAGAGAATCATTCACAAGATGTGAATCAGGGAACTCATGTTTCGGAATAGACTCATCACAATCCTCAATCTGAGTACCAAAGAGTGGATTATCAGAAATCAAAGTGAATTCAGAATTGAATTCAAATAGAGGATTGGTGAGAGTAGTATCGAATGTTTCGGGAACAAAGTGAATATTATTCTCTATTGGACTGTTGGAATAAGAACTGAGTGACGGATCATGATGTAGGAGACTTTCAATTTCTCCCAGATCGGCTTGGAAGTCAAGGAGACCATCATCACTTTCCAAGGAAAGTGGATTGATGTGAGCAAGTTCATCAGCGAACTCCTCAAGAAGAGGATCAACATCAGAATGAGGCAGTGGTGCCTCGATATACTCAATGTCTCCATGAGATGTACAATCATCATTAAAATCTGAGAAAGTCTCAAAATGATCGTTTGAACACTCAAGAGGTGAAGGAATATCACATACATGATCCAAAGTTCCCTGTGACTCTCCTGGGATTGGGACAAGGATCTCAACACTAGACTTTATTAATTCGTCCGACTCCTTATTAGGAACAGTGCTAAGATGCTCATCCCCCATGATCAGAGAGTGAGTGTGAACTTCAGGTGTGATAATAGCAGACTGAGGGAGATAAGAAAGACTAGAACACATAGATTTTATATTTTTCATGTGTTCTTCTGCTAGCAATTCTTGCATACTCTTATCTCCCTGTGCTTCCATGGAAGGAATTTCAACTGATGAACTGGATGAATCTTTGTAATATTCCTTCATTTGAACAGAATCCTCATCATCATCGTCATCATGAAGAGCAGCATAGCGAAGATTGGCACGTATTTTAGCCGCTCTTTGCTCAGCAAGTAATTCTTCCATGCTCTTTTCGTTTCTAGCTTCTCGTTCTTCGGCAAATAATTCTGCCACGGATTTTTGACGAGAATCTTGAAACGATGAAGTAGCCAACTCCTCCTTAAGATCTTTCAATATCTTAAGAGTCTCTATTAAAATGTCTTACTTAGTAACAAGAGGAGTTGCTTGGGTCATTTGGTATTGTGGAGGTGGGTCTTGCAACGAATAGTCGTAATTGTTACAAGGAAATTGATTCCCTGTTTGACAATCAGAGCTAGTGTGTGGACCTCCACAATACTCACAACAGTAAAACTGATGTGGCTGTGAGTCGTGTGTGCTGTAGTCATAATTGTTATCAGGAAACTGCTCATAGACAAGCGTGTTTCCCGATTGACAATCAGAACTGTAGTGTGGACCACCACAGTACTCACAACAGTAAAACTGTTGAGTCTGGCTTGGTGTAACTTGATACGAAGCATCATTGAAGTTTGGATAATATGATTCTTGCTCGTATGAATGTGATGGGTAATCGGAAAAATTTGAAGAGTCGTTGAATGAGTCTTGATTAGGGTCATAAGCAAATGAATTACTCGACCTACAAAACAAACAACTCCCGTTTTGGATATCATTACCACATTGTACACATGTACACCAACGACATGGCAAACCAAAAAGTGGCTCACCACAACCAACACAAGGAATAAAAGCCGGAGGTGGGACAAGTGGTGTGCTCTTAGAGCTAGCAATTTCCACCACTTCCGTTATGGTCTCGGGTTTTGGTTCTTGATAAACGTGAAGATTGGGCAAGTCGTTCTTTTTAGTCACTGCCCTAAGCTCTGTACGTTTGCTTGATGACCTTATAACCTTATATCGTGAAAGATCAGGATTGATTTTTGAAGGTTTAGGAGCATTAGTGAGCTTAGGTTTTTGGACAACCGTAGGTTGGACGTATTTAGCATTTTCAATGTCAGATGAAAGTACCGGGTCCTTTGTCACCTAGGTTTCTTGATTCATTTCCCTCACCGGAGAGGGAATAGGAATCGAAGGTCCATCATAATCACTACGACATCTCGATATTTTTGATAAGGCCATAAGTCTTTCAATTTTGCTTTGAAAGGCCCATTGCTCAAAGAAATCGTCATCGAGAGATGTCATTTAGAATTATACATGAGAGGGGTATAAGAAGGTAGAATCAAACTGATAGAGGGTAAGGAAAAATATTTTTGGTTTTTATGGAAAGATATGAACAAAGATGGATAAATGTACAATGGAATGAATTCCAAAAACACTAATCAGAAAAACCGTTTAGATAAACGCGCACAACCTCCTCGACAGCGGCGCCATAAGTTGATTGATGCTAAACAGTCAACCTTAAATTGACCAAGTCAATGGTCAACAAAGTCAAATAGCCTAGATCAATGCTCCGCGGAAGTATAAGGTTTCCCCGGGTCGTTATGTCCCGACGAGGTGTGATGGTTATGAAACGGTTTCGTGATCGGATGAATTTGGATGAAAAAGGTTTGTGTGTGATTGAACTAAGGAATCTACAATGAAATAGCTTAAACAAGCTATTTGAACAAGACGGGAAGCTAAGAAAAACCAGAAACGATTAAAACCTAAAAACGCGTACGTTACGTTTAAATAAAACGTAGAGGTACGAAATAAAAAGTAAAAACGGAAATCTGAAAACACTCAGGGGGTGAAAATGACTTTTTTACAAACTTAAAAGTAAAAGAAAATTTATAGAAAAAGAAAATAATTTTTTTACACTAATTAATTATTTAATATTAATTAAATACTAATTATTACTTATTAATAATATTTAAGTAACTTAAATATAATATAATATTACTTAAATACTAAAAAGGTGAAAATAAAATTTCTAAAACTATAAAATAACTAAAAACAAGTTTTAAAAATAAAAATAAGTATTTTTGTCTTTTTGTGGTTTTTCTATTAAATAATTACTAATTAATTACTAATTACTAATTAAACTGTTTTAAATTAAGAGAAATACTAAATGAACAGTAAAAATTCTAATAAAATTTCTAAAATTATTTTATAACATATAAAAGCTATAAAAAATATAAAAACTAGGTTTTACTTAATAAAAACTAATTATGCTATTTAAAACTAATTATTCATTAATTATAAATAAAACTAAGATTAAATCTAATAAATACTAAATAATAAAATAAAAATCTGAAAAAATTATTATAAATACTTTAATATAATAGGAAATTAATAAAAATATAAAAATGACAAGTACTTAATTAAAATCTAAAAATGAAAAATAGAATTTAAATAAAATTAAATAGAAACTATCACTTAAAATTACGTTTGATTTTCTGGATTTTCTTTTTGGAAACTTGATTTACAACTAAAAATGAAAGACTTTTACAAAAACAAACTTTTTAGAACTTAAAAATAAGCACTGTGGAAGCTTTTTGGCTCCACAGTTGACTTTTGTTGACCAAATGGTAAAATGAGCTTAAATGACCAAGAGTGGGACCCACTTTGGTTAAAACTGATATAAGTAACTTATTTGAACTTGTGTGAGCTGGAAAAAGTTAAATTTGAACACAGAATAAGCTATAAGTCACAAATAAGCACATTGCAACTTAACTCAAACCAGAAACTGGGACAGAAACTTGTGCTTGATTTAAGTGGTGTCCACAGGGTTGGAGGTCAACATGATGGTCAAAACATGAACCCTACCATGGGGGGAGTTGATAGAACCAAGATTTGTGGTAAGGGGATCACTGTAGAGGACAAGAACCACCACCAAAGTGGTGGTCTTGGGACTGAGTCTGCTGCACAGGGGAACACAGTCTCCCTGCAGCCCTCTTTGGGCAAGTGTGGGGGCCCACACAAAATTCTCAAAAATAAAAGGAAAGTGGATTTTAATAGTTGAGCTGGGGGGTTTTAACTAGGAACAAGTCATAAGCTCTGAATCATCCCACAAAATTCTAGTTAATTCTCACCATATTTGGCTTTTCAGACAAAGGAAAACTTTTGACTTTTCAAATTACACTAAAAGTTTGACTAAAATGAGATTATAATGATTCCTAAAGACTAAATAAGTAACAATAAGTTATAAATAGATGAATTTTAGCTAATAGAACAACTAATAAACTCAAAGTGATGATTGAGCAACTGAAAACTCCAACAGTGAACCAATAAGAACCATATTATGGACTTTTGACCTTTTTTACTAAGGAGACATAAATTTTATGCATTCATTAACCTAAGATGACCTAAAGTAACATGTAAAATCCAAAAACTCCAACTGTAACACATGAATCAGTGGCCAAAGCCACTGATCCAAACACCCCTTCAGGAAGTATCTGCTAAGCTTTTACTAAGCAACAAGCTAATTTTGGGTGAATCTCTTGCTGAACTAGGTTGAGACAGATTAAGAAACATATAATAAGCACATTCCAGTCACCAATAAGCAAAGCACAATAAGTAAACCTAATAAAGCAACTTGAGCTATTCTCACAGTTGACTTAACAATTCAATGAAAACATAGATATGCTGCAAGAGTTGAACCTCAAAGTATCCAATAAGCAAGTTGATACTAAAATAAGCTAACAAGACAGTGAAAAAGTATATAGAAAGCTAATGCTACAGTAACTATGAAACAAATGAAAATTGGCTTACAAACACTTTCCAATGCTGAGCATATGTAGACCAGGTCCCCAAAATTCATTCCTAAAGCTTCCAAACAAGCTTACTAAACAGAAACGATCCACAATTACCCCTGCTCCATGCTTGCAACTTGTTTTCCCTGAATCTTTCATTTTTCCACTAATTTATTTGAAATTTTTAATATCTTTATTTAACTAAATGAAAACTATTTAACAGCTTTGAATTCTTAATAAACCTTACTAATGAACTGAGTAAAGCTTAAATAATCATTAAACAATAACATATAACAATATAAAATAGCATTGAGATTTCAAAGAAAAAGGGCATAACTGAGAATAGAAACAACAGTTTCAAACTATTAAAAGCTTATATTACTTAAGAGAACAGATTACATCATAAAGTTTGATTAGGAATTACAAGTTACAATTAATTCTACATTAATTCAAATAAGCTAAAAAAAACTAGACTGGTCTTCCACTGCTCCTCATCTTCTATTTATAGGGACCCCTTAGGGTTCCTGAGTCCTCTTTAGCACTTCCCACTTCACTCCTTGTCCCTTGGATCAATAATTTTTGATCTTGACCATTCACAGCTTTTGGCGCCAAACTCACTTTTGGCGTTTTCTTATAAGTTATTGAAGCCAGAGGGAAGTTTTGGATTGTTGTGTTTGTTTGTGGTGCAAGGGGGTGGGAGGTGGAGTGTAATCAGAGGTGAGAGTTGTGTAGGGTGATGATGGGGAAGCAGGTTTGGCAGGGGTAGGCTGAGGTGGATGGTCAATGGAGGTCAAAGGGAGGGAAGTAATATTATTAACGGGGCGTTTTTGGTGGTGGGCTGGTTGGGTATGGGTTAGGGATTAAACAAGGTGGAGTGGGCTGTTTTATTGTTGGGTTGGATTTGGTATAAAAATAAAATGGGATCCGTTTATTTTGTAGCTTAGAAACACCACAAGGACTAAATTTGTAATTTACTGAAATTGGAGGACTGGATTTGCCATATTTCCAAAGTAGTCAAAAGGGTGCTTTATGCCAAGGTTCAATAATCCAGGGACCATAAAAGTAATTTTCCAATTTTTAAATCCCAAGGACTATTTTTGCCAAAATCCAAACTTGAAGGACCAAAACTGTAAATTCTCAAAACTTTTTACCCAAAGTCTATTTTTGTAATATTTTGACTTTCAAAAGCTTTGGGTTGACTTTTTTTTCATTTTAAACTTCCAGGGACTAGTTTTGCCAAATTTTGAAACTTGAGGGACTGAAACTGCCAATTGTGCAAACTTTGTTCGTTTTTCATTTGTTTTTAAACATTTTGCATCTAAAACATATAAAACACACTTTTGGGATAATTTGTGTATTTTGATGCGTATTTGGGTGTTTTTGGATGTTTTGGCAGTTCAGATACGATAAAAATGATGAGTATTTACACACTCATCACTTGTTTTATGTTTATCTTATCTATTTGCAATTTTATTTGCATAGTATTATTACAGCTTGAATGTATTTGTGCATAAGTTTTGCAAAACATATATGTTCTTTATAAACAACTTTAGTGATCAGAATTCTATTAATAAATTGGAAATATCTGTGCATATTAGTAATTTTCGGATGTTTTAAGATTTTTTTAAAATACATGCTTGATATAAGTTGGTATAAATTGTGACCATGATTTATTGTATGTGACATAATAAATGAAAGTTACGAGAATTAATAATGATTAGTGATTTGTGTCGAATGTGACTATCTTGCTAGTTGATACATATGTTTTTAGTATCAAGTTTGTTTACGGTTACAATATAACATGTTTGTCCATTTGCTACTTGTTTGCTATATGAATAAGACGCATCTGATTTGCGTCTTGATGAACTAAAATGTGCGTAATGGCTAAAAATTATTTGCTTGAATTAGTTTATGAGACATATTTGACACCTTATAGTACTTTTTAAAGCTCGTTTTATACAGGTCTACCTACTATTGTTATGCTCGACTAAAAGTGCTAAAATAAAACAAGAGTAAAATAAATGACAATGTGCAAAAGATAAAGGTGTCATAACTGTACATTATTGTTATAAGAATATGATATCTTAGTCGACTCTGATTTGAAGTTCTCAAACATCAATTTTTTCTGTTCCTAAATTTGCGTGGATTTTTGATGTTGAGATCAATTTTATCTGTAAATACTTTTAGGAGAACCTCGTCTTCTTTAATATTCTCAAAAATCTCGCTATGATTGTATGCACCTCAAGCTGCATTAAAAAAAAATAGCATAAGCGAGTTCGGTCTCACTATTTCAGTGTTAGATCTGAATTAAAAAGAAAATATATAACGGTGAAAGATCCGTTAAATGTATGTCAAAGTCTATAAGAAAGATTTGACCATCATAAGCAAGAGCTCTTGCAATATGCGAGCACATTTTTCGCAATATTAAGTAGTACATCTGAATGATGAAAAGAGAAAATACGATGAGATGGTTAATGCCTCAAATATACTCATATATCGAGAACGATGCTTTGATATAAAAGAAATGGGCATGTTTGAACAAACATGATAAACCCGTTTACTAAATTTGCTCCATATTGTCAAGTTAAAAGAAACTGGTTCGCAACCTCAAGTTGCAACATAAAGATCTCCATTCCTTCAAGCGAATATGATAAAATGATCAACATAAGATGTCCATTCTCTCAAATGAATGAGATAAAATGATCAATATAAGATCATCATTCCCTCATGTGAATGTGATAATGTAACGATAAATGGTTAAAGATCATTTATCATGGTAAATGCTATGGTCGAGATAGTATGACAATGAAAAACCACTACTAGTGGCTAAAATACAATAAGAAATGAGCAAACAAAACTTTTATTTATGCAAATATGCAGCGTGATGTATGCAATATACAAGTGTGTCAAATATATTACACATTATATTCATAGATTTAAGAATCTATGCTCCGTAAAAGAAATATAAAATTGTCATGAGGAACGAAGTTAAATATTAAGAATGCATTATATTCTTATGTATCTTCCTCGACATAGCCATAACATAAGTTTATGAGCTATAATTATAATATTTTTGGCATGACCTGTTATACCATCCCGAGTCATTAATGATGCTAAACTATAGAAGAAGAAGATTCTTCAATATAAATGGTATTATCTCTCAAAAGAAGTTGATTATTAATCTATCAACTAGAATGGGGACTCAATTCCTCAATTTTCTGAAATGAAAACAAGTGGATGTATGTAGGCTTACATATCCAATGTATGAACCATTTAGAGTTTAAAATCGATGCATCGTCTAAATGGTCATTAAATCGCAACCTCAAGTTTGCATGATTAATAGCTCAATGCGAGCCTAACATTCCAGAGTATGGGGCCATATCCTAATATGCACAACAACAAAATTAGCATCATGCCAATATGTTATTATAAATCCTCCCTTTTATAATTGGTTTTGGTTATAAATCAAACATATCCAATTTTTTGTTTTTCTGTGTGCAAATTACTCCACCTAAATGCACATATATGGGATATAGAAGATGGATAATTCCTTCAGGAGGAGAGAAGTAGATGCAAATTAGAATGAATTATCACATTCTATTGATCCTCGAAAGAAATTTTTATAAATTCATTATTAAATGAATAATCTAATAGCCATAAATAAACATTGGCTAAAAAACAAAATTTCAGCTACTCATGCTCTAATTAGAAGTTGTCCTCAAGGACACTATTTTATTATGACATGCCTCAAGCATGGTAGACAAATCGATTCCAAATAAAATCCTCGATGAAAAATATGGAGCATGAAAACAAGATGGTTGTTAGAGGTATAAAAGACCCCATGATAGTCTCATAAAGAGATACTAGACATGAAGGTTCCAAAAGAACCTCAAATAGTTAATGAGATCTCAATAAATTATATCATGTCTAAAGTTATATGGAATCAAAACATAAACGACGTCGATAAATTTATTTACATACAATATAGCGCTTGCTATTATGCTTAATGAGGATCATAAATCAAAAGTGCGCTCAAAGAAACGATTGGCCAATATGAAAAGACACAATCTCGTAAAAATACGATAAGTATTAGGACATGAAGTCCATACATAAATGTGTAAAATTTATTAGATATACATCAATCTTTGTGCGAATGCGAAATAAGAGCTCTAAAGTTATGTCTTTTAAGACATGAATTGTGAATTAATAAATTCACAAAAACACAAAGTTGATTATTACAAGACATATTGTCTCGAGGTGGATGTAAATATCTTATTGATATTTTACGAGACAATCAATATTGAAGTATTTAATTCGCTCTAAATGAGTTTTATTAGAACTCTTATATACCATGAATGATCAATAATGTCTCAAGAATGGCTTACAACTTCAACTTCTAGATACGATTAATAAAGTTCTTAATAACTTTATTTGATAAAGTTGAATAAATCCGTATATGGATCAAAATGATTTTGGACGCATATTATATAAATTGCTTTTGCACATGTCTCAAAGAAATAAATTGGTCCTCAAGTACCACACATAATTACAATTGAGGTTTGGATGCCAATTTTGTAATTAATATGCGTCACGAGAGAGTATTTTTTTTTTAAATATTTGTACATGCATTGTATACTTTTCAACCAATTGATTTGATATTGGGTTGGAAGCTACACATATATTTTGTCATTTTTGCAGGACTTATTCGTAACATCATCAATTTGATGGGCTTCATTGTAAAGTTTTTTCCAACAAAAGTATCTCGTTTAGAAGATTAGCATGCGATGCTTGAAATACATACATTAAATTGAGGAGAAGGAGCATTATACGCACTGCACTCTTTTTCTTCATCAAGTTTTTGTATCCCATTGGGTTTTTCTTGATAAGGTTTTTGATGAGGCAGCATATGAAGTATAATAAACGATGAATATGCAAGGAGGAGTATTGTAAATATGGGCTTATAGGTGATATCTATTCATCATATCTTATTATGGTTTGTATCTTATAAATACACCCTTAATATAACCTCTTGGATGACCACTTAATAATAATTCTCTCTCCTCTCATTCTTATATTCATGTTGTTTATTATTGTTCTTTATTTATAACAATATGAACGCGTTTCTACATTTTGTGAAAAATTTAATCCCCTTATTTTCTTATAAAACTGAAAATAGAAAATTAAGAAAATTTTCTCGAACAAAACGCTCTCTTAGGAACGCTTAGATTAATGTTTGTTTGGTCACGAACGTTTAACTAGTGAATTTTTTAGACACTCTACATTTGAACGTTAATAAAGAGAGCTTATAATGTCAACTGTTAGAATAATAAATACCAAACGTTTTGCTAGAATAAACAACTACGTAGTATTACTAACACGCTACTGCTGCTGCTTATTGGTTGCAATTACCAATGGTTTTGTATAACATCGTCATTGTGTAAGAAAATTCTACAATTGATCACTATGTTCTAGTAATCAGGGGTAAACATTTGTTATATTTACATCGTCCAACGAAAAGTATTATCTTTGCGAGTACGACTTTAAAATGACATTCCTTTTTGTGTTACCCTCTTAAGAGAATTCATTAAACTAGTCATTCAGACCCGTGCGTTGCACACAGGCTCTATCTAAGTATTTATAGTGTAATGTTCAGCACTAATTTTTATCATGTTTGAAACTATCATGTTTTGGTGATGGTCGGATTTTGTTGGGCTTTAGCTAAATGTTTGTGTAAATATACAACAATCTATAAATCGTGCTGTCTCATTACAATTTTGTTGATTGTTGGAAAAATTTTGTTAATGTTTACGCAATGGTAATTATTTTGTTGATTTATAGTTTAGTTCTTTTAGTTGTGCTTCTTCATTTTTTTATATGTTTTGTGCGGCACTAATTTTGGTGATGTTATAGGTTTTAGGTAAATGCTTGTTGCGTGATGTGTTTTAAAGGCTGTCATTTAAACCAAATTAATTATAATGAGTACAACTTGCATTTAAATTTATTTTATAAAAAGTACTATAAACATTACAAATTACTCAAATTTAAAAAATTTAAATTTAAAGAAAATTATGCATGCATTATAGTAAGTAGTAGAGGTTATATTAAAAGACTTTTATATCCTTATTTAATAATTACATTCTTTTAATATTCATTTAACTTTTTGTCATTTTACTTTATCAATCATGATAAGCTAAACCAAACACCTAAGAGGCTAAGAGCAAATGTATCAAGTCATAAAAAGACTTGATGGATTTATCTCTATAAATGTTAAAGTTAAGTTTTTTTTTTTTTTTTTTTTTTTTTTTTTTTTTTTTTTTTTTTTCACATGATGGCCATTAACTGTTTGTAAATTAAGCATAAAATAAGTTCAAAACTTGTTTAACATATGAAGCCTTTATGTCACTCGTATCTATGTACTTAACATATATAAATTAGTAAGAGCAATATTCATATGAGATTAGTGTTCTAAACTTCATTAAGTTATCATATTCATGGCTGCCAGCCATATAATGTTATTGATCGTGTCCATTGCACCATACTTTATGTTACACTTTTTACTGGCAGGTGGAGAAAAAATTAAATAACTTCATAATGATTTTAGATGTCTATTAAATTAAATTGACAAAATTTGTGGATATATAACAGTAGACAACCCTAATACACAAAGTGACAAAACTTTTACTATGGATGAATGAATAGATATTGACATCAATCCACTAATTCAATTAAGAAACATAAAAATTATCAAAAGGGCGAATGAGTTCTCAACTCTGTTATCTACAAATCTACAATTGGTCCCTGCTAATTATAATGACTTATTTGATTGCAAAAATCATACATCTTCTGCATCTAATGTATCTAACACTTCATATTCATTTTTCTGATAACCGAACCATTTCATTTATATTCCAACAAACACTTCGTATTCACCTTCATTACTTCTTGCAATTAAACATGGCGCGGTTGTACATATTTGGATTCAATCTTGAAGTCACACATTTATTATTCGTCCAACATTACATAAGGTATAGTTAACAACTTAATATATGCATAAAGTCAAATCACAAAACTTTGATAATACACTATCATTATTGGCAACTTAAAGATTATTTTTCCTCATCCTCCATTGCAGTGAAACAAACAATCGCTGCAACCACAATATCATGATATTACTTAGGCTAATATTTTTTATTTCTCAACCACATATATATTTTTCAAAAAACTAATTTCTCACTCTTGAGGCGTCGATTATGTATACACTCCGGATTCAGTAACTTCAAAGATAAACCACACTTAATAATTGATAGAAATATATAATGAACTTGATGCATTAATTCGAAGGGTTATTTAAGCTCACTATTCAGAAGAAAAAAAAATCGATCTTTGAATCAAGATTTACAAATGGTTGAGTAATAAATATAAAAGAAGGATGATAAAAATGAAATTACCAACGGTATCATAGAGAGGTGCACAAATCAAACTTTGTGCATTCCAGGCCTGCTAATAAAATAAACCACGAAAATGATCATATTGTGTATATATACACAGTAATAAACATGGACTGACTAATTGAGTTAAAATTAAAATCGACATCCATTGCTACAATCCCAAAACTTACACCTATACAGCTATACATTCAACAACATGTATCTCTCTTCTAATCGACTACTCGTATACAATGACTAAAATGAGACTGAGGAGATGAGTTTGACCTTGTAAGAACCTACCAATGGCATGCGTGCAACCATACATTCCATGTTTGAAAGCATGGGCAACTCACATTCCCACACAACTCTTTATATAATGGTTTAGTATGACTTGCTTGTAAGTTGTAACTCATGGGAGGCAAAGTGATTGAGGGTTTAAAATCTTTTGGTTTTCTTATATTAATGACATTCCCATAACTCTAACAACACTTCAACTTCAATAGTCACTCTTCATATTCTTACATTCAATTCGTCCATCTTGAGTCTTGCATATGGTACCATCAACTCATGAAACATTTATTGTAAGCACTTTGCATTTATAAGACTACTTAAGCTTTTAGTATACGAGGCATTCAGACCCGTGCGTTGCACACGGGCTCTATCTAATTGGTCATAGTGAAATGTGTGGAGTCATTCAGACATGTGCGATGCACACGGGCTTAATCTAAATGTTCATAGTGTATTGTTCAACACTAATTTTCGTCATTACATGGGTTGTATATAAGTTTTCATAGCGTAATCTTTGGCACTTATTTTCGTCATTATATATCGAAGTTGTGATGGCATCACACCTTTTCTAAGCATGACACACATTTAAAATAGTTTATTAACATTAAAAGAATATATATGAAGAGATTTTTTTTCAAAATGCTACATTTAAAAGTCTCTTCACATGTAATTTTTTAATATGTATAAGTTACATACTAAATGTCAGAGGGAGGTTAAATGCATGCGGTTCTTTCAAAATAAATGTAACCCTTATATAAAATCGTAACAAAGAGGATATTCTCTATATTTTGAGATCAACTTGTGACAATGAATTATCCTTTTGGTTTATCATATCAAATATAGTAGCTCCACATTACTACGCTTAATTACTCGAACTTTATTTTATCCACAAAAACCATTTAAGTTTCAGTATTTTTTTATTATTGTGAAAATCGGTCCAATATTGTTAGTATCTTTAATTTGTAGCATATTTCATATATAAATATATTTGAAGACAACAATCTCACCATATAATTTTTCTACTCTTAATAACTAATATAACAATTTCATTTTGCCAAATTTGTTTGTCATTCTACAAATGAAACTAAAATCATATTTAGGTAATCAATTAATCTCCATAGTGATATTACTTATTGAGTAATATTTAAATTTAATTTACAATAGATTATATAAATGGTATATCTATATTGTTTAAACTACATAAATCGTCAAAATGATATTACTTATTATGTAAGATTTAAACTACAGTAAAATTATATAAATGGTAAATCCTTAAAATAACATAATCGCTTAATTGCCGATACTAATTGTGGATATTATTACCCCGAATCATTACTACGTATTTGTTTTATCTTTAGTCTATTGCTTTGCACCATTTATAGATAAAGATGAAATAAATTACATTATTAAAAGCGAACTATAAAAAATTTATTTTTAACAAAACTATAAAAACATATAACATTAAAGTAATTAGTATATTCAAGACTATAAATTATAATTCGTATAATAAAAAATCAGATCGAGTGACCCGAGTCCGAATCATAAACCCGCTCGAATAAATCAATAGACCCGACATTTAACTAAACACAATTAGACCTAACCCTACTTTTTGTGTACTCCGCCCTATCTCTAAACTCACACACAAACACATCTATCACCATCATCAAATATATCTTCTCCCTACAAAAAATTACATCTCATCTTCATTTAATACCATCAAATCATAAATGAATCACACATCTAAAGATTTAAATAATACATCAGAACAAAACCCTAACATATGTCTTCGATTGCGGTTAAAATATAATCAAGTTCATCATAAATCCGAATCAAACACAAAGCCTTATCGTGACCTTTTTCTTCTTTGATGTTCAAGATGAATCAAGGACGCGTTTAAACGAATTCAAGATCCTAGGATGGGTCTCGGGGAGGGTGATTTGATATTGTTTGCGTTTTTGTTTTTCAAACCGAACAAAAAGAAAGATTGTAACAGTTTTGTTATAGTCCGATTCTTTTAGTTGTGTGATTGTGAGGGTTCATGGTTGTGTCTAGTTTGTAAGATTGGTTTTTTTTTATTCTTCGGTTTTTAAGTCATAGTTTTGGATTTGTTGTTGTAGGTTGTGAGACGTGAAGTTGTTTGTTGTTGGTTGTTCGATTAAGGTTGTTGGATTTGAATGTGTTATTGATTGTTTCATGTTGGTGAAGATCGGGAAAAAATAATGTGGTGAAAATGGTGATAGTGGTTATTTATAATCTTCAAAAAGCAACCGAAAAGATTATTTGTTGCATTTATTCTCAATTGGTTATGTTTTACTTCATCTTCCTGGCATTCAATTTGTGAGATGGTTGGTTTGCTTGGAACTTGCATATTTCACTTTCAATTTGTGAGCCATTTATTATGATCACTTTACATTTATAAGGCTACTTAAGCTTTTAGTATATAAGATAAGCTAAGAATTAGATAGCAAAAGAAAATAACATTGCCTACGAAAATTTTAATTTCTCATACCGTCCAAAGTAAGTATTATAAACAAAAAAAGACACAGCTTAAAAACAAACATAAGAATTATAACTTTTTTTTTTTTCAGACTGATGTTTACCGTTAACTAACTATGTGATATTTTGTTTTGATTTTGCCATTGTACTTTTTAGTTATAGCATTTTAGTAAACTTGATTTAATATATTTTTTTCTGTTTTAAATAATACTAGTAAACAATTAAATTATGACAACTAAAAATGCTAAGATGAATAATTAGTTTGGGATATACATGTAGAAAGTACTTAATTTTGACACGTGTGAAAAGTAATTATGACAACTAAAAATGCTAAGATGAATAACCGTGGTTTTAGTAGGTCAGTTTCACTGATAGTTTTGATTCGGTTAACGTTTGTTTGGTGTGTCTTAGGTGTTTGAAGTGATATAGGTGAGTTTTAGAACTAAATCCCTTTGCAAGGTTTTGTTTTTATGAGTGAGTAATGTTGATATTTGGATAAGTTCATTTTGATCTCCTTTGTGGTGTAGAAATGACTTGTGAAGTTTTGATGTTTTTGTGTTTTTGCGTAACAAGTCTTCGTTCAAGTATTTGAGCGTTAGCAAGTTACGAGGAGTTTTTTTTGTGTTTTATACATTTATAAAGGGTGAAAATCTATTTTTGAAAACTTTATTTTGAAAATGATATTTTTCCGGGTCGTCGTAAAAACTAAGGTTTATCGCGTAAGACGTTAGGTTTCGTTGCGGGTTCGCATAAAATATAAAAAGTATGAGGTTTTTAGTGTAATAAATAAATTTGATAAAAAAGTAAAATAAATAAATAAATAAATATATATATATATATATATATATATATATATATATATATATATATATATATATATATATATATATATATATATATATATATATATATATATATATATATCCAAGGGGTGTTTTAAGAGAAAAGGAAACCCAATTTGAGTCCAAATATGACTCTTAGGCTTAAGGATTATCTATAATTAATATATAAACAAACCCAAACAACCCTAAAACGTTTTTTGTGAGTTTTTGGTTGTTCAAGAGAGGCAAAGGAAGAAGAAAAAAATTAGGGTTTATAATTGTGAAGCAATAATCAAGAATCAAGGTAAAATTCTTAAAACACATGTTCAATTGTTTGATTAACTATTATAATTCATGTAATATTGAGTATGATGGATTTAGGATTTGTAAACTTCTGTAAATTAATGATGTTAAACATGTTGGGATCAATTAATGAATATATTATGATGATTGGTGAAGAGAATTGAGCGTAAAACATGCTAGTTATTGAGTTAGGGTTTGGACAGAAAATTAGTGTTGTAAAGATACTAGTGTATTTAACATATGGTGAAGAGTTAGATCACGAAATTTTAGTCTAAATTGAATTTTAAGGAAAGAGCTTTCCAAAAAGTCCGGCCACGATTGATTTCGAGGTCCGGAAGTTAATCTTTTGATTCTTTTTGTTAAGGTGTCAAAGCTGTAAAACCGGGACAGATTTAGGTCATAAGTTTGGTAGTGCGATGTGGATGAAAATGTGAGATTTAGCTTAGCCCTTCTGGTTGAGTTATGTTTCAATATGTACTTAGACTCCCACATGAAGGATTTGCGATAAAAGTTGTAGAAGTATTTTAATTTAATTAAAACTTTTTGGTGTGTGTTCAGATCCGAATCTGGATAGTTTGTAAGTTTGATTTTATGAAGGGTACTTGTGTGTGTTTTTAGACCATGGCCTTTTGGTAGTAGCTTGTATACATCCAAGGGACTATGGTAAATTTTTTGTGTGAGTTATTGAGCTTTTAAAGTTATTATTTCATGTGGGCGAATGCACCCTAAAATTCTGCGTTTTCTGATTTTAAAAGTGCAAGGGATTTAGTGAGTATTAGGATTTGGTTGTGATTAGTATGGGGTCTAGGAGATCCATGCTGGGTCATATGAATCTTAGACATCCATCATATGTGTATTACATGGGTTATAGCTTTTATCTTGGCCATGTGTAATGTCGATTTATTTTGTGTGTTTTAGATTTGTGATTTGGGTTTGTGGAAGCTGCAAAGTTGGAGGTGAGTTCATAGTCCCACTTTTTACTTTGTATTAAACTTGTGACAGGAATGATGCTTGTGATAATTGTTTTGAGTTACTGTGATTATGTGTGGTTTAAAAAGCTTGGACTTATAATGTTATTGTATAAATGCTATATGTGATGATAATGTTATGTGGATTGGATAATGTGATGATAATGCTGTGTGGTACAATTGGGGGGGGGGGGGGAGTATCCAATTGGAGAGTAATAACTCCTACTCGATATAATGTTGTGTGGTTTAAATAGGAATCAATTGGGAGGATACTTATCCTATTGCTCGGGCATGCGACCTAATTGATGATAAGATTGGGAGCGGGGGTCACGTTCCGGCCCCGAATGTTATGATGTGTATTCAATTGGTAGGATGCTTATCCTGTTGCTCGCGCATGCGACCTAATTGATGTTGAAATGGGAGCGGGGGACACGTCCCAATGGTTACCTTATGTGTGTTGGTTTCCTTGCGAATACATGTAGCTTATATGAGAACTATAATTATTTTTCCAGCAATGTTTTATAATCACAGTGAATCGGTTGCCTATTGTGTATGAGTCTTAAACCTATGAATCTCACCAACATTATGTTGACGTTTTAAGCATCATTTTCAGGTGAGCTTTCTAAGGATAAGATAGAAAGATGTGATTTGACGAGACCTTAATTGCATTGGAAGTGGTTTATCATCTATGTTTGGATCTTATGTATTTGTTTCGGATTTTGTATTGGTTATGTTGTTTTGGGGTATTGTTATGACACTTTGTGCCTGTACTTGCTCTATTTTGTGCATGTAGTTATTCTGTATATAGACACCATGTGTTGTGATGATATCCATGAAGTTACACTCTCGCGTTTCCGCCTTGGCGAGGTGTGACAGATTGGTATCAGAGCCTTGGTTATAGAGAATTAGGTGGTTGAACCTAGACTATAACCTAGGAGTTCCTCATATAGTTGCATTTAGGGCCTATGTATAAGTATGGTATTTTATACGTATATTTTTCCTAAGTTTATGAGATGTTTTTATCGAGTTTGGACGCCTCTTGAGCCTCTATACGTAATATTGTATTTGTCGAATTTAGTACGTTATCTTCCCTCGTGTAAGAAGTTTCGTTGGGCTATTATTTTGCTATCAAGAGAAGTGGTAGGATGAAGCGGACTAACCGCAGAATCCGAGTTCCCAATAGCATGTATCCATGTTCGGACAAAGAGAGGACGTTTATGGAAAATGTTTGTGGAGAAGAAGTGAAGAGGTTTGTAACCACAGTGACTTTGGGAGATGGAGCCATTACCAAATACCCTTGGTAGTGTCCTCACTTCTCATAGGAAAGAGAGGTGGTTTAGTCTAAACCTCATGATTTGTATGTACTCGTGAATCATACGGAATTGGAAGAAAGATATAGAGATGCTTTTGCATGTTGTCGATTACCTCAACATGTAGGAAACAAGAATGGGTGGTTGAGTAAGGATGAAGGGGAGTTAGGATGGAATGGTGTGGATTCGGATCTAGAGTTCACAACGAGTAGTAATTTAAACGATCTGAGTGGGGAGGCAAGTGCGAGAGTGGAGTTTAAGCTATTATGCGACGTCTTTTTTTTGTGACATGTTTTGAAATTCTTATATTGCCTTTTTACCGACTAGAGCCATGTTGGAGCACGATTACTCTTGAGTATTGGATCGACCTTATCCAAGCGATTCTGATTATAGAGTTTACGTGATTGTTGCAATTGTTCCATGTGAGATGATTGTTTTCATGATGTGTTGTCATAGGAGGGAGTACACTTGGGAAAGGGGGCATAGATAATTATGGTGGCCAACATAATTATACATGCGTCACAACACAAGTGGACTTGCAAGTATGATAGCATGGATTGTGACGTTTATTAGGTGCTATGTGGTATATGTGGGTTATCATTGAGATGTGTGATTTTGAAAGTAAGTATGCGTGTAGAATAGGCTTATAACTATGGTCGCGAACATAATTATAAGGGTATCACACACGTGGACTTGTGCCTATTATTGCATTGATTGATGTTTGTTGTTATATGTTGTGGTAGATGGTATGTGATATCATGTTGATGATGGTTGTATGGTTAGATAAGTATTCTCTTAACCATTTGGGCAGTCATTATATGTTTGGGTGTGTAGGTGGTACGATTCCATCCTACCTATCATATGTTGATACCTCGATTATCGGTGGGTACTAATGTTGTGGTATTTAAATTGACTCGTATTCTAGACTCTCTGTTTGTATACCTAATTCTTTGGTTGGCATCCCTATTCGTACCATGATGGTACAGATGCCATATTCTTTCTATTCGAAGTTGTGATAAGTTTTGGGTAATCGAATTCGTTTTTGTTGGGTACTGGTTCGTTTCTTTGGTTATTCCTTGCATTCATTCCGCGAATGAATATTATATTGTTCTTCGAGTATTGTTGGTTCGTGACGAATTGGTGTGGATATTTAATCCCTCATTTGCACATTAATTGGATTTCGTGACATGTTTTTGCGACCTGTTAGTGTCGATGTTTTTCTATGGTCTTAATTTGCTCATTATATGAATGAGTCTTTAAGTTCTTCGCTTGGTTTGCCATGTATTTGCGAGAGTGTTCACTGGTATGAGTTCGTTTGATGATTATTTTGATTATGTGATTCTACCATGTCTTTCGCATTCGATTAAAAGGTTGTGTTAGAGTCTTTATGGCTTTCTACAATTCGTTTTGGGTGTTTCAAGGTCATTTGTTGCAAACTATTGTTTTTATGGGAAATGAGGTATTAAAGAAAATGGTTATTAGTCTATTGTCAAATCTATTTATAACAATTCTGCTATGAAAGTCTACTTATTTTACTATGTTGGTAAGCACGATTTAAATATCTTAAATAAGAAAGGTGAGATACTATATTTATATAATTAACCCATGGTGTCATAAAAACTATGCCTAATATGGAATTTAAGTCGGAGATGATTTTCTTACATAAAATGGTTTGTATATATATTTTATAAAAAAAAATGTATGAGTTAAGGTGTATCATGTGAAAAATGAAATTTATTTTTTTGTGGGGTAAGGTCGAGTACGGGAATAAGAACTATATATGGTTCTCATTTACCAAACTTGATTTGTATTTGGTTCATCGAGTGTTTCTTTTGTTGGTGTACGCCTGTGGATTTTCTATGGGTACGTGTATTCTATCTTTTCTTATATGGGTTTTTCATGAACATTTGATTTGCATCTATTTTTATTGGGGAAAAAATTTCTCATTGTGTTTCCTAGCTTTGATTTTGATATTTGTAACACCCCCAATTCATGGATGCAGCGGAATTCGAACTGGGTGTTACTCGACGGCACAATAGTCACAATAATAGAAAACGAACTCCAATTGAGTCGTTTTAAAAGATGTATCATTCAAATTATATAAATATCAGAGATTTCAAAATGAGGTCCCAATTGGTTCCATGTTTACAATGTATACTAAATGAGTTTTGAATGATAATAAAATTTATAGCCCTCTTGAGTATCCGTGTCCTTCCGTGCTATCCTTGATCGTCATGAACCTGAAATACATGCTTGAGAGGTCAACACAAAGGTTGAGTGATATTCATAGAGTTTGTTAAATCGATTGAACACAATATGTTGGTAGTGTGAGTTATAGGCTCACACCAATGTTTGGAAAACAAAATAGTTATTATCATTACTAAGCTTATGACACCATAACGTTAACGGGTACCAATATCGATCGGCGGAGTTATCCCGGTAGATACTTTGCCGTCATACCTAATGTCTCAAATATTAATGCATTTGTTTGCACTTAATCAATACAAATGGGATTCGTCAATCCCAATAGGCCTATTATTAATATTCGCGCTCACTATTTCTAGTGATTAAATGGTTCATAATAAAGGATCTCGGTTTGGCAAGGAAGGTACTTAGTGATAATAAAACAATCAGGCAGCATACAGTTTCAAAGCATTGTGTTCGGTTTAGAAATAGCATGTATCCCCCCCAAGGGTTTGTAAAACATTGAAGTAATGTAAAGTGGGGCTATGAACTCACCTTAAGTAAGATAGCAAGTATTGAATGTAACGGTCGAATCGTGAAGGTTTCTACGAGCAACCTATAATAGAATGTCGCGACTTAGGATCGGAGTAAAGAATACGAAGTAGTGCCTATATATATATCTTGCATTTAGTCCATGATGTGGTATGATGTATATTGTATGTCCTTGAAAGAAAAGATTCATGAACATGTATGTTTTGTATATCGTTTACTACCGTTCGGGCTGACATATTTCAGAAGTCATGTTAGTAAGTGTTCGAGGAGCCAGGACACTTTAACTCGTAAATCCACAACTCATCTCGACGGCTTACATAATGAACTCCTCACATGAGGCTCCCTACTATTGTAGTAGTTGATGAAATATATAGATATAAGTTTTGATCCGAAAGGTTACATGTCCGATATTTGAATAAACTTAGGAAAGTTTATTAGTACATGAAGATTGTTATTAGGGTATGTTTCATAAGTCTTGTATGACTATTTTCTCTTTGTAATATCTCATGGTTCCTTTAGATGAAGTAGATCCAAGTTGCTTGTTCATGTTATCGCCTAATTCATTGTTTCATGTTTACGCCTATGTAAGTTGGTATGGTCATTTCGTCATGGCCTAGCCATGACCTTTGGTCCTTGTTCCAAGGTCATAAGACTCAACCTTGGCTCTAGCCATGGTGGTGGTCTTGTTTATAGGTCATAAGACCTCTTGTTCATTTTAAAGTATAACCACAATCTAGTGACTTATATATATGTAAATAGCTGTTAAGAAATTGAGAAATATCTCACTCAGAAAGTGTTTTCAAGGCTCGAGCTTCTATATTCCTGAAGGAAAACGTGATTCCGGACAACTTTCGTGTTTTAACTTTTTCATGAAACGGACCAGAAAGGCCTCTTTTTGCGTGTTTAAGGTTTCTGTAACAGAAAGTTTTGGCAGCTTTGCCGCAAAGTTTTGGTAATTTCAAATCGTCATAACTTTTGACTCGTGTACTCGTTTTAGGTGGTTCAAATTGATATGTTTTCCTTGTTAGGTCCTCTACTACAATATGTAATAATCCAATATCATATTTTTACCATTTTGATCAGGTCTTACCAAGAAAGTCACTAGTTTACTTGTTTTAGTAACTTATCTTAACAATCAATTATAACAACATGTTTTACTCATTTTTATACATCATGGACATGCATACAAGACATAATATAGCAAGAATAGTATGTAAATAACATGAACATGATTATTTAACAAGAATCAAGTTAGGGTTTGGCTTACAACTTGTGGAGAAACTAACTAGAACCAAGATCAAGACCAAGAACCACTACTTAATCTTCCAAAACCTTTCCAAATATTTTCCAACCATAGCCAAGCTTCCATATCAAAAACCCTATCTTATAATCCCTTGATAAACACTAATCTTATCACAAAAACAAGCCTTAGTAAAAATCTTCACTAAGAACACTTGGAAATTTGATGAGTTTTTGTGGTGTTTTATGGTGATTTTATGGTTGAAAGGTGTTAAGGATCAACTAGGAACTATGCCTTGAACTTGTGATGGATTGAATGAGCAAGATCAATGATCAAATTGATGTATTTTTATGATGTGGGTCGTTGGTATTGAGAGGGGAAGGAAGAGAATGAGTCTCTTTTATACTAAAAATGAGGAGGTTACTTGTGTTGACTTGTCAACCCTTGGAGGCCAAGTTGAACACATGTAATCATCCTAAGGCTCCTAGCATGAGATCAAGACACACAAGGCTGAATTCCCCCCCCCCCCCCTAGGTCAGTTCCTAAACTTGGGGGACAAGGTGTGGACTTTGCTTGGTATTATCCTAAGTATTAGGAAGAGTTTTGACTCCGGGAAATGACAACCGTAAATGATTAGGCCTCAAAACGTAAAACCGGGTGTCGTAAAATTATGGAACTTTAAAGTATTCTTAGACATGTCCATATGTCCCATAATAAAATATAAAATGAGTGGTAGGTTCCATTTGGGTGGTAAAACCCTGCTAAAACCGGAAACACGGGTCTAAAACGCGTAATACGTAAAACGTACGAATATTGCGTAAAATTGAGAAAAGTAAAATGTTACTTTTCTAATAGGATAAAAATGATTTAAAATGACTTATAATGTCTAGACTGGGCTCAGTCTAGTGTCGGTTGGTATTAAATGTCTTTTAGACATCAAACCGTAAGCCTAAAAATCACGAAATGACTTATAAAATCAAGGAATGATTTTTGGTCAATGGAGGAGGGAAAAATATGTTGACTTTTTCTAATAAGTTGAAAACTCAAATCGTCTTAGAAACGCGTTTTGTGGTCTAACGGTTAATCGCCCATACGGTTAAGCGTGCTCATGCGAGAGTAGTACGGCTTGGGTGACCAGCCGGGAAGTCTTTGGTCATATTTTTCTCAGTCACGATTAATTCTCAAATAAATCATGAGCGTGTCAAACATTTTTCCGATGTGGGGTCACCTGACAGGATCGAATTTCGTTGTGCGTAGAATTTCTGATTGACGTTTTACCCTAAAACGTGTAATTCCATGTAATTCCTTAATAACTTTCACGAAAATGATCTGACGAATGTCAAACATTTAATTTGCCATGGAAATGATTTATCACTTGAGAATATCAAATAAAAATCAACTTTCGGGAAAATTTCGGAAAGAAATGAGTAGTAAAAATGAATAGTAACATGAATAGTAAAAGTGAATAGTAACTTTTCCGGGAATAGAAGTTAACCTGAAAATGTGAATTGTTACAGTCTCCACCCCATATGAGAGCTCCGTCCCGGAGATCAATTTGCGTTGGGAGTAGAAACTTTGTTGGTAAAAAGATGTGGGTATGTCTTACGTATTTGGTCCTCTCGTTCCCATGTGTATTCAGGACTACGTCGTGAGTTCCAACGAACTTTGACAATTGGAATACGGCTTTGCTTGAGTTGTTTGACCTCTCGGTCCATGATTTCTACGGGTTCCTCAATAAATTGAAGATCGTCATTGAGATGAATTTCATCGAGTGGAATCACTAGTGATTCATCCGACAAGCATTTCTTTAGGTTAGATACATGGAAAGTGGGGTGTACACTACTGAGTTCTAATGGAAATTCAAGTCTGTACGCCACATGGCCAACCCTGGCTAGGATTTTTGAATGGTCCGATGTATCTTGGGTTTAGTTTTCCTCGTTTACCGAATCGTATCAAGCCTTTCCAAGGCGATACCTTTAGCATAACCCTATTTCCGATTTGGAATTCTAGGGGTCTGCGTCGTGTGTCGGCATAACTTTTATGTAGGAAAGGTATGGTAATAGTCGAATATCAAAGGAAATTGATATAGCAGTCGAATATTAATAGGAATTGAGATAGTAATTGCAATCATAGCCTAGTAGGTAATCGGTTGTTGTACCTAGTGTTTATTGACTTCATACTTATGTTATTTCGGATACAAATAAGTCCACTTATTTATAATTCTTTATTTACATAGAGAGGCATCCCAAACAATGTAAATAGGGAAATATAAACTTATGGTTTAGTGATTTACAATGTCTTTATTTAAATGAAAAGGCATCCCAATCCATTCAAATAATTACAAATCATCCTACACAACATTCATACTTAGTCGGTGAGTTACAAGGTAGGGTATTACGAGATGATACTGGTGTTCCAAAAGTACAAGATGAATATTCAATCTTGTAAAGCTGATGAGGGTGCTTGTGATGTAACTAAGGATGATTTGAGCTTTAAAAGTGCATCAAGATCTGTTAATGAGCTTGTGTTTGCCACGGTTGTGAAGGTAATGTTGTGATATGTTGATGAACAAAAGTGCTTAGTGTATGCTTAACATTAATACTCTTAGGTATAGATGTTGAGTTTGCTTTAAAAATCTTAAGAGATTTTAAAAGTTTATGATGGAATGGTATCCTTAGGACCTAAACAGGATAGTACTTCTACAGGATGAAGAGAATAATTGATAACTATCCCAAGATAGTAGTTCGGATTATCTCATAAACGAAAAGTTTCAAGAATGAAATTTAGATCATACAAATAAGGTGTTAAGATCTTGCTGAGTGGTAAGGCACTATCGTGTCTCTAGATTGTTTTAATGTATTCTGGTGGTTTATCGTGTTCATGTAGGAAATCAACCTAAACATAACCCTAGTACAACTACTCTCAGTATTTGAAAATTTTAAGTCGAATATAGTTAGTCAGACTATATTCCACTGTCCCTAGGTTAAATATAGGTGACTAGTCTATATTTAGCCAAGGTTCGATAAAATTTTCAAATACCTAAATTAGGTATACTTGTGATATGTCCGTTGGTTTTGGGAAACTGTTCACTAAACAAAGGCGATGTCAACCCTTAAGTTGCAAGTCCCGTCCATACAAGACTTGTAACGTATGTTTTCATATTCCATTGCATAGAAGGTAGTAAGGGTAGATACGTATGGAAAGGAAGTTTTAAGTAGTTCTAAAATAGAACATACTTGGCCAGGATCACGAACTTTTAATAATGAAGGTTTCATCAGAAAACTTTGATGAATGTAGAGAAAGTTTAGCTTTTGTCGATGATGGATTAGTTTGTCCTTTAGAAATCTCATATTTCTTGTTTGGAAATCGTTAGATTGTGATGGGTTTTTGATATCATAAGAAATGATATTGATGAGGTCGTGAAATAATTCCAGAGACCATTGCACAAATCACAATGTCTCGGAAGTAGGTTAGACCATTGTGCAATTCACAATGTCTGGGAAGTAGGTTAAACCATTAGGTGACTCAAAACATTTGAGAAATGATTAAGACCATTGTATCATACAATGTCTTGGAAAATGAATGAGACCATTGTATCTCACAATGTCTTGGAAAATGAATGAGGCCATTGTATCTCACAGTGTCTTGGAAAATGAATGTTGGAGTAGGAACATGATTGGGAGAGTGTGGCTATGTCGAAATGCCTTAGAATAGGCATACACAGATATGTTTAGTTCATTGTTTAGATAAATGATTGAAAATAAACCGAGTTTATATATCAATATACTAATATGTTCATGTAGCATAAAATGCCTAGTGTGTATATATCAATATACTTATATGTGTTCATGTAGCATAAAATGCCTAGTGTGTATATATCAATATACTTATATGTGTTCATGTAGCATAAAATGCTTAGTGTGTATATATCAATATACTAATATGTGTTCATGTAGCATAAAATGCTTAGTGTGTATATATCAATATACTAATATGCTTGTGTATCATAACATGCTTACTAAATCCATAATCGTCTGGAGGATGGAAGACACGGAGAGCGGAAGGCTATAAAATGTTTTCGTTTGTGATTGTAGTTATAGTTTAGGTCTCATTTAGACCCGTTTCTCTATAACCATGGCTCTGGTACCAATCTGTAACACCCCCAATTCATGGATGCAGCGGAATTCGAACTGGGTGTTACTCGACGGCACAATAGTCACAATAATAGAAAACGAACTCCAATTGAGTCGTTTTAAAAGATGTATCATTCAAATTATATAAATATCAGAGATTTCAAAATGAGGTCCCAATTGGTTCCATGTTTACAATGTATAATAAATGAGTTTTGAATGATAATAAAATTTATAGCCCTCTTGAGTATCCGTGTCCTTCCGTGCCATCCTTGATCGTCATGAACCTGAAATACATGCTTGAGAGGTCAACACAAAGGTTGAGTGATATTCATAGAGTTTGTTAAATCGATTGAACACAATATGTTGGTAGTGTGAGTTATAGGCTCACACCAATGTTTGGAAAACAAAATAGTTATTATCATTACTAAGCTTATGACACCATAACGTTAACGGGTACCAATATCGATCGGCGGAGTTATCCCGGTAGATACTTTGCCGTCATACCTAATGTCTCAAATATTAATGCATTTGTTTGCACTTAGTCAATACAAATGGGATTCGTCAATCCCAATAGGCCTATTATTAATATTCGCGCTCACTATTTCTAGTGATTAAATGGTTCATAATAAAGGATCTCGGTTTGGCAAGGAAGGTACTTAGTGATAATAAAACAATCAGGCAGCATACAGTTTCAAAGCATTGTGTTCGGTTTAGAAATAGCATGTATCCCCCCCAAGGGTTTGTAAAACATTGAAGTAATGTAAAGTGGGGCTATGAACTCACCTTAAGTAAGATAGCAAGTATTGAATGTAACGGTCGAATCGTGAAGGTTTTTACGAGCAACCTATAATAGAATGTCGCGACTTAGGATCGGAGTAAAGAATACGAAGTAGTGCCTATATATATATCTTGCATTTAGTCCATGATGTGGTATGATGTATATTGTATGTCCTTGAAAGAAAAGATTCATGAACATGTATGTTTTGTATATCGTTTACTACCGTTCGGGCTGACATATTTCAGAAGTCATGTTAGTAAGTGTTCGAGGAGCCAGGACACTTTAACTCGTAAATCCACAACTCATCTCGACGGCTTACATAATGAACTCCTCACATGAGGCTCCCTACTATTGTAGTAGTTGATGAAATATATAGATATAAGTTTTGATCCGAAAGGTTACATGTCCGATATTTGAATAAACTTAGGAAAGTTTATTAGTACATGAAGATTGTTATTAGGGTATGTTTCATAAGTCTTGTATGACTATTTTCTCTTTGTAATATCTCATGGTTCCTTTAGATGAAGTAGATCCAAGTTGCTTGTTCATGTTATCGCCTAATTCATTGTTTCATGTTTACGCCTATGTAAGTTGGTATGGTCATTTCGTCATGGCCTAGCCATGACCTTTGGTCCTTGTTCCAAGGTCATAAGACTCAACCTTGGCTCTAGCCATGGTGGTGGTCTTGTTTATAGGTCATAAGACCTCTTGTTCATTTTAAAGTATAACCACAATCTAGTGACTTATATATATGTAAATAGCTGTTAAGAAATTGAGAAATATCTCACTCAGAAAGTGTTTTCAAGGCTCGAGCTTCTATATTCCTGAAGGAAAACGTGATTCCGGACAACTTTCGTGTTTTAACTTTTTCATGAAACGGACCAGAAAGGCCTCTTTTTGCGTGTTTAAGGTTTCTGTAACAGAAAGTTTTGGCAGCTTTGCCGCAAAGTTTTGGTAATTTCAAATCGTCATAACTTTTGACTCGTGTACTCGTTTTAGGTGGTTCAAATTGATATGTTTTCCTTGTTAGGTCCTCTACTACAATATGTAATAATCCAATATCATATTTTTACCATTTTGATCAGGTCTTACCAAGAAAGTCACTAGTTTACTTGTTTTAGTAACTTATCTTAACAATCAATTATAACAACATGTTTTACTCATTTTTATACATCATGGACATGCATACAAGACATAATATAGCAAGAATAGTATGTAAATAACATGAACATGATTATTTAACAAGAATCAAGTTAGGGTTTGGCTTACAACTTGTGGAGAAACTAACTAGAACCAAGATCAAGACCAAGAACCACTACTTAATCTTCCAAAACCTTTCCAAATATTTTCCAACCATAGCCAAGCTTCCATATCAAAAACCCTATCTTATAATCCCTTGATAAACACTAATCTTATCACAAAAACAAGCCTTAGTAAAAATCTTCACTAAGAACACTTGGAAATTTGATGAGTTTTTGTGGTGTTTTATGGTGATTTTATGGTTGAAAGGTGTTAAGGATCAACTAGGAACTATGCCTTGAACTTGTGATGGATTGAATGAGCAAGATCAATGATCAAATTGATGTATTTTTATGATGTGGGTCGTTGGTATTGAGAGGGGAAGGAAGAGAATGAGTCTCTTTTATACTAAAAATGAGGAGGTTACTTGTGTTGACTTGTCAACCCTTGGAGGCCAAGTTGAACACATGTAATCATCCTAAGGCTCCTAGCATGAGATCAAGACACACAAGGCTGAATTCCCCCCCCCCCCCCTAGGTCAGTTCCTAAACTTGGGGGACAAGGTGTGGACTTTGCTTGGTATTATCCTAAGTATTAGGAAGAGTTTTGACTCCGGGAAATGACAACCGTAAATGATTAGGCCTCAAAACGTAAAACCGGGTGTCGTAAAATTATGGAACTTTAAAGTATTGTTAGACATGTCCATATGTCCCATAATAAAATATAAAATGAGTGGTAGGTTCCATTTGGGTGGTAAAACCCTGCTAAAACCGGAAACACGGGTCTAAAACGCGTAATACGTAAAACGTACGAATATTGCGTAAAATTGAGAAAAGTAAAACGTTACTTTTCTAATAGGATAAAAATGATTTAAAATGACTTATAATGTCTAGACTGGGCTCAGTCTAGTGTCGGTTGGTATTAAATGTCTTTTAGACATCAAACCGTAAGCCTAAAAATCACGAAATGACTTATAAAATCAAGGAATGATTTTTGGTCAATGGAGGAGGGAAAAATATGTTGACTTTTTCTAATAAGTTGAAAACTCAAATCGTCTTAGAAACGCGTTTTGTGGTCTAACGGTTAATCGCCCATACGGTTAAGCGTGCTCATGCGAGAGTAGTACGGCTTGGGTGACCAGCCGAGAAGTCTTTGGTCATATTTTTCTCAGTCACGATTAATTCTCAAATAAATCATGAGCGTGTCAAACATTTTTCCGATGTGGGGTCACCTGACAGGATCGAATTTCGTTGTGCGTAGAATTTCTGATTGACGTTTTACCCTAAAACGTGTAATTCCATGTAATTCCTTAATAACTTTCACGAAAATGATCTGACGAATGTCAAACATTTAATTTGCCATGGAAATGATTTATCACTTGAGAATATCAAATAAAAATCAACTTTCGGGAAAATTTCGGAAAGAAATGAGTAGTAAAAATGAATAGTAACATGAATAGTAAAAGTGAATAGTAACTTTTCCGGGAATAGAAGTTAACCTGAAAATGTGAATTGTTACAATATTTGTTTATTATGCTAGCCGATAATTCGTAGCCCTTTGAGTTCGTTTGATATACGTTTTGGTTCGATCGGTCATGGTTCGCATCGTTTCCTTATGATAGGTTGTCGTTTTGGTTATCATTGTGTTTGTTGAAGAAGAAGAGAATGTTTGCCAAGTGTCCAAGTGAGAGGTTCAGCTTCAAGATGTACGTTCTTCAGGTATGTGATAGCGAGTTTCGTGGACACTAGTAAGATAAAAGTAGTGAAGAGTGGAAAGTACCTAAGACACCATCTGAGAGACGATTGTCCTTAGGATTGGCGGGTACTATTGAAGATTCATTTCGAACTTTTTATAGATTGTGTAGGCATCCCGGAGGTAGAGGATCCATAAGAGGAACTATGTGATGCATGACTTAGAGTTGGGGAGTAGAACTTGGAGATGATCAATATTTGTATGGAGCAGAAAGTGTTATCTACACATCATAAGAATCTTTAGCATATATTTGACAAGAAGTTAATATATGTAGAAGAGATGGTGGGTGTGGAATTTCTCAGTGACTACGATTGTTTGATTCGCTACCGTCAGGGAAGAGCGAACATCGTGGTAAGAGCACTGAGCAAGGAGTGAACGAGTGAAACTTAGATGTCGATGAGCAATGATTGTGATATTTCAGTCTGGAGTTAAAGGGATGATATTGACAGCCCAGAGAGAGATGTTTAAGGAAGAGAACATGTGTGAAGAATGTTACATGGTCTAGATCAGCTAATAGAAAGGAATGATGATGGAGGATTGTACTTCGCGGACCAATTATTGGTTTCATTGGAAGGAAGCATAAGGATATCAATCATGCAAGGTATTTGATACATCCTAGAATGGATAAGACGTACAATTACCTTAGCAAGAAATTTATTGAGGAGCAAGGATGAAGGAGAATACAGATACCTTAGCAAGTGTTTGATATGCTTGGAGGTAAATGTTAATGTCAATGATTATTAGAGTGATGCAACAGTCAGAGATACATGAAGATTGTGGTAAGGAGGAGTTAGCAAGACGTTACATTTGATGAGTTGGCATAAAGACGTGGAGTGTCGCGCCAACCAGCTTATATTAAGATGAAATACTTACTTCGCGATTGTGGTAAATGTTTTATGGAGCCTTGAGATAGTGTAGATGTGTACGACTTATCATTCTTAAATGAATGGACTAAGTGAGCGTACAAATCAGGCATTGGATGGTATGATGAGAGTATGGGTGTGTTTGAGTTTGGAGGGAGCTGAGATATGCATTTATCTTTTGTTGAGTTCTCCTATAAAAATAATTATCATTCTAGCATTAAGAATGTGTCGTTTAAAGTATTGTATGGAAGGAATGTAGATCGCCTGTTCTGTGGACAGAGGTTGGAACAAGCCAACTAAATGGTCCTGAACCGGAATGAGAGACTATGAATAAGGTTTTCAAATTAAAAAGAGAGAGATTTAAGGCAGCAAGATATTCGCCAAAAGGAGTTATGTGGATAATCGCCTAAGCCGTTAAAGTTTAATGATGGTGATTTTGAGATGTTAAAAGTATTTCCTTGGGAAGGTGTTATGCGTTTCGGTGAAAAAGGCAAGTTAGCACCGAGATGTGTAGGACCGTTTGAGATTTCAGAAAGGATTGGATTTGTGGCATACCGGTTGAAGTTAGCTGAGGAATTAAGTGGTGTACATGATAAGTTTCACGTATCTAATTGAAAGAAGTGTTTAGCGGATGCTAGTCTGCATGTGCCATTAGATGAAAGTAAGGTCGACAAACTCTTCGCTTTTTCGAGAAACCTGTTGAGAATATGGATCGAGATGTTAAGGGTTTGAAGTGTGGTGAGATAGCGTTAGTAAAGGTATGGTGGGATTTTAAGCATGGTCCTGAGTTTACTTGGGAACATGAGGATCAAATGAAATTTAAGTACCCAAATTTGTTTGCTGATAGGGTTGGTGAAGTAGATCATTTGTAGTTGGATTTTAGATCATGGAGGTTAGATGCAGGGTTTTCACAAATGTTTTAATTAATGTTTGTTTTATGTGTATTCATTATATGTGGTGCCTCTTGCGGTTACCATTTGGATTTTCATTTGGTTCGGGGGTATCATACCTACCTGTGAGAAGTCGTTTGGATCATTGGTGTTATTGATCGGGGAGTGTATCTATTTGCGTGTATCGTTGGAGTGACGGAATGATTTCTATCGTGTGAATTCGATTATTTAGTCGGTTCACGTTTTGTGGTTTTTTTCTCTGTGATTTATGGAGTGGTATTATTCCGCTTAAATATCAATAAATTTTCTTTTGCTGTTGTGAGTGGTGACTAGAGTAGTTGAAATCTCGGAACGCGATTTTCCTAAGTGGGGGATGATGTAACAACCGTGGTTATAGTAGGTCAGTTTGACTGATAGTCTTGACTCGGTTGATTTTTGTTTGGTGTGTCTTAGGTGTTTGAAGTGATATAGGTGAGTTTTAGCACTAAATCCCTTTGTGTGGTGTTGTTTTTATGAGTGAGTAATGTTGATATTTGGATAAGTTCATTTTGATCACCTTTGTGACATAGAAATGACTTGTGAAATCTTGATGTTTTTTTGTCTTAGGTGTTTGATGTGATATAGGTGAGTTTTAGCACTAAATCCCTTTGCGTGGTGTTGTTTTTATGAGTGAGTAATGTTGATATTTGGATAAGTTCATTTTGATCGTCTTTGTGACGTATAAATGACTTGTGAAATTTTGATGTTTTTGTGTTTTGGCGTAACAAGTCTTCGTTCAAGAATTTGAGCGTTAGCAAGTTACGAGGAGTTTGTTCTTGTGTGTTATACATTTATAAAGGATGAAAATCTATTTTTGGAAACTTTATTTTGAAAATGATATTTTTCCGAGTCGTCGTAAAAACTAAGGTTTATCGCGTAAGACGTTAGGTTTCGTAGCGGGTTCGCATAAAATATAAAAAGTATGAGGTTTTGAGTGTAATAAATAAATTAAATAAAAAAAAGTATATATATATATATATATATATATATATATATATATATATATATATATATATATATATATATATATATATATATATATATATATATATATATATATATATATATATATATATATATATATAAATTCGGCCCAAGTGGTGTTTTATGGAAAAGGAAACCCAATTTGAGTCCAAATATGACTCTTAGGCCTAAGGATAATCCATAATTAATATATAAACAAACCCAAACAACTCTAAAACGTTTTTTGTGAGTTTTTGGTTGTTCAAGAGAGGCAAAGGAAGAAGAAAAAAATTAGGGTTTATAATTGTGAAGCAATAATCAAGAATCAAGATAAAATTCTTAAAACATATGTTCAATTGTTTGATTAATTATTAGAATTCATGTAATATTGAGTATGTTGGATTTAGGGTTTGTAAACTTCTGTAAATTAATGACGTTAAACATATTGGGATCAATTAATGATTATATTATGATGATTGGTGAAAAGAATTGAGCGTAAAACATGCTAGTTATTGAGTTAGGGTTTGGACAGAAAATTAGTGTTGTAAAGATACGAGTGTATTTAACAGATGGTGAAGAGTTAGATCACGAAATTTTAGTCTAAATTGAATTTTAAGGAAAGAGCTTTCCAAAAAGTCCGGCCACGATTGATTTCGAGGTCCGGAAGTTAATCTTTTGATTTTTTTTTTGTTAAGGTGTCAAAGCTGTAAAACCGGGACATATTTAGGTCATAAGTTTGGTAGTGAGATGTGGATGAAAAAGTGAGATTTAGCTTAGCCCTTCTGGTTGAGTTATGTTTCAATATGTACTTAGACTCCCACATGAAGGATTTGCGAAAAAGTTGTAGAAGTATTTTAATTTAATTAAAACTTTTTGGTGTGCGTTCAGATCCAAATCTGGATAGTTTGTAAGTTTGATTTTATGAAGGGTACTTGTGTGTGTTTTTAGACCATGGCCTTTTGGTAGTAGCTTGTATACATCCAAGGGACTATGGTAAATTTTTTGTGTGAGTTATTGAGCTTTTAAAGTTATTATTCATGTGGGCGAATGTACCCTAAAATTCTACGTTTTCTGATTTTAAAAGTGCAAGGGTTTTAGTGAGTATTAGGATTTGGTTGTGATTAGTATGGGGTCTAGGAGATCCATGCTGGGTCATATGAATCTTAGACATCCATTATATGTGTATTACATGGGTTATAGCTTTTAGCTTGGCCATGTGTAATGTGGATTTATTTTGTGTGTTTTAGATTTGTGATTTGGGTTTGTGGAAGCTGCAAAGTTGGAGGTGAGTTCATAGTCCCAATTTTTACTTTGTTTTAAACTTGGGATGGGAATGATGCTTGTGATAATTGTTTTGAGTTACTGTGATTATGTGTGGTTTAAAAAGCTTGGACTTATAATGTTATTGTATAAATGCTATATGTGATGATAATGTTATGTGGATTGGATAATGTGATGATAATGCTGTGTAGTCCAATTGGAGGGGGAGTATCCAATTGGAGAGTAATAACTCCTACTTGATATAATGCTATGTGGTTTAAATGGGATTCAATTGGGAGGATGCTTATCCTGTTGCTCGAGCATGCGACCGAATTGATGATAAGATTGGGAGCGGGGGTCACGTTCCGGCCCGAATGTTATGATGTGTATTCAATTGGGAGGATGCTTATCCGGTTGCTCGCCCATGCGACCTAATTGATGTTGAAATGGGAGCGGGGGACACGTCCCAATGGTTGCCTTATGTGTGTTGGTTGCCTTGCAAATACATGTAGCTTATATGAGAACTATAATTATTTGTCCAGCAATGTTTTATAATCACAGTGAATCGGTTGCCTATTGTGTATGAGTCTTGAACCTATGAATCTCACCAACATTATGTTGACGTTTTAAGCATCATTTTCAGGTGAGCTTTCTAAGGATAAGATAGAAGGATATGATTAGACGAGACCTTAGTTGCATTGGAAGTGGTTTATCATCTATGTTTGGATCTTATGTATTTGTTTCGGATTTTGTTTTGGTTATGTTGTTTTGGGGTATTGTTACGACACTTTGTGTCTGTACTTGCTCTATTTTGTGCATGTAGTTATTATCTATATAGACACCATGTGTTGTGATGATATCCATGAAGTTACACTCTCGCGTTTCCGCCTTGGCGAGGTGTGACAATAAGTGATAACCGGTGAATACAACTCATTGTATAATTTGCACTACCAGGTCTTGCGATGTTGATCGAAGGATATAGGGGATGTGTGACTATGCCAAGCTTGCTGGTAACCTGAAATAAGAAATACAAAGACACTACATGAAGTGATTGCGCAGGGGTTAAACCCTGTGAACCACCTCCGGTGTGCGAATAAGTATGTGATATGGTAAGTAGGTGAGTTTATGGGTAAATGTAGGTATTAAGTGAACGTACCATCATCAATAACCCGTCCAAGCTATTTATAGGGGAGAAAATATGCCTTAGAGAGCTCATGCACATAAATCGGAGATCATGGGGGCGTCTCATGATTTAATGTTGAATAGTAATAATTATAACACGTATGGTTCTTGTGTTTAATGGATCGAATTAAGAAGAAAGAAATAATAAGAAGAAGTTTAGAGAGAGAAAGAGAGAGTTGGGAGTTCTAGAGAGAGAAACTGAAAATGTATTAGATTAGTGAATGAGAAGCTCCAACCCTCTCCCTTGGGGGGAGAGGGGTATTTATACAAAGAAATAAAAATGCCCACACCCATCCTTCTTACACGATGTTACTTAAACTAAACTAATATCTAACTAACTAATAAACTAACTACGAGCTATCTTAATGCTATTACATCATTTAGGTGACCGAGGCTTCTATAGGAATAATTGTATTCCTAACAATCTCCCCCTAAGCGAGGTCACCTTAGAAATTAAGATCATTGTTCTTCAAGCATTCTTTTGATCTTGTAGCTCGTAGGTTCTGATTCTTCACTTTTGCTCTCACTTTGTACATCAAACAATGATCTTGTGATTTGTGTTCCTTTGGAATGTGTGATCTTTGAGCATTCTTTGAGATCATCAGTCACCATAAATCTCCAAGCTCATCCTTAGTCGTATCGCCTTCATGTGTTGTAGTGACTTTAGATCCGTCATGCTCACACCCTTCTGTATTAGGAGACTTTTCATCAGATTTGCAGAAACGTTGTTGGTAGTCTCTTTAACTATCATGATCATCATTGATAGCGAGTAGGATGTGTGAGCATGAGGTATGGATTGACACGATTCAGCTGGAATTAGGAACCATTAATGCCATCATTATATGTGTCCCTGAGATAAAATAGTTAGCAATAAAGATAGAGAACGAATATGGCTTTGTCATTCGTTTTGCGAGGACAGACTACCCTCCGGTTCTGTGAGAATCGACCTGTGATCAGGTAGAGTCTCTTTTAAAGAAGACTCTCCTTGACAGGAATTTCCAGCTTGTAGTAATGAATTTTCCAAAGAATCCACTTCGGAATCTTCCTACTAAGCATGTTCTCATACCGGAACGTCTCAAAGCAGACATCACGATAGAGTGAATCGGTAAATTGATATTCATTGATTGATGAGAAATTGATTTATAAAAATCACTCACGTGTCAAATAATAAACATTTTTGAGACACGACGAGAGTTTTAAGCTTTGAATCACATTTCCATCAAAAATACTTTTGTTTGAAAGATTATACACAATCAATGTGCTCGAAAATTAGTTTGTGAGCACATTGAAAGGTTTTTGCAAAAGTATTCATCAATCCCTTTCCTAGAACAAGTTTGATTCAATGTTAAATCGCACCATCGTTGCTTTCCAGTTGTCACAAGTTTGATTCTTGCAGGATCTCATATATCACCTACCAAGAGCTTGTGTGATGTTCGCCCTAGAAGGATTTCCATCGTCATTGTGAATATCTTCATATCACTCGGATGTTCTAGCAATACCACATGGATAATGCGTAGGACTCTAAATATTTTATCTTACTTTACACATTGTGTGAAACAATAAGCATATTGGAAGTGTGTCCTAGTGAGATTTATGGATGATCTCTTTGGCTCTAGACTCAATAGTGCGTTTTGATTCGCTCCTGGAGACTGGGGAGGCGTATCCTGTTTAGGTATCAACATGGCTCGCAGTGAGCGGTCGATACATTGCACAGGGTTCCCCGTGAGAATGAAACAAGCTCTTCTAAGAGAACTTGAGTGGTTGGGAAGTTTAGTGCAGTGCGTCACTAGGTCCATGACATCTTGTCTTCAATACTAGTGTTACCTTAGTAACCGCCAGTAGCTTATGAATTGAACCCGGTTTCTGCCCTAAGGTTGAATATATGGAGTGTAACACCCCCAATTCATGGTTGCAGCGGAATTCAAACTAGGTGTTACTCGACGGCACAATAGTCACAATAATAGAAAACGAACTCCAATTGAGTCGTTTTAAAAGATTTATCATTCAAATTGTATAAATATCAGAGATTACAAAATGAGGTCCCAAATGGTTCCATGTTTACAGTTTACATTTAAATGAGTTTTTGAATGATAATAAAATTTATAGCCTTCTTGAGTATCCGTGCCATCCTTGATCGTCATGAACCTGAAATACATGCTTGAGAGGTCAACACAAAGGTTGAGTGATATTCATAGAGTTTGTTTAATGTTTGAACACAATGTGTTGGTAGTTAAATCGTTGAACACAATAATCGTAGTGTTTGTAGTTAAATCGTTTGAACACAATAATCGTAGTGTGAGCTATAGACTCACACTCATAGTTTGGAAAACAAAACATGTAGGCTACGTTGTTATATGCCCGGAAAGGTTATTAATTCACTAAGCTTATGACACCAAAACGTTAACGTGTACCAATATCGATCGGCAGATTTATCCCGGTAGGTATTTTGCCGTCATACCTAATGTCTCAAATATTAATGCATTTGTTTGAACTTAGTCAAAACAAATGGGATTCGTCAATCCCAATAGGCCTATTCATAATATTCGCGCTCACTCGCAAGTAACCCTCGCAAGTGAATAAATGGTTCATAATAAGGGATCTTGGTTTGGCAAGGATGTTACTTAGTGATAATAAAACAAAGTCGAATAGCATACAGTAGAAAGCATTGTGTTCGAGTAGAAAAATAATAGCATGTATTCCCCCCAAGGGTTTGTAAAACATTGAAATAATGTAAAGTGGGGCTATGAACTCACCTTGAGTTGGATGATGGATAATGAGAATGATGGATATGTCGTAAGAACTTCTACAAGCAACCTAGAATAATTGTTGTAACTTAGGTTTGGAATAATGTCTAAGGAAACATAAACATGCCAATATATGTATGTCTTGCACTTAGTCCATGATGTGGTATGATGTATAGTGTAAGTCTTTGAAAGAAATGATTCATGAAACATGTATGTCTTTTATATCGTTTACTACCGTTCAGGCCGACATAATTCAGAAGTCATGTTAGTAAGCGTTCGAGGAGCCAGGACACTTTAACTCGTAAATCCACAACTCAACTCAACGGCTTACATAATGAACTCCTCACATGAGGCTCCCTACTATTGTAGTAGTTGATAAAATATATAGATATAAGTTTTGATCCGAAAAGTTACATGTCCGATACTTGAATAAACTTAGGAAAGTTTATTTGTACATGAAGATTGTTATTAGGGGTAGTTTCATAAGTCTTGTATGACCATTTTTCTTTGTAATATCTCATGGTTCCTTTAAGTGAAGTAGATCCAAATTATTTGTTCAAGTTATCGTCAACTCTTTGTTTCATGTTTACGCCTAAGTAAGCTTACATGGTCATTTCGTCATGGCCTTGCCATGACCTTTGGTCATTGTTCCATGGTCTTGAGACTCAACCTTGGCTCTAGCCATGATTGTGGTCTTGATTCTAGGTCATAAGACCCCTTTGGTCTTCATAAACCATAACCTATATGTAATGACTTTGGTCTAAAAATGAGCTGTTAAGAATTTGAAGAAATTATCACTCGGAAAGCGTTTTCAGGACTCGAGCTTCTTTGTGCCTGAACGAAAACGCCGTTCCGGACAACTTTCGTGTTTTAACTTTTTGATGAATCAGAGCAGAAGTATGACTTTCAAAAAGTCAGAATGCAAAACAGTGTGGTTTAGGCAGTTTTGCCGGAAATCTTTGGTAACTTCAAATGGGCGTAACTTTTGACTCGTATACTCGTTTTAGGTGGTTCAAATTGCTATGTTTTCCTTGTTAGGTCCTCTACTGTAATATGTAATGATCCAACATCATATTTTTACCATTTTGATCAGGTCTTACCAAGAAAGTCACTAGTTTACTTGTTTTAGTAACTTATCTTAACAATCAATTACAACAACATGTTTTAATCATTATTATACATCATGGACATTTATACAAGACATAATATAGCAAGAATAACATGTAAATGATATGAACATGATTAATTAACAAGAAGCATGTTAGGGTTTGGCTCACAACTTTTGGCTTTCAAAGATGAAAGGAAGTTAACATGTAAGGATAGGACTTTGATAGACTTGCTTCAACCCACTTCACTTCATGCAATCTTTCTACTCTTGTAATCTTGAAAGATGGATGATGAAGGTTGAGGTGACTTGAGTGGATTCAAACTCAAGAGAAATCACCAAGTATATAAGGTTAAGGAAGTGTTTTGATAACCTAAGATCAAACTAGGGTTTCTATGTTGTTGTAGCACTTGATTCTTGGATGAAACTTGGAGTAAATGAGTTAAGAATGAGATGATGGTGTGTGTTATGTGTGTGGGTCGTTGGAATGACCAAGGAGGGGAAGGAGAGGCTTAAATAAGGTCTTGAGGAGGTTACATGTATGACTAGTCAACACTTGGAGACCAAGTTGAACACATGTTCACATCTTAAGGCTTAAAGCATGGGATTAAGCCACCTAGGGGCTGAATCCCCCCCCCCTAAGTCGGTTTGCCAAGCTTGGGGAGCAAGGGTGGACTTTTGATGATATTATCCAAGCTTATGGAGCTAGTTTCGACTCCGTAAAATGCCAATCGTAAATGATTAAGCCTCAAAACGTAAAACCGGGTATCGTAAAAATACGAAACTTGGGAGAATGGTTAAACATGTCAAAATACTCCATAATAAAATATAAAATGAGTGGTAGGTTCCATTTGGGTGGTAAAACCCTGCTAAAAACTGAAAACACGGGTCAAAAACGCGTAATACGTAAAACGTACGAATATTGCGTAAAATTGAGAAAAGTAAATGTTACTTTTCTAATAGGATAAAAATGATTTAAAATGACTTATAATGTCTAGACTGGGCTCAGTCTAGTGTCGGTTGTCATTAAATGTCTTTTAAACATCAAACCGTAAGCCTAAAAATCAAGGAATGACTTATAAAATCAAGGGTTGATTTTTGGTCAATGGAGGAGGGAAAAATATGTTGACTTTTTCTAATAAGTTGAAAACTCAAATTGTATTAGAAACGCGGTGCAGGTATAGGCTAAGGTTACGGCTGAGTAAAAATGCTTAAAAACTGAAATTTCTAGTTTTTCACGGCCGAGGCTTATTTTGGTCATGTTTTTCTCAGTCATGATTTATTCTCAAATAAATCATGAGTGTGTCAAACATTTTTCTGATTTGGGGTCACCTGACGGGGTCAAATTTCGTTGTGCGTAGAATTTCTGAATGACGTTTTACCCTAAAACGTGTAATTCCTTAATAACTTTCACGAAAATGATCTGACGAATGTCAAACATTTAATTTGCCATGGAAATGATTTATCACTCGAGAATATCAAATAAAAATCAACTTTCGAGAAAGTTTCAGGAAAAATGAATAGTAAAAGTGAATAGTGAAATTTTCCGGGAATAGTAATTAACCTGAAATTGCGAATTGTTACAATCTCTACCCCTTACGGGGAACTTCGTCCTGAAGTTCTATGTGTGTTACATGTTGGAGTGGTGTCGATGAAAAGGTGTGGTTACTGATGAGGACTAGAGTCTGGAATTACCAGTGATGTAATTTGATTTGTCATTTCAGTGTATGGTGTAGGATGAGGCTTCCTTTTATGTAGGAAAGGTATGGTAATAGTCGAATATCAAAGGAAATTGATATAGCAGTCGGATATTAATAGGAATTGATATAGTAGTTGAATATCAAATAGAACTTGATATAGTTGTCAAGTATCAATAGCAATTGATATAAGAATCGAATCATGGAATAAGCGTTGAACATGTGGTTGGACCAAGTCCTGTTTGAATTGTACGGCTACCCATGCATATGGCTACATGGCTTCGCAATGAGTTTGGTACGACTGCACATGCATATGGTTACATGGCCTCGCAATGAGTTTGTTTGTTATTGCACTATCATTATGAAAACCAAAATGTAAACCTCGTACTAATGGAAATTGGGATAGTCGTTGCAATCATAGCCTAGTAGGTAATCTGTTGTTGTATCTAGTGTTTATTGACTTCATACTTATGTTATTTCGGATATAATTAAGCCCACTTGTTTATAATTCTTTATTTACATAGAGAGGCATCCCAAACAATGTAACTAAAGGAATATAAACGTATGGTTCGATGATTTATAATTTCTTTATTTAAATGAAAAGGCATCCCAATCCATTCAAATAAGGACATTATAAATCATCCTACTCAAGAATTCCCGACACAACATTCATACTTAGCCGGTGAGTTACAAGGTAGTGTATTACGAGATGATACTGGTGTTCCAAAAGTACAAGATGAATATTCAAACTTGTAAAGCTGATGAGGGTACTTGTGGTGTAACTAAGGATGATTTGAGCTTTAAAAGTGCATCAAGATCTGTTAATGAGCTTGTGTTTGTAACGGTTGTGAAGATAATGATGTGATATGTTGATGAACAAAAATGTGTAGTGTATGCTTAACATTAATACTCTTAGGTATAGATGTTGAGTTTGCTTTAAAAATCTTAAGAGACTTTAAAGGTTTATGATGGAATGGTATCCTTAGGACCTAAACAGGATAGTACTTCTACAGGATGAAGAGAAGATTTGATAACTATCCCAAGATAGTAGTTCGGATTATCTCATAAATGAAAAATTTCAAGAATGAAATTAGGTAGTACAAATAAGGTGTTAAGATCTTGTTGAGTGGTAAGACACTATCGTGTCTCTAGATTGTTTTAATGTATTCTGGTGGTTTATTGTGTTCATGTAGGAAATCAATCTAAACATAACCCTAGTACAACTATTCTCAGTATTTGGAAATTTTAAGTCGAATATAGTTAGTCAGACTATATTCCACTGTCCCTAGGTTAAATATAGGTGACTAGTCTATATTTAGCCAAGGTTCGATAAAATTTCCAAATACCTAAATTAGGTATACTTGTGATATGTCCGTTGCTTTCGGGAAACTATCCGCTAAACAAAGGCGATGTCAAACAATTCAGTTGCAAGTCCCGCCCATACAAGACTTGTAACCTATGTTTTCATATTCTATTGCATAGAAGATAGTAAGGGTAGGTACGTATGGAAAGGAAGTTTTAAGTAGTTCTAAAATAGAACATACTTGGCCAGGATCACGAACTTTTAATAATGAAGGTTTCAGAAGAAAACTTTGATGAATGTAGAGCTGAACTTCAGCTTTTGTAGGGGATGGATTTGTTTGTCCTTTAGAAATCTCATATTTCTTGTTTTGAAATCGATAGATTGTGACGGGTTTTTGATATCATAAGAAATGATATTGATGATGTGATGGAATAATTCTAGAGACCATTTGCACAAAACACAATGTCTCGGAAGTAGGTTAGACCATTGTGCAATTCACAATGTCTGGGAAGTAGGTTAGGCCATTGTGTGACTCAAAACATTTGAGAAATGATTAAGACCATTGTATCATACAATGTCTTGGAAAATGAATAAGACCATTGTATCTCACAATGTCTTGAAAAATGAATGAGGCCATTGTATCTCACAATGTCTTGAAAAGTGAATGAGACCATTGTATCTCACAATGTCTTGAAAAATGAATGAGACCATTGTATCTCACAATGTCTTGAAAAATGAATGAGACCATTGTATCTCACAATGTCTTGGAAAATGAATGAGACCATTGTATCTCACAATGTCTTGGAAAATGAATGAGACCATTGTAATTAGTTACAATGTCTTGGACATATAATGTTGGAGTAGGAACATGATTGGGAGAGTGTGGCAGTGCCGAAATGCCTTAAAATAGGCATACACAGATATGTTTAGTCCATTGTTTAGATAAATGATTGAAAATAAACTGAGTTTATATATCAATATACTAATATGTTCATGTAGTATAGAATGCCTAGTGTGTATATATGAATATACTTATATGTTCATGTAGCATAAAAATGCTTACGGGGAAATGCTCAATTATGTTAAGGGTACATATATCAATATGCAATTATGTTTGTGTAGCACAAAAATGTCTACGGGGAAATGCTCAAAATGGGTATATATGAATATACTAATATGTTTGTGTATCATAACATGCTTACTAAGTCCATAATCGTCTGGAGGATGGAAGACACGGAGAGCGGAAGGCTATAAAATGTTTTTGCTTGTACATGTGGTTATAGTTTAGGTCTCAATTAGACCCGTTTCTCTATAACCATGGCTCTGGTACCAATCTGTAACACCCCCAATTCATGGTTGCAGCGGAATTCAAACTGGGTGTTACTCGACGGCACAATAGTCACAATAATAGAAAACGAACTCCAATTGAGTCGTTTTAAAAGATTTATCATTCAAATTGTATAAATATCAGAGATTACAAAATGAGGTCCCAAATGGTTCCATGTTTACAGTTTACATTTAAATGAGTTTTTGAATGATAATAAAATTTATAGCCTTCTTGAGTATCCGTGCCATCCTTGATCGTCATGAACCTGAAATACATGCTTGAGAGGTCAACACAAAGGTTGAGTGATATTCCTAGAGTTTGTTTAATGTTTGAACACAATGTGTTGGTAGTTAAATCGTTGAACACAATAATCGTAGTGTTTGTAGTTAAATCGTTTGAACACAATAATCGTAGTGTGAGCTATAGACTCACACTCATAGTTTGGAAAACAAAACATGTAGGCTACGTTGTTATATGCCCGGAAAGGTTATTAATTCACTAAGCTTATGACACCAAAACGTTAACGTGTACCAATATCGATCGGTAGATTTATCCCGGTAGGTATTTTGCCGTCATACCTAATGTCTCAAATATTAATGCATTTGTTTGAACTTAGTCAAAACAAATGGGATTCGTCAATCCCAATAGGCCTATTCATAATATTCGCGCTCACTCGCAAGTAACCCTCGCAAGTGATTAAATGGTTCATAATAAGGGATCTTGGTTTGGCAAGGATGTTACTTAGTGATAATAAAACAAAGTCGAATAGCATACAGTAGAAAGCATTGTGTTCGAGTAGAAAAATAATAGCATGTATTCCCCCCAAGGGTTTGTAAAACATTGAAATAATGTAAAGTGGGGCTATGAACTCACCTTGAGTTGGATGATGGATAATGAGAATGATGGATATGTCGTAAGAACTTCTACAAGCAACCTAGAATAATTGTTGTAACTTAGGTTTGGAATAATGTCTAAGGAAACATAAACATGCCAATATATGTATGTCTTGCACTTAGTCCATGATGTGGTATGATGTATAGTGTAAGTCTTTGAAAGAAATGATTCATGAAACATGTATGTCTTTTATATCGTTTACTACCGTTCAGGCCGACATAATTCAGAAGTCATGTTAGTAAGCGTTCGAGGAGCCAGGACACTTTAACTCGTAAATCCACAACTCAACTCGACGGCTTACATAATGAACTCCTCACATGAGGCTCCCTACTATTGTAGTAGTTGATAAAATATATAGATATAAGTTTTGATCCGAAAAGTTACATGTCCGATACTTGAATAAACTTAGGAAAGTTTATTTGTACATGAAGATTGTTATTAGGGGTAGTTTCATAAGTCTTGTATGACCATTTTTCTTTGTAATATCTCATGGTTCCTTTAAGTGAAGTAGATCCAAATTGCTTGTTCAAGTTATCGTCAACTCTTTGTTTCATGTTTACGCCTAAGTAAGCTTACATGGTCATTTCGTCATGGCCTTGCCATGACCTTTGGTCATTGTTCCATGGTCTTGAGACTCAACCTTGGCTCTAGCCATGGTTGTGGTCTTGATTCTAGGTCATAAGACCCCTTTGGTCTTCATAAACCATAACCTATATGTAATGACTTTGGTCTAAAAATGGGCTGTTAAGAATTTGAAGAAATTATCACTCGGAAAGCGTTTTCAGGACTCGAGCTTCTTTGTTCCTGAACGAAAACGCCGTTACGGACAACTTTCGTGTTTTAACTTTTTGATGAATCGGACCAGAAGTATGACTTTCAAAAAGTCAGAATGCAAAACAGTGTGGTTTAGGCAGTTTTGCCGGAAATCTTTGGTAACTTCAAATGGGCGTAACTTTTGACTCGTATACTCGTTTTAGGTGGTTCAAATTGCTATGTTTTCCTTGTTAGGTCCTCTACTGTAATATGTAATGATCCAACATCATATTTTTACCATTTTGATCAGGTCTTACCAAGAAAGTCACTAGTTTACTTGTTTCAGTAACTTATCTTAACAATCAATTACAACAACATGTTTTAATCATTATTATACATCATGGACATTTATACAAGACATAATATAGCAAGAATAACATGTAAATGATATGACCATGATTAATTAACAAGAAGCATGTTAGGGTTTGGCTCACAACTTTTGGCTTTCAAAGATGAAAGGAAGTTAACATGTAAGGATAGGACTTTGATAGACTTGCTTCAACCCACTTCACTTCATGCAATCTTTCTACTCTTGTAATCTTGAAAGATAGATGATGAAGGTTGAGGTGACTTGAGTGGATTCAAAATCAAGAGAAATCACCAAGTATATAAGGTTAAGGAAGTGTTTTGATAACCTAAGATCAAACTAGGGTTTCTATGTTGTTGTAGCACTTGATTCTTGGATGAAACTTGGAGTAAATGAGTTAAGAATGAGATGATGGTGTGTGTTATGTGTGTGGGTCGTTGGAATGACCAAGGAGGGGAAGGAGAGGCTTAAATAAGGTCTTGAGGAGGTTACATGTATGACTAGTCAACACTTGGAGACCAAGTTGAACACATGTTCACATCTTAAGGCTTAAAGCATGGGATTAAGCCACCTAGGGGCTGAATCCCCCCCCCCCTAAGTCGGTTTGCCAAGCTTGGGGAGCAAGGGTGGACTTTTGATGATATTATCCAAGCTTATGGAGCTAGTTTCGACTCCGTAAAATGCCAATCGTAAATGATTAAGCCTCAAAACGTAAAACCGGGTATCGTAAAAATACGAAACTTGGGAGAATGGTTAAACATGTCAAAATACTCCATAATAAAATATAAAATGAGTGGTAGGTTCCATTTGGATGGTAAAACCCTGCTAAAAACTGAAAACACGGGTCAAAAACGCGTAATACGTAAAACGTACGAATATTGCGTAAAATTGAGAAAAGTAAATGTTACTTTTCTAATAGGATAAAAATGATTTAAAATGACTTATAATGTCTAGACTGGGCTCAGTCTAGTGTCGGTTGTCATTAAACGTCTTTTAAACATCAAACCGTAAGCCTAAAAATCAAGGAATGACTTATAAAATCAAGGGTTGATTTTTGGTCAATGGAGGAGGGAAAAATATGTTGACTTTTTCTAATAAGTTGAAAACTCAAAATGTATTAGAAACGCGGTGCAGGTATAGGCTAAGGTTACGACTGAGTAAAAATGCTTAAAAACTGAAATTTCTAGTTTTTCACGGCCGAGGCTTATTTTGGCCATGTTTTTCTCAGTCATGATTTATTCTCAAATAAATCATGAGTGTGTCAAACATTTTTCTGATTTGGGGTCACCTGACGGGGTCGAATTTCGTTGTGCGTAGAATTTCTGAATGACGTTTTACCCTAAAACATGTAATTCCTTAATAACTTTCACGAAAATGATCTGACGAATGTCAAACATTTAATTTGCCATGGAAATGATTTATCACTCGAAAATATCAAATAAAAATCAACTTTCGAGAAAGTTTCAGGAAAAATGAATAGTAAAAGTGAATAGTGAAATTTTCCGGGAATAGTAATTAACCTGAAATTGCGAATTGTTACAATCTCTACCCCTTACGGGGAACTTCGTCCCGAAGTTCTATGTGTGTTACATGTTGGAGTGGTGTCGATGAAAAGGTGTGGTTACTGATGAGGACTAGAGTCTGGAATTACCAGTGATGTAATTTGATTTGTCATTTCAGTGTATGGTGTAGGATGAGGCTTCCTTTTATGTAGGAAAGGTATGGTAATAGTCGAATATCAAAGGAAATTGATATAGCAGTCGGATATTAATAGGAATTGATATAGTAGTTGAATATCAAATAGAACTTGATATAGTTGTCAAGTATCAATAGCAATTGATATAAGAATCGAATCATGGAATAAGCGTTGAACATGTGGTTGGACCAAGTCCTGTTTGAATTGTACGGCTGCCCATGCATATGGCTACATGGCTTCGCAATGAGTTTGGTACGACTGCACATGCATATGGTTACATGGCCTCGCAATGAGTTTGTTTGTTATTGCACTATCATTATGAAAACCAAAATGTAAACCTCGTACTAATGGAAATTGGGATAGTCGTTGCAATCATAGCCTAGTAGGTAATCTGTTGTTGTATCTAGTGTTTATTGACTTCATACTTATGTTATTTCGGATATAATTAAGCCCACTTGTTTATAATTCTTTATTTACATAGAGAGGCATCCCAAACAATGTAACTAAAGGAATATAAACGTATGGTTCGATGATTTATAATTTCTTTATTTAAATGAAAAGGCATCCCAATCCATTCAAATAAGGACATTATAAATCATCCTACTCAAGAATTCCCGACACAACATTCATACTTAGCCGGTGAGTTACAAGGTAGTGTATTACGAGATGATACTGGTGTTCCAAAAGTACAAGATGAATATTCAAACTTGTAAAGCTGATGAGGGTACTTGTGGTATAACTAAGGATGCTTTGAGCTTTAAAAGTGCATCAAGATCTGTTAATGAGCTTGTGTTTGTAACGGTTGTGAAGATAATGATGTGATATGTTGATGAACAAAAATGTGTAGTGTATGCTTAACATTAATACTCTTAGGTATAGATGTTGAGTTTGCTTTAAAAATCTTAAGAGACTTTAAAGGTTTATGATGGAATGGTATCCTTAGGACCTAAACAGGATAGTACTTCTACAGGATGAAGAGAAGATTTGATAACTATCCCAAGATAGTAGTTCGGATTATCTCATAAATGAAAAATTTCAAGAATGAAATTAGGTAGTATAAATAAGGTGTTAAGATCTTGTTGAGTGGTAAGACACTATCGTGTCTCTAGATTATTTTAATGTATTCTGGTGGTTTATTGTGTTCATGTAGGAAATCAATCTAAACATAACCCTAGTACAACTATTCTCAGTATTTGGAAATTTTAAGTCGAATATAGTTAGTCAGACTATATTCCACTGTCCCTAGGTTAAATATAGGTGACTAGTCTATATTTAGCCAAGGTTAGATAAAATTTCCAAATACCTAAATTAGGTATACTTGTGATATGTCCGTTGCTTTCGGGAAACTATCCGCTAAACAAAGGCGATGTCAAACAATTCAGTTGCAAGTCCCGCCCATACAAGACTTGTAACCTATGTTTTCATATTCTATTGCATAGAAGATAGTAAGGGTAGGTACGTATGGAAAGGAAGTTTTAAGTAGTTCTAAAATAGAACATACTTGGCCAGTATCACGAACTTTTAATAATGAAGGTTTCAGAAGAAAACTTTGATGAATGTAGAGCTGAACTTCAGCTTTTGTAGGGGATGGATTTGTTTGTCCTTTAGAAATCTCATATTTCTTGTTTTGAAATCGATAGATTGTGACGGGTTTTTGATATCATAAGAAATGATATTGATGATGTGATGGAATAATTCTAGAGACCATTTGCACAAAACACAATGTCTCGGAAGTAGGTTAGACCATTGTGCAATTCACAATGTCTGGGAAGTAGGTTAGGCCATTGTGTGACTCAAAACATTTGAGAAATGATTAAGACCATTGTATCATACAATGTCTTGGAAAATGAATGAGACCATTGTATCTCACAATGTCTTGGAAAATGAATGAGGCCATTGTATCTCACAATGTCTTGAAAAGTGAATGAGACCATTGTATCTCACAATGTCTTGAAAAATGAATGAGACCATTGTATCTCACAATGTCTTGAAAAATGAATGAGACCATTGTATCTCACAATGTCTTGGAAAATGAATGAGACCATTGTATCTCACAATGTCTTGGAAAATGAATGAGACCATTGTAATTAGTTACAATGTCTTGGACATATAATGTTGGAGTAGGAACATGATTGGGAGAGTGTGGCTGTGCCGAAATGCCTTAGAATAGGCATACACAGATATGTTTAGTCCATTGTTTAGATAAATGATTGAAAATAAACTGAGTTTATATATCAATATACTAATATGTTCATGTAGTATAGAATGCCTAGTGTGTATATATGAATATACTTATATGTTCATGTAGCATAAAAATGCTTACGGGGAAATGCTCAATTATGTTAAGGGTACATATATCAATATGCAATTATGTTTGTGTAGCACAAAAATGTCTACGGGGAAATGCTCAAAATGGGTATATATGAATATACTAATATGTTTGTGTATCATAACATGCTTACTAAGTCCATAATCGTCTGGAGGATGGAAGACACGGAGAGCGGAAGGCTATAAAATGTTTTTGCTTGTACATGTGGTTATAGTTTAGGTCTCAATTAGACCCGTTTCTCTATAACCATGGCTCTGGTACCAATCTGTAACACCCCCAATTCATGGTTGCAGCGGAATTCAAACTAGGTGTTACTCGACGGCACAATAGTCACAATAATAGAAAACGAACTCCAATTGAGTCGTTTTAAAAGATTTATCATTCAAATTGTATAAATATCAGAGATTACAAAATGAGGTCCCAAATGGTTCCATGTTTACAGTTTACATTTAAATGAGTTTTTGAATGATAATAAAATTTATAGCCTTCTTGAGTATCCGTGCCATCCTTGATCGTCATGAACCTGAAATACATGCTTGAGAGGTCAACACAAAGGTTGAGTGATATTCCTAGAGTTTGTTTAATGTTTGAACACAATGTGTTGGTAGTTAAATCGTTGAACACAATAATCGTAGTGTTTGTAGTTAAATCGTTTGAACACAATAATCGTAGTGTGAGCTATAGACTCACACTCATAGTTTGGAAAACAAAACATGTAGGCTACGTTGTTATATGCCCGGAAAGGTTATTAATTCACTAAGCTTATGACACCAAAACGTTAACGTGTACCAATATCGATCGGTAGATTTATCCCGGTAGGTATTTTGCCGTCATACCTAATGTCTCAAATATTAATGCATTTGTTTGAACTTAGTCAAAACAAATGGGATTCGTCAATCCCAATAGGCCTATTCATAATATTCGCGCTCACTCGCAAGTAACCCTCGCAAGTGATTAAATGGTTCATAATAAGGGATCTTGGTTTGGCAAGGATGTTACTTAGTGATAATAAAACAAAGTCGAATAGCATACAGTAGAAAGCATTGTGTTCGAGTAGAAAAATAATAGCATGTATTCCCCCCAAGGGTTTGTAAAACATTGAAATAATGTAAAGTGGGGCTATGAACTCACCTTGAGTTGGATGATGGATAATGAGAATGATGGATATGTCGTAAGAACTTCTACAAGCAACCTAGAATAATTGTTGTAACTTAGGTTTGGAATAATGTCTAAGGAAACATAAACATGCCAATATATGTATGTCTTGCACTTAGTCCATGATGTGGTATGATGTATAGTGTAAGTCTTTGAAAGAAATGATTCATGAAACATGTATGTCTTTTATATCGTTTACTACCGTTCAGGACGACATAATTCAGAAGTCATGTTAGTAAGCGTTCGAGGAGCCAGGACACTTTAACTCGTAAATCCACAACTCAACTCGACGGCTTACATAATGAACTCCTCACATGAGGCTCCCTACTATTGTAGTAGTTGATAAAATATATAGATATAAGTTTTGATCCGAAAAGTTACATGTCCGATACTTGAATAAACTTAGGAAAGTTTATTTGTACATGAAGATTGTTATTAGGGGTAGTTTCATAAGTCTTGTATGACCATTTTTCTTTGTAATATCTCATGGTTCCTTTAAGTGAAGTAGATCCAAATTGCTTGTTCAAGTTATCGTCAACTCTTTGTTTCATGTTTATGCCTAAGTAAGCTTACATGGTCATTTCGTCATGGCCTTGCCATGACCTTTGGTCATTGTTCCATGGTCTTGAGACTCAACCTTGGCTCTAGCCATGGTTGTGGTCTTGATTCTAGGTCATAAGACCCCTTTGGTCTTCATAAACCATAACCTATATGTAATGACTTTGGTCTAAAAATGGGCTGTTAAGAATTTGAAGAAATTATCACTTGGAAAGCGTTTTCAGGACTCGAGCTTCTTTGTTCCTGAACGAAAACGCCGTTCCGGACAACTTTCGTGTTTTAACTTTTTGATGAATCGGACCAGAAGTATGACTTTCAAAAAGTCAGAATGCAAAACAGTGTGGTTTAGGCAGTTTTGCCGGAAATCTTTGGTAACTTCAAATGGGCGTAACTTTTGACTCGTATACTCGTTTTAGGTGGTTCAAATTGCTATGTTTTCCTTGTTAGGTCCTCTACTGTAATATGTAATGATCCAACATCATATTTTTACCATTTTGATCAGGTCTTACCAAGAAACTCACTAGTTTACTTGTTTCAGTAACTTATCTTAACAATCAATTACAACAACATGTTTTAATCATTATTATACATCATGGACATTTATACAAGACATAATATAGCAAGAATAACATGTAAATGATATGAACATGATTAATTAACAAGAAGCATGTTAGGGTTTGGCTCACAACTTTTGGCTTTCAAAGATGAAAGGAAGTTAACATGTAAGGATAGGACTTTGATAGACTTGCTTCAACCCACTTCACTTCATGCAATCTTTCTACTCTTGTAATCTTGAAAGATGGATGATGAAGGTTGAGGTGACTTGAGTGGGTTCAAACTCAAGAGAAATCACCAAGTATATAAGGTTAAGGAAGTGTTTTGATAACCTAAGATCAAACTAGGGTTTCTATGTTGTTGTAGCACTTGATTCTTGGATGAAACTTGGAGTAAATGAGTTAAGAATGAGATGATGGTGTGTGTTATGTGTGTGGGTCGTTGGAATGACCAAGGAGGGGAAGGAGAGGCTTAAATAAGGTCTTGAGGAGGTTACATGTATGACTAGTCAACACTTGGAGACCAAGTTGAACACATGTTCACATCTTAAGGCTTAAAGCATGGGATTAAGCCACCTAGGGGCTGAATCCCCCCCCCCTAAGTCGGTTTTCCAAGCTTGGGGAGCAAGGGTGGACTTTTGATGATATTATCCAAGCTTATGGAGCTAGTTTCGACTCCGTAAAATGCCAATCGTAAATGATTAAGCCTCAAAACGTAAAATCGGGTATCGTAAAAATACGAAACTTGGGAGAATGGTTAAACATGTCAAAATACTCCATAATAAAATATAAAATGAGTGGTAGGTTCCATTTGGGTGGTAAAACCCTGCTAAAAACTGAAAACATGGGTCAAAAACGCGTAATACGTAAAACGTACGAATATTGCGTAAAATTGAGAAAAGTAAATGTTACTTTTCTAATAGGATAAAAATGATTTAAAATGACTTATAATGTCTAGACTGGGCTCAGTCTAGTGTCGGTTGTCATTAAATGTCTTTTAAACATCAAACCGTAAGCCTAAAAATCAAGGAATGGCTTATAAAATCAAGGGTTGATTTTTGGTCAATGGAGGAGGGAAAAATATGTTGAATTTTTCTAATAAGTTGAAAACTCAAATTGTATTAGAAACGCGGTGCAGGTATAGGCTAAGGTTACGGCTGAGTAAAAATGCTTAAAAACTGAAATTTCTAGTTTTTCACGGCCGAGGCTTATTTTGGTCATGTTTTTCTCAGTCATGATTTATTCTCAAATAAATCATGAGTGTGTCAAACATTTTTCTGATGTGGGGTCACCTGACGGGGTCGAATTTCGTTGTGCGTAGAATTTCTGAATGACGTTTTACCCTAAAACGTGTAATTCCTTAATAACTTTCACGAAAATGATCTGACGAATGTCAAACATTTAATTTGCCATGGAAATGATTTATCACTCGAGAATATCAAATAAAAATCAACTTTCGAGAAAGTTTCGGGAAAAATGAATAGTAAAAGTGAATAGTGAAATTTTCCGGGAATAGTAATTAACCTGAAATTGCGAATTGTTACATGGAGGGCTATTTCTATTCACCCTTTCTCATTTCATTTCTTTTTCATTCTTCAACCCCTTCAGTGCTTACCGAGACTTCATCACTAGAACCTTGTTGGGTTTGTTCCAGTCCTAGCTCTATCTCAGTCAGCACTCTTCCCTATCTCACTTTTCTCCTTTTTTCAATCATTCATAAGGACTTCTAATCTATCTATAGGATTGTCCCTGGGAAGATCCTTCCGGTTCTGGTGGATCATGGTAACTTATACCTAACCTTAACCATCCTTATAACTCCGTGCATAAAGATAAATGGTCGGTCTTTGGTATTATTCCACAAACACATTTTGCTCCCCCTTAATATGTGCATCAGTATTCGAAAGAGTTTAGCACATATGTGGGAGCCTATTATTGAGACCAAAAGATCACGTTTGATTATCAGATTTCATATTTAAATCACATTCTCTCCCCCGATCAAAAATTTCAAACCTTTCAAGATTTTGAATCTCAATTGATTTAAATAAGTTAGAAAACGTTTGGAGAGAAATGCGGTCAGTTTTAATATTTTCTGATAAAAGGAACCTTTTTCTGCTCCCCCTCAATTTGTGAGGGAGGTTGTTATGTGTCAGAATTGATGAGTTTACAAAAGATTTGAAGTTTTAACGATAAAACTCTTTGAAAAATTCTCATACTGACACATAACCATCACAAAATGTATTATTGCTTATTATGTACAAAGTGGAGAGTTTTGATGATACATAAAATTTTGAGAAATCACTCTCCCCCTCAATCAATGACGGATGTTAAAACTGAAATTTTATCATAAGATTTTGATGTCATTGATTGAGTGAAAAAAATTTATCAAAATTTGGATTCAGTTTGATTTTCAACCAAAATCTCATGGTACCACCAAGTTTTGCACAAATACTTTCCGGAAAAATCATAAAAGGGAAAGTATTGGCGATAAATAGAAGATTTCTCTTCTTATACAAGAAATGATGCACTGAAGTGTACATCAGATCGAGGGTGCATGAATGTAAAGTAATTCACGCTCGGATGAACGACACCCTTTGCTAGGAACAACCGTCTTTTTGGCGACGAGTTTTCCTCATTTTGAAAAACGGGTTGCTATCTGAAGTAATAGGAAACCATAATTTTGAAGTCCGGGTTATAGCCTGAAATGACTGCAAGCCATTTAGGCATGTTTGGAAAACTTTTTTGAAATTCTGTTCGAACTTCATTTAAAGACCCGTGTCAACATTTCTAGGACCGTAAATGTTATCGATGCCAGATGACATGCCTAAAAAAACTATTTTTGGTATTTTCTAATTTTCTGATTTTTATGGGTTTTTTTTTTTTTTTTTTTTTTTTTTTTTGTAGGTTTAATAATTTTATATACATTTTGGTATAATGTATAATATATATATATATATATATATATATATATATATATATATATATATATATATATATATATATATATATATATATATATATATATATATATAGACACACACACACACACACACAAAGGATATTATTTAATTTAAGAAGATGTTGACATGAATACTAGAAAGAGGATATCGTTCAGCACGTTGTAGAAATATGTAGTCAACATCTCTTAAACTTTCACCACCAAAGCATTCGAGACTCACGAATAATCATCTGAACTTGTGCCTATGTGATACTTTGGTAGCTTCCCCCCAAACCTACAATCATCTTCATGAGACCACTTCTCCCATGTAGTTGAAGTGATGCAAAAAGTCTCATTGTATGAAGCTCGAAAACCCCGAAGAAAACGAAAACACCGAAGTAACAAGGTGAACCACGGATCATCTCTGCGGTAATCAATCCCGGAATGTATGATGAAGCCCGATCACATGACCCTATTGTACGTCCCCGATGTTCACATTACTCTATGGTTTTGAGCAGTTTGTCTATTCAGGGGAAAATGATATCAACATCTTCATTTCACCAAATGCTTTCCAGTTATCTTACACATACCAACTTAATCCATATTGTACGCATGTATCCAACACAAGAAGAAACGATGACACCAAAGTAACAGGTTGAAGAACTGATCATCTCTGCGGATATCTCCTCCGGAATATATGATTAAGCTCGATCACGTGAACCTGTTGCGCGTCCTTGATTTACACAAATCTCTCCCCTGATGGTTGCGATCTCATCGGAATCATCATGCCATTGTGTATATGAAGCATTAACCAGAAGCACTTTACCTTAAACCATATCAGCTCGTATGAAGATGTCGATAAGCAATATCATCTCATACTCCAAATGTCCTTCTCATATTTCTTCCTACTGAAAGCTGAAGTAGTATATGCCACAAGTATCAAGAGACTACTTCCCCCATGTAGTTGGAATAATACACCAAACGCTACGAGTTAAGACACTGAGTTTATCTACGGTTATGACATATGTCTTCCCGGGATAACTTCAATTAAGAAGAAGTATTATGTTCATCACGTGTACTCGCTATGCATTCAGATGTATGTCTCCTTCCCCTTGCTGGTTTTGATACATCAAAATCAGCAACAACTTTTACGCGCATCTACTTGAATTGTTGAGAAGAACCAAATAAGCTAAAATGTATCTAGTGAGAATCAACTGCTATAGAAACGCTCACTAATTGGGTTAATCCTCCCTCCCAATTAGTAAGCCCATAAGTGTACTTGCTCCCTTCCAAACTGACAACCCGTTTGAAACAACATTGATGCTTGTTGAAGAAGTGTACTTGCTCTCTTATCTTGTCATGCACAGCGGGAAATGGATCATAGACTGATAGTCTGTAACTTCTTCACGGGTTTGTTTGGGGAACGTCATTTCGACATTTTCAACTCACTTAGAATGCTTCCAGTTCTTCGATAAAAGCCCCGATGTACACATTTCTCCCTTCATGATGAGGACGATCACTCGGAATCATCATAACTATGTGTACATAAACATATCAACTGGAAGCAACATACAAATCACTATCCCATGAGTAGATGTCAATAACTATTCTGTTCAACAATTCTCTGCAGATCAACCCCTAATTCAACCTCTTTTCACTTCCACTGGCTAATAGTAAATGACCACGTATGGAGAAAACCCGATATACCAAACTTGAAACTGAAGTAGAGTTCCCCGCTCTTGTATCTTAAGCTTGCACTAATGTTTGAAGAACGGTGTAGAGGATTTATGCTCCAAGAAAATCTCTAAGTACTCACAACCCAACTAAAGCATGAGACATTACCACCTCTTGCGATTATCCACAATGACATCGGCATGTGACACTGAGTACTACATCGTAACTCCTTAAAGTGATAGTTAACCAGGTCTTCAACCATCCACCTCGACTGCTGGTAACTAGATAAACCAAGTCTTCAACTTAAAACTCAAGCACGAGCAAGTTATCGTTGAACGTCATTCATCCAACCAACCCCGACTTCAAGATAAACTAAGATCACGCCTTTGAGAAAGTCAACTTCAATCTCAAATATGTGATACCCAATCAACTCCGTAGTCACAATTAGTCTTCCTTAGTTAGTGGAACATTAGGTGTTGGAGGAGAGAAGAGTCATTTCACGCATCAATCAACATGTATTTTATCCACACTTCTCCCCCTCAAATATTGCATATGAGGATGCGATTTTTGATTGAACAAGTGAATATAAATACATGTAGTTTATTCACACTTCTCCCCCTCAAAAATTGCATAAGAGGTTGATCCATTGTTCACACTTCTCCCCCTCAAAAATTGCATTTGAAGATGCCATTTTTGATCGAGTGAATAATAGTCTGACGAAAGTAATCCACTTGATAACCGAGCGAGCGTGGAACAAATATGAAGTTTGTTGATGAGAATGGTCAAAAGCAAGAACATTTCAGTACTACAGAAGATAAAGCACACTCAAGTGTACACTTTTCTTTTCTTTGATGAATGGGGCCTGAAGTGTTGTCAGCAGACGCCATAATGATGACATTGACAACCGAGGCTTGAACTGAGGTGTTCAAACATCATAGTCGATGAAGAACAAGGCCTAAACTGAAGTGAACAGACGTCATTGAAGACATACATCAACATTGACTTTCTAGACCTCCTGAAGCAGGAGATATGCTTGCTTTAGGCCTCCAAACTTTAAGTCGTCTCATGTAGTGAATGATCGATGTACCTGCAACTGAGTGAGGACTACCTGCACTAACATTACACACTTGATTGCATATATATATGGATTAGTGACATTAGTATCTAGACCCTTAGGGGTTTCACGGTCAACCATGGCATTGGCATCAGTAAGCACCTTTCCGGTAGGTATCCACTTAAGTCCAACGTACTTAAAAATTCTACCAGTTGGAATCCACTTATGGCAAGGTCTAGGTTTGCTAAGCTTATCATGCATAGTGGAAGACTTATCGTTATTCCTAGTCTCCAATGATTTAGAAGTTTGTATCCACCTAGGAGAAGTTTTAGGTTTGTTCTGCTTCTTATGCATGGTAGATGACTTACTACAAATCCTAGATTTAACCGGTTGAATCTTAGCAATGTTCCTCAATAAATAAGGAGGTATCATACAAGGGTGTGAACCTAATATACCATCCTTACGAAGTAACGCCCTTTTCCTAGCCTTTTCTAGATCATAGTTCTTGTACAAGTCATTAATATCATAAGAGTTTTGAATCTTAATGCTCGGTTTTGACACTGTTTTCGAACTAATCCTAAAGGAGCTGGGCGTAGGAGTAGCTACATGTTGAGGATTGACAGAACTAGAAGCAATTATCTTAGGTAAATAATGTGGAGTGACTGGTTTTGATAAAACTTGTTCCGCATCAACTTGGGAGGCAAACCGTGTTTTTGAAAGTTTTGGTCGTTCAGATCTAAACGCATGCGGTTGCTTAATAGCGGATTGGTTTCTATTTGATTGAGAAACTGGTTTCCCCAAGATTGATGGTTTTGCAAACTTAGTGTTCACACTATTCCCTGTTGCTTTTCTTAGCTCGTTCTTTAATGATGTTATTGTGAACCCCTTTTCTAGAAGTTGAGCTTTGAATTCATCATTTTTGGCAATCAAAGAGGTTGTTTGTTCTATCTTCTTACTTCTCATTTCTTTGATTAAGTCACCTAAATCCTTTTGATGCCTTTTCAAAGACTCATTTTCCTTAAGTAATTCAGCCACATAGATTGACAGTTCACTAATTCTAGACTTAGTTGCATCAATGTCCATGTTAGTTCCGACTAAACTACTTTTCACATTCATAGCAGAGATATGTTTCTTCAAGTTGGTGATTGTCAAGTTTTTGGCTTGAAGCTGAGCTTTTAAATCGTTTATCATAAAGAATTCACGGAAATCAGGAAGTTTCGGATTGTTACATGGTTGGTTAGTTTGCAAACTTTCTTCCTTTTGTTGCATTGCGATTTCAAGAGAAATAAAATGTTTTTCAAGTTTTAAAAATCTGTTAGAAAGTTCCTTAAAGACTTCTTTGTCAACCATATCATTTGATTTAAACATCTCAGCCGTAAACAAAGAACTTGACTCATCATCATGTTCAGCATCCTGATCACTTTCTCCCCCTTTATGACTCATATTTGTTGAATTAGAAATGGTATTGCTATCAATCTTTTCCAACAAATTTGTGTCATAAGTGGGCTTAATTTGATCAGTATGCTACCATTCATAAACAAGCACATTATGTTGATCAGTTAAGGGTACCTCAGCACATGACTCTTGTTCTTTTACTGGTCTGAAAGCAGCATCCATATCATGTGTAACAGTAGTCATTGTATTACTGGTAGTGTCACGCTTATCAGTCTCTGATCCTTTGAATATCGTGATAACTGACCCAACATCCGATGCTTTACCCGAATCACCAATACCATCACATGATTGTACCCGACATGCCTTCACCTGGTCATCATACTTAAGTTTGTGCAGTACTTTTACCTCAATGAACCTCTTCACATTACCCATGAGTTGGATGAGTGTATCTCTGAACGTGTCAACCTTTATTCCCGTGTGATCAGCAAAACACTTTTTCGTCATCAAACTCTCGTAGTCATAATCCATAGTGGATTTCGAATCGATGAACACTTGAAGTTGTTTGTTGATCACACAAAGGGCAGCAATGGATCCAATTTTGGAAGTTTCCCCTTGGTCAAGTTGTTGTTGTAATTGATCTAAGTTAAGACTCATTGTGTCTGTGAAAGTCTGAACATCTTGACCAAAGAGTGTTGCAAATACACGTTCGAATCCCATCTTGAATCCAGTTCCCTCTAAAAGTACCGAGAGGTGTGAGTGGAGTTGTCGAAAACATTCTATGCAGCTATCATTTGCATCGTGAAGCACTTGTTGTGGCTGTTGAAGCTCTATCTCTTGCAATTTTGAGCACAAAGATTCCATTCTATCAATATGAGACTCAAAACCGTTAGTCTGTTGTACTTTGTCAGAAGTCTTATGGCCATCAATCATGTCGTACAATTTGAGTATCTCAGATATGACGAAATCCGAAGAATTTGACATGATATGAACTTGCACGAGATTTTACAAGTCTATGATTTAAACCGAAAAATAGAATCTTTCGCGGGATTTTACAAAATCAAGACAGAACCGTGAGACAACAATGATTGATTGAGTGTGTCATGAGAAACTGTTGGATTGGTAAAAAATGATTCGAGATAGTGAATTTCGGACAACGTTTGTGTTTCGAACTACGAGTAAACTCCGTAGTTATATAATATCTCACCCCAAAATAATACACAGTCTCGGATTCTTGAAGTTCAATAAAAAAACGTGTCATAAACCAATTCGGATGAACAACAATCAGCCTAATTGCCTTTGATACACATATTATTTCGTCCAAATGAACAAATCAACAAAACTTGTGTACAAGCCCAGTCCATTTCATAAATCAATCAGCCCATTACATTTGGATCCAGTCTCACCAAATGCAATAAAACCGGTCCATAATAGAAAATCCAAACCACCCCTAATATTTAGGTACATATCACACAGTTATAACCCTAATCACATTTTAATCCGCCTCCCTCATATGTTTGTCCTTCCATCCGTGATGAAGAGAACTCAAACCCACTGTTACTTTGATATATTCTGGTTAAGACGAATCACGAGAGCACCTTGAAGGCTTCAAGATCCTTAATAGGGTCACGGTAGGTTTTGTAATCTCGTTATCCTTTACGTGTTTGTAAATTAATCGAAGCAAAGAAGGTTTATAACAGAGTTGTTATTAAACTTTCTTATATATTCGAATAATGATTAAGTTTTATCTTTGTTATGACCAAGAAACACGTTCCGGAGGTCGAGGTTGATGGAAATACGTCATTGTTCTAGAGAGAGAAATGTGGAGAACTATGTGTTTTATTAATATGAAATGAAGTGAAGCTTACACACAATTTCCCACACCCCTCATGGAGAGTCATGAGGGGTATTTATAGGCTCCTAACACTACATGTTTGCCTTCTTGACAATAGTAGTCCTTGTAGTTTCTAATCTAGTCCAATTCACTTGTGTGACGTTATCTTTATAAAAAAGCGAGTCTAACAATCTCCCTCCAAGATATCGTCACACGTGAATGGTTACAATGAGACCTATAAATACATAAACAATGTAAATTACAACAATAGTAAACTATGTTGACGTTGTTGAAGCGCAGAGTCTCTGTAGTATAGATACTGAGGCAGACTTGAAGTTCTCTCTTCCGACGATCTCGGCGTATGATCTTTGACACTGACGGTAAAGGTCTTTGTAGCTTTGAACTTCAACTGTAATGGTCTAGTTAGGTTATTACTCCCTCCTAACTAGTGAGCCTTTATTCTTTTTCCTGCTCCCTCCTGAACCGACAACTCTTCTTTCATCTCGCAGCGGATAAAGTAGATTCAAAAGTGTGGAACATAGTTGTCGTTCGGGTAGCAGCATAACAACATAACTCACATAACATTGCATAGAAGGTTGGTAATAAGCTCTGATGAATACATACTTGGTACCTCATGGTACTTCTCTGGTATTAAGCACAGTTCCCTCGATCAACCAACGTACTGAAGACGAAACAATACTTCTTTTGGCATGTTCTTCTCCCTCCTGATGGTTGCGAGTCATCGGAATCATCATATTCTTGTGTACATGCCATACAATTACATGTACTTTACATTTCTAATGCAATTTAGAAGCCATAAAGCTTTTTGAAGCACATTCTGTGAGTATATGTCGCTAAGTTATGACTGTCTTTTTCTACAATTTCATCTCTTCTCTTCAACCTATAAGCGACCTCTTCAAAATCCAAACAGATAGTAAATGACCACTGTATGGAGAGAACCAAATATAACCAATCTGAGAATGAAGTAAACATCTCATAGATATGTGACTTAATCTTATACGAAGGTGTGACAAAGAACCTATACTGAGCACTACAATGTAACTTCTTTAAGCATAGGTAGTGCCATATACCCAAACCAACAAACAATATATGAAATATCCACCTCTTGGAATCTCCACAACTTCATGTGACACTGAGTACTACAACGTAACTCCTTAAAGTGATAGCTATAACCCGTGAGTACTACAATGTAACTCCTTACATCGGGTATAACTAGATAATCCAAGTCTTAATCACTATCTCTACCAGTGTTTGCCCAAACAAGTATCTCCGAAAGTCATGCATCCATCCACCCCTAGACTTTGAGATAAATAAAGTACACATGCCCTTGAAATGAACTTTAAACCCAGATAAGCAATATCGTAAAAAAACTTCGTAGTCACAAAAATCTGATACTAGCCGTTGTCATTTGAATGTGATTCTTGATCAGGATCTTTTAAGCAATACGTAGTGTGTTTTTGGTGTATGATATATTGGTATTAGGATAATGAAACAAGAAATTGAATCATGTTCTGTAAAATGGTTACCAAATATATCAAGTGTTTTAGGTGAAGTGGTAATTAGAGTTTAGGGTAATAGATCAATGCTTAAGTTACTCGATGAGCTTTAGGGTTTTGTTTATGTGATAGATCAATGCTTAAGTCAATTTCTGCAGAATTTCGTTTAGGTAAGTCCCAAGTGAAATCCTTACTCGATATATGATAAGGTATAATGGCTAACTCGCCAAATGTATCTTGATTACCAATAATCCCTAACTCACAAACTTTCCCTAACTCGCGAAAAAAATTTCTAACTTGATAAAAAAAATTTCTAACTTGATAAAAAAAAATTCTAACTTGATAAGAAAAAATTTCTAACTTGATAAAAAAAAATTTCTAACTTGATAAAAAATTTTCTAATTGGATAAAAAATTTCTAACTCGCTAAAAATTTCTAACTCGCTAAAAATTTTTCTAACTCGCTAAAAAAATTTTCTAACTCGCTAAAAAAAATTTCTAACTCACTAAAAAAAATTTCTAACTCGCAAAAAAAAAATTTCTAACTCGCTAAAAAATTTCTAACTCGCTGAAAAAATTTTCTAACTCGCTAAAAAATTTTCTAACTTGCTAAAAAATTTCTAACTCGCTGAAAATTTTTTCTAACTCGCTAAAAATTTTCTAACTCGATAAAAAAAATTTCTAACTCGATAAAAAACGATCCTAACTCGATAAGATCGTAAGTTTTTCGAGAAAAAACACCAAAAAACACGATTTTACAACCAAAAACACCACGAGTCGCCCCCGGTTAGCTCTGATGCCACTTGTTATGACCAAGAAACACGTTCCGGAGGTCGAGGTTGATGGAAATACGTCATTGTTCTAGAGAGAGAAAGTAGAGACAGAAAGGTGGAGAACTATGTGTTTTATTAATATGAAATGAAGTGAAGCTTACACACAATTTCCCACACCCCTCATGGAGAGTCATGAGGGGTATTTATAGGCTCCTAACACTACATGTTTGCCTTCTTGACAATAGTAGTCCTTGTAGTTTCTAATCTAGTCAAATTCATTTGTGTGACGTTATCTTTATAAAAAAACGAGTTTAACAATCTTCAAATTAGACTGATGATGGTTAACGTTTTGTGTGATAGATCATTTGAAATACTATGTGAATCACGAAATAAAGCTTAGGTCTTCGTTATGATTTGTGTCTTCATGTTTGAGCCTGAACGAGTCAAGATTAGAGGATAACCGACATGTTATCTTTCTTGTCTCAATTGATTCGGATAGTCGTTGAAGTTAGGCTTCAAGAATATTGATCGATGATGACTTTTTCTTTTTCGTGTTTAGATCGTTGAAGGTCTATGGGTTTACTGTACTCCACGAAAAATATGTTTTAAAATTGGTTTTTCTTGATGCTCTAATCTTTGACTAGATAAAAGATGAACTGAGATCTTGCAACACGTTGTTGAATCCATGATATTGTAAAGATGAGTGAGACCAGATGAGTATTAGAATAGATTTTGTTAATGTTGATTAGCGAATGAAACCTTTTAATTCTTTCTTTGTTGTTCAGCTAGAATCAAATTAAGGATGTAAACTAATCGCTAGAAAAACTAAATGCTAGATGAACTAATCGCTAACTTGAGAACACAACCATGAGGTAATTGCTACCATAACTTAATCGCCAGTTTGAAAGATGTGAACTAATCGCTATAGAGAGTAGAGACTAATCACTAACAAAGAAAAGAAGGTAGACGCTATTTGGACATAAACGCTAAAGTGAAAAACCAAATATTCCTAACAGTGTAACTCCAAATCAGTCGCTTTCTAATATTTTTGTCTATACACCCTCTTTGAGAAAAATGTCAAATGTGAACTCAGAAGCTGCCAAGAAAAAAATGCTAATCGCTTATAAGAACCAAGAAAGAAAAAAAACTAATCGCTAACAGGAACTCCCCTAAAAAAACACCACGAGTCACCAAAATAACAACAATAAGATAGAACAACATCTCCACATGATAGAACAAGAATATTATGAGTTAACCCACAACCAAAGTCACATAAAGATGTTTCCACTCGAACCAAAACCAAACTACAAATCCGATTACAAACTAGTCCCTAAGATGAAACCATGGCTCTCTGATACCAATTGTTGAATACTAATAATTATAACATGTATGGTTCTTGTGTTTAATGGATCGAATTAAGAAGAAAGAAATAATAAGAAGAAGAAGTTTAGAGGGAGAAAGAGAGAGTTGGGAGTTCTAGAGAGAGAAAATGAAAATGTATTAGATTAGTGAATGAGAAGCTCCAACCCTCTCCTTTGGGGGGAGAGGGGTATTTATACAAAGAAATAAAAACGCCCACACCCGGGCTGTGGATCAGGCATACAGTGGGTAAGACCCGTCCTTCTTCCACGATGTTACCTAAACTGAACTAATATCTAACTAACTAATAAACTAACTACGAGCTATCTTAATGCTATTACATCATTTAGGTGACCGAGTCTTCTATAGGAATAATTATATTCATAACATTTAAGATAACCGGTAGGGCTTAGTGACCCGCTACCTCTTTCTTGGTGGGAAAGCTGAAAGAGGGGACGTGGGTATGACCAAGTCAAGGTGTTCTCCGCTCTAGTATCTTCAAAGGGTTTACCCTAAAGGGCTTAAGGTTTCGATTGACGAATTTCCAACTGGTAACCATATCATAGATGAATGGTTTGACACCAATAAAGATTTTAGGAGGTTGATTCGGACCTTCGAGAAAAAGGTTTTGTAGAAGTTCGAAGGGGTGTCCTTCGACCTGTTCGGAAGGTACGTCATCAACCACAGAGCAAACATATTACTCATCTCGTATTTTGAAAGTTATATAAGTTTGGAATTATATGTGCATGAGAAAACTTAAAAAAAATAACTATAATATAGATATTACCTATTTTGTATTTTGAAAGTTATATAAGTTGAGAATCATATGTGCATGAGAAAACTAGAAAAAGATAAATATAAGGGAGATAGAAGGGAATATGCATGTCACTTGATAGTAACCAAAATTTATGTTTTTATTTTATTTCTTAAACGAGAATGGCGCTGACCGCCGCGTTGCAGGCGGGCCTTTTTTTTCTCGTTGTTTTTTTTGGGTGGGCCGTTTTGTAGAAATAAAGTAGAATAAATTTTTCTTTGATATATTGGTTGTATTTCAAATGGTAATGGATGATAATTTCATACATAAGCAAGCACTTACATTATGACTGTTAAGTGTAGTTGCATATATGAGCGCAACATATTGCAAATGATCAAAAAGGAGCCTATGGGAAAGCGAGTATGTCCTACGGAACCATCGTCACCATCGTAAAATGATCAGATCCATTGTCACCACCAACAACTTTTAAGGTACCCAGTTTTCTTTTTGCACACCTGTAATACCCATGGGTTGCAAAAATTAAGTATAATAAAAAGTTGGGCCGTAGACAATGAAGCTTTGGAATTCTGTAATGGTATTAACAGTTGTCAAACATACCCGTACTCATATCTGCATCTCGGAATTCTCGATGGCTGAATATGTATCTGGCATGCTATTTGCAGAAACGCCTGCCACTTTCTTTTAGTACTCTTAACTGAAGTGTCTGTGTAAACACCCCTAACTTAACAAAAAACACCCAGACTAAGACCAAACCGTGATCGTTATGAACCATTTCACATGGGTATTTTCCCTTCGTTTTAATAAACTGCCATGAATATAAATAACTGTCTAAGTTTGTACTTTTATTTTATGTAAATAATTTTGTTACCATTATATTGAATTTAATCAGCTGAATAAACAACAACCGATATAAAAATAGAAATTTAAAAAAAGAAAGTGTAATGGCTTACCAAATATGGTGCTACCAGGGTTGATAGCTACTTGGTTCTTGGTGCCTTCACCTCTAGACCGTTTTGTCCTTAGGTAAGCAACATCAAACCGTGTTCCTTGATCATTTCATATGATTTCGCCTCAACAATTCTTCCACAATGAACCATTCATAATATATCGCGTCAATGAAATTGCTTCAACCACATCTTTCATCCTTATTTTACTCAATCACATCATGCAACCTTCTTTGAGCAGCCGAAACTTGCTCAGGGAACGTCCCATAATAATGGCAAAAGGTAGGAGGCCTTAATGCTGCATCAAGGTAAGGCGGAAAATATCATTGTGACTGCATCACCAAACAACTTTAAAGTGTTTAGATTTGTTTTTCTTGAGTAAGTCTAGTGAAAGACAATTGATTTTTCATTTTCTCAGTAATCAACTTATCACTCTTTCTATAATCTCATCAGTTTGACACTAAATCATAACTTTAAAATAAAAGGATAATTATATAATCGCCTTATGTTAACTTCAGCTTAAACATGTATCCTAACACTCCTAAAGATATGTCTAAACAAAACATCATGTGTTAAGAAAAAGTCAAATATGCATTAGTCTAGCTAAACTCAAATCACAATATAAAAAAATAAAAAATAAAAAAATTTATCAAAAAAAAAAGATCTCCAAAACCCTACACCAATGTACTTATTTCGACTTCAATTTAAACATGCATCCAAACACGCCATAACACACAAAAGATCTAACAGAACTTGTGTATTTTATAGAATTAAAATTGAAACCAATAGGCAGGTCAACGGAACCCTCCTAACCCATTTTGACCCAAGGAATTTTTTTTTTAATTACCAGCTTTGACCCAAAGGAAATTTTACATGTTCCCAACCCGACCCGATTTTGTTAACTGGTATTCTTATTTTGTAACCTGTCCCGACCGGACCTGATCTTGTCAACAGGTAATCGTGAACATTCCCGATGCACCCATAACTTTGACCCAGCATGACGCGTGAGTCAATCCACATGTCTCACCCATGCCCTTGTAGGACTAACTTTAGCTACGTGTCCAACTTAAGATTTTTAGCGAAATTTTAAAGTCATCACTTTTTTAGCTAAATATCCAAATTAAGCTTTCAATAAACACATACTCAATTAACCGTGTAGACTCAAATTACCTCAGTAACTGTAGGTCCGTAGTCGATGTGTATGAAGGCCGTAAACTTAGGGCAGTTAACCCGTAGTTGATATCCTTGGTCAAATATTTTTCACTTGTTGATCCTGATTTCACACTCCGCAAAATGAACCATCACCAATGCCCTTGTCGGACTAACCTGAACAATATAAGTATAACAATTAGCACAAAAAAAACAATAAAAAAATATAAAAAATAAGAAAAAATAAAAACTGCACCTCTTTCTGATTGCTATTTTTAGCTGATAAAAAAAATGGATGCACTATTTCCTAGCTTGATCTTGAATTCAGGACCATTTCCAGCTGCGAGCATCTCCCTTGCAGTTCTAAATATCGGAACCAATTCATTGTATTCATCCAACACATGAATCAAACTCTGTACAATGTCTGCTCGCAATGGTCTTCCTCTACCATAAAAATGTTGTAATCAATTTGCGACCTCGTGTTGCGTATCAAAGATATACAGCTGCAGAAAACGCGGTTCAATATTGTCAGGAGGGCAAAGGCCAATGGTAAATCTGACCCGAGATTTTGAACACGTACGGTCCAGCACCTCTGTTAATAGAATCGTCCACCTGAGCTCCTATAGAAGTCATAGCAAACATGGAATTGTATGCTCTTATGTTCTCCATAAAGTGTCGGTCCATGAACAGCTACCTTATATAAGGAGGGTATTCAGCTTGTGGTCGTAGCACCACCTTGCCACCCATACAACACCTATGGTACCCTGGAAACCGAGCACTCCCATGTTTGAGCCTTTCTTGATACCAAAAGCGTACCTCGCAAAGGAATGGTGAAGAAAAAGCCGTATGACAACAGGTAATCGCGGTGAAAAATAGAGCCTACTGAAATAACAATACCAAGCATAGCTCTGTTACCATGAACGGGAACAGTTGCAGCCACACGCGTACGCGGTTGTCTTCTTCATGGTGCGCGATGGCGAGCTACAATAAAAGAAGACAATCAGACAATTGCGTAAGCAACCTCAGGAAGCTGATAAATATGGATAATTTTATCCTTAACTGCTTGGAAATATTTATTTACAAACTAAGGATTAAACTCTATTCATAATTGAGTGTGCATCGTAAATTTTTATAGAGCTTTATAAGCTGTAAGTTCCACTTTTAAAATCCTTACATTGGGTGGCGGTGGCCGATGCCGAAGGGCAAGCAGGCGGTAAAGCACCATTAGCAGCCGTCGGGCAAGCTTCAGTTAATAAAATAGCCGGCTGAGGCCGCGGGCTGCAAACAAAGGAACCGGCTGCAGGGACTTGAAAAGCATCATTGAATATCGAAACCACCCGCTTCAGCTGGCGACAAAAAAAACAGAATGCTCAAGTCAGTGAAACCGAAGAAATATATAAACCAAGACTACGCATAAAAAGATAGCCAATTCTGCTATTTCTTTAAAAATATTATAATTGTAAATTCTTTTATTAAGCAGTCATCTTAATGGTTGAAGGCATTCATTTGGAGAAGAGGCCTGAAGCAAATTCCAAAAGAAAAATTAAACATATTCGAGTTTAAGTTTGAGCTCGATACATTCAGGTTTATGTCATATGAACATCTTAACACACACGGTACTTTATTTATGTCTTATTTTACCTTTAGAGTCTATGAAACTCACCATTTATTACTTCAAAAATCAAACTTTAACAAATAAAACAATTGAAACCAAGAAACCAAATAAGCAAATTTAAAATAATAACCACATGGGTACAAATTTTGTAACAGAAAGATACTAATACCATACTAAACAATGATAAAAATTCAAACTTTTGTCACCAAAGAACGAATTTATGACATGGGTATTATTTTTTTTCTTAAAAAAAGATATACCAGGGGCAATGTATATGCATGTATTTGGACGGAACTTACCATAGGGGCTGAAAAACAGGCCCGCCCGCAAAACTACCAACTCCAAAGGTGAAACCAATCAGAATTTAACGGACTTACCTGTGGACATGGTCAACCTTTCCCACTTGTGCCGTCGTATGTTAACTCAGCATCTACTTGGACTTAGTCTCATCTTTCGCCGCTTCCAATTCAACCTCCTCATTTTCTTCGTCTACCACTGCAACGAAAAAAGTTAAAAACTAATAATTAGCTTCTTTAATTTTTGGTAAAAAAAAACATGCGAATTTACAGCCTAAGAGGTAGGTAATTTACACTATGCGCGCATACCTTCATTCATAAAACCATTCAATTCATTATTGGCAACAACAGTTTCTACAGTCGCCATTATTTCTTTTTTCAGTCACCCATTCCAACACTAACAACCACATATTAATAATCAGCATATCCCCAAATCAACGAAACCCTAATTCGAAACAAAAAAACTAAAAGAAAGAAGGCGTACACATATTGGTGTAAGGGTAAATAGCAGCTACTTCCAAAGACCCCTAATTTCAAAAACTCCTAAATTTATACGAACCCCTAATTGTTTTGGACCACATACCCAATAAATATTTTAAATGATTACTTATAAAAGAGTCAACAAACCTCATGAATAGTATCCGTTCTCATCCTTGAACCTCCCTAACTTACCGCTGCGAAATTTCATCCTTCGATCATCAACTGGATGTTTGTCCATGTAATAAGATTTTCGATAGAGCTTGAATCTGTAACACCCCCAAAATACCGCAGCGGAAGACTGTGTCATAGGGGTGCTACTTCATAATACAAAGTACAAGTTATAGAAAACGAACTCTAAATGAGACGTTTTGAAAAGTTACCATTCGATTAATGAATTCAAAGTTACCAACATGAGATTTCAAAGTATGATACATAAATGTATACAAAATATTTGAATGGTAAATGATAAAAGCGTAAGTCTTCAGAATATGCAGCTTGACTCTAAGTTCCACGTACTAGCTATCGTCTTATAGACCTGAGATAACATGCTAAAGTGTCAACACAATGGTTGGTGAGTTCATAGAGTTTGTCTTAAAACAGTTGAAAAAGCCTTAAAAGAATGTTCACACAGCAAAGGCATCGTGAATCCACTCAGTTACAAGTCCCGCCATAAGAGACTTGTAACCTGTGTGTTCACAACCCACTGCTACAATATAGTATAATAAAGACATGTATAAGTTCATCAAAACAATTAAGCAATTAGTCGTGAGTCTACACTTCATCTCCGAAGACCTCACGTTTATGATGTATCCAACATTCGCAAATGTTAGGATGTATCAATAGCCTCAATGGTCATCCAAGGTCTTAATTTGGAGCCACCGGAAGTCTCAATGGCCATCCAGCAACTTAATCTGGAGCCACTGGCAGTAACACAATCAAGTATAATGCAGTTAAGTATAACACAATCATGTATGTATGAAATCAAGTATAATGCGATCAAGTATAAGACAATCAAGTATAGAACAATCAAGTATAATGCGATCAAGTATTTGTACAAGTAAGCAAGTAGTTGTGCATGTATCCCCCCCAAAGAGTTAAAACAAGTATGAAAAAGTAGGGGCTATGACTCACCTTAAGTCTATGTAATGAGAAATGATAGTGCTAGTCGAATCGCGAAAGTCTCTAAGAGCAGCCTATAATAGAGCGTTGCGACTTAGGTTTGGAGTAACGTCTAAGAGTACGAAGAATTGCCTATATATGTCTTGCATAATGTTCATGATGTATTACTTTAGTATAATGTGTAAGTCTTTGAATATAAGTGGTTTATGAAACATGTATAGGTTGTATATCTCTTACTACCGTTCGGGCCGACATAATTCAGAAGTCATGGAGTAAACGTTCGAGGAGCCAGGACACTTTAATTCGTAAATCCACAACTCATCTCGACGGCTTACTTAATGAACTCCTCACATGAGGCTCCCTACTATTGTAGTATTTGATAACATATATATATTTATAAGTTTTGATTTTTAAAAGTTATATGGTCTTTAGCCGTGGCTTTGCCGTGACCTTGGTCATTGTTACCATGGTCTTGAGACTCAACCTTGGCTTTAGCCATGGTTGTGGTCTTGGCTTTAGGTCATTAGACCTCTTGGTCTCATCTAATTATAATCATTATATAGTAACTTTGGTCTAAAAATGGGCTGTTAAGAATTTGAAGAAATTATCACTCGGAAAGTGTTTTCAGGGCTCGAGCTTCTTTGTTACTGAACGAAAACGGCGTTCCGGACAACTTTCGTGTTTTAACTTTTTGATGAATCAGAACAGAAGTGGGACTTTTTAAATCATAATTTGATCAGAATGCTATTTAGGCAGTTTTGCCGTTTTGGTTTCGCTAACTTCTTATGGTCATAACTTTTGACTCGTGTACTCGTTTTGGGTGATTCAAATTGCTATGTTTTCCTTGTTAAGTCCTCTTTAACAGTAAATAAGTGTCAAATATCAAAGTTATACTATTTTGGTCGTGGTTCTCCATAAAAATCACTAGTTTGCTTGTTTACTTGTCATAAGTTAACATATGTATACCAATACTTGTTTTATCCATTTTTAAACATCATGAACACAATACAAAGACCATATATAGCATGAAAGAAACATAATAAGCATGAAATGATATTGAGCAAGAAAGTGTATAAGGGTTTGCTTACAACTTTTGGCTTTCTAAAAGAAAGGTAAGTAACTAGTAAGGTACGGACTTTGTTAGACTTAAGCTTCACCCTTTGCAATCTATGATAAGCCGAGGTCATTTGAAGATTATAACGACGCCTTCTTGAAGTCCAAAGCTATTTGAAGATTATAACGACGTCTTTTTGGAGACTTTAAAGTTATAACAACTTTTCTTAGAAAATTTCCAAGATTGAAGATCAAACACTAGTTTTCTTTCAAAAACTAGTTAACTTTCTTACAAAATATAAGAAAAGTGCCTTAGGTTTTAGGACTTAAAGGTTATAAGAAGGTGTGGTGCAAGTTTTCTATGTGTTTTAGCTTGGTATTTATAGGGTAGGAAAAATAGTTAACCATATATTGGGTTAGAATTTAACCATGGTAAGTTTAAGACACTTGTAATGATCTAAAGAATCAATGGTCAAGATTTAACCACACATGGTGACTCCACCACCCCTAAGTCGGTTCAAGGAGGATAAGGGTGACTAGATGAGTAGTCATGGTCTTTGGATGGTAATATCCTAAGTATGTAGCTAGTTTTGACTCCGTAAATCGCTAACCGTAAGTTATTAAGCCACGAAACGTAAAACCGGGTATCCTAAAAATATGAAACTTATAAATATGGTTAAACATGTCAATATAGTCCATAATAAAATATAAAATGAGTGGTAGGTTCTATCGGGTGCGAAAACCCTGCTAAAAACTGGAAACACGGGTCTAAAACGCGCAATTCGCGTAAAACGCTGAACTGAAAAACGTAAAATTCCGAAACTTTTGGAATTGTCCTAAAATGAGAGAAAATCATATTTCTATTGTTTATAATGTTTTATAGACATATCGGGATGCTAGAAGGACGTTTAAACCTAAAAGTAAATCTCGGACACGGCTTTGTGATTTTTGCAGAAATGATCCGACGAGCGTCAAACTCTCGAGTTATCGTTAAAATAGTTTAACTTACGAGAATATGAAATAAAAATTTCTGAGATGAATAGTGAAAAGTGAATAGTAAAAAGAGAATAGTAAAAGTGAATAGTAAAAAGTGAATAGTGAAATTTTCGGGAATAAAAGTTAACCTGAAATTGCGAATTGTTACAGTCTGTACCCCTTAAGGAGAACTTCGTCCCGAAGTTCAGTTGATGTTAACTACTTACGGTGTGTCTAAAAGAATTTGGGATTTCAGGATCTCTAAAATAGTGGTGTTCACTCTGATTCGTCTAAGGTTCTGGTTAAGGAGTTGTATCGGCTACAATTAAGCCCACTTATTTATAACACATTACTTACATAAAGAAGCGTCCAAATTTATGTAAGTAAGGGATCATAAACTCATGGTTCGGTGATTTACAATTTCTTTATTTAACTGAAGAGGCGTCCCAATCCATTTAAATAAAGAGATTCTAAAACATCCTACTTAAGAATTTCCGACACAAAATCCGCCTTCTGAGGCAGATGGTAAGATAATTCAGTCATCAAATCCCTAAAGCTAAGCAATAATATTATTTAACTCAAATCTTGTGTCTAATCAAACAAGAACTGTCACAAGATCAAGTTAACTAATTAGTTATTACTGAGCTCTATGTTTTTAATGACTCGACGAATCTCTGGGGCTCCTTATAATACTAAAGTCACATCATCTAACAGCATGGAACTAAGCAAACCTCTAACCAAAAAGCACATGTGTATGTATTGTGTGTAAGGCAAATAAAGAGGAAGGTCCCAACGTATATAGCAGTTATAGTCTAGGCACTAAATGCAACCTAGTTCTCTATAACCAAGGCTCTGGTACCAATCTGTAACACCCCCAAAATACCGCAGCGGAAGACTGTGTCATAGGGGTGCTACTTCATAATACAAAGTACAAGTTATAGAAAACGAACTCTAAATGAGACGTTTTGAAAAGTTACCATTCGATTAATGAATTCAAAGTTACCAACATGAGATTTCAAAGTATGATACATAAATGTATACAAAATATTTGAATGGTAAATGATAAAAGCGTAAGTCTTCAGAATATGCAGCTTGACTCTAAGTTCCACGTACTAGCTATCGTCTTATAGACCTGAGATAACATGCTAAAGTGTCAACACAATGGTTGGTGAGTTCATAGAGTTTGTCTTAAAACAGTTGAAAAAGCCTTAAAAGAATGTTCACACAGCAAAGGCATCGTGAATCCACTCAGTTACAAGTCCCGCCATAAGAGACTTGTAACCTGTGTGTTCACAACCCACTGCTACAATATAGTATAATAAAGACATGTATAAGTTCATCAAAACAATTAAGCAATTAGTCGTGAGTCTACACTTCATCTCCGAAGACCTCACGTTTATGATGTATCCAACATTCGCAAATGTTAGGATGTATCAATAGCCTCAATGGTCATCCAAGGTCTTAATTTGGAGCCACCGGAAGTCTCAATGGTCATCCAGCAACTTAATCTGGAGCCACTGGCAGTAACACAATCAAGTATAATGCAGTTAAGTATAACACAATCATGTATGTATGAAATCAAGTATAATGCGATCAAGTATAAGACAATCAAGTATAGAACAATCAAGTATAATGCGATCAAGTATTTGTACAAGTAAGCAAGTAGTTGTGCATGTATCCCCCCCAAAGAGTTAAAACAAGTATGAAAAAGTAGGGGCTATGACTCACCTTAAGTCTATGTAATGAGAAATGATAGTGCTAGTCGAATCGCGAAAGTCTCTAAGAGCAGCCTATAATAGAGCGTTGCGACTTAGGTTTGGAGTAACGTCTAAGAGTACGAAGAATTGCCTATATATGTCTTGCATAATGTTCATGATGTATTACTTTAGTATAATGTGTAAGTCTTTGAATATAAGTGGTTTATGAAACATGTATAGGTTGTATATCTCTTACTACCGTTCGGGCCGACATAATTCAGAAGTCATGGAGTAAACGTTCGAGGAGCCAGGACACTTTAATTCGTAAATCCACAACTCATCTCGACGGCTTACTTAATGAACTCCTCACATGAGGCTCCCTACTATTGTAGTATTTGATAACATATATATATTTATAAGTTTTGATTTTTAAAAGTTATATGGTCTTTAGCCGTGGCTTTGCCGTGACCTTGGTCATTGTTACCATGGTCTTGAGACTCAACCTTGGCTTTAGCCATGGTTGTGGTCTTGGCTTTAGGTCATTAGACCTCTTGGTCTCATCTAATTATAATCATTATATAGTAACTTTGGTCTAAAAATGGGCTGTTAAGAATTTGAAGAAATTATCACTCGGAAAGTGTTTTCAGGGCTCGAGCTTCTTTGTTACTGAACGAAAACGGCGTTCCGGACAACTTTCGTGTTTTAACTTTTTGATGAATCAGAACAGAAGTGGGACTTTTTAAATCATAATTTGATCAGAATGCTATTTAGGCAGTTTTGCCGTTTTGGTTTCGCTAACTTCTTATGGTCATAACTTTTGACTCGTGTACTCGTTTTGGGTGATTCAAATTGCTATGTTTTCCTTGTTAAGTCCTCTTTAACAGTAAATAAGTGTCAAATATCAAAGTTATACTATTTTGGTCGTGGTTCTCCATAAAAATCACTAGTTTGCTTGTTTACTTGTCATAAGTTAACATATGTATACCAATACTTGTTTTATCCATTTTTAAACATCATGAACACAATACAAAGACCATATATAGCATGAAAGAAACATAATAAGCATGAAATGATATTGAGCAAGAAAGTGTATAAGGGTTTGCTTACAACTTTTGGCTTTCTAAAAGAAAGGTAAGTAACTAGTAAGGTACGGACTTTGTTAGACTTAAGCTTCACCCTTTGCAATCTATGATAAGCCGAGGTCATTTGAAGATTATAACGACGCCTTCTTGAAGTCCAAAGCTATTTGAAGATTATAACGACGTCTTTTTGGAGACTTTAAAGTTATAACAACTTTTCTTAGAAAATTTCCAAGATTGAAGATCAAACACTAGTTTTCTTTCAAAAACTAGTTAACTTTCTTACAAAATATAAGAAAAGTGCCTTAGGTTTTAGGACTTAAAGGTTATAAGAAGGTGTGGTGCAAGTTTTCTATGTGTTTTAGCTTGGTATTTATAGGGTAGGAAAAATAGTTAACCATATATTGGGTTAGAATTTAACCATGGTAAGTTTAAGACACTTGTAATGATCTAAAGAATCAATGGTCAAGATTTAACCACACATGGTGACTCCACCACCCCTAAGTCGGTTCAAGGAGGATAAGGGTGACTAGATGAGTAGTCATGGTCTTTGGATGGTAATATCCTAAGTATGTAGCTAGTTTTGACTCCGTAAATCGCTAACCGTAAGTTATTAAGCCACGAAACGTAAAACCGGGTATCCTAAAAATATGAAACTTATAAATATGGTTAAACATGTCAATATAGTCCATAATAAAATATAAAATGAGTGGTAGGTTCTATCGGGTGCGAAAACCCTGCTAAAAACTGGAAACACGGGTCTAAAACGCGCAATTCGCGTAAAACGCTGAACTGAAAAACGTAAAATTCCGAAACTTTTGGAATTGTCCTAAAATGAGAGAAAATCATATTTCTATTGTTTATAATGTTTTATAGACATATCGGGATGCTAGAAGGACGTTTAAACCTAAAAGTAAATCTCGGACACGGCTTTGTGATTTTTGCAGAAATGATCCGACGAGCGTCAAACTCTCGAGTTATCGTTAAAATAGTTTAACTTACGAGAATATGAAATAAAAATTTCTGAGATGAATAGTGAAAAGTGAATAGTAAAAAGAGAATAGTAAAAGTGAATAGTAAAAAGTGAATAGTGAAATTTTCGGGAATAAAAGTTAACCTGAAATTGCGAATTGTTACAGAATCCATCAATATTGATCATGGAATAACATACAAAAAATCCTAGGATTTGATTTAGGGCTCTTTCTGCATCTATGATTTGAGTAGGTGTAAGTGTGTGTGGAAAGTTCTAGGTGTGTGTGTGTGTGTGTGAAAGTTACGGATTAGTAAAGGTAGGTTTATGATAAACCTTAGCCGGACTATCACTTGGGCTATGAAAAAGGGCTAACCACCTAGGCCAAAAAAATGGCGGGAAAGTGTACTTTAGATCTACAGTGTAAAACGACGTAGTTTCCTTCCTGTTTTAAATAAACTTGTAATTTTATATCAATCATAAAAGCGACTAAAGTTTTAATTTTTTTTTCTATCTTGAAATTGTTTAAAATTAATGTCGTTAAATTATCTATACATCCATTAACATGTTGTATTTTAATTTTAAACGCACACCAGTACATCACGACAATAAAACTAATTTCAATTAATTTTATGCGCAACCAATTAATACACAACTAAATATAAAAATAACTATGAAATAATAAGTTTGAAAATTGTTTTGTTTACAGATAATTATTTTGCTCAAGTCAATTTAACATAAAGATTACAAAAAGAGGAACCATTATTGGGAAATGATTTTTATAAATAAATAAAAGTAGAAGTGAGAAACAAAATCTCAAATTTGTATGATTGTCGACACACCAATCCGGCCAATAAATGCGCAAACTTCAAAGTTCAATAGCAACAAAATAGAAACAGAAAGTGAACAACACGTGTATCCTTGTCATACAAAAACTCCACCGGTGAGGTCATGTTATCATCTGCTTCATTGTTTGTGTCCCTACCTCGGACCAACTATAACATATCCTAGTACTATTACTACTACTTTTAGCTCATAATAACTAGCACTACTTATCATCAAAATAATAAATGGACGTTATAAACAACATTAGTAGGAGCACTTTGTACTCGGATGTACCCATCGAGGATGGGACTGAAAATAGTCAAGTAGTTGCAATCACATTGTTTGTGGCTGTACTATGTTTGTGTCTAGTCGTTGGACACTTGCTCAATGAGAATCGATGGGTTAACGAGTCCATAACCGCCATTATCATTGTATGCATCTCTTAATTAATTATCTACGTCTTTTCTGATAATAGGTGTGACTGTCTGCATTACCAGCTTCTTGTACCTCGATCTGGCGCGATTGGGTATTGTTGTTTCTAATCTAACATAAACATAAATTAAACATGCAGGGTTGTGTTGTTGGGACAATTATATTGTTTACAAGCAAATGGAAAAGTACTCAATTGCTAAGATTTGATGAGGAACTATTTTTCATTTATCTACTTCCACCAATTATCTTCAATGCAGGGTATGTATATATGTTTAACAAAGGTTTATTGATATATATCGAAAAAGTTGTTATAGTTTAATTAGACTCTGTTTGATTAGTCGGCCAAAATGTCTGAAACCATGATTACTGAAAAAAGAAAAAAAGTTGTTAAGTCTACTAGTTTGAATTCCATGTGCCCTTAGATTCTACACTTGATTATCAAATGCTACTTCCCACAGGTTTCAGGTGAAGAAGAAACAGTTTTTTCATAACTTTTTCCCGATTATGTTGTTTGGAATTGCTGGTGTTTTCATATCCACATCCATCGTTGCAGCCGGTAATAAGCGTCTTAGTTGTTATCATTTCATTATGTCGTCTTTCACCATATCTATCATTTTTATATGATCTTCCACGTTTTGTAATAAGGTTGTTGGTGGCTGTTTCCTAAATTGGGGCTCAAGGGTTTGACTATCAGCGAGTATCTTAGTACGTATGATACAAATATTTGATACATAGGAGTATTATTCTTTTTGGAACAACAAACTAAATGACATACCTTCAATTTATCAAATTTAATGTTATAGGTATAGGGACCATTTTCTCGTCTACAGATACAGTATGTACATTACAGGTTAGTCTTAACATCCGGAACAAGCTTTTATGTTATGTAATCGAGTTTCTTTAGTATAATCGCTGATGAGAGAAATTTAAATGAAGGTTTTGCACCAAGATGAGACTCCTTTACTATACAGTTTAGTATTCGGTGAAGGAGTAGTGAATGATGCAACATCTGTTGTCCTATTTAATGCTGTTCGGAAGATCAATGTTAGCACACTTGGTGGCAAGGCTGCTCTTACAATCTTTTTAGATTTCTTGTATTTATTCTTCACAAGTACTCTTCTTGGTGTTACTGTAAGTCAAATTTATTCTTAACCGAGTGTTTTGTGTAGACCGTTTGAACCTTTCCGAACGTTTTACTTATATGTTTCTGCAGGCTGGGCTTTTGACATCGTATATCCTTAGAGGCTTGGGGTTCGGCAGGTTGGTACTTTTACATCGTTTAATGTGAAAAATGAAAGTTAAACTAAAATCTAGGAGAAACAACAGATCTTATATATTTTGACTACTTTGTTATGATAGGCATTCAAGTGTTCGTGAAATTTCACTGATGATTCTAATAGCATATTTGTCCTACATATTGGCAGAGGTAACTAGCTGTACATAATTTGTTTCCAGCAAAAACCTTCATCATATATAGAGTTATATTTTTTTGCTTTCACTTGCAGCTATTTGAACTCAGTGGGATTCTGACAGTATTTTTTGCTGGAGTTTTAATGTCACATTATGCATGGCATAACATAACCGAAAGCTCCAGAATCACAACCAAGTACGTAGGCTGAACGTCACCTTGTATAATGTCTGTTAAGCTATCAGCTAACTTGCTACTTATTTTAAGAGTTGCAGGCATACTTTTGCTGCGATGTCTTTTATTGCTGAAACATTTATATTTCTGTATGTGGGAATGGATGCATTCGACTATGAGAAATGGAAAATGAGCACCTTAAGGTACTTGCTAGCTGTGTCCGTGTAACGTTCATAGTCTTTTCCCGTTTATAACTTTTTTTATTACTTGTATGCATGTATCATGAGTTTCTTGTAGTAGTTTTTGGACTTCAATAGGAATATACGGCACTGTGCTGATGTTGATATTGGTTGGACGTGCTGCCTTTGTGTTTCCCCTCTCTGCTATTGCTAATTTCAAGCATAGAGGTCGACCGGTTTCATCAAAGATCACAGTTAAACACCAGGTAATTACTGTGATTTCCATCCCAGGTGTCAGTTGAGTTGCTCTTAGATTTATAGGGAATAATTCCTGAATATATCAATCTAAAAAAGCATCATAATCGTAAAACTTTGGAGCTTAAGATCTAGTTTAATGTATGATTTAGGTAGTCATATGGTGGGCTGGTTTGATGAGAGGTGCTGTGTCTGTTGCTTTAGCATTCAAACAGGTACCTTTTTGTATGCTTCTGTTTTTCATTTGTTTTAGAACGGCATTTTTTTACATACCTCTATACCAATCACAATTGTCTTTAATGACACTTGAACCCACAACCCCTTGATTGGTGGGCACACTCACATACCGCTGGGCCAAAGGCCCTTTGGTTGGTTTCTCATTTGTTTAAAATTTTCATTTTAGTCTGCATTGGTGCAGTAAACATCCTATCTTTTTTTGTTTATTAGTTTACTCTCTCTGGCGTAACACTGGATCCGATCAATGCGACTATGATAACCACTACTACTGTAATCGTGTTATTCAGTACTATGGTAAGTACTTAATTTCCGCTGCTCATTTGTGTTAAAAAAAATTGTAGATCCTTACCAAAAAAGGATTTTGTTTCAGGTATTTGGTTTCTTGACGAAACCGCTCATTAGATATCTTCTTCCTTCCAACACAAGTAATAACTGTCCATCTAGAACCACATCTCTCAAAGAGGATATGACACTTCCATTACTTTCGTTTGATGAATCAGCATCTGAAAATATCTCAAGAGCAAAAGAGAACATATCAATGCTGATGGAAAGTCCTGTTTACACAATCCACTCCTATTGGAGAAGGTTCGATGATGCTTACATGCGACCTATATTTGGTGGTCCACGTAGCAGTGACCTTGCATAGAATCTAATGGGAACACTATATGCTCATCAAAATACTACATGCAATAAATGACCAAAAAAGAGTTCTGTCAGGGAAACTAAAATGTCAAAACAGATAAAAGATCCAAATTTAACATCGGATACGGTTACCTGAAGTCTTTTGTTGAGATATCTGTTATCCTAAAGGTGAGGTGGATTCTTAGACCAAATGCAAAGGTGAGTCGAGGTGCGCACTGAAGATATCTGAAGCCTTTAGCCATTTTTTTTTTTCTGCTTTATCCTTTGCTGACACAGCTGTTCTGATACGATATATTTCAATATAAATGTAAAATGTATGCTTATAGATTTACAGTTCCACAATTATAGAAGCATGAACAGCTTGTACAAAAATTAGCATTATAAAGTGCTTTTTTATTTGTAATTTTTCATTGACATCAAATAGAAATACATAAAATGGAGCATAGAAGCTCACTTGATTAAAAACATACGATACACTGAACTAAACAAGAATACTATTTAGCATTTTGGTACATACTTAATACCACACTTTTTGGGTACAGCCATAGCAGCAACAGGGTTAGCCCCGAACTTAGCGAGCTCTGGTTTGTAGCGACACAAACACGGTAAGTTGACCTTACGCATGACCTTGCAACAACGTTTTGTGGGAAATGGAGGGTGTGCGCCGGTGATTGCTGGAAGACATTCCAAAAGATCAGTCATCTGCACATTGCAAACAACGGTACTGCTAGCTGGTGCAACGGCACTGCTAACAGATACAATAAGTGCTATTGTCAAAACACACCTCAAGAGAACATTCCCTGTGATCTTTGCCATCTTTGTGAGTGTGTATTGATGTTTGTGTTCAGGTGGGGGAATTTATAGGGAAGTAAAGTTAGCCATGTGGAATTAGCATGTGAATTCGGTCCGTGACAATTAGTATAACTGGCCCGTGAACATGAGATCAATAAAATATGTGTCCATCAACTTTGGATTATGTGACCATTAGCAAATTCTGATTTGGGTTGCTTGTATTATTATTCTAACTTCAACATATATAACAGATCCATTCCATTACTTAGGCATTGATTGGGTATCATGTCATATTAGTATATTACAAAGGTGTTATAAAAGCCTGTAAAAGCTGATATGTGTAGGACATGGCATCCACTTTGGCCTTGTTTATTCACCTTGTGGCACTGCTGAACTAGCACTAGGGACTATACAAAAGGAAACATGGACGATCCGAATATGTTGGGTAACAAGTCACAATATATTACGAGTCTATGAAAAAGGGCCGGGTTTGGCTGATTATTTAGTCTACTCTTTTTTTTGTCAATTTTGATAAATAGTTTAACGTGTTACATAATATTATAGCAATATGTTTATCACAAAAAAAGCTGCTTCGACGGGTAAACTTTAATCTCAAACCATTTTCAAACAAAACTATCAAAGTTGTTTAAGCATTTGAAAACAATATTGTCCTTGAGTTTTGTTTGTGTCTTTTTAGCCAATTGCATGCATCAGGATGGGAAATTTCTTTTACCATGTGATGACGTATAGTCTATATATGGGCCACGAGCCCAAATGATAAACATTACTAAGGCCCAAATCCATCATGCGTGGGCTATTGTAACTTGGGCCGCATTAATAATGGGAACGGGCTCACGTAAGCCCAACCCAAATAAACTATACATGGTATAGATCATCTATCTATGGAATAGATATCCTTACCCGGATAAGCACCATGGGTGCAAAACGTAAGGAGCACGAACCCTACAAAGATTCTGCGCCTATATAAAGAATGACATATCTCTCATTCAAGGTACGACTCACAGAACCCTATCTCTTTATGAGAACCCTAAATCGATTACTTACTCTCACGCCGGAGTCTAATCGGGGGAGACAATCCCTCGATAAGCTTAACGGTGTTGTTTATTTTCTTAGTGCGCAGGTAACAACTACTAAGAAGCGAATTGGTACGAGAGCAAGAGCCCATAATCAGGAACGCCCAACTTTTGTATCAACAAGTGGCGCCATCCGTGGGACCCTACTAGAAACTAAGAACTAGAATGACAAAGCATAAGAATTCAAGCCAGCGGACTCCGCAGTCAGAAAAACGTGACCATCAGAGGAAGAATCAACAAGATTCGACCTCTAGACAGGTTGCTGGGACAACCAGCGCACCTGGTCACCAAGAGGAAGGGACAACCCAACCTCTTCCAGTGGTAGAACTACCTGTAAGGACTACCCAAGTCACCCCAGTGGTCCCAAGCGTTGAGGAACTCCAGCGCACCCTCTTCACTACTCCTCATCAAACTGTACCCGCAGTAAATAACACTGTGCCACCAGGCGCGCCTAACCGAGATAGGGTGCCTAATACTGAGGCAGACATTCTTGCAACAACTGAGGACGCACCCGATCTAACTTTGGGAAATTTTGTATCCCAAAATTATGAAACCCTAACCGCCCTCATGCAGGAAGAAGCAAGGAAAAGGGCAAGTACGAGCCTACAAGCTCGACTCAATTTTGGTCCTGAACGCGAACCATCACCACTGCGCCACCCACGAGGAAGACGCGCAGAACGTACCACTATCCATGATAGGCTGGGTACGACATCTGATTCACAATACTCAGAAGACAGCGAGAGGCGCACTAATGTTCACTCCATACTTGGCAGTCGGGGAATACAAGACCGATTAGGGCCTCAACATTCGCCAAGCCAAGGATCTTCCAAACCTGGGAGTAGGAGGATTCAAGACAGATTGGGGAAAAGAAGATCCCCAAGTAAAGATCCCTCAAGCTCTTCTTCTGAAAGAAGCCGGCGCAAGCGCCGAAAAAGAGACTACTCTTCCTCCAGTGACTCCTCGGACAACGAGGATAAAGAGACAGGACACTGGAAGTCAAGAGGAAGGCGTCGCGATGAAGAGAACGAAGATATGTCTCTTCCATAGCGTCGCCAGAAAGTTGACACGTTTACACGGCGCATCAGCGATTACTCAGACCGCAAACGCAGGCGCATGCCCACTAACGTGAAAACATATGATGGAACAGGTGATCCGGATGATCACCTAAAAGTTTTCGAATCAGCCGCCACTATCGAAAACTGGCCACAGCCTGTGTGGTGCCACATGTTTAATTCTACGTTAGTAGGGAACGCGCGCACATGGTTTAGCAAACTCCCACGTAGGAGCATCGGTGGGTTCGAGGAATTACGGAAAGCATTCCGTCTCAACTTTACCCAGAGAAAGAAGTGCGCTAAAAACCCTGTTGAGCTAGCAAGAGTGAAACATCGCCAAGGGGAATCAACCAGCGCTTTTATGGAACGCTTCAAGGATGAGTGCATACAAGTCAAAGCATGTCCTGAAATTCTAAAAATCTCAGAGTTCATGAATGGGATTAATAACCCAGAACTTATCCGCAAGCTAAATGACAAAGTTCCCCAGACTTTCGATGAGCTAACAAAGCGCACCAGATACTTTATACAAGGAGAAGCAGTTGTTGCGGACAGCAAAAAAGGTTATTCGAACTATAGGCAGCAAGAGCAGCCTAGGAGACAATCCAATGATCAGAATAACAACCGCAGCAGAAATTACCGCAGTGGAAGAGACAATGACAAATATACCCCTCTTACAAAAACCCCGAGGGAAATATTTGTAACAGAAGGTGCAAACTTCCCAAAACCGCCACCAATGCGCACCGCAGAGGAAAAGCGCATAGGGAACGGATACTGCGAGTACCATGGCCAAAAAGGCCATACAACTAACGAGTGCGTCCAGCTAAGACAACTGATTGAAAAGTTAGTAAGAGAAGGCAGAATGGACCACCTCGTAAAAAACATCAAAGAGGGAAAAGATAAACAGGGGAACGGGGGTAAGAAAGAACCCCTCAAGGAAAAAGCTGATACCATATACATGATACAGTCATGGCAGCGCAAGATAAAGCAAAAAGTCAGCCAAAAATTCTCTCCAGAAAAAGAGATATCTTTCCCTACTATAGCTGTGGACAACGCAGTCGTAGAGCCTCTAACTATTGAAATACATACGGGAGGATATGATATCCACCACATGTACATTGATGGAGGAGCATCCGCAGATATCCTGTATGATCACTGTTTCAAAAGACTACTACCTGAAATCCAAAGTCAATTGATACCAGCAACAACGTCATTGACTGAATTCACAGGAGAAAAGATCTGGCCCATGGGGCAGTTACGCTTGCTGGTGGTCGTAGGAGATGAACAACACTCAACCGCAACATGGATAAATTTCATGGTAATAAAGTCTCCCTCACCATACAATGGTATCATTGGGAGACCTGGAATATCATCCATGCGCGTTGTACCATCCACAGCGCACGGAATGCTTAAGTTTCCAGTGGAAGGATGAGTTGTCACTCTCTATAACACAACAGTACCACCAAGAGAATGCAATGCGGTAACAACTGAAGTAGAGACTATTCCAGAACAATGCACAGAAAAAACACCAAACCTAAAAGTCGCTATCCATCCCGATTACCCGGAACAACAAGTGTCGATTGGTGGATCTTTATCTGACAAAAGTAAAACAGCCGTATGGGCACTCTTACAGAAAAACCTGGACATCTTCGCATGGGAACCAAAACACATGACAGGAGTGCCATGCTCCATCACAGAGCATAAGCTACAAATCCGACAAGGATATCCCCCAATACGCCAAAAGAAGCGCGGCCAAGCCCCAGATCGTGCAAAGGCTATTCTGGAAGAAGTACATAAGCTCGTAGACGCAGGCATCATGCGCGAAGTGTACTACCACGACTGGCTCTCTAACCCAGTTATGGTAAAGAAGAGTGATGGCAGTTGGAGAATGTGCGTGAACTTCACGGACCTCAACAAAGCATGTCTACAGGACTGCTACCCACTGCCAGAAATAGACTGGAAGGTAGAATCCCTGTGCGGATACCCTTTCAAATGCTTCCTAGACGCATATAAAGGGTATCACCAAATTCAAATGGCAGTCGAAGATGAAGAAAAAACAGCTTTCCACACCAGTCAAGGAGTGTACTGCTACACAAAAATGCCTTTTGGCTTAAAGAACGCAGGCGCGACATACCAACGACTGATGGACACAGATTTCGAAAAACAAGTAGGCCGTAACTTGGAGGTCTATGTTGACGACCTTGTCATCAAAAGCCACACAGAGGATGAATTGGTGCGCGACATCGAGGAAACGTTCAGAACATTGGGGCGAATAAACATGAAGTTAAATCCCAAGAAGTGCACCTTTGGCGCAACCGAGGGCATGTTCCTTGGATACTTGATAGAACCCAATGGAATCAAGCCTTGTCCAGAAAAAACAAAGGCTGTTATTGATCTTCCCTCACCGTGCACACTCAAAGAAGTCCAATCATTGAATGGAAAGTTAGCAGGGCTAAACCGTTTCTTATCCAAGTCAGCAGACAAATCCCTTCCTCTCTTTAAAACGCTCACGAAGTGTACTAAAAAGGGAGACTTTCGTTGGACCGAAGAAGCGGAGGAAGCTTTCCAACAACTTAAACACCATATGGCATCTCTTCCCAAACTTGTCGCACCGTGACCAGGGGAAGAGCTAATCATGTACTTATCGGCAACTCATGGAGCAGTTAGCGCAGTACTATTGACATATAGGAACTCCGTCCAGACACCCATATACTTTGTAAGCAAAGCCCTGAAGAAAACAGAGACTAACTACAGCGCTATGGAAAAGCTGGTCTTAGCTCTAGTATTCGCAGCCAAAAGGCTGCGCAGATACTTTCAAGCGCACCCAATAGCGGTAATCACTGATCAGCCAATCAAACAAGTTATCTCTAAACCTGACGCATCAGGACGGTTACAAAAGTGGAGTGTACTGTTAAGTGAGTACAACATCTCATACAGACCGCGCAATGCAATCAAAGGACAAGTATTAGCTGATTTCATCGTGGAGAAGCCAGATAGCGACAGCCCAACATCTGCAACCAAAACAGATCTACAGGAACCCTAGATTCTGTTCACAGATGGGTCCTCATGTGTAGACGGATCAGGCGCAGGCCTTATTCTTACAAATCCAGAAGGCATGGAATTCACCTATGCGCCACGCTTTGAATTCACGGCCACAAACAATGAGGCAGAATACGAAGCCCTACTAGCCGGACTACGCATCGCAATCCAAATGGGTGTACGCAACCTGGAAGCAAACGTAGATTCGCGGCTAGTTGCTAACCACGTGCTAGGTGAATATGAAGCCAAGGATGTGCACATAATCCAATACCTGGAAAAGACAAAATCCTTAATCAAAAACTTTGACAGGTTCACAATAAAACAGGTGCCTAGAGGAGATAACAGGAAGGCTGACGCGCTGAGCAAGATCGCATCCACAAGCTTCGCGCACCTCTCAAAACAGGTATTGGTAGAAACCCTAAAAAACAAGTCAATCACGGAAATGGAGATATCCACAGTGATAGAAGAACAAGATCCTACATGGATGACACCTATCATTGAATTCATCAGCAAGGGAATCTTACCACAAGATCATAAGGACTCTCGTAGAGTGCGGCGCTGATGAGGCGAAAAATGATCCGTTTTTAGGGGGTCATTTAAGCCCGAATTTGAATTTATTTGATCAAATATTGCCCTAAATCGTTCCTTTTGTGATTTTAGGTCCTTTGGGAGTGAATTCAGGAAAAGGAAGCATTTTGGACGTTTTTGGAGCATTTTGGACGACGTCAAGAGCACTTTGGTGACGGCGTCAAGAGTAAAAGTGGTGACGGCCCAGAGAGAACTTGAAGGCGTCACCCAAGGCCGTCACGTGTTAACTTGTCAAAGCTTGCGCGCGGAGTAGCTGATATTGTTTTGGTCATAACTTTTGCATACGAACTCGGATTTAGGTGATTCAAAAGCCCACGCGAAGAGGACGAAGAGATCTACAATTTGGTGAAAAATGGTCGTGACGGCGTCAAGAGAATGAGCTGACGCCGTCAAGCCTTGCCGACAGAAAACATGCCTATAAATATAACATCATAACTTCACTTTTTGTAAGCCCTAAACCCTAAGGTCGATTCCTGGGTTTAGGTGGGTGTTTTTCCAGCAACTTAGAGGTTTTAATCACTCCATAAACATCATGTATTGGTTTGATGATTCTATCTTAATTATGTTTTCCATTATCATTGTTGTTTGCTCTTTTTTGATGATAATTTGCTAATTCACCTTGTGTTTACTTATTATTATGTGAAACTTGTATATAATTGATTAGATCTCATTGATTTCTTGTTGATGTTGTGTCTATCTCCATCAATTAAGGTGTGACAACTTCAATAGATCTAGTTGGTTTAGTTTATAATCCTTGTTTCCTATTGATTCTTGTTTTGATTGAATGATTTATATGTTAGGCTTAAGAAAACTGGCAGATCTCCAAATGGTAACATGCTTGAACGTCTTAGGAAACATGAATCTATTGCACTAAGGTCTTTATTGGTTGTATTTAATGCATGAGCCACTGTTTACAATCCCTATGGTTATGCTGGGCATGGTATAGGAGGAGATAAGAGCTCATAGAATTGGGGAGTTATGTGCGATACCCCATGAATGGTATTAAGGAATACAACCCGTCAATTAAAACAAGGTTACAATTCAATAGGTAGGATTGGATAGCTAGCAAGGAGTAACACATCATGGGTAGACATGCTTCACTTATCTTGTAGAACCTTAGTTTATTTTCTTGTTTATTAGTTTAATTAGTAGCTTTTGGGTTAGTTGATTAGCAACTAATTCCGCTCACTCTCCCAATACCCGAGATTTTTACTTGCTTTTCATAAAATATAAAAACATAAAAAGAATCATCCTTCACCTTTAGACCTAGTTAGATTAATTTCAATCCTAACGACACTATTCCTAGCTGAACGATCAATCCCCCGGTACTTGTCACTATATTATACTACAACGATCAGGTACACTGCCTGGTGGGGGTTGTAAGCTTCTCAAGATCCCTTGAGAGGTAAAGCCTGGTGCGATTCCCACGTATCAAGTTTTTGGCGCCGCAGCCCGGGGAATAGTTATTGTCTATGTTAGAATTTCTTTTTATTAGGTCTACTTGCTAGATTCCTTTCTAGTAAGATTTTATTTTTATTTTTAGGTTTCCTTAGTCTATCTTATTTCTTTGTGCTTTTGTTCGTAACTCTTCACCACCCGACATCATGGACAATGGGAACATCCTTGAACCCGTCAACCCACCGCAACAAAACCACCCACAAACCTTACCACAACCAATCCACCCACCTATAAGGTCCATCCGTTTGCAATCCAGCACCATTCGATTGGTGTAAGTCGGGTGTGCATTCTTTGGATACTTTTTTGAGAACCCGACCCGACACCTTGAGAACTACCTAAAAATTACCAATTCTATAGGATTAGGTGTTGATAATCAAGAAGGGGAACTCTTAGCCCTCTTTCAATTCTCTTTACATGGTCGGGCTCTTCAATGGTTATTCCAACTCCCGAAAAGGTCCGTCTCCTCTTGGGACGATCTTGCTTCCTACTTCTTAACTAGATTCACCTTGCCCAAGGAAGTTATTTTGCAACATAACCAACTTAAAATGGAAAATGATGAAATAATGAAGGTCAATGTGATGAATGAATGTGAAATCAAGCTAGGGAGTAACACTTGTAGGGAAGGGGCATGGGATGATTATAGAATATTTAGGAGTTCCACACCAACCCTTGAGGAATTGAGGTATCATAAGTTCCTTCTAAAATGCCCTTGCCCCGCAAAGTACCGAAAACGCCCATGGATTAGGAAACATAATTCTATCAATCTTAAGGTCCCATGCATGATTGGTCGTATGTTTAGAGAACACACTTATATCGATTTAAAGGCACCGATGAACATCATGTCTAGGCTTTATTATAATTGGATCATGAACGAAAAATTGAAACCTAGGCGGGACCCTTACAACCCTAATCGCATGAGTAATTTTGTTGAGCGGGTTAGAGGGTTACATGTTTTCATTGGGGATTTTGTTTATAGGTGTGACTTTATGATCTTAGAAGATGTTAGGGGAATTATTGATCAATCTTTGTGTCAGATTGTTTTAGGAGAACCTTTTGTCAAAACCTCTAAAATGACTTACAACCATGATGAGGGCACTATCACATTCGCAACCAAAGAGAAAAACATTAGATATAGGATGCCCCATAAAGAAGAGAGGTTTAGAGAAGTTGAGGATCTCGATGTTGACAACATCCCCGTGATTAAGGTTGAGAGTGAGGAAGAGAGAAACATTCAGGGTTACAAAAAGAAAGAGATCTATTACTCGAAATGTTTAGCTTTAGGCCCTGAGTATAGGAAGGATGTGAGATTGGTTAAGATGTTTGAAACCGCAATCATTTTGCGGGATAGGAAAACGTAGTAACCTATGACCTTGAGTCTAGCTACAAGACTCGTAAATAAAGAAAAGCGCTTCTTGGGAGGCAACCCATGTTTTGTGTGATTTTATTTGTTTGTTTGTTATTTGCTTCCGTATGCATGCTTAATTTTTATTGTTGGTTGATCATGTTTCTAAACTAGATAGTGGAAATACTTTACTTTGTTGTTTTGGCTTAGTCTTAACTCCACCTAAAGGTATTTTTGCAAAAGATAAGTGTAAGGGGAAACCCCAAATGTGTTTTTAAGAAACAAACCGATCATGATTCTCCACAATATTACATGAACATGTGTATTCGTATTTGTTAGAGTCAAATGCTTGTATTGAGTCATAATGAAGTTTTGCAGGATTTTTCAGGAAGTAGGACCAAGTTTTTCCAGAAATTTTCCAGAAACTTAACATAAGAATTTCTGCAGGTCAATCCTGACGGCGTCATGAGTTTACTCTTGACGGCGTCAAGTGTAAAAATCTGGAAATTTTACCGGTTTTGTTTTTCTAACGGAGTCTTATGGTTTTTGTGAATTATTAAGTTTTATAATCTCCAGGAGATCTGCAAACTTCATTCCACAAGCATTATATCTTATCTTGTTTTCTAGGATTTAGTAACTTATATAGGATGCCGCCGATTTTACGCGAGGTTGTCTTGTCTATTTTATCAGGTTTTACAGGTTATGTATGACAAGAAGATGATTTATATTCTGGAAGGGAAGCTTTGATTGTTCATTTTCTTGGAGGAAGATTTAACCTGGCCACCCTATTATCCATACCGAGTGAATCAGGGGAGTATTTGATTTCATTCTCTTTACTTTTTCACTTTTACATTCTTTACTTGAACATTGGGGACAATGTTCATCTTAAGTGTAAGGGGAGGGTAAAAAGATGATACCTTACATATGCACTTTCGCTTGAGTTTGTTTTGTTTAATGGTAGATGTGTAATAAAACTATGAGAAATACTTGTTAGTGAAATTTTAGCGCCAAATTTAAAATTTTTTACAACATTTAGGAGTGAAATTTTAGCCATAGCAAGCGTTTCATGGATAGGAGATTGTATGACTAGCACATAACCGTATATTCAAAAAAAAATTCCACCCAAATATGTGAGGTTCGCCTTTAGATTTGATAGGAAAAGCATTTACTATTAGTGCTTATGAGTGTACCGGTAGTATTTAGATTCTAGAACTTGCGTTAGTGATGCATTCCGAGACCGCTAGTGAGACTACATTCGTGTGGCAGGATTTACTACATGATAAGAGGCATTAGGATTACCCTTGTGTTAAACCCGTATCATAATTACTTGACCATTTAAGTCATATTACTTGGCTAGTTAAGTCAACTAATTTTTCCCACACCCTTAGCGTTGTACTCATTTTTAGTACACGATACCCCTAGTACACCCCTCCGAGCCTATCTTTTCGTTTCTAACTTTAAGCATTTTACTTAAAGGAAGAATTTGTTACACCCCACTTAAATGTACACCCAAATCGCCTTAGCCTTCCGTGTATGCGCTCATTTTTAGTGCATTATTGTTATTTGTTGAACCCTAAGTTAACTTTCTAATTGATTACATGGTTGCTAAGTCGAGTCATATCCTTGTACATATTGTTTTGGGACGATTGGGACTCATGGGTAAAGTACTTATTTATGGAGTAATGGGGAAGAACATAATATTATTACCCACATATGTGCGTTAATCTTAAAAGTGCTCCAAGTGTTTTGATTTTCTTAATTCGAGTCATTAGATTAGTTGATTGTAAAATACGTAAAAGTTCAAGTGTAAGGGGAATATTCATCCCCTATGATGTATTATTTTGGATGGTAGGGTAAGAGTGTATTCAAAAAAAAAAAAAAAAAAAAAAAAAAAAAAAAAAAAGGTAGAAAAAAAAAATAGAAAAAGGAAAAAGAGAAAAAACATACGGACTACCATCCCTTTTCATTCTATGTTCATTTTATGTTTTTGTTATTTTGTATTTATTAGCTTAAGTCGAGTCTAGTCTTGGCTTAGCAACGCCATCTTGTACATGTAATTAACCAAGATTGTTAACTCGCCACCAGTAAAACTTCCTTTATCCAACAAAATCGTGTATTTCATATCCCTACACCTAACGTTACAACCCTTTAAAAGACCTCTTTGATAGTTTATCCTAGGTGCTTACGCCATGTGGTGGAGGTTTGATCCTTTCCCAAGCCTATGGTAATCTATTTTGCTATGACAGGTAGTGAGAGATATCTTCCGTTTCCATATTGTAATTTATACTTTATTACACCCGAGAGATGTGAGTATCTAAACACTATTTGTGAGGTGCTAGTGTATGACCTCCGTGCTTGTCTATTGGTCTTTAGTGGAACGACTATTTGTTGTAATTACTTTTATATTAGTGTTAAATGACCGCTAACTTGTATTTGGACTAGAATAAAAGCGCATTTGCTTGAGGACAAGCAAATCTCAAGTGTAATGGTATATGATGAGGCGAAAAATGATCCGTTTTTAGGGGGTCATTTAAGCCCGAATTCGAATTTATTTGATCAAATATTGCCCTAAATCGTTCCTTTTGTGATTTTAGGTCTTTTGGGAGTGAATTCAGGAAAAGGAAGCATTTTGGACGTTTTTGGAGCATAAAAGTGAAGAAAACGCCAAAGACTTAATTTTCCATGCTGAGAACAGTACCTGACGGCGTCAAGAGCACTTTGGTGACGGCGTCAAGAGTAAAAGTGGTGACGGCCCAGAGAGAACTTGAAGGCGTCACCCAAGGCCGTCACGACTCACGTGTTAACTTGTCAAAACTTGCGCGCGGAGTAGCTGATATTGTTTTGGTCATAACTTTTGCATACGAACTCGGATTTAGGTGATTCAAAAGCCCACGCGAAGAGGATGAAGAGATCTACAATTTGGTGAAAAAATAGTCGTGACGGCGTCAAGAGAATGAGCTGACGCCGTCAAGCCTTGCCGACAGAAAACATGCCTATAAATATAACATCATAACTTCACTTTTTGTAAGCCCTAAACCCTAAGGTCGATTCCTGGGTTTAGGTGGGTGTTTTTCCAGCAACTTAGAGGGTTTCAATCACTCCATAAATATCATGTATTGGTTTGATGATTCTATCTTAATTATGTTTTCCATTATCATTGTTGATTGCTCTTCTTTGATGATAATTTGCTAATTCACCTTGTGTTTACTTATGATTATGTGAAACTTGTATATAATTGATTAGATCTCATTGATTTCTTGTTGATGTTGTGTCTATCTCCATAAATTAAGGCGTGACAACTTCAATAGATCTAGTTGGTTTAGTTTATAATCCTTGTTTCCTATTGATTCTTGTTTTGATTGAATGATTTATATGTTAGGCTTAAGAAAACTGGCAGATCTCCAAATGGTAACATGCTTGAACGTCTTAGGAAACATGAACCTATTGCACTAAGGTCTTTATTGGTTGTATTTAATGCATGAGCCACTGTTTACAATCCCTATGGTTGTGCTGGGCATGGTATAGGAGGAGATAAGAGCTCACAGAATTGGGGAGTTATGTGCGATACCCCATGAATGGTATTAAGGAATACAACCCGTCAATTAAAACAAGGTTACAATTCAATTGGTAGGATTGGATAGCTAGCAAGGAGTAACACATCATGGGTAGACATGCTTCACTTATCTTGTAGAACCTTAGTTTATTTTCTTGTTTATTAGTTTAATTAGTAGCTTTTGGGTTAGTTGATTAGCAACTAATTCCGCTCACTCTCCCAATACCCGAGATTTTTACTTGCTTTTCATAAAATATAAAAACATAAAAAGAATCATCCTTCACCTTTAGACCTAGTTAGATTAATTTCAATCCTAACGACACTATTCCTAGCTGAACGATCAATCCCCCGGTACTTGTCACTATACTATACTACAACGATTAGGTACACTGCCTGGTGGGGGTTGTAAGCTTCTCAAGATCCCTTGAGAGGTAAAGCCTGGTGCGATTCCCACGTATCAGGCGCACAGCGCAATGGTTTGAACTACGAGACAACATACTCTATCGACGCTCTTTCTTACAACCCTGGCTCAGATGTGTTGGACCTCTTCAAGCAGACTACGTACTCAGAGAAATCCACGCTGGATCATGTAGTATGCACTCAGGGCCGCGATCCGTGGTGGCAAGCGCTCTAAGGTCAGGGTATTATTGGCCAACAATGCATCGCGACGCACGCGATCTAATAAGAAAATGCAGCAATTGCCAAGTACATCGGCCAATCCCGCGCCGACCACAACAAGAGCTAACACCAATTACCTCACCATGGCCATTTTACAAATGGGGTATTGACATCGCAGGACCCTTTCCTGTAGCAGCAGGAGGAGTAAAGTTCCTCATCGTAGCCATAGACTACTTTACGAAGTGGATTGAAGCAAAGGCAGTGGTGAACATCACAGGAAACCAAGTCAAACGCTTTGTCTGGGACAACATTGTCTGTCGCTTCGGACTACCGGGTGAGATTATATCAGACAACGGAAAACAATTCTGTGATAACCCATTCAAAGATTGGTGTGCACAATTGAACATCACGCAACACTTCGCTTCAGTAAAACACCCACAAACCAATGGCCTAGTTGAGCGCGCAAACCGCAGTCTAGGGGAAGGAATAAAAGCGCGCCTTGACAGACACAAAGGAAGGTGGGTAGATGAGCTCTCGCATGTCTTGTGGGCGCATCGCACAACAATCAAAACCCGTACTGGCGACACGCCATTCTCCCTAGTCTATGGAACAGAAGCCGTCATACTAGCTGAGATAGGAATGCCAACTATACGCACAGCAGAGGTCAACGTCACAACAAACGACGAGGAACGGCGCATAGACCTAGACTTACTGGAAGAAAGGCGTGAACGCGCAGCTATACGCGAAGCAAAGGCTAAGGCAAAAATGAAGAAGTATTATGATGCAAAGGTCAAACACACTTCATTCAGACCAGGAGACTTTGTTTATCGCGCCAACGATGCGAGCCACGCAGAAGACACAGGCAAGCTCGGACCAAAATGGGAAGGACCTTACGAGGTCACAGACGCGCTCGGCAACGTCGCATACAGGCTGCGCGATATGGAAGGTCACGACCTAGCGCGCACCTGGAACATCTGCAATCTTAAAAGATGCTACTTTTAGGCTACGGCCATTACACAGACACCTTTGCACCCTACGAGGTGCCCAATAAGTGTTTGTTTTTCTTTTCTTTCCTAGGAATTGTATTTTTATTTTTTCAAAAAACTTGAAAGTATCAATAAAATGTTATGGTTTCTAGCTAACTCCATAGCGTATTTCACTTTATTGCATACATACTTATATATGTCAATATTGTTATTTTATATTTTTGCCTACATGGCGTGCATGCACTAATTAAAGACCCACGAAGGCATAAAGGATGAGTTAACCTACTAATTCACTCGTTGAGTAAGAGGGTTGCAAACCCATCAACATTGGATCACGTATCCTTGCTAAGCGCCTTACTTTTGAGACGTCGAGGTAAGTTTCACGTGCGCATCCCACGACGGGTGCGCAAATACTAAGTACACCGTACAAGCTTAGCAAATAACGAGCCAAGACACTTGGTCAAATAATAAAACTTAGCAAACAATGCAAGTATAATTCTTAAAGTCACGCACTTAAGACACTTGGTTAAATAATCAAACTTGGCAAACAATGCAAGTATATTTTAAGCCACGTACTTAAACAACGAAAATGTATCTTATTCAACATTTTTCCACAAAAATTACAAAGAAAGATACACTTCATTATTTACGTAAATATACAAAACGCCTACACGCTATGGCGTTTTTGTGTGTTAAAGTGTCATTAAGTGTAATAAAGACCTTCAACACTGACATAAAAATTAATTCCACTGAGCTCCTGCATTTGTGGTATTAACAATCATTGAATTTTATTTTTACACCATTCTATTTCGGATCACCACATGATCTTTTCCATTCAATATAATCAAACATTTTTTTATCCTTCAATCCAACAATAGTTTTCAGAAAAAGAATTCTGTGTCAATCCTTAAATAATGATTTTCCTAGTTGTGAACAATACTCTGAACATGTTTTTCCTCTTTTAAGGCTCTTTTGGTGTTGTAACCTTAACCCATCATCACCTTTATTTTACCAATATTTATAGGTTTGCAAATTGTTTATTTTATCACCTTGTTTTTACCATTTTTATTTATTCATTATGCTAAGGGATTCAAGTTGTGTGTGTTATTAGATTGTGTGACAACATGACATCTACAATGCATGATGACGATGTGTCTGATTCGTCTTGTTACGCGACGGAAGATGAGGATGAGATACGGTTAATATTGGGTCCTAAGATGAGCATTAGAGAACATTTGGAAAAAGACAAGGTCGGTCTCAAAATCTTTGCACATTTGCATATCAGATTGAATAATATGTTACTGTATATATGTCATGTTTTCTCTATCAAAAGAAAATAAAATAGTGGTCTAATTGTTTTTGAGTAAAAATGATCCTTTCGTTGGAAACAGAAAAAGTGTGAGGCCTTTATCATGTAAAAAAAGGTCTTTTGTTGGGCACCTAAAACGACTTGTGATACTCATTATAACTTGAGAGGATCTCAATCTTTGCATACCATGCAGAGGTGCAAAAACGGACACTCACATTGGGTTGGGTAACAGAACAAACATATCGCATCAGGTTACATGTTACTTGATATTATCATGTTGCTAATTTTTCATGATTATATGTGTTATGTACTTCAGGACGACGAGAGTTTGAGGAGATGGAAAGAACAATTGCTTGGAGGTCTTGATGTCACTCAAGTTAAAGGTGATACATTATATACTACTATTATACTTTTAAGAATTTTGATTAGTATATATTATGTTAATAACTGATTGTTTTAACATACGCATATATTATATAGACCTTGAGGAACCAGATGTGAAGATACTTAGCCTTACAATCGTGGCTGACGATAGACCTGATATTGTTCTTGAAATCCCTGAATCTGGACACCCAAAGGGCCCTTGGTTTAGCCTAAAGGAAGGGTGTAAATACCATTTGAGATTCACTATCAAGGTCAGCAACGATATAGTTTGCGGGCTTAGGTGCACTAACACCATTTGGAAAACTGGTCTAAAAGGTATTCTCCACCTCATTCACATCGATCATTTCTCTATATCTAAATTAGTTTGCTGAAACAAGCTTTTGTGTACGTAGTTGAAAACTGGAAAGAGATGATTGGAACGTTTAGCCCACAAGCAGAGCCCTACATACATGAGATGCCTGAAGACACAACTCCCTCTGGTATGTTTGCTAGAGGATCATATACCGCAAAAACCAAGGTAACAACCTCATGTATACTTGTTGCTAAGTAATCGATCTTTGTTTCTTTGTAACTCATTCGTTTGCTTGCATTTTGTATCCAGTTTATCGATGATGACAACAATTGCCACTTGGAGCTCAACTACACTTTTGAAATACATAAAGAGTGGCCCAACTGAACAACACTGTGGCTTAGTGGATTATGAATAATCAAAACTCCGTCCTAGCTGATGTCGACCATTATTTTTATATGTTGAGGATCCATGCTATTAGCCGTTGGTATCTTATCGTATACATAATGAGCAGAACTTCTGCTTTAGTCTGCTGGAAACCTTGAAGCCATTGCTGAAAGCTGATTTTCGATAGAGACTTGTTTTCAGATACCTTAATCATGAACAGCATTCTTGAACTGTTATGTTCAAACCATCATCTATTTCTTGCCTATATATGAAACTTTTAAGTTGGATTATGTTACACAGGTCTTGCATCTCCACATTCAGGATCGAATATGATCATAACAACATCATGTATATATCAAACAAGAATCACTAATGAAACAAAGAATGGGTTGAACCCTTTATAATTGATATTATAAACGAATTGGGTTGAATGTTGATTACAGAATCCTACTCTATATATACTAATTGAAACGTTGCTTCACAAGAGACACACCATTTCCTTCTAAACGTTATATCTATTCTAAACGTTGTAACTTAACTTTTAACCGTTACTTTCTTGTGACCCAGCCCAATACAATGGGTCGGTTCATACCAAAACTTACAGAATACATAACTTAAAATTACACTAAACTACCCTAACTTTTGCTTCTATAACATTATGGTCTAACAGATTATACCATTATACATGTTAAATTTATATCAAGACCTTCTCTCGGGGTTAACCAACCCAAACTGTTATGAAAGTATCGTCGAGTTTCATTACCTTAACAGAAAGTAATTCGAACTGATCTATTGTACGTTACATTATGGTCCTTCTAAGGGCAAACACATATGTAGCTCTAAACAGGTTTGAACCTGAGAACAAAAGGTATCAAGTGCAATGGGTTCAAGCCTTGCTTGAGGAATTTGTAAGATACATAGTGAGATAGATGGAGGTGTGATCCCCTACAAAGGGGACTAAAAATACAAAGTCTACAAAGGCTAGAAAGCCACTCACCATGTGACAAGTGTCCACCACCCACTCCCTCCCTTTTTTCTTTTTAAATTCGGTTAGGGGGCATTTTGGTCATTTAAACCCGTTTCTTTATTCCACCCTAAAACTTCAAACGCAAATATCTTTCAAACGAAAAACCGATTTCATCATAATTTTTAAAATTTAATCCTCTTTAATTTGGTATAAATATTGTTAAATATTTCAAACTTTTTTTTTACATATAAAGTGGGTCTTAATTTTTTTATTTTTTTTGTCATTTTCGGCCCTATTTTTTACCCTCATAAATGTCGAATCGTTAAAAACTTAAAACATGAAAGTTTTAGATTTTTGTTCACTCTTTACACAGGTTTTTGAATCACTCATATCCGATCTCATATGAGTAAGATAACACACGTTTAAGATGGTGTTTAACTCATATTTGTTGCACACAATGTGTTTGATGAAATGTCTAGCTTATATATTTTGTGTTAAAATTGAGCTAAATGCACTAATTTTTGTTTCTCAATGCATTATTAATCATTTTATTAATGTAAGACTCAAAAAGTAAAGTTTTTTAATCATTATATTTTTAAAATATACATTTAGTTCATCAGTTAGGTTATTATGTTCATCAGTTAGGTTACTTCGGTTCATCAGTTTTTATGGTAACATTTTTGACTAATTGATGAACCTAAACACATAACACATGACAAATAATTATAAGTTCATCAATTAGTCAATAACTGATAAACAAACTGATGAACCTAACTGGTGAACCTATAATTATAAGTTCATCAGTTAGTCAATAACTGATAAACTAACTGATGAACCTATAATTAATGAACCAAAAAATCAATTAACCTAACTAATAAACTTATAATTAGTCAATAACTGATGAACCTATAATTATAGGTTCATCACTTAGTCAATAACTGATAAACCTAAATATTTGATCAAATTTGATAAACCTGAAATTGATGAATCTGAAAAAATTGATGAACCAAAGTAACTGATTAACAAAATGTCTAACTGATGAACCTATAACCTATAACTTAACTTATGAACAAAACATAACCTAACTGATGAACTAAATGTATATTTTAAAAATATAATGATTAAAAAACATCACTTTTTGAATGTTACATTAATAAAATTATTAATAATGCGTTGTGGGACAAAAATAAATGCATTTAACTCGATTTTAAGACAATATCTCACTCATATCATATTGGATTTGAGTGATTGAAATTTCTGGGTAAAGAGTGAATCAAAATCTACAACTTTTGCGTTTTAAGTATATTATGATTCGGCAATTTTTAAGGTAAAAAATAGGGTCAAAAATAGCAAAAACATAAAAAAAAATCATAACCCAATGAATATGTCAAAAAAATGTTTTGAAAAAATTAAAAAGATTTATACCAAATTAAAGAGAATCAAATTTTAAAAATTATGGTAAAATCGGTTTTTTCTAAAAGTTTGTCGTTTAAGAGATATATGCGTTTGAAAATTGAGGTGGAAAAGAAAAAACGGGTCAAAAGACCAAATTACCTCTGGGCGGATTTTATGTATAATTTAGAGTGGGGACACGTGTCACACTATGAATAGCTTTGTACACTTTGTAATTTTTCTCACTTTGCAAGGGATCCGTATTCTAGATGATATAGGTGTGTTAACAAAAGACATACGACACCAAAATTTACGCATTTTTTTTTAACACTATTTGTCATAAATCGATGGGGTTAATCCCGGCCCTAAAGGTAAGAAATAATATTAATATGAACAGAATATATAGATAAATGGAATTCTATAGGTATGAATGTAATGTGAACAAATTTAAAGAAAAATAATACGAGTACTAATATAATGTTTTTGGTTGTTGAGAAAAATCATATTACAGTATTTGTGAGAGAGAGATGGGTGGGTCCGAACCTCCGAAAGGAGTGAGTTAAATGTGTCGTGCACATGATTGTCGACAGGTAAAGGATGGACGGTTGACGGATTGTTTTTTAGCTAATTGGCCGATGACAGATTGACAATAAGCCAAAAGTTTTTTATATATTCAACTTTTAGCACAGAACTTATCAAACAATAAGGTGTGATCTCCTATAAAAAGGATTAAAAATACAAAGTATACAAAAGCTAGAAAGCCATTTACTATGTGACAAGTGTTCACCACCTATTCTTTTTCTTTTTTCTTTTTAAATTCGGTTAGGAGGCATTTTGGTCATTTTAACCCGTTTCTTTATTTTACCCTAAAACTTCAAACGCAAATATCTTTCAAACGACAAACTTTTACGAAAAACCGATTTCACCATAATTTTTAAAATTTAATCCTTTTTAATTTGGTATAAATCTTGTTAAATATTTTGAATTTTTTTTTTATATATAAAGTGGGTCTTGATTTTCTTTATTTTTTTGTCATTTTTGGCCCTATTTTTTACCCCCATAAATGTTGAATCGTTAAAAACTTAAAACATGAAAGTTATAGATTTTTGTTCACTATTTACACAGGTTTTTGAATCACTCAAATCCGATCTCATATGAGTAAGATAGCATACGTTAAAGATGGTGTTTAACTCATATTTGTTGCACATAATGTGTTTGATGAAATGTCTAGCTTATATATTTTGTGTTAAAATTGAGCTAAATACACTAACTTTTGTTTCTCAATACATTATTAATCATTTTATTAATGTAAGACTCAAAAAGTAAAGTTTTTTAATCATTATATTTTTAAAATATACATTTAGTTCATCAGTTAGGTTATTAGGTTTATCAGTTAGGTTATTAGGTTCATCAGTTAGGTTACTTTGGTTCATCAGTTTTTATGGTAACATTTTTGACTAATCGATTAACCTAAACACATAACACATGACAAATAATTATAAGTTCATCAATTAGTTAATAACTGATAAACAAACTGATGAACCTAAAATTAATGAACCTATAATTATAGGTTCATCAGTTAGTCAATAACTGATAAACTAACTGATGAACCTATAATTAATGAACCAAAAAATTAATGAACCTAACTGATGAACCTATAATTAGTCAATAACTGATGAACCTATAATTATAGGTTCATCAGTTAGTCAATAACTGATAAACCTAAACATTTGATCAAATTTGATGAACCTTAAATTGATGAATCTGAAAAAATTGATGAACCAAAGTAACTGATAAACAAAATGTCTAACTGATGAACCTATAACCTATAACTTAACTGATGAACCTAACATAACCTAACTGATGAACCTAATAACCTAACTGATGAACTAAATGTATATTTTAAAAATATAATAATTAAAAAACATCACTTTTTGAATGTTACATTAATAAAATTATTAATAATGCGTTGTGGGACAAAAATAAGTGCATTTAACTCGATTTTAAGACAAAAAATCTAAGCTAAATATTTCATCAAACACGTTGTGTGCAACAAATATGACTAAAACGTCATCTTTAACGTGTGATATCTCACTCATATCATATCGGATTTGAGTGATTGAAATTTCTGGGTAAAGAGTGAATCAAAATCTACAACTTTCGTGTTTTAAGTATATTATGATTCGGCAATTTTTAAGGTAAAAAATAGAGTCAAAAATAGCAAAAACATCAAGAAAATTATGATCAAATGAATATGTCAAAAAAAATGTTTCAAAAAAATTAAAAAGATTTATACAAAATTAAAGAGAATCAAATTTTAAAAATTATGGTGAAATCAGTTTTTTCTAAAAGTTTGTTGTTTAAGAGATATATGCGTTTGAAAATTGAGGTGGAAAAGAAAAAACGGGTCAAAAGACCAAATTACCCCGCGGCGGATTTTATGTATAATTTAAAGTGGGGGACACGTGTCACACTATCAATGACTTTGTACACTTTGTAATTTTTCTCACTTTGCAAGGGATCCGTATTCATCAAGGAATTTTACCCACTCATTTTTTTTTATCAAAATAAAAAAAATAAACTTTCACCCTTTTTTTAAAACTTAAATATTTCGCAACCCGTAAATTGTCAAGCTACAAAAAAATACCATCGCGACGAGAATTAAATTATCTTTCTATAGACATGAATTGTTATATACTTTCGACGAACTTTTTTTTTCGATGAACTTTATTTTTCGCCCAGAAAAATCATATATGATTCGATTTTAACAAATCATATATGATTCGATTCTTACGAATCATATATGATTCGTAAGAATCGAATCATATATGATTTTTTACGAATCATATATGATTTTGACGAATCATATATGATTCTTTCTGGGGGGAAATTAAAAAAAAAATCGTCGAAAGTATATAACAATGCATATCTATAGAAAGATCATTTAATTCTCATCGCGATAGTTTTTTTTTTTTTTTTTTTTTTTTTTTTTTTTTTTTTTTTTTTTTGTAGCTTGAAGATTTACCGTTTGCAAGATATGTTGTTTTGGAAAAAAAAGGTGAAAAATATAAATTGGTGGCTATGATTGGTTGATAGGTTCTATGACATGTATGGGTTTTTCATGGATATCAACTCTTGACAATAATTGAATTTACATACTCGACTACTCGAGTACACAATTAAACCACACATTTACATTATTTTAGCTTATTACTAGTTATAATACCTGCGCACGTGCGCGTTTTTTTTTTTTTTTTTTCAAATAATTATTTAAATTATTTAATCCTATTGTTAATTGCATCTTATCTATATTTTTTGTATTTATCTTCTACTTGTGTTGTGGATAAATATAAAATAAATAATCTTTTTTTAAATATCTTATCTATATTTTTGGTATTTATCTTCTATACTTGTGTTATGGATAAATATAAAATATTACCTAATAAGAAAATAATCTTTTTTTTTTTAAATAAAATTATTACTAAATCAGGTATGAATTAATTTTTTTGAAATGCAAAATTCCCAATAAAAGTTTTATTTTATTATATAAAAGATATAAACAAAAAATTAAAATAATTCTCTCTTTATTCTCTCATTTAACACACATATGCATAATAAAGATATTGACCTCATTTGTTAATAAATATCACTTCTGATATCACAAATAATCACATATGATCAGCTAGATGTGACATATATGTTAGTTCATATGTAATATCGCAAGTGATCATGTAACAAACCAAATGTGACAAACTTACCATCATGTAATTAAATGTTATGCAACAAGTTAATTATACATTATATTATACATATTATTAAACGGTATGCGAAACGTCGCCGTTTCTTACCCATGTTTTCCCGCCCTTTTTTTGGCTCTGCTCGCCCTTTTTTTGGCCCTGCTGTGGCCCATTTCCTTGCGTTTTGTTTGTTTTTTGGCCCATGTACACGTATTATACATTTTGTAGGTATAACTATACTAAAATAAACTACCATGTTTCCTCCTCACATGGGCAATATGTTGATCATCTATTGGCTATCTCTTCTTTTCCACTTAAAAAAACCTTTTTGTGGCTCTAATCTAATATCAGACACATACTCCCATGTGATGTCCTTATCTCAAGTACATGTATAGAAGCTTCTTCACAGTATTCTATCAACCCAAAAAGTGCTTTGTCATCTTTTTTTCAACATAAAACACCAAGAGAAAAAACCAGTCAATAGCAACCGAGAAATCCAAAAAAAAAAAAAAAAAAGTTAGTTTGTTAAAAAAAAGTAGTAACATCAGAATCTGTATCAAGGCAAGTGCATTATATTTTTTTGTTTCCTTTACTTGGTTGATGGTATTTCCTTTTTTTTTCTTATTGGTTGGTTTTCATGTTGAGTTTGCAGGGTCAGTACCAGGTTGGACATTGGTAGAGGTACATAAACCTTTCTTCATCCATGTTAATTGCTTTTTTTTTCCGATTATCATTGTCTCAACTTTCTTTTATGTGTTCCCTGTATTTGCAGTTTAGGCTGCATATATTTTGCATTTACTTGCCATTAGCAATAAATGTGCATATTTACTTTACAAATTTTTCATGCATACTTGCCTTGCATGATGCCATAAGTACAGTGTCATATGTTTTAATGCATTTATCCACTGCAATTTCCATGAAACCCTTTCTACTTTGATTATTGTTGAGTATGAAGACCAAAAAAAAGGCTGTTCGTAGGGTTTCGCCTTTTAGTTCCTCACAATCTACACAGAAAGTAGACACAACATTAGGTAATGTGAAATCAGTTGATCTGAGCATAGCTGGTATGAATAACGCACCGTCTTGGTCTGAACCTGTTGTTAGTCGGGTAATCAGTAACAATTCAGAACTTCATTTAGCCAATGACACTCGACACGATTTGTCAAAAATACCAAGCCACCAGTCCATTGATGGAAATATTGAACGGATTCCTCAAACTTATGATCCTCACTGTCAAGAATATGAGAGTGTCACTCATTCTCGGAACGACAATTGCCACATATATCGGCAAACTGCTGACTCTGCTATACGTGAAAAAGGTGTCTCCTATATTTCTTCAACTGTTTTACCTAATGGTTGTTTCTTTAAACAAACTGTCTAATAATATGTTCAACATGAATGTGAAACAGGAGGGCCATGTACCCCAAAAAATAGAGATTCAATTGGTAAAGGAAAAAGAAAGTTGTATGAAATTTCTGACCAAGAAGTGGTGTTTCCAAATTGTGATGCAGATTTAATATGTAAGTTATAATCGTTTTTTCTTCTTACTTTACTGTTAAATTTTTTTGAACATGTACTCAAGATGTTCTTGCTTTTCATTATTGCAGGTACAGAGCATATAGACTTAATAGATGGTCAGTGTTCAAATGGTGTGAACAGCAATTCTCTACGCACTAGCAATGGTTTATTCTTACCAACCAGTTCAGATCATCCTGCCATTAATGTACACAGAAATCCAACGACTTCCAGTGAAAGGATATTCACTTCCACTGAAACATGGCCTGTGTCTACTTCCAGTCACCAACGACAGCTACAAAACAGTTATCATATGCCTAATCAAGAAGGTATTTTTGACTTTTTTTCTGTCAAATTCCTATTCTTAGGTTGTTTTATTCATATACATATACTGCTGCACATTTTAAATAGAAAATTGTCTTTTTCCTCTTACTTACAATGTTTCTTTTCTTTATTTCAGTTAATATGTACTCTACACGAAGAAGACAAGGCTATAGACGCGACATACCTAACCGACGAAGAAGATTGAGACAAGGTTTCATGCATTACTTTTTGTACTTTGTTAAGTAGTTCTATTAGCTATACTTCTCTAATATATGTTTTTTTTTCCTTTTATATTCATGTTCCAAATACAGGACCTCCAAACAGTTACATGTATATGGGAAAATGTGACAATATTTGCCAACATTGCAATGCACGTTTCTGGTACGATGAAAGAGTTAGGTATGCTCGAGGAAGACCGCAGTATCATAAATGCTGCAATAACGGGAAAGTCCGGTTGAATAGACGTGGTCCATACCCAGAATTTATAAGGCACCTCTTCACTGACCGTCATTTTATGGAAAATATCCGAGCTTATAACCAAATGTTCGCGATGACATCTCTAGGGGCAGAAATTGATGATTCTGTTACCAGAGGTCGTGGCCCGTATGTGTTCAAAGTTTCAGGGCAAATATATCATTGGATCGGTGCTTTGTGTCCTGAACAAAATAAACGGCCAAAATTTCTACAATTATATATCTACGACACAGAACATGAAGTTGCAAACCGCTTAGAAAACTTCCAAAGAAATGGCCAAGGACTGCGTGCTGATATCGTAGAAGGTTTGATTGGATTTTTGGATCAGCATAATGAATTGGTTCAATTATTTAGAACAGCCAGGAATAAAATGGCGGAGGCTAACATACCTAAGTTTACAGTCCGTTTATTTGGCGTCGTTGGGTCAAGGCAGTATGAGTTACCATCGGGAGATTCAATTGGTGCAATTGTTTTTGAAGGTGGGCCTAATGTGGAGAGTGACTTTGATGTCATTATCGAACAGCACAATGGTGTTCCAAAGCGAATAAACAAACTAAACGCTTCTTATATGTCTTTGCATTTTCCATTAATCTTTATCTATGGTGAGGACGGATACCATTTAGGTCTCACGCTATTAGATGCAAGAAGATCAGCTTCTGACCCGCCAAAAAAGATGTCAATGAAGATGTACTATTCGTACCAGCTGCACGACCGTTTAAACGAATACACTTTGCTCACACGGAGCGGCCGACTATTTCAAGAATATGTTGTTACAGCATACTGTAGCATTGAACAATCGCGCCTTGATTTCTGTAGACAAAACCAGAATGACATACGAAAAGAATACATGGCCGGCCTGTACGATGCTCTTTCGCGCGGAGAGCGTGATGGTTCAGATGTGGGGTCACGGATAATACTTCCTTCGTCTTTTACAGGAGGCCCACGATACATGTACAGCCATTATTTAGATGCTTTGGCTATCTGTCGTGTTCACGGTAACCCTTCATTCTTTATCACTTTTACATGCAACGTTGCCTGGCCGGAAATAGAAGAATACATGGAAGATTTCCCTCATGTCACGGTTGCTGATAGACCTGACGTTGTTGATCGCGTTTTTGAAAGAAAGATTCATGATTTAGTATCATTCCTAAGAGATGCAAAGCCATTTGGATATGTAGAAGCAGGTACTTTTATCTTGCATATATATTTCCTTATATATTATTCAATTTAATTCTACTCTCACTTTACTTAATTTTTTTCAGTACTGTATACGGTTGAGTTTCAGAAACGAGGCCTACCACATTGTCACCTCTTACTATGGGTCAAAGAAAACTCGCGTATAACAAGAAATGAAGACATAGACATATACGTTTCTGCAGAGTTACCGGACCCATCAATCGATCCTGATGGTCACAGAGTTATCTCAGAGTTCATGATGCATGGACCTTGCGGTTTGTTAAATAAATCAGCACCATGTATGAAACACAGTGATGACTGTACCAAAAACTTTCCCAAACCATTTTGTCCTGCCACATTTATTGATAACAAAGGGTATGTGCATTATCGTCGACGAGACACAGGCATAACAACAAAGAAGCAAAATGTGGACCTTGATAATGGGTCTGTTGTTCCTTACAATCTTGCTTTATGCATGCGCTTCTATGCTCATATCAATGTCGAGTATTGCGAGTGGACGATGCTTATCAAATACCTCTTCAAGTACATTTCTAAAGGCACCGACCGAATAATTGCTCAAGTTGCAAGATGCATTGGTGATACACCTCCTAGCACAAGTCACCGCCAACTCCATGTTGATGAGATCAAAAATTTTCAAGATGCTAGGTATATCGGCCCACATGAAGCATGCTGGAGGATTCTCGGATTTAGCATACACAACAGAGATCCACCCGTACAGATATTGGCAGTGCACCTTGAAAACATGCAGAGAGTAACTTTCAGAAGAGACCAGCAACTCCAATCAATTGTTGACAACGAGTACAACAAAAGGACGACGCTAACTGAGTGGCTCAATTATAATTATTACAACACAGATGGTCGTCATCTCACGTATTTAGACTTTCCAAAAGAATTTGTGTGGTATTCAGACGGAAAATATTGGCAACGTAGGCGGCGTTCAAGCAGTTCAGTCATTGGCCGCCTGACATACGTTCATCCAGCGTCTGGCGATTTATTCTACTTGAGGATGTTGCTTTGTCACCAAAAAGGTAGGACTTCATTCCGACATATCCGTTCAGTTGGTAATGAAAACTACCCTACATACAGAGCAACATGTGAAGCATTGGGATTACTTGGGGGTGATCAAGAATGGAATATAGCATTGCAAGAAGCTTCTTTATCAGCAAGTGCATCTCAGATGAGATATCTTTTTTGCCAGATGCTAATCTTTTGTGACGTATCTAACCCGAGTACACTGCTTCAGTCACATGCAAGCTCTATGTCAGAGGATATTTCCTTAATATTGTCTGACATATTGCACATACCAGAGATACATGTAAATAGTGACGACTTACAACATGGCCTCATGTTCGAGCTTCAAGCAATTCTCATTTTCTACGGAAAATCATTAAATGATTTTGGTCTAGAACTGCCTCCACCTTATTTGCTAGACATACTTAAGAACAGGGCTATAATGGAAGAAAGATGCTACAACCGTGATTTGCTGAGGAGTGAAAGTGAAAGACTGATTGGCCAGCTAAACGCAGACCAACGTACAGTCTTCGAAAAAGTTATACACGCTGTCAATAACCGTCGCCAGAAGCTGATATTCGTTTACGGACATGGAGGGACAGGCAAGACTTTTGTTTGGAAAAGTATCATTTCAACATTAAGAGCAGATGGAAAAATTGTTTTGGCGGTCGCTTCTTCCGGTATCGCTTCCTTATTACTCCCAGCAGGCCGTACAGCTCACTCAAGATTCAAATTGCCCATCGATTTAACCGATGAGTCAGTGTGCACAATAAAAAAAAAATACGCAGATTGCAGAATTACTTAAGCAAACTGATCTTATCATATGGGACGAAGCCCCAATGAATGATCGAAGATGTTTTGAAGCCCTTGACCGTACATTGAGAGACATCCTTGATGAACCAGACATTGTGTTCGGAAAAAAAACAGTTATTTTAGGCGGGGATTTTAGGCAAACACTACCTGTAAAGAAAAATGCCCTTAAACAAGAAATCATTGGTTCATCTATAACGCTATCATACCTATGGCCCTACTTCAGTATTGTTCGCCTTAAACAAAACATGCGCCTACAGCAACCAGGCCTCTCCAACGAACAGTACAATACGACTGCTGCCTTTTCTGAATGGCTATTGGAAGTAGGCAACGGCACAGTCGGAGAGCCAGACGAGAATGAACCAGATAATGCATCTTGGATTCAAATACCAGACAAGTACTGTATTCCCGAGAGCGACACAGCAATTCAAGAATTAATCAGCTTTATATACGATCGAGAAGCATTTGAAAGACCGAGTGCCTCATTGTTCCAAGAAAAAGCCATAGTGTGTCCAAAGAACGACACTGCTGATACCATAAACTCAACTGTTCTTGATATGCTTCAGGGCAATGCTTATACTTTCACGAGCATCGATGAGGCTATACCAAAAACAAATGATGGAGGAGCAACAGAGTTACTATATCCTCAGGAATATCTCAACACACTCTCATTTTCAGGAATGGCCCCGCATAAACTTACGCTCAAAATAGGTGCACCTATAATATTACTAAGGAACCTTAACCTAGCAGGCGGGTTATGTAACGGTACCAGGATGATTGTCACTCAAATCTATACAAGGCTTATACAAGCGAAGATCATTACTGGCACAAGGATGTCGGAAAAAGTTTATCTCCCGCGCATTTTGTTAGTTGAAAAAGACGAAAAGCTACCGTTCATATTTAAAAGGAAACAGTTCCCGATAAAGCTTTGCTATGCAATGACGATCAACAAGAGCCAAGGGCAATCATTAAACAGGATAGGTGTCTACCTACCAGAACCTGTTTTTGGCCATGGTCAGTTATATGTTGCATTATCAAGAGCAACATCTCCTGACGGGTTGAAAATGCTAATAAAGCAACAGCCGAACAGAAATAAGAACACAACTAAGAACGTTGTCTACAAAGATTTTTTGCACATGGTTGCACTTGCACAAGTTTTTCATGGTCATATTAGTACACATTTTACATGTTAACATAAAATTTTACTTCTAACTGTTAATTTGCATAGGTGTTTGTTGTAACTCTATTTCCTGTTTTCCTTAACTTTCTAAATTTGCAAATTCATGGCTGCATTCTTATGTTCTGTTTTCTCTTAAACATATACTCATACACACGTGCAATTCATAATCTCTAATTAATATGCAGGAAAATGGATCAGGGTTCTAGCATTGGTAAGCCATCCAGCTCTGCAGGCAAAGAAGTTATTCAACAACCGGAAAATAAAACAGAAACGGTTACTAGCATTGTTGAAACATCCAAGTCTAAAGGGAAAGAAGTTATTGCACATGTAGAAGACATCGCACTTGCCAACCTAAAAGCTACAGACACCGACAAAGCTATATATGTAAGAGTCTACCGTAAATGGACACCGACAAACAGGCAAGGCAGACCAGTCGTGTTCTGTTGCATGCTCATTGACCGACAGGTATAACAAGTACTCTTCTATTCTACAATACATTACAAAAGCAAAACAAATTTTCTTTAACTTTTTAAGTTTGTTTGTTACTTACAGGGAGGAGCTATACAGGCGAATATTCAGTTGCGTGAAAAAACTAAATTTGATGCCCTCCTCCCGATCAACAGAACCTGCAAGATAACAGGATTTGGTTTTCAAGACGCAAAAACATGGATGCAAGTAGTTCCACATTCACTTTCATTAGTTTTTGGAACATATACGGATGTTAAGGACATACCAGATACGGGATTTCCAAACCACTATTTCAACTTTAGTCAATATAGAGATCTATACTCAAAAGTTGACGCAAAAGAAGGTCTTCTAACAGGTACCTATAACATTTGCACATAAAATAGGTATACATTATATACATCTAAATTGTAATTTGTGTTTGCAGACTATATCGGGTGTGTTCAATATGTAACCGGAATACAGCATTCAGTGAAACAAACTAAAGACTCGGCAATTTGGAGAGACATTGGAATTCAGAATCTAGAGTACGTACAACACCTTTATCTTTGCAATTTAATTTCTTAAAAAAATGAATGCCACAGTTATTTGCTATCTATAACAGTGGCCACACAGTTCGATTTACATTGTGGAATCAAGATGCATATGCTTTTAGATCAGACGAATATGAAAGAGCTGAAAAACCAGTGATTATAGCCGTCAGCTCTTGCTTGGTAAAATACTATGGAGGTATCACATTTACCTTACTCTTTTAATTAAACTATTAATCCTTATAATCTAATATTTATATAAATTAATGCAGGCATTCAGCTTTCAAACACACCTGCAACATCGTACTATTTCAATCCAGACATACCCCAATATCAAGAAATCCGAGCCATGTAAGTGAAAATCCTAATCGCTAATATTACAATTACAAATCTAAACGGAACTTACCTGATTTCCAATGACAATCCAGATGTGAACAGTTCATTGAACCACCAGCGATAATGAATATAGAGTACCAAAGATATGCAGATCCGGAACAAGAAAAGTGTAGGAACCGTGTGAACCTAGGAGATTTGATTAAGGAAAATCCGCAGAACCAACAGGTACTGAATATCTGCAATAAAAACATTACAAGATAGAAATCTAATATTTAGGTAACTTTTTCAAATGCAGAATGTCCGTTTCACTGTCAGTGCTACTATCAATAAAATCGAGACAAATAGACCATGGTTTTTTAAGAAATGCATGGACTGTAAATTGAAGATCTCTGACCGATTTGCACATCCCCATTGCGAGCAGCCAAAATCTGAAAACGATGTCATCTACAGGTAAAAAAACAATACCAGAACATAAAGACAACAAAAAAGAAATAGTAAATAAATAAATGAATTAAATTTCTTACCAACCTGTTATTTATTTTTTTAACAGTTACTGCTTCAGAGTGCAACTATCCGACACCACTGGCAATGCAACAATGACTTGCTTTAGCAATGAAGCAAATTCAATAGTCAAAAATTGCAGAGAATTGTTACAGGGCTTGGATAACAAAGACTCCTATGAGTACCCTGCAGAGCTGCTAGCACTAGAAGGGAAAAGAAAAATATTCCAGCTACACTTTGATCCCGATTGTACAAAAGAAAGACCAGTTTTCATCCTCGATGGTTCTTGGGATGACACACCTTTAATAACAGCAGAAACTGAAGGCACTACAACACCAAACATTACAATAGCCGAACCAATTGCAGTAATGGCCGAGCCAATTGCAACAATAGCTGAACCAGTCGCAACAGTCGAAGACAAAAAAAGCACCAGTACCCCACCACCCGAAAAACCTGCTCTACCCAAAACACCAAATATTCAAGGCACCACCACCCCACAACCCGAAGAACCTACTCTACTAGAAACATCGAAACCCAAAAATGAAGCAGGAAAGAAAAATGTTCAGAGAACCCTTTTCCAAGAAGATAAGGATGCAACCATGACAAAGCCTGGGAAAAAGCTCAAAAAAGCATAAATGTACAACAAAAATGGCCACTGTCTATGTATAATAACCTATGTATCAGCACCTTCCTAGAGTGCATCCTTAAAATAATAGGTATGTAAATATGTATGCCTATCAGTTCATGCCAAGCATCTAGAAACTATCATTCGAAGCAACAGACATCTTGCTTCATATTTTGTACAATGCCTATCTAGGCAAACCTTTTGGGTTAACTAGATGCCGTTCTCAGTATTTAGTACATTCATTACATTTGTAATCAAGCATTTATCTATATTGTTAAGATAAAAAAAAACAAACAGAAAACAAAAATTAAAATATATATATATATAATTCAACAAAATAAAAGGAAACCGATACTTTTTATTCATAACTATCATCAATTACAGCCATGACAACATCAAAGATAAATTAAAAACCTACACGCAACATAAGACCAGATTCCACATGAATTTCTAACAACACAGACACAACGACACATAGCTAAAAAAAACTCTTTGCCAGACTTCAAAGCTAATCATCCACTTCCATTAGCATGACATGACGTTTCTTTTCGATTCTTGCCTGACACAGTACATCCAAAAGGCGAAGCACTATCTGCAAAATTTCCCCATTCCTACGCTAACGTTCAACCAAACATTCAACTCCAACACGAACAGGTACATCAGAATCACCGGAACTCTATCCTTCTTCAATCAATTTTGCAAACTTTGCAATCTTCCCACGCAAACCGTCACACCATCAACCAACTTTCCTAATAGACCCATCATTGTTACGATCTTCTTGACCAAACAGAAATGCAAAACAATCTTTCACAACTGTTACACAAACTTTATAGGATACAGATGAAAATACAAAGGCACACTAACTTAACCAAACTAACAACTAAGAAAAACACAAAAACATCAGACAAAAACAAAGACACAATTCCTACCTACAAACCAATACCACGCTTATACAACCATGGGTAAAAAACAATGCCACTAACTAATACATATACAACTAAATAAAAAAGCTTATTCTAAATATAGTATTCTTAACAACTACAAGTAAATTACATGAAACATCACGATTTTATTAATATAAACAAAGACATTACACAAATTCCAGCTATACTGGAAATTTGATGCAAAGACCTGCTACAAGACCAAACTAATGGTTATACCCAACATAACCATACAAAAGCATACTACACTGAACAACTTAGTTAGACTTTTTGATTTTATTGATAATACGAGATTTCTCACCAACCCTTACAACAGCAGCATGACTCATTTGCATTAAACGGCCTAACTCTGCAAAATCCTCTTGCTCTGCATCTTTAAGATCTGCCACGCATTCATCCAAAAGATGACCCCCAACAAACGTCTTCAGCTCTGCAATGATTTCATGCCTTTCCTCAACCCTAGCATGGATCTCTTCAATCATTTCATTATAGCTCCTTAAATCATCCATGTAAGCCTGCTTCTCTCTAGAAAAAATCGCCTGAAGAACTTTATCCACTCGCCTATCACCAATTTGCTTCGTGATCTTCAAACACTTACGGAATTTGCGACCCATAACGATTGACTTCAATTGGAAACCCTAATTTAACTAATATGTTTATCCCCAGATGCAATTATACATCCCCAAACTAAAACAATGCAAAAAAAAAAAAAAAAAAAAAAAAAAAAAAAAAAAAAAAAAGGAACTCATAACAAAAAGATAAAAGAACCAAAGGGCTAACGCAAAATACTAAGCCCAAAAAAAATGGCCCACTTACAAAATATATAACAAATAAAAACATTATACATATTATTAATAAAACAAAAAAAAAATAACATGCTTTTTTTGGAAAAAATACATAAGTACAATAACAACGCACATTCACCAAATTAAAACTAAAAGTCCAACAACGCTCAAACCCTGTTCGTTAATAACAAAAATACATTGCAGCATGACTTAACAATTGTATACTCAAACCGCAAAAAAAAATCTAAAACCTTATTTAAACATAATAAACTCGAAGAGTAAACGTGCCCGCCCGCAACGCGGCGGCATTTTGCCATTCTAGTTATTTATAAAACCTATACATTAGGATCGCTAGTTTAAGAGTAATGTTTACGTAAGGTGTGTAAAACGTGATTAGGATCGGGTTAAGATGGTTGTGTTGTTCGATTTCTCGTGTAGAACGGTAAGGACTAAAAGATTATGATTATGAAGCAAGAGTTTGGGTAGAACTCAAACAAACTATGTAAATGTGTTTTACTGTGTGAAACAATATGAGAAAGTGTAAAGGAGTTGGATCCTTTTTTTGTGCATGAGATGTCTTCTATTTATAGAGAGACATTTAGGGTTTAAGTAAACTCTATGTGGATGATTAATGGCTATAGGCAGGCCAAGTGTTAATCATCCTACAAGTAGACTAGTAAGACAGATGGTAGCTCCTTCTTGGCTCGCATCAGGTTGTGCCAGTCTCCAATATTCTTGCTTATGTGTCTCCTATTATCATATGTCAGCTGGTACATCTTGGTCATTAATGAGAGTTAGGGGATTGTTGTCTCATGCGTGTCTGTTACACGCCTGAAAGGCTTTCCTAAGCCATGTGTGGCCTGGGAGTGTAATGGGCTTATCAAGTGTTGATAATGGGCCTTATTGAGTGTTTGGTAATGAGCTTGACTTTGTCATATAATTAGTGAGCTTGTGCCATTAATACTGATACGCTATCAAGTCCCATGTAGAACGGTAAGGACCCAACGATTATGATTAAGAATCAAGAGTTTGGGTAACACTCAAACAAACTAAGTAAGTGTGTGTTTTACTATATGAAACAATATGAGAGCATAAATGAGTTGGATTCCTTTTTATGTGTGGGATGCTTTCTATTTATAGAGAGGCATTTAGCGTTTAAAGAGATAAACCCCATTTGGATGATCAATGGCTATAGACATGATAGGTGTTGATCATCCAACAAGTAGACAAACAAGACATGTGACAACTCCTCGTTGGTTTGTACCAGGTCATGCCCGTCTCAAATATATCTTGCTTGTGTGTCTCCAATTATCATATGTCAGATGATATATCTTGGCCGTTAATGACAGTTAGGGGCCAGTTGTCTTAGCGTGTCTGTTATACTATTTAAAAGACTTTCACATGTCAAATGTGGCCTGGGAGTGTAATTGGGCTTATCAAGTGTTGATAATGGGCCATATTGAGTGTTTTGTAATGGGCTTGACTTTGGTGTATAATTAGAGAGTTTGAGCCATTAATATTGATACGCTATCAAGTAACATGTCTCAAAAGTTATATGAAGATTTAGTAAGTTTGACTCAACAAGTAAATACTCCTTCCGTCTTATTTTTATTGTCCTTATTACTATTAATTATGCAAGTACTTGTGCATAACAGCGAGATTTTATTAAGACAAACAATTATAGTTGCGATATTGTAGTTAGGCGTTTTGTGTAACATTTATACATACAACGTAAATTAATTAAACCGTTATGACATCACAATTAACTTATATAATAATATGGTGTGTTATATAGTAGAGGGTGTCGATGCAATTTTTAGAAACTACTTATGTTGTCATTATCTATACTACTTATAATGTGTGTTGACACTTCCATCCTATTAAATTTTTAAGATTTTCTAAAATAAATTTTTAAGTAAATACAAGTAAAAAAGCATAATTACAACTATTTAAAGCACAAATACAACTGAAAAAACACTCATAAACACATACAATTAATACACTATTTAATTCACCCATTCACCGAAAGATACAATCATTTAATCACAATGTACAATCTAATTATGCTTCCAAAACATAAATCTGAATTCCAAGTTTGTTAGTAGTCTATTGTATTTCACATATCGGAAAATTAACTTAATATATAACAAACATATAATCATGAGATCTATCACACACCTAAACTAGATATGTAATTACTATATATATTAAATGGGATCCCATACGACGTCGCATTACCTACAGTACCCGAGGCCCTTTTCCATCTACACCAAACGAAGCCCATTTTCTGACGTAGCCCATTTGTTCCCTAGGCCCAACTTCTTTTGGGGTTTATGTGGTGTATTTTTTTTACCTAAAATATTATATATGCATCCATACGTGTCGATTATCTATGTGTGCTTCAGTCTTTTTGTGGTCATGAATTTGCAAAGTACAACTAAACATGTACGAAGTCTTCTTTTTCTAGGAAGAAGCTTCTTGATATTGTCCTTATACAATGTATTTGCATTCATTCATAAAAAAAAAAAAAAGAAAAAAAAAAAAAAAGTAGCAGCTGGAAGAGAGCAAATAAAAAAAAGAGTTAACTACATTTTTGGTCCTCGTGGTTTACCGGGTATAACAGTTTTGGTCCAAAACGTTAATTTGTAACGGATCTTGTCCAATATCCGCTGACCCGTAACACTTTTGGTCCAAATTTTGTTGACCGTTAGTTTGACTAGTTAAAAAACGATGAAATGACTAAAATACCCTCGGATGATGATGTCCAATGACTAAAAAGCCCTTTTATTATTATTATTATTATTATTATTATTATTATTATTATTATTATTATTATTATTATTATTATTATTATTATTATTTCTAAATACATATATTAAAAACACACACCACACAAACATGATCTGTACAATCATAAACATGACTTTTATGACTTTTGCACCCCTTCTTCATATACATATGCAGTACAAACCTAAACCCAAGCCCAAAATTATTCCGCGCGAGGCAGCATCAACCACCCATGACCTATGCACATCACCACCATTAACCACCACCATACTTGACCCAAAGTAATTCCAAGCACTCCACTCTCTAATCTCTATGCATCCAAACCACCACCATACTTGACCCATAATGTTCAGACAACAGATTCCAGGTTATAGTTGAACATTTTTGCAAAGAAGATATAACTATATAGCTCAAAACACATTAACACCAACAAATATGATAAGCTCAAAACACATCACCTGCTTATTCAAATAAGCACATTGAAATAAGCATGTCCCTACCTGCTTATACTACCACAAAATACCTCGCCTGGCCACTCTTCTCTCACCATTGCCACTCCTTACTGACACCACCACGAAACCATTACCATAACCAGATCTTGACTCAAAACAACAAGAACAAAAAGGCTATAACAGACCAACGAACAATCAATCGAAACCAAACAACAATTATCCTAATAGCTAGACACAACCAAGACCCTCACCATCACTCTCCAACTTCCAATCTAGCCTAAACCCATCCCCATCTCCGAACCTCAACAACCCAGATCTGAAGCCGCGCATCACTAAACAAAAAGGAAAATAGATCTTTAACTCATCTTGTGGCCTTCATTATCCACCATAAAAGACTTCAATAGCTTTCTTTCTTGATCCGTTTACAAAATTAGACAAACCCATCCATTGACCTTTTTGATGTATACGATTACAGTATAAATCAAACATAAAAACCCGCTGAGATTGGTTGACTTGATGATGGTGGTGGTATTGCCGCTGAGATCCGGTGATGTGATGGTGTTGGTGGGGATGGTTGTTGTGGTGTTCAAAGGTCAAGAGAGAGAGGGTGAAGAGAGAGAGAGAGATAAAGAGGAGTACTATTATGCTTTTGTCTGTGTTTGTGTAAAAAGAAAGGATATTGTGAGTGGTTGCATAAAATGACTAATTTACCCTCTCATTTAACAGTCAACGAAAGTCAAACTAACGGCATTAACAAAATTAGACCAAAAGTGTTACGGGTCATCGGATCTTGGACTGGATCCGTTACAAATTAACGTTTTGGACCAAAACTGTTATACCCGGTAAACCACGAGGACCAAAAATGTAGTTAACTCTAAAAAAAAAAAAAAAAAAAAAAAGTAAAAAAAAAGAAGCCAAGGCAAATCTCAAATCATTTACACAAATACCAGGTAATTTGTTTGCTGTTACCATTACATTTGTTTGTTACCAAATAAAAATCGGTACATAAATTCTTTGTCAACTACAGCGTCCCGCCGCAACGCGGCGGATTGGCGCCATACTCGTTGTATTAAATTAGAAGAGTCATAAATTGGATGATAATTGCCACTGCTAGCTAATGGCGGAGAACGTTCCGTAAATATATAAAACAATATAAACCTAGAACACCATTTCACTATTTTTCTAACATGTATAGACATGCTGACCACCATTTCACTATTTGGTTTAAACTGAAAAGGGAATTATGTAACACAAATCTGACTCGAACCACCATTTGACTATAAAAAAAATCCCATACCAACACCACCTACATCTACCCTAAACTCATCATCCATTTATATCTAACAACCACTACAAACCCAAATCACCTTCACCCATCACTGTTTCGAACTAAATCAAAAAATCATCAAAGATCTCAGATTCTTAACTTGTTTTCAAATCTTTAAAAGATTTACAAGTTTTATAAAACACATCATATACCCTTTTAGAAGTATAGAACAAAAAGAAAACGTGTTGTTTCATTCTTCTTTCTCTCGGTTCAACGAAAAAAACAAGAACAAGAAACCTACCCGAAATCTCTTTCAAGATTTTGAAATTGTGCACTTCATTTGCTTCGAAAAATAGAGGGTGTTTGTGGTTCTGCAAAAAACAACAAAGGTGTTTATTGTTTATTATTTGGATACGAAGGAATTATTGTGAGTTGATTGTTGAGAAAAGAAAGAGTGAATAAATTTCATTTTTTTTCAAGATCTGAGTTTGGTAGGAGTGTGTGGTATGACTTTTTTTTTTTTTTTTTTTTTTTTTTTTTTTAAAGTATTGCTACGTTTAGGAAAAGTATGGTAAGAGAATAATTAGGGATTACTTAGTATACAAGGTGAAGTTTAGTGTATTAGTGGACTTGGGCTTTTATCAAATTAAGTTAGCACATTAGGCTGTCATTGTACTTTTAATTTCGGAAATATTGGATAAGAAAAGGGTATTGAAAATGAAAACCTATCAGCTTGGTTTTAGTTATTAATGTTCGTTTTTTGCGGTTTCAGATTGAGCAGGTTGGCTCAGTTTTCCGATTTCACATATTTTTTGAACACCTTTATTTATAAAGCTAAACTTTATATAAATCATTTAGTCATTTTTGAACAACGTTGCTTAATAAAATATTTATTATTATATGTATAAATAAAAAACATTGTCAATGGTTAAAGAGTTGAAATATACGACATAAAATTATTGACATTCGTACATTTATTGTAAAAAAAATTGTAATAAATTAAAATACGTGATTCACCGAAAATTAAAATAAAAAACATTTACTTGTCACAAAATTTAGTTATAAAGTACCCGCCGCTGCATTGCACAAATAATCTGCTAGTATATATAAACAAAGTGTACTCTTTCTAAACAACATTTATAAAAAGTTGTCATGCATTAAAAAATTCAAAAAGTTATTGTACTCCGTATTAGCTAGTTCATAACTACCATTAATTGAGCAAAGGTGTTTTTGGGAAATGATGTTTAGGCTGCCAAATACACTTCAAACTACCTTAAATTAGATTTGGCAAAGGTGTCGACTTCCAAATATAATTCAAAACATATCAATACATAATTAGTTAACTGAGATTGAGTGTATATTAATAAGAGTAATGCTAGACCTATAAGAATTACACAAAAGAAAAAGAAAAAAAAAATTCACACGCTGGGATCAAAGAGTGATTGGCCTGACCCCTTATGTCGGTTTAATATTATACTTTTCTTATTTTGAGAGTTCTCAGCACAATTTATACACTTTTTACATGTAGTAGAGTATTTGCCCCAAAAAAAATTTGTCATATTCCATTAATGCACGCATGAAGTTTACACATAAATCAAATTTATTTTAAAATTTTAGTTTATTATATAGAAATATTATAATTCATCCGCGAAAATTGTGATATAAGTACAACTAATAAATATGCATGAGTTTAATATTTTATATAAAATTTTATTGGATAAAAGATTTATCTTTGTTTAGCTAACATAGGAGTTACAAATAAATGTTTTTCATATTTTATTCTTTGGCTATGTTTAACGCGGAACTTTTTTGGAGCTTTTTGGGGTAATGAGCGGTGAGAATGAGCTTTTTTATTTTTGATGTTTGTTTGGCATGAGAGCTGTGGGCTTTGCTATTTTTTAGGAAAACTCATTTTCCCAATGCTTCTTTATGAAGCTGTGAACTTTTTTGGCTACTGCTCACAGCTCACAGCTACTGCTCACTGCTACTGCTCAATGCTATTGCTCACAGCTACTTTTGCCAAACATAGCCTTTAAGTAGAGTAATTATTTAAACCTTTTATAACTTAGCTTTTAATACAAGCGTAGAAATGAAATTTTGTTTGCTTAAATTTATTTATTTATTATTATATTTTTTTAACAAAATATTATAATAATTACCTCAATCATATTTTGCAACTTTTTCTTTAGAGGAAAATAAAAGTAGGATAAAAGAAGTATTGTAGTAAAGTAACAAAAGTTAAAAAAAAAAACTACGTATTAGACTACTCTCAACGCTCTCGCCAGTTTACAAACCGAAGTGACAGTTTTGTGACAACGATGGCACCACCTCGTTGGTATTTCATCGATTTAGTCTTCTTTGATTTGGCTACGAGGAAAGGGGCGAGAAAGTGGGGGATGTTTGAGTGTTTTGTGTGCGATAATGTTTTGTAGGGTATATTTGTGTACAAGGTACACCAAAAGAGACACACCACAATTGAAAAAGGTGTGTCAGTTTAAAAAATGCTGACGTGAGGCTAAAATGACACAACTAACTTAAAAAGAAACGCATCAATGTCGACATAGGCCTTAGGACTAAAGGGGAGTGGTCACCATGGTGTCACCATCCACATCAGCACCACATTAGCTTTCTCTATCCTCTTATTTCCCCTCACTCCCTCTCACCATTCACCTGTTTTTGTTACCATCCCATCATCTTTCATTAAAATACACTTTTTATAAAAATATACCCACTAAATATCCCACATACACTAGGGTTGAGCAAACGGACCGTTCCGACCGAACCGACCGACGGACCGACCAGACCGAAGGACTAGAGGTCCAGTCTCTGTTTCGAATTTTTTCTTATTTCGGTTTCGGTCCGGTCGGTCCAGTTTAAAAACCGACCATTTTGTCTTCTTGAAGCCGACCGACCGAAGGACCGGACTGGACCGAGACCGACCGGACCGGATAGAACACATTCGATCTTGGTCTCGATCTTAGTTTTTGGGCAATTTCGGTAAGTGTCTTGGTCTGTCTTGTCCGATCTGGTCTTCGACCGATGATCAGCCCTAACATACACTTACAAAACAAATACTAAAAAGCATTACTTTTGGAATTAGAGCCCATACTTTTTACACCGTCACTACAGTGAGCCGGTCACCATTCAATTACATTTTGGCCGTGACATGTGTTTGTCGTTTTGGTGGGTACCGCATGACCAAGGGCATCACCAGGTGAAGTTACGCCCACTCCGGTTAGCCAAAACTAGAAGCAAAGGGGGTGTGATACTAATTTATGAAAAGCTAAGGAGAAAATATGAAACATGACAACAACTCAAAAAGACACGTCTTGAACCGACCACAGACCCAATTCCTTAGCGAAAGAGACGCGTATGAAAATCTTACCCACATTCCCCTCTTACTAAGACCATCACAAGAATTTTTATTTAACTTACCACAATAAAATCAACAAAAAAATAAAATAAAAAAGACAAAATCTTTTTAATAATTTGATAAAATAATAAATAAATGGCCTGCTTATTCCCATATTCATGGCAACATGCTCCTCCTCCTTCTTCTTCATAGCCCCAACAAAGTCACCCACCTCTTTGCTCTTTTCACAAGCAAATTTATAATTTATAATTAATTATTTTATTTTTTATTTTCTTTTCAGAATCCAGTCTTTATTATTAATATCATCTACTGGTATGTATTTACTTCATGGGTTCATCTTAACTTTCTTTTTTATTGGTTTATTTATTGATTTTAAGTATTTGTTGGTGATTATATAAAAGAAGTAGAAGAAGAAAGATGTCTAATTTTGAAGGTGTTCTTGTTTCTGATCATTGGCTTCAAAGTCAGTTTACACAATTTCAACTTCGTTCCCTTAAATCCAAGGTTACTTTTTTTTTAGATATTTTTTTAATAGATTTTTTTATATTTTATAAATACCCTTTTAATAATTTTTGTTGAAATGTGTAGTTTATAGCATCAGTTGATCAAAATGGTCAAGTTAGTGGTCAGGATTTGCCTATATTGCTTACGAAAATCAAGCCCTTTAATGAGATGTTTAAGGAGAAAGAAATTAGGGACTTGTTGGCCGAATCGGGGTTCGATATGACTAATGGGATCGATTTCGAAGGCTTCCTTAGGGTAAGAAATAATAATAAATAAATTATATGTTTTGCTTAATTGATTGTGTTATGACTTATGGGCCATGAGTTGATCACATTGTGTGGGTGGGCAGGCTTACTTGAATTTACATTCGCAAGCTGCTGCGAAATTGGGTAGTTCAAATAACTCGTCTTCGTTTCTTAAAGCAACTACCACGACGCTGCTTCATACGATTGATGAATCTGAGAGAGCGTCTTATGTTGCTCATATCAATAGCTATCTTAGAGATGATCCGTTTATGAAGCAGTTTCTCCCCATAGATCCGACTACCAATGCCTTGTTTGACCTTGCACGAGATGGAGTCCTTCTATGGTATTTAAGCTTTATTTCTGTTTGTGCTGACTTGTACAAAGCGTATTGTTTTGTGGTGATTTTGATTTATTGTTATTGTTGGAATGTAGTAAACTTATCAATGTTGCGGTGCCTAATACGATAGATGAACGTGCTATTAACACGAAACGGGTACTCAATCCATGGGAAAGAAATGAAAATCATACGCTTTGTCTTAACTCTGCTAAGGCGATAGGATGTACAGTAGTGAATATTGGTAACCAGGACCTTGTTGAAGGAAGAGTAAGTTTTTACGCTTTGATTAAAGTTTTAAATGATAATGTGATGCTTTTAGTCTATAGAATAGAGAACCTGACTTGTTGCGTTTTCTGATTTGCAGCCTCATCTGGTTCTTGGCCTTATTTCTCAGATTATAAAGGTGAGATGTTTGCGATTTTTCCTCCTGTATATGAGGTTTCTATTTTTGTTGCTAATAGTAGGTTATTGGTATTATAATGCAAGTTTTAGCCACAAAAGCAGAGATAAACATACCTTTTTTCTGATTCTTTTTCTCGTGTTGCTTGTGATTTTGGTACCTACAGATCCAACTACTTGCAGATCTTAACCTTAGAAAGATGCCTCAGCTTGTGGAGTTGGTGGATGACAACAGTGTAATTATTAATCTTTCATTATATTTCCTCTTAAAATGCTACGGACATTCATTTGTGAGTCGTTTGTGTGTACAGAATATAATGTTGTTATAAATCACGTGCAGGATGTCGAGGAGCTAATGGGACTAGCACCTGAAAAAGTGCTTCTAAAATGGATGAACTTCCATCTTAAGAAAGCTGGTTACAAGAAACCCGTTACGAATTTCTCTTCTGATCTGAAGGTAACTGTGCCATTTCCATTGTGCTTATGAAATTAGTTTTCTAATATCCATATTTAATGAACCAACAAGGTACTGTTGTGTTACTTGCTTTGGGCTGGGGGTGCCTATAAAATGTAGATGGTCAACTTAGAATGTATAGCTTTTTGCAATGGTGAATAAGCATTCAACCATGTTTTAAATGTATACATCTAGATAAGGCACTTTGGTTACAATAAGACATGTGGTGTTCGGCATTCAAAATTCTACATATCATTTTTGGATATGATGGTGTCTACAAAATAAAGAAATAGATTGAAAGATCTTAGTCGCTAAGTTTTTTTCCGAGCTTCTTACTTTATTGAAAACCCTAAGTTAGCCGTGTATCCATAAAAGCAGGACCGAGTTTATTAGAAAGACATAATGTAGCCATCACTAATTTGATTCATATCTCGTTAAGTGTAGTATTAAGTGCAGTTGGACAAAACCTTAAGTAGTGACCGGTTGTTGTCGTGTTTCGGTATTATGTGTAATGCGTATGATAAGTATATGATGATACACAAGAAAGATGCTGAACAATTAAACCTCGGGCAAAAGTATCTTCAGGAAAGACACAGTAAGCTGTCCGAATAAGTAGTTAAGAAGGGTATTTCTTTATTTTCATTGTTTAGGATCAGTTTTACAGTAAGATGTAGAGGCTGGTGATGATGTTAGTCAGAAGAAGAACATCATCTTGTCATGGAATCTAGCATCCACTTATTTTGTTCAAACCCGGGACCTTTTAGTGACACTTTGGCGGGCACATTAGAAAAGTACTTGATAAGGGTATAAATATTGATTTCTAAGAAACTGACAGGTTCATCTTAACATAAGTTTATTGCTCTTTAATTGGTAAGATGATAGTGGTCATTGCCTCGTGTACTTGTTGCAAGGGTTTGTATGATAGAACTAATTAATGAAGTGCTGAGTAAAACTTAAGTGTGCGTTTAGTTAGAGAAAATTTTTCTTGATTTTCTATTTTGAGATTTGTAATGAAAGGAGGGGATTTAATTTTCCACAAAACATAGAAAATGCTTTCATATGATACTGTTTTCTATTCTCAAGAAAACAAGGGGGGTTACAGGGGAAACAAGGAAAAAAAAACATGTGTTTTGTAGTTTCCCTTGTTAAAGTAGGAAATGCAAATTTTCTGTTTTGTAGAGAATTTGATGGGAAGCATTTGATTTGAACGAAATCTCCAATTTCCTTGTTTTGTACAAAACATTTTGTAGAAAACAAGGGTGTTTTCTTTAACTAAACGCGCCCTAAGTATCTTTTTGAAATCAATAGTAATAGAAAAAATAGTATTTCGAAGTGTTATGAATTGCTGATTTGGATAGTATAAATTGAAGATATTAAACCTGTTATGCATCTTGAGCAGGAAGACTGCATAACAAAATTGAATGTTCCATGACTTCCATCACATAATGATTTATTGATAACCTATAATACTAGTGGGACTGGATTGCGTTTTGAAACTGACTCTGATTTTGTGGATTTGTGGTCGCAATAATTAGCTTTAATGTTTATATAAATATGCTTCAGTGCTTCTGCTTCCTATATCCCATTAGTTACAGCGTCGTATAATAATCAGTTTCATACTAAGGGCATCCACTATGGTGGTTTATGAAAAGGTTTATAAAATTATAAAGAGGTCTAAAATCTTGTAAACCATAGTGAACATCTATTTCATGCTTATGTGTCATGAAGAGGTCTAGGATATTGGACCTTTTCATAATTTAATGCATTTGAATTATGTGGGATGTTTATAAAACTTGAAAAGGTTTATACATAGTGGGAATAGGTTTATAAAACAAAAATGTTTATAAATTAATGTCATAACACAATTATAAACCTTTACAAAGGTTTACCATAGTGGATGCCCTAATGGAAAGAAAACAATATAAAAGTATAAAATTACATGATTATCTCTTCCTTTTACCTATTTTGAAGGAGAAATTTACTCCCATCTCAAAAGAGGCATCCCCTTTTTTTACGAGAATATTCTTCAGGTTATTTAATTTTAATATTCTTAAAGAATTAATATTTGCCAAGGACTTAGCAACTATTAATATAATTGCAAAAACACATTTATCATCGTCACATAATCATTTTTAAAATGCAGATCCAAACATAAATCCTTATAAGCAAGAATTCAAAGGGAACATATAGGTTGAATACAAGGAATACCAAGTCTCTAACTATAGATGCTAATTTATTGAATAATAGATAGTTCCATCGGAGATGTGTAAACGACTAATAGCAAAACAAATGTTTTTAAAAAGAAAACAGAAGTTTAAAATATGTATGAACTGTTCAGCGAGGTCTCTAAACCATCAATAAGTCTGTTTTTTCTTCCAAGAAACAGGCCCCATATCTAACCAATCCAGAAGTGGTTTTCCTTTACCTCACTAAGTAACAGCAGCTAACAGTTTCCTTTGCTACGTCTGTAGGATGGAGAAGCTTATGCTTACCTCCTTAACGTTCTTGCACCAGAGCATTGTAGCCCAGCCACACTGGATGCCAAGGATCCTGCTGAAAGGGCGAATTTGGTACTTGAGCACGCAGAGAAAATGGACTGTAAAAGATACTTGGCTCCTAAAGATATTGTTGAAGGCTCCTCAAATTTAAATCTTGCATTTGTTGCACAAATATTTCACCAAAGGTTGGAGATTGTGCCATCGATTACTTTTACTATAAAATAAGTATGAGCTACTTATCTGACATGTGTCCATGGTATACCCTACATTGCAGGAATGGTTTGTCTACTGATAGCAGCAAGAAAATATCTTATGCTGAGATGATGACTGATGATGAACAAATGTCGAGAGATGAGAGATCATTCAGACTATGGATCAATAGTCTTGGAATTTCTTCATATGTCAATAATTTGTTCGAGGATCTCAAAAATGGGTATGTGTTCTTAAAGACCATAATGCTTCAATTGTGAATGGCATTTAGAAACTTTAAACCTTGCATTAATCTTTATGCTCATTTGGTCATGCAGATGGACACTTTTGGAAGCTGTAGACAAGGTTTCACCAGGATCGGTGAATTGGAAACATGCAACCAAACCTCCTATAAAGATGCCATTTAGGAAAGTTGAGAATTGCAATCAAGTTATTAAAATCGGGAAGCAGTTGAAGTTTTCACTTGTCAATGTGGCTGGAAATGACTTTGTGCAAGGGAATAAGAAACTCATACTTGGTAAATCTAGTTCTAAACTTTCACTCATAACATAGTTTTCTTTAATGGTATGAAATTGAATAAGTGTACATCTGTTGCAGCTTTCTTGTGGCAGTTGATGAGGTTTAATATGCTTCAACTACTAAAGAATTTGAGATCCCGTTCTTCCCAAGGGAAGGAGATAACTGATGCTGACATTTTGAAATGGGCAAATAAAAAAGTGAAGAACACTGGCAGAGTGTCTCAGATGGAGAGTTTTAAGGTTGGATATGAACACATATTGTCTTTCTCACTTATTTTTATTTAGTTTTTTAATATATTTATATGTAATATTGATGAATGGTTATGCAGGATAAGAGCCTTTCAAATGGTATTTTCTTCCTTGAGCTTCTGAGTGCTGTGGAGCCCAGAGTGGTCAACTGGAATCTTGTAACCAAGGGTGAAAGTGGTATGTATCGTTTTTTCTAATTCTTTACATCATTTTCAAGATGCTGAAAGAACCTGTAAATATGTCTTTTTGGGTACTAAACTTATGATATAATATGGTGTTAACAGATGAGGAGAAGAAGCTGAATGCCACTTATATAATCAGCGTTGCTCGAAAGATTGGGTGCTCACTTTTCTTGTTGCCTGAAGATATCATGGAGGTAACTTATGACCATTTTATAAAGCGTATTAACTGGTTGTGTGAAGCCTATTAAAATGGAAAAAAAACATTATCCTACAGGTGAACCAGAAGATGATACTTATGTTGACAGCCAGCATTATGTATTGGAGTCTTCAGCAATCTGCAGATGACTCAGAGTCATCTCCTTCATCTGTAGCTGTTACTCCCGAAGCATCACCAGCACCTTCTGTTAACGGGGATGAAACTGTTAATGGGGATGAAGCTGTTAACGGGGATGAAACTGTTAATGGGGATGAAGCTGTTAACGGGGATGAAGGCTCTGAAAAATCCAATGGTGCCGAAATATCCAACTTGTCGATTGATGATGCTGATGCTGATGCAGCCTCTGATACCACAACAGTTTCTTCGACTCACGAGAACGATACTATTTCACAGTAATATTATAGTACTTTTTGGTTTTGTAAGTACAAAAGGGAAGGTGAGAAAAAAGTATACATAATTTCGATATAAAAAAGAAAATAGGTAGAAAAAGGGGATAGGATTTTGGTGGCCTTGTGGCAACATATGGATGCACACTTGAAATATGAATAGTTGAGATGGAGAGGGGTTTTTCATTAGATATAGATCTATTGCTTCTTTTCTGTTTTGATACATAAAATCATTATTAAAATTGTTTTGTTTTATTGGAATAAGTTGTACATTCTTTAAAGCAATTGAAGTTGAGTAAAAGGATTTATGTTATTTTACTTGTTTTTATGTATATTCATATGAAATCACTAATCATAAAAGCAATTTTTTTTTTTTTTTTTTTTTGAACGGCATAAACGCAATTGATATATCAATATTTGAAACTTTTTGGTTGATGAATCTGTGAGTGCTGAAATCAGGAATATGAATTGTGTTTTAATATCTTCAAGTCACTAAGGTCTAAGGATGAGTATCTTTATGCATCACCATGAAATTCTTCCCTATGCATCACCATGGCAGGATGTTAGCAAATACTTTATGAGTTTAGGTGGCCATGTCATATCACCTATATAGCATTATACCTTATATAGCATTATACCTGTGCGTTGCAGGCAGTTTTATATTATATAATTTCACATTTATAGAACACAATAAAAGTTTACTATCCAACAACTTTAAAACAGCATTCAAACACACACACACACACATATATATATATATATATATATATATATATATATATATATATATATATATATATATATATATATATATATATATATATATATATATAGGGGTGAGTTAAAATAAAAAGAATAAGAATGATTATTGACCATTGATATAAAAATCAATGGATAAAATTAAACTATAATCTTAATTAACACTGGAAGGGCCAAAAGGTCTTTTCATCAAATACATAAACACGCAATCTTTATTACAATCATAACAGATTATATCATCACCTTCTCAGCTACTTTCTCTCTCTAAAAAGTCACTCTCATCTCACTATTAATCCTTAAAAAGTTCATCAAATCTTCAAAAAATCATCCATAAAAACCCAGATCTAAACAGTATTCATCCGAAATACATCAAAAATTTCGTAACTTCAAGACGTGAACAATTATTAAATGACAATCGGACATGCAATCGGTGATTTTACGGCCAAAAATGGTGTTAAGTGGCAACAAAATATATGCGATGATTGGGAATTAAGATAAACAATATTTGTTTATCAAAACTTCAAATCCCATAGGTAATTATTTTACTCACTTAAAATTGCTTTGTTAATAGATATTCTGATAAACGTGTTCATCAAATTTAAGTTTACATTTGTGCATAATAATGGATATATGTGCATCAATTTTCAAAGATTGTTGTGAAAAATATGATATGTTTAGGTAACTGTGAGTTATGTGAAATATCAATGTTTTGTGTATTAAAAAGGGGCTAAATGTGCATTAATTTTTTAAGAAAGTTAGTAAAAGTACAATACGTTTGGGTAATCATGTGTTATGTGAAATGACAATGCTATATGAATTAAAAAATAGGCTAAATGTGCATTGATTTTTGTAAGCAGTTAATAAAGGTGTGATAAATTTGGATAATCGTAAGCTGCGTAGAATAACATTGTTTTGCATATTAAAAAATGGGCTAAATGTGCATCAATTTTTGTAGGGAGTTAGTAAAAGTGCAATATGTTTGGGTAATCGTGTGTTTTGTGAAATGACACTGCTTTATGAATTAAAAATGGCTAAATGTGCATTAATTTTTGTAAACAGTTAATAAAGGTGCGATAAATTTGGATAATCTTGAGCTGCATGGAATAATATTGTTTTGCACATTAAAAAATGGGCTAAATGTGCATCAATTTTTGTAGGGAGTTAGTAAAAGTGCAATATGTTTGGGTAATCGTGTGTTTTGTGAAATGACATTGCTTTATGAATTAAAAATAGGCTAAATGTGCATTGATTTTCGTAAGCAGTTAATAAAGGTGCGATAAATTTGGATAATTGTGAGCTGCGTGAAATAACATTGTTTTGCACATCAAAAAATGGGCTAAATGTGCATCAATTTTTGTATGGAGTTAGTAAAAGTGCAATACGTTTTGGTAATAGTGTGTTATGTGGAATAACATTGCTTTGTGCATTAGAAATAAGCTAAATGTGCATTGATTTTTTGTAAGCAATTAGTAAACGTGTGATAAGTTTGGATAATCGTGAGCTATATGGAATAACAGTATTTTGCACCTTAAAAAATGGGCTAAATGTGCATTAATTTGTGTAGGGAGCTAGTAAAAGTGGAATACGTTTTGGTAATCGTGTGTTATGTAGAATAACACTGCTTCGTGCATTAAAAATGGCCTAAACGCGCATTAACTTTTTTGCAAATGGTAACTTTTGGTTGGTGATATAGGTGTGCAACTGGGAAATAAGCCGGTTCGGCCCGGAACCATACCTTGAACTGGACTCGTATTTTAGTATATACTAAACCTAGTTTTTCACCAAACCAACATTGTTTAGTGAGGAAAGGTTTGGAAAGTGGACACATTCAGAAAATTGGTATTCTGATATAAGCAGTATCGCGTAGCGTACCAGGCATACGATAGACACGATTTTGATTTGAGATTAAAAGTATTGTCCTGAGTTTTGCATACTCGTGATCAGTGAAGAAGACTAATTAGAATGAATAATCATAGTATTGTACAGAACAAATTGCTAAATTATGCACCATAGTTTTTGCTTTTTGGTCGCAACATTATTTTGCAAAATGCAGTCTCCCATTACAATGTGTCTTGTTTTCATACGATGCTAGTAAAAGTGACATGCTTTGGTAATCTATGTGTTATTGTTTGGAATAACACCATTTTGGGCATTAAAAATGGTCTAATTGTGCATTCGTTTTCATACGAAGTTCGTAAAGGCGACATGCTTAGGTAGTCAGCACTCTATTGTGTGAAATAACATTATTTCGTGCATTAAAATGGTCTAAATGTGCATCTTTTTCCATAGGAATTTAGAAAAGGTGGCATGCTTAGGAAATCAGTACACTATTGTTTAAATGACACTATTTTGAGAATTAAAATTTGTTTAAATGTAAATTAATGTTCATAGTAAGCTAAAAGGTGACCTACTTAGTTAAGAAGCATGCTAATGTTTGAAAAGACATGGTTTTGTGCATTAAAAATGGTGTAAATTTGCATTGGGTTTTAGTAATGTGATTATATAATTTTTTTGTATTATACAATAATTTGCGCATTATTGGGTTGACCCAATAAGGACCATAATTTAACCCTAACCCGACCCGATAACAATATCGGTGAGCATTAAAAAGTGGATAATCTTGAGTTGTGTGGAATAACACTATTTTCTGCATTAAAAAGTGGTCTAAATGTGCATGAATTTGCAAGAGGTTAGTAAAAGAGTGATATGTTGGGATAATCCTGAGTTGCGTGAAATCATATTGTTTTCTACATTAATAATCCGCTAAATGTGTGTGAGTTTTCATACGATGCTAGTAAAACCGTTTTGTGCTATTGCTTGGAATAACACCATTTTGTGCACTAAAACTGGTCTAACTATGCATTCATTTTCATACAAAGTTAGTAAAGGTGTGATGCTTAGGTAATCGATACTCTATTGTGTGAATTAACACTATTTCGTGCATTAAAATGGTCTAAAGTGTGCATCTGTTTTCATATGAATTTAGAAAAGGTGACATGCTTCGGAAATCAATACACTATCGTTTGAAATGACACTATTTGTGAATTTTAAATTGTATAAATGTACATTAATTTTCATTGGAAGTTAGTAAAGGTGACCTACTTAGTTAACGAGCATGCTAATGTTTGAAAAGACATGGTTTTGTGCATTAAAAATGGCAAATATGTATCGTTTTTTTTCTAATGCTATTGTATAATTTTTTTGAGTATTATTAGTGAGCTGAACGAAACGGATAAGGATGATTATGAACAAATTCTTCGAGGGGTTTCGACTTGAATAACAAACCAGGTGTAGAATAAATTGGTGGTGAATTAGTATCGTTTTCCAAGAATGCCGTGCAGTTTATGTCCACATTTCCTAATGTAAAAATGAATAATATGGACATGGGGAACTTCTCATCTTGGCTTCCACCAATTATTCCCGGTAGAGGGGAGCACCTGTTGTTCCTGCTACAACATCTCAAAGAATGTTGACTCCTGTGACTGCCAGTACTTCACTTACTCCGGAAATGTTGAGGGGTCCTGTCTTATCATCTTCACCAGCTGTTGCATATCCATCGACCGTTCCATTTCAATATTCAGCGTTCCCGTTTGAGAGCAACTTCTCGCTACCCTCAATTTCGAATTCGTTTTCTTCAGTTTCAACCCTGTACATGGATTCTTCATCATCTAGTGGGCCTCTTTGTATGCCCTCAAAGACACAATTGGTGGGCCCTAAAGGTGTGGTATCAATGCCTTATAGACCATACTTTAGGAGTCTGCCTGGTGGTTCAAGTAATGTTGGTCTTGATGGTAGAAAGTGGGGAAGTCAAGGTATAGATTTAATGCACGTCCTGGTACAGATGATAAGTCGTTGAGACAAATACCTTTTTAAATGCAGGTACGGGAATAGGAGCAACTGCTGTTTTTGAGAGAGGCGACTATTGTGATGATCATCATCCCGTTGTTAGTTACATGTGTTTGGTATTTTGCTAAAAACAAATAACATTACTAAAGTGGGATTTTTACAAGGATAATGTGGTTGTAACAAGTTACTTGTTCGTATTATTTTCATTATGCATTTGTTCAAAACTTTGAACCGGTTTATATCTTGCTTGTTAGAAATTGATCTTGTGTTTATCATATTTCCAAATTTATAGGGAAGAAGGAAGTTTGGATCGTATGTTTTTGTGTGTGTGTTTATTTGGAAGATGGAAGTTGGGATTGTATGTTTTGGTGTGAAGGGAAGTGGGATTGATTACATAGGTTGTTACAGTTAGACTATAAAATTACTTTTATACCCTTAATAGTTAGTTAGGATCAAAGTTAATCTCATCCATTGATTTTAAATAAAAGGTCCAAAATCCTTCTTATTCTTTTTACCAAAAATCTTCTTTTTATTTGATCTCATCCCTATATATATATATATATATATATATATATATATATATATATATATATATATATATATATATGGAAGGGATCCGGTGCGGATTCACTTTTAAGTAGGGATGGTGCGGATAATATCACAGTAGCATTCACAAAAAAAAAAAATTAATTCAAAAAAATCTGAAAAAGTAAAAAAAATAAAGAGGACAAAAAATTATTAAGAATCGCTGAAAAAAATTTCAAAAAAGATTCGTTTTCCTGGTTAAAAAGTATCATGATACTACGGTTTTTTTTAATATCACTCTAGCACTCATATTTTTTCTTGAATTTTTTTAATATCACCAAAAGTTTTTTTTTTTTTTTTTTTTTTTTTTTTTTTTTTTTTTTTTTAATATCGTAATAAAAAAAACAATGATATTAAGTTTTTTACTAATATCAAAGTAACTTTTTCAATATCACGGTTTATTTTTACATGTAAAAAAGCTTAATATCATGTTGGGTTTTATAATATCACAGTAACTATCATGGGTTTTTAATATCACGGTTCATTTTTACATGTAAAAAATCTTAATATCACGGTAGCACTCATAATATCGTTAATATCACATTAGCACTCATAATCAAAAAAGAAAAAAGTGCTCAGAAAAATCTGAAAAAATAAAAAAATAAAAGAACACAACTAGAGTAAGGATCGCTAAGAAGGAAAAAAATCAAAAATGTTGATATAAATAAATGACTAAAAACGTTATTCATATTTTCGATATCTCTATGTTTTGATAATCACAAAACGAAAACTCATCAAACCAAAGATTATGACATAAACAAGTATTTAGTAGTAAATACTCATCTTTACCATTTAATCACTTAAGGTATGAATAAACAAAGTGTCTAATGTATTACAAGATCAAAGGAACACTTTTGTTAATCACTAGATATTTATAAAATGTCACAAAACATTTTATATCTTTTGTAAAACATTTTGGAATTAAAAGAATATGTTTAATTCATTACAAATTTGTGAATTCAAATTTTCAACCAAAAATGGCAAATCTAATCCAGAAAAATTTCCCTCACAAAAGGACAAGAAAATCCAACGTTCAGGAGGGCGGCCCCCTTAATTTTACTAGGCGGCCCCCTTAATCATTAAAGGGACCGCCCCCTAATTAAGGGGACCGGCACGCTCAGATGATGTTGATGATGCAAAACCAAGGGCTCAAGGAATTCACAGCTGCAAATCTACCTCACATGGCAGGTAAGTATGTGTTTATTGCCACATTTACCTCTGGTTTTAAGCAAGTTTGGATAATTGATAGTGGAGCTACTGATCATATCTGTACATGTTTACATCTAATGACTGACTTACAACATTGCATAATACCAATCACAATTAACTTACCTAATGGTACCACTACCATAGTCACTGTGACTGGATCAGTCCAACTCACACCAAACCTTTCACTCAAAGGAGTACTTTACATTCTATCCTTTACTTACAACTTGATCTCTATAAGTAGGCTCACAAACTCAACACACTCAGCTGTTACCTTCACTCATAATCAGTGCATATTTCAGGGCCATGATGGCTCCCACACTACAGGCAAGTTACATGGAGGACTCTACACCCTTACACCACCACCTACTACAACATCTTCTACAGTCTTATCAAGCTTCAGCTCTACCTATGGCATGCAAGATTGGGACATCCCTCATTTCAAGTTTTGAAGAAAATCAAGCCAATTTCATCTCTTTTTCATAGTAATGTTGAAACCAAATGTACAGTTTGTCCATTGTCTAAACAACACATGTTACCTTTTCCAAATAGTACTTCTCAAGCAACTAGTGTATTTTATCTTATTCATCTTGATGTATGGGGACCATACAAACACCCAACAATCAATAAGTGTACATATTTTCTCACTATTGTTGATGACTGTTCAAGATCAACATGGACCTATCTCATTCCTAGTAAACATCATGTGAGTTCAACTGTCTAAATATTCAACTCTTATGTTAACACACAGTTTCAAACAAAGATAAAAGTTATTAGAAGTGACAATGGAACAGAGTTTTTAAACCAATCCTTTATCAATTTCACTCAACACATGGTATAATACACCAGACATCTTGTCCATATACACCACAACAGAATGCAAAAGTGGAGAGGAAGCACATGCATCTTTTGGAAATGGCAAGGTCCATGTACTTTCAAGCAAACTTCCCAATTCATCTGTAGGGATACTGTATCCTAGCCTCAACATACCTCATCAACAGACTACCATCAAGGATCTTAAACTACAAAAGTCCATATGAAGTTCTTTACAACACAGAACCAAACCTTGAACACCTCAGAGTTATAGGTTGCCAAGCACATGTATACAAACACACCACTGATAAGTTTGATACTAAATCCACACCAACAGTTTTCATTGGTTATCCACAAAACCAAAAAGGGGTACATTTTGTACAACATACATACTCAAAAGATAATAATCACCAGGCATGTGATTTTTGATGAGTCAATCTTCCCCTTTCATAACACCAGACCTACTCCCCATTCTGACCCATTTACCCCACCACTTCAGTATTCTACCATCCATCCATCCTCCAACCAACTCACCTCAACCATCTCACACAACACCTAGCAGTTCACATCAACCTTTCACACCTCCTTCTACATCAACAAAATCTCCAATCACCACTATCCCAAACACACCTACACAAACTCAAACCAATATTGAAACAACTGAACCTAATCCAACCACCTCACCAACTAAACCTATTCAACCATCCACCTCTACTCCACCTACCATTTCACCAACTGAACCAGGAACCATACCTACACCACCTCAACCAAGGAGAACCTCAACCAGGACAAAGACATTACCAACAACTCTCAAGGATTTCAAGTGCACTTTACCACCATCTCTTGTCAACAACATAACATCTAAACATCATCATTCTAAATACATAAATTATAAGAATTTATAACCCAAAACACACAAACTTATCACATGTACAGATACTTTAGTAGAACCACAATCTTTTATTCAGGCTGCTAAAGACCCAAGGTGGATTGAAGCAATGGACAAGGAGATATATGCACTGGAGCAAAACAATACCTGGATCTACACTGCTTTGGGTGCAAATGGGTATTCAAGATCAAACTCAGGGCAGATGGTACAATAGAAAGATTCAAAGCCAGATTAGTAGCAAAGGGCTTCAATCAACAAGAAGGTGTAGACTACATAGAGACATTTGCTCCAGTTGCAAAAATGGCCACAGTTAGAACCTTGATTGCTATAGTAGTTCACAATGATTGGCATATACAACAACTTGATGTGAACAATGCCTTTATCCATGGTGATTTACATGAAGATGTCTACATGACCATACCTCCAGGCTACAACAACAAGTTTCCTCCTAATACTGTTTGCAAGCTCACTAAATCTCTTTATGGACTCAAACAAGCAAACAGACAATGGTTTGACAAGTTGACTACATTTCTACAAGGCTTGGGGTTCAGACAAAGTTATGTGGATACTTCTTTGTTCACAATTAAACATCAAGGTTCTATCACTTCCCTCTTGGTCTATGTTAATGATATTTTACTAATAGGCAAAGATCCAACATTTCTTCAACATATCAAAGACCAGCTTCGCAACAAGTTTAGCATCAAAGACTTAGGTTCTATTAATTACTATTTGGGCATTGAGATTCTCAGAAACTCTTCTGGTCTCACAATGAGCCAAAGGAAATATGCTATGGATCTACTTAAACATATTGATTACCTTGATCTCAAACCTGTGGCCACACCTATGGTCCAATAGTTAAGCTTAATGATATAAATGGAGATCCCCTCCCTGATCCTACACAATACAGAACTATTGTTGGCAAGCTAATCTACCTCACCATCACAAGACCTGATCGCTCATTTGTAGCTCAAGCTCTCAGTCAATATTCACACAGTCCAAGAACACCACATCTCCAAGCACTCCACAAAGTTCTCAAATACATCAAGCTTTGCCCTGGCCAAGGTATCTTCTTTCCAACTCACAATATTATGGAGTTAACTACCTATTGTGATAGTGATTGGGCTAGTTGTGCAACCAAAAGAAGATCTGTATCAGGTTTTGCTATCTTCCTAGGTAACAGTCTCATTTCATGGCAATCTAATAAACAATAAGTGGTTTCAAGATCCTCAACAGAGGCTGAGTATAAAGCTCTAGCAGATAGTACTTGTGAGATTTCATGGCTTAAATGCTTGCTCTCTGATTTGGTAATTTAGATACCTACACCATCTCTAGTCATGTGTGATAATGTCTCCACAATAGCTCTGGCAAACAATCCTGTCCAACATGCCGGAACGAAACATATAGAAATAGATTGTCACTTTGTTAGAGGCAAGATTAGAAGTGGTCAAATCAAGCATGTCTTTGTTTCTTAACTGGCACAAGTGGCAAATATCTTAACAAAAGGACTGAGCAAATATCTTTATTACAAGTGTTTGTCCAAGTTGAGCATCTGTGATCCTTACACAGTGCCAACTTGTAGGTGGGGGGGGGGGGGGATAAAGGAGCTACTGAACTAACCCATGTTGAGAAGTCAAAGCTTACAACCCAAACCAATGGAACAATGCTCAATGCAAGAAGACACTCAGCTCACAAGATGCAGATTACACTAAGAAGAAGCTTTGTTCTATGTGGTGTAATGTAGTATAGTTGTTTAGTTAGTTACATAGCTTAGTTGACTTTTAGCTTTGACTCTATGTATAAATACTACAATGTATTCTCATTTTCAGTTTAATGGAAATTCATCTTTTATTCATTTCACACAGTTTTCTCTGAATTCAATATAATCATTAACATAACAACATAGCTTTCATTGTTTCTACATCTGGTTGTTTTTCTAGGTTATAAACATATAACGATTTGACAAGAAATGGTTAACACACTTGAGTTGGTTTGTTTCCTTCTTTTTTCTGTTCTGCATCACATCTTGTTCTTTTTATTGATGAAGACATCTTTAGATTAATACAACTTAGAGCAATCGGTGTGGGTAACTCACCACCTCGCCATAGTGACGTAGCTGGCTCGCCACCCCTCGCCGCCATACCAGCCCAACTTGCCACAGCTAGCCAAAACTCACCTCCTTGTGCAGACGATGAACCAAATTAACTGACAAAGGAGGAATTGTGGGGCCAAGTGTGTATCAAATGTTTTACAATTTTAGGTTATTTATTTATTTATTTATTTTTTCATAAACAAAAACCTTGTAGTTTTTTAAATTTTGTATTGCAATGTTTATTTTTTGTTAAATAAATGGAAACTTAAATGAATGGAAACTTATTTTGATACGGAAGTGAAAATACATTAAACATTGAATTGAAAATACAAATTATACATTAATACAAACTATGATACGAAAATGAAAATGAAAATACAAATTACAATGAAAAGTCTGTGTTATAACTCTCGTCGTAAAGAAAATACCCTTCCACAACCGTGCTCTCTTCCCACTCGTTGTACAGAATGTCAAACAAGTTATCCTTGCAGTATTGTGCGTCCCTTGCTTCTTGCTCCCTACGAGCAGCTTCCTCTCGTGCTTCATTTTCTTCCATTTCTCTCGATACTTCTTCATCCTGAAAAAGTAGTCGTTGTTGTTTTTCAGTAAGCTGAAACGGATTGTCTTGTTATTCCTCAACCGGTTATTCTTCTGTTGGGAAAAATGGAATGATATCTGTTGGTGGAGTGTTAACCATACTGGGAGAAGTTGTTTTCGTTGGGAAATTGTTAGAAGAAGTTGTTTTCGTTGGAAAATTATTGGGAGAAGTTTTTTTGAGACATTGTTGAGAGAATTTGATAAGAAATTATGTGTGTGTGAGAAACAAAACTAGTGTGGGTATATATAGGGACATTTTTAAATTTCAATTTGAATTTTGAATCTCCCACTTTGAATTTTAACCTTTAATTTAAATTTGAATTCTGAAATCGAATTTGAATTCTGAATTTTTAATTTTAAATTTGAATTTAAATTTTGAATTTTGAATCCTCCCACTCGTACTGTTTCGAACAGCTATTTTCTATTATAAATAACGTACCATAACACACTATTTTTCATACACTTCTATATCTAACCATTTTAAAAAATTGTTTTGAAGTCCAAACATCGAAAATGAATACTCGTTGGTCAAAGGAAGAAGAAAACTTGCTAGCGGAAGTTTGGGTCGAAGTTTCCCAAGACATAGACATCGGAAATGACCGTTCCAATGAGTTCTTTTGGAACCTAGTTGTAGACATGTTCAACAATCAGTCTGACGGTAACAATCGTAAAAATATGGTCACGGGTAAATGGACAAAACTTAACAGTGAATGTCAAAAATTCAATGCTTTATACAAACATTTGCAGCGTACAAGCGGGGAAAATGACAGTGATCATCTCGAGAATGCAAAGACCATTTTTTAACAACGCTTTGGTGGGAAAAGCTTTCAATATGTTCATGTTTGGGAGGTTTTGAGAAACTACCACAAATGGGACGCATGAAATGCTTAACTGTAACACCCCCTAATTTGAAATGCGGCAACGGAATAGAAATTAGAGTGTTACGGTGAGGATCGAAGTCATAATGATAGAAAACAACTCGAAGAGACGTTTTAAATCATAATTTCATTTATAAATATTTGAAATACAATAGGTCCTTATCAGAGTATTATAAAAACTTGATGTTTTGAACTAAATCAAACATCATTTATTTTACATCATATTTGAAATAAAGTAAACATAATTTGAAGATTTTTGCCGCCCGTTCCATGCTTGCTTCCCCTGTTAAATACCTGAGATACATGCTTAAAAGTCAACAAAATTGTTGAGTGAAATCATAGAGTTTGAATTTAATAATCATTTTGATACACAAGCAAGATTGTATTGGAAAATACAATCAGTTTGAAAACATTGATATTGCAGTTCATATATTGCACTAAGTCTCATGACACGCAAACGTTAACAAATACCGTAAACGGCGGGTGTTTATCAAATCAATGATAAATTTGCCCTCGTGTAATAGGTGATTTGCCAATTCCTATTTTTACTCAAATATAATTATCACGACTAATGCGGCTAACCACATGCATAATGGCATTCCGTCAAGCATTAGTGGGACAGGCTGTCAAACCTTAAATAGATCTATTCATTATATTCGCGTTCACTGCAGTGATTAATGGTTCATGAATAAGGGTCTTTTGGCAATAGCTAACTTAGGCATATATCAGTCAGGAAAGCATACAGAAAAATACTTGTGATCTATTTATAACATGTATCCCCCTCACGGAGTTTTGAAAATAATTAAATGTGAGGCTATGACTCACCTTGATTGATACTGAAAACGAAGAAAATAAAGTCGGATGAATTTTATGAAAACGGCTTCAAAATACAACCTGATAAATAAATTTATCTAAGAACTTGACCAAAAACTATTTGGTAATTATAAAGAAAACAACGAATATTAGATATTCGCTATGACGATTAAGTGATGTGCAGTGAAAATATTGTGATATGCATGATATGACAAAATATGATTTTTAAAATTATCCATCGAAGTTTTTCCTTTTTAATCGTAAGTAAAACCTTAACTTTTTAACTATCGTTATATATATTATTAACGTTAAGTTAATAATATATATATATATATATATATATATATATATATATATATATATATATATATATATATATATATATATATATATATATAAATAAAAATAAAGCTTATTTTAACTGCTTATTCATTTAAAAGCTTATTTTTATAGCTTATGGGCCTGAATCGAATAAACTTAAAGCCCGTTAAGATTTTTGGAGGCGAGGGCATGGAAAAAGTTTTGGGCTTGGCTTTGGACCATTTTTATGATTCTAAAAACATTTCTTATAGGCCCAGTGGGTTTACAGATTTCAAAAGCTTAGTGGGCTTTAGTTAAGCCCACTCGACAATAATAAAGTGTTTATAAATATTTTTAGTTTTGAAATCCGGTTTATGTACATTCAAAATGGATCGTTTAAGATGTCAAAACGTGATTATTTTTACAAGTTGTTTATATGAAATTGTTAGTTTGCTAGGTGGTCTATGATGTCGTGAAAAGATATGGTACTATTGTTAAATGAAATTTTAAGTTATAGACTCGTTTTGTGACATGGTTGAGTCGATATATATGTGTTGAAAACTTGTGAATTTTTACTAAGTGTTTTACAAATTTTAAATCGATGGATGCAAGTTAAAATAGATGCATGAAATGATTATATCGTTACAACTAAAGTGAATGGTGTGTGCTACGTGATTCCTAGGCCTTCCAAGATAGAGGCTAATCACGTCTCGTGTACTATGAACAAATATATACGTGAATCAAACGTGCAAAGTGTAGACGATTGAAACAAAAATCACAAAGTGCATGAACATATAAATACGTATGAAATGGATTAGAATTGAGTGTAAGAAACTTACAAACACCTTAGAGGTGATATAGATTCGAGATAGGTATAAAAGAACACAAGAAATCACGTCCAAGCTATATAACCCAAACGTTATATGTTATTTTGAACCCGATATCTTTTCTTTGCTTCCAATATGTTACCACTCGACTTGTAAGTCTTATGAGAAGGATTTGAAAGTCCAATTATTGCAGTGAAAGATTGAGAGAATGAATAAGAGTAAGATGCATGCAACGTACGTATATATATTACAAATATATAACGTTTTAGTGAGAAAGTTCAATGTAAACTCTTCCCACACTATTGCATGTCAGTACTAGACTCCTTAGGTGAAGTTTTATATTGTTTTAGGATAGCTTGTGAGAGCACAAAAGAAGGAAAGTGTTGGGTGATTCATGCTATATGTCGACCAAGGTATTTTCCATATATACGATTTACTAAATCGTATACTACTCGAGCATACTTGATCATCCTTAACATTTGAGCATGAAATCATCTTAGGAATAATATTAGGAACGATTAGAAACAAACTAGATTCAAAACGGTTAAGTTTTGAATATATTGTAAATCGAGTTGGGTTTGCTAAGGTCGATTACTATGCCTCTTAAAAACGTATCAAAACTCATCGTAGGAACGTGAGACTTGACACACTAATTGTTGGCTAGTAGGTTAACGAGATGAGAAAATAAAATATATAGGTCGTGTGCTAAATTTACGAATAAACGGTGCGATTTGGAGGTGGTTTGGAACATGTCGATCGGATGAAAATTAAATAAATTGGATTTTGGGCTTGTTGGCGTGGGCTTATGAATAGTAAAGATGGATTGGGCCGAAGATAATTAAGGGTCCGGTTTGATTAATTAGGTAATTAGTGGATTTTAATTATGTTTAATAAATATAATTAGGATTAGGATTTAGGTTTAGGATTAAATGAAAAGTTTAGGTTTCGTGTAATGTGTCGAGGATTAATTCCGTCATTTCGTGAATTATATTATTTTGTGAAAATCGCCAAAATAATATAATAAGAAAAATTTTAAATTTTTCCGAGAAAATGGAAATTAGAGACAATAACGAAGGATTATATATTTATTAACGATTTAATTATAAGAAATTTTTACAGGGTTCTACAGTACCCACTTGTCATTCTGAATTTCGTCCCGAAATTCGATTTTAAGAAATCTAACAAGTGCGTTCTATGAAAATAAGTGCGGATATTTCTCACGGAATCTATCTTCTCTTTCCCATGTATAAGTCGGTCCTCGCTTAGAGTCCCATCTTACTTTTACAATGGGGATACGATTCTGTTTGAGTTGTTTAACTTCTCTATCCATTATTTCCACAGGCTCTTCTGTGAACACTAGTTTGTCGTCCAATCTAATCTCTTTTAGTGGAATGACGAGAGTTTTGTCTGACAAACATTTCTTGAGTTGGGATACGTGAAACGTAGGGTGTACCCTACTAAGTTCATCCGGAAGTTCTAACTTATAAGCAACTGAACCAATTCTCTCCAGAATTTTGAAAGGTCCAATATACCTCGGATTTAACTTTCCACGTTTTCCAAAGCGAATCATTCTTTCCATGGCGAAACCTTCAACATGACTTTGTCTCCTACTTGAAATTCCATAGGCTTTCTCCTGACATCAGCATAACTTTTCTGTCTGTCACGAGCAGCTTGCAAGCGTTGCTTGATTTGGAATATCTTCTCAGTAGTATCATGTATTAGCTCTGGTCCGGTAAGTTGCATATCACCAACTTCTGTCCAACAGATTGGTGATCTGCACTTTCTTCCGTACAGTGCCTCAAAAGGTGCAGCCTTTATGCTGGCATGGTAACTATTATTGTATGAGAATTCAACTAATGGCAAGTGTCTATCCCAACCTTTTCCGAAATCAATCACACATGCTCGGAGCATGTCTTCCAAGGTTTGGATTGTTCTCTCACTTTGTCCATCGGTTTGCGGATGATAAGCGGTGCTCATATCTAACCTAGTACCAAGAGATTTCTGTAGCGATTCCCAAAATCTTGATGTGAATCGGCTATCTCTATCAGAAATAATAGATATTGGTACCCCATGTCTAATCACAATTTCCTTAAAATACAACTGAGCGAGTGTTTCCATCTCGTCAGTTTCCTTGATTGGTAGAAAATATGCAGACTTGGTTAATCGATCGATGATAACCCAGATTGTGTCTAATCCAGTCGAAGTCTTTGGTAATTTGGTAATAAAATCCATTGTGATTCGTTCCTATTTCCAGACTGGAATTTCTGGTTGCACGAGTAATCCTGATGGTTTCTGAGTCTCTGCTTTTACTCTAGAGCAGGTCAAACATTTACCAACGTACTCGGCGATATCAGCTTTCATATTTGGCCACCAATAATTCTTCTTAATATCTTGGTACATTTTATTGGAACCGGGATGAATAGAATATTTGGATTTATGAGATTCATGCATGATAAGGTCTCGAATACCTCCAAATAGAGGAATCCAATAACTTTCCTTAAAACATAACATTCCATCATTTCTTCTCACAAATTCTTTTTCATTATTTGGCATTCTGTCAACCTGATCTTCCAGGTTTGACCTCCTGTCAATTTTCTCATATTGCCGGTTTTCTTCTTGTAGAGCTTCCATTTGAGCTTTGATGATTTGAGCAGGAAGTGGTGAATGAATTGTCATTCCTAGAGATCGAACTCTAAGAGGTTTAATTCTATCTTTTCTACTCAACGCATCGGCTACTCGCTTTACCAGGATGGTAACGAATTTCACAGTCGTAGTCATTGAGTAATTCTAACCATCTTCTTTGCCTCATGTTTAGCTCCTTCTGATCTAAGATATGCTGTAGACTCTTGTGATCGGTGAAAACCGTACACTTTGTACCATATAGGTAATGTCTCCATATCTTAAGAGCAAAAACTACTGCTCCTAATTCTAGATCATGAGTGGTGTAGTTTTCTTCATTCTTTTTCAGCTGTCGTGAAGCATAGGCTATAACTTTGTCTCTTTGCATTAGTACCGCACCTAAACCATGATGAGATGCGTCACAATACACTACAAAGTCCTCATTTCCTTCTGGTAATGCCAATATTGGTGCTTCACAAAGCTTTTGTTTCAGCAGTTGAAATGCTGACTCCTGCTTCTCTTCCCAGTTATACTTCTTGTTCTTCTGAGTCAGTTCCGTCAATGGTTTTGCAATATTTGAAAAACCTTCTATAAATCTCCTGTAATAACCAGCGAGACCTAAGAATTGACGAATCTCGGTTGGGGAGGTAGGTGACGTCCAACCTTTAACTGCTTCTATCTTTGCGGAATCTACGTGGATACCTTTGTTGTTGATGATATGGCCTAAAAATTGCACGGTAGAAATCCAAAAATCACATTTGGAAAACTTGGCGTACAACTTTTCCTTCTTAAGTAACTCCAAAATAGTCCTTAAGTGTTCGGCATGCTCTTCTTTATTGCGCGAATAGATCAAAATATCATCAATGAACACAATAACGAATTTATCCAAGTATGGTTTGCATACTCGGTTCATTAAATCCATGAATACAACTGGTGCATTGGTAAGACCAAATGGCATCACCTGAAATTCATAATGTCCGTATCGTGTTCGAAAAGCTGTCTTGGGAATGTCCTCTTCCCTAACTCTTAATTGATGATATCCTGATCTCAAATCGATTTTTGAGTAAACACTTGATCCTTGTAATTGGTCAAATAGATCGTCGATCCTTGGTAATGGATATCGATTCTTCACCGTGAGTTTGTTCAACTCTCTGTAATCGATACACATTCGGAACGTTCCATCTTTCTTTTTGACGAATAGGATTGGTGCTCCCCAAGGGGATGAACTCGGTTGAATGAAACCTTTATCTGATAGTTCTTTTACCTGTTCAGATAATTCTTTCATTTCGGAGGGTGCTAATCGATATGGTGCTTTTGCAACGGGTGCTGCTCCAGGCACTAAATCGATTCGGAATTCTACTTGACGAGTTGGTGGGATTCCAGGTAAGTCTTCGGGAAATACATCAGAAAATTCTCTTACAACTGGCACTTCATCAAGTTGTTTCTTCTTTTCTTTTGTTTCTCCTCCCGTTACTTGGATTTGAAATACATGGCATCCTTTGCTTATGTATTTCATCGTCTTGGCGTACGAAATGATATTGAAAGAAGTTTTAGGTTTTTCACCTTGGATGATTAAGGTTTCACCGTCGAATGGAATTTGGATGATTTTCTCATCACAAATTATTCTGGCACGGTGTTTAGATAACCAATCCATACCAATGATGACATCAAAACTTCCCAATTGAATGGGCATAAGATTGATAGGGAAAGATTTATTTAGAAGGGTTAAGGTGCAGTTTTCGATTAAGGTATTGGTACTTAAAATATTCCCATCTGCTAATTCTATTTCATAGATAGTATCTAATTCTACAGGAGTAATGCTTAGATTTGCGGCAAACGAAGTAGACACAAAACTTTTATCTGCTCCTGAATCAAATAATATCTTAGCATCTTGTTGATTTAATAGGAACGCACCAGTAACAACATCTGAATTTTGCGTTGTGTTCCCATCACCAAGTACATACGCTCTTCCTCTGGCAACATTATTGGTAAATTTCGGACATTGAGGTCTGTAATGTCCAACTTCTCCACAACCATGGCACTTTACTGCTATCGTTTGTGTGTTGGCCCCAGTCGCTCGACAGTCCCTTGTCATATGACCAATTCTTTTACAGTTGCTACAAGCAGCCCTACATGCTCCATTATGATGCATGTTGCACTTGTTACATGGGGGTAGAGTTCCAGAATAACCTTTACTTTCTGCAGGCACTGCTGCATAAGCTCGGGTAGCTTCTTGTCGACGATTTTGTTGCTGATGATGATTACTACGGTTCTGCTGCTGATCTCTGTTGCGATTTCTGCTTTGATTGTTGTTGTTGCTGTAGCTACGGTTACCACTGTAACTGTTGTTATAGCTGCGTTTGTTGCTATTGTTACTCCCTCGGTTGTCAGCACTTCTCTTATGCTCATTAATCCCAGAGGTAGAACCTCTTTTGATTACCCGGGTTAACAATCTCTGTGCAAGCTCCATAGCTTCTTCTACTGACTTTGGATTCGATGAGGTAACATCTCCTTCAATGGATGGTGGCAGTCCCTCCACGTATTTCTCCAATGCTTGTTCAACATCGGGTACTATAGTTGGACACAACACCGACAACTCCAGAAACTTTCTGTCGTATGTCTTCAAGTCATTGTACCTTACAACTAGCTGATGAAATTCATCTTCCAGTTTTCAAATCTCTGTTCTTGGACAATACTTCTTCAACATTTTATTCTTCAACTCATTCCATGAAAGTCTGAAAGCTTCATCTGGACCCATAGCATTCGCAGTAGTGTTCCACCACGATAATGCCTCTCCTTGAAGAGTTCCTGTAGCAAAGGTAACTTTGCTATTCTCAGGACAACCACTCCTCTTGAAGACTGTCTCAGTATGCTCAAACCAATGTGCCATTTCAGTCACTCCTTCAATTCCTTTGAAGTTTGTTGGCTTGCAAGTCATGAAATCCTTATAAGTACAATTACGTGGAGTAATTGTATTAGCTTCACGATTTGCACCATTGGTATTATTCAAACGATCCACTTCACGAGCTGCAGATATTCCCTCAGCAATCATTCTTTGAACCTCAGTGGGGGTCAAGATCACTTCCGGGTTAGAGTTTTCGCTACTTGCATGCTCCATTTTTCTATTAATAATACAAAAATATAGCATTTAGAATTTTAAACAATCACTTGTTTTAAAGATTCTTGTGAAGTAGGGAAAATAAATTTTGAGTCTTAATAATAATTGGGCATCATATGTAGTTTTTATTTTGATACAACAGTCATAATCATTCCGATATGTTAGATGCAATTTTTAATACACATGAACAACCATAAGCATAAGTTAACATTTGTATATAGTAATATCAAAACCAACAGCATAACATTAATAACTTTAAATCAGTTGAGTTGTTATAACAAAACAATACAAGCTTATTAAATGCCACATGCGGCAGGCTTGAATGCCTTATTACTAGTACAAATACTAACTGCCTCTAATGATTAGGTATGTTCACATGCCCTCCCATCTCTAAGATCTGAGTTCGGAGCTCTTGCATCTTGGTATGATGTTGCATCTTCATATCCCCTACAATGTTTTCCAATGTATCTGCTCTTCGGCGTGCAAGCTGGGCTTCCCAAGTACGGTCCTGTCCCTCTCTTCGCAATGATATCGCGAAGGAACGTGTCTCAGAGATATCCGAACGTATCTGAGCTAACCCCTGCTGCAACTCTATCCTATTGGCTATAAGGTTATGTAAGGTGTTGTGGGTAGTATCTGAATGATCGAAAGATGAATAATCAATCATTTGAAGAAGTGAGTCTATCTGATCTTCGTGATGCTCCAATCGCGTCACTACTACAGAAGGTGTAAAGGTAGAAGGAATTTCCATCCTAGCACTCTCGCCAGTTTCATTGATATGAGCTGGGGGAGTAAAACCAGGCGGATAGGGTAATGATGGTGAAAGTGGAGAAATAGAATCAGAAATATGAAGGCGGTTGGATGTAGGTATATCTACTTCAGGGATAGGTTCTCTTTGGTGAAAATTATACGGATAAGTTTAGCTAAAAAGGTTGAGTAGGTGATCGGGTGCATATGAATTAAAATCATGACGTGGTAATGGTGTCGATAAAACAAAAGCATTGGGATTTTCAGGCGTTGTAGCAATATCGTCTTGCTCGTAGGGTTCTGTTTCTTGGGAAACAGCGTCAGGTACAGAAGAACGATAAACAGGCGAAGTAACGGACGCGACGGAAATATCAGAGTCGGATTCGAACATACTCATATTGACACAATACTGTAACAATTCATAAATAGCGCAGAATAAGAATTTATTATCATAAAATTTTAACATATCACAATCAAAATATCATAGCTTAATGATTAACTTACGGAGTGCTGTAGCAAGCAGGTACGGCGGGCAAAAATTTATATGATAAAACTTTAATTTATTTGAAAGTATGGTTATAGTTCAATGTTTGAAAACATTTGGTTCTCTATAACGATGGCTCTGATACCAATCTGTAACACCCCCTAATTTGAAATGCGGCAGCGGAATAGAGATTAGAGTGTTACGGTGAGGATCGAAGTCATATGATAGAAAAAAACTCGAAGAGACATTTTAAATCATAATTTCATTTATAAATATTTGAAATACAATAGGTCCTTATCAGAGTATTATAAAAACTTGATGTTTTGAACTAAATCAAACATCATTTATTTTACATCATATTTGAAATAAAGTAAACATAATTTGAAGATTTTTGCTGCCCGTTCCATGCTTGCTTCCCCTGTTAAATACCTGAGATACATGCTTAAAAGTCAACAAAATTGTTGAGTGAAATTATAGAGTTTGAATTTAATAATCATTTTGATACACAAGCAAGATTGTATTGGAAAATACAATCAGTTTGAAAACATTGATATTGCAGTTCATATATTGCACTAAGTCTCATGACACGCAAATGTTAACAAATACTGTAAACGGCGGGTGTTTATCAAATCAATGATAAATTTGCCCTCGTGTAATAGGTGATTTGCCAATTCCTATTTTTACTCAAATATAATTATCACGACTAATGCGGCTAACCACATGCATAATGGCGTTCCGTCAAGCATTAGTGGGACAGGCTGTCAAACCTTAAATAGATCTATTCATTATATTCGCGTTCACTGCAGTGATTAATGGTTCATGAATAAGGGTCTTTTGGCAATAGCTAACTTAGGCATATATCAGTCAGGAAAGCATACAGAAAAATACTTGTGATCTATTTATAACATGTATCCCCCTCACGGAGTTTTGAAAATAATTAAATGTGAGGCTATGACTCACCTTGATTGATACTGAAAACGAAGAAAATAAAGTCGGATGAATTTTATGAAAACGGCTTCAAAACACAACCTGATAAATAAATTTATCTAAGAACTTGACCAAAAACTATTTGGTAATTATAAAGAAAATAACGAATATTAGATATTCGCTATGACGATTAAGTGATGTGCAGTGAAAATATTGTGATATGCATGATATGACAAAATATGATTTTTAAAATTATCCATCGAAGTTTTTCCTTTTTAATCGTAAGTAAAACCTTAACTTTTTAACTATCGTTATATATATTATTAACGTTAAGTTAATAATATATATATAAATAAAAATAAAGCTTATTTTAACTGCTTGTTCATTTAAAAGCTTATTTTTATAGCTTATGGGCCTGAATCGAATAAACTTAAAGCCCGTTAAGATTTTTGGAGGCGAGGGCATGGAAAAAGTTTTGGGCTTGGCTTTGGACCATTTTTATGATTCTAAAAACATTTCTTATAGGCCCAGTGGGCTTACGGATTTGAAAAGCTTAGTGGGCTTTAGTTAAGCCCACTCGACAATAATAAAGTGTTTATAAATATTTTTAGTTTTGAAATCCGGTTTATGTACATTCAAAATGGATCGTTTAAGATGTCAAAACGTGATTATTTTTACAAGTTGTTTATATGAAATTGTTAGTTTGCTAGGTGGTCTATGACGTCGTGAAAAGATATGGTACTATTGTTAAACGAAATTTTAAGTTATAGACTCGTTTTGTGACATGGTTGAGTCGATATATATGTGTTGAAAACTTGTGAATTTTTACTAAGTGTTTTACAAATTTTAAATCGATGGATGCAAGTTAAAATAGATGCATGAAATGATTATATCGTTATAACTAAAGTGAATGGTGTGTGCTACGTGATTCCTAGGCCTTCCAAGATAGAGGCTAATCACGTCTCGTGTACTATGAACAAATATATACGTGAATCAAACGTGCAAAGTGTAGACGATTGAAACAAAAATCACAAAGTGCATGAACATATAAATACGTATGAAATGGATTAGAATTGAGTGTAAGAAACTTACAAACACCTTAGAGGTGATATAGATTCGAGATAGGTATAAAAGAACACAAGAAATCACGTCCAAGCTATATAACCCAAACGTTATATGTTATTTTGAACCCGATATCTTTTTCTTTGCTTCCAATATATTACCACTCGACTTGTAAGTCTTATGAGAAGGATTTGAAAGTCCAATTATTGCAGTGAAAGATTGAGAGAATGAATAAGAGTAAGATGCATGCAACGTACGTATATATATTACAAATATATAACGTTTTAGTGAGAAAGTTCAATGTAAACTCTTCCCACACTATTGCATGTCAGTACTAGACTCCTTAGGTGAAGTTTTATATTGTTTTAGGATAGCTTGTGAGAGCACAAAAGAAGGAAAGTGTTGGGTGATTCATGCTATATGTCGACCAAGGTATTTTCCATATATACGATTTACTAAATCGTATACTACTCGAGCATACTTGATCATCCTTAACATTTGAGCATGAAATCATCTTAGGAATAATATTAGGAACGATTAGAAACAAACTAGATTCAAAACGGTTAAGTTTTGAATATATTGTAAATCGAGTTGGGTTTGCTAAGGTCGATTACTATGCCTCTTAAAAACGTATCAAAACTCATCGTAGGAACGTGAGACTTGACACACTAATTGTTGGCTAGTAGGTTAACGAGATGAGAAAATAAAATATATAGGTCGTGTGCTAAATTTACGAATAAACGGTGCGATTTGGAGGTGGTTTGGAACATGTCGATCGGATGAAAATTAAATAAATTGGATTTTGGGCTTGTTGGCGTGGGCTTATGAATAGTAAAGATGGATTGGGCCGAAGATAATTAAGGGTCCGGTTTGATTAATTAGGTAATTAGTGGATTTTAATTATGTTTAATAAATATAATTAGGATTAGGATTTAGGTTTAGGATTAAATGAAAAGTTTAGGTTTCGTGTAACGTGTCGAGGATTAATTCCGTCATTTCGTGAATTATATTATTTTGTGAAAATCGCCAAAATAATATAATAAGAAAAATTTTAAATTTTTCCGAGAAAATGGAAATTAGAGACGATAACGAAGGATTATATATTTATTAACGATTTAATTACAAGAAATTTTTACAGGGTTCTACATTAACAGTGTTATGTGATTTTTTTTACGTATCGTGTTTATTTTTCCATATCGTGTTTTTTTCCGCATCATATTTTGTTTTCCGTATCTTTATTTTAAGTTTGAGAAAAGTCCAAAATACATCCTTGTGGTTTGCCTTAATCCCACTTTACATCCTCGTGCTTTGTTTTTTGGCACGAAACCATCCCTTCATTAGTAAAATTGCCACAAACATCCCTCTGTTAGTAATATCAGTTAATGAGGACTAACGATGTAAATCATTTTCCGTTATCTCCTAACAAGAGTTAAAATATTTGCATCGTTAGTCCTCATTGACTATAGAGTTAAAATATTTGCATCGTTAGTCCTTATCGAGTTAAAATATTTGCATCGTTAGTCCTCATTGATTATTCTTACGGTTTTATCCTTTTTCGTCCGTTTTTCTTATGTTTTCGTCTATTTTTATCTGTTTTCGTCCGTTTTTATCATGTTTTCATAGGTTTTTATCAGTTTTCGTCCATTTTTATACGTTTTCATCTATTTTTCTCATGTTTTTATCCGTTTCTTCTGTTTTTCTCACGCTTTCATAATTTTTTATCTGTGTTCATACACTTCTATTCGTTTTCGTCTATTATTCTTCGTTTTCATCCACTTTTCTTATATTTTATCCGTTTTCATCCATTTTTATACATATAATATGTATGAAAACGGATAAAAGTATATGAAAATGGATAAAAATGCATGAAAACTTGACATTTGATAAAAATATTTATGTATTGATTTTAAATCATGATTTTGACCCCTTTCTGGTCTGAATCATCAAAAGTATAAAACACGAAAGTTTTCCGGAATAATGCTTTACATCAAGATTCGCGTGATTTTAACCTGAAATTGCAAAACAATGACTATTTACTACCAAAACTTAAGCGGTTTTCTACCAAATTCATAACTTATAAAATTATAAACTCTTGTAAATCTTATAAGTTATAACTTGTATAAATCATCAAACTTAGAAGATTTATAAGAGTTTATAAGTGTACAAGTTATGAATTTGGTTGAAAAACGTTTAAGTTTTGGTAGTAAATAACCATTGTTCTACAATTTCAGGCTAAAATCTTGCTAGTCTTGATGTAATACATTATTCCGGACAACTTTCATGTTTTACACTTTTAATGATTCGTACCAGAATGGGGTCAAAATCGTGATTTAAAATCTATACAATATATATATATATATATATATATATATATATATATATATATATATATATATATATATATATATATATATATATATATATATATTTTATCAAATGTCAAGTTTACATACCTTTTTATCTTTTTTTTTTATCCATTTTCATATATTTTTATCCGTTTTCATACATATTATATGTATAAAAATTGATGAAAATAGTGCTGTAAACGAATTTAACGTTCAATGAACATTTTATGAACAGTTCGGTAAAAAGTTCGTTTATGTTCGTTCGTTTATTAAATGAACGAACATGAACAATATTTTATGTTCGTTTAGTTAAATGAAAAAACATGAACAAGAGTCATGTTCGTGAACGTCCGATTATGTGTTCGTTAATGTTTGTTTATGTATGTTTATTTATTTATGTTCATATATCATATCTTTTAATTTGTAGAATTTATAAATTGGTTTGTTTAAATAAAACAACACTTATAAAATAATATTTTGTGTATAACTTAATAAAGGTTATTTTTGTTTGTCTATGTTCATCTATGTTCGTTTAGCGTTCATTTAGTGTCTTAATGAACGAACATAAACGAACATGAACAACTCATTTTCTTAATAAACGAACATGAATAAGAAAATTCGTCCGTTTAAGCATCCGTGTCCATTTATTTGTTCGGATAAAATTAAGTGAACGAACATGAACAAGGCTCTGTTCGTGTTCGTCCGATTCGTTTACAACCCTCGATGAAAACGGATAAAATATAAGAAAAACAGATGAAAACGTAGAATAATAGACGAAAACAAATAAAAGTGTATGAACACGAATAAAAACGTGAGAAAAACGTAAGAAACAGATAAAAACATGAGAAAAATGGATGAAAACGTATAAAAGCGGATGAAAACTGATAAAACCTATGAAAACATGAGAAAAACGGACAAAAATGGATAAAAACGGACGAAAACGTAAGAAAAACAGACGAAAAAAAAGATAAAAGCGTAAGAATAGTCAATGAGAACTAACAATGCAAATATTTTAACTCAATGAGGACTAACGATACAAATATTTTAACTTTATAGTCAGTGAGGACTAACGATGCAAATATTTTAACTGTTGTTAGGAGATAACGGAAAATTATTTGCATCGTTAGTTCTCATTAACTGATATTATTAACGGAAGGATGTTTTTGTGCCAACTTTACTAAAAGAGTGATGGTTTTGTGCCAAAAGAAAGCACGAGGATGTAAATTGGGATTAGGGCAAACCACATGGATGTATTTTGGACTTTTCTCTTTAAGTTTTGTAGGTTTTTAATATGTTGTATTGTATTTTTAATTTTAATGAATGAATTTTATGTTATTTGCAAAATTGAATAAAAAAAAAATCTAGTGGGGCTTAAATGAGTAAGGTTTGGTTAGTTGTGATAAAAGGGGTTCTAGAAGGGGGTTTGTTATAATGATGTGCACCACGTGAGACTCAAATGAGGAGTTTTCTCACTACACCCATTGCTTTTTGAGATACTATTAACAAACTTGAAGGTTTATGGTGTGTGTTTTTTGAAAAAATGTCTTACTAGCCTCTTACTCTTACTGAGCCAGAGGTGGTTAGACATTTATGTTGTTTGTTTTTTCTTTTGAGTCAAACATATAATATCTTACTTAATAAGAGGTGTGAGATTTATCTTACTTCCTCTTACCCAATAAGAGATTAAAGACCCGTGTTAATATAATACATTTGATGGTTTATTAACTATTTTATATTTATGATAAAAAGTTTTGTTTATTTTATATTTATGATAAAAAGTTTTGTGTCGTATTTATACAAGCTAGTTATTTATGATATTGCTATGATATAATATATACTTAAAAAAAGACAATTAAACTAATTTAGACGATTATACGAAAAACAAACAACATTATTTAGACTTTATAACCATATTTTACTAGTTAGATATGATAGTAAGATTCAGACTAAAAACATCTTAATGAAACAAACACGCTCTTAGACTTTAGAGTTGTGATTTGTTTTTATGTGCTTGAATTCATGAAAAACCAAATATATATAGGATGGATAAACTGAAGTCGATCAATTAAAATGTGGATGTTGTATTGATGAGCTTTGAAAGTTGTATAGCCGTTATTAACTTTGGAACTCAGTTTGTGATCACAACTACCATACACACGTCTTGTTTACCATTACAAAATCAAATATTTATTTAGAGTAAATTGCAAAAATCGTCCCTAAAGTTTGTCCAATTTGCATGTTTCGTCTCAGAAATGTCGAAACTGCAAAAACCATTCTTGTGGCAAACCTTTAGGGCAAATATCGTCCATGACCAACATCAAATGACTAAAATACCCCTGTCCAAACTTTAGGGACGATTTTTGCAATTTACTCTTCTAAATCTCTTTTTAGGTTTTTACATAAATGGTCCCTGTGTTGCATCAAGTTTTACAGTTAGTCCCTAATTTGGATGGGCAGTTAGTTTATCCATTAAGTTATTTGCACAGTTAGTCCTTAGTTAATATTTTTTGCAAAGTTAGTCCTCATTTTCTAAAAAAGTCCCCATTTTTTGCACCGTTAGTCCATCCGTTAATATTTTGCACCGTTGTCAATCTTTTTACGTTTTTGTCAATTTCTTTATGTTTTCGTCTATTTTTTTACACGTTCTCGTCCGTTTTTTTAACGTTTTCGTCTATATTTTTTTTACGTTTTTGTCAATTTATTTTTATATGTTTTCGTCTATTTTTTTTTACATTCTTGTCCGTTTTTAACGTTTTCGTCTATTTTTTTTATGTTTTTGTCTGTTTTTTTACATTTTTGTCTGTTTTCTTATTTTTTTTATCCATTTTTGCCATTTTTTACGTTTTCGTCCTTTTTTGTGATTAGGTAAGTATACTAGAAGAAAACTTGACATTTGATAAAAAAAAAAGTTTCTGTATCGATTTTAAATAAAGATTTTGACCCCTTTCTGGTCCGAATCATCAAAAGTGTAAAAAACGAAAGTTGTCAGGAATGATGTTTTATATCAAGACTCACGAGATTTTAACCTGAAAAATGCAAAACAAGGGCTATTTACTAAAAAAAAATTAACCCGTTTTATACGTTTTCGTTCGTTTTTTCAAATAAGTTTGATGATTTACACAAGTACAAAATTTACAATAGTTTATAAGTTTATAAGTTATGAATTTGGTAAAAAAAATGGCTTAAGTTTTGGTAGTAAACAACCCTTGTTTTGCATTTTCATATTTAAATCTCGCGAGTCTTAATGTAAAATATCATTCCGGGCAACTTTCGTATTTTACACTTTTGATGATTCGTAATAGAAAGGGGTCAAAATTGTGATTTAAAATCGATACAGAAACTTTTTTTTTTTTTTTTTTTTTTTTTTTTTTTATCAAATGTCAAGTTTTCTTCTAGTATACTTACATAATCACAAAAAAGGGCGAAAACGTAAAAAAAATGGCGTAAATGGATAAAAAAAACAGACGAAAATGTAAAAGCGAACGAAAACGTAAAAAAATAGACGAAAACGTTAAAAAACGGACGAGAATGTAAAAAAATGGGCGAAAACATAAAAAGATTGACAAAAACGTAAAAAAGTACACGAAAATGTTAAAAAACGGATGAAAACGTAAAAAATAGACAAAAATGTAAAAAAATTGACAAAAACGTAAAAAAATAGACGAAAACGTTAAAAAACGGACGAGAACGTAAAAAATGGACGAAAACGTAAAAATATCATTCCGGACAACTTTCGTGTTTTACACTTTTGATGATTCAGAACAGAAATGGGTCAAAATTGTGATTTAAAATCGATACAGAAACTTTTTTTTTTATCAAATGTCAAGTTTTCTTCTAGCATACTTACCTAATCACAAAAAAGGGCGAAAACGTAAAAAAATGGTGTAAACGGATAAAAAAAACTTAAGAAAACAGACGAAAATGTAAAAGCGAACGAAAACGTAAAAAAAATAGACGAAAACGTTAAAAAACGGACGAGAATGTAAAAAAATGGGCGAAAACATAAAAAGATTGACAAAAACGTAAAAAAGTGGACGAAAATGTTAAAAAACGGATGAAAACGTAAAAAAATAGACGAAAACGTAAAAGAATTGACCAAAACGTAAAAAAAAATAGACGAAAACGTTAAAAAAACGGACGAGAACGTAAAAAATGGATGAAAACGTAAAAAGATTGACAACGGTGCAAAATATTAACGGATGAAGTAACGGTGCAAAAAATGAGGACTTTTTTAAAAAATGAGGACTAACTTTGCAAAATATATTAACTGATGACTAACTGTGCAAATAACTTAACGGATAAACTAACTGCCCATCCAAATTAGGGACTAACTATAAAACTTGACGCAACACAGGGACCATTTGTGTAAAAAACTAAAAAGAGATTTAGAAGAGTAAATTGCAAAAATCGTCCCTAAAGTTTGGACAGGGGTATTTTAGTTATTTGATGTTGGTCAGGGACGATATTTGCCCCAAAGGTTTGCCACAAGGACGGTTTTTGCAGTTTCGACATTTCTAGGACGAAACATGCAAATTGGCCAAACTTTAGGGATGATTTTTGCAATTTACTCATTTATTTATGTCATTTAGTCGAAATCAAACTTTTATTTATTTCAATAAATCAATTTTTGTATATGATATCATATATGCTACGATACATCTTTACGGGCGTGAATGTATACAACATAATTAAATTAACTGATTAGTTTCTTTTCAAGATTCAGGACGAAATGAAGTTGAGTCAAAATATTTACAAATGAGTTTACCATGATGTTTGTTTTGTTAACAAATGGGTTAACCAACCTATCCTCATGTGAACAGGACATAACGACCAAACGCTAATGTCGTTAGCAAATTTGGACGAGACGCGTAATAAAATGGATATTTCTGACTCGTCAAGTGAATTTTCTCAATTTTGAACTAGATATGAAATCTGGCCAAACGACTAATGACGTATTTTACTCATATATATAAAGTAATTAAAAGTCACAAACTAAAGTTAAGTAGCATCTCATGGACAAAAATCAAAAACCAGCTTGAGAGGCAAAGTAGTCCAATCTCTGCCACTTAACAATCCTTTACGAAGTTTAAAATAGATGCAATAAAATGCATTTACGTTGGATACTTTACTTCCATAGGAAAACAAAGACACTAGCCTTTTTTTTTTTTTTTTTTTTTTTTTTTTTTTTTTTTATACGTTGGATACTTTACTTCGTAACTCTCTCTTGTGTTCTAATTTTGACTATTAAATCAACTTTTAATTACTATTACGTACTCGAATGTTATGTTATGCTTATTTAAGATCTTTTTGACCACCATAAATGTGAAAGAGGAAAGTCTTTGAATGAAGAGAATACATTTGTTGAATTGTATTTTTGTGTAGCTTAATTGGGACAGATAAGTAGATTTTAATTGGGACAGGCAAGTAGATTTTAAGCTCAACTGAAATTGGTTGTTGTTTTTTAGTTATTGTGTGTTTTAGATATAGTTGCGAATAATATTTTGTTGGTAGATTTGTTGAGTGAATTTTTATATTGGCTATAGTAGTAAAATTATGTTGAATGTTTTGTAAATTTGTAGCCGGAGTGGTTGTTGAGGAGTGGTAGTTGATCAGTGGTGGTCGAACAATGAGCAGTGATAGTGGAGTCAGTCACATGGAGGAGGTTGGTGGGTGAATTAAATATGCGGTGGACATAAGGTGTTAGTGGGGATAAGGTTGGTAGATGAATTAAACGTGTGGTGGAGAACTAAAATACAAGTAAATAAGCAGAGAGTATTTTTAGTAAAACATAAGGTATAATTTAAAATGTACAATCACTAAAGCATAAGGGCATATTTATAATTGCAGAACAAAGCAAGAAAATATCCTCATCTAATTTTGTACTTGCATTTGACACATGTTTAAAAAAAAGTAAAGTTGAGTAGTTGAGAATAATCAAAATAAGAAAAAGATAAAAATTGATCATAACTTGGACCATCACCAAATTTTTTGCTTTGGTAATTAACTCATAAAGTTATTATACTTTTATTTTCATTTATAAGTATAACATGAGACATATATTAAGGTATAGGTGAACTATACCTTATGCATGTGAAATTGTGAAGTATACCGAATACGTACACTATTACATCCCTTGGATGGGATTAATCAACAAGGAAAATACATGAGATTTAGTCACAACATCAGCTTGACGACCATGCCCATCTCCTTCACGGTACATAAATTGAGCCATTCGTCCAAGGTTCATTGCACAATATGTAAATTCTCGTGCCAATTTAGACTTTACAGATTCTCGCTCTTTGTTAAATTTCTTCCAGGTCTCGAGAATTAAATCTTTTATATGCATTCTAGCTTCATCTTCGGAAGCGCCACTCTCATGCATGTAACACTGAATCGCTTTTGGAACATCTCCTCTTGCCATTTCGTACTTCAAATAACAAGATAATGTGGAAATTCATACATTAATATTTAACATTGTAATCATTTTGAAATTTGAAAAAATTGAAATATGCTTTTATAAAATATAGTTACCGAGGATGTCCCCAAGTCATCAGCAAGTCGCAAAAGTAGCGACGAGTAGCGAACTATATTATCAGATGTTTCCATAAATTGCAGGATTTCTTCCTTTGAAGTAATCGTTGTTAAAAAGTTAACGTGCATGAGTATCGCAGGAGCTGATATCGATACATATGCATTTTCCAAGTATTCCTCTAGTGTTGGTACATATCCACTTTCGTACCACTGTGCCTCTTTTAGGTATGAGTTACATAAATCCACCCACTGCAATTGGTATGAAATTTATGAAGTTAGAAATTGGAGATACAAATTTTGATATCAATAATCATGAACGAAACAAAATATTGATAAGTTAGTTGAGATGGTACCCCTTTCTTTAGGTATCGAAGAATGAGGAACTTTGTGTCTGTCAACGATTCATATGCAATCTCATTTATCGAGTTATAGAATGCAATGAAACATATCTGCATATAATCTGGGAGTTCCTCAACCGCATTGATATCCCATCTAAACATTACAATAAGTTTTAAACTGTAAGAAGTTTGAACAAATACTAGTTGATAAGCGTGCAATCTAAGGTAGCAACTGTATATATGTTAACAATTACCTATTGGTAATTTCTGTAAATTTTTCAAGTTCATCTATAGTACCAAACACATCATAGACATCATCAATAGTAGTAATCAATGCGTTAACCTTTGTTAACGTTCTCCTTCCAAGACTAAATCGAGGTAGGTAATTAACACCAACTGTCCATAGAAAATTTTCCATCAATCGATCTCGAGCAAAGGGTAACTCCTTATCCCAACATGTATTTCTCCACCACCTGTTCATAGGCACATCCTCAACACACATGGATGATCATGACTAGCTTATATATACATCGCGTCTTGCTAGAACTTTAGTTTGAATGAATGAACAAATAGCTATCTCTAGGTGCATTAAGGAAAATTTAGTTTACCGTTAAAAAAAAAAAAAAAAAAAAAAAAATTACCTTTATACCATATATAACAACCTAACTAGTCCCCACATCATGAAATAGCTTGAAAAAATTTAAAGGAAAAATATTACCTTGATGCGTGTTTTAAATCTTCAAGGTGGATTGCTTGGACCATATCAAAATCAAGTTTTGCAAGCTCGATCAATGTCGGATTTCTGCCACTTCTTTTCTCATATAATTCAATAAACCATTTCGCCTCTTCCCTTGGTACTCTCCAGTGGAGTGGAAGCTCCAAAGCGTGACTTACTAATGACGATATGTTTTCGTCAAAATTGTCATGATTTTCTTTGAGATATTTTGCTGTGAAGTCTCTGGCATCATCCAATATGCTTTCATTCTCATATGAATAAT